>OY288286.1:66868009-68168306 GCA_958450335.1 Hibiscus tridactylites
GTTTAGGCTGGGCGTATCGATACGCGGGGGCGTATCGATACGGTTTTTGGTCACTGGAATTTTGAGAAATTGGGGAGTTTTTGGTGTATCGATATGGTGTTGGGGCGTATCGGTACGAGTTTATCTCGTTGACCCCGAGATGTTGACTGAAGAGGGCGTATCGATACGCTCAAGGGCTGTATCGATACAGTCTTCTACGAGTTGACTATTTGGGTTGACCATGTCAAGGCGTATCGATACCCTTGATTGGTGTATCGATACGGCCTGCCTTATAAGCTTAAATGGACTGTTATGCATGGCCGTGGTTCGAATGTGTTTTCCTTCGATTGTTTTCCGCTGTCATGATCACTTAGGACTTAACAATCCTCTAGACGAGATTAAAATGAAAGAAAAAAATATAGGGTTGCTAACCGAGGGGGAACCCTTTGGGTTTCGCTTCGGTTTTCTCCGTGTGGCCCACTCGGACCGGTCATCCGACCAGACCGGGACGAGGGGGTTACATTGGGCCGACCTGTTCCCCTTGAACTCCATCGGCTTTGGGATGTCCTTCTTCAGCAAGGATGCAATTGGCTCGGTCACATTTTTCAAGGCAGCTTTGAACATAGCCATGTCTGCCTTCATCTCCTCCAACTCTATCTTCACAACCTTCAACTCAGCCTCAAGCACATCACCTCTGTTACCCAACTTCTCGAACACATTCGTCAGAATTTCCTCCATCTCTCCCTTGAGATGGTCCCTTTTGTTGTCTTGCTCTTCAAAGCGTGAATCGACCACGTCGAGTCGCTCACCTAAATCTTTCACCGATTCCTCAAGTCGGGTTACCTTCTCCCCTAACGACATAAGGATATCTTTCGAACTTGCTCGCTTTCCCTCAGCAACCTGGGTCTCCGCACCCTTTTGCTGCAGCATTCTCTCCTTTCTTCAGTGCCACCACGATCAGTGCCTTCCTCGAACTCTCACTCTGATACCAACTGTCACGGGGCTAGATTTCCGAACTAGCAAACCGCACGGCCTTAGGCGAATTTCACCACACAAACGCCTAAGTAAGCCTAAATTCCAACTCCAGAAGATCAAAACTTCCAAGGCACTTAAGAACGCAAGATCGTTCTAAGCGGAAGCAAACTATAATGAATGGCCTTTGAATTTGAAAGAAGAAAACCAAGTGTGAAACCAAAATTGATTTTGATATAACATATAAACTTAAGGACCAATTTGCAAAACAATAAATTTTTAAGTACTCTTTAAAGTCTCACAATTGAAAAGTATTTTAAACAAAATAATATCTCAAGACAAGATCTTAAATATATGAAAATTTTCTAAGTATTTTCCTATGATTTTCAAGCCAAACTATGCAAAAACGCCCAGGCGTATCGATACCCTTAGGCATATCGATACCCTTAGGCGTATCGATACTGGCATTTGCCACTGGAATTTTAATGGTTAAGTCTTCTCTTATAATTTTCAAGCCAAACTATACAAAAACGCCCAGGCGTATCGATACCCTTAGGCGTATCGATACGGGCTTTTGCCATTGGAATTTTAATGGACTTAGCGTATCGATATGGTATTACCCCGTATCGATACGATATTCATCTGGGCAACTCTTTCAATGAAACCGTATCGATACGCTTTGCAACCGTATCGATACGATAAGCTTATCTTTGAAAAATCTTTGCATTTAATTTTTTGACCGTTACTTGTCAGTTTGTTGGTTTCCCAATTTTTAAAAGATCGTTATACCGTACCGATATGCTTGGTATGCGTATCGATACGCTCTTTAAGAAAACCAAACTTGGGATTCCAGTGAGCAAGCACCGTATCGATACAGCCATCCGTACCGATACCCCTCTTAAAACCGTACCGGTACACCTTCTATGCGTATCGATAGGCTCTGTTTTCAGTCACAACGGCTCTTTCCTCTTGGATGCAGATATCGATACGCCTTCTTCGAGTACTGATACGGTAGGCTACAGAGATGCATTTATTGCGGGAAAAATGCTCCCAACGGCTCTATTGATGATCCCAACTACCCAAACGACTAGAATTCAATGCAAAGGTATAAAAACAAGCTTCAATTGACCAAGCAAAAACTATTGAACCTACAAGCAACATCAAAGCAAAAAATCCAAACCCTAGTGCTCTTCATAGTCAAATTCTTGTACCCAACACTTGTGATTTTATTGTTATCTTGTATTGTGAGTTTGGGAAGTTTGAAATTGTATTTGGGTAAACATTTATCATTTGAGAGGAACTTTGAGAGTTTACCAAATCATCTCTTTGTAAAAGTGAGTGGATTAAGCTTTGGGTAGAAAGCTTAATCAATTTGTAAGGTTACATCCTCATCCAAGAAAAGGGGAATAATTCAAGTAGTGAATTGGTTGAAAATCTTTAGTGGGAACTAAGGTAGTGGATGTAGAGTTCATTTGGAGAACTTGAACCACTCTAACCACTTGTGTCACTTTTATTTTCCACTCTTACCTCCTAACAAAATTTTAATTGCCAATTCACCCCCTCTTAGCCATTTGCAATTGTGTGATCAACTCAACAATTGGTATCAGAGCTACACTCATTGGAAGGATTACAACCCTCTTGAGTCGATTCTAAGAGAGTTTGATCAACAACTAGTCAAGCAATGGCATCCACCTCCAACTCCAACCTCTACGAGTCCCAATCTACCACAAAGCCACCATTCTTCAATGGGGATAACTACCCATATTGGAAGAATAAGATGAGACTCTTCATCAAGTCCAACGACTACATGATGTGGTTGAAGAAGTTCCATACATTCCCATGAAGAGAGATAGTGAAGCAAGACTTGTCCCAAAAGTAAAAGCCGAAATGACGGAAGATGAACGAAGAAGGATGCAAGTGAATGATAAAGCTCTTCATGTCATATTTTTTGCACTTGGTCCGGATAACTACTCCAAGGTGTCTTTGATTGAAAATGCCAAGGAGGTTTGGGACACCCTCGAGACAACATATGAGGGAACTAGTGATGTCAAGGAAACAAAAATTGGGCTACTCAACATAAGCTACGAAAATTTCAAGATGGATCCCGATGAGAGTGTTTCCAAGATGTTTGATCGATTCTCGGTCATTGTCAACGGATTGAAGGGTTTCAGTGAGATCATCCCCGAAGACAAACTAGTGAGGAAATTGTTGTACTCTCTTCCGGAGTCATAGGATAGCAAGAGAACGATTATTATTGAAGCTCGAGATTTGAAGACTCTCAAGCTTGATGCTCTTGTTGGATCTCTACTTACACATGGGATCATGAGGAAGGGAAGAGAAGAAGAAAAGAAAATGGAAGAGAAGAAGGTTGAGAAGAAGAAGGTTGGAATCGCTCTTAAAGCTTCAGAATATGAAAGCGATTCAAGTGAAGATGAAGATGAGGAGATGGCCATGTTGGCCAAACGGTTCACTCGCTTTATGAAGTCCAATCGTGGGAGAAAGTTCATTAGAAGATGAGACTTCAAGAGCAAGAGTAAGGAAGAGGAGAAGGACCAAATCACTTGCTATGAATGTAAAAGCCCGACCATATCCGTTACGAATGTCCTCAATTGAAGAGGAAGAGCTTTGGGAAGAAGAACAAGCTCAAAGCTCAAGTAGCAACTTGGAGTGACGATGAGTCATCCGAGGAGGAGGAGGAAGTGACCAATCTTTGTCTCATGGCCATTGATGATGAACCAAAGGTAAATCCTAACTCATCTAATTTTGATTTTACCTTTGATGAGCTTCAAGATGCTTATGATGAATTGCAAGAGGTTTACGATGAGTTAGTAGGAAAATATAAAGAATCCATTTTGAGAAACAAGAAAACCATTTTCGATTTGAAAAATCAAAATGAAACATTTTCAAAAACTAACTCCGAATTGGAAAATAAGGTTTTGTTTTTAGTAAATCTTTCAAATGATCTTAAAACGAAAAATCTTAAACTTGAAAAACTTCTTTCCGATTTTCAAGATTATCACACAAAGGAAGTGGATAATCTTAAAACATCAATTGCTATTGGGAAAAACCATTTTGAAAAAGAAAACTCTTCTAAATCCCAATATGTAAAAAGAAAACCTTTTATTCCTAAACAAAGAAATTTTCATAAGCAATCTAGAGGTCAAAAGGTTAGAAGTGATTGGGTTCCTAAGAAACTCATTATTTCTAATAATATGAATGCTATTGCTTCTTGGATTCCTAAGGGAACCAAAATTTTGAAGGCTAACACATATGGACCCAAAATGATTTGGGTACCAAAAATCAAGGTCTAATTTCTTTGTTTGTAGGGGGGCATTGCTACAAGGCCAAAGCTTCAAGCCAGAACTCATGGTACCTTGATAGTGGATGCTCAAGACATATGACCGGTGACAAGAGTAGATTTGTGGAACTAAAGCCAAAGAGTGGTGAAGTAGTAACTTTCGGTGACAACTCCAAAGGCCACATTGAAGGAATATGCTCTATTGGTAATCACTTTTCTATTTTCATTGAAAATGTTTTGTATGTCAACGGTCTTAAACATAATTTATTGAGCATTAGTCAATTATGTGATAAGAGTTTTAATGTTTTATTTGATAAAAGTGGTTGCAAAATTGTGAACATTAAAACAAATCAACTAATGCTCATAGGACATAGAATAGGCAGTATCTACATGGTGCATTTAGATGACATCCATTCATCCCATACATGCTTAGTTGCACACGATGAACATGACTCATGGCTTTGGCATAGAAAATTAGGACATGCTAGCATGAGTGTCTTAAAGAAATTAATTTCCCTTAATCTAGTTAGAGGTTTACCCAAACTTAAATTTTCTAATGATAAAATTTGTGATGCATGTTCAAAGGGTAAACAACATAGAACTTCATTTAAATCCATTAATGATGTCTCTACTAGTAGATGTTTACAATTGATTCATATGAATCTTTTTGGGCCTATTAGAACAATGAGCTTGGGTGGTAAATCATATGCCTTTGTACTTGTAGATGACTATTCTAGGTTTACTTGGGTTCTATTCTTAAGTACAAAAGATGAGGCTTTAGAAAAATTCATCACATTTTTCTAAAATTACTCAAAATGATCTTGAACTTAAAATTTCTCACATTAGAAGTGATCATGGAACCGAATTTCAAAATCTAGGTTTTGATGAGTTTTTAAATGAAAATGTGATTAACCATAATTTTTCCGCACCTCACACTCCTCAACAAAATGGGGTAAATGAGAGGAAAAATCGAACTTTAGAAGAAATGGCTAGAACCATGCTTTGCGAAAACAATTTACCTAAATATTTTTGGGCGGAAGCCACAAATACCGCTTGTTATATTATAAATCGAGTAATGATTAGACCAATTTTGAAGAAAACACCTTATGTGATTTTAAAATCTAAGAAGCCTAACATTAGCTATTTTCATTCTTTTGGTTGCAAGTGTTTTGTCTTGAATAATGGTAAAGAAAACTTAGGTAAATTTGATGTTAAAAGTGATGAAGCTATTTTCTTAGGGTACTCTTTAAACTCTAAAGCCTATCGTGTATTTAATAAAAGAAATCTAGTAGTTGAAGAGTCTATACATGTTGTTTTCGATGATAACCTCCTTCTAAGGAAGGAATCTTGTGATAATGATGATGTAGGAATTCTTGATGCCATTAATGGAGGACAAACGTCAAAGGTAGATGAGATTCCAACTAAAGATGATGATACACAAGATCCACCTCTTGAAGCCTTGAAGGACTTGGCTCTTGAGGAAAAGGAGGTATCTTACCCAAGGGAGTTCAACTATGTCAAAGGTGGTGAAATCTTGGGTGATCCATCCAAGGGGGTAACAACTAGATCCTCTCTCAAATTAATGAACCATGTTGCATTTCTTTCATGTATTGAGCCTAAAAATATTAAAGAAGCTTTAAAAGATGATTTTTGGATTTTGGCCATGCAAGAGGGATTAAATCAATTTGAGAGAAGTAAAGTTTGAACATTAGTTGAAAGGCCTAGTAATCAATCTACTATAGGAACTAAATGGGTATTTAGGAATAAATTAGATGAAAGTGGCAATACAGTGAGAAACAAGGCTAGGCTTGTTGCTCAAGGCTATACCCAAGAAGAGAGAGTTGATTTTGATGAGACATATGCACCCGTAGCTAGGATGGAAGCCATTAGGATGCTTTTAGCATTTGCATGTTATAATGATTTCAAGCTTTTTCAAATGGATGTGAAAAGTGCCTTTTTTAAATGTTTTATAAATGAAGAAGTGTATGTTGAACAACCACCGGGTTTTGAGGATTCAAAATTTCCAAACCATGTGTTTAAACTAACAAAAGCTCTTTATGGTTTAAAACAAGCTCCTAGAGCTTGGTATGAGAGACTTTCAAATTTCTTAATTGAAAAAGGTTTTGAAGAAGGAAAGGTGGACACTACACTCTTTATAAAAAGATATAACAATGACATCTTAGTAGTACAAATATATGTTGATGATATCATTTTTGGTTCTACTAATGAGTGTTATTGTAAAGAATTTTCTAAGCTAATGCAAGGTGAGCTCGAGATGAGCATGATGGGGGGGGGGGGGCTCTCATTCATTTTGGGACTCCAAATCAAACAAAGGAAAGATGAGACCTTCATAAATCAAGCTAAGTACGTGAATGATATGCTCAAAAAGTTCGGCTTGGAGAATGCAAAACCTCAAGCCACAACTATGAGCTCTTCTATAAAGCTTGACAAAGATGAAGAAGGTAAGTGTGTTGATTCTAAGCTTTATAGATCCATGATAGGTTCTTTTCTTTACCTTACCGCAAGTAGACCGGATATTATGTTTAGTGTTTGCTTGTGTGCTAGGTTTCAAGCTAGTACTAGAGAATCACACTTAGTTGCCATTAAGAGAATTTTTAGATACCTTAGAGACATACCTACCTTAGGCCTTTGGTATCCTAAAGATTCCTCCTTTAGCCTTCATGCTTATTCGGATGCGGATTATGGGGGATGTAAGATAGATAGGAAAAGTACTTCCGGAACATGCCAATTCTTAGGTAGTATGCTCGTATCTTGGTTCTCTAAGAAACAAAATAGCATAGCTTTATCTACCTCCGAGGCGGAGTACATATCCTTAGGGAGTTGTTGTGCTCAAGTCCTTTGGATGAAGCAACAACTCTTAGATTATGGTGTTGAAATAGAAACCATACCCCTTAGGTGTGACAACACTAGTGCCATTTGTCTCACTAAGAATCTCATCCAACACTCTAGAACTAAACACATAGAAATTAGACACCATTTCATTAGAGATCATGTGTTGAAAAATGATGTTGTTATAGAGTATGTTGACACCTTGAACCAATTAGCAGATATATTCACAAAGCCTTTAGATAAAGAGCACTTTTTGACCCTTAGGAGAGAGTTAGGTTTAACTAGCCTTTCTTGACCCCTTTCTAGGTCCCAAAATGTCAAAAATTTGCTTGAAAAATTGTTTGTGATTCATGCTTGCGTTAATTTTGTTCCTTTTGCTTCTATGCATGTTGCTAGGGGGAGTATGCATTAAGTTTATCCATTAAAACTTGTTCATAGAACATTTACATGCATTTAAGGACGTTTCAAGTTGGATTTTTGCACTTAAATCTGTCAAAAATGCCTAATCTGGTAAAGGCATATCGATACGGCTGAAGCGTATCGATACAAGTTCATAACTGGGAAAACTTTGAAGCTGAACGAGTACCGATACGACCCCGCGTATCGATACGGTTAAAGTAAAGGGAAATGGTCAAAGCCAAGTCGTACCGATACGGTCCCGCATATCGATACGGTAGTAACGACGAATAAAAAATTAGGGTTAAAGGGTATCAATACGCGTGTATAGCGTATCGATACGACCTCGACAGAGAGGCTATTTAGGGATGCATCTTTAAAAGTCCTTAAAAAGTAAAACCCATCTTTTCTCTTCAAAACCCTAGCCGCAATACCCTATAAACCCCCCTCAATCCTTCAATTTTTATCATCAAACTTAAAATTTCTTTGAGGGTTTTTAATCTCCGCATCAAGGCTAAGCTTTGTCAACAAATTTTGTGCATTCACATCAACTCATTCATCCAATCTAAATTTCAAGGTATAAAACTCTTCTTTTTTTATTTTCTTTGATTTTCGTTTGATTTTTATATTTGTTTCAACTTAATTTTTTTACAAAACATAGTTTTATATTATGGGTTTCAACTTTTTCATAAAATTTTTCAAAAATCAATTTTTTTCATTCGAATATATTCTCTATTCATATTTTTTAATCTATTTTTTAACATTTTTTTCAAACTTGTATATATCCTTTTAAAATTAAATTTCTTTTTACAATTACCTTGAATTATTAGAATTTAATGGATTGAATAGGATGTTAATTGCATACATATTCAAATCGTTTTGATGTGTTTTCAGGGTTATGACACCATCGAAAAAGAGAACTAAGTGTTATCTTTCTATTTTTGATCCTAGTGAGGATACTGCGGGTAACCCTAAACCTAATCTCCCTTATATTATCCAATTAAGTTTTCCCGATGATGCAGATATAGCTCGGTACAAACTATTTCAAAGCATGAGTATTAGGGAAGAACGTGTTGTGTCAGTCTCATTCTTAAGTTTTGCCCGTTTTAAATTCCAATACCTCCCTTTAATTAAGTAGTGAAAGTTTTTATCTTTTTTGAGCATTCCTCCTATTCTATATAGGAATCTAGTCATCGTTTTCTTTTCAAATGCTTTATGTGTTCATGATGAAGCTAGGGAGAATGTCATTTCTATTGAATCTTCTGTTATGTGCAAAACCTTTGCAATTGATCAAAAAACTTTATGTAATGTCTTTGGTTTTGAAAACATTGGTATTGATGATGAGAGGTCTTTAGGTACGGGTCCTTTAGGCTCAGTCAAAGTTTTAAATGCTCATGAATGTATCCTTCATCTTCTTGTCTCTTGATTTTTTCGTCAATCGGGAGGGAAATTTTCCACTATTCGTCAAGTAGATGGTTTTTGGCTTAGGTGCTTTAGGGAAGGTCAAAGTCCAAACCTTTGTCAAATCATGTTTGCCGACATTGTCTATCTTGTCCAACACCGTCATACCAAACAAGTCTCATCTTTCTACTACTCTACGGCTTTGAGTTATCTTTTTCATTCCCTTGACATTGATTGTTCCTATGACTATCCCGAAACCCTTGGCTTACCATTAGATGAGCGTTATCTAGCTCGTGCCGGTTTCTCTTATGTTGATAATAAATGGGTTCGTAACACTCAAGATCCTCCACAAGATACCCCGGTCGATGCTTCTCGTGCTTCTTCGAGCTCTCACCATGCTCCGATTGATTCCTCTTCCATGAGCACTCTAATGACTTTTCTAAATTAGAAGTTCACTTCCATGGAAGCCGGGTTTACTGCGATGGAAACTAGATTCACATCCTTGGAAGATCGCGTCAAAGGTATGTAGAAGAAAATGGAAACCATGGCTTCTCGCCAAAACCCCATGGATATCTCTCTTACCGCCTTCCATGATGCTTGGCTTAACCAAAACCGAAGGAATCAACCCTCTCAAGATGATGAAGATGAAAAGGACGAGGATGATGATGATGATGAGGCGGATGAGTAGTTTATGCATATAATCTTATGGCATTTAGTCTTTTATATTATGTTATTGCACTCTTGTTTTTAGGATCTAAGTTTATGCCTATTATCTATGTTTTAGGATTTTAAAGTTTAGATTATTATGTTTGCTTTGAAGTTTATGCATTTGAACTATTATGTTTACCTTGAAGTTTATGCATTTGAACTATTATGATTGCTTTGAGTTTAATGAATTAACTGTTGTTATTATCCTTGAATTTATATTTGATCTAACAAAAGGGGGAGAAGGATTATAGAGTCAATTTTTTTTGAAAACTTATCTTTAATTAAGGGGGAGAAAGCTTTTCAAAGTTTAAAAAACTTAAAAATTTATTTGTGGTTTTGTTATATCAAAAAGGGGGAGATTGTGAAACTAAAATTGATTTTGATATAACATATAAACTTAAGGACCAATTTGCAAAACAAAAAAATTTTAAGTACTCTTTAAAGTCTCACAATTGACAAGTATTTTAAACAAAATAATATCTCAAGACAAGCTCTTAAATATATGAAAATTTTCTAAGTCTTGATTTTCAAGCCAAACTATGCAAAAATGCTCAGGCGTATCAATACCCTTAGGCGTATCGATACTAGCTTTTGCCACTGGAATTTTAATGGCTAAGTCTTTTCTTATGATTTTCAAGCCAAACTATACAAAAACGCCCAGGCGTATCGATACCCTTAGACGTATCGATACAAGCTTTTGCCACTGGAATTTTAATGGACTTAGCTTACCGATACGATATTACCCTGTATCGATACAATATTCATCTGGGCAACTCTTTCAATGAAACCGTACCGATACACTTTGCAACTGTATCGATATGATAAGCTTATCTTTGAAAAATCTTTGCATTTAATTTTTCGACTGTTACTTGTCAGTTGGTTGGTTTCCCAATTTTTAAAAGACCGTTATACCATACCAATACGCTTGGTATGCGTATCGATACGCTCTTTAAGAAAATTAAACTTGGGATTCCAATGAGCAAACATCGTATCGATATGGCTATCCGTACCGATACGCCCCTAAAAACTGTACCGGTACGCCTTCTATGCGTATTGATACGCTCTATTTTCAGTCACAACAGCTCTTTCCTCTTTGATGCAGGTATCGATACGTCTTCTTCGAGTACCGATACGGTAAGCTGCAGAGATGCATTTATTGCGGGGAAAATGCTCCAACGGCTCTATTGATGATCCCAACTACCCAAACAGCTAGAATTCAATGCAAGGGTATAAAAACAAGCTTCAATTGACCAAGCAACAACTATTGAACCTACAAGCAACATCAAAGCAAAAAATCCAAACCCTAGTACTCTTAATAGTCAAATTCTTGTACCCAACTCTTGTGATTTTATTGTTATCTTGTATTGTGAGTTTGGGGAGTTTGAAATTGTATTTGGGTAAACATTTATCCTTTGAGAGGAACTTTGAGAGTTTACCAAATTCATCTCTTTGTAAAAGTGAGTGGATTAAGTTTTGGGTAGAAAGCTTAATCAATTTGTAAGGTTACCTCCTCATCCAAGAAAAGGGGAAGAATTCAAGTAGTGAATTGGTTGAAAATCCTTAGTGGGAACTAAGGTAGTGGATGTAGAGTTCATTTGGAGAACTTGAACACTCTAACCCCTTGTGTCACTTTTATTTTTCACTCTTACCTCCTACCAAAATTTTAATTGCCAATTCACCCCCCTCTTGGCCATTTGCAATTGTGTGATCAACTCAACACCAAGAACACGAAGAACAACACCTAGTATATAGAGTGAATACCTTGATTACTCTGGAGATAGAAATTGAGTGATTTACAAGTGAGGTGGGGAGTCTCTATTTATAGTTGAACTCTCCCAGATTTGACGGTTAAAACTGATTTACATCGACGAGCGAGATTTACATAATATCTTTACAAAATCTTTAAATATCACAACATTATCTAAATAAATAAATTCAAATGGATAATGTTGGACTAAATCTTCTAGGATCTTCTAGAACATTCCGGAACCTTCTAGAATCTCTCACGGATCGGGCTTTGTCTAGTGGTCTCTTCGAGCTCAAAGTTTGTGTTTGAACCCCTTTTGTTGGCAAATGTGCATATAACACGGGCTCGAACCGGCGGCTCGTGACAATATATATTTTAAACGAATTTATTGATGAGCAAAATGGGATGATAATAACTATCGTGTTTGGGCAGTTCACCTCTTTTAATTTAAGTAAAGAATCACTATTTATAGTCGCCGTAAAGAGAAAAAAGAGAAGAATTAATGTGTTTTTTATTCTCTTTCTCTCTAATCTCACTTCATAACTATATTAATATAGTTCTGGCGGAATGTCAAGTTTAGACTTTATAAAGAATGATAGGTGTGACTAGACCTGGTAAATTTGATCCGAGACCTCAAAATCGAACCAATTTACTCGAAATTGAACCAATTACGCTCACCTGAAATTTGACTCGAAACCCGAAACCGAACCGAAAATGAACTGATTTTAAGTTGAACCGAAATGAACCCGAACCGGATGGACCCGAACTGAATGGACCCGAACCGAAGACAACCTGAAATAAATAAAAGATATTAATAGAAATAAAAAAATGGGATATGAATAATCACACAACTCACCAAAAAGTCAAATATATTGGCTTTATAAAGCCATATAAAGGGTGTAAAAAAACTGACCAACCTAATAACTTGATTAAAATCGACCGATCTCCCATCAACCAGAAATTGACCCGAACCGATCCGAACCGAAAATCAACCGAACAATAAAACTAAACTCGAACCGAACTAAACTCGAATCTGAACCGAATAATATCAGACCCGAAATGACTGAAACCGAAATAACCCGAACCGATTGACCCGTTTGCCAACTCTAGGCGCTAGGGGTGTATACGGTTCGGTTTCGGTTTAATTCGGTAAGCTATTTTAGTAACCGTCGGTTTTCGGTTCGGTTAACCTCGGTTTTCGGGTTTTCCATATTAACGTACGTTTTCGAAATTTTGTATTTTATTTTGACAAAATAACTTTATTTGATGACTTTTAAACAATAAGAGTTAAAGTTTTAAAGTATTTTTCATAAATATTTATTAAAAACTTGATTTTTAAGTAAATAATAATAATTAAAAATGCATCTACGATACTTTAAGTATAAAATACATATTTTTACATTAAAAAATAATTATAAATTAAATAAAATATCAAATTCGGTTCAATTCGGATCGATTCGGTTAACCACGATTTACAAACTTATGAACCATAAACCGTCTAAACGCCTCGGTTCGGATCGATTTTCGGTTTTGCGGTTCACCATGCTCAGCCCTACTAGGCGCGACAGTATAACCATAGATTGTTAGTCAGTAAAATTAGCTGACAGACTAAGTAGACTTAACATCAGTCTTATCAAGAGTGTTGTTCGCTTCTTGATAATTTTAATCATGAATGCTCCAGTCATTCTATAATCTCTATGTTCGGATGACTATAGGCAAAGAAATGTCGTGCAAAGAAGACGATGCAGAAGAGTTAAATTTTATTGTGAAGAGTTTATAGTGGAGAAGAAAAGGCCCTCCTGCCTCTATTTGCAGTCTTCTTGATAGAGATACCCAAGGCCTTCTGTTTTGCAAGTCTAGTTCTAACTAGTCTGATATTCATGTAATTCAAAAAAAAAAAAAAAACTAAAGAGTTTTTATTCGACAACCAACTGCTTTGGTTTTAAGCTGTTGGCCTCCTTGTTCCCTACGCCTTCACCTTTTCTCTCTCTTTTCTTCCTTGGTTGAGATGTCTTCTTTTTTCCTTTTTGTTTCGGTTTCACTCTTTTGCTTTTCTCTAGTCGGTTCGATGGACGTTGGTGCCTCTGCCAGCCACGATTCAAACTCGGGAGCACTTTTGAAAAGTGAAAGTCAGGTACTCCATGGTGGCTCAAGTCGAGAAGGACGAGGTGGAGGACCTCTTATGTCTCCCATTTTCCCTTCCTCAGTCTTCATCCTTCTACGATTCTAGTCGACATTTTTTTCGATCCAGCCCTTTTGGCATGACATTCTCGGTTGTTGGTGCATGCACACGAAATGTACTCTTGAAGTTTTTGGGCTTTGCCATCCTTTCAGCTACTTACTCAAAAGTTCCTTTTGCCTCTAGGTGGTGGAGCGGATGAGATGAGCTCTTTCTTCATCGGCCTAAATGGCCTGACTCTTGCTTGAATCGTCACTCTGATGCTTAGATTCAACGATAGTGCCCTTGATAGTTGTCGCCTTGTCCACGATTGGTGGATCTTCAATAGATTCATACGACCGGCTCCTTTCTCCAAGCCCTTAAGTTTCAAGCATTTGATTTATGCTATTCCTCCAACTGTGTTTCAATTTATCTGTTAGTTTATGCTCAAGATTTTATTCTCTTATTTGTTTTTGACTTTCTATGACTTTTGGTGTATGTTTAATGTATGATGAATGAGTTTCCCTTATTGATAAAAAAAATTTCTTTTATACTATACATTGTCATATAACAACTAATGATAAGAGGATAAAGATTGACGGCTACAATAAACAACCTAGGGTCATCATGTGGCCTATTTTATTTGTCATGCTCATCTATCACCCGTCTAGCTTATTTGTTTGATGTTGAGACGACTGAATTATTTAAATTTATAAATTTGAATTTGAGTATTTATGTATGTAAGGTGAGTTACTTTATCAAAGGATTAAAAATTACTATAAACAAATACTACCACATTGAATTAACAACATGAGTGGATCGCATGTTCCCAACCTGTCATGCTTAAAAGAAAGGCTGATAGAAGTATCTAAAACTAAAATTTAATGTGGTTAATTCAATGTGGTAGTATTTGTTCATAATTATTTTTAGTTCTTTGATAAAATAACTCACCTTACATACATAGATACTCGAATTCAATTTTTTTTAAATAAACATCAATTCTTTTTTCAGTGTTTCAAACTTAATCTCATTTTATATACATTTTTTTTTGATTTTAATATATTAATATTTTGTATTATACAGATATTACAAAAGAAAGTGATTTAATATCAATTTTAGGTAATAGCGCAACAAGACCAATAGAAAAAAAAAGGTAAAATGGGTTGTTTTATTAAAGCTTTGCTTGGTTGGGTGAAAAAATGAAAGAGAGGAAGGAGAAAAAAATTAGAAAGAAAATAAATTTAATAGTTGATGGGTAAAATGAAAATTTGAAATGAAAGAAAATAAGAGGGAAATATTTTTCCTTACTCTTATACAAATAATTTTCTCTCGAAAATTGAGTAGAAAATAAGAAATAAAAATGAAAAATACCATTCTTGAGAATAAAATTATTAAATAAAATTTAAAAAATTATAATTTTATTTTCCCGTATTTATAATTAATTTTTATAATTTCATCTAATATTTTTATTATGATATTTTTTCAGCATAGTCCTTAAAATTTTTATTTAATCCAAAATTTATCATTATTTGTTTCTAATTTTATTATTAAATTTAATATTTTGTTCACATTAGTTCCTAAAATATTTATTTAATACAAAATTTACTCATATTCGATTCTAATTTTATCTAATAGTTTTACTATGTTTTATTTTTGTTCAATTTAATCCCTCAAATTTTATTTAATTTTAAGTTGACCTCTATTTATTTATATTTTATAATTTAGTCCAATATCTTATAATTACAAACTTTGCGTTTCAGTCACTAATTTTATAATTGTAATTAAGGACACATTTTAGCTTGAATTTACCTGAAACATGGTTTGTAACACCCGAGTTTTGGGCCTAGGAGTTAACCGGGTTTCTAGTTCGAGTCGATAAAATTTAATTAAAAAATCATTTCAACCTAAATTGGATCTAATTGAGCTTTTGTAAAAGGGGGAAGGACCTATGTGGTAATTAAACCAAAAACATTTAAAAGTAAGACAACTTTAAAATAAAGTTGTCATCTTTCTTACCTTTTCCCATCTTTAATTTTAAACACCCCAAACCCTCTCCAAAACCCTCTTAAAGCTTAGTTACTATTCCATAGGATTGCTACTTCGATTCAAGGTGTTTTGCAAAGGTAATTATGTTTTCTAACTCTCCTCTTCAACCTCTATCTAACCATGGTCTTGGATTTCAAAAACATTGAGTTTTGAAAATTAGGGTTCATATGAAATTTGGGGTTTTTGATGGGGCTTTTTAATTTGTTTTGTTAAATCATGTTGGGGTTTTAGTTAATCATGTTAAAAGATGTAACATATGTCAATTTGGTCGAATTTGGGTAAAAATTCGTAGCATGCTCTTGAGGTAGATTTTAGAGTATGAAAACTTAGGTTTTTGGGAGGTTTAATGTTGTAAATGAGGGGCTGATGGTCTACCTAGGTAAGGAGGGTGTTTTGGGATGCTTTGGAAGCCATTTGGGTGTTTGGAAGTGGGTTTTTCAGCAAGGGTTTTGGGAAGCACGAAAATTGAGTTTTGGGAGATTTTGTGTTTTGGGGAATTTGTGAAATTTGGTTTATGGTTGTGAAGTGAATTGATAGTTGAGCTTTAGCATTGAATTGTGGTGTAATAAGTGTGTTTTGCTTGGCTAGAAGCAAGGGGAAACGTTGAAGGAGCTTTGGGACCGAATCCGGGTGCGTAGGAGGATTGTTCGATTTGCTAAGGAAGGGCGGTGAGTGGTTTCAAACTTGTTTTAAAGTATGGTTCGAGTGTGTTTAGTATGTGAGAGAAATGTGCTTGGTAGGCCATTTCCATTTAATTCATGTTGTTGATTTTAGCTATTGATTTCCCTTGAATGCTTGTGTTGGCCTATCTATGCTCTTGAGAAATGTGGATAAGTTATGCATGTATGTCATGATATGTATATGTATGTGATGAGCATGAGTGTGGTTGATGATATGTGATGTGATAATGATAATTGGCACTAAGATAATTACCGGTTGTAAATGATCGATCATTAGGATAGTGTGCACACAAATTGAGTTAAAACGTACGTGGCCTTGATGGCGTTAAGTCATCAAGGAGGAGTACGGTGATGTAACATTCCACCGGAAGCTTTTTATATATTTCTACGGGATGATGAGTGGAATCCCATCCGTAGGGCATGTGGTGATGAGTGGAATCCCGCACATGCAAGGTCCGGTGATGAGTGGAATCCCACCGAGGTAAAGTGTTGTCAAGGTTTTAATCCGCACAATCGGGGTAATTAAAGTGGCCAATTAACTTGTTCATGTATTGTGATATATGATGGTGATATGTGATTGAGGCATATGGTGTTGTTGCATGATGATCTATATTGATGTTTAAATCTTGCTAGGATTGAGAGACCATATTTGCCACTTGAAAGACTAGCTAGGTCTACTTGATTATATGCAATGCTTGATATGCGTGAGATTAGGATTACATTCTTGAACCCTGCATTGTTGATGTTTTTCGTTTTAGAGCACCCTCACTAAGCTTATAGCTTACGCTCTCAATGTTCAACAATGCAGATCATTAGCGTGGTGTTAGCTCGAGGCAAGGCAAGAAGGGCTTCCAAGTTTGTAGCTCAAGTATGGTTATCGATTTTGTAATAGCTAGCAATGTGGCAAGGGTCTTTGTATGAGCGTGTGTGACTCATTTGATTGATGTTGTTTTTGGTTTGATCATGGTTTGTAAGCATGGTACACTATGATGAATGTTTGATGTTTGATGGCATGTTTTAGAATGTTTAGGTTGCATAGTGTATGAGTGCAAACATTTCAAGATGTCTTGTTCCTTTTAAGGTCCTTTGTGTTTTGAGTATGCCAATATTGCATGAATTGCTCTTTAACTAGAACGCTATGTATGAATGCTTTAATCCATGTTTGATTGACTCCCTTGGCTTAAATATGTATGCTTTTATGGTTGGTTTGCCTTAGGGATTGATGTTAGTGTGTTGGTTGAAGTGTTAGAGGGATTTAGGGGCCTCCTTGTGCTCTAAATCAGCTCAAACCTGCAGATTCGTGGCTGGGGTATCGATACCGTTGGTCTGGTATCGATACTGCCCCTTTGGTTTCAGGCCTCGTGTATCGATACTCGAGGAGAGTATCGATACCTTTTTGGCCACTGGAGCGACTGTCGATTTCGGTATCGATACTGGCCTCCAGGGTATCGATACCGATGTCTTAGCTTTGACCGTGGGAAGTCAACTTTTGGAGAGGGTATCGATACCCATGAGGTGGTATCGATACTGTCTCCTCAGGTTGACCAAACCTTGTTGACCTAGTCAAAGGGGTATCGATACCCCCCTTAAGGGTATCGATACCGCCTGCAGTTTAACTTTAAAAATGGGCTTTTAAATGTTAGTTTGGGTTCGTTTGATTGCTTCGTAAATATTGTTCCGCTGTATGATCACTTAGGATGTAATTCTCATCTAGGCAAGATTAAAATGAAAAAAAAAATATATAGGGTTGCTAACCGAGGGAGAGTTCCTTAGGGAGTTTTCACTCGGTTTTCCCCGTGTGTCCCACTCGGACCGGTCATCCGGTCAGACTGGGACGAGGGGGTTACATTTGTTGGTATCAGAGCCTGAGGTTACCGAGACCTCGGGCAGGTAAGTGAGGTAAGATTAATGTGTTAAATGCTTGTGTTGTTCGATGCATGATTTGCCATGAATCCTTGATGCTTGATTGATCGTATGATGTTTTGAATGCATGAATTGTCGTGTCTCGCGTGAGTGTGTGCCCATTGCTACTACTACTAAATTTAAAAAGATTTTTGGAAAGAGGAGTACTTGAGCACTATTGGACCCTTGCTTTGGCTAACGTAATCCTATTTGCTTCTTGTTGTAGTTTTACCTTGCTAGTTGAACCATGAGACCACATGGGAAGCCTAGGATGGTTCGATCGGAACCACGGGCAGAGGCTCCGAGAGTTGAGCAAGAAGTTAGGGTTGGAGCCCAAGTGGGAGAGCATGTGGTTGGAGTTGGAGCTCCTCCACCACCTCCACCACCACCACCTCCTCCACCGGGAGTGGGAGGCGAGGCCGGGCCCAGAGGAATGGGACCACAAGGAGGCCAAGGTGGCCAAGGACCGGCCGGGATTGACTTAGCTCCGTTGGTTCAAGCAATAGCCGGGGCATTCCAGGCTGCAGTAGCTGGAGGTCAGGCAGCTCATCATCAGGGTGAGGGCACCGGATTACCATTAGAGAGACTTCGGGGCCTTGGGGCCGAAGAGTTTAGAGGTGCTACTCCGGAGAGGTCAGAGATGTGGTTTGAGAAGACCGTCCGTATTCTTGCTCAGATGGGATGTACTGGTGAGCGCAAGTTGGGATGTGTTGAGTCTCTGCTTCAGGGTGATGCCTACACCTGGTGGGTCACCGTTACTTCGGGGATGGATGAGACCGAGATCACTTTGGGGTTCTTTGAGACAGCTTTCCGGAAGAAGTATTTGGGTCCGCGATACCTCGATGAGAGGAAGAGAGAGTTTATGGCATTGCTTCAGGGGAGTATGTCCGTGACTGATTATGAGATCCGATTCGTCAGACTGAGTCAGTATGCACCTGAACTTGTACCTACTGAGGTGGAGCGTTGTAACCGCTTCCGATATGGGCTGAATGAGGAGATCAAGACTTATACTCTAGCTTCTGATTACATTGATTTTGATGTCTTGGTCTCGAGGGCCAAGGACTTGGAGCACAGTTTGAGTTTGACCAAGCGGTCAGGTGGATTTAGTTCAGGTAAGAGGTCCAGCAACTTTGATAGAGGAGATGCCAAGAGGCATCGGGACAACCGGCATCAGTATGATCATAGGCGTGGTGGCAGTAACCACGGTAGGGGCCACCAGGGCCAGAGAGCTGGTGGGAAGTTGCCCACATGTGCTACTTGCGGGAGGAACCACACCGGAGAGTGTTGGGGAAATTACCATTCCTGTTGGAGTTGTGGTGCTAGAGACCACATTAGTCGTGACTGTCCACATCAGGTGGGACAGGCACCAGCTCAGGCTCCTGCTAGAGCCAATGATTTTCAGAGAGGCCGCGGGCGCGGTAGAGGTAACTTCCAGCCGAGGAACGATGGTCAGAGGAATTTAGCTCATGTTGTTGCAGTCCAGCCGGAGGGCGGAGGACAGGCTAGGGTTTACGCACAGCGCGGGGAGCAGCATGACACCGATGTGATCGCAGGTAACTTCTCGATACAGTCTTTGGGTTTGCTTTCTTTGATTGACTCTGGGTCTACACATTCCTACATATTGAGTGAGCATGCACAGTCTTTGAATTTGCCTTGTGAGTTGTTAGAGGTAGGAGTTAGTGTTACTAGTTCCTTTGGGGACACGGTAGTGGTTAGGAAAATGTACCGAAGGTGTCCGTTGATGGTTCAGGGACATGTGTTTCCAGTGGATATGATGGAACTTCCCTTCTATGGTTTTGATGTGATTCTGGGTATGGATTGGCTCACGGAGCATAGAGCTAGGATAGATTTTGAAACTAAGCGGATTTCTTTGAAGCTCACAGATGATTATGAGATTGTTGTGGTGGGTAAGAATGTGAAGTTCTTATCCAATGTGGTTTCAGTGTTAGAGGCCAAGAAATTAGTTGAGTTAGGGTGTGAAGCATACTTAGCGTATGTGATGAACCCTAACATGAGTGAGGTTAGACCTCAGGACATCCGGACAGTATGTGATTTTCCTAGTGTGTTTCCGGAAGAATTGCCAGGGTTACCACCGGACAGAGAGGTAGAGTTCAGCATTGAGACTTATTCTGATTCAGCTCTTGTTTCGATTGCTCCGTATCGTATGGCACCGAAAGAATTGAAAGAGTTGAAGACTCAGTTGCAAGAATTGACAGATAGAGGTTTTATTAGGCCTAGTTCTTCACCTTGGGGTGCACCAGTATTGTTTGTGAAGAAGAAAGATGGAAGTATGAGAATGTGCATAGATTATAGACAGTTAAATCAGTTGACAGTGAAGAACAAATATCCGTTGCCTAGAATTGATGACTTGTTTGATCAGTTGAGAGGAGCATCGGTCTTTTCGAAGATTGATTTGAAATCAGGTTACTACCAGCTAAAGGTCAGAGAGGTCGATGTACCGAAGACAGCCTTTAGGACTAGGTACGGTCATTATGAGTTCTTAGTCATGCCCTTTGGGTTGACTAACGCACCGGCAGCCTTCATGGACATGATGAATAAGATTTTTCATCAGTATCTAGATCAGTTTGTAGTTGTGTTTATTGATGACATCTTGGTGTACTCGCGAACCGAAGAAGACCATGACCGACATTTGAGACTTGTTTTGAAGACTTTGCTAGATCATCAGTTGTATGCGAAGCTCAGTAAGTGTGAATTCTGGATCCGGGAAGTAGTCTTCTTAGGACATGTAGTGTCAGCTGAAGGCATTAGAGTTGATCCGAAGAAGATTGAAGCCATTGTTGAGTGGAAGCAACCGAAGTCAGTGATGGAAGTACGTAGCTTCCTAGGCTTAGCCGGATACTATAGGAGATTTGTAGAGGGTTTCTCTAAGTTAGCCGCTCCATTGACACAGTTACTTCAGAAGAATGTTCAGTTTGAGTGGACAGATGCAAGACAGAGAGCCTTTGAGAAATTGAAAGAAGCTTTGACCCAAGCTCCGATCTTGATTCAGCCTGAGTCCGGGAAGGACTATGTGATTTATAGTGATGCCTCGTATGTAGGGTTAGGATGTGTTCTGATGCAAGACCGTAGAGTAGTGGCTTATGCCTCAAGACAGTTGAAGACTCACGAGCGCAACTATCCGACCCATGACATAGAGTTAGCGGCAGTTGTGTTTGCTTTGAAGATTTGGAGGCATTATTTGTATGGTGAGAAATGCACAGTATACACCGACCACAAGAGTTTGAAGTACATTATGACTCAGCGAGATTTGAATCTCAGACAGCGTAGATGGTTAGAGTTGCTAAAGGACTATGATCTTACTATTGAGTACCATCCGGGTAAGGCCAATGTAGTGGCCGATGCATTGAGTAGGAAGGTGGCCGTGGACTTGAGAGCCATGTTTGCTAGATTGAGTTTGTCCGGGGATGGTGGCTTAGTAGCCGAGCTTCAGGTTAGACCTACTCTAGGTCAGATGATTCGAGAGAAATAGCTATTAGATAGATCTTTGGCACCTCACATGCAAGATATAGCCGAAGGTAGATCTTCAGATTACAGCTTCAACACTGATGGGGTTCTGTGTTTCAAAGATAGAATAGTTGTGCCAGAAGACAGTGACTTGAGACGTACGATCTTGACTGAAGCCCACAGTAGTCCGTTTGCTATGCATCCAGGAAGTACGAAGATGTACCGTGATTTGAAGAATGAGTACTTTTGGGTTGGCTTGAAGAGAGATGTAGCTGACTTTGTGAGTAAGTGCCTAGTGTGTCAGAGGGTGAAGGCGGAACATCAGGTTCCCTCAGGTTTGTTACAGCCGTTGAGAATTCCGGAATGGAAATGGGAGAACATCACCATGGATTTTGTTTCAGGTTTGCCTTTGACTCCTACGAAGAAGAACTCAGTTTGGGTGATAGTAGATCGTTTTACGAAGTGTGCTCACTTCTTGGCAGTCAATACTACTTACACCTTAGATAGATTGGCCGATTTGTACATTGGTGAGATTGTGAGGTTACATGGTGTGCCGAAGTCCATTGTGTCAGATAGAGATCCGCGGTTTACTTCGAGATTTTGGGAGTGTCTGCATACAGCTTTGGGTACCCGTTTGAACTTCAGCACTTCTTATCATCCTCAGTCAGATGGTCAGTCAGAGAGGGTTATTCAGATCTTAGAGGATATGTTGCGATGTTGTATCATTGACTTTCAGGGTACTTGGAAGAAGCATTTGCCTCTAGTAGAGTTTGCGTACAATAACAGTTTTCAGTCGAGCATTCAGATGGCTCCATATGAGGCCTTGTATGGCCGGAAGTGTAGAACTCCTGTGTGTTGGGCCGAGGTAGGACAGAAACTGTTACCTATGCCGGATTTGCTAAAAGGGACAACCGACAAGGTAAAATTGATCTGTGACCGCTTGAAGGCTGCTTCGGATAGGCAGAAGTCCTATGCCGATTTGAAGAGAAAGGAAGTTGAATTCTCAGTGGGTGAGAAGGTGTTCTTGAAGGTGTCTCCGTGGAAGAAAGTGATGAGATTTGGCCGAAAGGGGAAGTTGAGTCCGAGGTACATAGGACCGTATGAGATTGTGAAGAAAGTTGGTCCCGTTGCTTATCAGTTGCGCTTGCCATCCGAGTTAGAGAAGATACACGATGTATTCCATGTCTCCATGCTTCGTAAGTATAGGTCTGATCCATCACATGTTATGCCCGTAGAAGATATTGAATTGAATCCGGATTTGACTTATGAGGAAGAGCCCGTTGAGATTTTGGCTTCTGACAGTAAGGTGTTGAGGGGTAGATCAATTGAGCTAGTGAAGGTGCGGTGGCAACGTAGAGGTGTGGACGAGGCCACTTGGGAGAGGAAGGAGGATATGGAAAAGCAGTTTCCGTATCTCTTTCAGTCAGGTAATTTCGGGGACGAAATTCCTTAAGTGCGAGAGAGTTGTAACACCCGTGTTTTGGGCCTAGGAGTTAACCGGGTTTCTAGTTCGAGTCGATAAAATTTAATTAAAAAATCATTTCAACCTAAATTGGATCTAATTGAACTTTTGTAAAAGGGGGAAGGACCTATGTGGTAATTAAACCAAAAACATTTAAAAGCAAGACAACTTTAAAATAAAGTTGTCATCTTTCTCACCTTTTCCCATCTTTAATTTTAAACACCCCAAACCCTCTCCAAAACCCTCTTAAAGCTTAGTTACTATTCCATAGGATTGCTACTTCGATTCAAGGTGTTTTGCAAAGGTAATTATGTTTTCTAACTCTCCTCTTCAACCTCTATCTAACCATGGTCTTGGATTTCAAAAACATTGGGTTTTGAAAATTAGGGTTCATATGAAATTTGGGGTTTTTGATGGGGCTTTTTAATTTGTTTTGTTAAATCATGTTGGGGTTTTAGTTAATCATGTTAAAAGATGTAACATATGTCAATTTGGTCGAATTTGGGTAAAAATTCGTAGCATGCTCTTGAGGTAGATTTTAGAGTATGAAAACTTGGGTTTTTGGGAGGTTTAATGTTGTAAATGAGGGGCTGATGGTCTACCTAGGTAAGGAGGGTGTTTTGGGATGCTTTGGAAGCCATTTGGGTGTTTGGAAGTGAGTTTTTCAGCAAAGGGTTTTGGGAAGCACGAAAATTGAGTTTTGGGAGATTTTGTGTTTTGGGGAATTTGTGAAATTTGGTTTATGGTTGTGAAGTGAATTGATAGTTGAGCTTTAGCATTGAATTGTGGTGTAATAAGTGTGTTTTGCTTGGCTAGAAGCAAGGGGAAACGTTGAAGGAGCTTTGGGACCGAATCCGGGTGCGTAGGAGGATTGTTCGATTTGCTAAGGAAGGGCGGTGAGTGGTTTCAAACTTGTTTTAAAGTATGGTTCGAGTGTGTTTAGTATGTGAGAGAAATGTTCTTGGTAGGCCATTTCCATTTAATTCATGTTGTTGATTTTAGCTATTGATTTCCCTTGAATGCTTGTGTTGGCCTATCTATGCTCTTGAGAAATGTGGATAAGTTATGCATGTATGTCATGATATGTATATGTATGTGATGAGCATGAGTGTGGTTGATGATATGTGATGTGATAATGATAATTGGCACTAAGATAATTACCGGTTGTAAATGATCGATCATTAGGATAGTGTGCACACAAATTGAGTCAAAACGTACGTGGCCTTGATGGCGTTAAGTCATCAAGGAGGAGTACGGTGATGTAACATTCCACCGGAAGCTTTTTATATATTTCTACGGGATGATGAGTGGAATCCCATCCGTAGGGCATGTGGCGATGAGTGGAATCCCGCACATGCAAGGTCCAGTGATGAGTGGAATCCCACCGAGGTAAAGTGTTGTCAAGGTTTTAATCCGCACAATCGGGGTAATTAAAGTGGCCAATTAACTTGTTCATGTATTGTGATATATGATGGTGATATGTGATTGAGGCATATGGTGTTGTTGCATGATGATCTATATTGATGTTTAAATCTTGCTAGGATTGAGAGACCATATTTGCCACTTGAAAGACTAGCTAGGTCTACTTGATTATATGCAATGCTTGATATGCGTGAGATTAGGATTACATGCTTGAACCCTGCATTGTTGATGTTTTTCGTTTTAGAGCACCCTCACTAAGCTTATAGCTTACGCCCTCAATGTTCAACAATGCAGATCATTAGCGTGGTGTTAGCTCGAGGCAAGGCAAGAAGGGCTTCCAAGTTTGTAGCTCAAGTATGGTTATCGATTTTGTAATAGCTAGCAATGTGGCAAGGGTCTTTGTATGAGCGTGTGTGACTCATTTGATTGATGTTGTTTTTGGTTTGATCATGGTTTGTAAGCATGGTACACTATGATGAATGTTTGATGTTTGATGGCATGTTTTAGAATGTTTAGGTTGCATAGTGTATGAGTGCAAACATTTCAAGATGTCTTGTTCCTTTTAAGGTCCTTTGTGTTTTGAGTATGCCAATATTGCATGAATTGCTATTTAACTAGAACGCTATGTATGAATGCTTTAATCCATGTTTGATTGACTCCCTTGGCTTAAATATGTATGCTTTTATGGTTGGTTTGCCTTAGGGATTGATGTTAGTGTGTTGGTTGAAGTGTTAGAGGGATTTAGGGGCCTCCTTGTGCTCTAAATCAGCTCAAACCTGCAGATTCGTAGCTGGGGTATCGATACCGTTGGTCTGGTATCGATACTGCCCCTTTGGTTTCAGGCCTCGTGTATCGATACTCGAGGAGAGTATCGATACCTTTTTGGCCACTGGAGCCACTGTCGATTTCGGTATCGATACTGGCCTCCAGGGTATCGATACCGATGTCTTAGTTTTAACCGTGGGAAGTCAACTTTTGGAGAGGGTATCGATACCCATGAGGTGGTATCGATACTGTCTACTCAGGTTGACCAAACCTTGTTGACCTAGTCAAAGGGGTATCGATACCCCCTTAAGGGTATCGATACCGCCTGCAGTTTAACTTTAAAAATGGGCTTTTAAATGTTAGTTTGGGTTCGTTTGATTGCTTCGTAAATATTGTTCCGCTGTATGATCACTTAGGATGTAATTCTCATCTAGGCAAGATTAAAATGAAAAAAAAATATAGGGTTGCTAACCGAGGGAGAGTTCCTTAGGGAGTTTTCACTCGGTTTTCCCCGTGTGGCCCACTCGGACCGGTCATCCGGCCAGACCGGGACGAGGGGGTTACATGGTTTGTATATAATGATGATATTGATTTCATAAAAGAAGGTTTAATTTCAGTTTTGAAAAACTAGTCCCTTTATTCTATGAATGTTTTCAAAATGACACATAAACATCTTATTTTTGCGATTAACACCCTATTTGAAATCCAATTCAACACAAATTTACCATTAAGTCTAATTAAAATTAAAGAGTCCAAAAAGGACCTAAAATTGAACATGAATATGATAATTAGATGGACAATTTTTAATTATTTTATTTAAAAACTATCAATTTTATTTCAACAACACGTTAGTCAACTTGGTTGGCGTGTAATGATAGACAACAAATGGACGACACTCGATGTTATACTATTTCATTCCGGAACATAATCACTTATGCGGCTCATAGTACAAACATAAATACTCTGTCATTTTTATGCCTCTATTTATGATCCAATACTATAAAATAAAGTTTATGGTTTAGTATTAGTGTTTAGGGTTAGGGTGTAAGGTGTGTGGTTTTGTTTAGGGTTTAATTTTTCAGTGTTTTTTAATATGCTGATGTGATTACAAGGTAATATATGTTCAATTTTCTTAGCCCTTTAATAACGCACACATGCACACCGTGCACACATGGTGCTCAGACCCAAATTACCTTGATGAAATACATCATACTTTACCACCGGAACCACTTCACGGGTTCTTCAATGCTGGGATATGAATAAAGACATAAAAAAGTACAGAAATGAAATGTTCAAATCACTAAGAAGGGAGTTGTAAACTTTTTGTACCTTCATGCTGGGGGAAGTTTCCAACAGTTACAATTAACATAAATAAACATCCGATTGAGCGAAAGAAAAGTAAATTGTTTAAGAAAACATTGTGCAGCCTAGTCTCTTATAAGAAAGATGATACAGTTCATCTTCTTATCAAACCTTTGGAACAGCTTCATGATCCTTAAACTCCTTAACATAAGTAATTGGAACCTGGAGCAGCTTCAATCCACTCAGACCAGTCCAATTGAAATTGATCTCTATTTTCTCCACGCTCTTCTTCCTTTCACGTTTAACTGGTGAAATAAAAAGGAAACAGAATTCTATGTTACTCGGATTCGAAAAAATATATTCGATACATGTATGTGTTTGAATGTGAATATTATTAGAGCTCAAATATGTTTGAAAGTGAATATTGAGAGATACCTTTTGGAGCAGTTGAAGTTGAAGTTGAAGCTACAGATGAAGTTGAAGGATCAGAGGTATTCATATTTTTTATTTTCTCATCAGCAGCTTCAGCTTCCTCTTTCCATGGCAGATACTGCAGAAGTTGAAATACCAATGTAACAATAACAGATGAAGAAAATATTCATAAAACCATCATGTTTTTTTTTTGTGTCAGGGAGCTAAAGATAGAGAAGAATCGAAATTATTCATCTCTGCATCATAAACAAATACAAAAAACGAACTCGAACTTTAATTCGATTCGATTATACAACCAATTTTAAAGGCACACTTACCATTACTGAAGGAAGTTCATGGGACTGAATCTCTTCTTTGTTGGCTTTCGGCTTATTCGCACGTGTGCGACGCATTCCGCTTGTCTCGTACGCGTCCACTTCTTTCAGCGACCGGCACAAGAAGCGCAGCTCCTTATGGCGATAGTACTGTTAACCAAGGAGAGCAAAAATCATTTGTGATTAGCTTAACTGAAACTATTATTAACAAATGCATGGTTTATTTTTTGTAAAAGTCATTTAAAGAGGGCAATTACCTTATCAGTCCTCCCATTTGGGCGTTGCTTTTCAAAAACATCCCAATGAACTAGGTAGTCAGGCTGTGGTGACTTTGGATGATATACACAACATTCAAAGACAACCATGAAATCAGTTCAAAAAAAGATAACCATGAAATAATCATCACAAAATATATTAAAAATGGCAGCTAATGTGTCCACTACTCATTATCTACTAATTCACCGAGTGGTAATGATGTTCATGTTGTTTTATCTTATATAGATTCGAATTTCTTACCCGTTTAGCTCTTCTCCTTCGAGTCGGAGCAGTGTCTTGACTTGGAACAGGAAAGAAGGAAACAGGGATTGCTTCAATTACACCTATAGTTGCTTCTGGGACCGGGATCCCTGCCAATTTTAAACAATTCAGTAAATTCTGTCCCAAATCAAGACAAAAGTTTTGTTTTACTGTATAAGAAGTAAAAGGTTTAATTCTGTCCCCAATCCCCCTACTCTTTGGATTTTTGAAATTTTTCCCTCTACTTTTAGTCCATCTATTTGTCCCATCGATAAAATTACTAATAGATTTATGTTAAATTTGAATATGTAGCATTTTATTATTCAAAGGTTTGATTTAAAAATTAAAGTTCAATGTATATTTAAATTTAAGAGAAGTCAATAAATAATATTGTTAATTGGACTTTACTTTAAAAGAATATGGATAAACTTTAAAAACCCGAAAGAGTGCAAGAGCTAAAGGGCATAATTACACCAAAGTCAAATAGTACAACGATAAATATTTAACATTTTGAAATGATAGTAAAGAAATAAAATAAATATGAAAATGTGCCCTAAAAATCCTCAAATCCTAACTCACATAAATATGATTTGAAAAAGAAAATACCGAAATTAGTCTAAAACAATCTCAATCTCAAATGATTCAAAACTCACCATGAAGAAATTGTATAATGAACTATACTCACTGTATCATTTATGATCTCAACTAATAAAAACCTCCTAATTTGACGAGAGTTTTAGACTTGTGTTTTATTTTCAAGATCAAAATTCAAACCTCTAACCTTTCTTATAAGACCTAACGTCTCATCTAACTAAAGTAAATTATTAATATGTCTTTGTTATGTTATTCTGTGTCCTAATTTTTTAATTCATACAGATAGTATTTTTAAAACAAGTCTAATCAAATGAGCTTTGATTTTTTTCTTCTTTCTCTCCTTTTATATATAAATAGTAGAAAGAGAGAATGATGTTGAGAATCGAATCCAAACTCTCATGACACAGAGTCAAAGCATTTTGTATTTTTCATGTCATCAAGGGGTTGTGAGCTCCCCCGCTCATTAGGGGATGTGCTTGTGGAATATAACTTAGTTGTTGATATTTTTTTTAGAATTTAGAGATAGTTGTTTTAATTTAAGGTTTAGGGTTATAATTTAGGGATAGTTGTTTCAATTACTCTAAAAACTAAACCCTAACTTATAAATATTAAATTATAACCCTAAACCTTAAATTGAAACAATTATCTCTAAATTTTAACCCCCTACACCTAGACCCGTAAACCCTATACCCTAAACTAACACCCTATACCCTAAAACTAAAGCGCTTGTGAAAACTTTTAGTTTCCACCGCCAGTGTATAGGATATTAATCCATATATAAATAGGGGAAATATATTATTTTGATGAAAGATTTTGGATTGAAAAAAACTTTAATACATAAGTAAAGTTTACACGAGTCTTTTAATTTTATGGATTAAGGATGTAGTTTAGTGGTTTAGGTTTTAAGATTTAGAATTTAAAGTTAGTGTTTATAATTTATGGTTTAGAATTTAGTAATCTAAAATTTAAGTTTATAGTACAAATATACAAGCTTGTGTAAAATATTTTTTACAGCTTGTATATTAAAATTAAACTCTTTTGGATTTGTGGTTTTTGTCTTATTTCAGTGATTTTTTCCCTTTTCAAATCTAATCAATCTAAACAAAAAAAATCTTCTTTTTTTTCTCTCTTTTCTCTCATCAAAACCTAATCACATTTCCATTTTTTATTGTCTACAACAATTTTTTGTCAACCATCAATCATTTTTTTCTCTTTTTGTTTTTTTATGTTTTTTGTTGACAACAATATATGTGTCAACATTAATAATTTTCTCTTCATCTTCCTTTCTTTTCTTTTTTTTCTTCATCATCTTTTCTTATTTCTCCGTTGAAATTATTTTTCTTTCTTCTCTATCCATCCTCTTGTCTCGTGTTGTTATTTTTCTTTTCTCATTACTTTTTTGATTGTGGAGTTTTCCTTATGCTATTGTTTGTTTATTTTTTAAAAAATTTTATATTCTTTCAAGCGGCTTCTTTTAGTAGGTGTCGAACTAATTTTTAAGTACCTAGCTTTCTTGTGGAACGACCTTCATTAATGATTAAAGGGGTTGAAGTTACTCATAAATGACTTTCCTGGTGATGTATGAACTCGTTCCTCATTGGTATGATGGAAGACTTTGTTTCATTGATGTAAACCTTTGAGAATCACCGATTCAATCATTGCCTCCATCTTTAGTTTCCATGAAAAATTTGAGAAAGGATAATAATAATAATAGATTTTTATCTCTCTTCTCTCCAAATTTATTTCTTTCAAATATAACAATAATTTAACTTAAATATTTCTTTCTTTCTTTTTGTTGATGGTCTAAAATTAGAGATTATGACTCGCATCCTTTCTGATTCGAATAGAGAGTCACAAGATAATAGATAGAACATAACAATGATTGTGAATTTTAAAGACATATTTTGAGTCATTAGTGTCGATCCTCATAAAGGAGAGAATCAACTTCCTTTTATACTCAAATACAAAAAAATAGTAGTTGTCATTGATAATCACCAATATATAATTACGAGTAAAAGTAAGCAAATGCTCTTAACTAAAAAAATCCAAAGGAGCTTTTATCCGGCGGCCAACTACTTTGATTTTGAGCGGCTGGCCTCTTTGTCCCCCACCTTTTACTTTTTTCCTTTGTTTTTTCTTCCTTTGTTGAGATTTTTTTCTCCTTTCGGTTTTGTTTTTGTTGCTTTCCTCTGGTTTGTTCGGTGGATGTTGGTGTCTTTGCTAGCCACAATTCAAACTCGGGAGCACTTTTGAAACAAAAAAAGTCAGGGCTTTCATGGTGACCCGAGTTAAGAAGTACGGAGTGGAGGACCTCTTCCGTCTCCCATTTTCTCCTCCTCATTCTTTCTCCAATAATTATATTTGACGTTTCTCCGATCCTCTCGGCAGCCCTTTTGGCATGGCATTCTCGGTTGTTGGTGCATGCACATGAAATGTGATCTTAAAGTTTCTAGGCTTTGCCTTTCTTTCAGTTGCTCATTCAAAAGTTCTTTTTCCTCTAGGTGATAAAGCAGATAAGATGAGCTCTGTCTTCATCGGCCTAAATGGCATGACTCTTGCTCGTATTATCACCCTAGTGCTTAGATTTAATAGTACTGCCCTTTGTGGTTGTCGCCTTATTCCCGATTAGTGGATCTTCAATAGATCCAGGCGGCTAACTCCTTTCTCCAAGCCCTCAAGCTTCAAACATATAGTTTATGCTATTCCTCCAATTGTATTTCAATTTTTCTATTGGTTTATGCTCGAAATTTTATTTTCTTGTTTGTTTCTGAATTTCTATGGTTTTTGGTGTATGTTTGATGCTTGATTAATATTTTTTCCTTGTTAATAATAAAAAACTTCCTTTTATACTCCATGTTGTCATGTGACAACTAATAATAGGAGGATAAGGGTTGTCGTCATCATATGGTCTATCTTACTTGTAATGCTCACCGATCACTCGTCTAACTTATTTGTCTAATAGTAAGGAGACTGAATTATTGAATTTATCAGTCATTGTCTCATCTATCAATTATCAGGTCGTTCCTAATCCTAACCTAGTTTATCATGCTTATCATGTGTTTATTACTTTTGGCATAGATTTATCTTGGTAGAATGACTATTAATTATACTAACTATGACATAAAAGAATATCATTTATGTCGTGACTCGACCCAACTCTTAAAATTGGGTCATGACATAATTAATCCAACTTTCTCTCTTCTTTCTAAAAGTTGAATAGTATAATTTGAATATTCTAACACTATTGAAGGTTTCAATAGTATCAATTTCTTTGCTATTAAAGTTTTCTAGAAATTATAGTGAAATTTCGAACACTATTGAGCCCTTCCGCAATAGGCATATCCTTGTCACCAACCTTATCATCTTGGTAAATAAGGCATAACCAAAGTATTTGATAGTTATATAAATCCTAAATATATTTGGGATCGAACCTAAATGAAGGGTAAAATTCATTGTTATCACTATTTATGAGACTTATTTTTTTTTAATTCTGAACTTCATACCATTTCACAAATGTTACGATATAGCTTATAAAAAATGAGATAATAATATGTTTGTATTATTTTTACAATAAATTTTAAGTTTTCATAAGAAGAAAGAAATCAACTATTAATCTAGATCTGTATGGTTCTTTATGGCAATTCTTTGACCCTTTATACCAAACGGACTAGATCTTGGCATAAACTTAAAATCGGACAAAAAAATATATCTAAATCCCCCAAAAATTTCATCCATGATAAAGGAATGAAGATATTTTTTTGGGGTTGGACATAAACTCAGTAGCTATCAATGATGAGTCAATTGAAAGAATCTTGGCATAAACAATAATAAAGTAATTAAAATAAAATAATCAACAGAAATTGCACGATATGAAAAAGAAGGATTTTAAAAAATATATATTTTTTTATATTTTGAGATCCATAAAATTTTTTAATCTAAACAGTAGATTTAAAAAATTAAACATAAAAAAATTGGAAATGGAGATGAAAAATTACCTGGGAAAGAGTGGGGTTGGACATGGTGTCAGATTCCTTTAACTGACTCATTAGTGATAGCTACTGAGGTGAAGTGTTTTTTTTTTCAGAACAAATATTTGGAGGTCGAAAATGAGGACATGGCCACTCAAATTGTTTATAAAATAAATTGGAAATGTCTGTAAATAATTTCTGTTCCGATTTTGGTAATTAGCACCTTTTCTAGGGTAAACTATATAAGTAGTCACCAAATTTTTATGGTGCTTTAATTTTAGTCACTAAAATTTTAATTTGTTTTCATTAAAGTCATTATTGTCAAAGAACGCTGACGTGACCATTAACTTCTTGTTTAACAGAAATTTAAAGTCCGTGACTTTAATGAAAACGGATTAAAAGTTTAGTAATTGAATTGCATATTTTAAATTCAATAATTAAAATAAAAGTGCCCTAAAAATTTAGTGGCTATTTATGTAATTATCCTTTTTCTAATTATTACTTATTTTTATTGTTGAGAATTTAAGAAAATGGGTTGTCTAAAAAACACAGTCACAAAATCTAAAAAAAAAAGTAGGTGAAATATTATTTTTTAAGAAAAAAGATCACCAAAATAATTTAATTCCCCCTTATCTTATTTGGAAGGCTTACTCAGGTCTTTCCTGTTTTTGTTGTAATATTTGGAAGGTAAATGTGTGCATCCAATGCACTTGATTTAAATTTTAAATTGTTTTAATTTGTATTTTTGGATTTAAATTATTTTTTGTATTTTTAAATCATCCAAACGTTAATAATTTTTAAATTATATTACTCGAATTAGACACTCGAATTTGATTTGTTATTCAGATAGACACTCAAATTAATACTTACCATAAAAGTCATTTTTCTGTCCAAATTAATACTTACCTTAAACGATTTAAGCTAAATTTAGTTATCAATTTAAACATAGATATCAAGTTTAAAATTTTAGTTAGAGAAAAAATAAATATCAAATTAAATCTTAAATTCAAATTTAAATACCTGATACTGCAGCTTCAGCAGCTTCAGCTTCCTCTTTCCATGGCAGATACTGCAGAAGTTGAAATACCAATGTAACAATAACAGATGAAGAAAATATTCATAAAACCATCATGTTTTTTTGTGTCAGGGAGCTAAAGATAGAGAAGAATCGAAATTATTCATCTCTGCATCATAAACAAATACAAAAAACGAACTCGAACTTCAATTCGATTCGATTTGATTATACAACCAATTTTAAAGGCACACACACTTACCATTACTGAAGGAAGTTCATGGGACTGAATCTCTTCTTTGTTGGCTTTCGGCTTATTCGCACGTGTGCGATGCATTCCGCTTGTCTCGTACGCGTCCACTTCTTTCAACGACCGGCACAAGAAGCGCAGCTCCTTATGGCGATAGTACTGTTAACCAAGGAGAGCAAAAATCATTTGTGATTAGCTTAACTGAAACTATTATTAACAAATGCATGGTTTATTTTTTGTAAAAGTCATTTAAAGAGGGTAATTACCTTATCAGTCCTCCCATTTGGGCGTTGCTTTTCAAAAACATCCCAATGAACTAGGTAGTCAGGCTGTGGTGACTTTGGATGATATACACAACATTCAAAGACAACCATGAAATCAGTTCAAAAAAAGATAACCATGAAATAATCATCACAAAATATATTAAAAATGGCAGCTAATGTGTCCACTACTCATTATCTACTAATTCACCGAGTGGTAATGATGTTCATGTTATCTTATCTTATATTGGTTTGAATTTCTTACCCGTTTAGCTCTTCTCCTTCGAGTCGGAGCAGTGTCTTGACTTGGAACAGGAAAGAAAGAAACATGGATTGCTTCAATTACACCTATAGTTGCTTCTGGGACCGGGACCCCTGCCAATTTTAAACAATTCAGTAAATTCTGTCCCAAATCAAGACAAAAGTTTTGTTTTACTGTATAAGAAGTAAAAGGTTTAATTCTGTCCCCAATTCCCTACTCTTTGGATTTTTGAAATTTTGTCCCTCTACTTTTAGTCCATCTATTTGTCCCATCGATAAAATTACTAATAGATTTATGTTAAATTTGAATATGTAGCATTTTATTATTCAAAGGTTTGATTTAAAAATTAAAGTTCAATGTATATTTAAATTTAACAGAAGTCAATAAATAATATTATTAATTGGACTTTAATTTAAAAGAAGATGGATAAACTTTAAAAACCCGAAAGAGTGCAAGAACTAAAGGGCATAATTACACCAAAGTAAAATAGTACAGCGATAAATATTTAACATTTTGAAACGACAATAAAGAAATCAAAATAAATATAAAAATGTGCCCTAAAAATCCTCAAATCCTAACTCACTTAAATATGATTTGAAAAGGAAAATACCGAAATGAGTCTAAAACAATCTCAATCTCAAATGATGCAAAACTCACCCCGAAGAAATTGTATAATGAACTCTACTCACTGTATCATTTATGATCTCAACTAATAATAACCTCCTAATCTGACGAGAGTTTTAGACTTGTGTTTTATTTTCAAGATCAAAATTCAAACCTCTAACCTTTCTTATAAGACCTAACGTCTCATCTAACTAAAGTAAATTATTAATATGCCTTTTTTATGTTATTTTGTGTCCTAATTTTTTAATTCATACAGATAGTATTTTTAAAACAAATCTAATCCAATAAGCTTTGATTTTTTTTTCTTCTTTCTCTCCTTTTATATATAAATAGTAGAAAGAGAGAATGATGCTGAGAATCGAATCCAAACTCTCATGACACAGAGTTAAAGCATTTTGTATTTTTCATGTCATTAAAGGGTTGTGAGCTCCCCCGCTCATTAGGGGAGGTGCTTGTGGACTATAACTTAGTTGTTGATATTATTTTTAGAATTTAGAGATAGTTGTTTTAATTTAAGGTTTAGGGTTATAATTTAGGGATAGTTGTTTCAATTACTCTAAAAACTAAACCCTAACCTATAAATATTAAATTATAACCCTAAACCTTAAATCGAAACAACTATCTCTAAATTTTAACGCCCTACACCTAAACCCATAAACCCTATACCTTAAACTAACTCCATATACCCTAAAACTAAGGCGCTTGTGAAAACTTTTAGTTTCCACCGCTAGTGTATAGGATATTGATCCATATATAAATAGGGGAAATATATTATTTTGATAAAAGATTTTGGATTGAAAAAAACTTTAATACATAAGTAAAGTTTACACGAGTCTTTTAATTTTATGGATAAAGATGTAGTTTAGTGGTTTAAGTTTTAAGATTTAGAATTTAAAGTTAGTGTTTATAATTTATGGTTTAGAATTTAGTAATCTAAAATTTAAGTTTATAGTACAAATATACAAGCTTGTGTAAAATATTTTTTTACAGCTTGTATATTAAAATTAAACTCTTTTGAATTTGTGGTTTTTGTCTTATTTCAGTGATTTTTTTTCCTTTTCAAATCTAATCAATCTAAACAAAAAAATTCTTCTTCTTTTTTCTCTCTTTTCTCTCATCAAAACCTAATCACATTTCCATTTTTTATTGTCTACAACAATTTTTTGTCAACCATCAATCATTTTCTCTCTCTCTCTTTTTTTTTATGTTTTTTGTTGACAACAATATATGTGTCAACATTAATCATTTTCTCTTCATCTTCCTTTCTTTTCTTTCTTTTTTCTTCATCATCTTTTCTTATTTCTCCGTTGAAATTATTTTTCTTTCTTCTCTATCCATCCTCTTGTCTCGTGTTGTTATTTTTCTTTGCTCATTACTTTTTTGATTGTGGGGTTTTCCTTATGCTATTGTTTGTTTATTTTTTTAAATTTTTATATTCTTTCAAGTGGCTTCTTTTAGTAGGTGTCGAACTAATTTTTAAGTACCTGGCTTTCTTGTGGAACGGTCTTCATTAATGATTAAAGGGGTTGAAGTTACTCATAAATGACTTTCCTGGTGATGTATGAACTCGTTCCTCATTGGTATGATGGAAGACTTCGTTTCATTGATGTAAACCTTTGAGAATCGCCGATTCAATCATTGCCTCCATCTTTAGTTTCCATGAAAAATTTGAGAAAGGATAATAATAATAATAGATTTTTATCTCTCTTCTCTCCAAATTTATTTCTTTCAAATATAACAATAATTTAACTTAAATATTTCTTTCTTTCTTTTTGTTGATGGTCTAAAATTAGAGATTATGACTCGCATCCTTTCTGATTCGAATAGATTGTCACAAGATAATAGATAGAACGTAACAATGATTGTGTATTTTAAAGACAGATTTTGAGTCATTAGTGTCGATCCTCATAAAGGAGAGAATCAACTTCCTTTCGGTTTTGTTTTTGTTGCTTTCCTCTGGTTGGTTCAGTGGATGTTGGTGTCTTTGCTAGCCACAATTCAAACTCGGGAGCACTTTTGAAAAGAAAAGGTCAGGGCTTTCATGGTGGCCCGAGTTAAGAAGTACGGAGTGGAGGACCTCTTCCGTCTCCCATTTTCTCCTCTTCATTCTTTCTCCAATAATTATATTTGACGTTTCTCCGATCCTCTCGGCAGCCCTTTTGGCATGGCATTCTCGGTTGTTGGTGCATGCACATGAAATGTGATCTTGAAGTTTCTAGGCTTTGCCTTTCTTTCAGTTGCTCATTCAAAAGTTCTTTTTCCTCTGGGTGATAAAGTAGATAAGATGAGCTCTGTCTCTTTCAGCCTAAATGGCATGACTCTTGCTCGTATTGTCACCCTAGTGCTTAGATTCAATAGTAGTGCCCTTTGTGGTTGTCGCCTTATCCCTGATTAGTGGATCTTCAATAGATCCAGGCGGCTAACTCCTTTCTCCAAGCCCTCAAGCTTCAAACATATAGTTTATGCTATTCCTCCAATTGTATTTCAATTTTTCTATTGGTTTATGCTCGAAATTTTATTTTCTTGTTTGTTTCTGAATTTCTATTGTTTTTGGTGTATGTTTGATGCTTGATTAATATTTTTTCCTTGTTAATAATAAAAAAACTTCCTTTTATACTCCATGTTGTCATGTGACAACTAATAATAGGAGGATAAAGGTTGTCGACTACAATAGACAACCTAGAGTCATCATATGGTCTATCTTACTTGTAATGCTCACCTATCACTCGTCTTACTTATTTGTCTAATGGTAAGGAGACTGAATTATTGAATTTATCAGTCAGTGTCTCATCTATCAATTATCAGGTCGTTCCTAATCCTAACCTAGTTTATCATGCTTATCATGTGTTCATTACTTTTGGCATAGATTTATCTTGGTAGAATGACTATTAATTATACTAACTATGACATAAAAGAATATCATTTATGTCGTGACTCAACCCAACTCTTAAAATTGGGTCATGACATAATTAATCCAACTTTCACTCTTCTTTCTAAAAGTTGAATAGTATAATTAGAATATTCTAACACTATTGAAGGTTTCAATAGTATCAATTTCTTTGCTATTAAAGTTGTAACCCCCTCGTCCCGGTCTGGCCGGATGACCGGTCCGAGTGAGCCACACGGGGAAAACCGAAGCGAAACCCAAAGGATTCCCCCTCGGTTAGCAACCCTATTTTTTTTTCTTTTTATATTAATCTTGCCTAGATGAGTGTTAGGTCCTATATGATTCACAACAGCGGAAGACGTTCAAAGGAAAACACATTCGAAACACAACCATGCGAAAACATGCAATTTTAAGCTTATAAGACAGGCAGTATCGATACCCTTGACAGGGGTATCGATACCCTCCTTCTAGGTCAACCCAGTAAGTCAACACGAGAAGACCGTATCGATACCCTTACCAGGGGTATCGATACCCTCTTCCTCGGTCAACCCTCCTTGGTCAACAAAATAGAACCGTATCGATACTCGGGAACACCGTATCGATACGCTCTACTCTAACTCCAATTCCCAAATTACAGTAACTTTGGAGGGTATCGATACCCTAATGGTATCGATACCCTAGGCAAAATCTGAGGCAATTGGGTAAGAGAGTATCGATACCCTAACCAGGGGTATCGATACCCCCTGCACTGCAACTCCTCAAACTCAACTAAAACGACCCCAACACGACTCTACATGCATTTCTCGACTCACCTAAGCGTATACCAACATGCAAGCACACATAATTAAGCCATGGGTGTCATTCAAACATGGATTCAAGCTTTCATACATAGCAATTTGCATGAATCAAGGCATCCATACTTAACATTCATACAAAAAGAAATTCATGCATATATGGACATACAAGCATTTAGGGTATCATGCCTTAGCAACCAAACACGTAGACATTCATGGCATGTAAAATAAGCAATATTTATAGATCAAACAAGGCATCCAAGAATCAACCAATATCGACAACGATATACATCAAAGCTCAAATCAAAGACACCTATCCCATTGCTTAACTACTACAATCTATTACTTAAAACTCATACATTGAGCTCACCAAAAGCAACACTTGGAGACCTTTCCTTGCCCTTGCCACCCACAAGCTATTTATCTGCATTGTCGAACAAAAGAGAGCGTAAGCATAAAAGCTTAGTGAGGGTAAGCTCATAAAACAAACCTTCGACAATGCAGGGTCCAAGCACGAGCAATTTCCATAATGAGATGCATGTTCTTACCTCCGATCCGCATAAGCCAAAATGAACATGATGCATGAACATATAGTCAACATTATGCCATGCTCAACAACCATAAGCTCAACTTAGCATGATACATAATCCAAAGCATTAGCCACATCATATATCAAATCATATTATCATGTATGCATAATCTCATATTGGCATAAACATACTTTCTCTTATTGGCACCTAGCTATGACTCGAATACGCGGATAACATGTTGGAACGCATTTCCAACAACAACATTACCTCGGTGGGATTCCACTCATCACCGGTCCTTGCATGTGCGGGATTCCACTCATCGCCACATGCCCTACGAATGGGATTCCACTCATCATCACGTAGAAATATATAAAAGCTTCCGGTGGAATATTACATCACCGTACTCCTCCTTGGTGCCTTAACGCCACCAAGGCCACGTACGTTTTGATTCAAATTGTGTGCACACTAATCCTAATGATCGATCATTGTACCCAAGCATACTAGTGCCAATTAATCAAATTTCACAACCTTCGAAGTTCAAGAGTAATAATATGGCATCTTACATCATATTAAACTCAACATCAATTATCTCAACAACATAATATCATAATGTCATGTTCAAGAGTAATAATATGGCATCTTACATCATATTAAACTCAACATCATCATACACAATCACAATACAAACCACATGCATAGCAATGCCTCAAACCATGTCTCAACAACATATATAACACATTATACATACCCAAATAATCAAGAGGCATAACATCAATTAAAGAGATCATCCAATGTCTCTAACTAAAGCTTAGGATTAGGCTACCACCCTAATCCTAACTCTAGGTGAGTCTACCAATCTCAACCTAGTCCACATGCTCGAACCAATTGCTCAAAACCATTTAAAATATTTTAACCACTCACCTCTACTCCAAGCTCAATTACCAAGCAACCATTGTCTTCAATCTTTTTTCGGATTTGCTCCCAAGGCTTCACCAACCCAAAATCAAGCTTCTAGACATCTCAACACAAGTAAAACAACCACAAATCAATTCATCAATTAATGTAGCAAACCCGGAACACTAACCAAACACCAAACTCAACATTTCAAACCATGAACAACCCCCAAAATCACCAAATCCGAGCAGCCCTTATACACAACCCAACACTTGTGATTTCAACACATTTAGCACATTCAAATGCTTCCAAAACAGCCCCCAACTATTACCCTAACACCAACCTTCAATTTCCAACATAAACCACCCCAAAATTCCCATTTTCGTATTCAAATCTTACCCAGCAGAAAATTCCATTTTCAAACACCCAAATGACTTCCAAATCATCCCAAAACACCCTTATACCATAGGTAGACCAACAGCCCTTTAATTTCAACCTAAAACCCACCAAAAACTCAAGTTTTACAACCTTAAAACTAGCCTTAAGACCATACTACGAATTTTCATCCAAAATTAACCAAATTAACATGTGTTGTGTATTTCATAGTGCTTAAACAAACCCCCAAAACAATTTATCAAAACAAATTGAAAAACCCCATTGAAACCCCAAATTTCCATATGAACCCTAATTTCCAAAACACCATATTTTTGAAATCTAAAACAAATGATAGATAGAGATTGAAAAGGAGATTAAGAAAATGTAATTACCTCTTAAAACGGGGTTGAAATCGAGTGGTAGGATCCATGGAATAGAAGCTAGGGTTTTGAGAGGTTTTAGAGATGGGGTTTCTTCCTTTTTTTGAAGTTGGAAGGAAGATGAAAAGAAGATGACAACTTTTGGTTAAAGTTGTCTATCTTTTTAAAACTTTAGGGTCAAATTACCTCATAAGCCCTCCTCTTTCTACAAAAGTTCAATTAGGTCATTATTTGAAGATGAAATGTTTTAATTAAGTTTTATTTGACTCGAACTAAAACCCGGCTAACTCCTAGCCCCAAAACACGGGTGTTACAACTCTCCCCCACTTAAGGAAATTTCGTCCCCGAAATTCATCGATCACGGAGGGCCACTGAAACATGCACCTCCACGCTTTCCTCTCTCACCACAACGTACTAACCAACTCGAAAGACTTACCACACAACACTTGCTATCTTACACTAAGATCTCAACTGATTCTTCAAGGCATGCCAATTTCAAACTCAACTCAATCTCTTCAACAAATATAGCACGGAACAGATCTGACTCACATTTCTGAATCATAGATACACGTAACACATCTCAAACCCCCTTTTAACTCTGGTGGTAACCGCAACAGATAACAACAGAACTAGCCTGATTCACAAACTCATACAATACTGCTTGAACACTTGACTCATAACTTCCTCTGACTGATCCTCTATCTTCATCAATTAACCAAACACTATGCAGACGTCTTCAAAATTATTCTAGTCGAAATCTCGGATCTTTATTACTCACTTTTACTGCGAATCTTCCACGGATGCAACAAACTAGAAGAAAACTGAAGCTCAGTCTTGACACACTGGAAATTTACATGCTTACTCTCATACTGAACCACATTATTCACCCCCTCATTCTGGAAGTACTCATCTTCAACCCACAATGCGTCTTCATACTATTCAGATGCAATACAAATAAACCACCGCGCGCTTCGGCCAAAACAATACATCTCAAAACACTAGGTCAGTCGGTACAACTATTCTGTCTCTGAAATACAAATCTCTATCATCTCTGGACTGTATTCTGAAGGTCTTCTTTCCACTATGCCTCGCACGTGAGGTGCCAAGAATCTGTCTTGCAACTGTTTCTCTTCACGCATTCTGACTCAGAGTAGATTCAATGTGAAACGCGGCCACAAGAACACTGTCATTCGGTAACTGAATTCGGCAAATACAACTCGCAACTCATCTACTAATCTAACAACAATTACGCTTGGAACACCGGTCACTACATTAACTATCTTCGGATGGCGCTCAATCTTGATATTACGGTCTTCAAGCAGTTCTAACACTTCATGCTGTTTAAGTTTCCACCCTTCCTAAGTCTTCAAATATTTCAAGTTCTAATGATACGTACATATACACTGCACATTTCTTACTATACGAGCTTTGTCTCTAAGTCTTCGAAGCAAATACAAATGTAATTAACTCTATGTTTCATATCGGATAAATCCTCTCACGGTCTTTCAACTAACTCGATGAACATGTCAAAATCATTTTGTCTTGCATAAGCACACAACCTAACCCTACATGTAACACATCACTACAGTTCACAAGCTCTTTCTCTAGTATAGGCTGGATCAAGGTCGAAGCTCTCTCCAAAGTTTCTTTCGGTTTCTCGAAGGTTCAATGTCCCGCATCTAACCTCACAACTGTACATTCTTCTGTAGCAATCTGTCAAAAGAGCAGCTATCTTCGAAAGGCTATTTACAAACTTTGGATAGTAACACTGCTAGACCTAGAACTATAGATATCTGTCACAGTCTTCAATTTCTTCCAACTCATGTCTTCTTTTGCCTACTTGGGATTCACCCTAATACACTCGGAGGATATGTATGTTCTAGGAGAACATCTTCATTAACTTGAAGTTCACGTTGCACAACTTGGTATACAGCTGATTCTCTAATAGAATCTACAATACTAACTCTAAAGCCTGTCATGGTCTTCTTCGGTACTTGAATATACTCGCGTGACATTTAGAAGAGCTACTACAACTGATCAAGAAACTCAGGAAAATATTCTGCTCAACCTCTCTATAAAGGTAACTAATACACTAGTCAAACAAAATGGCATAACTCAGAGCTCAAGGTGATCACATCTTGCCTCTAAAGCTGTCTTCGGTACTTCAACTTTCCTCACTTTCAACTGGTAGTAAACGGATCTCAAACTAATCTTCAAATGGACTGAAGCACACACTAACTGACCAACAAATCACTGACACTCGAAAACTGATGTTAATCATTCACTGTCACTTGTTTCAACCGTCTGTAATCTAAACATATTCTTGTATTGTCACTCTTTCTTCTTCACGTATTACACTGTAGAACTATGAGATGGTGCACTAGGCTAATGAACCTAAGGTCTAACAAGTCTCGAAGTTAATTCTTCAACATTCTCAATTCTGTCGGAACCCAAAAGATATAAAGCAATCAAACATGAGCAAACTCGGAGACGGTCTCAATAATAAACTCTTCTCCTCTAACAAGAGGTAAACCGGCAATTCTTCCAAACACTTCTAGGAAAAGAAAACACAAACTATTCTAACATTCTGCGGTCTAATCTTCGTTCAAAAATCAAATCCATCACAATTGCTCAGCAAGTCTGCCAACTAAACTCAATCAACCTTTGATCTCTAAAACTGGATCAACATTCAATAAGAAGCTCACATCCTCACCTACCACTACAGTCACAGAAAAATCTGCAATTTCAAGGCAACTCTCTCTTTGTCTCAACGTACACACTAACTCCGTGGTCTTCAAGCCGAACCTTGTCAAAAGTTACATCAAAACCGTAGGAAGACGATCGCTTCACACCTACTAGTTTCTAGTAACTCTAAACCACCAACAAACATCTTCTGTACATCTTTCTGATCACTACTGTCTCCCAAAGAGGGCTAATCACATACGTCCCTACATCTAAGATCTTAACAAGTATATCCAATTTCTTACATGCTCACGCAAAAGGAGGTATTCGCAGAAATTGCAACTTCACATGTACACAACTGATAGTCTTCGGTCCTCTTGTTTTCAGACTGGTTCTTCAACAGAATCTGACTCTTCTAAGCTGTTCTTAGAGCATCTCGTAACTTCAAGACTCAATTCTGATCGCACACAAACAGTCTTGCTAGACTTGTTCTACCCCTACCAAACAATCCTGAAGTCAAAGCTCAAAGCTCCCTTCTCGGCTCAACTATATCGGAAGTGACTTCACCTCTTCCGCTTGCTGAAAGACAACTCAACGTACACTGACCCAATCACACAAACTAGCTCCCACTCACGGATACTGACCGGCTGTCTTGCATTCAAATCATAAGCCGAACCCCAACGGTCACCAACTAACACTTCTAAATTTCAGATTACTCACACAAGACCCCTACCTTGATCTCGCTAAAAGAACCAAGGTACTCGCACCTACCTATAACACCTCACCGGGCATATTCAAACTTGCAGGCTTGCTAACAATGTACAGAAATGCGGATTCGGAATCAACTGGAGGAAACAATTTATCACTGTACCAAGGGCTTATCTGTTAGAACATCGACACCACTCTAACTCCCACTCATAGGCCTTCACTCCTTCTTACCAACTAATGCCAGAGTTGATCACATCGTCCCTCATTCACATGAATCAACCCACATACACACTGTCTCAAACGGACAAATTTGTACCTCAATTCCGGTACAATCATACCTCTCTAACTAAGGTGATGGACTCCCTCAACACAGTCCACCCTTTTCAGAAACTACAACTCCTACTTACCGAAAGGCAATTAAATAAATAACAACATCAACAGTAAAACATACAAGATTGGGTTAGCAAGGCAAGGCTTCCAAGTGGCTCAAGTATGATTCCCTCACTTAAAAATCGCTTTTTCAATGTAATAGTAGCAATGGGACTCTACTAAACATGCTTCAAGCAAATCAACATACATACATGCTCAACCAAGCATATAACAGGGCTTACTTGCTAAACAAGCAAACATAAGCTACTATCAAACAACATGCATTCTCAATCAATCAATCATTCATCACCACATACACGGATAACAAACAACATGCTTTTAAACAAGCAATCAACGTATTTGTCATACAAGCAGTCATACTTATAGAGCAAGCAAACACCGTGCATATCAATCATAAAACACAACTTATCTCACTTACCTGCCCAAGGTCTCGAAAACCTTAGGCTCTGATACCAACAAATGTAACCCCCTCGTCCCGGTCTGGCCGGATGACCGGTCCGAGTGAGCCACACGGGGAAAACCGAAGCGAAACCCAAAGGATTCCCCCTCGGTTAGCAACCCTATTTTTTTTCTTTTTATATTAATCTTGCCTAGATGAGTGTTAGGTCCTATATGATTCACAACAGCGGAAGACGTTCAAAGGAAAACACATTCGAAACACAACCATGCGAAAACATGCAATTTTAAGCTTATAAGACAGGCAGTATCGATACCCTTGACAGGGGTATCGATACCCTCCTTCTAGGTCAACCCAGGAAGTCAACACGAGAAGACCGTATCGATACCCTTACCAGGGGTATCGATACCCTCTTCCTCGGTCAACCCTCCTTGGTCAACAAAATAGAACCGTATCGATACTCGGGAACACCGTATCGATACGCTCTACTCTAACTCCAATTCCCAAATTACAGTAACTTTGGAGGGTATCGATACCCTAATGGTATCGATACCCTAGGCAAAATCTGAGGCAATTGGGTAAGAGAGTATCGATACCCTAACCAGGGGTATCGATACCCCCTGCACTGCAACTCCTCAAACTCAACTAAAACGACCCCAACACGACTCTACATGCATTTCTCGACTCACCTAAGCGTATACCAACATGCAAGCACACATAATTAAGCCATGGGTGTCATTCAAACATGGATTCAAGCTTTCATACATAGCAATTTGCATGAATCAAGGCATCCATACTTAACATTCATACAAAAAGAAATTCATGCATATATGGACATACAAACATTTAGGGTATCATGCCTTAGCAACCAAACACGTAGACATTCATGGCATGTAAAATAAGCAATATTTATAGATCAAACAAGGCATCCAAGAATCAACCAATATCGACAACGATATACATCAAAGCTCAAATCAAAGACACCTATCCCATTGCTTAACTACTACAATCTATTACTTAAAACTCATACATTGAGCTCACCAAAAGCAACACTTGGAGACCTTTCCTTGCCCTTGCCACCCACAAGCTATTTATCTGCATTGTCGAACAAAAGAGAGCGTAAGCATAAAAGCTTAGTGAGGGTAAGCTCATAAAACAAACCTTCGACAATGCAGGGTCCAAGCACGAGCAATTTCCATAATGAGATGCATGTTCTTACCTCCGATCCGCATAAGCCAAAATGAACATGATGCATGAACATATAGTCAACATTATGCCATGCTCAACAACCATAAGCTCAACTTAGCATGATACATAATCCAAAGCATTAGCCATATCATATATCAAATCATATTATCATGTATGCATAATCTCATATTGGCATAAACATACTTTCTCTTATTGGCACCTAGCTATGACTCGAATACGCGGATAACATGTTGGAACGCATTTCCAACAACAACATTACCTCGGTGGGATTCCACTCATCACCGGTCCTTGCATGTGCGGGATTCCACTCATCGCCACATGCCCTACGAATGGGATTCCACTCATCATCACGTAGAAATATATAAAAGCTTCCGGTGGAATATTACATCACCGTACTCCTCCTTGGTGCCTTAACGCCACCAAGGCCACGTACGTTTTGATTCAAATTGTGTGCACACTAATCCTAATGATCGATCATTGTACCCAAGCATACTAGTGCCAATTAATCAAATTTCACAACCTTCGAAGTTCAAGAGTAATAATATGGCATCTTACATCATATTAAACTCAACATCAATTATCTCAACAACATAATATCATAATGTCATGTTCAAGAGTAATAATATGGCATCTTACATCATATTAAACTCAACATCATCATACACAATCACAATACAAACCACATGCATAGCAATGCCTCAAACCATGTCTCAACAACATATATAACACATTATACATACCCAAATAATCAAGAGGCATAACATCAATTAAAGAGATCATCCAATGTCTCTAACTAAAGCTTAGGATTAGGCTACCACCCTAATCCTAACTCTAGGTGAGTCTACCAATCTCAACCTAGTCCACATGCTCGAACCAATTGCTCAAAACCATTTAAAATATTTTAACCACTCACCTCTACTCCAAGCTCAATTACCAAGCAACCATTGTCTTCAATCTTTTTTCGGATTTGCTCCCAAGGCTTCACCAACCCAAAATCAAGCTTCTAGACATCTCAACACAAGTAAAACAACCACAAATCAATTCATCAATTAATGTAGCAAACCCGGAACACTAACCAAACACCAAACTCAACATTTCAAACCATGAACAACCCCCAAAATCACCAAATCCGAGCAACCCTTATACACAACCCAACACTTGTGATTTCAACACATTTAGCACATTCAAATGCTTCCAAAACAGCCCCCAACTATTACCCTAACACCAACCTTCAATTTCCAACATAAACCACCCCAAAATTCCCATTTTCGTACTCAAATCTTACCCAGCAGAAAATTCCATTTTCAAACACCCAAATGACTTCCAAATCATCCCAAAACACCCTCATACCATAGGTAGACCAACAGCCCTTTAATTTCAACCTAAAACCCACCAAAAACTCAAGTTTTACAACCTTAAAACTAGCCTTAAGACCATACTACGAATTTTCATCCAAAATTAACCAAATTAACATGTGTTGTGTATTTCATAGTGCTTAAACAAACCCCCAAAACAATTTATCAAAACAAATTGAAAAACCCCATTGAAACCCCAAATTTCCATATGAACCCTAATTTCCAAAACACCATATTTTTGAAATCTAAAACAAATGATAGATAGAGATTGAAAAGGAGATTAAGAAAATGTAATTACCTCTTAAAACGGGGTTGAAATCGAGTGGTAGGATCCATGGAATAGAAGCTAGGGTTTTGAGAGGTTTTAGAGATGGGGTTTCTTCCTTTTTTTGAAGTTGGAAGGAAGATGAAAAGAAGATGACAACTTTTGGTTAAAGTTGTCTATCTTTTTAAAACTTTAGGGTCAAATTACCTCATAAGCCCTCCTCTTTCTACAAAAGTTCAATTAGGTCATTATTTGAAGATGAAATGTTTTAATTAAGTTTTATTTGACTCGAACTAAAACCCGGCTAACTCCTAGCCCCAAAACACGGGTGTTACAAAAGTTTTCTAGCAATTATAGTGAAATTTTGAACACTATTGAGCCCTTCCGCAATAGGCATATCCTTGTCACCAACCTTATCATCTTGGTAAATAAGGCATAACCAAAGTATTTGATAGTTATATAAATCCTAAATATATTTGGGATCAAACCTAAATGAAGGGTAAAATTCATTGTTATCTCTATTTATGAGACTTAAATTATTATTTTTTAATTCTGAACATCGTACCATTTTACAAATGTTACGATATAGCTTATAAAAAATGAGATAATTATATGTTTGTATTATTTTTACAATAAATTTTAAGTTTTCATAAGAAGATAGAAATCAACTATTAATCTAGATCTTTATGGTTCTTTATGGCAATTCTTTGACCCTTTATACCAAACGGACTAGATCATGGCATAAACTTAAAATTGGACAAAAAAATATAACTAAATCCCCCAAAAATCTCATCCATGACAAAGGAATGGAGATGTTTTTTGGGGTTGAACATAAACTCAGTAGCTATCAATGACGAGTCAATTGAAGGAATCTTGGCATAACAATAATAAAGTAATTAAAATAAAATAATTAACAGAAATTGCACGGTATGAAAAAGAAGGATTTTAAAATATATATATATTTTATATTTTGAGATCCATAAAAAAATTTAAACTAAACAGTAGATTTAAAAAATTAAACATAAAAAATTGGAAATGGAGATGAAAAGTTACCTGGAGAAAGAGTGGGATTGGACATGGTGTCAGATTCCTTTAATTGACTCATTATTGATAGCAACTTAGGTGAAGTGTTTATAAAATATATATATATTTTGAGGTCGAAAATGAGGAAATGGCCACTCAAATTGTTTATAAAATAAATTGGAAATGTCTGTAACTAATTTCTGTTCCGATTTTGGTAATTAGCACCTTTTTCTAGGGTAAACTATATAAGTAGTCACCAAATTTTTAGGGTTCTTTAATTTTAGTCACTAAAATTTTAATTTGCTTTCATTGAAGTCATGGTTGTTAAAGAACGCTGACGTGACCATTAACTTCTTGTTTAACAGAAATTTAAAGTATGTGACTTTAACGAAAACGGATTAAAAGTTTAGTAATTAAATTTCATATTTTAAATTTAATAATTAAAATAAAAGTACCCTAAAAATTTAGTGGCTATTTATGTAATTACCCTTTTTCTAATTATTACATATTTTTATTGTTGAGAATTTAAGAAAATGGGTTGTCTAAAAAACACAGTCACAAAATCCAAAAAAAAGGTAGGTGAAATATTATTTTTTAAGAAAAAAAGATCAACAAAATAATTTAATTCCCCCTTATCTTATTTGGAAGGCTTACTCAGGTCTTTCCTGTTTTTGTTGTAATATTTGGAAGGTAAATGTGTGCATCCAATGCACTTGATTTAAATTTTAAATTGTTTTAATTTGTATTTTTAGATTTAAATTATTTTTTATATTTTCAAATCATCCAAACGTTAATAATTTTTAAATTATATTACTCGAATTTGATTTGTTATTCAGATAGACACTCAAATTAATACTTACCATAAAAGTCATTTTTCTGTCCAAATTAATACTTACCTTAACGATTTAAGCTAAATTTAGTTATCAATTTAAACATAGATATCAAGTTTAAAATTTTAGTTAGAGAAAAAATAAATATCAAATTAGATCTTAAATTCAAATTTAAATACCTGATACTGCAGCTTCAGCAGCTTCAGCTTCCTCTTTCCATGGCAGATACTGCAGAAGTTGAAATACCAATGTAACAATAACAGATGAAGAAAATATTCATAAAACCATCATGTTTTTTTGTGTCAGGGAGCTAAAGATAGAGAAGAATCGAAATTATTCATCTCTGCATCATAAACAAATACAAAAAACGAACTCGAACTTCAATTCGATTCGATTTGATTATACAACCAATTTTAAAGGCACACACACTTACCATTACTGAAGGAAGTTCATGGGACTGAATCTCTTCTTTGTTGGCTTTCGGCTTATTCGCACGTGTGCGATGCATTCCGCTTGTCTCGTACGCGTCCACTTCTTTTAGCGACCGGCGCAAGAAGCGCAGCTCCTTATGGCGATAGTACTGTTAACTAAGGAGAGCAAAAATCATTACTTAAAACTATTATTAACAAATGCATGGTTTCTTTTTTGTAAAAGTCATTTAAAGAGGGTAATTACCTTATCAGTCCTCCCATTTGGGCGTTGCTTTTCATAAACATCCCAATGGACTAGGTAGTCAGGCTGTGGTGACTTTGGATGATATACACAACATTCAAAGATAACCATGAAATCAGTTCAAAAAAAAGATAACCATGAAATAATCATCACAAAATGTATTAAAAATCCTAAATATATTTAAGAAAATGGGTTGTCTAAAAAACACAGTCACAAAATTTAAAAAAAGTTAGGTGAAATATTATTTTTTTAAGAAAAAAGAGACAGATTCTCACCAAAATAATTTAATTCCCCCTTATCTTATTTGGAAGGCTTACTCAAGTCTTTCCTGTTTTTGTTGTAATATTTGGAAGGTAAATGTGTGCATCCAATGCACTTGATTTAAATTTTAAATTCTTTTAATATGTATTTTTAGATTTAAATTATTTTTTGTACTTCCAAATCATCCAAACGTTAATAATTTTTAAATTATATTACTCAAATTAGACACTCGAATTTGATTTGTTATTCAGATAGATATTCAAATTAATACTTACCAAAAAAGTCATTTTTCTGTCCAAATTAATACTTACCTTAAACGATTTAAGCTAAATTTAGTTATCAATTTAAACATAGATATCAAGTTTAAAATTTTAGTTAGACAAAAAAATAAATATCAAATTAAATCTTAAATTCAAATTTAAATACATGATTTAAACTAAAAATAATATATGTCAAATTATGCATTAAAATCAAATTTAAATATTAGAACATATATTTTTACTGAAATTTGTCAATATTGTATGGGTTCGAATCACAATATTTACTGTATCTCTGTTTAATTAGAAACATATGCACTTTTACTCTTGAATAGTGATTGAAACATGGGTGGACTGCATGTTCCCAACCTGGCATGCTTACAAGAAAGACTGATAAAAGTATCTAAAACTAAAATTTAATGTGGTTAAGTGTATGTTCTCCACATGTCATAACGAAAATAGGAAGTTACGAATTAATTTGCACCGTGTAAAATCAACAACAAGATGATCTTCTGGGTTAAGACATTACGTCTAGAAAAAGACCGAGAGGAGATTGGATGGGTCGGTCGCCCTCTAAAATTTTAAAAAAATTATAATTTTTTATTGGAAACCTATTTTCGCCCCTCTAAAATTTTATAAGTTCACCCTCTTAACATAAAGTATTGCGTCCGTTCCTGAGTCTAGATCCCTTAAATAAGATTAGGAGTTCAAATTCTAACGCTGTGAATGAAGCAATTGAGTTAAGAAGGTCATTCCCATAATAAACATCTACAATACTAATTCGAATTAGTCAATTAATTAGTTAAATACCGATAATTAAACAAAAAAAATCACCGTATAAAAAAGGTAAACAAAAAACAAAACCAGGGCTAATATTTGAATCTAGGGTTCTATTTTTCTCAATACTTGTTAATAGTGGCCTATTTTTTTCAATATTTATTATTAGAGATATATTCTTACAATTTATTTTTTTCACCACTTGTTATTAAGAGTCTATTCTTTAAAATACTTATTATAGAAATATACTATTTAAATTTATTTTTTTCCATACGGGGCTTAATTTTAAAATTCACTCTCAGATCACTAAAATTTCAGAAAATAAAAAATGTTGTCTTCTGCACTCTCTAATTTTTTTTATTCAAATATAGTGTATGCATAATTTGACAAGAAGTGAATACACTATATTTGAATAAAAAAAATGTGTGAGTGCAATAAGATGGTGGGTCTGGAAGCAAATTACATGGAAATTGGAATCGGTGTTGTGAGTTGTGACTACTGACTTCACAATCACATTTCTAAAAGAATTTAAGCACATTACTTCAATGGAGGCATTGAACACAGTGATGGGTTTGCTACATCTACCCAGACAGCAGCTCCGGCCTCGGAGTGGTGCAGAGCAAGATATACCCTGTTTACTTCATGGCCATGGCTTGGCTTTTTGTGGAACAGGAAAAGAATGATCTCAAGTTAATTGCTAGTAAAACTGTGATAGTTCATCGCTGAGCTCCCTTTGCCTTTCTTTCAGTTGAACTAGAAGCAGTCCTCTGATTAACATTACCAAAGTCCCTCATCTTCTCCAAAATGTCTCCCAAACTCACTAGATTACTTGACTCACAAGGTGAGATTTTCCAACCACAGAAAAGAAATGAAGTATGTTTCCAACCTAAATCCAACTCAGACCAGGTTCCTTCTTAACCCCTCGCTGTAGCATCAGTTCTCTGACACTCGCAGCCAATGGTTCTACAGCAGCATCAGCATAGATGCTGTGAAGAAGAACATATGATGCAGACTCTTGGGGTTCAAGCTCGATTACTTTCATTGCAGCACGATTCCCAGTTACGGCATCCTTATAAACCTTGCAAGCACTCAACAAGGCTCTCCACGTCTTAATTTCCGAAAATGAAAAATGAAAAAATGTTGTCTTCTACGCTCTCTATTTTTTTTATTCAAATATAGTGTATGCATAATTTGACAAGAAGTGAATATAAAATATTGTTCTACTTCATAAATTTTGAATTTTGAATTTTTTTTAAAAGTCAGCCTATCGTGCACACAAATCAACAAACATTTTTAATCAAAAGCCTCTGAATCTTCGAGCAGTGTCATTTCTGAGTCTGGGCAAGAGAGACACATGCCTCGGGCCCAGTTATTTTTAGTATTACTTGTTACGAGGATTCAATGTGGCTAAGTGCATGTTCTCCACGTGTCATAACGAATATAGGAAATTATGAATTAATATGCACCGTGTAAATCAACAACAAGATGATCTTGTAGGTTAAGACACTACGTCCAATGAAAGACCGAGAGGAGGTTGGATGGGTCGGTCACCCCCTAAAATTAAAAAAAAAAAAGAATTTTTTTTTATATTTTTTATTGGAAACCTATTTTTGTCTCCCTGAAATTTTATAAGTTCACTCTCTTAGCATAAAGTTTTGTGTCCGTCCTTGAGTCTAGATCTCTTAAATAAGATTAGGAGTTCAAATCCTAACGCTGTAAATGGAACAATTGAGTTAAGAAGGTCAGTCCCATAATAGACATCTACAATACTAATTTGAATTAGTCAATTAATTAATTAATTACCGATAATTAAACCAAAAAATCATCGTATAAAAAAGTAAACAAAAAAACAAAACGAGAGCTAATATTTGAATCTAGGATTAGCAGACCCGTCCCTCTAGAATTTGTCGAATTTTAATTTGATCATTATAATTCATGTATAAAAAATATGATAATTTGTGTTTAGTCTCCAAAAATGTCAAGTATCATGTACCAATATTGAGAAGGATTAGGCCAATAAGTTGTAATTTAATTTCGTATATAGTAATTCAGTACAATTTTCTCTCACCTTTCAAATGAACATTTGTTCCCTGTTTTCAGTCTTACTTCAATGTCTATAACAACTGCATTTTTAATCATGTAAAGATCATACATTTACCAGACGAGTACGCCGTATACTGGTTAGATTTTTTTGTTTGAATCAGATTATCTATCGTCGATAACAACAACTAATTTCTCACCACAAATACTTATACTAAAAGATAAACGGTTGACCATAAATTAACAACTCATTTTATTTTCAATTCAGATCAATCTTTTCATATCCTCCACCTTGAAAAAGACATTCATTTTGATCATGGGAGTATTATAATTCTTCCATTGAGACAAAAATGCTATAATTGAAGGACACCATTTTGGGAATGCAAGAGTGAATACAAATGTGATGGGTTGAGACTTATTCATTCAAACATTTAGAAATAATCGAGTCAATGTAAACAGGGGCAATAGAAGTGATCATGTATAGTCTCTAGAAAGAAGAAAGTTTAAAAATAAGCTAAATTAAATAGTTATAAAGGAAAAATAAAAGATTAGTTATGGGTCTCAAGTGTAAGGCATATGCTGAAAATAAATTGTTGTCCTACTTCATAAATTTTAAATCTTGATATTTTTTTTAAAGTTAGCTTATCGTGCACACAAGTCAAAATAACATTTTTAATCAAACTCTCATTTTTAATAAATATTACAAAGCCTCTGAATTTTCGAGCAGTGTTATTTCTGAGTCTGGGCAAGAGAGATACATGCCCCGGGCCCAATTATTTTTTAGTACTACTTGTTATGAGGGTTCAATTTTCCAATACTGTCTATTATTTTCAATATTAATTATTAGGAGCACAGTTTTTTTTCAGCACTTGTTATTAGGGTCCCAATTTTTTTCTAATATTTGTTATTATGGGTCTACTCTTAAAATTGATTTTTTTTTCTAACATTTGTTATTAGGGTTCTATTTTTCTCAATACTTGTAAGTTTCGGCCTAATTTTTTTTTCAATATTTATTATTAAAGACATACTCTTACAATTTATTTTTTCACCACTTGTTATTAGGAGTCTATTTTTTAAAATAGTTATTATAGAAACATACTATTTAAATTTGTTTTTTTTCATACAAGCACTACAAGAAAATGTAATTTTAGTGACATTAAAACGGGTCATTAAAAGTATTAAATAATTTTTTATGGTAACTTCAATTTTTTATAATTGTTATTATTACTACTAAAAAACAATTTACATATAGTATAGAGACTAATAAAAATAGTTTACCTTTTGACAAACTAGTTTATGACAACTTCAATTTTTTATAATTATTATTATTATTACTATTATAAAAATAAATTTATTATTGTAAAAATATTTATTTTTTATTGGTGACAAAATTTATCACAATAAAAAAATAAAATTTTAAGTGACAAGCAATTTAAGTGTCGGCATTTTCAATGGTAAAAGGACGGAGCCTGGGACAGTAGTTTTTTTGGTGAAATTGCGCTCGTTGTTTTGGGTGCGATTGGGACTTCAATCGGGGGTGATAATGGAGTCGGCATGGTGGGACAGTCCATGGAATTGTGAAGTTTGGTCACATGTTGCAGCGTCACGAATGCATGTGAGATGGGAATTGCCGCCGGAGGGGACTTTGAAATTTAATGTTGATGGAGCTGCAAGGGGGAAACCGGGTAAGGCCAATTGTGGTGGTGTTTTGCGTAATGTGTCGGGACAAATTTTGGCGTTATTTTCAGGACCAATTGGTATCGCAGATTCAAATGAGGCGGAGGTACAAGCGATTTGCTTTGCATTAGAGTTGATGGTTAGTTTGAAGAGACTATCTTTTCCGTTGGTGGTTGAGTCGGATTCGACGATGGCGATTGCATGGGTGCTTCACAATAAAAAGAGGTCGTGAAAGTATTGGCGTTGGATGAGGTGAATCGATGAAGCGTGTGTTGTGTTGGGAGATATTTGTTTTCACCATGTGTATCGTGAGGCGAATAAACTTGCAGATGTGCTTGCGAAGAGTGGTGTCGATCGCCCAATTTGGTTCCAACGGGTGGGATGATTTGCAACCGTGTGACATTCTTGGGTTCATGTGTATTTTGATTCGTCGGTTGCCTAGTTTGGTACATTTCCCTGAGTACTCTTTTCCTCTATAGGTGTAGAGAGGTTTTTAACGAGGCTTGGGGGAATGTTGGCTATGTATGAGACATTTGTTAATAAATCATACATGTTTGCCGAGCAAAAAAAAAATTAAGTGTCACAACAAATATCAAATAATAGTGATCACTTTATATATCATCACTATCATGTGACAAAGTTTGGTGACAATGAAATTTGTGTCACGGTTATAGACGTGTAGTGAGAATTTAATTGTGAAAAAAATGTAAATGTAATCGTCACAATTACTGCTACAACATTGACCAAATAAAAATACATCATAATTAGTTATACTAATAGTGTCACACAAAAAAAATTGTCACAAAAGTTTAATATTTGTGACCAATTTAGTCATCGACACTGCTAATTTGTCACTAAAAACCTATATTGTTGTAGTGGAGGCTTAATTTTAAAATTCACTCTCAACTCACTAAAATTTCAGAAAATGAAAGATGTTGTCTTCTGCGCTCTCTAATTTTTTTTTTATTCAAATATAGTGTATGCATAATTTGAATACACTATATTTGAATTAAATAAAATTTTAGGGATATAACTAAGCAAAAATAAAAGTATATTAAAAATATTAGATTAAATTATAAAAAAATAGAAATAAATAGGGATCAATTTCAGATTAAATAAAATTTTAGAGACTAAATTGAATAAAAATAATTATATTAAAAATATTAGACTAAATTATAAAAATTAAAAATAAATTGTATTTTTCAAAGCTTGATTTTCTTTTCTTTCACTTTTCTATTGTACCAAGCAATGAAGTGGAAAGAAATTTATTTTTCTTCTAGGTTTTTATCCTATCAACCAAATACACCGATAAAAAATTATATTTTTCATTATTTTATTTTTCTTTCCTCTCCGCTAAACAAAGCTTAAAAGAATTTCAGCTCTGTATTCCATCAATTCTTAAGTCCGAGTTGGGGTTGGAAATAATAGTTCTATCCATGCAAATGTATATTTTATATTTATTAGAATTTGTCACACCGATTAAAGAAAGTATTTTATGTACAATAAATAAATAAAAATAAGTTTAGTTTAAGCAGTAAATAATTAATATATAAATTATATTGAACATGAATTTGATAATTAGATGAACAATTTTTAATTATTTTATTTAAAAATTATCAATTTTATTTCAACAACACATTTGTCAACTTGGTTGGCGCGTAATGATAGACAACAAATGGACGACATTTGTTGTTATACTATTTCATTCCGAAACACGATCACTTATGCGGATCATAGTACAAACATAAATACTCTGTCATTATTTGTGCCTCTATTTATGATCAAATACCAAAAATAAAGTTTATGGTTTAGTGTTAGTGTTTAGGTTTAGGGTGTAAGGTGTATAGTTTATTTTAGTATTTTTTTAATATGCTGATGTGATTACAAGCTAGTATATGTTTAATTTTTTTAGCCATTTAATAATACACACGCCGTAAACAAATAGTGCTCGAATTCGAGTCACTGGATAAAAAACATCATCCTTTACTACCGGAACCACTTCACGAATTCTTTAGTGCTAGGATATGAATAAAGACAAAAAAGAAGTACAGAAATGAAATGTTCAAATCACTAAGAAGGGAGTTGTAAACTTTTTGTACCTTCATGCTGGGGGAAGTTTCCAACAGTTACAATTAACATAAATAAACATCCGATTGAGCGAAAGAAAAGTAAATTGTTTAAGAAAACATTGTGCAGCCTAGTCTCTTATAAGAAAGATGATACAGTTCATCTTCTTATCAAACCTTTGGAACAGCTTCATGATCCTTAAACTCCTTAACATAAGTAATTGGAACCTGGAGCAGCTTCAATCCACTCAGACCAGTCCAATTGAAATTGTTCTCTGTTTTCTCCACCCTCTTCTTCCTTTCACGTTTAACTGGTGAAATAAAAAGGAAACAGAATTCTATGTTACTCGGATTCGAACAAATATATTCGATACATGTATGTGTTTGAATGTGAATATTATTAGAGCTCAAATATGTTTGAAAGTGAATATTGAGAGATACCTTTTGGCGCAGTTGAAGTTGAAGTTGAAGCTACAGTTGAAGTTGAAGGATCAGAGGTATTCATATTTTTTATTTTCTCATCAGCAGCTTCAGCTTCCTCTTTCCATGGCAGCAACTGCAGAAGTTGAAATACCAATTTAACAACAACAGATGAAGAAAATATTCATTTGTGTCAGGGAGCTAAAGATAGAGAAGAATATAAATTATTCATCTCTGCATCATAAACAAATACAAAAAACGAACTCCAACTTCAATTCGATTCGATTCCATTCGATTATACAACCAACTTTAAAGGCACACTTACCATTACTGAAGGAAGTTCATGGGACTTAATCTGTTCTTTGTTGCCTTTCGGCTTATTCGCACGTGTGCGACGCATTCCGCTTGTCTCGTATGCGTCCACTTCTTTCAGCGACCGGCACAAGAAGCGCAGCTCCTTATGGCGATAGTACTGTTAACCAAGGAGAGCAAAAATCATTTGTGATTGATTAGCTTAACTGAAACTATTATTAACAAATGCATGGTTTCTTTTTTTGTAAAAGTCATTTAAAGAGGGTAATTACCTTATCAGTCCTCCCATTTGGGCGTTGCTTTTCATAAACATCCCAATGGACTAGGTAGTCAGGCTGTGGTGACTTTGGATGATATGCACAACATTCAAAGTAACCATGAAATCAGTTCAAAAAAAAAAAAAGATAACCATGAAATAATCATCACAAAATGTATTAGAAATGGCAGTTAATGTGTCCACTACTCATTATCTACTAATTCACCGAATGGTAATGCTGTTCATGTTTTCTCATCTTATATAGGTTCGAATTTCTTACCATTTTAGCTCTTCTCCTTCGAGTCGGAGCAATGTCTTGACTTGAACCAGGAAAGATGGAAACAGGGATTGCTTCAATCACACCACTAGTTGCTTCTGGGACCGGGACCCCTGCCAATTTTAAACAATTCAGTAAATTTTGTCCCAAATCAAGACAAAAGTTTTGTTTTACTATATAAGAAGTAAAAGGTTTAATTGTGTCCCCAATCCCCCTACTCTTTGGATTTTTGAAATTTTGTCCCTCTACTTTAAGTCCATCTATTTGTCCCATCGATAAAATTACTAATAGATTTATGTTAAATTTGAATATGTAGCATTTTATTATTCAAAGGTTTGATTTAAAAATTAAAGTTCAATGTATATTTAAATTTAACAGAAGTCAATAAATAATATTATTAATTGGACTTTAATTTAAAAGAATATGGATAAACTTTAAAAACCTGAAAGAGTGCAAGAGCTAAAGGGCATAATTACACCAAAGTAAAATAGTACAGCGATAAATGTTTAACATTTTGAAACGATAGTAAAGAAATCAAAATAAATATTAAAATGTGCCTTAAAAATTCTCAAATCCTAACTCACTTAAATATGATTTGAAAAAAAAACCGAAATTAGTCTAAAACAATCTCAATCTCAAATGATTTAAAACTCACCCTGAAGAAATTGTATGATGAACTCTCTCAACTAATAATAATCTCTTAATTTGACGAGAGTTTTAGACTTGTGTTTTATTTTCAAGATCAGAATTCAAACCTCTAACATTTCTTATAAGACCTAACGTCTCATCTAACTAAAGTAAATTATTAATATGTCTTTGTTATGTTATTCTGTGTCCTAACTTTTTTAATTCATACAGAGTGTTTTTTTTTAAAAAATCTAATCCAATGAGCTTTGATTTTTTTTCTTCTTTCTCTCCTTTTATATATAAATAGTAGAAAGAGAGAATGATGCTGAGAATCGAATCCAAACTCTCATGACACAGAGTCGAAGCATTTTGTATTTTTCATGTCATCAAAGGGTTGTGAGCTCCCCCGCTCATTAGGGGAGGTGCTTGTGGACTATAACTTAGTTGTTGATATTATTTTTTGGATTTAGAGATAGTTATTTTAATTTAAGGTTTAGGGTTATAATTTAGGGATAGTTGTTTCAATTACTCTAAAAACTAATCCTAACCTATAAATCTTAAATTATAACCCTAAACCTTAAATTGAAACAACTATCTCTAAATTTTAACCCCCTACACCTAAATCCTTAAACCTTATACCCTAAACTAACTCCATATACCCTAAAACTAAGGCGCTTGCGAAAACTTTTAGTTTCCACCGCCAGTGTATAGGATATTAATCCATATATAAATAAGGGAAAGATATTATTTTGATGAAAGATTTTGGATTGGAAAAAACTTTAATACATAAGTAAAGTTTACACGAGTCTTTTAATTTTATGGGTTAAAGATGTAGTTTAGTGGTTTAGGTTTTAAGATTTAGAATTTAAAGTTAATGTTTATAATTTATGGTTTAGAATTTAATTATCTAAAATTTAAGTTTATAGTACAAATATACAAGCTTGTGTAAAATATTTTTTACAGCTTGTATATTAAAATTAAACTCTTTTGGATTTGTGGTTTTTGTCTTATTTCAGTGATTTTTTTCCTTTTCAAATCTAATCAATCTAAACAAAAAAATATTCTTCTTTTTTCTCTCTTTTCTCTCATCAAAACCTAATCACACTTCCATTTTTTATTGTCTACAACAATTTTTTGTCAACCATCAATCATTTTTTTTCTCTTTTTGTTTTTTATGTTTTTTTGTTGACAACAATATATGTGTCAACATTAATCATTTTCTCTTCATCTTCATTTCTTTCTTTTTTTCTTCATCGTCTTTTCTTATTTCTCCGTTGAAATTATTTTTCTTTTTTCTCTATCCATCCTCTTGTCTCGTGTTGTTATTTTTCTTTTCTCATTACTCTTTTGATTGTGGGGTTTTCTTTATGCTATTGTTTGTTTATTTTTTAAAAAAATTTATATTCTTTCCAACGGCTTCTTTTAGTAGGTGTCGAACTAATTTTTAAGTACCTGGCTTTCTTGTGGAAAGGTCTTCATTAATGATTAAAGGGGTTGAAGTTACTCATAAATGACTTTCCGGTGATGTATGAACTCGTTCGTCATTGGTATGATGAAAGACTTTGTTTCATTGATGTAAACCTTTGAGAATCGCCGATTCAATCATTGCCTCCATCTTTAGTTTCCATGAAAAATTTGAGAAAGGATAATAATAATAGATTTTTATCTCTCTTCTCTCAAAATTTCTTTCTTTCAAATATAACAATAATTTAACTTAAATATTTATTTTTTTCTTTTTGTTGATGGTCTAAAATTAGAGATTATGACTCGCATCCTTTCTGATTTGAATAGAGAGTCACAAGATAATAGATAGAACGTAACAATGATTGTGAATTTTAAAGACAGATTTTGAGTCATTAGTGTCGATCCTCATAAAGGAGAGAATCAACTTCCTTTTATACTCAAATAAAAAAAATAGTAGTTGTCTTTGATAATCACCAATATAGAATTACGAGTAAAAGTAAGCAAATGCTCTTAACTAAAGAAAATCTTAAGGAGCTTTTATCCGGCGGCCAGCTACTTTGATTTTGAGCGGCTGGCCTCTTTGTCCCCCACCCTTTACTTTTTTCCTTTGTCTTTTCTTCCTTTGTTGAGATTTTTTTCTCCTTTCGGTTTTGTTTTTGTTGCTTTTCTCTGGTTGGTTCGGTGGATGTTGGTGTCTTTGCTAGCCACAATTCAAATTCGGGAGCACTTTTGAAAATAAAAAGTCAGTGCTTTCATGATGACCCGAGTTAAGAAGTACGGAGTAGAAGACCTCTTCTGTCTCCCATTTTCTCCTTCTCATTCTTTCTCCTTCTACAATTATATTCGACATTTCTCTGATCCTCTCGGCAGTCCTTTTGGCATGATATTTTCGGTTGTTGGTGCATGCACATGAAATGTGATCCTGAAGTTTCTAGGCTTTGGCTTTCTTTCAGTTGCTCATTCAAAAGTTCTTTTTTCTCTGGGTGGTAGAGCATATAAGATGAGCTATGTCTTCATCGGCCAAAATGGCATGACTCTTGCTCGTAATGTCACCCTAGTGCTTAGATTCAACGGTAGTGCCCTTTGTGGTTGTCTCCTTATCCCCGATTAGTGGATCTTCAATAGATTCAGGCGGCTAACTCCTTTCTCCAAGCCCTTAAGCTTCAAGCATATGGTTTATGCTATTCCTTCTATTGATTTTAATTTTTCTGTTGGTTTATGCTCAAGATTTTATTTTCTTGTTTGTTTATGAACTTTTATGGTTTTTGGTGTATGCTTGATGCTTGATTAATATTTTTCCTTGTTAATAATAAAAAACTTCCTTTTATACTCCATGTTGTCATGTGACAACTAATAATAGGAGGATAAGGATTGTCGACTACAATAGACAACCTGGGGTCATCATATGACATATCTTACTTGTAATGCTTATCTATCACTTGTCTAACCTATTTGTCTAATGGTAAGGCGACTGAATTATTGAATTTATCAGTCATTGTCTCATCCATCAATTATCAGGTGGTTCCTAATCCTAACCTAATTTATCATTCTTATCATTTGTTTATTATTTTTGGCATAGATTTGTTTGTGTAGAATGACTATTAATTATACTAACTACGACATAAAAAATATTATTTATGTCGTGACTCGACCCAACTCTTAAAATTGGGTCATGACATAATTAATCCAACTTTCACTCTTCTTCCTAAAAGTTGAATAGTATAATTTGAATATTCTAACACTATTGAAGGTTTCAATAATATCAATTTCTTTGCTATTAAAGTTTTCTAGCAGTTATAGTGAAATTTCGAACACTATTGAGCCCTTCCTCAATAGGCATATCCTTGTCACCAACCTTATCATCTTGGTAAATAAGGCATAACCAAAGTATTTGATAGTTATATAAATCCTAAATATATTTGGGATCGAACCTAAATGAAGGGTAAAATTCATTGGTATCACTATTTATGAGACTTAAATTATTATTTTTAATTCTGAACTTCGTACCATTTCACAAATGTTACGATATAGCTTATAAAAAATGAGATAATTATATGTTTGTATTATTTTTACAATAAATTTTAAGTTTTCATAAGAAGAAAGAAATCAAATATTAATCTAGATCTGTATGGTTCTTTATGGCAATTCTTTGACCCTTTATACCAAAACGAACTAGATATTAGCATAAACTTAAAATCGGACAAAAAATATAACTAAATCCCCCAAAAATCTCATCCATGATAAAGGAATGAAGAATTTTTTGGGGGTTGGACATAAACTCAGTAACTATCAATGATGAGTCAATTGAAGGAATCTTGGCATAAACAATAATAAAGTAATTAAAATAAAATAATCAACAGAAATTGCACGGTATGAAAAAGAAGGATTTTAAAAAATATATATTTTATATTTTGAGATCCATAAAAAATTTAATCTAAACAGTAGATTTAAAAAAATTAAACATAAAAAATTGGAATTGGAGATGAAAAATTACCTGGAGAAAGAGTGGGGTTGGACATGGTGTCAGATTCCTTCCATTGACTCATCTTTGATAGCTACTGAGCTGAAGTGTTTTTTTTTTCTAGAACAAATATTTGGAGGTCGAAAATGAGGAAATGGCCACTCAAATTGTTTATAAAATAAATTGAAAATATATGTAACTAATTTTTGTTCCAATTTTGGTAATTAGCAACTTTTCTAGGGTAAACTATATAAATAGTCATCAAACTTTTAGTGTAACCCCCTCGTCCCGGTCCGGACGCTTGACCGGTCCGAGTGGGCCACACGAGGAAAACCAAAGCGAAACCCGTTAAGGTTCCCCCTCGGTTAACAACCCTAAAAAAATTCTTTTATTTATCTTGTCTATATGCATTACTGTTGTCCTATGTGAGACACGTCAGCGGAACACAAGCAATCATAAAAACGATCATTCGAGCAATCATACACAAAACAGTCCATTTTAGATTATTAGGCAGGCCGTTTCGAAACACCTTCAAGGTGTATCGATACGCCTTGACTTGGTCAACGATCCCAAGCCCAAACAAGGAGGCCGTATCGGAACGGAGGTCAACCGTTCCGAAACACCCTCAACGATAAACTTCTCGTGGTCAACGAGATATTGACCGTTCCGAAACACTTAGACCCGTTTTGGAACCCCATCATCTCAGCAAATTCTCTGATTTCCAGTAGCCAAAGTATTCCGATACCCTTTTCGGAACAGGGGTTCGCAGTGGCCAAACCGTATCGAAACGAGTTCCGATACGGGGTCCCTGAAGCCAAACCCGTTCTGAAACGGCCCAGCCCGTTTCGAAACACTGACTGTCTGTAAAATCCCAAAATCTGTTTTAGACAACTCCTAGAGGTTCCGAACGCCTGAAACAACTACACGAGGCATACAAACCATACAAATACATTCTAGAGGCATGCTCCCTAGCAACCATACACAACAAACACAAGATATACGAAAGGCATCTAATCCAAAGACCATTCATGTCATTTCATAAAGCATGCTTTAACAAAGGCAACACTTAGGCAAATTTTAAGGTAAACAAATACCAACATGGCTTACAAGCAAGGCCATACATCTCAAAAGCCAAGTTAACAAACACATACGATGAGTCTAACATGCTCCTAAACAACAACATCATACTCCAAAAGCATCATAGCATGAATACATGTCCCATTGCTTGACCATTACATCATAATTAAAAAGTTCATACTTGGTAGCTAAACAAGCACCACGAAGCACACTTGGAGGCCCCTTCTTGCACTTAGCAACCCCCGAACTAAGGATCTGCATTGTCGAACAAAGAAAGAGCGTAAGTAATAAAGCTTAGTGAGGGTAAGCTCTTTAAAAACAAACCTCGACAATGCAGGGTCCAAGCACGAACTCAACCAAGGTAAATGCATGATTATACCTTCGATCCTCAAGAACCAAAATGTTAATGATGCATGAGCAATATTTAATTTTATGTCATGCTTAACAAGCTCATTTCCACAATATATGTAAGCACATATAAACATCCAAGTAGGAATCACATTCCACATCACATTGATACACATATCAATCAATATTGGCACATAGCTACGACTCGAATACTCGGATAAACACATTGGAACTCACATTCAACAACAACTTTACCTCACGGTGTGATTACACTCATCATCGGTCTCGCGGAGGGGATTCCACTCATCCTCACGCCTCATCGATGGGATTCCACTCATCATTGACTATATATATATAACAATTTCCGGGCAAACCCGTACTCCTCCTTGGTGACTCAACGCCAAGGTCACGCGCGAATTTGACTCATGTGTGCACACTAACATCCTAATGATCGATCATTTGTACTCAAGCATACTAGTGCCAACATTTAACTTAATTCACATTATCATTTACAACCAATTCCGTGCTTAGCACGTACTCACCATGATCACAATCATGAACCATCCACATGCATAACACAATGCATCACATCCATGCCTCATCACACATGTATACACTTTATACAGAAACAATCATATCACAAATAATACGAGGCATAAACATCCATTACAAGTTCAACCAAAGGCTCTAGTTTAAGTTTAGGATTAGGCTACCACCCTAATCCTAACTCTAAGTGGGTCTACCAAGCCCGACCTAGTCCACATGCTCGAACCAAACATTTAAAACCAATTTAAAACATTAACCACTCACCTAAACTTTCAAGCTCAAATACCAAGCAAGCAACCACCTTCAAGCTTCCGGATTTCCTCCCGATGCTTCACCAACACAAGCTCTTGCTTCTAAACAACCTCACCACAATTCAAACAACTTCAAATCAGCCCAAGCATCAAAGTAACTAACCCGGAACACAACTCTAACATAAATCACAATATTTCAAACCATGAACAAACCCCACATTTAACAATTTCGTGCAGCCCAATAATCTCATCCAAAACTCATGTTTCCAACGCCTTTTATACCCATAATTGATCCCAAAGCAACCCCTAACCATAGAAATAACATTAGCCCATCAATTCCAACCTAAAACAACCCCCAAAACTCACCCAAAACCCTTCAAAAACCCCCCTTTAAACCCAATTTCGGGAATTTGCTCAAAACCAAGAAAAATTCATATATGTGGTACCATTTAGCTCCTAGACTTCATAACTAACAACATTAAATCGAAATATCAAGTTAAACATATTAAAGGTATCATTTTTAATCAAAACCCTTGAAATTTCCATTTCCAAAACTTTAACGAAAATTAAAACTAATTGTACTTTTGAAGGGAGGAGGTTGAGGAGAAGTCAAAAATGGTGTTACCTTTCAAAAACGAGTTGAAATGGAGAAGAAATGAAATGGAATATTGGAGAGGATGAGAGAGCTCTTCTTCCCGTTAGTTGAAGGTGATGAATAGTGAAAGATGATAAAAATGGGTATTTTAACAAAAAGGGCTTTTTAAATTGACTTTCACCTTATTACGAAAATGCCATTAATGAATGGCCATTTTCCATTTTCTTTATAACCTCTTCAATTTGTATTTCGTTCAATTTAGTCCAATGTAAAATGTTTGTTTTTGAAACCCGAAACTTAAAATATTATTTTAATTATAAAACCGAACCCAAAATAATATTAAAATATTATTTTCACCTAACCCCTAAACCCGGGTGTTACAGTTAATTTCCTGTTTAACAAAAAGTTAAAGTTCGTGACTTTAATGAAAACGGATTAAAAGTTTAGTGACTAAATTGCATATTTTAATTTCAATAATCAAAATAAAAGTGCTTTAAAAATTCAGTGGCTAGTTATGTAGTTACCCTTTTTCTAATTATTACTTACTTTTATTGTTGAGAATTTAAGAAAATGAGTTGTCTAAAAAACAGTCACAAAATCCAAAACATGGTTGGTGAAATATTATTTTTTAAGAAAAAAGAGGCAGTTTCTCACCAAAATAATTTAATTTTCCCTTATCTTATTTGGAAGGCTTACTCAAGTCTTTCCTGTTTTTGTTGTAATATTTGGAAGGTAAATGTGTGCATCCAATGCACTTGATTTAAATTTTAAATTCTTTTAATTTTTATTTTTAGATTTAAATTATTTTTTGTATTTCCAAATCATCCAAACGTTAATAATTTTTAAATTATATTACTCAAATTAGACACTCGAATTTGATTTGTTATTCAGATAGACACTCAAATTAATACTTACCATAAAAGTCATTTTTCTGTCCAAATTAATACTTACCTTAACGATTTAAGCTAAATTTAGTTATCAATTTAAACATAGATTGGAAAATGAGGAAATGGCCACTCAAATTGTTTATAAAATAAATTGGAAATATCTGTAACTAATTTCTGTTCCAATTTTGGTAATTAGCACCTTTTCTAGGGTAAACTATATAAGTAGTCACCAAATTGTTAGGGTGCTTTAATTTTAGTCACTAAAATTTTAATTTGTTTTCATTAAAGTCATTGATGTTAAAGAATGCTGATGTGACCGTTGACTTCTTGTTTAACAGAAAGTTAAAGTCCGTGACTTTAATGAAAACGGATTAAAAGTTTAGTAACTAAATTGCATATTTTAAATTCAATAATTAAAATAAAAGTGCCCTAAAAATTTAGTGGCTATTTATGTAATAACCCTTTTTCTAATTATTAGTTATTTTTATTGTTGAGAATTTAAGAAAATTGGTTGTCTAAAAAACACAGTCACAAAATTCAAAAAAAAGTTAGGTGAAATATTATTTTTAAAAAAAAGGCAGATTCTCACAAAAATAATTTAATTTCCCCTTATCTTATTTGGAAGGCTTACTCAGGTCTTTCCTGTCTTTGTTGTAATATTTGGAAGGTAAATGTGTGCATCCAATGCACTTGATTTAAATTTTAAATTCTTTTAATTTGTATTTTTAGATTTAAATTATTTTTTGTATTTCCAAATCATCCAAACGTTAATAATTTTTAAATTATATTACTCAAATTAGACACTCGAATTTAATTTGTTATTTAGATAGACACTCAAATTAATACTTACCATAAAAATTATTTTTCTGTTAAAAATTAATACTTACCTTAAACGATTTAAGCTAAATTTAGTTATCAATTTAAACATAGATATCAAGTTTAAAATTTTAGTTAGACAAAAAATAAATATCAAATTTAATCCTAAATTCAAATTTAAATACCTGATTTAAACTAAAAATAATATATGTCAAATTATGCATTAAAATCAAATTTAAATATTAGAACATATATTTTTACTGAAATTTGTCAATATTATATGGGTTTGATTCACAATATTCACTGTATCTCTGTTTAATAAGAAAAATATGAACTTTTACTCTTGAATAGTGATTGAAACATGGGTGGACTGCATGTTCCCAACCTGGCATGCTTACAAAAAAGACTGATAAAAGTATCTAAAACTAAAATTCAATGTGGTTAAGTGCATGTTCTCCACGTGTCATAACAAAAATAGGAAGTTACGAATTAATTTGCACCGTGTAAAATCAACAACAAGATGATCTTTTGAGTTAAGGCATTACGTCTAGAGAAAGACCGAGAGGAGATTGGATGGGTCGGTCACCCTCTAAAATTTTAAAAAAAATTCTATATGTTTTTTATTGGAAACTTATTTTCGCCCCTCTAAAATTTTATAAGTTCACCCTCTTAACATAAAGTATAGCGTCTATCCCTTAGTCTAGATCCCTTAAATAAGATTAGGAGTTCAAATACTAACGTTGTGAATGAAGTAATTGAGTTAAGAAGGCCACTCCCATAATAGACATCTACAATACTAATTCGAATTAGTCAATTAATTAGTTGAATACCGATAATTAAACCAAGAAAAAATGCACCGTATAAAAAAGGTAAACAAAAAACAAAACCAAAGCTAATATTTGAATCTAGGGGCTAGCAGCCCCGCCCCTCTAAAATTTGTCGAATTTTATTTTTTTTAATTTTAATTTGATCATTATAATTCATGTATAAAAATATGATAATTTGTGTTTAGCCTCCAAAAATGTCAAGTATCATGTACCAATATTGAGAAAGATTAGGCCAATAATTTGTATTTTAATTTCGTATATAGTAATTAAGTACAATGTTTCTTTCACCTTTCAAATGAACATTTATTTCCTTTTTTACCGTCTTACTTTAATGTCTATAACAACTGCATTTTTAATCATGTAAAGATCATATATTTACCAGACGAGTATGTCGAATACTGATTAGATTTTTTTGTTTGAATCAAAATATTTATACTAAAAGATAAACATCTAATTATAAATTAATAACTCATTTTATTTTCAATTAAGATCAATCTTTTCATCCTCCACCTTGTAAAAAGACATTCATTTTGATCATGGGAGTATTATAATTCTTCCATTGAGACAAAAATGCTATAATTAAAGGACACCATTTTGGGAATGTAAGAGTGAATACAAATGTGATGGGTTGAGACTTATTCATTCAAACATTTAGTAATAATCGAGTCAATGTAAACATGGGCAATAGAAGTGATCGTGTATAGTCTCTAGAAAGAAGAAAGTTTAAAAATAAGCTAAATTAAATAGTTATAAAGGAAAAATAAAAGATTAGTTATGGGTCTCAACTGTAAGGCATATGCTGAAAATACATTTTTTTCTAATATTTGTTATTAGGGTTCCATTTTTCTCAATACTTGTTAGTAGTAGCCTATTTTTTTCAATATTTATTATTAGAGTTGTCGACTACAATAGACAACCTAGAGTCATCATATGGTCTATCTTACTTGTAATGCTCACCTATCACTCGTCTAACTTATTTGTCTAATGGTAAGGAGACTGAATTATTGAATTTATCAGTCATTGTCTCATCTATCAATTATCAGGTCGTTCCTAATCCTAACCTAGTTTATCACGCTTATCATGTGTTTATTACTTTTGGCATAGATTTATCTTGGTAGAATGACTATTAATTATACTAACTATGACATAAAAAGAATATCATTTATGCCGTGACTCGACCCAACTCTTAAAATTGGGTCATGACATAATTAATCCAACTTTCACTCTTCTATCTAAAAGTTGAATAGTATAATTTGAATATTCTAACACTATTGAAGGTTTCAATAGTATCAATTTCTTTGCTATTAAAGTTTTCTAGCAATTATAGTGAAATTTCGAACACTATTGAGCCCTTCCGCAATAGGCATATCCTTGTCACCAACCTTATCATCTTGGTAAATAAGGCATAACCAAAGTATTTGATAGTTATATAAATCCTAAATATATTTGGGATCGAACCTAAATGAAGGGTAAAATTCATCGTTATCACTATTTATGAGACTTAAATTATTTTTTTAAATTCTGAACTTCGTACCATTTCACAAATGTTACGATATAGCTTAAAAAATGAGATAATTATATGTTTGTAGTATTTTTACAATAAATTTTAAGTTTTCATAAGAAGAAAGAAATCAACTATTAATCTAGATCTGTATGGTTCTTTATGGCAATTCTTTGACCCTTTATACCAAACGGACTAGATCTTGGCATAAACTTAAAATCGGATAAAAAAATATATCTAAATCCCCAAAAAATATCATCCATAATAAGGGAATGAAGATATTTTTTTGGGGTTGAACATAAAATCAGTAATCAATGATGAGTCAATTGAAAGAATCTTGGCATAAACAATAATAAAGTAATTAAAATAAAATAATCAACAGAAATTGCACGATATGAAAAAGAAGGATTTTAAAAAATATATATATTTTTTATATTTTGAGATCCATAAAAAATTTTAATCTAAACAGTAGATTTAAAAAATTAAACATAAAAAAAATTGGAAATGGAGATGAAAAATTACTTGGAGAAAGAGTGGGGTTGGACATGATGTTAGATTCCTTTAATTGACTCATTATTGATAGCTACTAAAGTGAAGTGTTTTTTTTTTTTTTGTAGAACAAATATTTGGAGGTCAAAAATGAGGAAATGGCCACTCAAATTGTTTATAAAATAAATTGGAAATGTCTCTAACTAATTTCTGTTCTGATTTTGGTAATTAGCACCTTTTCTAGGGTAAACTATATAAGTAGTCACCAAATTTTTAGGGTGCTTTAATTTTAGTCACTAAAATTTTAATTTGTTTTCATTAAAGTCATTGTTGTTAAAAAACGTTGACGTGACAATTAATTTCTTGTTTAACAGAAATTTAAAGTCCGTGACTTTAATGAAAACGGATTAAAAGTTTAGTAATTAAATTGCATATTTTAAATTCAATAATTAAAATAAAAGTGCCCTAAAAATTTAGTGGCTATTTATGTAGTTACCCTTTTTCTAATTATTTCTTATTTTTATTGTTGAGAATTTAAGAAATGGGTTGTCTAAAACACACAGTCACAAAATCCTAAAAATGGTAGGTGAAATATTATTTTTTAAGAAAAAGAGCACCAAAACAATTTAATTCCCCCTTATCTTATTTGGAAGGCTTACTCAGGTCTTTCCTATTTTTGTTGTAATATTTGGAAGGTAAATGTGTGCATCCAATGCACTTGATTTAAATTTTAAATTCTTTTAATTTGTATTTTTAGATTTAAATTATTTTTTGTATTTCCAAATCATCCAAACATTAATAATTTTTAAATTATATTACTCAAATTAAACACTAGAATTTGATTTGTTATTCAGATAGAGACACTCAAATTAATACTTACCATAAAAGTTATTTTTCTGTCCAAATTAATACTTACCTTAAACGATTTAAGCTAAATTTAGTTATCAATTTAAACATAGATATCAAGTTTAAAATTTTTGTTAGATAAAAAATAAATATCAAATTAAATCTTAAATTCAAATTTAAATACCTGATACTGCAGCTTCAGCAGCTTCAGCTTCCTCTTTCCATGGCAGATACTGCAGAAGTTGAAATACCAATGTAACAATAACAGATGAAGAAAATATTCATAAAACCATCATGTTTTTTTTTGTGTCAGGGAGCTAAAGATATAGAAGAATCGAAATTATTCATCTCTGCATCATAAACAAATACAAAAAACGAACTCGAACTTCAATTCGATTCGATTATACAACCAATTTTAAAGGCACACACACTTACCATTATTGAAGGAAGTTCATGGGACTGAATCTCTTCTTTGTTGGCTTTCGGCTTATTCGCATGTGTGTGATGAGTGCTTAAATATGACATATTTCATTTGTTATTTTTCTAGCTATTGGGACTTCTTGCTGCTTAATTCATGTTGTTTTCGTTATATTTTGTGCAGGGACCCAATTCTGGAAATAGCAGTGAAAATGAGGCATTTTTGCAGTTTTTATTATAATCCTGTCATGACTGGCATCATGGGCACGACACCGGGCACGACGCGTCTGACGTGGCAGTGACGTGGCAATGATGTGGCGACTTCTAGAAGCTTCTGGAACGCTCTGGAAGACGTTATCATCTTATCCGATAGATTCCTGCATTTGAATTTCAAAACATTTGAATTGTTTTATCTTTTGTTTATTATTTTAAATTATATTATCACTTTATCTTTGTAAATCTAAGCCTATAAATACCACCCTTGGTAAAGGCTTAGATCAATCATTCATCCATCCATCATTCATTTTAGTTTTCATCTTCTAGCTTGAAACATTTTTAGTTTTAATAAAAGTTCTTTTACTTTATTTTCTTGTTTTATTTTTATGCTATTTAATTATTTTCCAAAAACCAAGTTAAGTATGATAATTAATATCATGCTTAACTAAATTCCTTGAGCCAAGAGTTAGCCAAATCAATTCTAATCGTGAGAATTGAACATTGCCTAAATTCCTTCGGGAATACATTTTTATCTTTCGGTTTAGATAGTTTGGCAATCGGCCTTACTAAAGTTTTTAATCGTTTTTCGAATCAAAAAGAGCTCGTTGATCTGGAATCGTTTAAAAACATAGTTGGGAGGAAGGATCGGCCTGTGGCAATTTCGACTTCCTGTGAACACTCTTAGCGGCGGTCCGCTAAGGAAAGATAAAATCAGAAGCGATTCTTTTTAAGACAATTTCTGAGTCGGGCTTTTCCTGCTTTCAAAACTAAACACTTTAACGACGATAGACGTGGCTAATTTGTTTAAGAATCAACCTTCGAAGATAGTCTTGGGAGAATTGGTTACTCGAGAGAAAAGCAAGTTGCGACGGGTTGGGCCTCGCAGACTGTAACCGACATGATCCCCGAAGTAAAAATCTATTTCAATGATCGAGGGAATTGACAAGGCTAGCTCGAGGCTAATTTTCATATTTGGTTTTTCCTACTATTTTCTTTAATTCTTGCATTTTATTACTTCACTCAATATCAAATATCACCCCCCCTTTTTTATTTTCTTGCAGATATTCCTGGGATTTCGGATTCAACAAATTCAAGTCAACAATTCCAGCTAATCTCCCTGCGGATCGACCCTCTTTCCCTATACTTATTTAATTTCTTTATTTTATTTATTGCTGAAAGAGGTTAATTAATTTATTTATTTTGACCGGTTAAACGACGACTTGTCAAAATTGGCGCCGTTGCCGGGGAGATTTATTTTCGGCAATTTTTGACTGATTTTGTTTTATTTTTATGACCAGGAAGAATCCGGGTACTTTAGCTCCATACAACCCGGAAATTGAAGCAAGCGCTCGTAGAACTCACGGCGAAACACTTCGACGAAAGAAGCAACAAAGCACACGACAATCCGAACAAGAATCTACTTCCGAAACAACACCAATCGAAGAACCTACACAAGAACCAGAAACAATGGCGGACCAAACGATTCGAGAGCTGAACGCAGCTCCTACTGTGCAACAACCCCTTTGCATCGCTTTTCCTCAAGGCGACACTCCCTTTCAGCTCAAAACGGGATTAATTCATCTACTCCCTACCTTTAACGGTTTACCTACTGAAAGCCCACACAAGCATCTAGCCGAATTCCATATGGTGTGCAGCAGTATGAAACCACAAGGGGTCTCGGAGGACCAAATAAAACTAAGGGCATTTCCTTTTTCTTTAGCCGGAATGGCTAAAGAATGGTTATTTTATTTACCTCCGAATTCTATTAATACATGGGCTGATCTTTCTCGTGTTTTCCTTGACAGGTATTTCCCTGCAGCAAAAGCGACTGAACTTAGGCGAAGCATTTTGAGTATCCAACAAATGCACGACGAATCCCTATATGATTATTGGGAAAGGTTCAAGAAGTTGTGCGCAAGCTGTCCGCAACATGGCCTATCCGAGCAAACACTCCTTAAATACCTCTATGAAGGAATGTTACCAATGGACAAAAAGATGGTAGATGCAGCAAGCGGTGGCGCGCTCGTTAACATGACTCCTACTGCGGCGAGAACATTAATCTCCACGATGGCTGCAAACTCGCAGCAATTTGGTTCTACAAGTGAACCCAGCCGACGGGTTCAAACAGTAAGCACAATTTCATTAAAGAATAAAATTGATAATTTGACTAATATTGTGTATTCTCTTGTTTCAGGGGAGATAAAAGCTGCTAAGGTATGCGGAATATGCACTATGTCAGATCATGCAACCGACTTATGCCCATTATTGCGAGATACGTCTAGTGCCCAAGTTAACGCCATACACAACTTTCCCGGACCTCCCCAAAGACCATATAACCCACATAGCAATACCTTCAATCCCGGTTGGAGAGATCACCCAAACTTGAGCTACGGTAATCAGAACCCAAATTACCAACCTAGGCAACAACCTCCCTACCAAAACCAAGCACCCCAAAAATCCTCGCTTGAGTCTATTGTTGAGAGATTGGCAGTTTCGCAGGAAAAATTCCAAACCCAAACACAATCCCACCTCCAACAAATCGACAAGCAAATAAGCCAACTAGCTCAAGCCGTTAGCCGTATGGAATCCCAGGGAAAGCTACCATCCCAAACCGAAACCAACCCAAGGGAAAACGTTAGTGCGATAACTTTGCGTAGTGGAACAGTTTTAACGCCTAAACCGCCCAAGCAAGATGAGCAAAAATCCGACGAGCAAGGCAACTCTTCGAAGGACCAGAACGAAAAGTCTACACCCATTGCAGGTAACTCTAAGTCCAATATTTTTGTTTCTACTTACGAACCTGTTCCTCCTTTTCCAGGTAGATTGGCGAAACGAGATAAAAAGGAGGAAGAGAAGGAAATCTTGGATATATTCAAAAAGGTGGAAATTAACATTCCACTTTTGGATGTTATTCGGAAGGTCCCTAAGTACGCAAAATTTTTGAAAGAGCTATGCACAAACCGAAGGCGATTGTCTGGGAATGAAAAAGTTAACCTTGGTGAGAACGTTTCGGCTATTCTTCAAAGACCATTGCCGCCAAAGTACAAGGATCAAGGTATGTTTGCAATTCCTTGTAAAATTGGGAATGTTGGGATAAAAAGAGCGATGTGCGATTTAGGCGCGTCTATCAACGTCATGCCGTTAAGCGTCTACAACAAAATTTCGACTGAACCTTTGAAGGAAACGCGAGTGACGGTTCAACTAGCTGATCGTTCAGTTATCTACCCCGAGGGAGTACTAGAAAACGTGTTGGTACAGGTAAAAAATCTTATTTTCCCTGCTGATTTTTATATAATTGACATGGAAAATGATTGCAGCAACAACGGATCCGAAATCTTGCTTGGCCGACCTTTCCTATCAACCGCGCATACAAAGATCGGTGTCCGCGACGGCATCTTAACTATGGAATTTGATGGGGAAGTAGTTAAATTTGATATGTATAAAGCTATGAAGTATCCTGATTCGGTCGCAAGTTTAAATTTCGTTGATATTATAGATCCGTTAGCTAATGATTTGATCGACACTGATATGTGTTATGAATTTTGTAGGGAATTCGCAGATCTCGACGATAAAAACAAAGGCGAAATCATTTCAAATCTTTCTTCCCTTTCTGATTTTCGATTAATTCCAATTCGAACTAAACATTTTCCATCAATTTTGCAGGAACCAAAGCCAAGGTTGGAATGGTTTGATTATATATTTTTAGGCGACAACCAAACTTTGCCAAACATCATCTTGAGTAAGTTGTCTTGGGAAGGAGGTAGAGTTGTTGTTTTGCGCACAAAAAGAAAGATGAAGGAAGACGTTAAAACGACGAGCGATGGACATTATCGATTGTTTGAAGACCTTTATTTTGAAGAGCCGAAAATTTAGCAAAGGTCGTCGAGCTAATCGACGTTAAACAAAGCGCTAAATGGGAGGCAACCCATTAGTTTATTTTTCGTCATTTTCACTTTAATTTATGTTTCTTTATTTTTCATTCTTTTTTTTAATTGCCTTAATAAAATTTTCTTTCCCTCTGCAGGATTATTTTCGCACACAGCAAGCCAAACATCACACTCCAGTGAAGTGCACCGTTTCATTAAAGTTGGCGCACGATAGCAAAACCCCTTCCCACTTAATGGCGCATGGTAGCAAACCCCTTTCCAACCATTTTCAAAACCCTTTGACCGGTTGCATAGGAATAAAATAAAGTAAGAATTGTTTTCAATTCTTTTCTTTATTTGTCCCCATTTGAAACCCTTTTTCCCTTTTCTTTCTTTCTTTCCCGTGAATTACCAGAACCCTAAAAAACAACACAGCCAGCCGCAATTCCAACCGGTCCTCATCTTTCCTCCCAAACCAGCCATGGTCCGAACCCAACGACAAGGGAGAGCAGCACCCCCTAGATCGGCTGCCGTTCAACCCACCGTCCTTGGAGTTGGCGGACGGCGTCGCCATACGCAGAAACGCACTATGTCTCCGCACCTCCGCCTTCTCCCCTAGCCGTCAGCCGCCATTCGCAGCTCTCCAACAGCCCCGCTGGACCAAGCTCCACCCGCCGGCCGCCTTCTCGACGGTCACCATCACCATCGTCGCAATCATCGCTGATCACGGGGAGTTCTCTTTACCCCTCTTTGCCTTATTTTTTTTTAATTCTTTTCTCTGAATTGGGGCAATTCACTTAAGTGAGGGGGAGGGTAATAAATTACCACTTGTCCTATTCTTGTTTGATAATGTGTTTGATTATGATTAAACTTGAGTTGAACTTTTCTTGCCATTACATGTTATCTTGCATATTGTAATTGTTCTAGTGCTTAGGAATGATTGAATTGGAGCATTTTGATAATTAAATGATATGGGTAATCTGCAGCTTGGCATTATCTTTTAATTACTCTTGATTGTGTTGATTAGATTTCTCGCCTAGCTTAATCAAAATTAGCCCAATTTTGTGAGACTTTGAGCCTTGAGCATGCATTCTTCATATTATGCTCATTTATTTTGCTTGAGAGTGTCATCTTGAATTTTAGGAATCTAGAACTTGTGGCTTGCTTACATTTCGAGACTACACTAAGAACGAGGTGCTTTAAAATGATTTAGGCATTAGGCTTTAAACCTTTTCCTTTCCTTTTCGTTTTAATTTACCCTTTCTCATCGCCTAGTTAAACTTTGTTGGCCTTACACCCCATTTCCTTGGCTTACCCACTTTTTGATTGATCAAATGCTAGAAACTATATTACTAGGCAAATAAGGAGCTGCAATTCGAATAAAGGGCATAATTCTTCGAAATGAAAAAAAAAGAAAAAAAAAACAGAATAAAGGAAGCAATTGCTTCGGAAAAAAAGAAAAAAAAAGAATAAAAACAGAGTTTCGAAAAGAAGAAAAGAAAAAAAAAGAGAAAGAAAGAAAAAATGTGTGTTTTGCTTGCCCATTTTTAGCCCCTTTTTAATGTCTTCACTGCTTATGTTTGAAACATCTTGCTTTGATCATCTTCTTTTTCTTTCCATCTTTCTACCTTTTTTTCTCTAAACCCTCATTACACCTTGAATAAAAGACTTAATGATTTTTGCACCTTGATTCTAATAAAGTAGTGGAGAATTGAACTTGTTACAAGCTTATGGAGACCTTTGTTCATGCATGACTTAGAGTGTTTTTGCTTCACATTTACCTTTAAAACACTTTGAGTGCTCTTGAGTGTATCTTGGTGAGGATTAAGACTAGGTTAGAATTTGATTAATGCTTGATAGGTAATTGAAAAGGACAAGGGCTGCTCTTTGCTTGTATCTATTTGGTTTTAATTATGTTTCTTTCATGAACCTCCTTTTGTGCTAGAACTCTTATGATTATGTTTGATGCTTGTAATGGTTGAGAAATGCATTCTTGGGTTTATGATTTTTTCGGACATACTTGAGGACAAGTATGAGACAAGTGAGGGGGAATTTGATGAGTGCTTAAATATGACATATTTCATTTGTTATTTTTCTAGCTATTGGGACTTCTTGCTGCTTAATTCATGTTGTTTTCGTTATATTTTGTGCAGGGACCCAATTCTGGAAATAGCAGTGAAAATGAGGCATTTTTGCAGTTTTTATTATAATCCTGTCATGACTGGCATCATGGGCACGACACCGGGCACGACGCGTCTGACGTGGCAGTGACGTGGCGACTTCTAGAAGCTTCTGGAACGCTCTGGAAGACGTTATCATCTTATCCGATAGATTCCTGCATTTGAATTTCAAAACATTTGAATTGTTTTATCTTTTGTTTATTATTTTAAATTATATTATCACTTTATCTTTGTAAATCTAAGCCTATAAATACCACCCTTGGTAAAGGCTTAGATCAATCATTCATCCATCCATCATTCATTTTAGTTTTCATCTTCTAGCTTGAAACATTTTTAGTTTTAATAAAAGTTCTTTTACTTTATTTTCTTGTTTTATTTTTATGCTATTTAATTATTTTCCAAAAACCAAGTTAAGTATGATAATTAATATCATGCTTAACTAAATTCCTTGAGCCAAGAGTTAGCCAAATCAATTCTAATCGTGAGAATTGAACATTGCCTAAATTCCTTCGGGAATACATTTTTATCTTTCGGTTTAGATAGTTTGGCAATCGGCCTTACTAAAGTTTTTAATCGTTTTTCGAATCAAAAAGAGCTCGTTGATCTGGAATCGTTTAAAAACATAGTTGGGAGGAAGGATCGGCCTGTGGCAATTTCGACTTCCTGTGAACACTCTTAGCGGCGGTCCGCTAAGGAAAGATAAAATCAGAAGCGATTCTTTTTAAGACAATTTCTGAGTCGGGCTTTTCCTGCTTTCAAAACTAAACACTTTAACGACGATAGACGTGGCTAATTTGTTTAAGAATCAACCTTCAAAGATAGTCTTGGGAGAATTGGTTACTCGAGAGAAAAGCAAGTTGCGACGGGTTGGGCCTCGCAGACTGTAACCGACATGATCCCCGAAGTAAAAATCTATTTCAATGATCGAGGGAATTGACAAGGCTAGCTCGAGGCTAATTTTCATATTTGGTTTTTCCTACTATTTTCTTTAATTCTTGCATTTTATTACTTCACTCAATATCAAATATCACCCCCTTTTTTTATTTTCTTGCAGATATTCCTGGGATTTCGGATTCAACAAATTCAAGTCAACAATTCCAGCTAATCTCCCTGCGGATCGACCCTCTTTCCCTATACTTATTTAATTTCTTTATTTTATTTATTGCTGAAAGAGGTTAATTAATTTATTTATTTTGACCGGTTAAACGACGACTTGTCAGTGTGCGACGCATTCCGCTTGTCTCGTACGCGTCCACTTCTTTCAGCGACCGGCACAAGAAGTGCAGCTCCTTATGGCGATAGTACTGTTAACCAAGGAGAGCAAAAATCATTACTTAAAACTATTATTAACAAATGCATGGTTTCTTTTTTGTAAAAGTCATTTAAAGAGGGTAATTACCTTATCAGTCCTCCCATTTGGGCGTTGCTTTTCATAAACATCCCAATGGACTAGGTAGTCGGGCTGTGGTGACTTTGGATGATATACACAACATTCAAAGATAACCATGAAATCAGTTAAAAAAAGATATCCATGAAATAATCATCAAAAAATGTATTAAAAATGTGTCCACTACTCATTATCTACTAATTCACCGAGTGGTAATGATGTTCATGTTGTCTTATCTTATATGGGTTCGAATTTCTTACCCGTTTAGCTCTTCTCCTTCGAGTCTGAGCAGTGTCTTGACTTGGATCAAGAAAGAAGGAAGCAGGGATTGCTTCAATCACACCACTAGTTGCTTCTGTGACCGGGACCCCTGCCAATTTTAAACAATTCAGTAAATTTTGTCCCAAATCAAAGACAAAAGCTTTGTGTTACTATATAAGGAGTAAAAGGTTTAATTGTGTCCCCAATCTCCCTACTCTTTGGATTTTTGAAATTTTGTCTCTCTACTTTTAGTCCATCTATTTGTCCCATCGATAAAATTACTAATAGATTTATGTTAAATTTGAATATGTAGCATTTTATTATTCAAAGGTTTGATTTAAAAATTAAAGTTCAATGTACATTTAAATTTAACAGAAGTCAATAAATAATATTATTAATTGGACTTTAATTTAAAAGAATATGGATAAACTTTAAAAACCCAAAAGAGTGCAAGAGCTAAAGGGCATAATTACACCAAAGTAAAATAGTATAGCGATAAATATTTAACATTTTGAAACGATAGTAAAGAAATCAAAATAAATATGAAAATGTGTCCTAAAAATCCTCAAATCCTAACTCACTTAAATATGATTTGAAAAAAAATACCGAAATGAGTCTAAAGCAATCTCAATCCCAAATGATTCAAAACTCACCCCGAAGAAATTGTATAATGAACTCTACTCACTGTATTATTTATGATCTCAACTAATAATAACCTCTTAATTTGATGAGAGTTTTAGACTTGTGTTTTATTTTCAAGATCAGAATTCAAACCTCTAACCTTTCTTATAAGACCTAACGTCCCATCTAACTAAAGTAAATTATTAATATGTCTTTGTTATGTTATTCTGTGTCCTAATTTTTTAATTCATACAAAGTATTTTTAAAACAAATCTAATCCAATGAGCTTTGATTTTTTTTCTTCTTTCTCTCCTTTTATATATAAATAGTAGAAAGAGAGAATGATGTTGAGAATCGAATCCAAACTCTCATGACACAGAGTCAAAGCATTTTGTATTTTTCATGTCATCAAAGGGTTGTGAGCTCCCCCGCTCATTAGGGGAGGTGCTTGTGGACTATAACTTAGTTGTTGATATTATTTTTAGAATTTAGAGATAGTTATTTTAATTTAAGGTTTAGGGTTATAATTTAGGGATAGTTGTTTCACTTACTCTAAAAACTAAACCCTAACCTATGAATCTTAAATTATAACCATAAACCTTAAATTGAAACAACTATCTCTAAATTTTAACCCTTTACACCTAAACCCCTAAACCCTATACCCTAAACTAACTCCCTATACCCTAAAACTAAGATGTTTGTGAAAACTTTTAGTTTCCACCGCCATTGTATAGGATATTAATCCATATATAAATAGGGGAAAGATATTATTTTGATGAAAGATTTTGGATTGAAAAAAACTTTAATACATAAGTAAAGTTTACACGAGTCTTTTAATTTTATGGGTTAAGGATGTAGTTTAGTGATTTAGGTTTTAAGATTTAGAATTTAAAGTTAATGTTTATAATTTATGGTTTAGAGTTTAGTAATCTAAAATTTAAGTTTATAGTACAAATATACAAGCTTGTGTAAAATATTTTTTACAGCTTGTATATTAAAATTAAACTCTTGGATTTGTGGTTTTTGTCTTATTTCAGTGATTTTTTTTCTTTTTCAAATCTAATCAATCTAAACAAAAAAATTCTTCTTCTTTTTCTCTTTTATCTCTTTTCTCTCGTCAAAACCTAATCACATTTCTATTTTTTATTGTCTACAACAATTTTTTGTCAACCATCAATCATTTTTTTCTCTTTTTGTTTTTTTTTGTGACAACAATATATGTGTCAACATTAATCATTTTCTCTTCATCTTCCTTTCTTTTCTTTCTTTTTTTCTTCATCGTCTTTTCTTATTTCTCCGTTGAAATTATTTTTCTTTTTTCTCTATCCATCCTATTGTCTCGTGTTGTTATTTTTTTTTCTCATTACTCTTTTGATTGTGGGGTTTTCCTTATGCTATTGTTTGTTTATTTTAAAAAAAAATTATATTCTTTCAAACGGCTTCTTTTAGTAGGTGTCGAACTAATTTTTAAGTACCTGGCTTTCTTGTGGAACGATCTTCATTAATGATTAAAGGGGTTGAAGTTACTCATAAATGACTTTCCCGGTGATGTATGAACTAGTTCCTCATTGGTATGATGGAAGACTTTGTTTCATTGATGTAAACCTTTGAGAGCCGCCGATTCAATCATTGCCTCCATCTTTAGTTTCCATGAAAAATTTGAGAAAGGATAATAATAATAGATTTTTATCTCTCTTCTCTCCAAATTTATTTATTTCAAATATAACAATAATTTAACTTAAATATTTGTTTCTTTCTTTTTGTTGATGGTCTAAAATTAGAGATTATGACTCGCATCCTTTCTGATTTGAATAGAGAGTCACAAGATAATAGATAGAACGTAACAATGATTGTGAATTTTAAAGACAGATTTTGAGTCATTAGTGTCGATCCTCATAAAGGAGAGAATCAACTTCCTTTTATACTCAAATACAAAAAATAGTAGTGGTCTTTGATAATCACCAATATATAATTACGAGTAAAATAAGTAAATGCTCTTAACTAAAGAAAATCTTTAGGAGCTTTTATCCGGCGGCCAACTACTTTGATTTTGAGCGGCTGGCCTCTTTGTCCCCCACCTTTTACTTTTTTCCTTTGTATTTTCTTCCTTTGTTGAGATTTTTTTCTCCTTTCGGTTTTGTTTTTGTTGCTTTCCTCTGGTTGGTTCGGTGGATGTTAGTGTCTTTGCTAGCCACAATTCAAATTCGGGAGCACTTTTGAAAAGAAAATGTCAGTGCTTTCATGGTGACCCGAGTTAAGAAGTACGGAGTAGAAGACCTCTTCCGTCTCCCATTTTCTCCTCCTCATTCTTTCTCCTTCTACAATTATATTCGACGTTTCTCCGATCCTCTCGACAGTCCTTTTGGCATGATATTTTCGGTTGTTGGTGCATGCACATGAAATGTGGTCTTGAAGTTTCTAGGCTTTGACTTTCTTTCAGTTGCTCATTCAAAAGTTCTTTTTTCTATGGTAGAGCAGATAAGATGAGCTATATCTTCATCGGCCAAAATAGCATGACTCTTGCTCGTATTGTCACCCTAGTGCTTAGATTCAACGGTAGTGCCCTTTTTGGTTGTCTCCTTATCCCCGATTAGTGGATCTTCAATAGATTCAGACGGCTAACTCCTTTCTCCAAGCCCTTAAGCTTCAAGCATATGGTTTATGCTATTCCTTCAATTGTATTTTAATTTTTCTGTTGGTTTATGCTCAAGATTTTATTTTCTTGTTTGTTTATGAACTTTTATGATTTTTGGTGTATGTTTGATGCTTGATTAATATTTTTTCCTTATTAATAATAAAAAAAACTTCCTTTTATACTCCATGTTGTCATGTGACAACTAATAATAGGAGGATAAGGATTGTCGACTATAATAGACAACCTGGAGTCATCATATGGCTTATCTTACTTGTAATGCTTATCTATCACCCGTCTAACCTATTTGTCTAATGGTAAGGCGACTAAATTATTGAATTTATCACTCATTGTCTCATCCATAAATTATCAAGTGGTTCCTAATCCTAACCTAATTTATCATGCTTATTATGTGTTTATTACTTTTGGCATAGATTTGTTTGTGTAGAATGACTATTAATTATACTAACTATGACATAAAAAAATATTATGTATGTCGTGACTCGACCCAACTCTTAAAATTGGGTCATGACATAATTAATCCAACTTTCACGCTTCTTCCTAAAAGTTGAATAGTATAATCTGAATATTCTAACACTATTAAGGTTTCAATAATATCAATTTCTTTGCTATTAAAGTTTTCTAGCAATTATAGTGAAATTTCGAACACTATTGAGCCCTTCCTCAATAGGCATATCCTTGTCACCAACCTTATCATCTTGGTAAATAAAGCATAACCAAAGTATTTGATAGTTATATAAATCCTAAATATATTTGGGATCGAACCTAAATGAAGGGTAAAATTCATTGTTATCACTATTTATGAGACTTAAATTATTATTTTTTTAAAATTCCGAACTTCGTACCATTTCACAAATGTTACGATATAGCTTATAAAAAATGAGATAATTATATGTTTGTATTATTTTTACAATAAATTTTAAGTTTTCATAAGAAGAAAGAAATCAACTATTAATCTAGATCTGTATGGTTCTTTATGGCAATTCTTTGACCCTTTATACCAAACAGACTAGATCTTGGCATAAACTTAAAATCGACAAAAAAAAATATAACTAAATCCCCCAAAAATCTCATCCATGATAAAGGAATGAAGATTTTTTTGGGGTTAGTCATAAACTCAGTAGCTATCATTGATGAGTCAATTGAAGGAATCTTGGCATAAACAATAATAAAGTAATTAAAATAAAATAATCAACAGAAATTGCACGATATGAAAAAGAAGGATTTTAATATATATATATATATATTATATTTTGAGATCCATAAAAAAATTAATCTAAACAGTAGATTTAAAAATTAAACATAAAAAATTGGAAATGAAGATGAAAAATTACCTGGAGAAAGAGTGGGGTTGGACATGGTGTCAGATCCCTTCCATTGACTCATCTTTGATCGCTATTGAGTTGAAGTATTTTTTTCCCTAGAACAAATATTTGGAGGTCGAAAATGAGGAAATGGCCACTCAAATTGTTTATAAAATAAATTGAAAATATCTGTAACTAATTTTTGTTCCAATTTTGGTAATTAGAAACTTTTCTAGGGTAAACTATATAAATAGTCACCAAACTTTTAGGGTCCTTTAATTTTGGTCACTAAATTTTTAATTTGTTTTCATAAAGGTCGTTGACGTTAAAGAACACTGGTGTGACCGTTAATGTAACCCCCTCGTCCCGGTCCAGACGCTTAACCAGTCCGAGTGGGCTACACGGGGAAAACCGAAGCGAAACCCGCTAAGGATTCCACCTCAGTTAGCAACCCAAAAATTTATTTTAATTTAATCTTCTCTAAAGGCACATTTGCAATCCTATGTGATCACGACAGCGGACGAAAACAAGAAAGACATGCGACCGAACCCAAATCAACAAGTGAACAACCAATTTTTAAATTATTAAGCAGACCGTTTCAAAACACTCAATAGGTGTATCGAAACGCCTTGACTTGGTCAACGGCCCAGAGACCACACGAGAAGACCGTATCGGAACGGAGGTCAACCGTTCCGAAACACCCCCAACGGTCAACTTCTCGTGGTCAATGACATATTGACCGTTCCGAAACACTAAAGCCCATTTCGATACGATAATTTATCGTCAATTTCTCAAAATTCCAGTAGCAAAATTGTATCGAAACGGCCCCTAGGTGTATCGAAACGCCCGGCCAAAAACAAAGGGACCGTATCGAAATGGGGTCGACCGTTTCGAAACGCCCTCTGTCTGCAGACTGGTTTTAGCTGGTTTATGGCACAAGGATGTCCCTAAACCCTTCTAAAACTTCAAACAACACATTAACATCAAACCTAAGGCAAAACCAACATAACAAGCATGCTTAATACATCAACACAACAAGGCTAAACACTAAAGGCAACAACATCACAAGAACCACACATCCATACATAGCATTAAAGGTATTACGCCAACACTTAGGCAAAATAAGATAGGTAAAGACCAACGTGGTTTACAAGCAACATGGCATTCAAATCCCAACAAACAAAGCATATAAAAGGAGTCTAGCATGCTCCTAGCAACAACATCAACACACTTCAAAAGCATCACAACACAATTACATGTCTCATTGCTTGACCATTACATCATAATTAAAATGTTCATACTTGGTAGCTAAACAAGCACCACGAAGCACACTTGGAGGCCCCTTCTTGCACTTAGCAACCCACGAACTAAGGATCTGCATTGTCGAACAAAGAGAGAGCGTAAGCAATAAGCTTAGTGAGGGTAAGCTCTTTAAAATCAAACCTCGACAATGCAGGGTCCAAGCACGATCTCAACCAAGGTAAATGCATGATTACCATTGATCCTCAAGAGCCAAATGTTAAAGATGCATGAACAATACACAATTATATGCCATGCTCAACAAGCTCTATGTCTCAACATTTGTAAACACATACAAGCATCCAAGTAGAAATCACATTCCACAACACATTGATACACATATCAATCAATATTGGCACCTAGCTATGACCCGAATACGCGGATAAACACGTTGGAACTCACATCCAACAACCACTTTACCTCACGGTGGGATTACACTCATCACCGGTCTCACAAAGGGGATTCCACTCATCCTCACGCCCCGTCGACGGGATTCCACTCATCATCGACTATATATATATATATATATATATATATATATATATATATATATATATATATAACAATTTCCGGGCAAACCCGTACTCCTCCTTGGTGACTCAACGCCACCAAGGTCACGCGCGAATTTGACTCATGTGTGCACACTAACATCCTAATGATCGATCATTTTTACTCAAGCATACTAGTGCCAACATGTAACTCAATTCACATTATCATTTACAACCAATTCCGTGCTTAGCACGTACTCACCATGATCACAATCATGAACCATCCACATGCATAACACAATGCATCACATCCATGCCTCATCACACTTGTATAACACTTTATTTTCAATTATATATACTGATTAGATTTTTTTGTTTGAATCAAAATATTTATACTAAAAGATAAACATCTAATTATAAATTAATAACTCATTTTATTTTCAATTAAGATCAATCTTTTGATCCTCCACCTTGTAAAAAGACATTCATTTTGATCATGGGAGTATTATAATTCTTCCATTGAGACAAAAATGCTATAATTAAAGGACACCATTTTGGGAATGTAAGAGTGAATACAAATGTGATGGGTTGATATTTATTTATTCAAACATTTAGTAATAATCGAGTGAATTTACATGGACAATAAAAGTGATCGTATATAGTCTCTAGAAAGAAGAAAGTTTTAAAATGAATTAAATTAAATAGTTACAAAAGAAAATCCCTTTAATCCTAGTCGGTCTTCACTGTCAAAATTCCTTTAACCTTAGCCGTTCTCTACTTTGATCAATTCTTTTGACCGACCATCGGTAATCAATTTTAGTATTAGTTGACGACCACCGGATCTATTAATTTTTTTGTTTTTATTTTAATAAGAATCTCTTTCTCTGTTTGTGACACGTTTTTTCCTTTGTCCTTGTGACATGTCTTTGTTTTTGTTTTGTGGTTTGGTTCATTTGTCTTTGTGGCATGTTTCAGCATACCCTAGCGATCGATTGTTGTTCGCACAAAGACTCAATTGGCGCTAGTTTCTGATTTATGTTTTCGTCGGTGGTCAATTGGAAAGTTATATCCCCACTCGGGCGCTAGTTTCTGGTTTATGTTTTCGTCGGTGGTCAATTGGAAAGTTATATCCCCACTCGGTTGATGATTATTTGCCGATGAAATCAGTACTGGGTAGCGGTACTTTTTGTTCGACAGTTTGGATCGTGCACCACTCCTTCTTTTTTTATGTGTCTCGTTTGGACAGAGATAAGGAGATTCAAGAGGTTGCTAAATTTTGTTGGTATGCTTATCTCCATAGAAATTTTTATTTTTCTTTGTTTTTGAGTTGTAAGGATTTTTGTGTTGTTTAATCCAAATATTCTTTTTATTGGGTACATTGAAATTGTTTTTTCTAAAAATTTAATAAAAATTTAGTGACTTTTATATAAAAAAATAGTTACAAAGGAAAGGTAAAATATTAGTTATGTGTCAAGTGTAAGGTATATGGTGAAAATAAAATGTTATTCTACTTCAAAGATTTTAAATTTTGATATTTTCTTAAAAGTCACTTATCGTGCACACAAGTAACAAACTTTTTTAATCAAAAGTCTCATTTTTAATAAATATTACAGAGCCTCTGAATCTTCGAGCAGTGTTATTTCTGAGTCTAGGCAAGAGAGACACATGCCTCGGGCCCAGTTATTTTTTAGTACTACTTGTTACGAGGGTTCAATTTTTTAATACTTGTTAAGGTCTATTGTTTTTCATATTAGTTATTAGGAGCACAATTTTTTTTCAACACTTGTTATTAGGGTCTCAATTTTTTAAAATATTTGTTATTATGGGTCTACTCTTAAAATACATTTTTTTCCTAATATTTGTTATTAGGGTTCTATTTTTCTCAATACTTGTTAGTAGTGGCCTATTTTTTTCAATATTTATTATTAGAGATATATTCTTACAATTTATTTTTTTCACCACTTGTTATTAAGAGTCTATTCTTTAAAATACTTATTATAGAAACATACTATTTAAATTTATTTTTTTCCATACGGGGCTAAATTTTAAAATTCACTCTCAGATCACTAAAATTTCAGAAAATAAAAAATGTTGTCTTCTGCACTCTCTAATTTTTTTTATTCAAATATAGTGTATGCATAATTTGACAAGAAGTGAATACACTATATTTGAATAAAAAAAATGTGTGAGTGCAATAAGATGGTGGGTCTGGAAGCAAATTACATGGAAATTGGAATCGGTGTTGTGAGTTGTGACTACTGACTTCACAATCACATTTCTAAAAGAATTTAAGCACATTACTTCAATGGAGGCATTGAACACAGTGATGGGTTTGCTACATCTACCCAGACAGCAGCTCCGGCCTCGGAGTGGTGCAGAGCAAGATATACCCTGTTTACTTCATGGCCATGGCTTGGCTTTTTGTGGAACAGGAAAAGAATGATCTCAAGTTAATTGCTAGTAAAACTGTGATAGTTCATCGCTGAGCTCCCTTTGCCTTTCTTTCAGTTGAACTAGAAGCAGTCCTCTGATTAACATTACCAAAGTCCCTCATCTTCTCCAAAATGTCTCCCAAACTCACTAGATTACTTGACTCACAAGGTGAGATTTTCCAACCACAGAAAAGAAATGAAGTATGTTTCCAACCTAAATCCAACTCAGACCAGGTTCCTTCTTAACCCCTCGCTGTAGCATCAGTTCTCTGACACTCGCAGCCAATGGTTCTACAGCAGCATCAGCATAGATGCTGTGAAGAAGAACATATGATGCAGACTCTTGGGGTTCAAGCTCGATTACTTTCATTGCAGCACGATTCCCAGTTACGGCATCCTTATAAACCTTGCAAGCACTCAACAAGGCTCTCCACATTATTGGATTATTCTTGAAACCCGAGGTGAGGATGAAGTTTTCAGCCTCTGCTAGCCTTCCAGCTCGACCAAAGAGGTCAACAACACAGCAGTAATGCTCTATGCTGGTTTCAACACCGTAATCCTTCATGCTTTCAAAGTATCTGTGGTAATTCAAAAGGTTACACATAGTTATTATGAATAAAAGCAAAGAAATAAAATCTGCTTGAACAGAAGCTCCTACGGAGATTGGCATAGAGAAACAGAATGCTTATGGGAGAAATATAGCAGCTCAACAAGACAAGAGAAAAGAGGAAGTTGGGACTTCAAAACCAGTGCATATATTTACAAGTATTCTATCATCTGCATAAAACAAAATGCTATTCTATATAAAGCTAAATTAAGTCCCCAGCTTACTAAAGTTAGTGAATCATTAATTTCCAAGTACTAACAATTTCCCATTGTAAAAATTTGGGCAGCCTGTAGATTGATTCAGTCTAGAAATTTACGGATGCAACCCTTCACGTCCTCATGCATGCACATCACAAATACAAATGCAGTTAGAAATGATAGAAGGGATGACTCCTTTGACATACTTTAATCCTTCTTCGACAAGCCCACCATAACTGCAAGCAGATAAAACTCCTACAAATGTAATCTGATTAGGCTTAATCCCGTGTTCCTTCATCAACCCAAAGAGGTTTAAAGCATCCCTAGCACAGCCATGTTGTGCGCAGCTACAGATCATCACTGACCAAGAAACCACATCTGGATTCTCTGTCTCTTGAAATGTCAGATTAGCGGAATCTATGTCGCCACACTTTGCATACATGCAAATCTGTGAGTTTTGAACAATTCTGAAGTTCCCAAAGCCACTTTTCACTACATGTCCATGAACCTGCTCTCCCAATCTTGAAATTGCTAGATCTGCACAAGCACTCAAAATGTTTGAGATAGTGAACTCATCTGGTCTTCCTCCACAGGCCATCAGTTCATAAAAGAGACTCAATGCACTTTCAAATTTCCCATTTTGAATATAGCCCGCAATCATGGATGTCCACAAGACAATATCTCGCGTGGGTGTTGATCTAAAACATTTCAAACCATCTTCAGTTGATCCCATCAAGGAATACAGTTCAATAAGCGCACTTCCTATGAACTCATCAGACTACAAGTTATACTTGCATATTTAAGCGTGAATTTGCTTTCCATAGACAAAATCTCCAACTGCAACACAAGCTTTAAGCATGCTTGAGAATGTAAATTTTGAGGGCTTCAACCCTTGTCTTTGCACTTCAAAGAAAAGTCTGCAGGCTTCGTTTGCACATTCCTTGCTAATGCTTCCTGTTTCTATAAATCCAGATATCATGGCATTATACATGACAATATTGCGGTTTGGCATGCTTGTGAAAATTTTGATTGCACTATGTAGTTCTCCCTTTTTTGCATACATATCAAGCAATGCCGTCCCAACAACAATGTCGATATCAAACCCGAGTTTCATTATACATCCATGGAGAATTTTCCCACACATTATCCCTACATCCATGTTCGTACAACAAGCCTTCAAGACACTTCCCATGGTATAAGTATTCAAGTTCAAGCCATTTCGATGCATGCTTGTTAATAGTTTCAACATTTCTTCATTTTTATTCATACGAACATAACCAGCAATCAATGTATTCCATGAAATCTCATCAATCTCCTTGGAATTCTCAAACAAAAATCGTGCCTGATCAACACACTCACATTTGCAATACATATCTATCAAGGAGTTCGACAAAAAAGCTATCTCACTCAATCCACTCACTACAATCAATCCATGAAATTTTAAACAATTATTATGTTTGAAAAAATGCTCTCAAAGGGAATTTGGAAACGCCTAGCCGCCGAACAGGAAAATAGCACCGGCCGGAACAGTGAAGCACATACCGGCAGCAGGACGGTGCACCGAGATCAGAAACATCAGCAAGTTTGGACCTTATTCATCAGTGGTCTCTCTCGGACAATCCACTGGAAAGGATTGTGGCAAGTATGTGACAGACATGGAATTGTAAAAGATACCTTCATACCGAACAAAAGAGCCAGGAATGGACAGAGGTTTGGTTTCGTTAGAATGGCGTCGAAGGAGGATGCAAACAGGGTGATAGAGAGATTAAACGGCAAATGGATACACGGCGGCAGATTGAGAGTTGCTATGGCGTGGAGAGGCAAAACGGAATGGCACAGTAAGAAAGGAAGAAACATAGAACAACACGAGAAGAAGGACAGTGAGGAATCAAGAAAATCAGAAACGGCAATGAGAAACGAAGTGAAACAAAATAAATCGCAAGTAGTAGGGATAGTGGATGAAGACAAATGGGCAATATTGCGATGGTGTGCGGTGGGTTGGTGCCAAAACCCTTGTAGCATAAAGACCCAGGTAGACAAACACGATGGTTTCTCGATCATGCGTTTATCCGGAGCAATGATATTGCTAATGTGTACATCGGCAGCCGTCCGTGACAAAATCATGCACCTTGACCGGGTGAAGGAATGTTTCGCAAAGGTAGAGGAATGGTCTCCAACGATCAAAGTGGAATCGCGACGGATTTGGATGTCGATAATCGGCCTCCCGATACACCTATGGCACAAACGGACATTCATGAACATTGCAAGCCTTTGGGGTGTTTTTATTCGAATGGATGACGATACGGAAACACCATCTTCATTTGATTGTGGTAGAATTATGGTCGAAACATCCCAATTCAACCGGATTGAAGAACACATTGAAGTTTGTTTTGAGGGGGAAACATATAACATCCGAGTGTTAGAGATGGATGGCACCTCCCCCACGGTGGAATGCGATTGCGGGGAGTTTGATTCGACGGATGAAGAAGGGAGCAGTGAAAATAATTCACTACCGCATACAACAGTGGGAAACGGAGAGGATGTAGAAAACATAAAAGAAAATACAAATTCTGTGCTATGGCTTGCAAATGAAGCATGGGAAGGGCCACAAGGAGATCAACACGAAAAAACAAATGAAGAAAGAAAGTCTGATCAGAATAGCAACGACGAACAAAGGGTATCAAACAAATCATCTCCATTGCCGGACAGGCCAACGACGAGTTCACCGGCACAGTTAGTGGACACGGCGGAAAGGGATGTGAGTGGGGAGAAGGACGGTGGTGATAAGAGTCCTGCAGGAATAGGAGACATTCAAATTTGCAAGAGTTTGGATATAGCGGGAATTGCTAATTCTAAAGCAAGTGATTCAAATGAGCAGGAGTCTAATTTACAAAGGGAAGATAATTCAGAATTTAATTCAAAATTAAATTCTAAATTAAACCATTATCCTATCCTATTTTCGACAGTTGAACACCCAGACTTGAGTAAAACAGAAATTGTCCAGGTGGGTCAGGCTTATTGCAAGATTCGACGGTTTGTAGGGGGAAATTTGGAAGGGTGTCGGATTTCTAGAAAAAAGAAGACTAACCGAATTTACAAAACCAACCAAGTACTATCGAATACGGGGGGAGAAGGGGACGACGGTCAGGCAGCAAACAACATTGAAAAAGAAGCGATTGCAACGGTGAAACTGGGCTCTCTGATTGGTGTAAATTCCAATGGCCGGGAAGAAGAAATTATCCGCGACATATCAAAAGTAATTGGTAGCGATCAACGCGGTTTGTGACTCATGAAAATATTATCATGGAATGTGAGGGGCTTGGGAGGAAGTGCAAAACGTCGGTTTGTTCGAGATGTAATACGTAAAAACGATGCGGATATGGCAATGCTACAAGAAACAAAGATGGAGGAGTGTCCGAAATTGTGGCTAGCCAATCTTTGGGGAAGTGATAATTACGAATCAGTGATCGCGCCATCAATTGGTGCGTCGGGCGGTATCATAGTAATATGGGAGGTGAGTAAATTTCATTTAGATGTGGTAGCGATTGAACGTAATTTTATTATGCTGAGAGGTAGATGGTTACATGATGATCTAAGCTGTGGTTTGATAGTGGTTTATGCACCGTCCGAATTGGAAGGGCAACAAGCTGTTTGGACGGCAATTTTGAGTAAAATTAGTGAACAAGAAGGCCCGTGGTGCATAGCGGGAGATTTTAATGCCATATTACACGAGTCAGATAGAATTGGTACATCGGACAGGACTATGGAGATGGAAGCGTTTGGTGATTTTGTGCTACAAGCAGGTCTGATGGATTTACCACTCTTAGGCAAACGTTATACATGGTTTGGCCCGCAGAAACGATGTAGCCGAATTGACAGATTTTTGATATCGTCAAGATGGATGGATGCTTTCAGCTCAATTCAGCAAGTGGCACTAGCACGGGGAGTATCCGACCACACACCTCTAGTGTTGAAATGCGATGAAAACGACTGGGGTCCTCGTCCGTTCCGTTTCTTTAATTGTTGGATGGAGGGCAAATATCACGTGAGGCAGATTATTGAGGAATGGATCCGGCTTACTGAATTAGACATTGGCATGATAAATATTATGGTGAAACTGCGACATTTGAAGGCATTTTTGAAAAAATGGAATAGGGACAGCTTTGGGGATGTGAATGAGATAATATCAGAGATGCAAGATAAAATTGACCGGGCGGATTTAGCAATTTCTACAGCTAGTATTGATGAGGAGATAGAGGCGGAAAGGCAACAATGGCTACAGGCTTTGTGGAAAGCTATGAGACACAAGGAAGCGATGTGGAGACAAAAATCCAGAGCGACATGGTTGCGGCTGGGTGATCGAAACACAGCCTATTTTCATCGATCTGCTAAGCTGAGAGCGGCAAGAAATTATATTCCAGGATTTATGGTTAATGACAATTGGATCAGCTCGCCATCACTTATGCGACGCCACGTAGTTCAATTTTTCATGAAGCATTTCTCTTGTGATAAGAGGGAATGCGTATGGCAATTCGAGGGGGAGTTTAGGAAGATATCGCAGACAGCTAGGGGGAATTTGGTGGCGACATTCACATTGGCAGAAATACACGAAATAGTGAGAGGTTGTGATGGTTCGAAGGCACCGGGCCCGGACGGTTTTATGCTGGATTTTTATAAGAAAGGGTGGGATGTGATCAATGCTGATATTCTACGATTCTTTGAAAATTTCCATGCAAGTGGGCGGCTACCTAAGGATGTGAATTGCACATTCATCGTGTTAATTCCTAAGGTAACATCTCCCACGACCCTTGGCGAATATAGGCCGATATGTCTAGTAAACTCAGTGTACAAAATTTTGGCAAAATGCCTTGCGACTCGACTACAAGGGGTATTGGCAGATTTAATAAGTGATACCCAATCGGCGTTTATAAATGGTCGACAATTGGTGGATGGTGTACTTCTAGCACTTGAGGTGGTGCATTCCCTACGACAACGGGGTGCATGTGGTTTTTTATTGAAGCTTGATTTTGCCAAGGCGTATGACTGCGTGAGCTGGTGTTTTTTGGATGAGGTGTTAGGAAGAATGGGATTTTGTGACACATGGCGAAAATGGATTCAGGAATGTATCAGTTCAGTCAGGTTGTCGGTGCTTCTCAACGGAAATGCCACCAAGGAATTCAGAATGGGCAGAGGCTTGCGACAAGGCTGTCCGCTATCACCTTTGCTGTTTGTGATAGTCGCGGAAGCAATGCATTTGATGCTGCGAAGGGCTGAATTAGGGGGTCTAATTCGTGGAGTTCAGGTAGCAGCAGGGATATCCGTGACACATTTACAGTTTGCCGATGACACACTTTTGTTCTTTGAGGGATCGTTAGAAATTGCGAGAAATGTGAAACAAATTCTGCACTGTTTTCAAGTTTGCTCGGGGTTGAAGATTAACTTCGGTAAAAGTTCCTTGTACTCAATTGGTATAGGAGATGGGCTGGGCAGCAACGTAGCCGAGGTAATGGGTTGTAGAAAAGCTGAATTTCCATTCGTCTATTTGGGATTTCCAATAGGCGCAAGTCCGAGACTAATAGCTACGTGGGAACCAGTGATTGCTAATTTCCGACGCAAATTAGCAGGTTGGAAAAGGACCTCTCTGTCCTTTGCAGCTCGGGTGGTGTTGGTTAATTCAGTCCTCTCGTCGTTACCAATATTCTACATGGGATTATTTGTCGCTCCCAGAGGAGTAATAGAGAGGATCGATAAAATTAGAAGAGCTTTCCTATGGGGAGGTGTGGGTTTGGAAAGGCGGATGAGCAGAGTAGGATGGGAGGTAGTTTGTCGTCCGAAACAATTAGGGGGTTTGGGGGTTGCGGATTTGCGAGTTAAGAACATGGCGATGCTATCAAAATGGGTGTGGCGGTATGCGCAAGATAGAGATTCATTGTGGCGTGGCTTGATAATTGCAAAATATGGAGAACATCCACAATGGTGGCGTTTCAACACGGAAAAGATGTCATCTATGTCGCTTGTATGGCGGCAAATCGTAGCTCTCTCATGCGATGCACAAGTCGAAAAGCATATGGGCATGACCGGTTTTCTATGGAAGCTTGGGGATGGTAGATCGATTTTGTTTTGGTTCGATCCGTGGGTTGAACAAGTGGCATTAAAAGATTCATATCCGCGCTTATTCTCGTTAGCATGCGATAAATTAACGAGGGTGGGGGACTATATGGTGGAGGGCAGATTATCGCATCATGGTTGGACTGATTTTTTTAGACGCCCACTACGAGATTTTGAATTAAGAATGCTACGTGATTTAATTCAAACGGTATCCAATTTCCGCGCATGGGAAGGAAAGCTGGACATGTTAATTTGGCGATCAGACGAGCGTGGAATTTTTTCAGTTGGGACTTTATCGAAACTGCTCATGCTAGATAAGGTGGGGGAAATGGACTTTGGAGAATGTTTCGCTTAGAAGGTGCTGGTGCCGCCGAAAGTTCAAGCTTTCCTATGGTTTACATGGTTACGTCGATTACCCACTGCAGATTTCTTGCGAGCACGTGTGGTTCCACTGCCGGATGATCAAGGCCGATGCCCTTGGTGTGCGATGGTAGAGGAGAGCATCGCTCACATCCTCTATGAATGTCCGTTTGCGCAATCGATTTGGCTATGGATGCGGAAATGGTGGGGAATAGACACAACTTTACCGGTTAGTTTTGATGCATTCTACGTTCTTGATTTTCATAGTATATATAAGGGATGCATGAATATGTGGTGGATAGCATGTGTTGCCGCTGTTTTATGGTCTTTATGGATTGCAAGAAATGAATTTATTTTCCGTGGGAAGAGATGGAACTTGGCTGAATTGGGTTTCTTGGTGAAATTGAGATCCTATTATTGGATTAAAGCTGATCGGCGGGGAGAATTGGTAGCGGAGGCAGCTTGGTGGACATGTCCTTCTAAAATTGAGGTTGCTTCCAAACCGAAGAGGACGAGGGGGGAAAGATGCTGGCAGCCCCCGTTACAAAATATTCTAAAATTTAACACGGATGGATCAACGCGAGGAAAGCCGGGTCCGGCAGGGATTGGTGGTGTGTTACGAGATGCGGATAGCCGTATCTTGGGTCTTTTTTCAGGCCCTACAGGCGTGATGGAATCAAATGAAGCAGAGGTCCGAGCGATATCCTTTGCGTTGGGAATGATCAAGGAGAAGGACTGGCGACAGGGTTGTGTAATTATGGAGACGGACTCTCAAGTCGCGTTGAGCTGGATCAATCAGAATGCAAAACGACCGTGGCGACTATGGGAAGTATTTTTGGAAATTGATCAAGCTTGTCAAGTCATATATGATATTCAATTCTGCTACGTGCCGAGGGAAGCGAACAGATTTGCGGATGCACTGGCGAAAGAGGGAGTAGATAGACTCTCGACGTTCATGGCTTGACTGTGACTTGTTCCTAAGCGATATGCTCTTCATATTGTAATCGACGGATCGTATCGTACTCTTTTCCTCGAATAGGTTTAGGGAGGTTTTTAACGAGGCGTGCGATTTCGTCAAGCTGTATGTTTTTACTTATTCTTAATAAAAATCATACAGTTGCTGATAAAAAAAACAATCAATCCATGAATTAGCTTCCCTTGCCTCGTACGCGTGCGACGCATTCCGCTTGTCTCGTACGCGTCCACTTCTTTCAGCAACCGGCACAAGAAGCGCAGCTCCTTATGGCGATAGTATTGTTAACCAAGGAGAGCAAAAATCATTTGTGATTAGCTTAACTGAAACTATTATTAACAAATGCACGGTTTCTTTTTTGTAAAAGTCATTTAAAAAGAGGGTAATTTCCTTATCAGTCCTCCCATTTGGGCGTTGCTTTTCATAAACATCCCAATGGACTAGGTGGTCAGGCTGTGGTGACTTTGGATGATATACCCAACATTCAAAGATAACCATGAAATCAGTTCAAAAAAAGATAACCATGAAATAATCATCACAAAATGTATTAAAAATGGCAGCTAAGTGTCCACTACTCATTATCTACTAATTCACCGAGTGATAATGATGTTCATATTGTCTTATCTTATATGGTTTCGAATTTCTTACCCGTTTAGCTCTTCTCCTTCGAATCGGAGCAGTGTCTTGACTTCGAACAGGAAAGAAGGAAACAGGGATTGCTTCAATCACACCACTAGTTGCTTCTGGGACTGGGACCTCTGTCAATTTTAAACAATTCAGTAAATTATGTCCCAAATCAAGACAAAAGTTTTGTTTTACTATATAAGAAGTAAAAGGTTTAATTGTGTCCCCAATCCCCCTACTCTTTGGATTTTTGAAATTTTGTCCCTCTACTTTTAGTCCTTCTATTTGTCCCATTGATAAAATTACTAATAGATTTATGTTATATTTGAATATGTAGCATTTTATTATTCAAAGGTTTGATTTAAAAATTAAAAATCAATGTATATTTAAATTTAACAGAAGTCAATAAATAATATTATTAATTGGACTTTATTTAAAAGAATATGGATAAACTTTAAAAACCCGAAAGAGTGCAAGAGCTAAAGGGCATAATTACACCAAAGTAAAATAGTACATCGATAAATATTTAACATTTTGAAATGATAGTAGAGAAATCAAAATAAATATGAAAATGTTCCCTAAAAATCCTCAAATCCTAACTCACTTAAATATGATTTGAAAAAAAATGCTGAAATGAGTCTAAAACAATCTCAATCACAAATGATTCAAAACTCACCCTCGAGAAATTATATAATGAACTTTACTCACCGTATCATTTATGATCTCAACTAATAAAAACCTCCTAATTTGACGAGAATTTTAGACTTGTGTTTTGTTTTCAAGGTCAGAATTCAAACCTCTAACCTTTCTTATAAGACCTAACGTCTCATCCCACTAAAGTAAATTATTAATATGCCTTTGTTATGCTATTATGTGTCCTAATTTTTTAATTCATACAGAGGGTATTTTTAAAACAAATCTAATCCAATGAGCTTTGATTATTTTTCTTCTTTCACTCCTTTTATATATAAAGAGTAGAAAGCGATAATTATGCTGAGAATCGAATCCAAACTCTCATGACACAGAGTCAAAGCATTTTGTGTTTTTCATGTCATCAAAGGATTGTGAGCTCCCCCGCTCATTAGGGGAGGTACTTGTGGACTAGAACTTTGTTGTTCCTATTATTTTTAGGATTACACCCAACAGTTATCATAATGTAGATCTTGTTGGGATTGTAATATATACAAAGGAATAATATCCTATACACTGGCGGTGGAAATTGAGAGTTTCTACCAGCGTCTTAGTTTTAGGGTATAGGGAGTTAGTTTAGGGTATAAAGTTTAGGGGTTTAGGTGTAGGGGTTTAGTATTTAGGGATAGTTATTTCAATTTAAGGTTTAGGATTATAATTTAGTGTTTATAGGTTAGGGTTTAGTTTTTAGGATAATATGGTGAGGGTTTAGGTTTAAACCTATAAACCCTAAATTATAACCCTAAAACTTAAATTGAAATAATTGTCTTTCAGTTTCCATCGTGTAACACTCGGGCTTAGGGCTAGGTGAAAATAATATTTTAATATTATTTGGGCTCGGGTTTATAATTAAAATAATCTTTTAAGTTTCGGGTTTCAAAAATAAATATTTGAAATTGGACCAAATTGAATAAATTACAAATTGAAAAGTTTTTAAAGAAGAAAGAAGATAACCATTCATTAATGGCCTTTTGATAATTTGCCCACCTTTTGATTTAAATCCCCATTTTTCACCAAATAGACATTATTCACTCTCTTCCTCATCCATTCTAACGTGAAAATAAAGCTCTCTCCTCTTCATCACTATTACATCAAAAAGCTCATCCATTTCAACTCATTTTTGAAAGGTAATATCGTTATTGACTTCTCCTCAACTCCCTCTCTTTAAAAGTACCATTTGTTTTCATTTTCATTGAAGTTTTGGAAAATGGAGTTTTAAAGATTTTGATTAAAAATGAAAACTTTATGTTGTTAAGCTTAATGTTTTGATTTAATATGGTTAGTTATGAAGTATAGAAGTCAAATGGTACCACATATGTGAATTTTGAATGGTTTTAAGCAATTCCCGAATTTGGGTATAAATGGGGTTTTTGGAGGGTTTTGGGTGAGTTTTGGGGGTTGTTTTAGGTGGAAATTGATAGGCTATTGATAGTACTATGGTTAGGGGTTGATTTGGGATCATTTGTGGGTGCAATAGATGTTGGCCGTAGCCCTGGACCGTAGTCCTCCCTTACATGGTGAGCTCGAATAATCCTATGGCATGCCAATTGTATCCAATGTCCATAAATACACACAAATTCATATAGTCCATGATTTTCAGATCATATCATATCAAATAACAAGATGAGCCGTAGCTCCATATCAGGTAGCATTTCGTATTATTTTCACATACATGTAGCATATCATAGTCATATTCGAACATATCAAAGTAATGCAAGGCACTTACCAAATTTACCATTCGAACATAGTTGCTTTACGTGAGCCCTTAACAAATGCAAACATAATTATAAATAATGCAACGGGACGGCACTGAGTCTATCCCTTGACACAACTACACTCACCTCGATATTAGGATTCTCGTATAATGACAACTTTTCTCTTGGTTGACGGTTGTTCTTTATCGACTTCTTGAACTAGATTAAATTAGAATCGGTTAGGACCGAAAAAATAATATTGAATAAATATAAAAATATTAATCAGACTCGATACCGAAATTTAGACCAACCAAGAATTTGAACTTACCCCGACGTCGGTAGAAATTCGATATTACTATATCTAAAATATCGGACCACCAATCCAATACTGAACCACCTAATTATTTTTCTGTCTTCCCTTCACTAATCCCTTAATCTCGATATGTCTCTAACTTCATTTCCTAATTTTCCTTATGCTTTGGTTCGTCCTCCTCCCCCTATTTATAGTACTGACCGAATCCCCCTTCATTATCTTGATTTCTCGTGGCTTATGCCTTAAAATAAAGCCACACATGGCTTAACGTGGCTTAATGTGGCTTAAGGCAATTGCCACAATTTCCTTAAAGTGGCCGCGTGGCCTGGGCAATTTGAATTCGTGGATTTGCCTAGTGCAATTCCTTCAAAATGAAGGAATTACACGGCAGGTCCACCATTTTCTTACTTTATGTCTCTCTTTTCTTTTAATAATAATAATAATAATAAACCGAATAAATAGGTTTCGAATCTAATTTCTACTAGACCTTGGGTGGCCCTTGCGTGGATTCAAGGCGTTGAGAGCCGACCTTGGCGGTTGTGGAGATGGTTCTTTCAGATTGACGATGCTTGTGAGTATTTACCGAGCGTATGCTTCTCGCATGTTTTGAGGGAGGGGAATCAAGTGGCGGATGCCCTTGCGAAAGGGGGTGTTGATAGGGTGTCTTGGTTGTGGGTTCGGCCTTGATTTTGAGTCGTGTTTGTCCTTTGTATTACACAACTAATGGTACTCTTTTCCCCCACTTAGGCTTAGGGGGGTTTTTAATGAGGCTATTAGTTGTGCTTTGTATGATTTTTACTTCAATAAAATCATATTGCTGATAAAAAAAATAATAATAATAAACCGAATAAATAGGTTTCGAATCTAATTTCTACTAGACCTGAATAATCTAATAATAATAAACCCGAATAATTAATAAGACCAAATAATTTATAGAACCGATATAAAATACTCGGTCATCGGAACTAAATTCCGACTAGACCGGTTTTTGGGATGTGACAACATTTTTCTGTTCAAATTAATACTTACCTTAAACGATTTAAGCTAAGTTTAGTTATCAATTTAAACATAGATATCGAGTTTAAAATTTTAGTTAGACAAAAAATAAATATCAAATTAAATCTTAAATTCAAATTTAAATACCTGATTTAAACTAAAAATAATATATGTCAAATTATGCATTAAAATCAAATTTAAATATTAGAACATATATTTTTACTTGAAATTCACTAATATACATGTTTACTCTTGAATAGTGATTGAAACATGGATGGATTGCATGTTACCAACTTGGCATGCTTACGAGAAAGACTGATAAAAGTATCTAAAACTAAAATTCAATGTGGTTAAGTGTGTGTTTTTCACGTGTCATAACAGAAATAAGAAGTTACGAATTAATCTGCACCGCGTAAAATCAACAACAATATGATTTTGTGGGTTAAGAACTAGGTCCAGGAAAAGACCGAGAGGGGGCTGGATGTGGTGGTCGCCCCCTAAAATTTAGAGAAAAAAAAATTAGAAATTTCCTATATGTTTCTTATTGGAAACTTATTTTTGCCCCCTAAAATTTTATAAGTTCACCCTCTTAACATAAAGTTTTGCGTTCGTCCCTAAGTCTAGATCCCTTAAATAAGATTAGGAGTTTAAATCTTATCGTTGTGAATAGAGCAATTGAGTTAGGAAGGTCACTCTCATAATAGACATCTACAATACCGATTCGAATTAGTCAGTTAATTAGTTGAATACCGATAATTATACAAAAAAATGTACCGTATAAAAAAGTAAACAAAAAACAAAACCAGAGCTAATATTTGAATCCAGGGGCTAGCAGCCCCGCCCCTCTAAAATTTGTCAAATTTTATTTTTTTTTAATTTTAATTTGATCATTATAATTCATGTATAAAAAATATGATAATTTGTGTTTAGCCTCCAAAAATGTCAAGTATCATGTACCAATATTGAGAAAGATTAGGCCAATAATTTGTATTTTAATTTCGTATTTAGTAATTCAGTACAATATTTCTTTAACCTTTCAAATGAACATTTGTTCCATGTTTTCACCATCTCACTTCAATGTCTATAACAACTTCATTTTTAATCATGTAAAGATCATACATTTACCAGACGAGTATGCCGAATACTAATTAATTTTTTTTTTGTTTGAATCAGAATATTTACCGTCGATAACAACAATTAATTTTTTTACCGTAAATACTTATATTAAAAGATAAACGGTTAACTATAAATTAACAACTCATTTTATTTTCAATTGATCAATCTTTTCGTCCTCCACCTTGTAAAAAAGATATTCATTTTGATCACGGGAGTATTATAAGTCTTCCATTGAGTCAAAAATGCTATAATTGAAGGACACCATCAGGGACGGTCCTAAGTTTTTGGAGGCCCAGGGCGAACATAAAAAACAAGTCTTAAATTGAGTATTTAAATTGTAATTATAGTTACAGTCGTATTTTCGGTTGTGTTGTGTTTATCATGATTGTGGATATAATAGATGTTATTTTGTTTATTGCGAGTATCGTGGTTATGAATTTTTCTAGTAACATATGCTATTGTAGACATAATCGTTCCACATATCGCGGTTTTAGATGATGCCACTACCGTCATATAACGATCGTTGTTGTGGTTGCATGCCGCTATTTAAATCTTTGTCCCTAATAGCAAGTAATGAAAGAAATTAAATTTTAAGAGTTGGTCCATCATAACAAGTATTGAAAAAAATTGGTCCCCTAATAACAAGTATTGAAAAAATAAAATTTTTTAACTATTAATAAAACTTTGATACGCATTCCGTGTAAACTTTAGTTTACATGTGCCTTTTAGTTTTAGGGGTTAAGGTTTTAGTTTAGGGTTTAAAGTGTAGGGGTTTATGTTGTAGAGTTTATAATTTAAGATTAGTGTAGAGAACTTAGGGTATATAGTTTAAGGTTTAGTTTTTAGGGTTAGGGTTAGAATTTAGGATTTGAGTTTTATAATGTAAATATGCATGCTTGTGTAAAATAGTTTTACTAGCATGTATATCAAAATTATACCTTAAAACTATGCCCATAATAACAAATATTAGAAAAAACTGGAGCCCTAGTAACATGTACTAGAAAAAAATTGAATATTAAGAGTAGATCCCTAATAATAAATATCGGAAAAAACTCAACCTCTAATAACAAGTACTAAAAAATGGGCCCTTAATAACAAGTATTAGAAAAAATTGAATATTAAGAGTAGACCCCTACTAATAAATATTGAAAAATACTCAGCCTCTAATAACAAATATAAAAAATAGGGCCCTAATAACAAGTATTAGAAAAAAATAAATATTAAAAGTAGATCTTTAATAATAAATGTTGGAAAAATCTTAACCCCTATTAACAAATATTTAAAAAAATAGGCCTTAATAATAAATATTAAAATAAACTAAATCTTTAAATATAATTAAAAATATACAATATTTAATTTTCTTGTGCAATGGGCCCTGGGCGGGCGCCTTGCTGCCCCTGCCCAGGGCCGGCCCTGGACACCATTTTGGGAATGTAAGAGTGACTACAAATGCGATGGGTTGATACTTATTTATTCAAACATTTAGTAATAATCGAGTGAATTTACCTGGGCAATAGAAGTCATTGTATATAGTCTCTAGAAAGAAGAAAGTTTTAAAATGAGTTAAATTAAATAGTTACAAAGGAAAACTTCTTCAACCCTAGTCGCTCTCCACAGTCAAAATTCTTTCAATCCTAGTCGTTATCTATTTTGATCAATCCCTTTGATCGGTGGTCGGTAATCAATTTTAGTATTGGTTGCCGACTACCGGATTTATTAGTTTTCTTGTTTTTTATTTTAATAAGAATCCCTTTCTCTGTCCTTGTGACACATTTTTTCCTCTGTCCTTGTGACATGTCTTTGTTTTTGTTTTGTGGTTTGGTTCATCTGTCTTTGTGGCTTGTTTCAGCATACCCTAGCGATCGATTGTTGTTCGCACAGAGACTCAATCGGCGCTAGTTTTTGATTTATGTTTTCGTCGGTGGTCACTTGGAAAGTTATCCCCACTCGGTTGATGGTTGTTTGCTGATGAAATCAGTCTTGGGTAGCGGTACTTTTTGCTTGACAATTTGGATGGCGCACCACTCCTTTCTTTATGTGTCTCGTTTGGACAGAGACAAGAAAAATCAGTAGGCTGGTAAATTTTGTTGGTATGCTTATCTCCATAGAAATTTTCATTTTTCTTTGTTTTTTGTTGTAAAAATTTTTGGGTTGTTTAATCCAAATATTTTTTTTCTTGGATGCATTGTAATTATATTTTTTCTATGAATTTAATAAAAATTTAGTGGTTTTTAAAAAAATAGTTACAAAAGAAAGGTAAAAGATCAGTTACGGGTCAAGTGTAAGGCATATTGTCACGGGGCTAGGTCTAGGCGAGTCTAGTCTCGTGCGGCCTTGGTCGCGAAGCACTTGGAATGGCTTAGAAAGCGGCCAAGTCAGCCTTACTCACTAAGCTTGGAAGGCTTAGTCTCGGATTGCGGAAGCTCTCTTGGAAAATGAAAGGGGTGATGGCTCACAAAGCAAAGAAAGAAAGAGGATGCACACTCGTTTAAGAAAGCTAAGGCCTCGTTAAAAACTCCCCCTAAGCCTAGATGGGGAGAAAAGAGTACCAAAGCTTCTTTATTAACAAAGAAAGGAAAAGATTACAAAGGAAGAAATGAAGCAAGTGTGGAATGTGTGGAATGCCTAAGATGGATGGAGGAGGGCTCTATTTATAGTCTAATCCCCCTCGATCCAATGGCTAGGAATGACTCGATCCAATGGTCTTGGATGAGTCTTACAAAAGAATCTCCTATTCAAGGCAAGCTTGTCATATTCAAATAGACTTGCCCTGATTACAATCACTCTTGCCCATAATAGATAGCCTATTACATCATTGCTTGGTTTTCTTGAAATACTTCCCCCATGGATGGATAGCTTTCCATATGTATTTCTCCAAGGATGACAACTTGGCATGGGAATTGGATGCTTGGGCGGATTGGGCTTCTCATGGTCCAATCTTGGTGTCCAAAATCCCCTCTCTTAGATGCCTTTGGCTGAATCAGGCCCTAGGGGTGTGGACAACTCGGCTAGGCTCCTCCTAGGCCCTCGTGTGCGCACATCGGGTGCGGGCTCGGCTCCTTGGGCGTGCACGTCGGGTGCAGGCTCGGGCTCCATGTCTTGGGCATCATGGAGGGTGCATGGCAAGGCCCCCTCGGGTGCAAGTGTTGGGCTCCCTCGGGTCCATGTGTTGTGGGCAGCACATGGGGTGCTTGGCAAGGCCCCATGGTGAGCTGGAACTGGCCCAGCTCGGCTCTCTTGGGTGCGGACACCACCAAGGGCGTTGTGCATGGCCCCTTGGTGTGTGAACTCGGCAACTACTTGGGCCCCTCGTCGGGTGGGAGATGTGGTGCGCATGGGTCAGCGCCTATGGGTGCGGCTAGCCCGGTTGCGTAAAGCTGGCCCGTGACAATATGGTGAAAATAAAAAATTGTTCTACTTCATAAATTTTGAATTTTGATTTTTTTAAAAGTCAGCCTATCGTGCACACAAATCAACAAACATTTTTAAACAAAAGTCTCATTTTTAATAAATATTATAGAGCCTCTGAATCTTCGAGCAGTGTCATTTCTGTGTCTGGGCAAGAGAGACACATGCCTAGGGCCCAGTTATTTTTTAGTACTACTTGTTACGAGGAATCAATGTGGTTAAGTGCATGTTCTCCACGTGTCATAACGAAAATAGGAAGTTACGAATTAATCTGCACCGTGTAAAATCAACAACAAGATGATCTTGTGGGTTAAGACACTACGTCCAATGAAAGACCGAGAGGAGGTTGGATGGATCGATCGCCCCCTAAAATTAAAAAAAATAGAAATTTTTTATATATTTTTTATTGGAAACCTATTTTTGTCTCCCTGAAATTTTATAAGTTCACTCTCTTAACATAAAGTTTTGTGTCCGTCCTTGAGTCTAGATCCCTTAAATAAGATTAGGAGTTCAAATTCTAACGCTGTAAATGGAACAATTGAGTTAAGAAGGTCACTCCCATAATAGACATCTACAATACTAATTTGAATTAGTCAATTAATTAATTAAATACCGATAATTAAACCAAAAAATCACCATATTAAAAAAAGTAAACAAAAAACAAAACCAGAGCTAATATTTGAATCTAGGGCTAGCAGCCCCGCCCCTCTAAAATTTTTCGAATTTTAATTTGATCATTATAATTCATGTATAAAAAATATGATAATTTGTGTTTAGCCTCCAAAAATGTCAAGTATCATGTACCAATATTGAGAAAGATTAGGCCAATAATTTGTATTTTAATTCCGTATATAGTAATTCAGTACAATATTTCTTTCACCTTTCAAATGAACATTTGTTCCCTGTTTTCAGTCTTACTTCAATGTCTATAACAACTGCATTTTTAATCATGTGAAGATCATACATTTACCATACGAGTATGTTGAATACTGGTTAGATTTGTTTGTTTGAATCAGAATATCTATCGTCGATAACAACAACTAATTTCTCACCACAAATACTTATACTAAAAGATAAACGGTTGACCATAAATTAACAACTCATTTTATTTTCAATTCAGATCAATCTTTTCATCTCCACCTTGTAAAAAGACATTCATTTTGATCATGGGAGTATTATAATTCTTCCATTGAGACAAAAATGCTATAATTGAAGGACGCCATTTTGGGAATGTAAGAGTGAATACAAATGTGATGGGTTGAGACATATTCATTCAAACATTTAGTAATAATCGAGTCAATGTAAACATGGGCAATAGAAGTGATCGTGTATAGTCTCTAGAAAGAAGAAAGTGTTACAAAGTAATCAATCCAAGATGATAATAAAAATAAAATAAAATGAAGAAATAACTTTCATCAAATAAGAAGAGAAGAATTATAAAACCAGATTAAAGTTGAGGCCTGCGAAGAGCAGTTTCTTTAAGACAAATTTCGACCACTCCGCAGTGCTTGAGTTTGGTTGGTCGTTCGTCTCCAAGGATACAACAACAAGAAGATCTTCGACAGAAGCACGAACTGAAGAGATCTCGAACTAGAGCCTTGTCTTAGCCTATCACCGGTTAAAAGAAAAAAAAACGAGAGAGAAAACGTTTTTTTTGGAGTGATTTGAAACTGGAGAGAAGCATTCTTTATATAGGGGAGTGGAGGAGGAAAAATATGGAAGGTAAATATTCCGAATTAAGGTCATTGACTTTGTATCCGAGCAAAATCGGAAATAATAAATTAATTCCTTATTTAATTCGAAGTGGGGTAAAATATCCGTAGGTTCTAAGTGGAACCCGACCGGTCCGGACATTCGCGTTGCCCACGACGTGCGAGCGCGCCACAACCCGAATGGGTTCGACAAGCTTCGATTTGCACCCCCACCTGCGCCTGCGCGCGAGGCATAGTGTTCATTTGAGTCATTCAATGACTCCCAAGTGGGTTGGTGTATTTAAACCATTCCCAAGTTTGTTATCCCACCCATGTGGGATAAGGGGTTCATATTTTCCTTAACACAATTCATAACAACCTCACTTTGAGCATCAATTTCTCATTCATTTCTCAACCGTTTTGAGCATATGAGATATAGAAGATTAGTTATGGGTCTCAAGTGTAAGGCATATGCTGAAAATAAATTGTTGTCCTACTTCATAAATTTTAAATCTTGATATTTTCTTTAAAAGTTAGCTTATCGCGCACACAAGTCAAAAAAACATTTTTAATCAAAAGTCTCATTTTTAATAAATATTACAGAGCCTCTGAATTTTCGAGCAGTGTTATTTCTGAGTCTGGGCAAGAGAGATACATGCCCCGGGCCCAATTATTTTTTAGTACTACTTGTTATGAGGGTTCAATTTTCCAATACTGTCTATTATTTTCAATATTAACTATTAGGAGCACAGTTTTTTTTCAGCACTTGTTATTAGGGTCTCAATTTTTTCTAATATTTATTATTATGGGTGTACACTTAAAATTGATTTTTTTCTAATATTTGTTATTAGGGTTCTATTTTTCTCAATACTTGTCAGTAGTGGCCTAATTTTTTTTCAATATTTATTATTAAAGACATACTCTTACAATTTATTTTTTTCACCACTTGTTATTAGGAGTATATTTTTTAAAATACTTATTATAGAAACATACTATTTAAATTTTTTTTCATACGAGCACTACAAGAAAATGTATTTTTAGTGACATTAAAACGGGTCATTAAAAGTATTAAATAATTTTTTATGGCAACTTCAATTTTTATATTTATTAGAATTTGTCACGCCGATTAAAGAAAGTATTTTATGTAGAAAAAATAAATAAAAATAACTTTAGTTTAAGCAGTAAATAATTAATATATAAATTATATTCAACATGAATTTGATAATTAGATGAACAGTTTTAATTATTTTATTTTAAAACTATTAATTTTATTTCAACAACACGTTTGTGAACTTGGTTGGCGGGTAATGATAGACAACAAATGGACGATATTCGATGTTATACTATTTCATTTCGAAATTCGATCACTTATGCGGCTCATAGTACAAACATAAATACTCTGTCATTATTTATGCCTCTATTTATGATCAAATACCAAAAATAAAGTTTATGGTTTAGTATTAGTGTTTAAGTTTAGGGTGTAAGGTGTATGGTTTATTTTAGGGTTGAATTTTTCAGTGTTTTTTATATTATGCTGATGTGATTACAAAGTAGTATATGTTTAATTTTCTTAGCCCTTTAATAACGCACACACACCGTGCACACATGGTAATCGAACTCGGGTCACCTAGATAAAATACATCATCCTTTACCACTGAAATCACTACACGGGTTCTTCAGTGTTGGGACATGAATGAAGACAAAAAGATATATAGAAATGAAATGTTCAAATCACTAAGAAGGGAGTTGTAAACTTTTTGTACCTTCATGCTGGTGGAAGTTTCCAACAGTTACAATTAACATAAATAAACATCCGATTGAGCGAAAGAAAAGTAAATTGTTTAAGAAAACATTGTGCAGCCTAGTCTCTTATAAGAAAGATGATACAGTTCATCTTCTTATCAAACCTTTGGAACAGCTTCATAATCCTTATATTCCTTAACATAAGTAATTGGAACCTGGAGCAGCTTCAATCCACTCAGACCAGTCCAATTGAAACTGTTCTCTATTTTGTCCACCCTCTTCTTCCTTTCACGTTTAACTGGTGAAATAAAAAGGAAACAGAATTCTATGTTACTCGGATTCGAACAAATATATTCGATACATGTATGTGTTTGAATGTGAATATTATTAGAGCTCAAATATGTTTGAAAGTGAATATTGAGAGATACCTTTTGGCGCAGTTGAAGTTGAGGTTGAAGCTACAGTTGAAGTTGAAGGATTAGAGGTATTCATATTTTTTATTTTCTCATCAGCAGCTTCAGCTTCCTCTTTCCATGGCAGCAACTGCAGAAGTTGAAATACCAATGTAACAACAACAGATGAAGAAAATATTCATTTGTGTCAGGCAGCTAAAGATAGAGAGGAATCGAAATTATTCATCTCTGCATCATAAACAAATACAAAAAACGAACTCCAACTTCAATTCGATTCGATTCGATTATACAACCAATTTTAAAGGCACACTTACCATTACTGAAGGAAGTTCATGGGACATAATCTCTTCTTTGTTGCCTTTCGGCTTATTCGCACGTGTGCGACGCATTCCGCTTGTCTCGTACGCGTCCACTTCTTTCAGCGACCGGCACAAGAAGCGCAGCTCTTTATGGCGATAGTACTGTTAACCAAGGAGAGCAAAAATCATTTGTGATTAGCTTAACTGAAACTATTATTAACAAATGCATGGTTTCTTTTTTGTAAAAGTCATTTAAAGAGGATAATTACCTTATCAGTCCTCCCATTTGGGCGTTGCTTTTCATAAACATCCCAATGGACTAGGTAGTCAGGCTGTGGTGACTTTGGATGATATGCACAACATTCAAAGATAACCATGAAATCAGTTCAAAAAAAAGAAGAGATAACCATGAAATAATCATCACAAAATGTATTAAAATGGCAGTTAATGTGTCCACTACTCATTATCTACTAATTCACCGAATGGTAATGATGTTCATGTTTTCTCATCTTATATAGGTTCGAATTTCTTACCATTTTAGCTCTTCTCCTTCGAGTCGGAGCAGTGTCTTGACTTGAACCATGAAAGAAGGAAACAGGGATTGCTTCAATCACACCACTAGTTGCTTCTGGGACCGGGACCCCTGCAAATTTTAAACAATTCAGTAAATTTTGTCCCAAATCAAGACAAAAGTTTTGTTTTACTATATAAGAAGTAAAAGGTTTAATTGTGTCCCCAATCCCCCTACTCTTTGGATTTTTTGAAATTTTGTCCCTCTACTTTTAGTCCATCTATTTGTCCCATCGATAAAATTACTAATAGATTTATGTTATATTTGAATATGTAGCATTTTATTATTCAAAGGTTTGATTTAAAAATTAAAGTTCAATGTATATTTAAATTTAACAGAAGTCAATAAATAATATTATTAATTGGACTTTAATTTAAAAGAATATGGATAAACTTTAAAAACCCGAAAGAGTGCAAGAGCTAAAGGGCATAATTACACCAAAGTAAAATAGTACAGCGATAAATGTTTAACATTTTGAAACGATAGTAAAGAAATCAAAATAAATATTAAAATGTGCCCTAAAAATCCTCAAATCCTAACTCACTTAAATATGATTTGAAAAAAAAATACCGAAATGAATCTAAAACAACCTCAATCTCAAATGATTAAAAACTCACCCTGAAGAAATTGTATAATGAACTCTACTCACTGTATCATTTATGATCTCAACTAATAATAATCTCTTAATTTGACGAGAGTTTTAGACTTGTGTTTTATTTTCAAGATCATAATTCAAACCTCTAACCTTTCTTATAAGACCTAACATCTCATCTAACTAAAGTAAATTATTAATATGTCTTTGTTATGTTATTCTGTGTCCTAATTTTTTAATTCATACAGAGTATTTTTAAAACAAATCTAATCCAATGAGCTTTGATTTTTTTCTTCTTTCTCTCCTTTTATATATAAATAGTAGAAAGAGAGAATAATGCTGAGAATCGAATCCAAACTCTCATGACACAGAGTCGAAGCATTTTGCATTTTTCATGTCATCAAAGGGTTGTGAGCTCCCCCGCTCATTAGGGGAGGTGCTTGTGGACTATAACTTAGTTGTTGATATTATTTTTAGAATTTAGAGATAGTTGTTTTAATTTAAGGTTTAGGGTTATAATTTAGGGATAGTTGTTTCAATTACTCTAAAAAATAGTCCTAACCTATAAATCTTAAATTATAACCCTAAACCTTAAATTGAAACAACTATCTCTAAATTTTAACCTCCTACACCTAAATCCTTAAACCCTATACCCTAAAACTAAGGCGCTTGTGAAAACTTTTAGTTTTCACCGCCAGTGTATAGGATATTAATCCATATATAAATAGGGGAAAGATATTATTTTGATGAAAGATTTTGGATTGAAAAAAACTTTAATACATAAGTAAAGTTTACACGAGTCTTTCAATTTTATGGGTTAAAGATGTAGTTTAGTAGTTTAGGTTTTAAGATTTAGAATTTAAAGTTAGTGTTTATATTTATGGTTTAGAATTTAATAATCTAAAATTTAAGTTTATAGTACAAATATACAAGCTTGTGTAAAATATTTTTTACAGCTTGTATATTAAAATTAAACTCTTTTGGATTTGTGGTTTTTGTCTTATTTCAGTGATTTTTTCCTTTTCAAATCTAATCAATCTAAACAAAAAAATACTCTTCTTTTTTCTCTCTTTTCTCTCATCAAATATTTCAGTGATTTTTATTGTCTACAACAATTTTTTTGTCAACCATCAATCATTTTTTTTCTCTTTTTTGTTTTTTATGTTTTTTTGTTGACAACAATATATGTGTCAACATTAATCATTTTCTCTTCATCTTCTTTTCTTTCTTTTTTTCTTCATCGTCTTTTCTTATTTCTCCGTTGAAATTATTTTTCTTTTTTCTCTATCCATCCTCTTATCTCGTGTTGTAATTTTTATTTTCTCATTACTCTTTTGATTGTGGGGTTTTCCTTATGCTATTGTTTGTTTATTTGTTTTTAATTTTTATATTCTTTCAAACGGCTTCTTTTAGTAGGTGTCGAACTAATTTTTAAGTACCTGGCTTTCTTGTGGAATGGTCTTCATTAATGATTAAAGGGGTTGAAGTTACTCATAAATAACTTTCCCGGTGATGTATGAACTCGTTCCTCATTGGTATGATGGAAGACTTTGTTTCACTGATGTAAACCTTTGAGAGTCGCCGATTCAATCATTGCCTCCATCTTTAGTTTCCATGAAAAATTTGAGAAAGGATAATAATAATAATAGATTTTTATCTCTCTTCTCTCCAAATTTATTTCTTTCAAATATAACAATAATTTAACTTCAATATTTATTTCTTTCTTTTTGTTGATGGTCTAAAATTAGAGATTATGACTCGCATCCTTTCTTATTTGAATAGAGAGTCACAAGATAATAGATAGAACGTAACAATGATTGTGAATTTTAAAGACAGATTTTGAGTCATTAGTGTCGATCCTCATAAAGGAGAGAATCAACTTCCTTTTATACTCAAATAAAAAAATAGTAGTTGTCTTTGATAATCACCAATATATAATTACGAGTAAAAGTAAGCAAATGCTCTTAACTAAAGAAAATCTTAAGGAGCTTTTATCCGGCGGCCAGCTACTTTGATTTTGAGCGGCTGGCCTCTTTGTCCCCCACCCTTTACTTTTTTCCTTTGTCTTTTCTTCCTTCGTTGAGATTTTTTCTCCTTTCGGTTTTGTTTTTGTTGCTTTCCTCTGGTTGGTTCGGTGGATGTTGTTGTCTTTGCTAGCCACAATTCAAATTCGGGAGCACTTTTGAAAATAAAAAGTCAGGGCTTTCATGATAACCCGAGTTAAGAAGTACGGAGTAGAAGACCTCTTCTGTCTCCCATTTTCTCCTCCTCATTCTTACTCCTTCTACAATTATATTCGACGTTTCTCTGATCCTCTCGGCAGTCCTTTTGGCATGATATTTTCGATTGTTGGTGCATGCGCATGAAATGTGATCTTGAAGTTTCTAGGCTTTGACTTTCTTTCAGTTGCTCATTCAAAAGTTCTTTTTTCTCTGGGTGGTAGAGCAGATAAGATGAGCTATGTCTTCATCGGCCAAAATGGCATGACTCTTGCTCGTATTGTCACCCTAGTGCTTAGATTCAACGGTAGTGCCCTTTGTGGTTGTCTACTTATCCCCTATTAGTGGATCTTCAATAGATTCAGGCGGCTAACTCCTTTCTCCAAGCCCTTAAGCTTCAAGCATATGGTTTATGCTATTCCTTCAATTGTATTTTAATTTTTCTGTTGGTTTATGCTCAAGATTTTATTTTCTTGTTTGTTTATGAACTTTTATGGTTTTTGGTGTATGTTTGATGCTTGATTAATATTTTTCCTTGTTAATAATAAAAAAACTTCCTTTTACACTCCTAAATATATTTGGGATTGAACCTAAATGAAGGGTAAAATTCATTGTTATCACTATTTATGAGACTTAAATTATTATTTTTTTAATTCTGAACTTCGTACCATTTCACAAATGTTACGATATAGCTTATAAAAAATGAGATAATTATATGTTTGTATTATTTTTACAATAAATTTTAAGTTTTCATAAGAAGAAAGAAATCAACTATTAATCTAGATATGTATGGTTCTTTATGGCAATTCTTTGACCCTTTATACCAAACGGACTAGATCTTGGCATAAACTTAAAATCAGACAAAAAATATAACTAAATCCCCCAAAAATCTCATCCATGATAAAGGAATGAAGATTTTTTTTGGGGTTGGACATAAACTCAGTAACTATCAATGATGAGTCAATTGAAGCAATCTTGGCATAAACAATAATAAAGTAATTAAAATAAAATAATCAACAGAAATTGCACAGTATGCAAAAGAATGAATTTAAAATATATATATATATATATATTATATTTTGAGATCCATAAAAAATTTAATCTAAACAGTAGATTTAAAAAATTAAACATAAAAAATTGGAAATGGAAATGAAAAATTACCTGGAGAAAGAGTGGGGTTGGACATGGTGTCAGATTCGTTCCATTGACTCATCTTTGATAGCTGTCTGTAAAATCCCAAAATCTGTTTTAGACAACTCCTAGAGGTTCCAAACGCCCAAAACAACTACACGAGGCATACAAACCATACAAATACATTCTAGAGGCATGCTCCCTAGGAACCATACACAACAAAAACAAGATATACAAAAGGCATCTAATCCAAAGACCATTCATGTCATTTCATAAAGCATGCTTTAACAAAGGCAAGATTTAGGAAAATTTTAAGGTAAACAAATACCAACATGGCTTACAAGCAAAGGCATACATCTCAATAGCCAAGTTAACAAACACATACGAGGAGTCTAACATGCTCTTAAACAACAACATCATACTCCAAAAGCATCATAGCACGAATACATGTCCCATTGCTTGACCATTACAACATAATTAAAAAGTTCATACTTGGTAGCTAAATAAGCACCACGAAGCACACTTGGAGGCCCCTTCTTGCACTTAGCAACCCCCGAACTAAGGATCTGCATTGTCGAACAAAGAGAGAGCGTAAGCAATAAAGCTTAGTGAGGGTAATCTCTTTAAAACAAAGCTCGACAATGCAGGGTCCAAGCACGAACTCAACCAAGGTAAATGCATGATTATACCTTCGATCCTCAAGAACCAAAATGTTAATGATGCATGAGCAATATTCAATTTTTTGTCATGCTTAACAAGCTCATTTCCAGAATATATGTAAGCACATATAAACATCCAAGTAGGAATCACATTCCACATCACATTGATACACATATCAATCAATATTGGCACCTAGCTATGACTCGAATACTCGGATAAACACATTGGAACTCACATCCAACAACAACTTTACCTCACGGTGTGATTACACTCATCATCGGTCTCGCGGAGGGGATTCCACTCATCCTCACGCCTCGTCGATGGGATTCCACTCATCATCGACTATATATAAATAACAATTTCCGGGCGAACCCGTACTCCTCTTTGGTGACTCAACGCCACCAAGGCCACGCGCGAATTTGACTCATGTGTGCACACTAACATCCTAACGATCGATCATTTGTACTCAAGCATACTAGTGTCAACATTTAACTCAATCCACATTATCATTTACAACCCATTCCGTGCTTAGCACGTACTCACCATGATCACCATCATGAACCATCCACATGCATAACACAATGCATCACAACCATGCCTCATCACACATGTATAACACATTATACATAAACAATCATATCACCAATATTACGAGGCATAAACATCAATTACAAGTTCAACCAATGACTCTAGTTTAAGTTTAGGATTAGGCTACCACCCTAATCCTAACTCTAGGTTGGTCTACCAAGTCCAACCTAGTCCACATGCTCGAACCAAATACTTAGAAAACACTTAGAAAACATTAACCACTCACATATACTTCCAAGCTCAAATACCAAGCAAGCAACCACCTTCAAGCTTCCGGATTTCCTCCCGATGCTTCACCAACACAAGTTCTCGCCTCTAAACAACCTCAACACAAACTAAACAACTTCCAATCAGCCCAAGCATCAAAGTAGCTAACCATGAATACAATTCAAACATCAAACTCAACATTTCAAGCCATGAACAAACCCCAATTTTATCCAATTCGAGCAGCCCACAATCCTTGATCAAAACCAAAGTTTTCAACACATTTTATACCCACAAATGAACCCAAAACATCCCCCAACCATAGTACTAACATTAGCCCACCAATTCCAACCTAAAACAACCCCCAAAACTCACCCAAAACCCTTCAAAAAACCCCCTTTAAACCCAATTTCGGGAATGTGCTCAAAACCAAGTAAAATTTATATATGTTGAACCATTTAGCTCCTAGACTTCATAACTAATAACATTAAATCGAAATATTAAGTTTAGCAACTTAAAGTTATCATTTTTAATCAAAATCTCCAAAAACACCATTTTCAAAACATTGAGGAAAATGAAAACCATTTGTACTTTTGAAGAGAGGATGATGAGGACAAGTTGAAAATGTAGTTACCTTGCAAATCCGAGCTAAAATGGAGGAACAAGGTGATGGAATAGTAGAGGGGATGAGAGCTTCTTCAAACCGTTGTTTTTGTTTTTAGAAGAAGAAGGTGAATAATGGCTATTGATAAATTAGGGGTTTAAAATTAAAAGTTGGGCTATTTACCACTTTTCCATAAATGAATGGCCAATTCCCTTATTCTTTAAAATCCCCCAAAATTGAATTTCATTTCAATTTAATCCAACACAAAATATTTTTTTTTTTGAAACCTGAGGCCCAAAAATTTATTTTAGTTATAAAACCGAACCCAATATAATATTAAAATATTATTTTCACCCGACCCCTAAACCCGGGGGTTACATTTAGGGTGTTTTAGTTTTGGTCACTAAATTTTTAATTTCTTTTCATAAAGGTCATTGACGTTAAAGAACACTGATGTGACCGTTAATTTCCTGTTTAACAAAAAGTTAAAGTTCATGACTTTAATGAAAATGGATTAAAAGTTTAGTGACTAAATTGCATATTTTAAATTCAATAATCAAAATAAAAGCTCTTTAAAAACTCAGTGGCTAGTTATGTAGTTACCCTTTTTCTAATTATTACTTACTTTTATTGTTGAGAATTTAAGAAAATGAGTTGTCTAAAAAACAGTCACAAAATCCAAAAAATGGTTGGTGAAATATTATTTTTTAAGGAAAAAGAGGCAGATTCTCACCAAAATAATTTAATTCTCCCTTATCTTATTTGGAAGGCTTACTCAATTCTTTCCTGTTTTTGTTGTAATATTTGGAAGGTAAATGTGTGCATCCAATGCACTTGATTTAAATTTTAAATTCTTTTAATTTGTATTTTTAGATTTAAATTATTTTTTGTATTTCCAAATCATCCAAATGTTAATAATTTTTAAATTATATTACTCAAATTAGACACTCGAATTTGATTTGTTATTCAGATAGACACTCAAATTAATACTTACCTTACAAGCCATTTGTTTGTTCAAATTAATACTTACCTTAAACGATTTAAGCTAAATTTAGTTATCAATTTAAACATAGATATCAAGTTTAAAATTTTAGTTAGACAAAAAATAAATATCAATTTAAATCTTGAATTCAAATTTAAATGCCTGATTTAAACTAAAAATAATATATGCCAAATTATGCATTAAAATCAAATTTAAATATTAGAACATATATTTAAACTAATATTTTTACAAAACCAGAGCTAATATTTGAATCTAGGGGCTAGCAGCCCCGCTCCTCTAAAATTTGTCGAATTTTTTTTAACTTTAATTTGATCATTATAATTCATGTATAAAAATATGATAATTTGTGTTTAGCCTACAACAATATCAAGTATCATGTACCAATATTGAGAAAGATTAGGCCAGTAATTTGTATTTTAATTTCGTATATAGTAATTCAGTACAATGTTTCTTTCACCTTTCAAATGAACATTTGTTCCTTGTTTTCACTGTCTTACTTCAATGTCTATAACAATTGCATTTTTAATCATGTAAAGATCATACATTTACCAGGCGAGTATGTCGAATACTGATTAGATTTTTTTGTTTGAATCAGAATATTTATACTAAAAGATAAACCGCTAACTATAAATTAACAACTCATTTTATTTTCAACTCAAATTAGACACTCGAATTTGATTTGTTATTCAGATAGACACTCAAATTAATACTTACCTTACAAGCCATTTGTCTGTTCAAATTAATACTTACCTTAAACGATTTAAGCTAAATTTAGTTATCAATTTAAACATAGATATAAGTATAAAATTATAGTTAGACAAAAAATAAATATCAAATTAAATCTTAAATTCAAATTCAAATACCTAATTTAAACTAAACATAATATATGTCAAATTATGCATTAAAATCAAATTTAAATATTAGAACATATATTTTTACTGAAATTCACTAATATTATATAAGTTCGAATCACAATATTTATGGTATCTATGTTTAATAAGAAAAATATACATTTTTACTCTTGAATAGTGATTGAAACATGGGTGGACTGCATGTTCCCAACTTGGCAGGCTTACAAGAAAGACTGATAAAAGTATCTAAAACTAAAATTTAATTGGTTAAGTGCATGTTTTCCACGTGTCATAACGGAAATAGGAAGTTACGAATTAATCTACACCGTGTAAAATCAACAACAAGATGATTTTGTGGGTTAAGACACTAGGTCCAGGGAAAGACCGAGAGGGAGTTAGATGGGGCGGTCACCTTTTCTAAAATTTTAAAATAAAATTAGAAATTTTCTATATGTTTTTTATTGGAAATCTATTTTCGGCCCCTTAAAATTTTATAAGTTCACTACCTAACATAAAGTTTTGCGTTCGTCCCTGAGTCTAGGTCCCTTAAATAAGATTAGGAGTTTAAATCATAACGTTGTAAATGGAGCAATTGAGTTAGGAAAGTCACTCTCTTAATAAACATCTACAGTACCGATCCGAATTAGTCAATTAATTAGTTGAATTCCGATAATTATACCAAAAAAATATATCGTATAAAAAAGTAAACAAAAAACAAAACCAGAGAATCTAGGGGCTAGCAGCCCCGCCACTCTAAAATTTGTCGAATTTTATTTTTTTTAATTTTAATTTGATCATTACAATTCATGTATAAAAAAATATGATAATTTGTGTTTAGCCTCCAAAAATGTCGAGTATCATGTACCAATAAATTGTATTTTAATTTCGTATATAGTAATTCAGTACAATATATCTTTCACCTTTCAAATGAACATTTGTACCATGTTTTCACTGTCTTACTTCAATGTCTATGACAACTGCATTTCTAATCATGTAAAGATTATACATTTACCAGATGAGTATGTCGAATACTGATTAGATTTTCTTTCAATTGACACATGAATGATAGCTACGGAGTTGAAGTGTTTTTTTTTCTAGAACAAATATTTGGAGGTCGAAAATGAGGAAATGGCCACTCAAATTGTTTATAAAATAAATTGGAAATATCTGTAACTAATTTTTGTTCCAATTTTGGTAATTAGCACCTTTTCTAGGGTAAACTATATAAGTAGTCACCAAATTTTTAGGGTACTTTAATTTTAGTCACTAAAATTTTAATTTGTTTTCATTAAAGTCATTGCTGTTAAAGAACGCTGATGTGACTGTTAACTTCTGGTTTAACAGAAAGTTAAAGTCTGTGACTTTAATGAAAACGGATTAAAAGTTTAGTAATTAAATTGCATATTTTAAATTCAATAATTAAAATAAAAGTGCCCTAAAAATTTAGTGGCTATTTATGTAATTATCCTTTTTCTAATCATTACTTATTTTTATTGTTGAGAATTTAAGACAATGGGTTGTCTAAAAAACACAGTCACAAAATCCAAAAAAGGTAGGTGAAATATTATTTTTTTAAGAAAAAAAGGCGAATTCCCACCAAAATAATTTAATTCCCCCTTATCTTATTTGGAAGGCTTACTCAGGTCTTTTCTGTTTTTGTTGTAATATTTGGAAGGTAATTGTGTGCATCCAATGCACTTGATTTAAATTTTAAATTCTTTTAATTTTTATTTTTAGATTTAAATTATTTTTTGTATTTCCAAATCATCCAAACGTTAATAATTTTTAAATTATATCACTCAAATTAGACACTCGAATTTGATTTGTTATTCAGATAGACACTCAAATTAATACTTACCATAAACGTCATTTTTCTGTTCAAATTAATACTTACCTTAAACGATTTAAGCTAAATTTAGTTATAAATTTAAACATAGATATCAAGTTTAAAATTTTAGTTAGACAAAAAATAAATATCAAATTAAATCTTAAATTCAAATTTAAATTTAAATACCTGATTTAGACTAAAAATAATATATGCCAAATTATGCATTTAAATCAAATTTAAATATTAGAACATATATTTTTACTGAAATTTGTCAATATTGTATGGGTTCGAATCACAATATTTACTGTATCTCTGTTTAATAAGAAAAATATGCACTTTTACTCTTGAATAGTGATTGAAACATGGGTGGACTGCATGTTCCCAACCTGGCATGCTTACAAGAAGTACTGGTAAAAGTATCTAAAACTAAAATTCAATGTGGTTAAGTGCATGTTCTCCATGTGTCATAACGAAAATAGGAAGTTACAAATTAATTTGCACCGTGTAAAATCAACAACAAGATGATCTTCTGGGTTAAGACATTACGTCTAGAGAAAGACCGAGAGGAGATTGGATGGGTCGGTCGCCCTCTCAAATTTAAAAAAAAAAATTATATGTTTTTTATTGGAAACCTATTTTCGTCCATCTAAAATTTTATAAGTTCACCCTCTTAACATAAAGTATAGCGTCCGTCCCTGAGTCTAGATCTCTTAAATAAGATTAGGAGTTCAAATCCTAACGTTGTGAATGAAGCAATTGAGTTAAGAAGGTCACTCCCATAATAGACATCTAAAATGCTAATTCGAATTAGTCAATTAATTAGTTGAATATCGATAATTAAAACAAATAAAATGCACCGTATAAAAAAGGTAAACAAAAAAAAACAGAGCTAATATTTGAATCTAGGGGCTAGCAGCCCCACCCCTCTAAAATTTGTCGATTTTTTTTTTAATTTTAATTTGATCATTATAATTCATGTATAAAAATATGATAATTTGTGTTTAGCCTCCAAAAATGTCAAGTATCATGTACCAATATTGAGAAAGATTAGGCCAATAATTTGTATTTTAATTTCTTATATAGTAATTTTTGCTTGACAGTTTGGATCGTGCACCACTCCTTCTTTCTTTATGCGTCTCGTTTGGACAGAGATAAGGAGATTCAAGAGGCTGCTAAATTTTGTTGGTATGCTTATCTCCATAGAAATTTTTATTTTTCTTTGTTTTTGAGTTGTAAGGATTTTTGTGTTGTTTAATCCAAATATTCTTTTTATTGGATACATTGAAATTGTTTTTTCTATAAATTTAATAAAAATTTAGTGGCTTTTATATAAAAAAATAGTTACAAAGGAAAGGTAAAATATTAGTTATGTGTCAAGTGTAAGGTATATGGTGAAAATAAAATGTTATTCTACTTCATAGATTTTAAATTTTGATATTTTTTTAAAAGTCACTTATCGTGCACACAAGTAACAAACTTTTTTAATCAAAAGTCTCATTTTTAATAAATATTACAGAGCCTCTGAATCTTCGAGCAGTGTTATTTCTGAGTCTGGGCAAGAGAGACACATGCCTCGGGCCCAGTTATTTTTTAGTACTACTTGTTACGAGGGTTCAATTTTTTAATACTTGTTAAGGTCTATTGTTTTTCATATTAGTTATTAGGAGCACATTTTTTTTCAACACTTGTTATTAGGGTCCCAATTTTTTAAAATATTTGTTATTATGGGTCTACTCTTAAAATACATTTTTTCCTAATATTTGTTATTAGGGTTCTATTTTTCTCAATACTTGTTAGTAGTGGCCTATTTTTTTCAATATTTATTATTAGAGATATATTCTTACAATTTATTTTTTTCACCACTTGTTATTAAGAGTCTATTCTTTAAAATACTTATTATAGAAACATACTATTTAAATTTATTTTTTTCCATACGGGGCTTAATTTTAAAATTCACTCTCAGATCACTAAAATTTCAGAAAATAAAAAATGTTGTCTTCTGCACTCTCTATTTTTTTTTATTCAAATATAGTGTATGCATAATTTGACAAGAAGTGAATACACTATATTTGAATAAAAAAATTGTGTGAGTGCAATAAGATGGTGGGTCTGGAAGCAAATTACATGGAAATTGGAATCGGTGTTGTGAGTTGTGAGTTGTGACTACTGACTTCACATTTCCAAAAGAATTTAAGCACATTACTTCAATGGAGGCATTGAACACAGTGATGGGTTTGCTACATCTACCCAGACAGCAGCTCCGGCCTCGGAGTGGTGCAGAGCAAGATATACCCTGTTTACTTCATGGCCATGGCTTGGCTTTTTGTGGAACAGGAAAAGAATGATCTCAAGGTAATTGCTAGTAAAACTGTGATAGTTCATCGCTGAGCTCCCTTTGCCTTTCTTTCAGTTGAACTAGAAGCAGTCCTCTGATTAACATTACCAAAGTCCCTCATCTTCTCCAAAATGTCTCCCAAACTCACTAGATTACTTGACTCACAAGGTGAGATATTCCAACCACAGAAAAGAAATGAAGTATGTTTCCAACCTAAATCCAACTCAGACCAGGTTCCTTCTTAACCCCTCGCTGTAGCATCAGTTCTCTGACACTCGCAGCCAATGGTTCTACAACAGCATCAGCATAGATGCTGTGAAGAAGAACATATGATGCAGACTCTTGGGTCAAGCTCGATTACTTTCATTGCAGCACGATTCCCAGTTACGGCATCCTTATAAACCTTGCAAGCACTCAACAAGGCTCTCCACATTATTGGATTATTCTTGAAACCCGAGGTGAGGATGAAGTTTTCAGCCTCTGCTAGCCTTCCAGCTCGACCAAAGAGGTCAACAACACAGCAGTAATGCTCTATGCTGGTTTCAACACCGTAATCCTTCATGCTTTCAAAGTATCTGTGGTAATTCAAAAGGTTACACATAGTTATTATGAATAAAAGCAAAGAAATAAAATCTGCTTGAACAGAAGCTCCTACGGAGATTGGCATAGAGAAACAGAATGCTTATGGGAGAAATATAGCAGCTCAACAAGACAAGAGAAAAGAGGAAGTTGGGACTTCAAAACCAGTGCATATATTTACAAGTATTCTATCATCTGCATAAAACAAACAACAAAAAGATGATATTTTACCTAACCAAACTAAAAAATGCTCTCAAAGGGAATTTGGAAACGCCTAGCCGCCGAACAGGAAAATAGCTCCGGCCGGAAAAATGAAGCACATACGAGCAGCAGGACAGTGCACCGAGATCAGCAACATCAACGAGTTTGGACCTTATTCATCAGCGGTCTCTCTCGGACAATCCACTGGAAAGGATTGTGGCAAGTATGTGACAGACATGGAATTGTAAAAGATACCTTCATACCAAACAAAAGAGCCAGGAATGGACAGCGGTTTGGTTTCGTTAGAATGGCGTCGGAGGAGGATGCAAACAGGGTGATAGAGAGATTAAACGGCAACTGGATACACGGCGGCAAATTGAGAGTGGCTATGGCGTGGAGAGGCAAAACGGAATGGCACAGTAAAAACGGAAGAAACATAGAACAACACGAGAAGAAGGACAGTGCGGAATCAAGAAAATCAGAAACGGCAATAAGGAACGAAGTGAAACAAAATAAAGCGCAAGTCGTAGGGATAGTGGATGAAGAGAAATGGGCGATATTGCGATGGTGTGCGGTGGGTTGGTGCCAACACCCTTGTAGCATAAAGACCCTAGCGGAAAGGTTGGAGGTAGACAAACACGATGGTTTCTCGATCATGCGTTTATCCGGAGCAATGATATTGTTAATGTGTACATCGGCAGCCGTCCGTGACAAAATCATGCACATGGACCGGGTGAAGGAATGTTTCGCCAAAGTAGTGAAATGGTCTCCAGCGATCAAAGTGGAATTGCGACGGATTTGGATGTCGATAATTGGCCTCCCGATACACCTATGGCACAAACGGACATTCATGAACATAGCAAGCCTTTGGGGTGTTTTTATTCGAATGGATGACGATACGGAAACACCATCGTCTTTTGATTGTGGTAGAATTATGGTAGAAACATCCCAATTCAACCGGATTGAAGAACACATTGAAGTTAGTTATGAGGGGGAAACATATAACATCCGAGTGTTAGAGATGGATGGCACCACCCCTACGGTGGAATGCGATTGCGGGGAGTTTGATTCGACGGACGAAGAAGGGAGCAGTGAAAATAATTTACTACAGCATACACAAGTGGGAAACGGACAGGATGAAGAAATCATAAAAGAGAATACAAATTCAGTGCTTTGGCTTGCAAATGAAGCATGGGAAGGGCCACAAGATGATCAACACGAAAAAACAAATGTAGAAAGACAGTCCGATCAGAACAGCAACGATGAACAAAGGGAATCAAACAAATCATCTCCATTGCCGGACAGGCCTACGATGAGTTCACCGGCACGGTTAGTGGACACGGCGGAAAGAGGTGTGAGTGGGGAGAAGGACGGTGGTGATAGGAGTCCTGCAGGACTAGGAGACATTCAAATTTGCAAGAGTTTGGATATAGCGGGAATTGCTAATTCTAAAGCAAGTGATTCAAATGAGCAAGAGTCTAATTTACAAAGAGAGGATAATTCAGAATTTAATTCAAAATTAAATTCTAAATTAAACCATTATCCTACACTTTTTTCGACAATTGAACATCCAGACTTGAGTAAAACAGAAATTGTCCAGGTGGGTCAGGCTTATTGCAAAATTCGACGGTTTGTAGGGGGAAGCTTGGAAGGGTGTCGGATTTCTAGAAAAAAGAAGACTAACCGAATTTACAAAACCAACCAAGTAATATCAAATACGGGAGGTGAAGGGGATGACGGTCAGACAACAAACAACATTGAAAGAGAAGCGATTGCAACGGTGAAACTTGGCTCCCTGATTGGTGTAAATTCCAACGGCCGGGAAGAAGAAATTATCCGCGACATATCAAAAGTAATTGGTGGTGACCTACGCGTTTTGTGACTCATGAAAACATTATCATGGAATGTGAGGGGTTTGGGAGGAAGTGCTAAACGCCGGTTTGTTCGAGATGTAATTCGGAAAAACGATGCGGATATGGCAATGCTACAAGAAACAAAGATGGAGGAGTGTCCGAAATTGTGGCTAGCCAATCTTTGGGGAAGTGATAATTATGAATCCGTGATTACGCCATCAATTGGTGCGTCGGGCGGGATTATAGTGATATGGGAGGTTAGTAAATTTCATTTAGATGTGGTAGCAATTGAACGTAATTTTATTATGCTGCGAGGTCGATGGTTACAGGATGATCTAAGTTGTGGTTTGATAGTGGTGTATGCACCGTCCGAATTGGAAGGGCAACAAGCTGTTTGGTCGGCAATTTTGAGTAAAATTAGTGAACAAGAAGGCCCGTGGTGCATAGCGGGAGATTTTAATGCCATATTACAAGAGGCGGATAGAATTGGCACTTCAGACAGGACTATGGAGATGGAAGCGTTTGGGGATTTTGTTCTACAAGCTGGTTTGATGGATCTACCTCTCTTAGGCAAACGCTATACATGGTTTGGTCCAAAGAAACGATGTAGCCGAATTGACAGATTTCTGATATCGTCAAAATGGATGGATGCCTTTAGCTCAATCCAGCAAGTGGCACTAGCACGGGGCGTATCAGACCACACACCTCTAGTGTTGAAATGCGATGAAAATGACTGGGGTCCTCGTCCGTTCCGTTTCTTTAATTGTTGGATGGAGGGTAAATATCACATGAGGCAGATTATTGAGGAATGGATCCAACTTACTGAATTAGACATTGGCACAATAAATATAATGGTGAAGCTGCGACATTTGAAGGCATTTTTGAAAAAATGGAATAAGGACAGCTTTGGGGATGTAAATGAGAGAATATCCGAGTTGCAAGAGAAAATTGACCGGGCGGATTCCACAATTTCTACAGCTAGTATTGATGAGGAGATAGAGGGGGAAAGGCGGCAATGGCTACAGGCTTTGTGGAAAGCTATGAGACACAAGGAAGCGATGTGGAGACAAAAATCCAGAGCGACATGGTTGCGTCTGGGGGATCGAAACACAGCCTACTTTCATCGATCCGCTAAGCTGAGAGCGACAAGAAATTATATTCCGGGATTCATGATTAATGATAATTGGATCAGCTCACCATCTCTTATGCGACGACACATAGTTCAATTTTTCAGGAAACATTACTCTTGTGATAAGAGGGAATGCGTATGGCAATTTGAGGGGGATTTTAGGATGATATCGCAGGCAGCTAGGAGAAATTTAGTGGCGACATTCACATTGGCAGAAATACACGGTATAGTGAGAGGTTGTGATGGATCGAAGGCACCGGGCCCGGACGGTTTTACGCTTGAGTTTTACAAGAAAGGATGGGATGTGATCAATGCTGATATTTTACGATTTTTTGAGAATTTCCATGCAAGTGGGCGGCTACCTAAGGACGTAAATTGCACATTCATCGTGTTAATTCCTAAGGTAACATCTCCCACGACCCTTGGTGAATATAGGCCGATATGTCTAGTAAACTCAGTGTACAAAATTTTGGCAAAGTGTAACACCCGTGTTTTGGGGCTAGGAGTTAGTCGGGTTGTAGTCCGGGTCAATGAAATTTATTAAAATAAATTCAACTTAAATTGTGATGTAATCGAGCTTTATTAAAGAGGGAGGGACCTATGTTGCAATTTTCCCCAAAAGATTTTAAAAGGGTGACAACTTTTGAAAGTTGTCATCTTCTCCCCTTTTCCCATTAATTCCAACATGAAACCCTTTTCCCCATCTTCAAAACTCTCCTAACTTTCAAGCTACTTTTCCCTTTGACTTCTTCATCAATTCAAGGGGCTTTTGAAAGGTAATCCCATATTAGAACTCCCCTTTCCATTTCCTATTCATACATTGTCTTAGATTTTAAAAATATGAACTTTCGAAAATTAGGGTTTATGTCAAAGTTTGGGTTTTTAAGTGGTTTTCCATTTTGTTTTGATAAATTGAGTTGGGGCTTTGTTTAGCCAAGTTGAAATACACATGATATGTTAATTTGGTTAAGTTTTGGTAAAAATCCGAAGTGAGCCCTTATACCCATTTTTGAGTTGTCAAAAACACCATTTTTGGTGGGTTTTAGGTTGGAAACAAAGGGCTGATGGTTAGGGTATAATAGGAGGGTGATTTGGGATGCTTTAGAGGTCATTTGGGTGTTTGAAAATGGAATTTTCTGCTGGGTAAAATGGGAGTACGAAAATGAGAATTTTGATGATTGTTTGGGTTGAAAATTGTTGGAGCTTGGCTTGCACCTATAGGTTGATGTTGTGGCTGAATTTAGTGATCATTTGTGAGTATAAAATGTGTGGGAAACTTGGGTTTTCATCAAGGATTATGGGCTGCTTGAATTAGATAAAGTTGGGGTTTGGTCATTACTTGAAATGTTGAGTTGATATTTGAATTTGTATTCCGGGTTAGTTACCTTGATGTTTGAGTTGATTTGAGGTTGTTTTGCTTGTGTTGAGGTGTTTAGAGGCTTGGTTTTGGGTCGGTGAAGCCTTGGGAACAAATCTGGAAAATTGAAGACCATGGTTGCTTAGTACTTGAGCTTGGAGGTGGAGGTGAGTGGTTAATGTTTTTAAATGATTTTAAACATTGGTTCAAGCATGAGGACCTAGGTTGGGCTTGGTAAACCCACCTAGAGTTGAGGTTAGGGTGGTAGCCTAATCTCAAGCTTAAGTTTAGGAAACTTTGGTTGAACTTCTAATTGCTTGTTATGCCTCTTATTTATATGTGTTTATGGTAGTTATGTATATTGTGTTATACATGTTGTTGAGGCATGATTGATGCGTTGCTATGCATGTGGATTGGATTGTGAACTATGCATGATGAGGATCATGGTGAGTACATGCTAGGCATGGTATTGGGTTGTGAAATACATGTATGTGAGACATGATATTTGATGCTTTGTCATATGCATGTAGCTATGAAAAATGGATTGCGTTTAATGTTGGCACTAGTATGCTTGGGTACAATGATCGATCATTAGGATGAGTGTGCACACAAATTGAGTCAAAACGTACGTGGCCTTGGTGGCGTTAAGGCACCAAGGAGGAGTACGGTGATGTAATATTCCACCGGAAGCTTTTATATACTTCTACGTGATGATGAGTGGAATCCCATCCATAGGGCATGTGGCGATGAGTGGAATCCCGCACATGCAAGGACCGGTGATGAGTGGAATCCCACCGAGGTAATGTTGTTGTTGGAAATGCGTTCCAACGGGTTATCCGCGTATTCGAGTCATAGCTAGGTGCCAATGTGAGGTTGTATGTGTAAACCAATATGAGATTGTGTGTACCTGTCAATATGAGTTTATATGCGCCTTTATGAATTGAGATGTGTTGCCAATATGATATTAAATGTGTTTTCCATATGCTTTGAGATATGTTGTTATTAGTACATTGTTATATGTATCTTTGTAAGTTGAACTTATGAGTTGTTGAGCATGGCATAATGTTGACTATATGTTCATGCATCATGTTCATCTTGGCTTGGCAGACCGGAGGTAAGACTATACATTTCATCATGAAAATAACTCGTGTTTGGACCCTGCATTGTCGAATGTTTGTTTTATGAGCCACCCTCACTAAGCTTTTATGCTTACGCTCTCTTTTGTTCGACAATACAGATAAATGACTTGTGGGTGGCAAGGGCAAGGAAAGGTCTCCAAGTGTTGCTTTTGGTGAGCTCAATGTATGGATTTTAAGTGATAGAATGTAATAGTTAAGCAATGGGATAGGTATTGTTGTCTGAGTTTGGATGTATGTTGATGTTTTGATTTGGCCTTGGTTTGTAAAACATGTTATGCTTGATGTTGCTTTTGGTTTGATCATGGTTTGTAAGCATGTTATACTATGATGAATGTTTGATGTTTGATGGCATGTTTTAGAATGTTTAGGTTGCATAGTGTATGAGTGCAAACCTTTCAAGATGTCTTGTTCCCTTTAAGGTCATTTGTGTTTTGAGTATGTCAATATTGCATGAATTGCTCTTTAACTAGAATGCTATGTATGTATGCTTAAATCCATGTTTGATTGACTCCCTTGGCCTAATTATGTATGCTTTTATGGTTGGCTTGCCTTAGGGATTGATGATAGTGTGTTGGTTGAAGTGTTAGAGGGATTTAGGGGCCTCCTTGTGCTCTAAATCAGCTCAAACCTGCAGTTTCGTAGCTGGGGTATCGATACCATTGATCTGGTATCGATACTACCCTGTGGTTTCAGGCCTCGTGTATCGATACTCGAGGGGAGTATCGATACCTTTTTGGCCACTGGAGCCACTGTCGATTTCGGTATCGATACTGGCCTCTAGGGTATCGATACCGTTGTCTTGGCTTTGACCGTGGGAAGTCAACTTTAGGGAAGGGTATCGATACCCTCATTAGGGGTATCGATACTGTCTCCTCAGGTTGACCAAACCCTGTTGACCTAGTCAAAGGGGTATCGATACCCCCTTAAGGGTATCGATACCGCCTGCAGTTTAACTTTAAAAATGGGCTTTTACGTGTTAGTTTGGGTTTGTCTGATTGCTTTGAAAATATTGTTCCACTGTATGATCACTTAGGATGTAATTCTCATCTAGACAAGATTAAAATGAAAAAAAAATAGGGTTGCTAACCGAGGGAGAGTTCCTCAGGGAGTTTTCACTCGGTTTTCCCCGTGTAGCTCACTCGGACCGGTCATCCGGCCAGACCGGGACGAGGGGGTTACATTTGTTGGTATCAGAGCCTAAGGTTACCGAGACCTTGGGCAGGTAAGTGAGGTAAGTTTAAGTTTTGAATTGATATGCACGGTGTTTGCTTGCTTTGTAAGTATGATTGCTTGTATGACAAGTATGTTTATTGTTCGTTTAAAACATGTTGCTCGTTACCCGTGTATGATGTGATGTGTGATTGTTTGATTGAGAACGTATGTTGTTTGATCGTATGCATATGTTTACTTGTTTAGCAAGTAAGCCTTGTTATACGCTTGGTTGAGCATGTATGTGTGTTGATTTGGTTGAAACATGTTTAGTAGAGTCCCATTGCTTCTATTACATCGAAAAAGAGATTTTTAAGTGAGGGAAACATACTTGAGCCACTTGGGAGCCTTGCCTTGCTAACCCAATCTTGTATGTTTTACTGTTGATATTATTGTTGATTTAATTGCTTTTCGGTAAGTAGAAGTCGTAGTTTCTGAAAGGGTAGACTAGGTTGAGAGAGAGTCCATCACCTCAGTTAGAGAGGTATGGTTGTACCAGAATTGAGGTACAATGCGTCTGTTTGAGACAGTGTGTATATGGGTTGATTCTTGTGGATGAAGGATGGTGTGATCAACTCTGGCATTAGTTAGTAGAAGAAGTGAAGGCCTATGGGCGGGGGTCAGAGTGGTGTCAATGTTTTATCGAATGAGCCCTTAGTACAGTATCAAGTTGTTTCCTCCAGTTGATTCTAAATCCGTATCTCTGTACATTGTTAGCAAGTATGCAAGTTGATCATGCCTGGTGAGGTGTTGGTTGGTGACCGTTGGGGTTGGCCTATGATTTTAATGCAAGACAGCCGGTCAGTGTCTGAGAATGGGAGCTAGTTTGTGTAATTGGGTCAGTGTACGTTGAGTTGTTTTCCAGCAAGCGGAAGAGATGAAGTCACTTCCGATATAGTTGAGCCGAGAAGGGAGCCTTGAGCTTTGACTTCAGGATTGTTTGGTAGGGGTAGAACAAGTCCAGCAAGACTGTTTGTGTGCGATCGGAATTGAGTCTTGAAGTTACGAGATACTCTAAGAACAGTTTAGAAGAGTCAGATTCTGTTGAAGAACCAGTCTGAAGACAAGAGGACCGAAGACTATCAGTTGTGTACATGTGAAGTTGCAATTTCTGCGGATACCTCCTTTTGTGTGAGCATGTAAGAAATTAGATATCTTGTTGGGACCTTAGATGTAGGGACACATGTGACTAGCCTTTTGGGAGACAGTAGTGATCAGAAAGATGTACAGAAGATGTTTGTTGGTGGTCTAGAGTTACTAGTTTCTAGTAGGTGTGAAGCGATCGTCTTCCTACGGTTTTGATGTAACTTTTGACAAGGTTCGGCTTGAAGAGCACGGAGTTAGTGTGCACGTTGAGACAAAGAGAGAGTTGCCTTGAAATTGTGGATTTCTGTGTGACTGTAGTAGTAGGTGAGGAGGTGAACTTCTTGTCGAATGTTGATTGAGTTTAGTTGGCAGGCTTGCTTAGCAAGTGTGATGAATTTGATTTTGAAAGAAGATTAGACCGCAGAATGTTAGAATAGTTGTGTTTTCTTTACCTAGAAGTGTTTGGAAGAATTGCCGGTTTACCTCTTATTAGAAGAGAAAAGTATGTTATTGAGACCGTTTTCGAGGTTGCTCCTGTTTTGTTTGTTCTGTAACTTATGAATTCCGAAAGAATTGAGAATGTTGAAGAATTAACTTCGAGACTTATTAGACCTTAGATTCATTAGGCCTAGTGCATCATCTCAGAGTTCTACAGTGTAACTTGTGTCGAAGAAAGAGTGACAGTACGAGAATGTGTTTAGATTGCATACAGTCGAAACAGGTGTCAGTGATTTGTTGATCAGTTAGTGTGTGCTCCAGTCAAATTGAAGATTAATTTGGATTCGATTAGTACCAGTTGAAAGTGAGAAAAGTTGAAGTATCGAAGACATCTTTCGAGGCAAGATATGATCGCTTTGAGTTCCGAGTTATGCCGTTTTGTTTGACTAGTGTAGTAGTTACCCTCATAGAGATGTTGAGCAGAATAATTTCAGAGTTCCTTGATCAGTCGTAGTAGTTCCCATAGTTGACACATGAGCATATTCAAGTACCGAAGAAGACCATGACAAGCTTGGAAATTAGTGTGGTAGGTTCTATTAGAGAATTAATTGTATACCAAGTTGCGCGACATGAACTTCGAGTTAATGAAGTTGTTCTCCTGGAACGTGCAGATCATCCGAGTGTATTAGAGTAAATCCCAAGTAGGCAAAAGAAGACATGAGTTGAGAGAAAATGAAGACTGTGACAGATATCTATAGTTCCTAGGTCTAGCATTGTTACTTTCAGAGAATTGTAAATAGTCTTTTGAAGATAGTTGCTCGATTGATAGATTGCTACAGAAAAATGTTCAGTTGTGTGGTTAGATGCGAGACAATGAGCCCTTGAGAAACTGAAAGAAACTTTGAAGAGAGCTTCGACCTTGAATCAACTTATGTCAGAGAAAGGGTTGTGGACCACAGTGATGCATTACATGTAGAGTTAGGTTGTGTGCTTATGCAAGACAGAAGATTGTGGCTTGTTCATCAAGATAGTTGGAAGACCGTGAGAAGAGTTATTCGATATGAGACATAGAGTTAACTACAGTTGTATTTGCTTCGAAGACTTAGAGACAAAGCTTGTATAGTAAGAAGTGCACGATGTGTTTGTACATATCATCAGAACTTGAAATATTTGAAGACTTAGGAAGGGTTGAAACTTGAACAACATAAGTGTTAGAACTGCTTGAAGATTGAAATATCAAGATTGAATACCATTCGAAGATAGTCAACATAGTAACCGATGTTTCGAGTTGTAATTGTTATTAGCTTGGTAGTTAAGTTGCGAGTTGTATTTGCCGAATTCAGTTACCGAATGACAGTGTTCTTGTGGCCGTGTTTCATGTTGGATCTACACTGAGTCAGAATGCTTGAAGAGAAACAGTTGCAAGACAGATTCTTAGCACCTCACGTGCGAGGCATAGTAGAAAGAAGACCTTCAAAATACAGTTTCAGAGATGATAGAGTTTTGCATTTCAGAGACAGAATAGTTGTACCGACTGACCTAGTGTTTTGAGATGTATTGTTTTGGCCGAAGCGCATGGTGGTTCATTTGTATTGCATCTGAGTAGTATGAAGACGTATTGTGGGTTGAAGATGAGTACTTCCCGAATGAGTGGATGAATAATGTGGTTCAGTATGAGAGTAAGTATGTAAATTGCCAGCGTGTCGAGACTGAGCTTCAGTTTTCTTCTAGTTTGTTACATCCGTGGAAGGTTCATAATGGAAGCGAGTAATAGAGATTCGAGATTTCAACTAGAATAATTTTGAAGACGTCTGCATAGTGTTTGGTTAATTGATGAAGACAGAGGATCAGTCAGAGAAAGTTATGAGTCAAGTGTTCAAGCAGTATTGTATGAGTTTGTGAATCAGGCTAGTTCTGTTGTTATCTGTTGCGGTTACCACCAGAGTTAAAGGGGGTTTGAGATGTGTTACGTGTATCTATGATTCAGAAATGTGAGTCAGATCTGTTCCGTGCTATATTTGTTGAAGAGATTGAGTTGAGTTTGAAATTGACATGCCTTAAAGAATCAGATTGAGATCTTAGTGTAAGATAGCAAGTGTTGTGTGGTAAGTCTTTCGAGTTGGTTAGTACGTTGTGGTGAGAGAGGAAAGCGTGGAGGTGCATGTTTCAGTGGCCCTCCGTGATCGATGAATTTCGGGGACGAAATTTCCTTAAGTGGGGGAGAGTTGTAACACCCGTGTTTTGGGGCTAGGAGTTAGTCGGGTTGTAGTCCGGGTCAATGAAATTTATTAAAATAAATTCAACTTAAATTGTGATGTAATCGAGCTTTATTAAAGAGGGAGGGACCTATGTTGCAATTTTCCCCAAAAGATTTTAAAAGGGTGACAACTTTTGAAAGTTGTCATCTTCTCCCCTTTTCCCATTAATTCCAACATGAAACCCTTTTCCCCATCTTCAAAACTCTCCTAACTTTCAAGCTACTTTTCCCTTTGATTTCTTCATCAATTCAAGGGGCTTTTGAAAGGTAATCCCATATTTGAACTCCCCTTTCCATTTCCTATTCATACATTGTCTTAGATTTTAAAAATATGAACTTTCGAAAATTAGGGTTTATGTCAAAGTTTGGGTTTTTAAGGGGTTTTCCATTTTGTTTTGATAAATTGAGTTGGGGCTTTGTTTAGCCAAGTTGAAATACACATGATATGTTAATTTGGTTAAGTTTTGGTAAAAATCCGAAGTGAGCCCTTATACCCATTTTTGAGTTGTCAAAAACACCATTTTTGGTGGGTTTTAGGTTGGAAACAAAGGGCTGATGGTTAGGGTATAATAGGAGGGTGATTTGGGATGCTTTAGAGGTCATTTGGGTGTTTGAAAATGGAATTTTCTGCTGGGTAAAATGGGAGTACGAAAATGAGAATTTTGATGATTGTTTGGGTTGAAAATTGTTGGAGCTTGGCTATCACCTATAGGTTGATGTTGTGGCTGAATTTAGTGATCATTTGTGAGTATAAAATGTGTGGGAAACTTGGGTTTTCATCAAGGATTATGGGCTGCTTGAATTAGATAAAGTTGGGGTTTGGTCATTACTTGAAATGTTGAGTTGATATTTGAATTTGTATTCCGGGTTAGTTACCTTGATGTTTGAGTTGATTTGAGGTTGTTTTGCTTGTGTTGAGGTGTTTAGAGGCTTGGTTTTGGGTCGGTGAAGCCTTGGGAACAAATCCGGAAAATTGAAGACCATGGTTGCTTAGTACTTGAGCTTGGAGGTGGAGGTGAGTGGTTAATGATTTTAAACATTGGTTCAAGCATGAGGACCTAGGTTGGGCTTGGTAAACCCACCTAGAGTTGAGGTTAGGGTGGTAGCCTAATCTCAAGCTTAAGTTTAGGAAACTTTGGTTGAACTTCTAATTGCTTGTTATGCCTCTTATTTATATGTGTTTATGGTAGTTATGTATATTGTGTTATACATGTTGTTGAGGCATGATTGATGCGTTGCTATGCATGTGGATTGGATTGTGAATTATGCATGATGAGGATCATGGTGAGTACATGCTAGGCATGGTATTGGGTTGTGAAATACATGTATGTGAGACATGATATTTGATGCTTTGTCATATGCATGTAGCTATGAAAAATGGATTGCGTTTAATGTTGGCACTAGTATGCTTGGGTACAATGATCGATCATTAGGATGAGTGTGCACACAAATTGAGTCAAAACGTACGTGGCCTTGGTGGCGTTAAGGCACCAAGGAGGAGTACGGTGATGTAATATTCCACCGGAAGCTTTTATATACTTCTACGTGATGATGAGTGGAATCCCATCCGTAGGGCATGTGGCGATGAGTGGAATCCCGCACATGCAAGGACCGGTGATGAGTGGAATCCCACCGAGGTAATGTTGTTGGTGGAAATGCGTTCCAACGGGTTATCCGCGTATTCGAGTCATAGCTAGGTGCCAATGTGAGGTTGTATGTGTAAACCAATATGAGATTGTGTGTACCTGTCAATATGAGTTTATATGCGCCTTTATGAATTGAGATGTGTTGCCAATATGATATTAAATGTGTTTTCCATATGCTTTGAGATATGTTGTTATTAGTACATTGTTATATGTATCTTTGTAAGTTGACCTTATGAGTTGTTGAGCATGGCATAATGTTGACTATATGTTCATGCATCATGTTCATCTTGGCTTGGCAGACCGGAGGTAAGACTATACATTTCATCATGAAAATAACTCGTGTTTGGACCCTGCATTGTCGAATGTTTGTTTTATGAGCCACCCTCACTAAGCTTTTATGCTTACGCTCTCTTTTGTTCGACAATACAGATAAATGACTTGTGGGTGGCAAGGGCAAGGAAAGGTCTCCAAGTGTTGCTTTTGGTGAGCTCAATGTATGGATTTTAAGTGATAGAATGTAATAGTTAAGCAATGGGATAGGTATTGTTGTCTGAGTTTGGATGTATGTTGATGTTTTGATTTGGCCTTGGTTTGTAAAACATGTTATGCTTGATGTTGCTTTTGGTTTGATCATGGTTTGTAAGCATGTTATACTATGATGAATGTTTGATGTTTGATGGCATGTTTTAGAATGTTTAGGTTGCATAGTGTATGAGTGCAAACCTTTCAAGATGTCTTGTTCCCTTTAAGGTCATTTGTGTTTTGAGTATGTCAATATTGCATGAATTGCTCTTTAACTAGAATGCTATGTATGTATGCTTAAATCCATGTTTGATTGACTCCCTTAGCCTAATTATGTATGCTTTTATGGTTGGCTTGCCTTAGGGATTGATGATAGTGTGTTGGTTGAAGTGTTAGAGGGATTTAGGGGCCTCCTTGTGCTCTAAATCAGCTCAAACCTGCAGTTTCGTAGCTGGGGTATCGATACCATTGATCTGGTATCGATACTACCCTGTGGTTTCAGGCCTCGTGTATCGATACTCGAGGGGAGTATCGATACCTTTTTGGCCACTGGAGCCACTGTCGATTTCGGTATCGATACTGGCCTCTAGGGTATCGATACCGTTGTCTTGGCTTTGACCGTGGGAAGTCAACTTTAGGGAAGGGTATCGATACCCTCATTAGGGGTATCGATACTGTCTCCTCAGGTTGACCAAACCCTGTTGACCTAGTCAAAGGGGTATCGATACCCCCCTTAAGGGTATCGATACCGCCTGCAGTTTAACTTTAAAAATGGGCTTTTACGTGTTAGTTTGGGTTCGTCTGATTGCTTTGAAAATATTGTTCCGCTGTATGATCACTTAGGATGTAATTCTCATCTAGACAAGATTAAAATGAAAAAAAAATAGGGTTGCTAACCGAGGGAGAGTTCCTCAAGGAGTTTTCACTCGGTTTTCCCCGTGTAGCTCACTCGGACCGGTCATCCGGCCAGACCGGGACGAGGGGGTTACATTTGTTGGTATCAGAGCCTAAGGTTACCGAGACCTTGGGCAGGTAAGTGAGGTAAGTTTAAGTTTTGAATTGATATGCACGGTGTTTGCTTAAAACGATTTAAGCTAAGTTTAGTTATCAATTTAAACATAGATATCAAGTTTAAAATTTTAGTTAGACAAAAAATAAATATCAAATTAAATCTTAAATTCAAATTTAAATACCTGATTTAAACTAAAAATAATATATGTCAAATTATGCATTAAAATCAAATTTAAATATTAGAACATATATTTTTACTTGAAATTCACTAATATACATGTTTACTCTTGAATAGTGATTGAAACATGGATGTATTGCATGTTACCAACTTGGCATGCTTACGAGAAAGACTGATAAAAGTATCTAAAACTAAAATTCAATGTGGTTAAGTGTGTGTTTTTCACGTGTCATAACAGAAATAAGAAGTTACGAATTAATCTGCACCGCGTAAAATCAACAACAATATGATTTTGTGGGTTAAGAACTAGGTCCAGGAAAAGACCGAGAGGGGGCTGGATGTGGTGGTCGCCCCCTAAAATTTAGAGAAAAAAATTAGAAATTTCCTATATGTTTCTTATTGGAAACTTATTTTTGCCCCCTAAAATTTTATAAGTTCACCCTCTTAACATAAAGTTTTGCGTTCGTCCCTAAGTCTAGATCCCTTAAATAAGATTAGGAGTTTAAATCTTATCGTTGTGAATGGAGCAATTGAGTTAGGAAGGTCACTCTCATAATAGACATCTACAATACCGATTCGAATTAGTCAGTTAATTAGTTGAATACCGATAATTATACAAAAAAATGTACCGTATAAAAAAGTAAACAAAACCAGAGCTAATATTTGAATCCAGGGGCTAGCAGCATATGCTATTGTAGACATAATCGTTCCATATATCGCGGTTTTAGACGGGAGTATTATAAGTCTTCCATTGAGTCAAAAATGCTATAATTGAAGGACACCATCAGGGACGGTCCTAAGTTTTTGGAGGCCCAGGGCGAACTTAAAAAACAAGTCTTAAATTGAGTATTTAAATTGTAATTATAGTTACAGTCGTATTTTCGGTTGTGTTGTGTTTATCATGATTGTGGATATAATAGATGTTATTTTGTTTATTGCGAGTATCGTGGTTATGATTTTTTTAGTAACATATGCTATTGTAGACATAATCGTTCCATATATCGCGGTTTTAGACGATGCCACTACCATCATATAACGATCGTTGTTGTGGTTGCATGCCGCTATTTAAATATTTGTCCCTAATAGCAAGTAATGAAAGAAATTAAATTTTAAGAGTTGGTCCATCATAACAAGTATTGAAAAAAATTGGTCCCCTAATAACAAGTATTGAAAAAATAAAAATTTTAAACTATTAAATAAAACTTTGATACGCATTCCGTGTAAACTTTAGTTTACATGTGCCTTTTAGTTTTAGGGGTTAAGGTTTTAGTTTAGGGTTTAAAGTGTAGGGGTTTATGTTGTAGAGTTTATAATTTAAGATTAGTGTAGAGAACTTAGGGTATATAGTTTAAGGTTTAGTTTTTAGGGTTAGGGTTAGAATTTAGGATTTGAGTTTTATAATGTAAATATGCATGCTTGTGTAAAATTAGTTTTACTAGCATGTATATCAAAATTATACCTTAAAACTATGCCCATAATAACAAATATTAGAAAAAACTGGAGCCCTAGTAACATGTACTAGAAAAAAATTGAATATTAAGAGTAGATCCCTAATAATAAATATCGGAAAAAACTCAACCTCTAATAACAAGTACTAAAAAATGGGCCCTTAATAACAAGTATTAGAAAAAAAATTTGAATATTAAGAGTAGACCCCTACTAATAAATATTGAAAAATACTCAGCCTCTAATAACAAATATAAAAAATAGGGCCCTAATAACAAGTATTAGAAAAAAATAAATATTAAAAGTAGATCTTTAATAATAAATGTTGGAAAAATCTTAACCCCTATTAACAAATATTTAAAAAAATAGGCCTTAATAATAAATATTAAAATAAACTAAATCTTTAAATATAATTAAAAATATACAATATTTAATTTTCTTGTGCAATGGGCCCTGGGCGGGCGCCTTGCTGCCCCTGCCCAGGGCCGGCCCTGGACACCATTTTGGGAATGTAAGAGTGACTACAAATGTGATGGGTTGATACTTATTTATTCAAACATTTAGTAATAATCGAGTGAATTTACCTGGGCAATAGAAGCCATTGTATATAGTCTCTAGAAAGAAGAAAGTTTTAAAATGAGTTAAATTAAATAGTTACAAAGGAAAACTTCTTCAACCCTAGTCGCTCTCCACAGTCAAAATTCTTTCAATCCTAGTCGTTATCTATTTTGATCAATCCCTTTGATCGGTGGTCGGTAATCAATTTTAGTATTGGTTGCCGACTACCGGATTTATTAGTTTTCTTGTTTTTTATTTTAATAAGAATCCCTTTCTCTGTCCTTGTGACACGTTTTTTCCTCTGTCCTTGTGACATGTCTTTGTTTTTGTTTTGTGGTTTGGTTCATCTGTCTTTGTGGCTTGTTTCAGCATACCCTAGCGATCGATTGTTGTTCGCACAGAGACTCAATCGGCGCTAGTTTTTGATTTATGTTTTCGTCGGTGGTCACTTGGAAAGTTATCCCCACTCGGTTGATGGTTGTTTGCTGATGAAATCAGTCTTGGGTAGCGGTACTTTTTGCTTGACAATTTGGATGGCGCACCACTCCTTTCTTTATGTGTCTCGTTTGGACAGAGACAAGAAAAATCAGTAGGCTGGTAAATTTTGTTGGTATGCTTATCTCCATAGAAATTTTCATTTTTCTTTGTTTTTTGTTGTAAAAATTTTTGGGTTGTTTAATCCAAATATTTTTTTTCTTGGATGCATTGTAATTATATTTTTTCTATGAATTTAATAAAAATTTAGTGGTTTTTAAAAAAATAGTTACAAAAGAAAGGTAAAAGATCAGTTACGGGTCAAGTGTAAGGCATATTGTCACGGGGCTAGGTCTAGGCGAGTCTAGTCTCGTGCGGCCTTGGTCGCGAAGCACTTGGAATGGCTTAGAAAGCGGCCAAGTCAGCCTTACTCACTAAGCTTGGAAGGCTTAGTCTCGAATTGCGGAAGCTCTCTTGGAAAATGAAAGGGGTGATGGCTCACAAAGCAAAGAAAGAAAGAGGATGCACACTCGTTTAAGAAAGCTAAGGCCTCGTTAAAAACTCCCCCTAAGCCTAGATGGGGAGAAAAGAGTATCAAAGCTTCTTTATTAACAAAGAAAGGAAAAGATTACAAAGGAAGAAATGAAGCAAGTGTGGAATGTGTGGAATGCCTAAGATGGATGGAGGAGGGCTCTATTTATAGTCTAATCCCCCTCGATCCAATGGCTAGGAATGACTCGATCCAATGGTCTTGGATGAGTCTTACAAAAGAATCTCCTATTCAAGGCAAGCTTGTCATATTCAAATAGACATCCCTGATTACAATCACTCTTGCCCATAATAGATAGCCTATTACATCATTGCTTGGTTTTCTTGAAATACTTCCCCCATGGATGGATAGCTTTCCATATGTATTTCTCCAAGGATGACAACTTGGCATGGGAATTGGATGCTTGGGCGGATTGGGCTTCTCATGGTCCAATCTTGGTGTCCAAAATCCCCTCTCTTAGATGCCTTTGGCTGAATCAGGCCCTAGGGGTGTGAACAACTCGGCTAGGCTCCTCCTAGGCCCTCGTGTGCGCACATCGGGTGCGGGCTCGGCTCCTTGGGCGTGCACGTCGGGTGCAGGCTCGGGCTCCATGTCTTGGGCAGCATGGAGGGTGCATGGCAAGGCCCCCTCGGGTGCAAGTGTTGGGCTCCCTCGGGTCCATGTGTTGTGGGCAGCACATGGGGTGCTTGGCAAGGCCCCATGGTGAGCTGGAACTGGCCCAGCTCGGCTCTCTTGGGTGCGGACACCACCAAGGGCGTTGTGCATAGCCCCTTGGTGTGTGAACTCGACAACTACTTGGGCCCCTCGTCGGGTGGGAGATGTGGTGTGCATGGGTCAGCGCCTATGGGTGCGGCTAGCCCGGTTGCGTAAAGCTGGCCCGTGACAATATGGTGAAAATAAAAAATTGTTCTACTTCATAAATTTTGAATTTTGATTTTTTTAAAAGTCAGCCTATCGTGCACACAAATTGTAACACCCGGGTTTAGGGGTCGGGTGAAAATAATATTTTAATTTTATTTCGGGTTCGGTTTTGCAAATTAAATAATAAAATATTTTATGGGCCTCGGGATTTCAAATGTTTAAGGCTATGTTAGGCCTATCTCTTAAGTCCAAATCAATGGGCTTTAAGAGATGTGGGTTTGACATTTCATTAATGGCATTTTGGTCAATTGCAAAATGAATGAGAAATAAGATGACAAAAGGGGGTTTTATTTGAAAGAAAAAAATGTTCATCTTCTTCATACCACCATTGTTGAAAACCTAAAACCCCTCCTACCCCCAAAAACACTATTTCATCAAATCCCTTCATCAATTCAAAGGCTTTCTTTGAGGTAATTATAATTTTGAATTCTCCTCATGATTTCCAACATTTTCATAGCTTTAGTTTTCATTGAAATCATCTTTTTGAGTTTTTGAACTTTTCAAGTTTGAATAAAAGCATGGAACTTTAATATCTTTTTGGGTTGTTTTGATTAATAGAGTTGAGTTTTGATCTAACCTTGCCCAATGGAACATTATATCTCATTTTGGTTGGGTTTTACAAAGATTTCCGAAATGGGTTTTAGGGGTATATTTAAAGTGTCAAAAATTTGTGTTTTTGGAATAGTTTTGTGAGAAATTGTTGGGTTGATGTTATAGTAACATTGGGTGGGTGTTTTTAGATGTTTTGGGATGATTTTTGAGAGGTTATAATGTTAGTTTGATGGGATTCCCGAAGCTACTGCTGTAGGTGGTTTTTAGGAGTGAAAATTAAGAGTTTTTGAAGTGTTTGTGTTGGGAAATGAAGGGCTGATGGTTGTACAACATTATGAGGGTGTTTTGGACATGTTTTGGAGTGTTTTAAGTGTTAAAATTGGGAGGTAATGGCTGGGTTTTGCTGGAGTACGAAAATGGAATTATTTGGGAGGATTTTGGCTTTGAATTGTTGAGAAAACGTTAGAGAATTGAGAACTGATGTGTAACAGTAAATTTGTGGTTGAGTAAGAGGTTAATACATTGCTTTTGATTGATTAGAGACATCGGATTTGGCATTGGGAGGTTCGGGCACGATTCCGGAAGTTGTGGAGACTTGAGTTGGCTTTGCTTGGAATGCTTAAGGAAGTAAGGTGAGTGGTTAATGTTTTAAATTGATTTCAAAGGTTGGTTCTAGCATGTGGAGGTGAAAATGTTTTCAAGTAATGTTTTGGTTCAAAGATGGTTTGAAAGAATTTAGAGTTGGCTGAAAAGTTGAATTAAACTCAAGGGTAAGTTGTTGTGAATTGCCTATTTAATTTCCCTTTTTCCATTTGTTTTCATTACTTGTGGTGATGTTTTGCCAAGCATGAAACTTAAATATTTGGGGAGAATTATGATTGCTTAATATTATATCGTTGATCATGTATGATGGTATTAATGATGTCGTTGATATGCCTTGTAAGGTGTGAGTAAATTGGTGCAAGTTGTGCACGAAAATGGTGTGTAAGACCATTTGTGTTTTGGTAAGATTTCAAGTAGTAAGTGATGCCCAATTGTGGATTTTGTTTCATCTTGATTTGGTTGTCATGATATAGTGAGTACATGTCGTATGGTAGTGTTTGTGCATCGTGTTGCATGGTTGGTGTCGAACCTCACGTGATGGTTGTCGTTGCTCCGGTGATGTGTAGTTCCGCCGGTAGCGAATGGTATAAGACTCCGGTGATGTGTAGTCCCACCGGTAGTGACTAGTAGAAGAGTACTTTGATGTGTAGTCCCATTGGAAAACTACTAGTCGAAACGGTGATGTGTAGTCCCACCGTGTGTGTTTGGTTATGCTTGTGCATACCATGTGTTGTTCATGTGTATCTCACTATATCTTTCCTCCTATGGTTTTGCTTTAATTTAGGATCATGCCTTTATGCATACCATGAAGTGTAATGCCATGGCAAATGCTTATGTTGATGACCTTTGGTTGAACTTGTATGTTAGTAGAAGGTTTAGGTTGTAGGATGATTTGTATGTGTTGACTTTTACTTTTAAAGAAAGCTTTGAACCCTGCATTGTCGTAGTTATGTTTTAGAGCTCCGCTCACTAAGCTTTATGCTTACGCTCTCCTTTTTCCGACAATGCAGATCTTTAGCTTGGAGTTAGCAAGGAGCAAGATAAGGGCGTCCAAGCGTGTGGTGATTTGCTCAAGTATGATTTAACTAAATAATGTAATAGTCTAGCAATGGGAAATGCTACGTGTCTTAGGAGCTTTTATCTAGACTCCTATGTGTTGGCTTATTGTTGTTAATGCCTAATGCGATGTTTGAATTAATTATGGATTGTAAGCATGTAATGCCTTGATGATTGTTGGTGTGTATGATGGCATGCTTTAGGGTGTTTAGGTTGCCTTATGTATGTTTGCAAACCTCTTGTGTTTGACTTGTGGCTTTATGGCCAATTGAGCCTTCATGTATGCTTATTATTGCCTATATTGCTCATTGAATTGAATGCTATGTATGAAAGCTTAAATCTATGTTGAATGACACCCATGGCTTATTTATGTGTGCTTGCATGTTGGTGTACGCTTAGGTGAGTCGGGAAATGCATGAAGAGTCGTGTTGGGGCCGTTTTAGTTGAGTTTGAGGAGTTGCAGTGCAGGGGGTATCGATACCCCTGGTTAGGGTATCGATACTCTTTGCCCAAATGCCCCAGATTTTGCCTAGGGTATCGATACCCTTAGGGTATCGATACCATCCAAAGTCTCTGTAATTTGAAAGTGGGAGTTAGATTGGAGCGTATCGATACGGTGTTCCCGAGTATCGATACGGTTCCTTTCTGTTGACCAAGGAAGGTTGACCGAGGAAGAGGGTATCGATACCCCTGGTAAGGGTATCGATACGGTCTTCACATGTTGACTTCTTGGGTTGACCTAGAAAGGGGGTATCGATACCCCTGATTAGGGTATCGATACTGCCTGCCTTATAAGCTTAAAATTGCCTATTTTTGCATGGCTGTGTTTCGAATGCGTTTTTCCTTTGATCGTTTTCCGCTGTTGTGAATCACATAGGACCTAATATTCATCTAGGCAAGATTAATATAAAAAGAAAAAAATATATAGGGTTGCTAACCGAGGGGGAACCTTAACGGGTTTCGCTTCGGTTTTCCCCGTGTAGCTCACTCGAACCGGTCATCCGGCCAGACCGGGACGAGGGGGTTACATTTATTGGTATCAGAGCCTGAGGTTTCCGCGACCTCGGGCAGGTAGGTGAGGTAAGTTTGATGTGTTATGTTGTTGCTATGTCTCGGTGAATGTTTTGCCATGTATGCTTAATGTTTGCTTGTTAGTACGGTGTTTGAAAGCGTGTGTTAGCATGATGGTTGTGTTGAAGCGTAGTGTCGAGTTTCCATTGCTACTATTACTTATTTAAAAAGATTTTTGTAAAGGAATATACTTGAGCACCTTGGACCCTTGCTCTTGCTAACCCTAAATATTCTTGTTTGTGTGTTTTGTTTAGTATTGTATTGTTGTCTTTGGTAAGTTAGAGGCCGAGGCGTGGGCCTAGAGCCGGTAATCGTGAATCTGAGGTTTTAGAGGATGTGAACGGTGTTAGAACTCATCGCTTTAGTTCAGGGTAGTATGACCGTACCAGAGTTGGGAGTGCAGTTAGTTGTTTGGGGCAACGCGTATATGAGTTGGTTTCTATTGAGGGAGAACAATGTGACCAATCTTGATATGAGATAGTAATAGAAGTGAAGACTTAAGAGTTGGCTCCGGAAGGATGTCGATGCTATAGCAAGAAATTCCTCGATACAGTCTTTGAGCTCGTTTTTCTAATTGATTCTGGATCTACGAGTCCGAGTATTTTGAGTGAGCATGCGAAGTTGTTGAATCTACCTTGTGAGGTACTAGAGGTAGGTGTTGGTGTTGCTAGCTCCTTTGGGGATACAGTCGTGGTCAGAAAGATGTACAAGGGGTGTCCGTTGATGTTCCAGTGGCACGTGTTTTCAGTTGATGCGATGTAATTGCCTTTTTATGGTTTGATGTGAAACTATGCATGGAATAGCTTGTAGAACATAGAGTTAGTGTATACGTTGAGACAAAGGGAGAGTTGCCTTGAAATTGCAGATTTCTGTGTGACTTTAGTAGTAGGTGAGTATGTGAACTTCTTATTGAATGATTGATCCAGCTTGGAGGTCGGGGATTTATTGAGTTTAGTTGGCAGGTTTGCTTAGCAAGTGTGATGGATTTGATTTTGAATGAAGATTGGACCACAGAATACTAAATTAGTTTGTGTTTGCCTATAAGTGTTTGGAAGATTCACCCGGTTTGTCTCTTGATAGAGAAGAAGAGTTCGTTATTGAGACCGTCTCCGAGGTTGCTTCTGTTTTGTTGCTCTGTAACTTATGAATTCCGGAAGAATTGAGAATGTTGAAGAATTAACTTCGAGACTTGTTAGATCTTAGACTCATTAGGCCTAATGCATCATTGTTAGAGATCGACAGTGTAATTTGTGAAGAAGAGAGAGTGACAATATGAGAATGTGTTTAGATTTCAGACAGTTGAAACCAGTGACAATGAATAATTAGTATCCGTTTTCGAGTGTCAGTGGTTTGTGGGTCAGTTAGTGTGTGCTTCGGTTTATTTGAAGATTAATTTGAGATCCAATTATTACCAGTTGAAAGTGAGAGAAGTTGAAGTATCGGAGACAGCTTTCAGGGCAGATGTGATCACTTTGGGTTTTGAGTTATGCCGTTTGATTGACTAGGGTGTTAGTTACTTTCAGAGAGAAGTTGAGTAAGATGTTTTCCTAAGTCCTTGATCAGCTTGTAGTAGCTCTCTTAGATGATACGTGGGTATATTCACGTACCGAAGAAGACCATGACAAGCCTTGAAGTTAGGGTTGTAGATCCTTGCAGAGAATCGGTTGCATGCTAAGTTGTGCAAGCGTGAGCTCCGAGTTAAGGAAGATGTTCCCCTAGGACATGTGGTTCAGCCGAGTGTGTTAGCGAAAATCCCAAGTAGTCAGAAGAAGATGTGAGTTGGAAGAAATTTGAAGACTGTGACAAGTAACTATAGTTCCTAGGTCTAGCATTGTTACTTTAAGAGAATTGTAAATAATCAGTTGAAGATAGTTGCTCCATTGATAGATTGCTACAGAAAAATGTTCAGTTTGTGTGGTTAGATGCGAGACAATGAGCCCTTGAGAAACCGAAAGAAACCTTGAAGGGAACTTCGACCTTGAATCAGCTTATATCAAAGAAAGAGTTTGTGAATCATAGTGATGTGTCACATTGTAGAGTTAGGTTGTGTGCTTATGCAATGCAGAAGATTCCGGCTTGTTCATCAAGATAGTTGGAAGACTGTGAGAAGAGTTATCTGATATGAGACATAGAGTTAATTACAGTTGTATTTGCTTCGAAGACTTAGAGACAAAGCTTGTATAGTAAGAAATACACAGTGTATGTGTACGTATCATTAGAACTCGAAATATTTGAAGACTTAGGAAGGGTTGAAACTTGAATAGCATAAAGTGTAGAACTGCTTGAAGACTATAATCTCAGGATTGAGTACCATCCGAAGAGAGTTAATGTAGTAACCAATGTTCCGAACTGTATTTGTTGTTAGATTAGTAGTTGAGTTGTGAGTTGTAATTGCCGCATTTCATGTTGAACCTACATTGAGTCAGAATGCTTGAAGAGAAACAGTTGCAAGATAGATTCTTGGCACCTCACGTGCAAGGCACATCAGAAAGAAAACCTTCAGAGTACAGTTCAGAGATGATAGAATTTGTATTGTTAGAGACAGAATTGTTGTACCGATTGACATAGTGTTTTGAGACGTATTGTGTTGGCCGAAGCATACGGCAGTTTATTTGTATGGCATCAGAATAGTATGAAGAGGTATTGTGGATCGAAGATGAGTACTTCTGGGTTGAGTTGATGAATGACGTGGTTTAGTATGCGAGTAAGTGTATAGTTTGCATGTGTGTCAAGATCGAGTATCAGTTTTCTTCTAGTTTGTTACATCTGTGGGAGATTCGTAATGAAAGTGGGAAATAGATTTGAGAGACCTTGTGTCCGGTTCGCCCTTGAATTCTCACGAGAGAGTTTAGCCGAGTAGGCAATGATAGTTACATCGAGTGTGCTCATTTTATACATGTTCAAGCTACTTGTACCGTGAGTAAGATGGTGGAGTTGTGCCTTAGCAAGATTTTGAGTTGTACAGTGTCTTGAGATCGATAGTGGCCGATAGAGATTCAAGATTTCTGTTATATTTTTGAAGACATCTGCATAGTTTTTGGTTGTATGTTGAGGTCAAATGGTCAGTTAGAGAAGATTATGGGTCAAGAATTTAAACAGTGTTGTATGAGATTGTGAATCGGGCTAGTTCAGTTGTTTATTTGTTGCAGTTACCACCGGAGTTAGGGAGGGGATCCGTGATGTGTTTTTTTTTGTATCTATGATTCGGAAGTGTGAGTCAGAACTGTGCCGTGCTATGTTTACCGAAGAGATTGAGTTGAGTTTGAAATTGCGTGCAACGAAGAATCAGTTGAGATCTTAGCATCAGATATCCATTGTTGTGTGGTAAGTCCACCGAGATTGGTTAGTGTGTTGTGGTGTGAAAGAAGGTGGGTTTATGTCCGATAAATTTCGGGGACGAAATTTCCTTAAGTGGGGGAGAGTTGTAACACCCGGGTTTAGGGGTCGGGTGAAAATAATATTTTAATTTTATTTCGGGTTCGGTTTTGCAAATTAAATAATAAAATATTTTATGGGCCTCGGGATTTCAAATGTTTAAGGCTATGTTGGGCCTATCTCTTAAGTCCAAATCAATGGGCTTTAAGAGATGTGGGTTTGACATTTCATTAATGGCATTTTGGTCAATTGCAAAATGAATGAGAAATAAGATGGCAAAAGGGGGTTTTATTTGAAAGAAAAAAATGTTCATCTTCTTCATACCACCATTGTTGAAAACCTAAAACCCCTCCTACCCCCAAAAACACTATTTCATCAAATCCCTTCATCAATTCAAAGGCTTTCTTTGAGGTAATTATAATTTTGAATTCTCCTCATGATTTCCAACATTTTCATAGCTTTAGTTTTCATTGAAATCATCTTTTTGAGTTTTTGAACTTTTCAAGTTTGAATAAAAGCATGGAACTTTAATAGCTTTTTGGGTTGTTTTGATTAATAGAGTTGAGTTTTGATCTAACCTTGCCCAATGGAACATTATATCTCATTTTGGTTGGGTTTTACAAAGATTTCCGAAATGGGTTTTAGGGGTGTATTTAAAGTGTCAAAAATTTGTGTTTTTGGAATGGTTTTGTGAGAAATTGTTGGGTTGATGTTATAGTAACATTGGGTGGGTGTTTTTAGATGTTTTGGGATGATTTTTGAGAGGTTATAATGTTAGTTTGATGGGATTCCCGAAGTTACTGCTGTAGGTGGTTTTTAGGAGTGAAAATTAAGAGTTTTTGAAGTGTTTGTGTGGGGAAATGAAGGGCTGATGGTTGTACAACATGAGGGTGTTTTGGACATGTTTTGGAGTGTTTTAAGTGTTAAATTTGGGAGGTAATGGCTGGGTTTTGTTGGAGTACGAAAATGGAATTATTTGGGAGGATTTCGTCTTTGAATTGTTGAGAAAACGTTAGAGAATTGAGAACTGATGTGTAAAAGTAAATTTGTGGTTGATTAAGAGGTTAATACATTGCTTTTGATTGATTAGAGACATCGGATTTGGCATTGGGAGGTTCGGGCACGATTCCGGAAGTTGTGGAGACTTGAGTTGGCTTTGCTTGGAATGCTTAAGGAAGTAAGGTGATTGGTTAATGTTTTAAATTGATTTCAAAGGTTGGTTCTAGCATGTGGAGGTGAAAATGTTTTCAAGTAATGTTTTGGTTCAAAAATGGTTTGAAAGAATTTAGAGTTGGCTTGAAAAGTTGAATTAAACTCAAGGGTAAGTTGTTGTGAATTGCCTATTTAATTTCCCTTTTTCCATTTGTTTTCATTACTTGTGGTGATGTTTTGCCAAGCATGAAACTTAAATATTTGGGGAGAATTATGATTGCTTAATATTATATCGTTGATCATGTATGATGGTATTAATGATGTCGTTGATATGCCTTGTAAGGTGTGAGTAAATTGGTGCAAGTTGTGCACGAAAATGGTGTGTAAGACCATTTGTGTTTTGGTAAGATTTCAAGTAGTAAGTGATGCCCAATTGTGGATTTTGTTTCATCTTGATTTGGTTGTCATGATATAGTGAGTACATGTCGTATGGTAGTGTTTGTGCATCGTGTTGCATGGTTGGTGTCGAACCTCACGTGATGGTTGTTGTTGCTCCGGTGATGTGTAGTCCCGCCGGTAGCGAATGGTATAAGACTCCGGTGATGTGTAGTCCCACCGGTAGTGACTAGTAGAAGAGTACTTTGATGTGTAGTCCCAGTGGAAAACTACTAGTCGAAACGGTGATGTGTAGTCCCACCGTGTGTGTTTGTTTATGCTTGTGCATACCATGTGTTGTTCATGTGTATCTCACTATATCTTTCCTCCTATGGTTTTGCTTTAATTTAGGATCATGCCTTTATGCATACCATGAAGTGTAATGCCATGGCAAATGCTTATGTTGATGACCTTTGGTTGAACTTGTATGTTAGTAGAAGGTTTAGGTTGTAGGATGATTTGTATGTGTTGACTTTTACTTTTAAAGAAAGCTTTGAACCCTGCATTGTCGTAGTTATGTTTTAGAGCTCCGCTCACTAAGCTTTATGCTTACGCTCTCCTTTTTCCGACAATGCAGATCTTTAGCTTGGAGTTAGCAAGGAGCAAGATAAGGGCGTCCAAGCGTGTGGTGGTTTGCTCAAGTATGATTTAACTAAATAATGTAATAGTCTAGCAATGGGAAATGCTACGTGTCTTAGGAGCTTGTATCTAGACTCCTATGTGTTGGCTTATTGTTGTTAATGCCTAATGCGATGTTTGAATTAATTATGGATTGTAAGCATGTAATGCCTTGATGATTGTTGGTGTGTATGATGGCATGCTTTAGGGTGTTTAGGTTGCCTTATGTATGTTTGCAAACCTCTTGTGTTTGACTTGTGGCTTTATGGCCATTTGAGCCTTCATGTATGCTTATTATTGCCTATATTGCTCATTGAATTGAATGCTATGTATGAAAGCTTAAATCTATGTTGAATGACACCCATGGCTTATTTATGTGTGCTTGCATGTTGGTATACGCTTAGGTGAGTCGGGAAATGCATGAAGAGTCGTGTTGGGGCCGTTTTAGTTGAGTTTGAGGAGTTGCAGTGCAGGGGGTATCGATACCCCTGGTTAGGGTATCGATACTCTTTGCCCAAATGCCCCAGATTTTGCCTAGGGTATCGATACCCTTAGGGTATCGATACCCTCCAAAGTCTCTGTAATTTGAAAGTGGGAGTTAGATTGGAGCGTATCGATACGGTGTTCCCGAGTATCGATACGATTCCATTCTGTTGACCAAGGAAGGTTGACCGAGGAAGAGGGTATCGATACCCCTGGTAAGGGTATCGATACGGTCTTCACATGTTGACTTCTTGGGTTGACCTAGAAAGGGGGTATCGATACCCCTGATTAGGGTATCGATACTGCCTGCCTTATAAGCTTAAAATTGCCTATTTTTGCATGGCTGTGTTTCGAATGCGTTTTTCCTTTGATCGTTTTCCGCTGTTGTGAATCACATAGGACCTAATATTCATCTAGGCAAGATTAATATAAAAAGAAAAAAAATATAGGGTTGCTAACCGAGGGGGAACCTTAACGGGTTTCGCTTCGGTTTTCCCCGTGTAGCTCACTCGGACCGGTCATCCGGCCAGACCGGGACGAGGGGGTTACACAAATCAACAAACATTTTTAAACAAAAGTCTCATTTTTAATAAATATTATAGAGCCTCTGAATCTTCGAGCAGTGTCATTTCTGTGTCTGGGCAAGAGAGACACATGCCTAGGGCCCAGTTATTTTTTAGTACTACTTGTTACGAGGAATCAATGTGGTTAAGTGCATGTTCTCCACGTGTCATAACGAAAATAGGAAGTTACGAATTAATCTGCACCGTGTAAAATCAACAACAAGATGATCTTGTGGGTTAAGACACTACGTCCAATGAAAGACCGAGAGGAGGTTGGATGGATCGGTCGCCCCCTAAAATTAAAAAAAAAATAGAAATTTTTTATATATTTTTTATTGGAAACCTATTTTTGTCTCCCTGAAATTTTATAAGTTCACTCTCTTAACATAAAGTTTTGTGTCCGTCCTTGAGTCTAGATCCCTTAAATAAGATTAGGAGTTCAAATTCTAACGTTGTAAATGGAACAATTGAATTAAGAAGGTCACTCCCATAATAGACATCTACAATACTAATTTGAATTAGTCAATTAATTAATTAAATACCGATAATTAAACCAAAAAATCGCCGTATTAAAAAAAGTAAACAAAAAAAAACCAGAGCTAATATTTGAATCTAGGGCTAGCAGCCCCGCCCGTCTAAAATTTTTCGAATTTTAATTTGATCATTATAATTCATGTATAAAAAATATGATAATTTGTGTTTAGCCTCCAAAAATGTCAAGTATCATGTACCAATATTGAGAAAGATTAGGCCAATAATTTGTATTTTAATTCCGTATATAGTAATTCAGTACAATATTTCTTTCACCTTTCAAATGAACATTTGTTCCCTGTTTTCAGTCTTACTTCAATGTCTATAAAAACTGCATTTTTAATCATGTGAAGATCATACATTTACCATACGAGTATGCTGAATACTGGTTAGATTTGTTTGTTTGAATCAGAATATCTATCGTCGATAACAACAACTAATTTCTCACCACAAATACTTATACTAAAAGATAAACGGTTGACCATAAATTAACAACTCATTTTATTTTCAATTCAGATCAATCTTTTCATCTCCACCTTGTAAAAAGACATTCATTTTGATCATGGGAGTATTATAATTCTTCCATTGAGACAAAAATGCTATAATTGAAGGACGCCATTTTGGGAATGTAAGAGTGAATACAAATGTGATGGGTTGAGACATATTCATTCAAACATTTAGTAATAATCGAGTCAATGTAAACATGGGCAATAGAAGTGATCGTGTATAGTCTCTAGAAAGAAGAAAGTGTTACAAAGTAATCAATCCAAGATGATAATAAAAATAAAATAAAATGAAGAAATAACTTTCATCAAATAAGAAGAGAAGAATTATAAAACCAGATTAAAGTTGAGGCCTGCGAAGAGCAGTTTCTTTAAGACAAATTTCGACCACTCCGCGGTGCTTGAGTTTGGTTGGTCGTTCGTCTCCCAGGATACAACAACAAGAAGATCTTCGACAGAAGCACGAACTGAAGAGATCTCGAACTAGAGCCTTGTCTTAGCCTATCACCGGTTAAAAGAAAAAAAAACGAGAGAGAAAACGTTTATTTGGAGTGATTTGAAACTGGAGAGAAGCGTTCTTTATATAGGGGAGTGGAGGAGGAAAAATATGGAAGGTAAATATTCCGAATTAAGGTCATTGACTTTGTATCCGAGAAAAATCGGAAATAATAAATTAATTCCTTATTTAATTCGAAGTGGGGTAAAATATCCGCAGGTTCTAAGTGGAACCCGACCGGTCCGGACATTCGCGTTGCCCACGACGTGCGAGCGCGCCCCAACCCGAATGGGTTCGACGAGCTTCGATTTGCACCCCCACCTGCGCCTGCGCGCGAGGCATAGTGTTCATTTGAGTCATTCAATGACTCCCAAGTGGGTTGGTGTATTTAAACCATTCCCAAGTTTGTTATCCCACCCATGTGGGATAAGGGGTTCATATTTTCCTTAACACAATTCATAACAACCTCACTTTGAGCATCAATTTCTCATTCATTTCTCAACCGTTTTGAGCATATGAGATATAAAAGATTAGTTATGGGTCTCAAGTGTAAGGCATATGCTGAAAATAAATTGTTGTCCTACTTCATAAATTTTAAATCTTGATATTTTCTTTAAAAGTTAGCTTATCGCGCACACAAGTCAAAAAAACATTTTTAATCAAAAGTCTCATTTTTAATAAATATTACAGAGCCTCTGAATTTTCGAGCAGTGTTATTTCTGAGTCTGGGCAAGAGAGATACATGCCCCGGGCCCAATTATTTTTTAGTACTACTTGTTATGAGGGTTCAATTTTCCAATACTGTCTATTATTTTCAATATTAATTATTAGGAGCACAGTTTTTTTTCAGCACTTGTTATTAGGGTCTCAATTTTTTCTAATATTTGTTATTATGGGTCTACACTTAAAATTGATTTTTATCTAATATTTGTTATTAGGGTTCTATTTTTCTCAATACTTGTCAGTAGTGGCCTAATTTTTTTTCAATATTTATTATTAAAGACATACTCTTACAATTTATTTTTTTCACCACTTGTTATTAGGAGTATATTTTTTAAAATACTTATTATAGAAACATACTATTAAAATTTTTTTTTCATACGAGCACTACAAGAAAATGTATTTTTAGTGACTTTAAAACGGGTCATTAAAAGTATTAAATAATTTTTTATGGCAACTTCAATTTTTATATTTATTAGAATTTGTCACACCGATTAAAGAAAGTATTTTATGTAGAAAAAATAAATAAAAATAACTTTAGTTTAAGCAGTAAATAATTAATATATAAATTATATTCAACATGAATTTGATAATTAGATGAACAGTTTTAATTATTTTATTTAAAAACTATCAATTTTATTTCAACAACACGTTTGTGAACTTGGTTGGCGGGTAATGATAGACAACAAATGGACGATATTCAATGTTATACTATTTCATTTCGAAATTCGATCACTTATGCGGCTCATAGTACAAACATAAATACTCTGTCATTATTTATGCCTCTATTTATGATCAAATACCAAAAATAAAGTTTATGGTTTAGTATTAGTGTTTAAGTTTAGGGTGTAAGGTGTATGGTTTATTTTAGGGTTGAATTTTTCAGTGTTTTTTTTTATTATGCTTATGTGATTACAAAGTAGTATATGTTTAATTTTCTTAGCCCTTTAATAACGCACACACACCGTGCACACATGGTAATCGAACTCGGGTCACCTAGATAAAATACATCATCCTTTACCACTGAAATCACTACACGGGTTCTTCAGTGTTGGGACATGAATGAAGACAAAAAGATATATAGAAATGAAATGTTCAAATCACTAAGAAGGGAGTTGTAAACTTTTTGTAACTTCATGCTGGTGGAAGTTTCCAACAGTTACAATTAACATAAATAAACATCCGATTGAGCGAAAGAAAAGTAAATTGTTTAAGAAAACATTGTGCAGCCTAGTCTCTTATAAGAAAGATGATACAGTTCATCTTCTTATCAAACCTTTGGAACAGCTTCATAATCCTTATATTCCTTAACATAAGTAATTGGAACCTGGAGCAGCTTCAATCCACTCAGACCAGTCCAATTGAAACTGTTCTCTATTTTGTCCACCCTCTTCTTCCTTTCACGTTTAACTGGTGAAATAAAAAGGAAACAGAATTCTATGTTACTCGGATTCGAACAAATATATTCGATACATGTATGTGTTTGAATGTGAATATTATTAGAGCTCAAATATGTTTGAAAGTGAATATTGAGAGATACCTTTTGGCGCAGTTGAAGTTGAGGTTGAAGCTACAGTTGAAGTTGAAGGATCAGAGGTATTCATATTTTTTATTTTCTCATCAGCAGCTTCAGCTTCCTCTTTCCATGGCAGCAACTGCAGAAGTTGAAATACCAATGTAACAACAACAGATGAAGAAAATATTCATTTGTGTCAGGCAGCTAAAGATAGAGAGGAATCGAAATTATTCATCTCTGCATCATAAACAAATACAAAAAACGAACTCCAACTTCAATTCGATTCGATTCGATTATACAACCAATTTTAAAGGCACACTTACCATTACTGAAGGAAGTTCATGGGACATAATCTCTTCTTTGTTGCCTTTCGGCTTATTCGCACGTGTGCGACGCATTCCGCTTGTCTCGTACGCGTCCACTTCTTTCAGCGACCGGCACAAGAAGCGCAGCTCCTTATGGCGATAGTACTGTTAACCAAGGAGAGCAAAAATCATTTGTGATTAGCTTAACTGAAACTATTATTAACAAATGCATGGTTTCTTTTTTGTAAAAGTCATTTAAAGAGGATAATTACCTTATCAGTCCTCCCGTTTGGGCGTTGCTTTTCATAAACATCCCAATGGACTAGGTAGTCAGGCTGTGGTGACTTTGGATGATATGCACAACATTCAAAGATAACCATGAAATCAGTTCAAAAAAAAGAGATAACCATGAAATAATCATCACAAAATGTATTAAAAATGGCAGTTAATGTGTCCACTACTCATTATCTACTAATTCACCGAATGGTAATGATGTTCATGTTTTCTCATCTTATATAGGTTCGAATTTCTTACCATTTTAGCTCTTCTCCTTCGAGTCGGAGCAGTGTCTTGACTTGAACCATGAAAGAAGGAAACAGGGATTGCTTCAATCACACCACTAGTTGCTTCTGGGACCGGGACCCCTGCAAATTTTAAACAATTCAGTAAATTTTGTCCCAAATCAAGACAAAAGTTTCGTTTTACTATATAAGAAGTAAAAGGTTTAATTGTGTCCCCAATCCCCCTACTCTTTGGATTTTTGAAATTTTGTCCCTCTACTTTTAGTCCATCTATTTGTCCCATCGATAAAATTACTAATAGATTTATGTTATATTTGAATATGTAGCATTTTATTATTCAAAGGTTTGATTTAAAAATTAAAGTTCAATGTATATTTAAATTTAACAGAAGTCAATAAATAATATTATTAATTGGACTTTAATTTAAAAGAATATGGATAAACTTTAAAAACCCGAAAGAGTGCAAGAGCTAAAGGGCATAATTACTTCAAAGTAAAATAGTACAGCGATAAATGTTTAACATTTTGAAACGATAGTAAAGAAATCAAAATAAATATTAAATTGTGCCCTAAAAATCCTCAAATCCTAACTCACTTAAATATGATTTGAAAAAAAAATACCGAAATGAATCTAAAACAATCTCAATCTCAAATGATTAAAAACTCACCCTGAAGAAATTGTATAATGAACTCTACTCATTGTATCATTTATGATCTCAACTAATAATAATCTCTTAATTTGACGAGAGTTTTAGACTTGTGTTTTATTTTCAAGATCATAATTCAAACCTCTAACCTTTCTTATAAGACCTAACGTCTCATCTAACTAAAGTAAATTATTAATATGTCTTTGTTATGTTATTCTGTGTCCTAATTTTTTAATTCATACAGAGTATTTTTAAAACAAATCTAATCCAATGAGCTTTGATTTTTTTTCTTCTTTCTCTCCTTTTATATATAAATAGTAGAAAGAGAGAATGATGCTGAGAATCGAATCCAAACTCTCATGACACAGAGTCGAAGCATTTTGCATTTTTCATGTCATCAAAGGGTTGTGAGCTCCCCCGCTCATTAGGGGAGGTGCTTGTGGACTATAACTTAGTTGTTGATATTATTTTTAGAATTTAGAGATAGTTATTTTAATTTAAGGTTTAGGGTTATAATTTAGGGATAGTTGTTTCAATTACTTTAAAAACTAATTCTAACATATAAATCTTAAATTATAACCCTAAACCTTAAATTGAAACAACTATCTCTAAATTTTAACCTCCTACACCTAAATCCTTAAACCCTATACCCTAAACTAACTCTCTATACCCTAAAACTAAGGCGCTTGTGAAAACTTTTAGTTTCCACCGCCAGTGTATAGGATATTAATCCATATATAAATAGGGGAAAGATATTATTTTGATGAAAGATTTTGGATTGAAAAAAACTTTAATACATAAGTAAAGTTTACACGAGTCTTTCAATTTTATGGGTTAAAGATGTAGTTTAGTGGTTTAGATTTTAAGATTTAGAATTTAAAGTTAGTGTTTATAATTTATGGTTTAGAATTTAATAATCTAAAATTTAAGTTTATAGTACAAATATACAAGCTTGTGTAAAATATTTTTTACAGCTTGTATATTAAAATTAAACTCTTTTGGATTTGTGGTTTTTGTCTTATTTCAGTGATTTTTTCCTTTTCAAATCTAATCAATCTAAACAAAAAAATACTCTTCTTTTTTCTCTATTTTCTCTCATCAAAACCTAATCACATTTCCATTTTTTATTGTCTACAACAATTTTTTTTGTCAACCATCAATCATTTTTTTTTCTCTTTTTTGTTTTTTATGTTTTTTTGTTGACAACAATATATGTGTCAACATTAATCATTTTCTCTTCATCTTCTTTTCTTTCTTTTTTTCTTCATCGTCTTTTCTTATTTCTCCGTTGAAATTATTTTTCTTTTTTCTCTATCCATCCTCTTGTCTCGTGTTGTTATTTTTATTTTCTCATTACTCTTTTGATTGTGGGGTTTTCCTTATGCTATTGTTTGTTTATTTTTTTTTTTAATTTTTATATTCTTTCAAACGGCTTCTTTTAGTAGGTGTCGAACTAATTTTTAAGTACCTGGCTTTCTTGTGGAATGGTCTTCATTAATGATTAAAGGGGTTGAAGTTACTCATAAATAACTTTCCCGGTGATGTATGAACTCGTTCCTCATTGGTATGATGGAAGACTTTGTTTCACTGATGTAAACCTTTGAGAGTCACCGATTCAATCATTGCCTCCATCTTTAGTTTCCATGAAAAATTTGAGAAAGGATAATAATAATAGATTTTTATCTCTCTTCTCTCCAAATTTATTTCTTTCAAATATAACAATAATTTAACTTCAATATTTATTTCTTTCTTTTTGTTGATGGTCTAAAATTAGAGATTATGACTCGCATCCTTTCTTATTTGAATAGAGAGTCACAAGATAATAGATAGAACGTAACAATGATTGTGAATTTTAAAGACAGATTTTGAGTCATTAGTGTCGATCCTCATAAAGGAGAGAATCAACTTCCTTTTATACTCAAATAAAAAAATAGTAGTTGTCTTTGATAATCACCAATATATAATTACGAGTAAAAGTAAGCAAATGCTCTTAACTAAAGAAAATCTTAAGGAGCTTTTATCCGGCGGCCAGCTACTTTGATTTTGAGCGGCTGGCCTTTTTGTCCCCCACCCTTTACTTTTTTCCTTTGTCTTTTCTTCCTTCGTTGAGATTTTTTCTCCTTTCGGTTTTGTTTTTGTTGCTTTCCTCTGGTTGGTTCGGTGGATGTTGTTGTCTTTGCTAGCCATAATTCAAATTCGGGAGCACTTTTGAAAATAAAAAGTCAAGGCTTTCATGATAACCCGAGTTAAGAAGTACGGAGTAGAAGACCTCTTCCGTCTCCCATTTTCTCCTCCTCATTCTTTCTCCTTCTACAATTATATTCGACGTTTCTTCGATCCTCTCGGCAGTCCTTTTGGCATGATATTTTCGGTTGTTGGTGCATGCACATGAAATGTGATCTTGAAGTTTCTAGGCTTTGACTTTCTTTCAGTTGCTCATTCAAAAGTTCTTTTTTCTCTGGGTGGTAGAGCAGATAAGATGAGCTATGTCTTCATCGGCCAAAATGGCATGACTCTTGCTCGTATTGTCACCCTAGTGCTTAGATTCAACGGTAGTGCCCTTTGTGGTTGTCTCCTTATCCCCGATTAGTGGATCTTCAATAGATTCAGGCGGCTAACTCCTTTCTCCAAGCCCTTAAGCTTCAAGCATATGGTTTATGCTATTCCTTCAATTGTATTTTAATTTTTCTGTTGGTTTATGCTCAAGATTTTATTTTCTTGTTTGTTTATGAACTTTTATGGTTTTTGGTGTATGTTTGATGCTTGATTAATATTTTTCCTTGTTAATAATAAAAAAACTTCCTTTTATACTCCATGTTGTCATGTGACAACTAATAATAGGAGGATAAGGATTGTCGACTACAATAGACAACCTTGAGTCATCATATGGCATATCTTACATGTAATGCTTATCTATCACCCGTCTAACCTATTTGTCTAATGGTAAGGCGACTGAATTATTGAATTTATCAGTCATTGTCTCATCCATCAATTATCAGGTGGTTCCTAATCCTAACATAATTTATCATGCTTATCATGTGTTTATTACTTTTGGCATAGATTTGTCTGTGTAGAATGACTATTAATTATACTAACTATGACATAAAAAATATTATTTATGTCGTGACTCGACCCAACTCTTAAAATTGGGTCATGACATAATTAATCCAACTTTCACTCTTCTTCCTAAAAGTTGAATAGTATAATCTGAATATTCTAACACTATTGAAGGTTTCAATAATATCAATTTCTTTGCTATTAAAGTTTTCTAGCAATTATAGTGAAATTTCGAACACTATTGAGCCCTTCCTCAATAGGCATATCCTTGTCACCAACCTTATCATCTTGGTAAATAAGGCATAACCAAAGTATTTGATAGTTATATAAATCCTAAATATATTTGGGATCGAACCTAAATGAAGGGTAAAATTCATTGTTATCACTATTTATGAGACTTAAATTATTATTTTTTAATTCTGAACTTCGTACCATTTCACAAATGTTACGATATAGCTTATAAAAAATGAGATAATTATATGTTTGTATTATTTTTACAATAAATTTTAAGTTTTCATAAGAAGAAAGAAATCAACTATTAATCTAGATATGTATGGTTCTTTATGGCAATTCTTTGACCCTTTATACCAAACGAACTAGATCTTGGCATAAACTTAAAATCAGACAAAAAATATAACTAAATCCCCCAAAAATCTCATCCATGATAAAGGAATGAAGATTTTTTTTGGGGTTGGACATAAACTCAGTAACTATCAATGATGAGTCAATTGAAGCAATCTTGGCATAAACAATCATAAAGTAATTAAAATAAAATAATCAACAGAAATTGCACAGTATGAAAAAGAATGATTTTAAAATATATATATATATATTATATTTTGAGATCCATAAAAAATTTAATCTAAACAGTAGATTTAAAAAATTAAACATAAAAAATTGGAAATGGAGATGAAAAATTACCTAGAGAAAGAGTGGGGTTGGACATGGTGTCAGATTCCTTCCATTGACTCATCTTTGATAGCTGTTTGTAAAATCCCAAAATCTGTTTTAGACAACTCCTAGAGGTTCCAAACGCCCAAAACAACTACACGAGGCATACAAACCATACAAATACATTCTAGAGGCATGCTCCCTAGCAACCATACACAACAAAAACAAGATATAAAAAAGGCATCTAATCCAAAGACCATTCATGCCATTTCATAAAGCATGCTTTAACAAAGGCAACATTTAGGAAAATTTTAAGGTAAACAAATACCAACATGGCTTACAAGCAAGGGCATACATCTCGAAAGTCAAGTTAACAAACACATACGAGGAGTCTAACATGCTCTTAAACAATAACATCATACTCCAGAAGCATCATAGCACGAATACATGTCCCATTGCTTGACCATTACAACATAATTAAAAAGTTCATACTTGGTAGCTAAATAAGCACCACGAAGCACACTTGGAGGCCCCTTCTTGCACTTAGCAACCCCCGAACTAAGGATCTGCATTGTCGAACAAAGAGAAAGCGTAAGCAATAAAGCTTAGTGAGGGTAATCTCTTTAAAACAAAGCTCGACAATGCAGGGTCCAAGCACGAACTCAACCAAGGTAAATGCATGATTATACCTTCGATCCTCAAGAACCAAAATGTTAATGATGCATGAGCAATATTCAATTTTATGTCATGCTTAACAAGCTCATTTCTAGAATATATGTAAGCACATATAAACATCCAAGTAGGAATCACATTCCACATCACATTGATACACATATCAATCAATATTGGCACCTAGCTATGACTCGAATACTCGGATAAACACATTGGAACTCACATCCAACAACAACTTTACCTCACGGTGTGATTACACTCATCATCGGTCTCGCGAAGGGGATTCCACTCATCCTCACGCCTCGTCGATGGGATTCCACTCATCATCGACTATATATAAATAACAATTTCCGGGCGAACCCGTACTCCTCTTTGGTGACTCAACGCCACCAAGGCCACGCGCTAATTTGACTCATGTGTGCACACTAACATCCTAACGATCGATCATTTGTACTCAAGCATACTAGTGTCAACATTTAACTCAATCCACATTATCATTTACAACCCATTCCGTGCTTAGCACGTACTCACCATGATCACCATCATGAACCATCCACATGCATAACACAATGCATCACAACCATGCCTCATCACACATGTATAACACATTATACATAAACAATCATATCACCAAAATTACGAGGCATAAACATCAATTACAAGTTCAACCAATGACTCTAGTTTAAGTTTAGGATTAGGCTACCACCCTAATCCTAACTCTAGGTTGGTCTACCAAGTCCAACCTAGTCCACATGCTCGAACCAAATACTTAGAAAACACTTAGAAAACATTAACCACTCACATATACTTCCAAGCTCAAATACCAAGCAAGCAACCACCTTCAAGCTTCCGGATTTCCTCTCGATGCTTCACCAACACAAGTTCTCGCCTCTAAACAACCTCAACACAAACCAAACAACTTCCAATCAGCCCAAGCATCAAAGTACCTAACCATGAATACAAATCAAACATCAAACTCAACATTTCAAGCCATGAACAAACCCCAATTTTATCTAATTCGAGCAGCCCACAATCCTTGATCAAAACCCAAGTTTTCAACACATTTTATACCCACAAATGAACCCAAAACATCCCCCAACCATAGTACTAACATTAGCCAACCAATTCCAACCTAAAACAACCCCCAAAACTCACCCAAAACCCTTCAAAAAACCCCCTTTAAACCCAATTTCGGGAATGTGCTCAAAACCAAGTAAAATTTATATATGTTGAACCATTTAGCTCCTAGACTTCATAACTAATAACATTAAATCGAAATATTAAGTTTAGCAACTTAAAGTTATCATTTTTAATCAAAATCTCCAAAAACACCATTTTCAAAACATTGAGGAAAATGAAAACCATTTGTACTTTTGAAGAGAGGATGATGAGGACAAGTTGAAAATGTAGTTACCTTGCAAATCCGAGCTAAAATGGAGGAACAAGGTGATGGAATAGTAGAGGGGATGAGAGCTTCTTCAAACCGTTGTTTTTGTTTTTAGAAGAAGAAGATGAATAATGGCTATTGATAAATTAGGGGTTTAAAATTAAAAGTTGGGCTATTTACCACTTTTCCATAAATGAATGGCTAATTCCCTTATTCTTTAAAATCCCCCAAAATTGAATTTCATTTCAATTTAATCCAACACAAAATATTTTTTTTGAAACCCGAGGCCCAAAAAATTATTTTAGTTATAAAACCGAACCCAATATAATATTAAAATATTATTTTCACCCGACCCCTAAACCTGGGGGTTACATTTAGGGTGTTTTAATTTTGGTCACTAAATTTTTAATTTCTTTTCATAAAGGTCATTGACGTTAAAGAACACTGATGTGACCGTTAATTTCCTGTTTAACAAAAAGTTAAAGTTCATGACTTTAATGAAAATGGATTAAAAGTTTAGTGACTAAATTGCATATTTTAAATTCAATAATCAAAATAAAAGCTCTTTAAAAATTCAGTGGCTAGTTATGTAGTTACCCTTTTTCTAATTATTACTTACTTTTATTGTTGAGAATTTAAGAAAATGTTGTCTAAAAAACAGTCACAAAATCCAAAAAATGGTTGGTGAAATATTATTTTTTAAGGAAAAAGAGGCAGATTCTCACCAAAATAATTTAATTCTCCCTTATCTTATTTGGAAGGCTTACTCAAGTCTTTCCTGTTTTTGTTGTAATATTTGGAAGGTAAATGTGTGCATCCAATGCACTTGATTTAAATTTTAAATTCTTTTAATTTGTATTTTTAGATTTAAATTATTTTTTGTATTTCCAAATCATCCAAACGCTAATAATTTTTAAATTATATTACTCAAATTAGACACTCGAATTTGATTTGTTATTCAGATAGACACTCAAATTAATACTTACCTTACAAGCCATTTGTCTGTTCAAATTAATACTTACCTTAAACGATTTAAACTAAATTTAGTTATCAATTTAAACATAGATATCAAGTTTAAAATTTTAGTTAGACAAAAAATAAATATCAATTTAAATCTTGAATTCAAATTTAAATGCCTGATTTAAACTAAAAATAATATATGCCAAATTATGCATTAAAATCAAATTTAAACATTAGAACATATATTTAAACTAATATTTTTACAAAACCAGAGCTAATATTTGAATCTAGGGGCTAGCAGCCCCGCTCCTCTAAAATTTGTCGATTTTTTTTAATTTTAATTTGATCATTATAATTCATGTATAAAAATATGATAATTTGTGTTTAGCCTACAAAAATATCAAGTATCATGTACCAATATTGAGAAAGATTAGGCCAATAATTTGTATTTTAATTACGTATATAGTAATTCAGTACAATGTTTCTTTCACCTTTCAAATGAACATTTGTTCCTTGTTTTCACTGTCTTACTTCAATGTCTATAACAATTGCATTTTTAATCATGTAAAGATCATACATTTACCAGGCGAGTATGTCGAATACTGATTAGATTTTTTTGTTTGAATCAGAATATTTATACTAAAAGATAAACCGCTAACTATAAATTAACAACTCATTTTATTTTCAACTCAAATTAGACATTCGAATTTGATTTGTTATTCAGATAGACACTCAAATTAATACTTACCTTACAAGCCATTTGTCTGTTCAAATTAATACTTACCTTAAACGATTTAAGCTAAATTTAGTTATCAATTTAAACATAGATATAAGTATAAAATTATAGTTAGACAAAAAATAAATATCAAATTAAATCTTAAATTCAAATTCAAATACCTAATTTAAACTAAACATAATATATGTCAAATTATGCATTAAAATCAAATTTAAATATTAGAACATATATTTTTACTGAAATTCACTAATATTATATAAGTTCGAATCACAATATTTACGGTATCTATGTTTAATAAGAAAAATATACATTTTTACTCTTGAATAGTGATTGAAACATGGGTGGACTGCATGTTCCCAACTTGGCAGGCTTACAAGAAAGACTGATAAAAGTATCTAAAACTAAAATTCAATTGGTTAAGTGCATGTTTTCCACGTGTCATAACGGAAATAGGAAGTTACGAATTAATCTACACCGTGTAAAATCAACAACAAGATGATTTTGTGGGTTAAGACACTAGGTCCAGGGAAAGACCGAGAGGGAGTTAGATGGGGCGGTCGCCTTTTCTAAAATTTTAAAATAAAATTAGAAATTTTCTATATGTTTTTTATTGGAAATCTATTTTCGGCCCCTTAAAATTTTATAAGTTCACTACCTAACATAAAGTTTTGCGTCCGTCCCTGAGTCTAGGTCCCTTAAATAAGATTAGGAGTTTAAATCATAACGTTGTAAATGGAGCAATTGAGTTAGGAAAGTCACTCTCATAATAAACATCTACAGTACCGATCCGAATTAGTCAATTAATTAGTTGAATTCCGATAATTATACCAAAAAAATATACCGTATAAAAAAGTAAACAAAAAACAAAACCAGAGAATCTAGGGGCTAGCAGCCCCGCCACTCTAAAATTTGTCGAATTTTTTTTTTTAATTTTAATTTGATCATTACAATTCATGTATAAAAAAAATATGATAATTTGTGTTTAGCCTCCAAAAATGTCGAGTATCATGTACCAATAAATTGTATTTTAATTTCGTATATAGTAATTCAGTACAATATATCTTTCACCTTTCAAATGAACATTTGTACCATGTTTTCACTGTCTTACTTCAATGTCTATAACAACTGCATTTTTAATCATGTAAAGATTATACATTTACCAGATGAGTATGTCGAATACTGATTAGATTTTCTTTCAATTGACTCATGAATGATAGCTACTGAGTTGAAGTGTTTTTTTTTTTCTAGAACAAATATTTGGAGGTCGAAAATGAGGAAATGGCCACTCAAATTGTTTATAAAATAAATTGGAAATATCTGTAACTAATTTTTGTTCCAATTTTGGTAATTAGCACCTTTTCTAGGGTAAACTATATAAGTAGTCACCAAATTTTTAGGGTACTTTAATTTTAGTCACTAAAATTTTAATTTGTTTTCATTAAAGTCATTGCTGTTAAAGAACACTGATGTGACTGTTAACTTCTGGTTTAACAGAAAGTTAAAGTCTGTGACTTTAATGAAACGGATTAAAAGTTTAGTAATTAAATTGCATATTTTAAATTCAATAATTAAAATAAAAGTGCCCTAAAAATTTAGTGGCTATTTATGTAATTATCCTTTTTCTAATCATTACTTATTTTTATTGTTGAGAATTTAAGACAATGGGTTGTCTAAAAAACACAGTCACAAAATCCAAAAAAGGTAGGTGAAATATTATTTTTTTAAGAAAAAAAGGCGAATTCCCACCAAAATAATTTAATTCCCCCTTATCTTATTTGGAAGGCTTACTCAGGTCTTTTCTGTTTTTGTTGTAATATTTGGAAGGCAATTGTGTGCATCCAATGCACTTGATTTAAATTTTAAATTCTTTTAATTTGTATTTTTAGATTTAAATTATTTTTTGTATTTCCAAATCATCCAAATGTTAATAATTTTTAAATTATATTACTCAAATTAGACACTCGAATTTGATTTGTTATTCAGATAGACACTCAAATTAATACTTACCATAAAAGTCATTTTTCTGTTCAAATTAATACTTACCTTAAACGATTTAAGCTAAATTTAGTTATCAATTTAAACATAGATATCAAGTTTAAAATTTTAGTTAGACAAAAAATAAATATCAAATTAAATCTTAAATTCAAATTTAAATTTAAATACCTGATTTAGACTAAAAATAATATATGCCAAATTATGCATTTAAATCAAATTTAAATATTAGAACATATATTTTTACTGAAATTTGTCAATATTGTATGGGTTCGAATCACAATATTTATTGTATCTGTGTTTAATAAGAAAAATATGCACTTTTACTCTTGAATAGTGATTGAAACATGGGTGGACTGCATGTTCCCAACCTGGCATGCTTACAAGAAGTACTGGTAAAAGTATCTAAAACTAAAATTCAATGTGGTTAAGTGCATGTTCTCCATGTGTCATAACGAAAATAGGAAGTTACAAATTAATTTGCACCGTGTAAAATCAACAACAAGATGATCTTCTGGGTTAAGACATTACGTCTAGAGAAAGACCGAGAGGAGATTGGATGGGTCGGTCGCCCTCTTAAATTTTAAAAAAAATTATATGTTTTTTATTGGAAACCTATTTTCGTCCATCTAAAATTTTATAAGTTCACCCTCTTAACATAAAGTATAGCGTCCGTCCCTGAGTCTAGATCTCTTAAATAAGATTAGGAGTTCAAATGCTAATTCGAATTAGTCAATTAATTAGTTGAATATCGATAATTAAACCAAATAAAATGCACCGTATAAAAAAGGTAAACAAAAAAAACCAGAGCTAATATTTGAATCTAGGGGCTAGCAACCCCACTCCTCTAAAATTTGTCGATTTTTTTTTTTAATTTTAATTTGATCATTATAATTCATGTATAAAAATATGATAATTTGTGTTTAGCCTCCAAAAATGTCAAGTTTCATGTACCAATATTGAGAAAGATTAGGCCAATAATTTGTATTTTAATTTCGTATATAGTAATTTTTGCTTGACAGTTTGGATCGTGCACCACTCCTTCTTTCTTTATACGTCTCGTTTGGACAGAGATAAGGAGATTCAAGAGTCTCGTTTGGACAGAGATAAGGAGATTCAAGAGGTTGCTAAATTTTGTTGGTATGCTTATCTCCATAGAAATTTTTATTTTTCTTTGTTTTTGAGTTGTAAGGATTTTTGTGTTGTTTAATCCAAATATTCTTTTTATTGGATACATTGAAATTGTTTTTTCTAAAAATTTAATAAAAATTTAGTGACTTTTATATAAAAAAATAGTTACAAAGGAAAGGTAAAATATTAGTTATGTGTCAAGTGTAAGGTATATGGTGAAAATAAAATGTTATTCTACTTCAAAGATTTTAAATTTTGATATTTTTTTAAAAGTCACTTATCGTGCACACAAGTAACAAACTTTTTTAATCAAAAGTCTCATTTTTAATAAATATTACAGAGCCTCTGAATCTTCGAGCAGTGTTATTTCTGAGTCTAGGCAAGAGAGACACATGCCTCGGGCCCAGTTATTTTTTAGTACTACTTGTTACGAGGGTTCAATTTTTTAATACTTGTTAAGGTCTATTGTTTTTCATATTAGTTATTAGGAGCACAATTTTTTTTTCAACACTTGTTATTAGGGTCCCAATTTTTTAAAATATTTGTTATTATGGGTCTACTCTTAAAATACATTTTTTTCCTAATATTTGTTATTAGGGTTCTATTTTTCTCAATACTTGTTAGTAGTGGCCTATTTTTTTCAATATTTATTATTAGAGATATATTCTTACAATTTATTTTTTTCACCACTTGTTATTAAGAGTCTATTCTTTAAAATACTTATTATAGAAACATACTATTTAAATTTATTTTTTTCCATACGGGGCTAAATTTTAAAATTCACTCTCAGATCACTAAAATTTCAGAAAATAAAAAATGTTGTCTTCTGCACTCTCTAATTTTTTTTTATTCAAATATAGTGTATGCATAATTTGACAAGAAGTGAATACACTATATTTGAATAAAAAAAATGTGTGAGTGCAATAAGATGGTGACTACTGACTTCACATTTCCAAAAGAATTTAAGCACATTACTTCAATGGAGGCATTGAACACAGTGATGGGTTTGCTACATCTACCCAGACAGCAGCTCCGGCCTCGGAGTGGTGCAGAGCAAGATATACCCTGTTTACTTCATGGCCATGGCTTGGCTTTTTGTGGAACAGGAAAAGAATGATCTCAAGTTAATTGCTAGTAAAACTGTGATAGTTCATCGCTGAGCTCCCTTTGCCTTTCTTTCAGTTGAACTAGAAGCAGTCCTCTGATTAACATTACCAAAGTCCCTCATCTTCTCCAAAATGTCTCCCAAACTCACTAGATTACTTGACTCACAAGGTGAGATTTTCCAACCACAGAAAAGAAATGAAGTATGTTTCCAACCTAAATCCAACTCAGACCAGGTTCCTTCTTAACCCCTCGCTGTAGCATCAGTTCTCTGACACTCGCAGCCAATGGTTCTACAGCAGCATCAGCATAGATGCTGTGAAGAAGAACATATGATGCAGACTCTTGGGGTTCAAGCTCGATTACTTTCATTGCAGCACGATTCCCAGTTACGGCATCCTTATAAACCTTGCAAGCACTCAACAAGGCTCTCCACATTATTGGATTATTCTTGAAACCCGAGGTGAGGATGAAGTTTTCAGCCTCTGCTAGCCTTCCAGCTCGACCAAAGAGGTCAACAACACAGCAGTAATGCTCTATGCTGGTTTCAACACCGTAATCCTTCATGCTTTCAAAGTATCTGTGGTAATTCAAAAGGTTACACATAGTTATTATGAATAAAAGCAAAGAAATAAAATCTGCTTGAACAGAAGCTCCTACGGAGATTGGCATAGAGAAACAGAATGCTTATGGGAGAAATATAGCAGCTCAACAAGACAAGAGAAAAGAGGAAGTTGGGACTTCAAAACCAGTGCATATATTTACAAGTATTCTATCATCTGCATAAAACAAAATGCTATTCTATATAAAGCTAAATTAAGTCCCCAGCTTACTAAAGTTAGTGAATCATTAATTTCCAAGTACTAACAATTTCCCATTGTAAAAATTTGGGCAGCCTGTAGATTGATTCAGTCTAGAAATTTACGGATGCAACCCTTCACGTCCTCATGCATGCACATCACAAATACAAATGCAGTTAGAAATGATAGAAGGGATGACTCCTTTGACATACTTTAATCCTTCTTCGACAAGCCCACCATAACTGCAAGCAGATAAAACTCCTACAAATGTAATCTGATTAGGCTTAATCCCGTGTTCCTTCATCAACCCAAAGAGGTTTAAAGCATCCCTAGCACAGCCATGTTGTGCGCAGCTACAGATCATCACTGACCAAGAAACCACATCTGGATTCTCTGTCTCTTGAAATGTCAGATTAGCGGAATCTATGTCGCCACACTTTGCATACATGCAAATCTGTGAGTTTTGAACAATTCTAAAGTTCCCAAAGCCACTTTTCACTACATGTCCATGAACCTGCTCTCCCAATCTTGCAATTGCTAGATCTGCACAAGCACTCAAAATGTTTGAGATAGTGAACTCATCTGGTCTTCCTCCACAGGCCATCAGTTCATAAAAGAGACTCAATGCACTTTCAAATTTCCCATTTTGAATATAGCCCGCAATCATGGATGTCCACAAGACAATATCTCGCGTGGGTGTTGATCTAAAACATTTCAAACCATCTTCAGTTGATCCCATCAAGGAATACAGTTCAATAAGCGCACTTCCTATGAACTCATCAGACTGCAAGTTATACTTGCATATTTGAGCGTGAATTTGCTTTCCATAGACAAAATCTCCAACTGCAATACAAGCTTTAAGCATGCTTGAGAATGTAAATTTTGAGGGCTTCAACCCTTGTCTTTGCACTTCAAAGAAAAGTCTGCAGGCTTCGTTTGCACATTCCTTGCTAATGCTTCCTGTTTCTATAAATCCAGATATCATGGCATTATACATGACAATATTGCGGTTTGGCATGCTTGTGAAAATTTTGATTGCACTATGTAGTTCTCCCTTTTTTGCATACATATCAAGCAATGCCGTCCCAACAACAATGTCGATATCAAACCCGAGTTTCATTATACATCCATGGAGCATTTTCCCACACATTATCCCTACATCCATGTTCGTACAACAAGCCTTCAAGACACTTCCCATGGTATAAGTATTCAAGTTCAAGCCATTTCGATGCATGCTTGTTAATAGTTTCAACATTTCTTCATTTTTATTCATACGAACATAACCAGCAATCAATGTATTCCATGAAATCTCATCAATCTCCTTGGAATTCTCAAACAAAAATCGTGCCTGATCAACACACTCACATTTGCAATACATATCTATCAAGGAGTTCGACAAAAATCCTATCTCACTCAATCCACTCACTACAATCAATCCATGAATTAGCTTCCCTTGCCTCGTACGCGTGCGACGCATTCCGCTTGTCTCGTACGCGTCCACTTCTTTCAGCAACCGGCACAAGAAGCGCAGCTCCTTATGGCGATAGTACTGTTAACCAAGGAGAGCAAAAATCATTTGTGATTAGCTTAACTGAAACTATTATTAACAAATGCATGGTTTCTTTTTTGTAAAAGTCATTTAAAAAGAGGGTAATTTCCTTATCAGTCCTCCCATTTGGGCGTTGCTTTTCATAAACATCCCAATGGACTAGGTAGTCAGGCTGTGGTGACTTTGGATGATATACACAACATTCAAAGATAACCATGAAATCAGTTCAAAAAAAGATAACCATGAAATAATCATCACAAAATGTATTAAAAATGGCAGCTAATGTGTCCACTACTCATTATCTACTAATTCACCGAGTGATAATGATGTTCATGTTGTCTTATCTTATATGGTTTCGAATTTCTTACCCGTTTAGCTCTTCTTCTTCGAATCGGAGCAGCGTCTTGACTTCGAACAGGAAAGAAGGAAACAGGGATTGCTTCGATCACACCACTAGTTGCTTCTGGGACTGGGACCTCTGTCAATTTTAAACAATTCAGTAAATTATGTCCCAAATCAAGACAAAAGTTTTGTTTTACTATATAAGAAGTAAAAGGTTTAATTGTGTCCCCAATCCCCCTACTCTTTGGATTTTTGAAATTTTGTCCCTCTACTTTTAGTCCATCTATTTGTCCCATCGATAAAATTACTAATAGATTTATGTTAAATTTGAATATGTAGCATTTTATTATTCAAAGGTTTGATTTAAAAATTAAAGTTCAATGTATATTTAAATTTAACAGAAGTCAATAAATAATATTATTGATTGGACTTTAATTTAAAAGAATATGGATAAACTTTAAAAACCCGAAAGAGTGCAAGAGCTAAAGGGCATAATTACACCAAAGTAAAATAGTACATCGATAAATATTTAACATTTTGAAATGATAGTAGAGAAATCAAAATGAATATGAAAATGTGCCCTAAAAATCCTCAAATCCTAACTCACTTAAATATGATTTGAAAAAAAAAATGCTGAAATGAGTCTAAAACAATCTCAATCTCAAATGATTCAAAACTCACCCTCGAGAAATTATATAATGAACTCTACTCACCGTATCATTTATGATCTCAACTAATAAAAACCTCCTAATTTGACGAGAATTTTAGACTTGTGTTTTGTTTTCAAGGTCAGAATTCAAACCTCTAACCTTTCTTATAAGACCTAACGTCTCATCCCACTAAAGTAAATTATTAATATGCCTTTGTTATGCTATTATGTGTCCTAATTTTTTAATTCATACAGAGGGTATTTTTAAAACAAATCTAATCCAATGAGCTTTGATTATTTTTCTTCTTTCACTCCTTTTATATATAAAGAGTAGAAAGAGATAATTATGCTGAGAATCGAATCCAAACTCTCATGACACAGAGTCAAAGCATTTTGTGTTTTTCATGTCATCAAAGGATTGTGAGCTCCCCCGCTCATTAGGGGAGGTACTTGTGGACTAGAACTTTGTTGTTCCTATTATTTTTAGGATTACACCCAACAGTCATCATAATGTAGATCTTGTTGGGATTGTAATATATATATATATATATATATATAAAGGAATAATATCCTATACACTGGCGATGGAAATTGAGAGTTTCTATAAGCGTCTTAGTTTTAGGGTATAGGGAGTTAGTTTAGGGTATAAGGTTTAGGGGTTTAGGTGTAGGGGTTTAGTATTTAGGGATAATTATTTCAATTTAAGGTTTAGGATTATAATTTAGGGTTTATAGGTTATGATTTAGTTTTTAGGGTAATATGGTGAGGGTTTAGGTTTAAACTTATAAACCCTAAATTATAACCCTAAAACTTAAATTGAAATAATTGTCTTTAAGTTCTAATCCCCTACACCTAAACCCCTAAACCCTATACCCCAAACTAACTTCCTATACCCAAAAACTAAGGCGCTTGTGGAAACTTTCAGTTTCCATCGTGTAACACTCGGGCTTAGGGCTAGGTGAAAATAATATTTTAATATTATTTGGGCTCGGGTTTATAATTAAAATAATCTTTTAAGTTTCGGGTTTCAAAAATAAATATTTAAAATTGGACCAAATTGAATAAATTACAAATTAAAAAGTTTTTAAAGAAGAAAGAAGATAACCATTCATTAATGGCCTTTTGATAATTTGCCCACCTTTTGATTTAAATCCCCATTTTTCACCAAATAGACATTATTCACTCTCTTCCTCATCCATTCTAACGTGAAAATAAAGCTCTCTCCTCTTCATCACTATTCCATCAAAAAGCTCATCCATTTCAACTCATTTTTGAAAGGTAATATCGTTTTTGACTTCTCCTCAACTCCCTCTCTTTAAAAGTACCATTTGTTTTCATTTTCATTGAAGTTTTGGAAAATGAAGTTTTGAAGATTTTGATTAAAAATGAAAACTTTATATTGTTAAGCTTAATGTTTTGATTTAATATGGTTAGTTATGAAGTATAGAAGTTAAATGGTACCACATATGTGAATTTTGAATGGTTTTAAGCAATTCCCGAATTTGGGTATAAATGGGGTTTTTGGAGAGTTTTGGGTGAGTTTTGGGGGTTGTTTTAGGTGGAGATTGATAGGCTATTGATAGTACTATGGTTAGGGGTTGATTTGGGATCATTTGTGAGTGCAATGGATGTTGGCCGTAGCCCTGGACCGTAGTCCTCCCTTGCATGGTGAGCTCGAATAATCCTATGGCATGCCAATTGTATCCAATGTCCATAAATACACACAAATTCACATAGTCCATGATTTTCAGATCATATCATATCAAATAACAAGATGAGCCGTAGCTCCATATCAGGTAGCATTTCGTATTATTTTCACATACATGTAGCATATCATAGTCAAATTCGAACATATCAAAGTAATGCAAGGCACTTACCAAATTTACCATTCGAACATAGTTGCTCTACGTGAGCCCTTAACAAATGCATACATAATTATAAATAATGCAACGGGACGACACTGAGTCTATCCCTTGACACAACTACACTCACCTCGATATTAGGATTCTCGTATAATGACAACTTTTCTCTTAGTTGACGGTTGTTCTTTATCGACTTCTTGAACTAGATTAAATTAGAATTGGTTAGGACCGAAAAAATAATATCGAATAAATATAAAAATATTAATTAGACTCGATATCGAAATTTAGACCAACCAAGAATTTGAACTTACCCCGACGTCGGTAGAAATTCGATATTACTATATTCAAAATATCGGACCACCAATCCAATACTGAACCACCTAATTATTTTTCTGTCTTCCCTTCACTAATCCCTTAATCTCGATATGTCTCTAACTTCATTTCCTAATTTTCCTTATGCTTTGGTTCGTCCTCCTCCCCCTATTTATAGTACTGATCGAATCCTCCTTCATTATCTTGATTTCTCGTGGCTTATGCCTTAAAATAAAGCCACACATGGCTTAACGTGGCTTAATGTGGCTTAAGGCAATTGCCACAATTTCCTTAAAGTGGCCCCGTGGCCTGGGCAATTTGAATTCGTGGATTTGCCTAGTGCAATTCCTTCAAAATGAAGGAATTACACGGCAGGTCCACCATTTTCTTACTTTATGTCTCTCTTTTCTTTTAATAATAATAATAATAATAAACCGAATAAATAGGTTTCGAATCTAATTTCTACTAGACCTTGGGTGGCCCTTGCGTGGATTCAAGGCGTTGAGAGCCGACCTTGGCGGTTGTGGAGATGGTTCTTTCAGATTGACGATGCTTGTGAGTATTTACCGAGCGTATGCTTCTCGCATGTTTTGAGGGAGGGGAATCAAGTGGCGGATGCCCTTGCGAAAGGGGGTGTTGATAGGGTGTCTTGGTTGTGGGTTCGGCCTTGATTTTGAGTCGTGTTTGTCCTTTGTATTACACAACTAATGGTACTCTTTTCCCCCACTTAGGCTTAGGGGGGTTTTTAATGAGGCTATTAGTTGTGCTTTGTATGATTTTTACTTCAATAAAATCATATTGCTGATAAAAAATAATAATAATAATAAACCGAATAAATAGGTTTCGAATCTAATTTCTACTAGACCTGAATAATTTAATAATAATAAACCCGAATAATTAATAAGACCAAATAATTTATAGAACCGATATAAAATACTCGGTCATCGGAACTAAATTCCGACTAGACCGGTTTTTGGGATGTGACAACATTTTTCTGTTCAAATTAATACTTACCTTAAACGATTTAAGCTAAGTTTAGTTATCAATTTAAACATAGATATCGAGTTTAAAATTTTAGTTAGACAAAAAATAAATATCAAATTAAATCTTAAATTCAAATTTAAATACCTGATTTAAACTAAAAATAATATATGTCAAATTATGCATTAAAATCAAATTTAAATATTAGAACATATATTTTTACTTGAAATTCACTAATATACATGTTTACTCTTGAATAGTGATTGAAACATGGATGGATTGCATGTTACCAACTTGGCATGCTTACGAGAAAGACTGATAAAAGTATCTAAAACTAAAATTCAATGTGGTTAAGTGTGTGTTTTCCACGTGTCATAACAGAAATAAGAAGTTACGAATTAATCTGCACCGCGTAAAATCAACAACAATATGATTTTGTGGGTTAAGAACTAGGTCCAGGAAAAGACCGAGAGGGGGCTGGATGTGGTGGTCGCCCCCTAAAATTTAGAGAAAAAAAATTAGAAATTTCCTATATGTTTCTTATTGGAAACTTATTTTTGCCCCCTAAAATTTTATAAGTTCACCCTCTTAACATAAAGTTTTGCGTTCGTCCCTAAGTCTAGATCCCTTAAATAAGATTAGGAGTTTAAATCTTATCGTTGTGAATGGAGCAATTGAGTTAGGAAGGTCACTCCCATAATAGACATCTACAATACCGATTCGAATTAGTCAGTTAATTAGTTGAATACTGATAATTATACAAAAAATGTACCGTATAAAAAAGCAAACAAAAAACAAAACCAGAGCTAATATTTGAATCCAGGGGCTAGCAGCCCCGCCCCTCTAAAATTTGTCAAATTTTATTTTTTTTAATTTTAATTTGATCATTATAATTCATGTATAAAAAATATGATAATTTGTGTTTAGCCTCCAAAAATGTCAAGTATCATGTACCAATATTGAGAAAGATTAGGCCAATAATTTGTATTTTAATTTCGTATATAGTAATTCAGTACAATATTTCTTTCACCATTCAAATGAACATTTGTTCCATGTTTTCACCATCTTACTTCAATGTCTATAACAACTGCATTTTTAATCATGTAAAGATCATACATTTACCAGACGAGTATGCCGAATACTAATTAATTTTTTTTGTTTGAATCAGAATATTTACCGTCGATAACAACAATTAATTTTTTTACCGTAAATACTTATATTAAAAGATAAACGGTTAACTATAAATTAACAACTCATTTTATTTTCAATTGATCAATCTTTTCGTCCTCCACCTTGTAAAAAAGATATTCATTTTGATCACGGGAGTATTATAAGTCTTCCATTGAGTCAAAAATGCTATAATTGAAGGACACCATCAGGGACGGTCCTAAGTTTTTGGAGGCCCAGGGCGAACTTAAAAAACAAGTCTTAAATTGAGTATTTAAATTGTAATTATAGTTACAGTCGTATTTTCGGTTGTGTTGTGTTTATCATGATTGTGGATATAATAGATGTTATTTTGTTTATTGCGAGTATCGTGGTTATGAATTTTTTTAGTAACATATGCTATTGTAGACATAATTGTTCCATATATCGCGGTTTTAGATGATGCCACTACCGTCATATAACGATCGTTGTTGTGGTTGCATGCCGCTATTTAAATCTTTGTCCCTAATAGCAAGTAATGAAAGAAATTAAATTTTAAGTGTTGGTCCATCATAACAAGTATTGAAAAAAATTGGTCCCCTAATAACAAGTATTGAAAAAATAAAATTTTTAAACTATTAAATAAAACTTTGATACACATTCCGTGTAAACTTTAGTTTACATGTGCCTTTTAGTTTTAGGGGTTAAGGTTTTAGTTTAGGGTTTAAAGTGTAAGGGTTTATGTTGTAGAGTTTATAATTTAAGATTAGTGTAGAGAACTTAGGGTATATGGTTTAAGGTTTAGTTTTTAGGGTTAGGGTTAGAATTTAGGATTTGAGTTTTATAATGTAAATATGCATGCTTGTGTAAAATTAGTTTTACTAGCATGTATATCAAAATTATACCTTAAAACTATGCCCATAATAACAAATATTAGAAAAAACTGGAGCCCTAGTAACATGTACTAGAAAAAAATTGAATATTAAGAGTAGATCCCTAATAATAAATATCGGAAAAAACTCAACCTCTAATAACAAGTACTAAAAAATGGGCCCTTAATAACAAGTATTAGAAAAAAATTGAATATTAAGAGTAGACACTTACTAATAAATATTGAAAAATACTCAGCCTCTAATAACAAATATAAAAAATAGGGCCCTAATAACAAGTATTAGAAAAAAATAAATATTAAAAGTAGATCTTTAATAATAAATGTTGGAAAAATCTTAACCCCTATTAACAAATATTTTAAAAAAATAGGCCCTAATAATAAATATTAAAATAAACTAAATCTTTAAATATAATTAAAAATATACAATATTTAATTTTCTTGTGCAATGGGCCTTGGGCGGGCGCCTTGCTGCCCCTGCCCAGGGCCGGCCCTGGACACCATTTTGGGAATGTAAGAGTGACTACAAATGTGATGGGTTGATACTTATTTATTCAAACATTTAGTAATAATCGAGTGAATTTACCTGGGCAATAGAAGTCATTGTATATAGTCTCTAGAAAGAAGAAAGTTTTAAAATTAGTTAAATTAAATAGTTACAAAGGAAAACTTCTTCAACCCTAGTCGCTCTCCACAGTCAAAATTCTTTCAATCCTAGTCGTTATCTATTTTGATCAATCCCTTTGATCGGTGGTCGGTAATCAATTTTAGTATTGGTTGCCGACTACCGGATTTATTAGTTTTCTTGTTTTTTATTTTAATAAGAATCCCTTTCTCTGTCCTTGTGACACGTTTTTTCCTCTGTCCTTGTGACATGTCTTTGTTTTTGTTTTGTGGTTTGGTTCATCTGTCTTTGTGGCTTGTTTCAGCATACCCTAGCGATCGATTGTTGTTCGCACAGAGACTCATTCGGCGCTAGTTTTTGATTTATGTTTTCGTCGGTGGTCACTTGGAAAGTTATCCCCACTCGGTTGATGGTTGTTTGCTGATGAAATCAGTCTTGGGTAGCGGTACTTTTTGCTTGACAATTTGGATGGCGCACCACTCCTTTCTTTATGTGTCTCGTTTGGACAGAGACAAGAAAAATCAGTAGGCTGGTAAATTTTGTTGGTATGTTTATCTCCATAGAAATTTTCATTTTTCTTTGTTTTTGGTTGTAAAAATTTTTGGGTTGTTTAATCCAAATATTTTTTTTCTTAGATGCATTGTAATTATATTTTTTCTATGAATTTAATAAAAATTTAGTGGTTTTTAAAAAAATAGTTACAAAAGAAAGGTAAAAGATCAGTTACGGGTCAAGTGTAAGGCATATTGTCATGGGGCTAGGTCTAGGCGAGTCTAGTCTCGTGCGGCCTTGGTCGCGAAGCACTTGGAATGGCTTAGAAAGCGGCCAAGTCAGCCTTACTCACTAAGCTTGGAAGGCTTAGTCTCGGATTGCGGAAGCTCTCTTGGAAAATGAAAGGGGTGATGGCTCACAAAGCAAAGAAAGAAAGAGGATGCACACTCGTTTAAGAAAGCTATGGCCTCGTTAAAAACTCCCCCTAAGCCTAGATGGGGAGAAAAGAGTACCAAAGCTTCTTTATTAACAAAGCAAGGAAAAGATTACAAAGGAAGAAATGAAGCAAGTGTGGAATGTGTGGAATGCCTAAGATGGATGGAGGAGGGCTCTATTTATAGTCTAATCCCCCTCGATCCAATGGCTAGGAATGACTCGATCCAATGGTCTTGGATGAGTCTTACAAAAGAATCTCCTATTCAAGGCAAGCTTGTCATATTCAAATAGACTTGCCCTGATTACAATCACTCTTGCCCATAATAGATAGCCTATTACATCATTGCTTGGTTGTCTTGAAATACTTCCCCCATGGATGGATAGCTTTCCATATGTATTTCTCCAAGGATGACAACTTGGCATGGGAATTAGATGCTTGGGCGGATTGGGCTTCTCATGGTCCAATCTTGGTGTCCAAAATCCCCATCTCTTAGATGCCTTTGGCTGAATCAGGCCCTAGGGGTGTGGACAACTCGGCTAGGCTCCTCCTAGGCCCTCGTGTGCGCACATCGGGTGCGGGCTCGGCTCCTTGGGCGTGCACGTCGGGTGCAGGCTCGGGCTCCATGTCTTGGGCAGCATGGAGGGTGCATGGCAAGGCCCCCTCGGGTGCAAGTGTTGGGCTCCCTCGGGTCCATGTGTTGTGGGCAGCACATGGGGTGCTTGGCAAGGCCCCATGGTGAGCTGGAACTGGCCTAGCTCGGCTCTCTTGGGCGCGGACACCACCAAGGGCGTTGTGCATGGCCCCTTGGTGTGTGAACTCGGCAACTACTTGGGCCCCTCGTCGGGTGGGAGATGTGGTGCGCATGGGTCAGCGCCTATGGGTGCGGCTAGCCCGGTCGCGTAAAGCTGGCCCGTGACAATATGGTGAAAATAAAAAATTGATCTACTTCATAAATTTTGAATTTTGATTTTTTTAAAAGTCAGCCTATCGTGCACACAAATCAACAAACATTTTTAAACAAAAGTCTCATTTTTAATAAATATTATAGAGCCTCTGAATCTTCGAGCAGTGTCATTTCTGTGTCTGGGCAAGAGAGACACATGCCTAGGGCCCAGTTATTTTTTAGTACTACTTGTTACGAGGAATCAATGTGGTTAAGTGCATGTTCTCCACGTGTCATAACGAAAATAGGAAGTTACGAATTAATCTGCATCGTGTAAAATCAACAACAAGATGATCTTGTGGGTTAAGACACTACGTCCAATGAAAGACCGAGAGGAGGTTGGATGGATCGGTCGCCCCTAAAATTAAAAAAAATAGAAATTTTTTATATATTTTTTATTGGAAACCTATTTTTGTCTCCCTGAAATTTTATAAGTTCACTCTCTTAACATAAAGTTTTGTGTCCGTCCTTGAGTCTAGATCCCTTAAATAAGATTAGGAGTTCAAATTCTAACACTGTAAATGGAACAATTGAGTTAAGAAGGTCACTCCCATAATAGACATCTACAATACTAATTTGAATTAGTCAATTAATTAATTAAATACCGATAATTAAACCAAAAAATCACCGTATTAAAAAAAGTAAACAAAAAACAAAACCAGAGCTAATATTTGAATCTAGGGCTAGCAGCCCCGCCCCTCTAAAATTTTTCGAATTTTAATTTGATCATTATAATTCATGTATAAAAAATATGATAATTTGTGTTTAGCCTCCAAAAATTTCAAGTATCATGTACCAATATTGAGAAAGATTAGGCCAATAATTTGTATTTTAATTCCGTATATAGTAATTCAGTACAATATTTCTTTCACCTTTCAAATGAACATTTGTTCCCTGTTTTCAGTCTTACTTCAATGTCTATAACAACTGCATTTTTAATCATGTGAAGATCATACATTTACCATACGAGTATGCCGAATACTGGTTAGATTTGTTTGTTTGAATCAGAATATCTATCGTCGATAACAACAACTAATTTCTTACCACAAATACTTATACTAAAAGATAAACGGTTGACCATAAATTAACAACTCATTTTATTTTCAATTCAGATCAATCTTTTCATCTCCACCTTGTAAAAAGACATTCATTTTGATCATGGGAGTATTATAATTCTTCCATTGAGACAAAAATGCTATAATTGAAGGATGCCATTTTGGGAATGTAAGAGTGAATACAAATGTGATGGGTTGAGACATATTCATTCAAACATTTAGTAATAATCGAGTCAATGTAAACATGGGCAATAGAAGTGATCGTGTATAGTCTCTAGAAAGAAGAAAGTGTTACAAAGTAATCAATCCAAGATGATAATAAAAATAAAATAAAATGAAGAAATAACTTTCATCAAATAAGAAAAGAAGAATTATAAAACCAGATTAAAGTTGAGGCCTGCGAAGAGCAGTTTCTTTAAGACAAATTTCGACCACTCCGCGGTGCTTGAGTTTGGTTGGTCGTTCGTCTCCCAGGATACAACAACAAGAAGATCTTCGACAGAAGCACGAACTGAAGAGATCTCGAACTAGAGCCTTGTCTTAGCCTATCACCGGTTAAAAGAAAAAAAAACGAGAGAGAAAACGTTTTTTTTGGAGTGATTTGAAACTGGAGAGAAGCATTCTTTATATAGGGGAGTGGAGGAGGAAAAATATGGAAGGTAAATATTCCGAATTAAGGTCATTGACTTTGTATCCGAGCAAAATCGGAAATAATAAATTAATTCCTTATTTAATTCGAAGTGGGGTAAAATATCCGCAGGTTCTAAGTGGAACCCGACCGGTCCGGACATTCGCGTTGCCCACGACGTGCGAGCGCGCCCCAACCCGAATGGGTTCGACGAGCTTCGATTTGCACCCCCACCTGCGCCTGCGCGCAAGGCATAGTGTTCATTTGAGTCATTCAATGACTCCCAAGTGGGTTGGTGTATTTAAACCAATCCCAAGTTTGTTATCCCACCCATGTGGGATAAGGGGTTCATATTTTCCTTAACACAATTCATAACAACCTCACTTTGAGCATCAATTTCTCATTCATTTCTCAACCGTTTTGAGCATATGAGATATAAAAGATTAGTTATGGGTCTCAAGTGTAAGGCATATGCTGAAAATAAATTGTTGTCCTACTTCATAAATTTTAAATCTTGATATTTTCTTTAAAAGTTAGCTTATCGCGCACACAAGTCAAAAAAACATTTTTAATCAAAAGTCTCATTTTTAATAAATATTACAGAGCCTCTGAATTTTCGAGCAGTGTTATTTCTGAGTCTGGGCAAGAGAGATACATGCCCCGGGCCCAATTATTTTTTAGTACTACTTGTTATGAGGGTTCAATTTTCCAATACTGTCTATTATTTTCAATATTAATTATTAGGAGCACAGTTTTTTTTTCAGCACTTGTTATTAGGGTCTCAATTTTTTCTAATATTTGTTATTATGGGTCTACACTTAAAATTGATTTTTTTCTAATATTTGTTATTAGGGTTCTATTTTTCTCAATACTTGTCAGTAGTGGCCTAATTTTTTTTCAATACTTATTATTAAAGACATACTCTTACAATTTATTTTTTTCACCACTTGTTATTAGGAGTATATTTTTTTAAAATACTTATTATAGAAACATACTATTTAAATTTTTTTTCATACGAGCACTACAAGAAAATGTATTTTTAGTGACATTAAAACGGGTCATTAAAAGTATTAAATAATTTTTTACGGCAACTTCAATTTTTATATTTATTAGAATTTGTCACACCGATTAAAGAAAGTATTTTATGTAGAAAAAATAAATAAAAATAACTTTAGTTCAAGCATTAAATAATTAATATATAAATTATATTCAACATGAATTTGATAATTAGATGAACAGTTTTAATTATTTTATTTAAAAACTATCAATTTTATTTCAACAACACGTTTGTGAACTTGGTTGGCGGGTAATGATAGACAACAAATGGACGATATTCGATGTTATACTATTTCATTTCGAAATTCGATCACTTATGCGGCTCATAGTACAAACATAAATACTCTGTCATTATTTATGCCTCTATTTATGATCAAATACCAAAAATAAAGTTTATGGTTTAGTATTAGTGTTTAAGTTTAGGGTGTAAGGTGTATGGTTTATTTTAGGGTTGAATTTTTCAGTGTTTTTTTTTATTATGCTTATGTGATTACAAAGTAGTATATGTTTAATTTTCTTAGCCCTTTAATAACGCACACACACCGTGCACACATGGTAATCGAACTCGGGTCACCTAGATAAAATACATCATCCTTTACCACTGAAATCACTACACGGGTTCTTCAGTGTTGGGACATGAATGAAGACAAAAAGATATATAGAAATGAAATGTTCAAATCACTAAGAAGGGAGTTGTAAACTTTTTGTACCTTCATGCTGGTGGAAGTTTCCAACAGTTACAATTAACATAAATAAACATCCGATTGAGCGAAAGAAAAGTAAATTGTTTAAGAAAACATTGTGCAGCCTAGTCTCTTATAAGAAAGATGATACAGTTCATCTTCTTATCAAACCTTTGGAACAGCTTCATAATCCTTATATTCCTTAACATAAGTAATTGGAACCTGGAGCAGCTTCAATCCACTCAGACCAGTCCAATTGAAACTGTTCTCTATTTTGTCCACCCTCTTCTTCCTTTCACGTTTAACTGGTGAAATAAAAAGGAAACAGAATTCTATGTTACTCGGATTCGAACAAATATATTCGATACATGTATGTGTTTGAATGTGAATATTATTAGAGCTCAAATATGTTTGAAAGTGAATATTGAGAGATACCTTTTGGCGCAGTTGAAGTTGAGGTTGAAGCTACAGTTGAAGTTGAAGGATCAGAGGTATTCATATTTTTTATTTTCTCATCAGCAGCTTCAGCTTCCTCTTTCCATGGCAGCAACTGCAGAAGTTGAAATACCAATGTAACAACAACAGATGAAGAAAATATTCATTTGTGTCAGGCAGCTAAAGATAGAGAGGAATCGAAATTATTCCTGCATCATAAACAAATACAAAAAACGAACTCCAACTTCAATTCGATTCGATTATACAACCAATTTTAAAGGCACACTTACCATTACTGAAGGAAGTTCATGGGACATAATCTCTTCTTTGTTGCCTTTCGGCTTATTCGCACGTGTGCGACGCATTCCGCTTGTCTCGTACGCGTCCACTTCTTTCAGCGACCTGCACAAGAAGCGCAGCTCCTTATGGCGATAGTACTGTTAACCAAGGAGAGCAAAAATCATTTGTGATTAGCTTAACTGAAACTATTATTAACAAATGCATGGTTTCTTTTTTGTAAAAGTCATTTAAAGAGGATAATTACCTTATCAGTCCTCCCGTTTGGGCGTTGCTTTTCATAAACATCCCAATGGACTAGGTAGTCAGGCTGTGGTGACTTTGGATGATATGCACAACATTCAAAGATAACCATGAAATCAGTTCAAAAAAAAGAGATAACCATGAAATAATCATCACAAAATGTATTAAAAATGGCAGTTAATGTGTCCACTACTCATTATCTACTAATTCACCGAATGGTAATGATGTTCATGTTTTCTCATCTTATATAGGTTCGAATTTCTTACCATTTTAGCTCTTCTCCTTCGAGTCGGAGCAGTGTCTTGACTTGAACCATGAAAGAAGGAAACAGGGATTGCTTCAATCACACCACTAGTTGCTTCTGGGACCGGGACCCCTGCAAATTTTAAACAATTCAGTAAATTTTGTCCCAAATCAAGACAAAAGTTTCGTTTTACTATATAAGAAGTAAAAGGTTTAATTGTGTCCCCAATCCCCCTACTCTTTGGATTTTTGAAATTTTGTCCCTCTACTTTTAGTCCATCTATTTGTCCCATCGATAAAATTACTAATAGATTTATGTTATATTTGAATATGTAGCATTTTATTATTCAAAGGTTTGATTTAAAAATTAAAGTTCAATGTATATTTAAATTTAACAGAAGTCAATAAATAATATTATTAATTGGACTTTAATTTAAAAGAATATGGATAAACTTTAAAAACCCGAAAGAGTGCAAGAGCTAAAGGGCATAATTACTTCAAAGTAAAATAGTACAGCGATAAATGTTTAACATTTTGAAACGATAGTAAAGAAATCAAAATAAATATTAAATTGTGCCCTAAAAATCCTCAAATCCTAACTCACTTAAATATGATTTGAAAAAAAAATACCGAAATGAATCTAAAACAATCTCAATCTCAAATGATTAAAAACTCACCCTGAAGAAATTGTATAATGAACTCTACTCATTGTATCATTTATGATCTCAACTAATAATAATCTCTTAATTTGACGAGAGTTTTAGACTTGTGTTTTATTTTCAAGATCATAATTCAAACCTCTAACCTTTCTTATAAGACCTAACGTCTCATCTAACTAAAGTAAATTATTAATATGTCTTTGTTATGTTATTCTGTGTCCTAATTTTTTAATTCATACAGAGTATTTTTAAAACAAATCTAATCCAATGAGCTTTGATTTTTTTTCTTCTTTCTCTCCTTTTATATATAAATAGTAGAAAGAGAGAATGATGCTGAGAATCGAATCCAAACTCTCATGACACAGAGTCGAAGCATTTTGCATTTTTCATGTCATCAAAGGGTTGTGAGCTCCCCCGCTCATTAGGGGAGGTGCTTGTGGACTATAACTTAGTTGTTGATATTATTTTTAGAATTTAGAGATAGTTATTTTAATTTAAGGTTTAGGGTTATAATTTAGGGATAGTTGTTTCAATTACTTTAAAAACTAATTCTAACATATAAATCTTAAATTATAACCCTAAACCTTAAATTGAAACAACTATCTCTAAATTTTAACCTCCTACACCTAAATCCTTAAACCCTATACCCTAAACTAACTCTCTATACCCTAAAACTAAGGCGCTTGTGAAAACTTTTAGTTTCCACCGCCAGTGTATAGGATATTAATCCATATATAAATAGGGGAAAGATATTATTTTGATGAAAGATTTTGGATTGAAAAAAACTTTAATACATAAGTAAAGTTTACACGAGTCTTTCAATTTTATGGGTTAAAGATGTAGTTTAGTGGTTTAGATTTTAAGATTTAGAATTTAAAGTTAGTGTTTATAATTTATGGTTTAGAATTTAATAATCTAAAATTTAAGTTTATAGTACAAATATACAAGCTTGTGTAAAATATTTTTTACAGCTTGTATATTAAAATTAAACTCTTTTGGATTTGTGGTTTTTGTCTTATTTCAGTGATTTTTTCCTTTTCAAATCTAATCAATCTAAACAAAAAAATACTTTCTTTTTTCTCTATTTTCTCTCTTTTCTCTCACCAAAACCTAATCACATTTCCATTTTTTATTGTCTACAACAATTTTTTGTCAACCATCAATCATTTTTTTCTCTTTTTTGTTTTTTATGTTTTTTTGTTGACAACAATATATGTGTCAACATTAATCATTTTCTCTTCATCTTCTTTTCTTTCTTTTTTTCTTCATCGTCTTTTCTTATTTCTCCGTTGAAATTATTTTTCTTTTTTCTCTATCCATCCTCTTGTCTCGTGTTGTTATTTTTCTTTTCTCATTACTCTTTTGATTGTGGGGTTTTCCTTATGCTATTGTTTGTTTATTTTTTTTTAAATTTTTATATTCTTTCAAACGGCTTCTTTTAGTAGGTGTCGAACTAATTTTTAAGTACCTGGCTTTCTTGTGGAATGGTCTTCATTAATGATTAAAGGGGTTGAAGTTACTCATAAATAACTTTCCCGGTGATGTATGAACTCGTTCCTCATTGGTATGATGGAAGACTTTGTTTCACTGATGTAAACCTTTGAGAGTCGCCGATTCAATCATTTCCTCCATCTTTAATTTCCATGAAAAATTTGAGAAAGGATAATAATAATAGATTTTTATCTCTCTTCTCTCCAAATTTATTTCTTTCAAATATAACAATAATTTAACTTCAATATTTATTTCTTTCTTTTTGTTGATGGTCTAAAATTAGAGATTATGACTCGCATCCTTTCTTATTTGAATAGAGAGTCACAAGATAATAGATAGAACGTAACAATGATTGTGAATTTTAAAGACAGATTTTGAGTCATTAGTGTCGATCCTCATAAAGGAGAGAATCAACTTCCTTTTATACTCAAATAAAAAAATAGTAGTTGTCTTTGATAATCACCAATATATAATTACGAGTAAAAGTAAGCAAATGCTCTTAACTAAAGAAAATCTTAAGGAGCTTTTATCCGGCGGCCAGCTACTTTGATTTTGAGCGGCTGGCCTCTTTGTCCCCCACCCTTTACTTTTTTCCTTTGTCTTTTCTTCCTTCGTTGAGATTTTTTCTCCTTTCGGTTTTGTTTTTGTTGCTTTCCTCTGGTTGGTTCGGTGGATGTTGTTGTCTTTGCTAGCCACAATTCAAATTCGGGAGCACTTTTGAAAATAAAAAGTCAGGGCTTTCATGATAACCCGAGTTAAGAAGTACGGAGTAGAGGACCTCTTCCGTCTCCCATTTTCTCCTCCTCACTCTTTCTCCTTCTACAATTATATTCGACGTTTCTCCGATCCTCTCGGCAGTCCTTTTGGCATGATATTTTCGGTTGTTGGTGCATGCACATGAAATGTGATCTTGAAGTTTCTAGGCTTTGACTTTCTTTCAGTTGCTCATTCAAAAGTTCTTTTTTCTCTGGGTGGTAGAGCAGATAAGATGAGCTATGTCTTCATCGGCCAAAATGGCATGACTCTTGCTCGTATTGTCACCCTAGTGCTTAGATTCAACGGTAGTGCCCTTTGTGGTTGTCTCCTTATCCCCGATTAGTGGATCTTCAATAGATTCAGGCGGCTAACTCCTTTCTCAAAGCCCTTAAGCTTCAAGCATATGGTTTATGCTATTCCTTCAATTGTATTTTAATTTTTCTGTTGGTTTATGCTCAAGATTTTATTTTTCTTGTTTGTTTATGAACTTTTATGGTTTTTGGTGTATGTTTGATGCTTGATTAATATTTTTCCTTGTTAATAATAAAAAAAACTTCCTTTTATACTCCATGTTGTCATGTGACAACTAATAATAGGAGGATAAGGATTGTCGACTACAATAGACAACCTGGAGTCATCATATGGCATATCTTACTTGTAATGCTTATCTATCACCCGTCTAACCTATTTGTCTAATGGTAAGGCGACTGAATTATTGAATTTATCAGTCATTGTCTCATCCATCAATTATCAGGTGGTTCCTAATCCTAACATAATTTATCATGCTTATCATGTGTTTATTACTTTTGGCATAGATTTGTCTGTGTAGAATGACTATTAATTATACTAACTATGACATAAAAAATATTATTTATGTCGTGACTCGACCCAACTCTTAAAATTGGGTCATGACATAATTAATCCAACTTTCACTCTTCTTCCTAAAAGTTGAATAGTATAATCTGAATATTCTAACACTATTGAAGGTTTCAATAATATCAATTTCTTTGCTATTAAAGTTTTCTAGCAATTATAGTGAAATTTCGAACACTATTGAGCCCTTCCTCAATAAGCATATCCTTGTCACCAACCTTATCATCTTGGTAAATAAGGCATAACCAAAGTATTTGATAGTTATATAAATCCTAAATATATTTGGGATCGAACCTAAATGAAGGGTAAAATTCATTGTTATCATTATTTATGAGACTTAAATTATTATTTTTTAATTCTGAACTTCGTACCATTTCACAAATGTTACGATATAGCTTATAAAAAATGAGATAATTATATGTTTGTATTATTTTTACAATAAATTTTAAGTTTTCATAAGAAGAAAGAAATCAACTATTAATCTAGATATGTATGGTTCTTTATGGCAATTCTTTGACCCTTTATACCAAACGGACTAGATCTTGGCATAAACTTAAAATCAGACAAAAAATATAACTAAATCCCCCAAAAATCTCATCCATGATAAAGGAATGAAGATTTTTTTTGGGGTTGGACATAAACTCAGTAACTATCAATGATGAGTCAATTGAAGCAATCTTGGCATAAACAATAATAAAGTAATTAAAATAAAATAATCAACAGAAATTGCACAGTATGAAAAAGAATGATTTTAAAATATATATATATATATTATATTTTGAGATCCATAAAAAATTTAATCTAAACAGTAGATTTAAAAAATTAAACATAAAAAATTGGAAATGGAGATGAAAAATTACCTGGAGAAAGAGTGGGGTTGGGCATGGTGTCAGATTCCTTCCATTGACTCATCTTTGATAGCTGTCTGTAAAATCCCAAAATCTGTTTTAGACAACTCCTAGAGGTTCCAAACGCCCAAAACAACTACACGAGGCATACAAACCATACAAATACATTCTAGAGGCATGCTCCCTAGCAACCATACACAACAAAAACAAGATATACAAAAGGCATCTAATCCAAAGACCATTCATGTCATTTCATAAAGCATGCTTTAACAAAGGCAACACTTAGGCAAATTTTAAGGTAAACAAATACCAACATGGCTTACAAGCAAGGGCATACATCTCAAAAGCCAAGTTAACAAACACATACGAGGAGTCTAACATGCTCTTAAACAACAACATCATACTCCAAAAGCATCATAGCACGAATACATGTCTCATTGCTTGACCATTACAACATAATTAAAAAGTTCATACTTGGTAGCTAAATAAGCACCACGAAGCACACTTGGAGGCCCCTTCTTGCACTTAGCAACCCCTGAACTAAGGATCTGCATTGTCGAACAAAGAGAGAGCGTAAGCAATAAAGCTTAGTGAGGGTAATCTCTTTAAAACAAAGCTCGACAATGCAGGGTCCAAGCACGAACTCAACCAAGGTAAATGCATGATTATACCTTCGATCCTCAAGAACCAAAATGTTAATGATGCATGAGCAATATTCAATTTTATGTCATGCTTAACAAGCTCATTTCCAGAATATATGTAAGCACATATAAACATCCAAGTAGGAATCACATTCCACATCACATTGATACACATATCAATCAATATTGGCACCTAGCTATGACTCGAATACTCGGATAAACACATTGGAACTCACATCCAACAACAACTTTACCTCACGGTGTGATTACACTCATCATCGGTCTCGCAGAGGGGATTCCACTCATCCTCACGCCTCGTCGATGGGATTCCACTCATCATCGACTATATATAAATAACAATTTACGGGCGAACCCGTACTCCTCTTTGGTGACTCAACGCCACCAATGCCACGCGCGAATTTGACTCATGTGTGCACACTAACATCCTAACGATCGATCATTTGTACTCAAGCATACTAGTGTCAACATTTAACTCAATCCACATTATCATTTACAACCCATTCCGTGCTTAGCACGTACTCACCATGATCACCATCATGAACCATCCACATGCATAACACAATGCATCACAACCATGCCTCATCACACATGTATAACACATTATACATAAACAATCATATCACCAATATTACGAGGCATAAACATCAATTACAAGTTCAACCAATGTCTCTAGTTTAAGTGTAGGATTAGGATACCACCCTAATCCTAACTCTAGGTTGGTCTACCAAGCCCAACCTAGTCCACATGCTCGAACCAAAAACTTAGAAAACACTTAGAAAACATTAACCACTCACATATACTTCTAAGCTCAAATACCAAGCAAGCAACCACCTTCAAGCTTCCGGATTTCCTCCCGATGCTTCACCAACACAAGTTCTCGCCTCTAAACAACCTCAACACAAACCAAACAACTTCCAATCAGCCCAAGCATCAAAGTAGCTAACCATGAATACAATTCAAACATCAAACTCAACATTTCAAGCCATGAACAAACCCCAATTTTATCCAATTCGAGCAGCCCACAATCCTTGATCAAAACCCAAGTTTTCAACACATTTTATACCCACAAATGAACCCAAAACATCCCCCAACCATAGTACTAACATTAGCCCACCAATTCCAACCTAAAACAACCCCTAAAACTCACCTAAAACCCTTCAAAAAAACCCCTTTAAACCCAATTTCGGGAATGTGCTCAAAACCAAGTAAAATTTATATATGGTGAACCATTTAGCTCCTAGACTTCATAACTAATAACATTAAATCGAAATATTAAGTTTAGCAACATAAAGTTATCATTTTTAATCAAAATCTCCAAAAACACCATTTTCAAAACATTGAGGAAAATGAAAACCATTTGTACTTTTGAAGAGAGGATGATGAGGACAAGTTGAAAATGTAGTTACCTTGCAAATCCGAGCTAAAATGGAGGAACAAGGTGATGGAATAGTAGAGGGGATGAGAGCTTCTTCAAACCGTTGTTTTTGTTTTTAGAAGAAAAAGGTGAATAATGGCTATTGATAAATTAGGGGTTTAAAATTAAAAGTTGGGCTATTTACCACTTTTCCATAAATGAATGGCTAATTCCCTTATTCTTTAAAATCCCCCAAAATTGAATTTCATTTCAATTTAGTCCAACACAAAATATTTGTTTTTGAAACCCGAGGCCCAAAAAATTATTTTAGTTATAAAACCGAACCCAATATAATATTAAAATATTATTTTCACCCGACCCCTAAACTCGGGGGTTACATTTAGGGTGTTTTAATTTTGGTCAGTAAATTTTTAATTTCTTTTCATAAAGGTCATTGACGTTAAAGAACACTGATGTGACCATTAATTTCCTGTTTAACAAAAAGTTAAAGTTCATGACTTTAATGAAAATGGATTAAAAGTTTAGTGACTAAATTGCATATTTTAAATTCAATAATCAAAATAAAAGCTCTTTAAAAATTCAGTGGCTAGTTATGTAGTTACCCTTTTTCTAATTATTACTTACTTTTATTGTTGAGAATTTAAGAAAATGAGTTGTCTAAAAAACATCACAAAATCCAAAAAATGGTTGGTGAAATATTATTTTTTAAGGAAAAAGAGGCAGATTCTCACCAAAATAATTTAATTCTCCCTTATCTTATTTGGAAGGCTTACTCAAGTCTTTCCTGTTTTTGTTGTAATATTTGGAAGGTAAATGTGTGCATCCAATGCACTTGATTTAAATTTTAAATTCTTTTAATTTGTATTTTTAGATTTAAATTATTTTTTGTATTTCCAAATCATCCAAACGTTAATAATTTTTAAATTATATTACTCAAATTAGACACTCGAATTTGATTTGTTATTCAGATAGACACTCAAATTAATACTTACCTTACAAGCCATTTGTCTGTTCAAATTAATACTTACCTTAAACGATTTAAACTAAATTTAGTTATCAATTTAAACATAGATATCAAGTTTAAAATTTTAGTTAGACAAAAAATAAATATCAATTTAAATCTTGAATTCAAATTTAAATGCCTGATTTAAACTAAAAATAATATATGCCAAATTATGCATTAAAATCAAATTTAAACATTAGAACATATATTTAAACTAATATTTTTACAAAACCAGAGCTAATATTTGAATCTAGGGGCTAGCAGCCCCGCTCCTCTAAAATTTGTCGATTTTTTTTAATTTTAATTTGATCATTATAATTCATGTATAAAAATATGATAATTTGTGTTTAGCCTACAAAAATATCAAGTATCATGTACCAATATTGAGAAAGATTAGGCCAATAATTTGTATTTTAATTACGTATATAGTAATTCAGTACAATGTTTCTTTCACCTTTCAAATGAACATTTGTTCCTTGTTTTCACTGTCTTACTTCAATGTCTATAACAATTGCATTTTTAATCATGTAAAGATCATACATTTACCAGGCGAGTATGTCGAATACTGATTAGATTTTTTTGTTTGAATCAGAATATTTATACTAAAAGATAAACCGCTAACTATAAATTAACAACTCATTTTATTTTCAACTCAAATTAGACATTCGAATTTGATTTGTTATTCAGATAGACACTCAAATTAATACTTACCTTACAAGCCATTTGTCTGTTCAAATTAATACTTACCTTAAACGATTTAAGCTAAATTTAGTTATCAATTTAAACATAGATATAAGTATAAAATTATAGTTAGACAAAAAATAAATATCAAATTAAATCTTAAATTCAAATTCAAATACCTAATTTAAACTAAACATAATATATGTCAAATTATGCATTAAAATCAAATTTAAATATTAGAACATATATTTTTACTGAAATTCACTAATATTATATAAGTTCGAATCACAATATTTACGGTATCTATGTTTAATAAGAAAAATATACATTTTTACTCTTGAATAGTGATTGAAACATGGGTGGACTGCATGTTCCCAACTTGGCAGGCTTACAAGAAAGACTGATAAAAGTATCTAAAACTAAAATTCAATTGGTTAAGTGCATGTTTTCCACGTGTCATAACGGAAATAGGAAGTTACGAATTAATCTACACCGTGTAAAATCAACAACAAGATGATTTTGTGGGTTAAGACACTAGGTCCAGGGAAAGACCGAGAGGGAGTTAGATGGGGCGGTCGCCTTTTCTAAAATTTTAAAATAAAATTAGAAATTTTCTATATGTTTTTTATTGGAAATCTATTTTCGGCCCCTTAAAATTTTATAAGTTCACTACCTAACATAAAGTTTTGCGTCCGTCCCTGAGTCTAGGTCCCTTAAATAAGATTAGGAGTTTAAATCATAACGTTGTAAATGGAGCAATTGAGTTAGGAAAGTCACTCTCATAATAAACATCTACAGTACCGATCTGAATTAGTCAATTAATTAGTTGAATTCCGATAATTATACCAAAAAAATATACCGTATAAAAAAGTAAACAAAAAACAAAACCAGAGAATCTAGGGGCTAGCAGCCCCGCCACTCTAAAATTTGTCGAATTTTTTTTTTTAATTTTAATTTGATCATTACAATTCATGTATAAAAAAAATATGATAATTTGTGTTTAGCCTCCAAAAATGTCGAGTATCATGTACCAATAAATTGTATTTTAATTTCGTATATAGTAATTCAGTACAATATATCTTTCACCTTTCAAATGAACATTTGTACCATGTTTTCACTGTCTTACTTCAATGTCTATAACAACTGCATTTTTAATCATGTAAAGATTATACATTTACCAGATGAGTATGTCGAATACTGATTAGATTTTCTTTCAATTGACTCATGAATGATAGCTACTGAGTTGAAGTGTTTTTTTTTCTAGAACAAATATTTGGAGGTCGAAAATGAGGAAATGGCCACTCAAATTGTTTATAAAATAAATTGGAAATATCTGTAACTAATTTTTGTTCCAATTTTGGTAATTAGCACCTTTTCTAGGGTAAACTATATAAGTAGTCACCAAATTTTTAGGGTACTTTAATTTTAGTCACTAAAATTTTAATTTGTTTTCATTAAAGTCATTGCTGTTAAAGAACACTGATGTGACTGTTAACTTCTGGTTTAACAGAAAGTTAAAGTCTGTGACTTTAATGAAACGGATTAAAAGTTTAGTAATTAAATTGCATATTTTAAATTCAATAATTAAAATAAAAGTGCCCTAAAAATTTAGTGGCTATTTATGTAATTATCCTTTTTCTAATCATTACTTATTTTTATTGTTGAGAATTTAAGACAATGGGTTGTCTAAAAAACACAGTCACAAAATCCAAAAAAGGTAGGTGAAATATTATTTTTTTAAGAAAAAAAGGCGAATTCCCACCAAAATAATTTAATTCCCCCTTATCTTATTTGGAAGGCTTACTCAGGTCTTTTCTGTTTTTGTTGTAATATTTGGAAGGCAATTGTGTGCATCCAATGCACTTGATTTAAATTTTAAATTCTTTTAATTTGTATTTTTAGATTTAAATTATTTTTTGTATTTCCAAATCATCCAAATGTTAATAATTTTTAAATTATATTACTCAAATTAGACACTCGAATTTGATTTGTTATTCAGATAGACACTCAAATTAATACTTACCATAAAAGTCATTTTTCTGTTCAAATTAATACTTACCTTAAACGATTTAAGCTAAATTTAGTTATCAATTTAAACATAGATATCAAGTTTAAAATTTTAGTTAGACAAAAAATAAATATCAAATTAAATCTTAAATTCAAATTTAAATTTAAATACCTGATTTAGACTAAAAATAATATATGCCAAATTATGCATTTAAATCAAATTTAAATATTAGAACATATATTTTTACTGAAATTTGTCAATATTGTATGGGTTCGAATCACAATATTTATTGTATCTGTGTTTAATAAGAAAAATATGCACTTTTACTCTTGAATAGTGATTGAAACATGGGTGGACTGCATGTTCCCAACCTGGCATGCTTACAAGAAGTACTGGTAAAAGTATCTAAAACTAAAATTCAATGTGGTTAAGTGCATGTTCTCCATGTGTCATAACGAAAATAGGAAGTTACAAATTAATTTGCACCGTGTAAAATCAACAACAAGATGATCTTCTGGGTTAAGACATTACGTCTAGAGAAAGACCGAGAGGAGATTGGATGGGTCGGTCGCCCTCTTAAATTTTAAAAAAAATTATATGTTTTTTATTGGAAACCTATTTTCGTCCATCTAAAATTTTATAAGTTCACCCTCTTAACATAAAGTATAGCGTCCGTCCCTGAGTCTAGATCTCTTAAATAAGATTAGGAGTTCAAATGCTAATTCGAATTAGTCAATTAATTAGTTGAATATCGATAATTAAACCAAATAAAATGCACCGTATAAAAAAGGTAAACAAAAAAAACCAGAGCTAATATTTGAATCTAGGGGCTAGCAACCCCACTCCTCTAAAATTTGTCGATTTTTTTTTTAATTTTAATTTAATCATTATAATTCATGTATAAAAATATGATAATTTGTGTTTAGCCTCCAAAAATGTCAAGTTTCATGTACCAATATTGAGAAAGATTAGGCCAATAATTTGTATTTTAATTTCGTATATAGTAATTTTTGCTTGACAGTTTGGATCGTGCACCACTCCTTCTTTCTTTATACGTCTCGTTTGGACAGAGATAAGGAGATTCAAGAGTCTCGTTTGGACAGAGATAAGGAGATTCAAGAGGTTGCTAAATTTTGTTGGTATGCTTATCTCCATAGAAATTTTTATTTTTCTTTGTTTTTGAGTTGTAAGGATTTTTGTGTTGTTTAATCCAAATATTCTTTTTATTGGATACATTGAAATTGTTTTTTCTAAAAATTTAATAAAAATTTAGTGACTTTTATATAAAAAAATAGTTACAAAGGAAAGGTAAAATATTAGTTATGTGTCAAGTGTAAGGTATATGGTGAAAATAAAATGTTATTCTACTTCAAAGATTTTAAATTTTGATATTTTCTTAAAAGTCACTTATCGTGCACACAAGTAACAAACTTTTTTAATCAAAAGTCTCATTTTTAATAAATATTACAGAGCCTCTGAATCTTCGAGCAGTGTTATTTCTGAGTCTAGGCAAGAGAGACACATGCCTCGGGCCCAGTTATTTTTTAGTACTACTTGTTACGAGGGTTCAATTTTTTAATACTTGTTAAGGTCTATTGTTTTTCATATTAGTTATTAGGAGCACAATTTTTTTTTCAACACTTGTTATTAGGGTCCCAATTTTTTAAAATATTTGTTATTATGGGTCTACTCTTAAAATACATTTTTTTCCTAATATTTGTTATTAGGGTTCTATTTTTCTCAATACTTGTTAGTAGTGGCCTATTTTTTTCAATATTTATTATTAGAGATATATTCTTACAATTTATTTTTTTCACCACTTGTTATTAAGAGTCTATTCTTTAAAATACTTATTATAGAAACATACTATTTAAATTTATTTTTTTCCATACGGGGCTAAATTTTAAAATTCACTCTCAGATCACTAAAATTTCAGAAAATAAAAAATGTTGTCTTCTGCACTCTCTAATTTTTTTTTATTCAAATATAGTGTATGCATAATTTGACAAGAAGTGAATACACTATATTTGAATAAAAAAAATGTGTGAGTGCAATAAGATGGTGGGTCTGGAAGCAAAAATTACATGGAAATTGGAATCGGTGTTGTGAGTTGTGACTACTGACTTCACAATCACATTTCCAAAAGAATTTAAGCACATTACTTCAATGGAGGCATTGAACACAGTGATGGGTTTGCTACATCTACCCAGACAGCAGCTCCGGCCTCGGAGTGGTGCAGAGCAAGATATACCCTGTTTACTTCATGGCCATGGCTTGGCTTTTTGTGGAACAGGAAAAGAATGATCTCAAGTTAATTGCTAGTAAAACTGTGATAGTTCATCGCTGAGCTCCCTTTGCCTTTCTTTCAGTTGAACTAGAAGCAGTCCTCTGATTAACATTACCAAAGTCCCTCATCTTCTCCAAAATGTCTCCCAAACTCACTAGATTACTTGACTCACAAGGTGAGATTTTCCAACCACAGAAAAGAAATGAAGTATGTTTCCAACCTAAATCCAACTCAGACCAGGTTCCTTCTTAACCCCTCGCTGTAGCATCAGTTCTCTGACACTCGCAGCCAATGGTTCTACAGCAGCATCAGCATAGATGCTGTGAAGAAGAACATATGATGCAGACTCTTGGGGTTCAAGCTCGATTACTTTCATTGCAGCACGATTCCCAGTTACGGCATCCTTATAAACCTTGCAAGCACTCAACAAGGCTCTCCACATTATTGGATTATTCTTGAAACCCGAGGTGAGGATGAAGTTTTCAGCCTCTGCTAGCCTTCCAGCTCGACCAAAGAGGTCAACAACACAGCAGTAATGCTCTATGCTGGTTTCAACACCGTAATCCTTCATGCTTTCAAAGTATCTGTGGTAATTCAAAAGGTTACACATAGTTATTATGAATAAAAGCAAAGAAATAAAATCTGCTTGAACAGAAGCTCCTACGGAGATTGGCATAGAGAAACAGAATGCTTATGGGAGAAATATAGCAGCTCAACAAGACAAGAGAAAAGAGGAAGTTGGGACTTCAAAACCAGTGCATATATTTACAAGTATTCTATCATCTGCATAAAACAAAATGCTATTCTATATAAAGCTAAATTAAGTCCCCAGCTTACTAAAGTTAGTGAATCATTAATTTCCAAGTACTAACAATTTCCCATTGTAAAAATTTGGGCAGCCTGTAGATTGATTCAGTCTAGAAATTTACGGATGCAACCCTTCACGTCCTCATGCATGCACATCACAAATACAAATGCAGTTAGAAATGATAGAAGGGATGACTCCTTTGACATACTTTAATCCTTCTTCGACAAGCCCACCATAACTGCAAGCAGATAAAACTCCTACAAATGTAATCTGATTAGGCTTAATCCCGTGTTCCTTCATCAACCCAAAGAGGTTTAAAGCATCCCTAGCACAGCCATGTTGTGCGCAGCTACAGATCATCACTGACCAAGAAACCACATCTGGATTCTCTGTCTCTTGAAATGTCAGATTAGCGGAATCTATGTCGCCACACTTTGCATACATGCAAATCTGTGAGTTTTGAACAATTCTAAAGTTCCCAAAGCCACTTTTCACTACATGTCCATGAACCTGCTCTCCCAATCTTGCAATTGCTAGATCTGCACAAGCACTCAAAATGTTTGAGATAGTGAACTCATCTGGTCTTCCTCCACAGGCCATCAGTTCATAAAAGAGACTCAATGCACTTTCAAATTTCCCATTTTGAATATAGCCCGCAATCATGGATGTCCACAAGACAATATCTCGCGTGGGTGTTGATCTAAAACATTTCAAACCATCTTCAGTTGATCCCATCAAGGAATACAGTTCAATAAGCGCACTTCCTATGAACTCATCAGACTGCAAGTTATACTTGCATATTTGAGCGTGAATTTGCTTTCCATAGACAAAATCTCCAACTGCAATACAAGCTTTAAGCATGCTTGAGAATGTAAATTTTGAGGGCTTCAACCCTTGTCTTTGCACTTCAAAGAAAAGTCTGCAGGCTTCGTTTGCACATTCCTTGCTAATGCTTCCTGTTTCTATAAATCCAGATATCATGGCATTATACATGACAATATTGCGGTTTGGCATGCTTGTGAAAATTTTGATTGCACTATGTAGTTCTCCCTTTTTTGCATACATATCAAGCAATGCCGTCCCAACAACAATGTCGATATCAAACCCGAGTTTCATTATACATCCATGGAGCATTTTCCCACACATTATCCCTACATCCATGTTCGTACAACAAGCCTTCAAGACACTTCCCATGGTATAAGTATTCAAGTTCAAGCCATTTCGATGCATGCTTGTTAATAGTTTCAACATTTCTTCATTTTTATTCATACGAACATAACCAGCAATCAATGTATTCCATGAAATCTCATCAATCTCCTTGGAATTCTCAAACAAAAATCGTGCCTGATCAACACACTCACATTTGCAATACATATCTATCAAGGAGTTCGACAAAAATCCTATCTCACTCAATCCACTCACTACAATCAATCCATGAATTAGCTTCCCTTGCCTCGTACGCGTGCGACGCATTCCGCTTGTCTCGTACGCGTCCACTTCTTTCAGCAACCGGCACAAGAAGCGCAGCTCCTTATGGCGATAGTACTGTTAACCAAGGAGAGCAAAAATCATTTGTGATTAGCTTAACTGAAACTATTATTAACAAATGCATGGTTTCTTTTTTGTAAAAGTCATTTAAAAAGAGGGTAATTTCCTTATCAGTCCTCCCATTTGGGCGTTGCTTTTCATAAACATCCCAATGGACTAGGTAGTCAGGCTGTGGTGACTTTGGATGATATACACAACATTCAAAGATAACCATGAAATCAGTTCAAAAAAAGATAACCATGAAATAATCATCACAAAATGTATTAAAAATGGCAGCTAATGTGTCCACTACTCATTATCTACTAATTCACCGAGTGATAATGATGTTCATGTTGTCTTATCTTATATGGTTTCGAATTTCTTACCCGTTTAGCTCTTCTTCTTCGAATCGGAGCAGCGTCTTGACTTCGAACAGGAAAGAAGGAAACAGGGATTGCTTCGATCACACCACTAGTTGCTTCTGGGACTGGGACCTCTGTCAATTTTAAACAATTCAGTAAATTATGTCCCAAATCAAGACAAAAGTTTTGTTTTACTATATAAGAAGTAAAAGGTTTAATTGTGTCCCCAATCCCCCTACTCTTTGGATTTTTGAAATTTTGTCCCTCTACTTTTAGTCCATCTATTTGTCCCATCGATAAAATTACTAATAGATTTATGTTAAATTTGAATATGTAGCATTTTATTATTCAAAGGTTTGATTTAAAAATTAAAGTTCAATGTATATTTAAATTTAACAGAAGTCAATAAATAATATTATTGATTGGACTTTAATTTAAAAGAATATGGATAAACTTTAAAAACCCGAAAGAGTGCAAGAGCTAAAGGGCATAATTACACCAAAGTAAAATAGTACATCGATAAATATTTAACATTTTGAAATGATAGTAGAGAAATCAAAATGAATATGAAAATGTGCCCTAAAAATCCTCAAATCCTAACTCACTTAAATATGATTTGAAAAAAAAAATGCTGAAATGAGTCTAAAACAATCTCAATCTCAAATGATTCAAAACTCACCCTCGAGAAATTATATAATGAACTCTACTCACCGTATCATTTATGATCTCAACTAATAAAAACCTCCTAATTTGACGAGAATTTTAGACTTGTGTTTTGTTTTCAAGGTCAGAATTCAAACCTCTAACCTTTCTTATCAGACCTAACGTCTCATCCCACTAAAGTAAATTATTAATATGCCTTTGTTATGCTATTATGTGTCCTAATTTTTTAATTCATACAGAGGGTATTTTTAAAACAAATCTAATCCAATGAGCTTTGATTATTTTTCTTCTTTCACTCCTTTTATATATAAAGAGTAGAAAGAGATAATTATGCTGAGAATCGAATCCAAACTCTCATGACACAGAGTCAAAGCATTTTGTGTTTTTCATGTCATCAAAGGATTGTGAGCTCCCCCGCTCATTAGGGGAGGTACTTGTGGACTAGAACTTTGTTGTTCCTATTATTTTTAGGATTACACCCAACAGTCATCATAATGTAGATCTTGTTGGGATTGTAATATATATATATATATATATATAAAGGAATAATATCCTATACACTGGCGATGGAAATTGAGAGTTTCTATAAGCGTCTTAGTTTTAGGGTATAGGGAGTTAGTTTAGGGTATAAGGTTTAGGGGTTTAGGTGTAGGGGTTTAGTATTTAGGGATAATTATTTCAATTTAAGGTTTAGGATTATAATTTAGGGTTTATAGGTTATGATTTAGTTTTTAGGGTAATATGGTGAGGGTTTAGGTTTAAACTTATAAACCCTAAATTATAACCCTAAAACTTAAATTGAAATAATTGTCTTTAAGTTCTAATCCCCTACACCTAAACCCCTAAACCCTATACCCCAAACTAACTTCCTATACCCAAAAACTAAGGCGCTTGTGGAAACTTTCAGTTTCCATCGTGTAACACTCGGGCTTAGGGCTAGGTGAAAATAATATTTTAATATTATTTGGGCTCGGGTTTATAATTAAAATAATCTTTTAAGTTTCGGGTTTCAAAAATAAATATTTAAAATTGGACCAAATTGAATAAATTACAAATTAAAAAGTTTTTAAAGAAGAAAGAAGATAACCATTCATTAATGGCCTTTTGATAATTTGCCCACCTTTTGATTTAAATCCCCATTTTTCACCAAATAGACATTATTCACTCTCTTCCTCATCCATTCTAACGTGAAAATAAAGCTCTCTCCTCTTCATCACTATTCCATCAAAAAGCTCATCCATTTCAACTCATTTTTGAAAGGTAATATCGTTTTTGACTTCTCCTCAACTCCCTCTCTTTAAAAGTACCATTTGTTTTCATTTTCATTGAAGTTTTGGAAAATGAAGTTTTGAAGATTTTGATTAAAAATGAAAACTTTATATTGTTAAGCTTAATGTTTTGATTTAATATGGTTAGTTATGAAGTATAGAAGTTAAATGGTACCACATATGTGAATTTTGAATGGTTTTAAGCAATTCCCGAATTTGGGTATAAATGGGGTTTTTGGAGGGTTTTGGGTGAGTTTTGGGGGTTGTTTTAGGTGGAGATTGATAGGCTATTGATAGTACTATGGTTAGGGGTTGATTTGGGATCATTTGTGAGTGCAATGGATGTTGGCCGTAGCCCTGGACCGTAGTCCTCCCTTGCATGGTGAGCTCGAATAATCCTATGGCATGCCAATTGTATCCAATGTCCATAAATACACACAAATTCACATAGTCCATGATTTTCAGATCATATCATATCAAATAACAAGATGAGCCGTAGCTCCATATCAGGTAGCATTTCGTATTATTTTCACATACATGTAGCATATCATAGTCAAATTCGAACATATCAAAGTAATGCAAGGCACTTACCAAATTTACCATTCGAACATAGTTGCTCTACGTGAGCCCTTAACAAATGCATACATAATTATAAATAATGCAACGGGACGACACTGAGTCTATCCCTTGACACAACTACACTCACCTCGATATTAGGATTCTCGTATAATGACAACTTTTCTCTTAGTTGACGGTTGTTCTTTATCGACTTCTTGAACTAGATTAAATTAGAATTGGTTAGGACCGAAAAAATAATATCGAATAAATATAAAAATATTAATTAGACTCGATATCGAAATTTAGACCAACCAAGAATTTGAACTTACCCCGACGTCGGTAGAAATTCGATATTACTATATTCAAAATATCGGACCACCAATCCAATACTGAACCACCTAATTATTTTTCTGTCTTCCCTTCACTAATCCCTTAATCTCGATATGTCTCTAACTTCATTTCCTAATTTTCCTTATGCTTTGGTTCGTCCTCCTCCCCCTATTTATAGTACTGATCGAATCCTCCTTCATTATCTTGATTTCTCGTGGCTTATGCCTTAAAATAAAGCCACACATGGCTTAACGTGGCTTAATGTGGCTTAAGGCAATTGCCACAATTTCCTTAAAGTGGCCCCGTGGCCTGGGCAATTTGAATTCGTGGATTTGCCTAGTGCAATTCCTTCAAAATGAAGGAATTACACGGCAGGTCCACCATTTTCTTACTTTATGTCTCTCTTTTCTTTTAATAATAATAATAATAATAAACCGAATAAATAGGTTTCGAATCTAATTTCTACTAGACCTTGGGTGGCCCTTGCGTGGATTCAAGGCGTTGAGAGCCGACCTTGGCGGTTGTGGAGATGGTTCTTTCAGATTGACGATGCTTGTGAGTATTTACCGAGCGTATGCTTCTCGCATGTTTTGAGGGAGGGGAATCAAGTGGCGGATGCCCTTGCGAAAGGGGGTGTTGATAGGGTGTCTTGGTTGTGGGTTCGGCCTTGATTTTGAGTCGTGTTTGTCCTTTGTATTACACAACTAATGGTACTCTTTTCCCCCACTTAGGCTTAGGGGGGTTTTTAATGAGGCTATTAGTTGTGCTTTGTATGATTTTTACTTCAATAAAATCATATTGCTGATAAAAAATAATAATAATAATAAACCGAATAAATAGGTTTCGAATCTAATTTCTACTAGACCTGAATAATTTAATAATAATAAACCCGAATAATTAATAAGACCAAATAATTTATAGAACCGATATAAAATACTCGGTCATCGGAACTAAATTCCGACTAGACCGGTTTTTGGGATGTGACAACATTTTTCTGTTCAAATTAATACTTACCTTAAACGATTTAAGCTAAGTTTAGTTATCAATTTAAACATAGATATCGAGTTTAAAATTTTAGTTAGACAAAAAATAAATATCAAATTAAATCTTAAATTCAAATTTAAATACCTGATTTAAACTAAAAATAATATATGTCAAATTATGCATTAAAATCAAATTTAAATATTAGAACATATATTTTTACTTGAAATTCACTAATATACATGTTTACTCTTGAATAGTGATTGAAACATGGATGGATTGCATGTTACCAACTTGGCATGCTTACGAGAAAGACTGATAAAAGTATCTAAAACTAAAATTCAATGTGGTTCAGTGTGTGTTTTCCACGTGTCATAACAGAAATAAGAAGTTACGAATTAATCTGCACCGCGTAAAATCAACAACAATATGATTTTGTGGGTTAAGAACTAGGTCCAGGAAAAGACCGAGAGGGGGCTGGATGTGGTGGTCGCCCCCTAAAATTTAGAGAAAAAAAATTAGAAATTTCCTATATGTTTCTTATTGGAAACTTATTTTTGCCCCCTAAAATTTTATAAGTTCACCCTCTTAACATAAAGTTTTGCGTTCGTCCCTAAGTCTAGATCCCTTAAATAAGATTAGGAGTTTAAATCTTATCGTTGTGAATGGAGCAATTGAGTTAGGAAGGTCACTCCCATAATAGACATCTACAATACCGATTCGAATTAGTCAGTTAATTAGTTGAATACTGATAATTATACAAAAAATGTACCGTATAAAAAAGCAAACAAAAAACAAAACCAGAGCTAATATTTGAATCCAGGGGCTAGCAGCCCCGCCCCTCTAAAATTTGTCAAATTTTATTTTTTTTAATTTTAATTTGATCATTATAATTCATGTATAAAAAATATGATAATTTGTGTTTAGCCTCCAAAAATGTCAAGTATCATGTACCAATATTGAGAAAGATTAGGCCAATAATTTGTATTTTAATTTCGTATATAGTAATTCAGTACAATATTTCTTTCACCATTCAAATGAACATTTGTTCCATGTTTTCACCATCTTACTTCAATGTCTATAACAACTGCATTTTTAATCATGTAAAGATCATACATTTACCAGACGAGTATGCCGAATACTAATTAATTTTTTTTGTTTGAATCAGAATATTTACCGTCGATAACAACAATTAATTTTTTTACCGTAAATACTTATATTAAAAGATAAACGGTTAACTATAAATTAACAACTCATTTTATTTTCAATTGATCAATCTTTTCGTCCTCCACCTTGTAAAAAAGATATTCATTTTGATCACGGGAGTATTATAAGTCTTCCATTGAGTCAAAAATGCTATAATTGAAGGACACCATCAGGGACGGTCCTAAGTTTTTGGAGGCCCAGGGCGAACTTAAAAAACAAGTCTTAAATTGAGTATTTAAATTGTAATTATAGTTACAGTCGTATTTTCGGTTGTGTTGTGTTTATCATGATTGTGGATATAATAGATGTTATTTTGTTTATTGCGAGTATCGTGGTTATGAATTTTTTTAGTAACATATGCTATTGTAGACATAATTGTTCCATATATCGCGGTTTTAGATGATGCCACTACCGTCATATAACGATCGTTGTTGTGGTTGCATGCCGCTATTTAAATCTTTGTCCCTAATAGCAAGTAATGAAAGAAATTAAATTTTAAGTGTTGGTCCATCATAACAAGTATTGAAAAAAATTGGTCCCCTAATAACAAGTATTGAAAAAATAAAATTTTTAAACTATTAAATAAAACTTTGATACACATTCCGTGTAAACTTTAGTTTACATGTGCCTTTTAGTTTTAGGGGTTAAGGTTTTAGTTTAGGGTTTAAAGTGTAAGGGTTTATGTTGTAGAGTTTATAATTTAAGATTAGTGTAGAGAACTTAGGGTATATGGTTTAAGGTTTAGTTTTTAGGGTTAGGGTTAGAATTTAGGATTTGAGTTTTATAATGTAAATATGCATGCTTGTGTAAAATTAGTTTTACTAGCATGTATATCAAAATTATACCTTAAAACTATGCCCATAATAACAAATATTAGAAAAAACTGGAGCCCTAGTAACATGTACTAGAAAAAAATTGAATATTAAGAGTAGATCCCTAATAATAAATATCGGAAAAAACTCAACCTCTAATAACAAGTACTAAAAAATGGGCCCTTAATAACAAGTATTAGAAAAAAATTGAATATTAAGAGTAGACACTTACTAATAAATATTGAAAAATACTCAGCCTCTAATAACAAATATAAAAAATAGGGCCCTAATAACAAGTATTAGAAAAAAATAAATATTAAAAGTAGATCTTTAATAATAAATGTTGGAAAAATCTTAACCCCTATTAACAAATATTTTAAAAAAATAGGCCCTAATAATAAATATTAAAATAAACTAAATCTTTAAATATAATTAAAAATATACAATATTTAATTTTCTTGTGCAATGGGCCTTGGGCGGGCGCCTTGCTGCCCCTGCCCAGGGCCGGCCCTGGACACCATTTTGGGAATGTAAGAGTGACTACAAATGTGATGGGTTGATACTTATTTATTCAAACATTTAGTAATAATCGAGTGAATTTACCTGGGCAATAGAAGTCATTGTATATAGTCTCTAGAAAGAAGAAAGTTTTAAAATTAGTTAAATTAAATAGTTACAAAGGAAAACTTCTTCAACCCTAGTCGCTCTCCACAGTCAAAATTCTTTCAATCCTAGTCGTTATCTATTTTGATCAATCCCTTTGATCGGTGGTCGGTAATCAATTTTAGTATTGGTTGCCGACTACCGGATTTATTAGTTTTCTTGTTTTTTATTTTAATAAGAATCCCTTTCTCTGTCCTTGTGACACGTTTTTTCCTCTGTCCTTGTGACATGTCTTTGTTTTTGTTTTGTGGTTTGGTTCATCTGTCTTTGTGGCTTGTTTCAGCATACCCTAGCGATCGATTGTTGTTCGCACAGAGACTCATTCGGCGCTAGTTTTTGATTTATGTTTTCGTCGGTGGTCACTTGGAAAGTTATCCCCACTCGGTTGATGGTTGTTTGCTGATGAAATCAGTCTTGGGTAGCGGTACTTTTTGCTTGACAATTTGGATGGCGCACCACTCCTTTCTTTATGTGTCTCGTTTGGACAGAGACAAGAAAAATCAGTAGGCTGGTAAATTTTGTTGGTATGTTTATCTCCATAGAAATTTTCATTTTTCTTTGTTTTTGGTTGTAAAAATTTTTGGGTTGTTTAATCCAAATATTTTTTTTCTTAGATGCATTGTAATTATATTTTTTCTATGAATTTAATAAAAATTTAGTGGTTTTTAAAAAAATAGTTACAAAAGAAAGGTAAAAGATCAGTTACGGGTCAAGTGTAAGGCATATTGTCATGGGGCTAGGTCTAGGCGAGTCTAGTCTCGTGCGGCCTTGGTCGCGAAGCACTTGGAATGGCTTAGAAAGCGGCCAAGTCAGCCTTACTCACTAAGCTTGGAAGGCTTAGTCTCGGATTGCGGAAGCTCTCTTGGAAAATGAAAGGGGTGATGGCTCACAAAGCAAAGAAAGAAAGAGGATGCACACTCGTTTAAGAAAGCTATGGCCTCGTTAAAAACTCCCCCTAAGCCTAGATGGGGAGAAAAGAGTACCAAAGCTTCTTTATTAACAAAGCAAGGAAAAGATTACAAAGGAAGAAATGAAGCAAGTGTGGAATGTGTGGAATGCCTAAGATGGATGGAGGAGGGCTCTATTTATAGTCTAATCCCCCTCGATCCAATGGCTAGGAATGACTCGATCCAATGGTCTTGGATGAGTCTTACAAAAGAATCTCCTATTCAAGGCAAGCTTGTCATATTCAAATAGACTTGCCCTGATTACAATCACTCTTGCCCATAATAGATAGCCTATTACATCATTGCTTGGTTGTCTTGAAATACTTCCCCCATGGATGGATAGCTTTCCATATGTATTTCTCCAAGGATGACAACTTGGCATGGGAATTAGATGCTTGGGCGGATTGGGCTTCTCATGGTCCAATCTTGGTGTCCAAAATCCCCATCTCTTAGATGTCTTTGGCTGAATCAGGCCCTAGGGGTGTGGACAACTCGGCTAGGCTCCTCCTAGGCCCTCGTGTGCGCACATCGGGTGCGGGCTCGGCTCCTTGGGCGTGCACGTCGGGTGCAGGCTCGGGCTCCATGTCTTGGGCAGCATGGAGGGTGCATGGCAAGGCCCCCTCGGGTGCAAGTGTTGGGCTCCCTCGGGTCCATGTGTTGTGGGAAGCACATGGGGTGCTTGGCAAGGCCCCATGGTGAGCTGGAACTGGCCCAGCTCGGCTCTCTTGGGCGCGGACACCACCAAGGGCGTTGTGCATGGCCCCTTGGTGTGTGAACTCGGCAACTACTTGGGCCCCTCGTCGGGTGGGAGATGTGGTGCGCATGGGTCAGCGCCTATGGGTGCGGCTAGCCCGGTCGCGTAAAGCTGGCCCGTGACAATATGGTGAAAATAAAAAAATTGATCTACTTCATAAATTTTGAATTTTGATTTTTTTAAAAGTCAGCCTATCGTGCACACAAATCAACAAACATTTTTAAACAAAAGTCTCATTTTTAATAAATATTATAGAGCCTCTGAATCTTCGAGCAGTGTCATTTCTGTGTCTGGGCAAGAGAGACACATGCCTAGGGCCCAGTTATTTTTTAGTACTACTTGTTACGAGGAATCAATGTGGTTAAGTGCATGTTCTCCACGTGTCATAACGAAAATAGGAAGTTACGAATTAATCTGCATCGTGTAAAATCAACAACAAGATGATCTTGTGGGTTAAGACACTACGTCCAATGAAAGACCGAGAGGAGGTTGGATGGATCGGTCGCCCCTAAAATTAAAAAAAAAATAGAAATTTTTTATATATTTTTTATTGGAAACCTATTTTTGTCTCCCTGAAATTTTATAAGTTCACTCTCTTAACATAAAGTTTTGTGTCCGTCCTTGAGTCTAGATCCCTTAAATAAGATTAGGAGTTCAAATTCTAACACTGTAAATGGAACAATTGAGTTAAGAAGGTCACTCCCATAATAGACATCTACAATACTAATTTGAATTAGTCAATTAATTAATTAAATACCGATAATTAAACCAAAAAATCACCGTATTAAAAAAAGTAAACAAAAAACAAAACCAGAGCTAATATTTGAATCTAGGGCTAGCAGCCCCGCCCCTCTAAAATTTTTCGAATTTTAATTTGATCATTATAATTCATGTATAAAAAATATGATAATTTGTGTTTAGCCTCCAAAAATTTCAAGTATCATGTACCAATATTGAGAAAGATTAGGCCAATAATTTGTATTTTAATTCCGTATATAGTAATTCAGTACAATATTTCTTTCACCTTTCAAATGAACATTTGTTCCCTGTTTTCAGTCTTACTTCAATGTCTATAACAACTGCATTTTTAATCATGTGAAGATCATACATTTACCATACGAGTATGCCGAATACTGGTTAGATTTGTTTGTTTGAATCAGAATATTTATCGTCGATAACAACAACTAATTTCTTACCACAAATACTTATACTAAAAGATAAACGGTTGACCATAAATTAACAACTCATTTTATTTTCAATTCAGATCAATCTTTTCATCTCCACCTTGTAAAAAGACATTCATTTTGATCATGGGAGTATTATAATTCTTCCATTGAGACAAAAATGCTATAATTGAAGGATGCCATTTTGGGAATGTAAGAGTGAATACAAATGTGATGGGTTGAGACATATTCATTCAAACATTTAGTAATAATCGAGTCAATGTAAACATGGGCAATAGAAGTGATCGTGTATAGTCTCTAGAAAGAAGAAAGTGTTACAAAGTAATCAATCCAAGATGATAATAAAAATAAAATAAAATGAAGAAATAACTTTCATCAAATAAGAAAAGAAGAATTATAAAACCAGATTAAAGTTGAGGCCTGCGAAGAGCAGTTTCTTTAAGACAAATTTCGACCACTCCGCGGTGCTTGAGTTTGGTTGGTCGTTCGTCTCCCAGGATACAACAACAAGAAGATCTTCGACAGAAGCACGAATTGAAGAGATCTCGAACTAGAGCCTTGTCTTAGCCTATCACCGGTTAAAAGAAAAAAAAAACGAGAGAGAAAACGTTTTTTTGGAGTGATTTGAAACTGGAGAGAAGCATTCTTTATATAGGGGAGTGGAGGAGGAAAAATATGGAAGGTAAATATTCCGAATTAAGGTCATTGACTTTGTATCCGAGCAAAATCGGAAATAATAAATTAATTCCTTATTTAATTCGAAGTGGGGTAAAATATCCGCAGGTTCTAAGTGGAACCCAACCGGTCCGGACATTCGCGTTGCCCACGACGTGCGAGCGCGCCCCAACCCGAATGGGTTCGACGAGCTTCGATTTGCACCCCCACCTGCGCCTGCGCGCAAGGCATAGTGTTCATTTGAGTCATTCAATGACTCCCAAGTGGGTTGGTGTATTTAAACCAATCCCAAGTTTGTTATCCCACCCATGTGGGATAAGGGGTTCATATTTTCCTTAACACAATTCATAACAACCTCACTTTGAGCATCAATTTCTCATTCATTTCTCAACCGTTTTGAGCATATGAGATATAAAAGATTAGTTATGGGTCTCAAGTGTAAGGCATATGCTGAAAATAAATTGTTGTCCTACTTCATAAATTTTAAATCTTGATATTTTCTTTAAAAGTTAGCTTATCGCGCACACAAGTCAAAAAAACATTTTTAATCAAAAGTCTCATTTTTAATAAATATTACAGAGCCTCTGAATTTTCGAGCAGTGTTATTTCTGAGTCTGGGCAAGAGAGATACATGCCCCGGGCCCAATTATTTTTTAGTACTACTTGTTATGAGGGTTCAATTTTCCAATACTGTCTATTATTTTCAATATTAATTATTAGGAGCACAGTTTTTTTTTTCAGCACTTGTTATTAGGGTCTCAATTTTTTCTAATATTTGTTATTATGGGTCTACACTTAAAATTGATTTTTTTCTAATATTTGTTATTAGGGTTCTATTTTTCTCAATACTTGTCAGTAGTGGCCTAATTTTTTTTCAATATTTATTATTAAAGACATACTCTTACAATTTATTTTTTTCACCACTTGTTATTAGGAGTATATTTTTTTAAAATACTTATTATAGAAACATACTATTTAAATTTTTTTTCATACGAGCACTACAAGAAAATGTATTTTTAGTGACATTAAAACGGGTCATTAAAAGTATTAAATAATTTTTTACGGCAACTTCAATTTTTATATTTATTAGAATTTGTCACACCGATTAAAGAAAGTATTTTATGTAGAAAAAATAAATAAAAATAACTTTAGTTTAAGCATTAAATAATTAATATATAAATTATATTCAACATGAATTTGATAATTAGATGAACAGTTTTAATTATTTTATTTAAAAACTATCAATTTTATTTCAACAACACGTTTGTGAACTTGGTTGGCGGGTAATGATAGACAACAAATGGACGATATTCGATGTTATACTATTTCATTTCGAAATTCGATCACTTATGCGGCTCATAGTACAAACATAAATACTCTGTCATTATTTATGCCTCTATTTATGATCAAATACCAAAAATAAAGTTTATGGTTTAGTATTAGTGTTTAAGTTTAGGGTGTAAGGTGTATGGTTTATTTTAGGGTTGAATTTTTCAGTGTTTTTTTTTATTATGCTTATGTGATTACAAAGTAGTATATGTTTAATTTTCTTAGCCCTTTAATAACGCACACACACCGTGCACACATGGCAATCGAACTCGGGTCACCTAGATAAAATACATCATCCTTTACCACTGAAATCACTACACGGGTTCTTCAGTGTTGGGACATGAATGAAGACAAAAAGATATATAGAAATGAAATGTTCAAATCACTAAGAAGGGAGTTGTAAACTTTTTGTACCTTCATGCTGGTGGAAGTTTCCAACAGTTACAATTAACATAAATAAACATCCGATTGAGCGAAAGAAAAGTAAATTGTTTAAGAAAACATTGTGCAGCCTAGTCTCTTATAAGAAAGATGATACAGTTCATCTTCTTATCAAACCTTTGGAACAGCTTCATAATCCTTATATTCCTTAACATAAGTAATTGGAACCTGGAGCAGCTTCAATCCACTCAGACCAGTCCAATTGAAACTGTTCTCTATTTTGTCCACCCTCTTCTTCCTTTCACGTTTAACTGGTGAAATAAAAAGGAAACAGAATTCTATGTTACTCGGATTCGAACAAATATATTCGATACATGTATGTGTTTGAATGTGAATATTATTAGAGCTCAAATATGTTTGAAAGTGAATATTGAGAGATACCTTTTGGCGCAGTTGAAGTTGAGGTTGAAGCTACAGTTGAAGTTGAAGGATCAGAGGTATTCATATTTTTTATTTTCTCATCAGCAGCTTCAGCTTCCTCTTTCCATGGCAGCAACTGCAGAAGTTGAAATACCAATGTAACAACAACAGATGAAGAAAATATTCATTTGTGTCAGGCAGCTAAAGATAGAGAGGAATCGAAATTATTCATCTCTGCATCATAAACAAATACAAAAAACGAACTCCAACTTCAATTCGATTCGATTATACAACCAATTTTAAAGGCACACTTACCATTACTGAAGGAAGTTCATGGGACATAATCTCTTCTTTGTTGCCTTTCGGCTTATTCGCACGTGTGCGACGCATTCCGCTTGTCTCGTACGCGTCCACTTCTTTCAGCGACCTGCACAAGAAGCGCAGCTCCTTATGGCGATAGTACTGTTAACCAAGGAGAGCAAAAATCATTTGTGATTAGCTTAACTGAAACTATTATTAACAAATGCATGGTTTCTTTTTTGTAAAAGTCATTTAAAGAGGATAATTACCTTATCAGTCCTCCCGTTTGGGCGTTGCTTTTCATAAACATCCCAATGGACTAGGTAGTCAGGCTGTGGTGACTTTGGATGATATGCACAACATTCAAAGATAACCATGAAATCAGTTCAAAAAAAAGAGATAACCATGAAATAATCATCACAAAATGTATTAAAAATGGCAGTTAATGTGTCCACTACTCATTATCTACTAATTCACCGAATGGTAATGATGTTCATGTTTTCTCATCTTATATAGGTTCGAATTTCTTACCATTTTAGCTCTTCTCCTTCGAGTCGGAGCAGTGTCTTGACTTGAACCATGAAAGAAGGAAACAGGGATTGCTTCAATCACACCACTAGTTGCTTCTGGGACCGGGACCCCTGCAAATTTTAAACAATTCAGTAAATTTTGTCCCAAATCAAGACAAAAGTTTCGTTTTACTATATAAGAAGTAAAAGGTTTAATTGTGTCCCCAATCCCCCTACTCTTTGGATTTTTGAAATTTTGTCCCTCTACTTTTAGTCCATCTATTTGTCCCATCGATAAAATTACTAATAGATTTATGTTATATTTGAATATGTAGCATTTTATTATTCAAAGGTTTGATTTAAAAATTAAAGTTCAATGTATATTTAAATTTAACAGAAGTCAATAAATAATATTATTAATTGGACTTTAATTTAAAAGAATATGGATAAACTTTAAAAACCCGAAAGAGTGCAAGAGCTAAAGGGCATAATTACTTCAAAGTAAAATAGTACAGCGATAAATGTTTAACATTTTGAAACGATAGTAAAGAAATCAAAATAAATATTAAATTGTGCCCTAAAAATCCTCAAATCCTAACTCACTTAAATATGATTTGAAAAAAAATACCGAAATGAATCTAAAACAATCTCAATCTCAAATGATTAAAAACTCACCCTGAAGAAATTGTATAATGAACTCTACTCATTGTATCATTTATGATCTCAACTAATAATAATCTCTTAATTTGACGAGAGTTTTAGACTTGTGTTTTATTTTCAAGATCATAATTCAAACCTCTAACCTTTCTTATAAGACCTAACGTCTCATCTAACTAAAGTAAATTATTAATATGTCTTTGTTATGTTATTCTGTGTCCTAATTTTTTAATTCATACAGAGTATTTTTAAAACAAATCTAATCCAATGAGCTTTGATTTTTTTTCTTCTTTCTCTCCTTTTATATATAAATAGTAGAAAGAGAGAATGATGCTGAGAATCGAATCCAAACTCTCATGACACAGAGTCGAAGCATTTTGCATTTTTCATGTCATCAAAGGGTTGTGAGCTCCCCCGCTCATTAGGGGAGGTGCTTGTGGACTATAACTTAGTTGTTGATATTATTTTTAGAATTTAGAGATAGTTATTTTAATTTAAGGTTTAGGGTTATAATTTAGGGATAGTTGTTTCAATTACTTTAAAAACTAATTCTAACCTATAAATCTTAAATTATAACCCTAAACCTTAAATTGAAACAACTATCTCTAAATTTTAACCTCCTACACCTAAATCCTTAAACCCTATACCCTAAACTAACTCTCTATACCCTAAAACTAAGGCGCTTGTGAAAACTTTTAGTTTCCACCGCCAGTGTATAGGATATTAATCCATATATAAATAGGGGAAAGATATTATTTTGATGAAAGATTTTGGATTGAAAAAAACTTTAATACATAAGTAAAGTTTACACGAGTCTTTCAATTTTATGGGTTAAAGATGTAGTTTAGTGGTTTAGATTTTAAGATTTAGAATTTAAAGTTAGTGTTTATAATTTATGGTTTAGAATTTAATAATCTAAAATTTAAGTTTATAGTACAAATATACAAGCTTGTGTAAAATATTTTTTACAGCTTGTATATTAAAATTAAACTCTTTTGGATTTGTGGTTTTTGTCTTATTTCAGTGATTTTTTCCTTTTCAAATCTAATCAATCTAAACAAAAAAATACTCTTCTTTTTTCTCTATTTTCTCTCTTTTCTCTCACCAAAACCTAATCACATTTCCATTTTTTATTGTCTACAACAATTTTTTGTCAACCATCAATCATTTTTTTCTCTTTTTTGTTTTTTATGTTTTTTTGTTGACAACAATATATGTGTCAACATTAATCATTTTCTCTTCATCTTCTTTTCTTTCTTTTTTTCTTCATCGTCTTTTCTTATTTCTCCGTTGAAATTATTTTTCTTTTTTCTCTATCCATCCTCTTGTCTCGTGTTGTTATTTTTCTTTTCTCATTACTCTTTTGATTGTGGGGTTTTCCTTATGCTATTGTTTGTTTATTTTTTTTTAAATTTTTATATTCTTTCAAACGGCTTCTTTTAGTAGGTGTCGAACTAATTTTTAAGTACCTGGCTTTCTTGTGGAATGGTCTTCATTAATGATTAAAGGGGTTGAAGTTACTCATAAATAACTTTCCCGGTGATGTATGAACTCGTTCCTCATTGGTATGATGGAAGACTTTGTTTCACTGATGTAAACCTTTGAGAGTCGCCGATTCAATCATTTCCTCCATCTTTAATTTCCATGAAAAATTTGAGAAAGGATAATAATAATAGATTTTTATCTCTCTTCTCTCCAAATTTATTTCTTTCAAATATAACAATAATTTAACTTCAATATTTATTTCTTTCTTTTTGTTGATGGTCTAAAATTAGAGATTATGACTCGCATCCTTTCTTATTTGAATAGAGAGTCACAAGATAATAGATAGAACGTAACAATGATTGTGAATTTTAAAGACAGATTTTGAGTCATTAGTGTCGATCCTCATAAAGGAGAGAATCAACTTCCTTTTATACTCAAATAAAAAAATAGTAGTTGTCTTTGATAATCACCAATATATAATTACGAGTAAAAGTAAGCAAATGCTCTTAACTAAAGAAAATCTTAAGGAGCTTTTATCCGGCGGCCAGCTACTTTGATTTTGAGCGGCTGGCCTCTTTGTCCCCCACCCTTTACTTTTTTCCTTTGTCTTTTCTTCCTTCGTTGAGATTTTTTCTCCTTTCGGTTTTGTTTTTGTTGCTTTCCTCTGGTTGGTTCGGTGGATGTTGTTGTCTTTGCTAGCCACAATTCAAATTCGGGAGCACTTTTGAAAATAAAAAGTCAGGGCTTTCATGATAACCCGAGTTAAGAAGTACGGAGTAGAGGACCTCTTCCGTCTCCCATTTTCTCCTCCTCACTCTTTCTCCTTCTACAATTATATTCGACGTTTCTCCGATCCTCTCGGCAGTCCTTTTGGCATGATATTTTCGGTTGTTGGTGCATGCACATGAAATGTGATCTTGAAGTTTCTAGGCTTTGACTTTCTTTCAGTTGCTCATTCAAAAGTTCTTTTTTCTCTGGGTGGTAGAGCAGATAAGATGAGCTATGTCTTCATCGGCCAAAATGGCATGACTCTTGCTCGTATTGTCACCCTAGTGCTTAGATTCAACGGTAGTGCCCTTTGTGGTTGTCTCCTTATCCCCGATTAGTGGATCTTCAATAGATTCAGGCGGCTAACTCCTTTCTCAAAGCCCTTAAGCTTCAAGCATATGGTTTATGCTATTCCTTCAATTGTATTTTAATTTTTCTGTTGGTTTATGCTCAAGATTTTATTTTTCTTGTTTGTTTATGAACTTTTATGGTTTTTGGTGTATGTTTGATGCTTGATTAATATTTTTCCTTGTTAATAATAAAAAAAACTTCCTTTTATACTCCATGTTGTCATGTGACAACTAATAATAGGAGGATAAGGATTGTCGACTACAATAGACAACCTGGAGTCATCATATGGCATATCTTACTTGTAATGCTTATCTATCACCCGTCTAACCTATTTGTCTAATGGTAAGGCGACTGAATTATTGAATTTATCAGTCATTGTCTCATCCATCAATTATCAGGTGGTTCCTAATCCTAACATAATTTATCATGCTTATCATGTGTTTATTACTTTTGGCATAGATTTGTCTGTGTAGAATGACTATTAATTATACTAACTATGACATAAAAAATATTATTTATGTCGTGACTCGACCCAACTCTTAAAATTGGGTCATGACATAATTAATCCAACTTTCACTCTTCTTCCTAAAAGTTAAATAGTATAATCTGAATATTCTAACACTATTGAAGGTTTCAATAATATCAATTTCTTTGCTATTAAAGTTTTCTAGCAATTATAGTGAAATTTCGAACACTATTGAGCCCTTCCTCAATAGGCATATCCTTGTCACCAACCTTATCATCTTGGTAAATAAGGCATAACCAAAGTATTTGATAGTTATATAAATCCTAAATATATTTGGGATCGAACCTAAATGAAGGGTAAAATTCATTGTTATCATTATTTATGAGACTTAAATTATTATTTTTTAATTCTGAACTTCGTACCATTTCACAAATGTTACGATATAGCTTATAAAAAATGAGATAATTATATGTTTGTATTATTTTTACAATAAATTTTAAGTTTTCATAAGAAGAAAGAAATCAACTATTAATCTAGATATGTATGGTTCTTTATGGCAATTCTTTGACCCTTTATACCAAACGGACTAGATCTTGGCATAAACTTAAAATCAGACAAAAAATATAACTAAATCCCCCAAAAATCTCATCCATGATAAAGGAATGAAGATTTTTTTTGGGGTTGGACATAAACTCAGTAACTATCAATGATGAGTCAATTGAAGCAATCTTGGCATAAACAATAATAAAGTAATTAAAATAAAATAATCAACAGAAATTGCACAGTATGAAAAAGAATGATTTTAAAATATATATATATATATTATATTTTGAGATCCATAAAAAATTTAATCTAAACAGTAGATTTAAAAAATTAAACATAAAAAATTGGAAATGGAGATGAAAAATTACCTGGAGAAAGAGTGGGGTTGGGCATGGTGTCAGATTCCTTCCATTGACTCATCTTTGATAGCTGTCTGTAAAATCCCAAAATCTGTTTTAGACAACTCCTAGAGGTTCCAAACGCCCAAAACAACTACACGAGGCATACAAACCATACAAATACATTCTAGAGGCATGCTCCCTAGCAACCATACACAACAAAAACAAGATATACAAAAGGCATCTAATCCAAAGACCATTCATGTCATTTCATAAAGCATGCTTTAACAAAGGCAACACTTAGGCAAATTTTAAGGTAAACAAATACCAACATGGCTTACAAGCAAGGGCATACATCTCAAAAGCCAAGTTAACAAACACATACGAGGAGTCTAACATGCTCTTAAACAACAACATCATACTCCAAAAGCATCATAGCACGAATACATGTCTCATTGCTTGACCATTACAACATAATTAAAAAGTTCATACTTGGTAGCTAAATAAGCACCACGAAGCACACTTTGAGGCCCCTTCTTGCACTTAGCAACCCCTGAACTAAGGATCTGCATTGTCGAACAAAGAGAGAGCGTAAGCAATAAAGCTTAGTGAGGGTAATCTCTTTAAAACAAAGCTCGACAATGCAGGGTCCAAGCACGAACTCAACCAAGGTAAATGCATGATTATACCTTCGATCCTCAAGAACCAAAATGTTAATGATGCATGAGCAATATTCAATTTTATGTCATGCTTAACAAGCTCATTTCCAGAATATATGTAAGCACATATAAACATCCAAGTAGGAATCACATTCCACATCACATTGATACACATATCAATCAATATTGGCACCTAGCTATGACTCGAATACTCGGATAAACACATTGGAACTCACATCCAACAACAACTTTACCTCACGGTGTGATTACACTCATCATCGGTCTCGCAGAGGGGATTCCACTCATCCTCACGCCTCGTCGATGGGATTCCACTCATCATCGACTATATATAAATAACAATTTACGGGCGAACCCGTACTCCTCTTTGGTGACTCAACGCCACCAATGCCACGCGCGAATTTGACTCATGTGTGCACACTAACATCCTAACGATCGATCATTTGTACTCAAGCATACTAGTGTCAACATTTAACTCAATCCACATTATCATTTACAACCCATTCCGTGCTTAGCACGTACTCACCATGATCACCATCATGAACCATCCACATGCATAACACAATGCATCACAACCATGCCTCATCACACATGTATAACACATTATACATAAACAATCATATCACCAATATTACGAGGCATAAACATCAATTACAAGTTCAACCAATGTCTCTAGTTTAAGTGTAGGATTAGGATACCACCCTAATCCTAACTCTAGGTTGGTCTACCAAGCCCAACCTAGTCCACATGCTCGAACCAAAAACTTAGAAAACACTTAGAAAACATTAACCACTCACATATACTTCCAAGCTCAAATACCAAGCAAGCAACCACCTTCAAGCTTCCGGATTTCCTCCCGATGCTTCACCAACACAAGTTCTCGCCTCTAAACAACCTCAACACAAACCAAACAACTTCCAATCAGCCCAAGCATCAAAGTAGCTAACCATGAATACAATTCAAACATCAAACTCAACATTTCAAGCCATGAACAAACCCCAATTTTATCCAATTCGAGCAGCCCACAATCCTTGATCAAAACCCAAGTTTTCAACACATTTTATACCCACAAATGAACCCAAAACATCCCCCAACCATAGTACTAACATTAGCCCACCAATTCCAACCTAAAACAACCCCTAAAACTCACCTAAAACCCTTCAAAAAAACCCCTTTAAACCCAATTTCGGGAATGTGCTCAAAACCAAGTAAAATTTATATATGGTGAACCATTTAGCTCCTAGGCTTCATAACTAATAACATTAAATCGAAATATTAAGTTTAGCAACATAAAGTTATCATTTTTAATCAAAATCTCCAAAAACACCATTTTCAAAACATTGAGGAAAATGAAAACCATTTGTACTTTTGAAGAGAGGATGATGAGGACAAGTTGAAAATGTAGTTACCTTGCAAATCCGAGCTAAAATGGAGGAACAAGGTGATGGAATAGTAGAGGGGATGAGAGCTTCTTCAAACCGTTGTTTTTGTTTTTAGAAGAAAAAGGTGAATAATGGCTATTGATAAATTAGGGGTTTAAAATTAAAAGTTGGGCTATTTACCACTTTTCCATAAATGAATGGCTAATTCCCTTATTCTTTAAAATCCCCCAAAATTGAATTTCATTTCAATTTAGTCCAACACAAAATATTTGTTTTTGAAACCCGAGGCCCAAAAAATTATTTTAGTTATAAAACCGAACCCAATATAATATTAAAATATTATTTTCACCCGACCCCTAAACTCGGGGGTTACATTTAGGGTGTTTTAATTTTGGTCAGTAAATTTTTAATTTCTTTTCATAAAGGTCATTGACGTTAAAGAACACTGATGTGACCATTAATTTCCTGTTTAACAAAAAGTTAAAGTTCATGACTTTAATGAAAATGGATTAAAAGTTTAGTGACTAAATTGCATATTTTAAATTCAATAATCAAAATAAAAGCTCTTTAAAAATTCAGTGGCTAGTTATGTAGTTACCCTTTTTCTAATTATTACTTACTTTTATTGTTGAGAATTTAAGAAAATGAGTTGTCTAAAAAACATCACAAAATCCAAAAAATGGTTGGTGAAATATTATTTTTTAAGGAAAAAGAGGCAGATTCTCACCAAAATAATTTAATTCTCCCTTATCTTATTTGGAAGGCTTACTCAAGTCTTTCCTGTTTTTGTTGTAATATTTGGAAGGTAAATGTGTGCATCCAATGCACTTGATTTAAATTTTAAATTCTTTTAATTTGTATTTTTAGATTTAAATTATTTTTTGTATTTCCAAATCATCCAAACGTTAATAATTTTTAAATTATATTACTCAAATTAGACACTCGAATTTGATTTGTTATTCAGATAGACACTCAAATTAATACTTACCTTACAAGCCATTTGTCTGTTCAAATTAATACTTACCTTAAACGATTTAAACTAAATTTAGTTATCAATTTAAACATAGATATCAAGTTTAAAATTTTAGTTAGACAAAAAATAAATATCAATTTAAATCTTGAATTCAAATTTAAATGCCTGATTTAAACTAAAAATAATATATGCCAAATTATGCATTAAAATCAAATTTAAACATTAGAACATATATTTAAACTAATATTTTTACAAAACCAGAGCTAATATTTGAATCTAGGGGCTAGCAGCCCCGCTCCTCTAAAATTTGTCGATTTTTTTTTAATTTTAATTTGATCATTATAATTCATGTATAAAAATATGATAATTTGTGTTTAGCCTACAAAAATATCAAGTATCATGTACCAATATTGAGAAAGATTAGGCCAATAATTTGTATTTTAATTACGTATATAGTAATTCAGTACAATGTTTCTTTCACCTTTCAAATGAACATTTGTTCCTTGTTTTCACTGTCTTACTTCAATGTCTATAACAATTGCATTTTTAATCATGTAAAGATCATACATTTACCAGGCGAGTATGTCGAATACTGATTAGATTTTTTTGTTTGAATCAGAATATTTATACTAAAAGATAAACCGCTAACTATAAATTAACAACTCATTTTATTTTCAACTCAAATTAGACATTCGAATTTGATTTGTTATTCAGATAGACACTCAAATTAATACTTACCTTACAAGCCATTTGTCTGTTCAAATTAATACTTACCTTAAACGATTTAAGCTAAATTTAGTTATCAATTTAAACATAGATATAAGTATAAAATTATAGTTAGACAAAAAATAAATATCAAATTAAATCTTAAATTCAAATTCAAATACCTAATTTAAACTAAACATAATATATGTCAAATTATGCATTAAAATCAAATTTAAATATTAGAACATATATTTTTACTGAAATTCACTAATATTATATAAGTTCGAATCACAATATTTACGGTATCTATGTTTAATAAGAAAAATATACATTTTTACTCTTGAATAGTGATTGAAACATGGGTGGACTGCATGTTCCCAACTTGGCAGGCTTACAAGAAAGACTGATAAAAGTATCTAAAACTAAAATTCAATTGGTTAAGTGCATGTTTTCCACGTGTCATAACGGAAATAGGAAGTTACGAATTAATCTACACCGTGTAAAATCAACAACAAGATGATTTTGTGGGTTAAGACACTAGGTCCAGGGAAAGACCGGGAGGGAGTTAGATGGGGCGGTCGCCTTTTCTAAAATTTTAAAATAAAATTAGAAATTTTCTATATGTTTTTTATTGGAAATCTATTTTCGGCCCCTTAAAATTTTATAAGTTCACTACCTAACATAAAGTTTTGCGTCCGTCCCTGAGTCTAGGTCCCTTAAATAAGATTAGGAGTTTAAATCATAACGTTGTAAATGGAGCAATTGAGTTAGGAAAGTCACTCTCATAATAAACATCTACAGTACCGATCCGAATTAGTCAATTAATTAGTTGAATTCCGATAATTATACCAAAAAAATATACCGTATAAAAAAGTAAACAAAAAACAAAACCAGAGAATCTAGGGGCTAGCAGCCCCGCCACTCTAAAATTTGTCGAATTTTTTTTTTAATTTTAATTTGATCATTACAATTCATGTATAAAAAAAATATGATAATTTGTGTTTAGCCTCCAAAAATGTCGAGTATCATGTACCAATAAATTGTATTTTAATTTCGTATATAGTAATTCAGTACAATATATCTTTCACCTTTCAAATGAACATTTGTACCATGTTTTCACTGTCTTACTTCAATGTCTATAACAACTGCATTTTTAATCATGTAAAGATTATACATTTACCAGATGAGTATGTCGAATACTGATTAGATTTTCTTTCAATTGACTCATGAATGATAGCTACTGAGTTGAAGTGTTTTTTTTCTAGAACAAATATTTGGAGGTCGAAAATGAGGAAATGGCCACTCAAATTGTTTATAAAATAAATTGGAAATATCTGTAACTAATTTTTGTTCCAATTTCGGTAATTAGCACCTTTTCTAGGGCAAACTATATAAGTAGTCACCAAATTTTTAGGGTACTTTAATTTTAGTCACTAAAATTTTAATTTGTTTTCATTAAAGTCATTGCTGTTAAAGAACACTGATGTGACTGTTAACTTCTGGTTTAACAGAAAGTTAAAGTCTGTGACTTTAATGAAAACGGATTAAAAGTTTAGTAATTAAATTGCATATTTTAAATTCAATAATTAAAATAAAAGTGCCCTAAAAATTTAGTGGCTATTTATGTAATTATCCTTTTTCTAATCATTACTTATTTTTATTGTTGAGAATTTAAGACAATGGGTTGTCTAAAAAACACAGTCACAAAATCCAAAAAAGGTAGGTGAAATATTATTTTTTTAAGAAAAAAAAGGCGAATTCCCACCAAAATAATTTAATTCCCCCTTATCTTATTTGGAAGGCTTACTCAGGTCTTTTCTGTTTTTGTTGTAATATTTGGAAGGTAATTGTGTGCATCCAATGCACTTGATTTAAATTTTAAATTCTTTTAATTTGTATTTTTAGATTTAAATTATTTTTTGTATTTCCAAATCATCCAAATGTTAATAATTTTTAAATTATATTACTCAAATTAGACACTCGAATTTGATTTGTTATTCAGATAGACACTCAAATTAATACTTACCATAAAAGTCATTTTTCTGTTCAAATTAATACTTACCTTAAACGATTTAAGCTAAATTTAGTTATCAATTTAAACATAGATATCAAGTTTAAAATTTTAGTTAGACAAAAAATAAATATCAAATTAAATCTTAAATTCAAATTTAAATTTAAATACCTGATTTAGACTAAAAATAATATATGCCAAATTATGCATTTAAATCAAATTTAAATATTAGAACATATATTTTTACTGAAATTTGTCAATATTGTATGGGTTCGAATCACAATATTTATTGTATCTGTGTTTAATAAGAAAAATATGCACTTTTACTCTTGAATAGTGATTGAAACATGGGTGGACTGCATGTTCCCAACCTGGCATGCTTACAAGAAGTACTGGTAAAAGTATCTAAAACTAAAATTCAATGTGGTTAAGTGCATGTTCTCCATGTGTCATAACGAAAATAGGAAGTTACAAATTAATTTGCACCGTGTAAAATCAACAACAAGATGATCTTCTGGGTTAAGACATTACGTCTAGAGAAAGACCGAGAGGAGATTGGATGGGTCGGTCGCCCTCTTAAATTTTAAAAAAAATTATATGTTTTTTATTGGAAACCTATTTTCGTCCATCTAAAATTTTATAAGTTCACCCTCTTAACATAAAGTATAGCGTCCGTCCCTGAGTCTAGATCTTTTAAATAAGATTAGGAGTTCAAATGCTAATTCGAATTAGTCAATTAATTAGTTGAATATCGATAATTAAACCAAATAAAATGCACCGTATAAAAAAGGTAAACAAAAAAAACCAGAGCTAATATTTGAATCTAGGGGCTAGCAACCCCACTCCTCTAAAATTTGTCGATTTTTTTTTTAATTTTAATTTGATCATTATAATTCATGTATAAAAATATGATAATTTGTGTTTAGCCTCCAAAAATGTCAAGTTTCATGTACCAATATTGAGAAAGATTAGGCCAATAATTTGTATTTTAATTTCGTATATAGTAATTTTTGCTTGACAGTTTGGATCGTGCACCACTCCTTCTTTCTTTATACGTCTCGTTTGGACAGAGATAAGGAGATTCAAGAGTCTCGTTTGGACAGAGATAAGGAGATTCAAGAGGTTGCTAAATTTTGTTGGTATGCTTATCTCCATAGAAATTTTTATTTTTCTTTGTTTTTGAGTTGTAAGGATTTTTGTGTTGTTTAATCCAAATATTCTTTTTATTGGGTACATTGAAATTGTTTTTTCTAAAAATTTAATAAAAATTTAGTGACTTTTATATAAAAAAATAGTTACAAAGGAAAGGTAAAATATTAGTTATGTGTCAAGTGTAAGGTATATGGTGAAAATAAAATGTTATTCTACTTCAAAGATTTTAAATTTTGATATTTTTTTAAAAGTCACTTATCGTGCACACAAGTAACAAACTTTTTTAATCAAAAGTCTCATTTTTAATAAATATTACAGAGCCTCTGAATCTTCGAGCAGTGTTATTTTTGAGTCTAGGCAAGAGAGACACATGCCTCGGGCCCAGTTATTTTTTAGTACTACTTGTTACGAGGGTTCAATTTTTTAATACTTGTTAAGGTCTATTGTTTTTCATATTAGTTATTAGGAGCACAATTTTTTTTTCAACACTTGTTATTAGGGTCTCAATTTTTTAAAATATTTGTTATTATGGGTCTACTCTTAAAATACATTTTTTTCCTAATATTTGTTATTAGGGTTCTATTTTTCTCAATACTTGTTAGTAGTGGCCTATTTTTTTCAATATTTATTATTAGAGATATATTCTTACAATTTATTTTTTTCACCACTTGTTATTAAGAGTCTATTCTTTAAAATACTTATTATAGAAACATACTATTTAAATTTATTTTTTTCCATACGGGGCTAAATTTTAAAATTCACTCTCAGATCACTAAAATTTCAGAAAATAAAAAATGTTGTCTTCTGCACTCTCTAATTTTTTTTTTATTCAAATATAGTGTATGCATAATTTGACAAGAAGTGAATACACTATATTTGAATAAAAAAAATGTGTGAGTGCAATAAGATGGTGACTACTGACTTCACATTTCCAAAAGAATTTAAGCACATTACTTCAATGGAGGCATTGAACACAGTGATGGGTTTGCTACATCTACCCAGACAGCAGCTCCGGCCTCGGAGTGGTGCAGAGCAAGATATACCCTGTTTACTTCATGGCCATGGCTTGGCTTTTTGTGGAACAGGAAAAGAATGATCTCAAGTTAATTGCTAGTAAAACTGTGATAGTTCATCGCTGAGCTCCCTTTGCCTTTCTTTCAGTTGAACTAGAAGCAGTCCTCTGATTAACATTACCAAAGTCCCTCATCTTCTCCAAAATGTCTCCCAAACTCACTAGATTACTTGACTCACAAGGTGAGATTTTCCAACCACAGAAAAGAAATGAAGTATGTTTCCAACCTAAATCCAACTCAGACCAGGTTCCTTCTTAACCCCTCGCTGTAGCATCAGTTCTCTGACACTCGCAGCCAATGGTTCTACAGCAGCATCAGCATAGATGCTGTGAAGAAGAACATATGATGCAGACTCTTGGGGTTCAAGCTCGATTACTTTCATTGCAGCACGATTCCCAGTTACGGCATCCTTATAAACCTTGCAAGCACTCAACAAGGCTCTCCACATTATTGGATTATTCTTGAAACCCGAGGTGAGGATGAAGTTTTCAGCCTCTGCTAGCCTTCCAGCTCGACCAAAGAGGTCAACAACACAGCAGTAATGCTCTATGCTGGTTTCAACACCGTAATCCTTCATGCTTTCAAAGTATCTGTGGTAATTCAAAAGGTTACACATAGTTATTATGAATAAAAGCAAAGAAATAAAATCTGCTTGAACAGAAGCTCCTACGGAGATTGGCATAGAGAAACAGAATGCTTATGGGAGAAATATAGCAGCTCAACAAGACAAGAGAAAAGAGGAAGTTGGGACTTCAAAACCAGTGCATATATTTACAAGTATTCTATCATCTGCATAAAACAAAATGCTATTCTATATAAAGCTAAATTAAGTCCCCAGCTTACTAAAGTTAGTGAATCATTAATTTCCAAGTACTAACAATTTCCCATTGTAAAAATTTGGGCAGCCTGTAGATTGATTCAGTCTAGAAATTTACGGATGCAACCCTTCACGTCCTCATGCATGCACATCACAAATACAAATGCAGTTAGAAATGATAGAAGGGATGACTCCTTTGACATACTTTAATCCTTCTTCGACAAGCCCACCATAACTGCAAGCAGATAAAACTCCTACAAATGTAATCTGATTAGGCTTAATCCCGTGTTCCTTCATCAACCCAAAGAGGTTTAAAGCATCCCTAGCACAGCCATGTTGTGCGCAGCTACAGATCATCACTGACCAAGAAACCACATCTGGATTCTCTGTCTCTTGAAATGTCAGATTAGCGGAATCTATGTCGCCACACTTTGCATACATGCAAATCTGTGAGTTTTGAACAATTCTAAAGTTCCCAAAGCCACTTTTCACTACATGTCCATGAACCTGCTCTCCCAATCTTGCAATTGCTAGATCTGCACAAGCACTCAAAATGTTTGAGATAGTGAACTCATCTGGTCTTCCTCCACAGGCCATCAGTTCATAAAAGAGACTCAATGCACTTTCAAATTTCCCATTTTGAATATAGCCCGCAATCATGGATGTCCACAAGACAATATCTCGCGTGGGTGTTGATCTAAAACATTTCAAACCATCTTCAGTTGATCCCATCAAGGAATACAGTTCAATAAGCGCACTTCCTATGAACTCATCAGACTGCAAGTTATACTTGCATATTTGAGCGTGAATTTGCTTTCCATAGACAAAATCTCCAACTGCAATACAAGCTTTAAGCATGCTTGAGAATGTAAATTTTGAGGGCTTCAACCCTTGTCTTTGCACTTCAAAGAAAAGTCTGCAGGCTTCGTTTGCACATTCCTTGCTAATGCTTCCTGTTTCTATAAATCCAGATATCATGGCATTATACATGACAATATTGCGGTTTGGCATGCTTGTGAAAATTTTGATTGCACTATGTAGTTCTCCCTTTTTTGCATACATATCAAGCAATGCCGTCCCAACAACAATGTCGATATCAAACCCGAGTTTCATTATACATCCATGGAGCATTTTCCCACACATTATCCCTACATCCATGTTCGTACAACAAGCCTTCAAGACACTTCCCATGGTATAAGTATTCAAGTTCAAGCCATTTCGATGCATGCTTGTTAATAGTTTCAACATTTCTTCATTTTTATTCATACGAACATAACCAGCAATCAATGTATTCCATGAAATCTCATCAATCTCCTTGGAATTCTCAAACAAAAATCGTGCCTGATCAACACACTCACATTTGCAATACATATCTATCAAGGAGTTCGACAAAAATCCTATCTCACTCAATCCACTCACTACAATCAATCCATGAATTAGCTTCCCTTGCCTCGTACGCGTGCGACGCATTCCGCTTGTCTCGTACGCGTCCACTTCTTTCAGCAACCGGCACAAGAAGCGCAGCTCCTTATGGCGATAGTACTGTTAACCAAGGAGAGCAAAAATCATTTGTGATTAGCTTAACTGAAACTATTATTAACAAATGCATGGTTTCTTTTTTGTAAAAGTCATTTAAAAAGAGGGTAATTTCCTTATCAGTCCTCCCATTTGGGCGTTGCTTTTCATAAACATCCCAATGGACTAGGTAGTCAGGCTGTGGTGACTTTGGATGATATACACAACATTCAAAGATAACCATGAAATCAGTTCAAAAAAAGATAACCATGAAATAATCATCACAAAATGTATTAAAAATGGCAGCTAATGTGTCCACTACTCATTATCTACTAATTCACCGAGTGATAATGATGTTCATGTTGTCTTATCTTATATGGTTTCGAATTTCTTACCCGTTTAGCTCTTCTTCTTCGAATCGGAGCAGCGTCTTGACTTCGAACAGGAAAGAAGGAAACAGGGATTGCTTCGATCACACCACTAGTTGCTTCTGGGACTGGGACCTCTGTCAATTTTAAACAATTCAGTAAATTATGTCCCAAATCAAGACAAAAGTTTTGTTTTACTATATAAGAAGTAAAAGGTTTAATTGTGTCCCCAATCCCCCTACTCTTTGGATTTTTGAAATTTTGTCCCTCTACTTTTAGTCCATCTATTTGTCCCATCGATAAAATTACTAATAGATTTATGTTAAATTTGAATATGTAGCATTTTATTATTCAAAGGTTTGATTTAAAAATTAAAGTTCAATGTATATTTAAATTTAACAGAAGTCAATAAATAATATTATTGATTGGACTTTAATTTAAAAGAATATGGATAAACTTTAAAAACCCGAAAGAGTGCAAGAGCTAAAGGGCATAATTACACCAAAGTAAAATAGTACATCGATAAATATTTAACATTTTGAAATGATAGTAGAGAAATCAAAATGAATATGAAAATGTGCCCTAAAAATCCTCAAATCCTAACTCACTTAAATATGATTTGAAAAAAAAAATGCTGAAATGAGTCTAAAACAATCTCAATCTCAAATGATTCAAAACTCACCCTCGAGAAATTATATAATGAACTCTACTCACCGTATCATTTATGATCTCAACTAATAAAAACCTCCTAATTTGACGAGAATTTTAGACTTGTGTTTTGTTTTCAAGGTCAGAATTCAAACCTCTAACCTTTCTTATCAGACCTAACGTCTCATCCCACTAAAGTAAATTATTAATATGCCTTTGTTATGCTATTATGTGTCCTAATTTTTTAATTCATACAGAGGGTATTTTTAAAACAAATCTAATCCAATGAGCTTTGATTATTTTTCTTCTTTCACTCCTTTTATATATAAAGAGTAGAAAGAGATAATTATGCTGAGAATCGAATCCAAACTCTCATGACACAGAGTCAAAGCATTTTGTGTTTTTCATGTCATCAAAGGATTGTGAGCTCCCCCGCTCATTAGGGGAGGTACTTGTGGACTAGAACTTTGTTGTTCCTATTATTTTTAGGATTACACCCAACAGTCATCATAATGTAGATCTTGTTGGGATTGTAATATATATATATATATATATATAAAGGAATAATATCCTATACACTGGCGATGGAAATTGAGAGTTTCTATAAGCGTCTTAGTTTTAGGGTATAGGGAGTTAGTTTAGGGTATAAGGTTTAGGGGTTTAGGTGTAGGGGTTTAGTATTTAGGGATAATTATTTCAATTTAAGGTTTAGGATTATAATTTAGGGTTTATAGGTTATGATTTAGTTTTTAGGGTAATATGGTGAGGGTTTAGGTTTAAACTTATAAACCCTAAATTATAACCCTAAAACTTAAATTGAAATAATTGTCTTTAAGTTCTAATCCCCTACACCTAAACCCCTAAACCCTATACCCCAAACTAACTTCCTATACCCAAAAACTAAGGCGCTTGTGGAAACTTTCAGTTTCCATCGTGTAACACTCGGGCTTAGGGCTAGGTGAAAATAATATTTTAATATTATTTGGGCTCGGGTTTATAATTAAAATAATCTTTTAAGTTTCGGGTTTCAAAAATAAATATTTAAAATTGGACCAAATTGAATAAATTACAAATTAAAAAGTTTTTAAAGAAGAAAGAAGATAACCATTCATTAATGGCCTTTTGATAATTTGCCCACCTTTTGATTTAAATCCCCATTTTTCACCAAATAGACATTATTCACTCTCTTCCTCATCCATTCTAACGTGAAAATAAAGCTCTCTCCTCTTCATCACTATTCCATCAAAAAGCTCATCCATTTCAACTCATTTTTGAAAGGTAATATCGTTTTTGACTTCTCCTCAACTCCCTCTCTTTAAAAGTACCATTTGTTTTCATTTTCATTGAAGTTTTGGAAAATGAAGTTTTGAAGATTTTGATTAAAAATGAAAACTTTATATTGTTAAGCTTAATGTTTTGATTTAATATGGTTAGTTATGAAGTATAGAAGTTAAATGGTACCACATATGTGAATTTTGAATGGTTTTAAGCAATTCCCGAATTTGGGTATAAATGGGGTTTTTGGAGGGTTTTGGGTGAGTTTTGGGGGTTGTTTTAGGTGGAGATTGATAGGCTATTGATAGTACTATGGTTAGGGGTTGATTTGGGATCATTTGTGAGTGCAATGGATGTTGGCCGTAGCCCTGGACCGTAGTCCTCCCTTGCATGGTGAGCTCGAATAATCCTATGGCATGCCAATTGTATCCAATGTCCATAAATACACACAAATTCACATAGTCCATGATTTTCAGATCATATCATATCAAATAACAAGATGAGCCGTAGCTCCATATCAGGTAGCATTTCGTATTATTTTCACATACATGTAGCATATCATAGTCAAATTCGAACATATCAAAGTAATGCAAGGCACTTACCAAATTTACCATTCGAACATAGTTGCTCTACGTGAGCCCTTAACAAATGCATACATAATTATAAATAATGCAACGGGACGACACTGAGTCTATCCCTTGACACAACTACACTCACCTCGATATTAGGATTCTCGTATAATGACAACTTTTCTCTTAGTTGACGGTTGTTCTTTATCGACTTCTTGAACTAGATTAAATTAGAATTGGTTAGGACCGAAAAAATAATATCGAATAAATATAAAAATATTAATTAGACTCGATATCGAAATTTAGACCAACCAAGAATTTGAACTTACCCCGACGTCGGTAGAAATTCGATATTACTATATTCAAAATATCGGACCACCAATCCAATACTGAACCACCTAATTATTTTTCTGTCTTCCCTTCACTAATCCCTTAATCTCGATATGTCTCTAACTTCATTTCCTAATTTTCCTTATGCTTTGGTTCGTCCTCCTCCCCCTATTTATAGTACTGATCGAATCCTCCTTCATTATCTTGATTTCTCGTGGCTTATGCCTTAAAATAAAGCCACACATGGCTTAACGTGGCTTAATGTGGCTTAAGGCAATTGCCACAATTTCCTTAAAGTGGCCCCGTGGCCTGGGCAATTTGAATTCGTGGATTTGCCTAGTGCAATTCCTTCAAAATGAAGGAATTACACGGCAGGTCCACCATTTTCTTACTTTATGTCTCTCTTTTCTTTTAATAATAATAATAATAATAAACCGAATAAATAGGTTTCGAATCTAATTTCTACTAGACCTTGGGTGGCCCTTGCGTGGATTCAAGGCGTTGAGAGCCGACCTTGGCGGTTGTGGAGATGGTTCTTTCAGATTGACGATGCTTGTGAGTATTTACCGAGCGTATGCTTCTCGCATGTTTTGAGGGAGGGGAATCAAGTGGCGGATGCCCTTGCGAAAGGGGGTGTTGATAGGGTGTCTTGGTTGTGGGTTCGGCCTTGATTTTGAGTCGTGTTTGTCCTTTGTATTACACAACTAATGGTACTCTTTTCCCCCACTTAGGCTTAGGGGGGTTTTTAATGAGGCTATTAGTTGTGCTTTGTATGATTTTTACTTCAATAAAATCATATTGCTGATAAAAAATAATAATAATAATAAACCGAATAAATAGGTTTCGAATCTAATTTCTACTAGACCTGAATAATTTAATAATAATAAACCCGAATAATTAATAAGACCAAATAATTTATAGAACCGATATAAAATACTCGGTCATCGGAACTAAATTCCGACTAGACCGGTTTTTGGGATGTGACAACATTTTTCTGTTCAAATTAATACTTACCTTAAACGATTTAAGCTAAGTTTAGTTATCAATTTAAACATAGATATCGAGTTTAAAATTTTAGTTAGACAAAAAATAAATATCAAATTAAATCTTAAATTCAAATTTAAATACCTGATTTAAACTAAAAATAATATATGTCAAATTATGCATTAAAATCAAATTTAAATATTAGAACATATATTTTTACTTGAAATTCACTAATATACATGTTTACTCTTGAATAGTGATTGAAACATGGATGGATTGCATGTTACCAACTTGGCATGCTTACGAGAAAGACTGATAAAAGTATCTAAAACTAAAATTCAATGTGGTTAAGTGTGTGTTTTCCACGTGTCATAACAGAAATAAGAAGTTATGAATTAATCTGCACCGCGTAAAATCAACAACAATATGATTTTGTGGGTTAAGAACTAGGTCCAGGAAAAGACCGAGAGGGGGCTGGATGTGGTGGTCGCCCCCTAAAATTTAGAGAAAAAAAATTAGAAATTTCCTATATGTTTCTTATTGGAAACTTATTTTTGCCCCCTAAAATTTTATAAGTTCACCCTCTTAACATAAAGTTTTGCGTTCGTCCCTAAGTCTAGATCCCTTAAATAAGATTAGGAGTTTAAATCTTATCGTTGTGAATGGAGCAATTGAGTTAGGAAGGTCACTCCCATAATAGACATCTACAATACCGATTCGAATTAGTCAGTTAATTAGTTGAATACTGATAATTATACAAAAAATGTACCGTATAAAAAAGCAAACAAAAAACAAAACCAGAGCTAATATTTGAATCCAGGGGCTAGCAGCCCCGCCCCTCTAAAATTTGTCAAATTTTATTTTTTTTAATTTTAATTTGATCATTATAATTCATGTATAAAAAATATGATAATTTGTGTTTAGCCTCCAAAAATGTCAAGTATCATGTACCAATATTGAGAAAGATTAGGCCAATAATTTGTATTTTAATTTCGTATATAGTAATTCAGTACAATATTTCTTTCACCATTCAAATGAACATTTGTTCCATGTTTTCACCATCTTACTTCAATGTCTATAACAACTGCATTTTTAATCATGTAAAGATCATACATTTACCAGACGAGTATGCCGAATACTAATTAATTTTTTTTGTTTGAATCAGAATATTTACCGTCGATAACAACAATTAATTTTTTTACCGTAAATACTTATATTAAAAGATAAACGGTTAACTATAAATTAACAACTCATTTTATTTTCAATTGATCAATCTTTTCATCCTCCACCTTGTAAAAAAGATATTCATTTTGATCACGGGAGTATTATAAGTCTTCCATTGAGTCAAAAATGCTATAATTGAAGGACACCATCAGGGACGGTCCTAAGTTTTTGGAGGCCCAGGGCGAACTTAAAAAACAAGTCTTAAATTGAGTATTTAAATTGTAATTATAGTTACAGTCGTATTTTCGGTTGTGTTGTGTTTATCATGATTGTGGATATAATAGATGTTATTTTGTTTATTGCGAGTATCGTGGTTATGAATTTTTTTAGTAACATATGCTATTGTAGACATAATTGTTCCATATATCGCGGTTTTAGATGATGCCACTACCGTCATATAACGATCGTTGTTGTGGTTGCATGCCGCTATTTAAATCTTTGTCCCTAATAGCAAGTAATGAAAGAAATTAAATTTTAAGTGTTGGTCCATCATAACAAGTATTGAAAAAAATTGGTCCCCTAATAACAAGTATTGAAAAAATAAAATTTTTAAACTATTAAATAAAACTTTGATACACATTCCGTGTAAACTTTAGTTTACATGTGCCTTTTAGTTTTAGGGGTTAAGGTTTTAGTTTAGGGTTTAAAGTGTAAGGGTTTATGTTGTAGAGTTTATAATTTAAGATTAGTGTAGAGAACTTAGGGTATATGGTTTAAGGTTTAGTTTTTAGGGTTAGGGTTAGAATTTAGGATTTGAGTTTTATAATGTAAATATGCATGCTTGTGTAAAATTAGTTTTACTAGCATGTATATCAAAATTATACCTTAAAACTATGCCCATAATAACAAATATTAGAAAAAACTGGAGCCCTAGTAACATGTACTAGAAAAAAATTGAATATTAAGAGTAGATCCCTAATAATAAATATCGGAAAAAACTCAACCTCTAATAACAAGTACTAAAAAATGGGCCCTTAATAACAAGTATTAGAAAAAAATTGAATATTAAGAGTAGACACTTACTAATAAATATTGAAAAATACTCAGCCTCTAATAACAAATATAAAAAATAGGGCCCTAATAACAAGTATTAGAAAAAAATAAATATTAAAAGTAGATCTTTAATAATAAATGTTGGAAAAATCTTAACCCCTATTAACAAATATTTTAAAAAAATAGGCCCTAATAATAAATATTAAAATAAACTAAATCTTTAAATATAATTAAAAATATACAATATTTAATTTTCTTGTGCAATGGGCCTTGGGCGGGCGCCTTGCTGCCCCTGCCCAGGGCCGGCCCTGGACACCATTTTGGGAATGTAAGAGTGACTACAAATGTGATGGGTTGATACTTATTTATTCAAACATTTAGTAATAATCGAGTGAATTTACCTGGGCAATAGAAGTCATTGTATATAGTCTCTAGAAAGAAGAAAGTTTTAAAATTAGTTAAATTAAATAGTTACAAAGGAAAACTTCTTCAACCCTAGTCGCTCTCCACAGTCAAAATTCTTTCAATCCTAGTCGTTATCTATTTTGATCAATCCCTTTGATCGGTGGTCGGTAATCAATTTTAGTATTGGTTGCCGACTACCGGATTTATTAGTTTTCTTGTTTTTTATTTTAATAAGAATCCCTTTCTCTGTCCTTGTGACACGTTTTTTCCTCTGTCCTTGTGACATGTCTTTGTTTTTGTTTTGTGGTTTGGTTCATCTGTCTTTGTGGCTTGTTTCAGCATACCCTAGCGATCGATTGTTGTTCGCACAGAGACTCATTCGGCGCTAGTTTTTGATTTATGTTTTCGTCGGTGGTCACTTGGAAAGTTATCCCCACTCGGTTGATGGTTGTTTGCTGATGAAATCAGTCTTGGGTAGCGGTACTTTTTGCTTGACAATTTGGATGGCGCACCACTCCTTTCTTTATGTGTCTCGTTTGGACAGAGACAAGAAAAATCAGTAGGCTGGTAAATTTTGTTGGTATGTTTATCTCCATAGAAATTTTCATTTTTCTTTGTTTTTGGTTGTAAAAATTTTTGGGTTGTTTAATCCAAATATTTTTTTTCTTAGATGCATTGTAATTATATTTTTTCTATGAATTTAATAAAAATTTAGTGGTTTTTAAAAAAATAGTTACAAAAGAAAGGTAAAAGATCAGTTACGGGTCAAGTGTAAGGCATATTGTCATGGGGCTAGGTCTAGGCGAGTCTAGTCTCGTGCGGCCTTGGTCGCGAAGCACTTGGAATGGCTTAGAAAGCGGCCAAGTCAGCCTTACTCACTAAGCTTGGAAGGCTTAGTCTCGGATTGCGGAAGCTCTCTTGGAAAATGAAAGGGGTGATGGCTCACAAAGCAAAGAAAGAAAGAGGATGCACACTCGTTTAAGAAAGCTATGGCCTCGTTAAAAACTCCCCCTAAGCCTAGATGGGGAGAAAAGAGTACCAAAGCTTCTTTATTAACAAAGCAAGGAAAAGATTACAAAGGAAGAAATGAAGCAAGTGTGGAATGTGTGGAATGCCTAAGATGGATGGAGGAGGGCTCTATTTATAGTCTAATCCCCTTCGATCCAATGGCTAGGAATGACTCGATCCAATGGTCTTGGATGAGTCTTACAAAAGAATCTCCTATTCAAGGCAAGCTTGTCATATTCAAATAGACTTGCCCTGATTACAATCACTCTTGCCCATAATAGATAGCCTATTACATCATTGCTTGGTTGTCTTGAAATACTTCCCCCATGGATGGATAGCTTTCCATATGTATTTCTCCAAGGATGACAACTTGGCATGGGAATTAGATGCTTGGGCGGATTGGGCTTCTCATGGTCCAATCTTGGTGTCCAAAATCCCCATCTCTTAGATGTCTTTGGTTGAATCAGGCCCTAGGGGTGTGGACAACTCGGCTAGGCTCCTCCTAGGCCCTCGTGTGCGCACATCGGGTGCGGGCTCGGCTCCTTGGGCGTGCACGTCGGGTGCAGGCTCGGGCTCCATGTCTTGGGCAGCATGAAGGGTGCATGGCAAGGCCCCCTCGGGTGCAAGTGTTGGGCTCCCTCGGGTCCATGTGTTGTGGGCAGCACATGGGGTGCTTGGCAAGGCCCCATGGTGAGCTGGAACTGGCCCAGCTCGGCTCTCTTGGGCGCGGACACCACCAAGGGCGTTGTGCATGGCCCCTTGGTGTGTGAACTCGGCAACTACTTGGGCCCCTCGTCGGGTGGGAGATGTGGTGCGCATGGGTCAGCGCCTATGGGTGCGGCTAGCCCGGTCGCGTAAAGCTGGCCCGTGACAATATGGTGAAAATAAAAAATTGATCTACTTCATAAATTTTGAATTTTGATTTTTTCAAAAGTCAGCCTATCGTGCACACAAATCAACAAACATTTTTAAACAAAAGTCTCATTTTTAATAAATATTATAGAGCCTCTGAATCTTCGAGCAGTGTCATTTCTGTGTCTGGGCAAGAGAGACACATGCCTAGGGCCCAGTTATTTTTTAGTACTACTTGTTACGAGGAATCAATGTGGTTAAGTGCATGTTCTCCACGTGTCATAACGAAAATAGGAAGTTACGAATTAATCTGCATCGTGTAAAATCAACAACAAGATGATCTTGTGGGTTAAGACACTACGTCCAATGAAAGACCGAGAGGAGGTTGGATGGATCGGTCGCCCCTAAAATTAAAAAAAAATAGAAATTTTTTATATATTTTTTATTGGAAACCTATTTTTGTCTCCCTGAAATTTTATAAGTTCACTCTCTTAACATAAAGTTTTGTGTCCGTCCTTGAGTCTAGATCCCTTAAATAAGATTAGGAGTTCAAATTCTAACACTGTAAATGGAACAATTGAGTTAAGAAGGTCACTCCCATAATAGACATCTACAATACTAATTTGAATTAGTCAATTAATTAATTAAATACCGATAATTAAACCAAAAAATCACCGTATTAAAAAAAGTAAACAAAAAACAAAACCAGAGCTAATATTTGAATCTAGGGCTAGCAGCCCCGCCCCTCTAAAATTTTTCGAATTTTAATTTGATCATTATAATTCATGTATAAAAAATATGATAATTTGTGTTTAGCCTCCAAAAATTTCAAGTATCATGTACCAATATTGAGAAAGATTAGGCCAATAATTTGTATTTTAATTCCGTATATAGTAATTCAGTACAATATTTCTTTCACCTTTCAAATGAACATTTGTTCCCTGTTTTCAGTCTTACTTCAATGTCTATAACAACTGCATTTTTAATCATGTGAAGATCATACATTTACCATACGAGTATGCCGAATACTGGTTAGATTTGTTTGTTTGAATCAGAATATCTATCGTCGATAACAACAACTAATTTCTTACCACAAATACTTATACTAAAAGATAAACGGTTGACCATAAATTAACAACTCATTTTATTTTCAATTCAGATCAATCTTTTCATCTCCACCTTGTAAAAAGACATTCATTTTGATCATGGGAGTATTATAATTCTTCCATTGAGACAAAAATGCTATAATTGAAGGATGCCATTTTGGGAATGTAAGAGTGAATACAAATGTGATGGGTTGAGACATATTCATTCAAACATTTAGTAATAATCGAGTCAATGTAAACATGGGCAATAGAAGTGATCGTGTATAGTCTCTAGAAAGAAGAAAGTGTTACAAAGTAATCAATCCAAGATGATAATAAAAATAAAATAAAATGAAGAAATAACTTTCATCAAATAAGAAGAGAAGAATTATAAAACCAGATTAAAGTTGAGGCCTGCGAAGAGCAGTTTCTTTAAGACAAATTTCGACCACTCCGCGGTGCTTGAGTTTGGTTGGTCGTTCGTCTCCCAGGATACAACAACAAGAAGATCTTCGACAGAAGCACGAACTGAAGAGATCTCGAACTAGAGCCTTGTCTTAGCCTATCACCGGTTAAAAGAAAAAAAAAACGAGAGAGAAAACGTTTTTTTGGAGTGATTTGAAACTGGAGAGAAGCATTCTTTATATAGGGGAGTGGAGGAGGAAAAATATGGAAGGTAAATATTCCGAATTAAGGTCATTGACTTTGTATCCGAGCAAAATCGGAAATAATAAATTAATTCCTTATTTAATTCGAAGTGGGGTAAAATATCCGCAGGTTCTAAGTGGAACCCGACCGGTCCGGACATTCGCGTTGCCCACGACGTGCGAGCGCGCCCCAACCCGAATGGGTTCGACGAGCTTCGATTTGCACCCCCACCTGCGCCTGCGCGCAAGGCATAGTGTTCATTTGAGTCATTCAATGACTCTCAAGTGGGTTGGTGTATTTAAACCAATCCCAAGTTTGTTATCCCACCCATGTGGGATAAGGGGTTCATATTTTCCTTAACACAATTCATAACAACCTCACTTTGAGCATCAATTTCTCATTCATTTCTCAACCGTTTTGAGCATATGAGATATAAAAGATTAGTTATGGGTCTCAAGTGTAAGGCATATGCTGAAAATAAATTGTTGTCCTACTTCATAAATTTTAAATCTTGATATTTTCTTTAAAAGTTAGCTTATCGCGCACACAAGTCAAAAAAACATTTTTAATCAAAAGTCTCATTTTTAATAAATATTACAGAGCCTCTGAATTTTCGAGCAGTGTTATTTCTGAGTCTGGGCAAGAGAGATACATGCCCCGGGCCCAATTATTTTTTAGTACTACTTGTTATGAGGGTTCAATTTTCCAATACTGTCTATTATTTTCAATATTAATTATTAGGAGCACAGTTTTTTTTTTTCAGCACTTGTTATTAGGGTCTCAATTTTTTCTAATATTTGTTATTATGGGTCTACACTTAAAATTGATTTTTTTCTAATATTTGTTATTAGGGTTCTATTTTTCTCAATACTTGTCAGTAGTGGCCTAATTTTTTTTCAATATTTATTATTAAAGACATACTCTTACAATTTATTTTTTTCACCACTTGTTATTAGGAGTATATTTTTTTAAAATACTTATTATAGAAACATACTATTTAAATTTTTTTTCATACGAGCACTACAAGAAAATGTATTTTTAGTGACATTAAAACGGGTCATTAAAAGTATTAAATAATTTTTTACGGCAACTTCAATTTTTATATTTATTAGAATTTGTCACACCGATTAAAGAAAGTATTTTATGTAGAAAAAATAAATAAAAATAACTTTAGTTTAAGCATTAAATAATTAATATATAAATTATATTCAACATGAATTTGATAATTAGATGAACAGTTTTAATTATTTTATTTAAAAACTATCAATTTTATTTCAACAACACGTTTGTGAACTTGGTTGGCGGGTAATGATAGACAACAAATGGACGATATTCGATGTTATACTATTTCATTTCGAAATTCGATCACTTATGCGGCTCATAGTACAAACATAAATACTCTGTCATTATTTATGCCTCTATTTATGATCAAATACCAAAAATAAAGTTTATGGTTTAGTATTAGTGTTTAAGTTTAGGGTGTAAGGTGTATGGTTTATTTTAGGGTTGAATTTTTCAGTGTTTTTTTTTATTATGCTTATGTGATTACAAAGTAGTATATGTTTAATTTTCTTAGCCCTTTAATAACGCACACACACCGTGCACACATGGTAATCGAACTCGGGTCACCTAGATAAAATACATCATCCTTTACCACTGAAATCACTACACGGGTTCTTCAGTGTTGGGACATGAATGAAGACAAAAAGATATATAGAAATGAAATGTTCAAATCACTAAGAAGGGAGTTGTAAACTTTTTGTACCTTCATGCTGGTGGAAGTTTCCAACAGTTACAATTAACATAAATAAACATCCGATTGAGCGAAAGAAAAGTAAATTGTTTAAGAAAACATTGTGCAGCCTAGTCTCTTATAAGAAAGATGATACAGTTCATCTTCTTATCAAACCTTTGGAACAGCTTCATAATCCTTATATTCCTTAACATAAGTAATTGGAACCTGGAGCAGCTTCAATCCACTCAGACCAGTCCAATTGAAACTGTTCTCTATTTTGTCCACCCTCTTCTTCCTTTCACGTTTAACTGGTGAAATAAAAAGGAAACAGAATTCTATGTTACTCGGATTCGAACAAATATATTCGATACATGTATGTGTTTGAATGTGAATATTATTAGAGCTCAAATATGTTTGAAAGTGAATATTGAGAGATACCTTTTGGCGCAGTTGAAGTTGAGGTTGAAGCTACAGTTGAAGTTGAAGGATCAGAGGTATTCATATTTTTTATTTTCTCATCAGCAGCTTCAGCTTCCTCTTTCCATGGCAGCAACTGCAGAAGTTGAAATACCAATGTAACAACAACAGATGAAGAAAATATTCATTTGTGTCAGGCAGCTAAAGATAGAGAGGAATCGAAATTATTCATCTCTGCATCATAAACAAATACAAAAAACGAACTCCAACTTCAATTCGATTCGATTATACAACCAATTTTAAAGGCACACTTACCATTACTGAAGGAAGTTCATGGGACATAATCTCTTCTTTGTTGCCTTTCGGCTTATTCGCACGTGTGCGACGCATTCCGCTTGTCTCGTACGCGTCCACTTCTTTCAGCGACCTGCACAAGAAGCGCAGCTCCTTATGGCGATAGTACTGTTAACCAAGGAGAGCAAAAATCATTTGTGATTAGCTTAACTGAAACTATTATTAACAAATGCATGGTTTCTTTTTTGTAAAAGTCATTTAAAGAGGATAATTACCTTATCAGTCCTCCCGTTTGGGCGTTGCTTTTCATAAACATCCCAATGGACTAGGTAGTCAGGCTGTGGTGACTTTGGATGATATGCACAACATTCAAAGATAACCATGAAATCAGTTCAAAAAAAAGAGATAACCATGAAATAATCATCACAAAATGTATTAAAAATGGCAGTTAATGTGTCCACTACTCATTATCTACTAATTCACCGAATGGTAATGATGTTCATGTTTTCTCATCTTATATAGGTTCGAATTTCTTACCATTTTAGCTCTTCTCCTTCGAGTCGGAGCAGTGTCTTGACTTGAACCATGAAAGAAGGAAACAGGGATTGCTTCAATCACACCACTAGTTGCTTCTGGGACCGGGACCCCTGCAAATTTTAAACAATTCAGTAAATTTTGTCCCAAATCAAGACAAAAGTTTCGTTTTACCATATAAGAAGTAAAAGGTTTAATTGTGTCCCCAATCCCCCTACTCTTTGGATTTTTGAAATTTTGTCCCTCTACTTTTAGTCCATCTATTTGTCCCATCGATAAAATTACTAATAGATTTATGTTATATTTGAATATGTAGCATTTTATTATTCAAAGGTTTGATTTAAAAATTAAAGTTCAATGTATATTTAAATTTAACAGAAGTCAATAAATAATATTATTAATTGGACTTTAATTTAAAAGAATATGGATAAACTTTAAAAACCCGAAAGAGTGCAAGAGCTAAAGGGCATAATTACTTCAAAGTAAAATAGTACAGCGATAAATGTTTAACATTTTGAAACGATAGTAAAGAAATCAAAATAAATATTAAATTGTGCCCTAAAAATCCTCAAATCCTAACTCACTTAAATATGATTTGAAAAAAAAATACCGAAATGAATCTAAAACAATCTCAATCTCAAATGATTAAAAACTCACCCTGAAGAAATTGTATAATGAACTCTACTCATTGTATCATTTATGATCTCAACTAATAATAATCTCTTAATTTGACGAGAGTTTTAGACTTGTGTTTTATTTTCAAGATCATAATTCAAACCTCTAACCTTTCTTATAAGACCTAACGTCTCATCTAACTAAAGTAAATTATTAATATGTCTTTGTTATGTTATTCTGTGTCCTAATTTTTTAATTCATACAGAGTATTTTTAAAACAAATCTAATCCAATGAGCTTTGATTTTTTTTCTTCTTTCTCTCCTTTTATATATAAATAGTAGAAAGAGAGAATGATGCTGAGAATCGAATCCAAACTCTCATGACACAGAGTCGAAGCATTTTGCATTTTTCATGTCATCAAAGGGTTGTGAGCTCCCCCGCTCATTAGGGGAGGTGCTTGTGGACTATAACTTAGTTGTTGATATTATTTTTAGAATTTAGAGATAGTTATTTTAATTTAAGGTTTAGGGTTATAATTTAGGGATAGTTGTTTCAATTACTTTAAAAACTAATTCTAACATATAAATCTTAAATTATAACCCTAAACCTTAAATTGAAACAACTATCTCTAAATTTTAACCTCCTACACCTAAATCCTTAAACCCTATACCCTAAACTAACTCTCTATACCCTAAAACTAAGGCGCTTGTGAAAACTTTTAGTTTCCACCGCCAGTGTATAGGATATTAATCCATATATAAATAGGGGAAAGATATTATTTTGATGAAAGATTTTGGATTGAAAAAAACTTTAATACATAAGTAAAGTTTACACGAGTCTTTCAATTTTATGGGTTAAAGATGTAGTTTAGTGGTTTAGATTTTAAGATTTAGAATTTAAAGTTAGTGTTTATAATTTATGGTTTAGAATTTAATAATCTAAAATTTAAGTTTATAGTACAAATATACAAGCTTGTGTAAAATATTTTTTACAGCTTGTATATTAAAATTAAACTCTTTTGGATTTGTGGTTTTTGTCTTATTTCAGTGATTTTTTCCTTTTCAAATCTAATCAATCTAAACAAAAAAATACTTTCTTTTTTCTCTATTTTCTCTCTTTTCTCTCACCAAAACCTAATCACATTTCCATTTTTTATTGTCTACAACAATTTTTTGTCAACCATCAATCATTTTTTTCTCTTTTTTGTTTTTTATGTTTTTTTGTTGACAACAATATATGTGTCAACATTAATCATTTTCTCTTCATCTTCTTTTCTTTCTTTTTTTCTTCATCGTCTTTTCTTATTTCTCCGTTGAAATTATTTTTCTTTTTTCTCTATCCATCCTCTTGTCTCGTGTTGTTATTTTTCTTTTCTCATTACTCTTTTGATTGTGGGGTTTTCCTTATGCTATTGTTTGTTTATTTTTTTTTAAATTTTTATATTCTTTCAAACGGCTTCTTTTAGTAGGTGTCGAACTAATTTTTAAGTACCTGGCTTTCTTGTGGAATGGTCTTCATTAATGATTAAAGGGGTTGAAGTTACTCATAAATAACTTTCCCGGTGATGTATGAACTCGTTCCTCATTGGTATGATGGAAGACTTTGTTTCACTGATGTAAACCTTTGAGAGTCGCCGATTCAATCATTTCCTCCATCTTTAATTTCCATGAAAAATTTGAGAAAGGATAATAATAATAGATTTTTATCTCTCTTCTCTCCAAATTTATTTCTTTCAAATATAACAATAATTTAACTTCAATATTTATTTCTTTCTTTTTGTTGATGGTCTAAAATTAGAGATTATGACTCGCATCCTTTCTTATTTGAATAGAGAGTCACAAGATAATAGATAGAACGTAACAATGATTGTGAATTTTAAAGACAGATTTTGAGTCATTAGTGTCGATCCTCATAAAGGAGAGAATCAACTTCCTTTTATACTCAAATAAAAAAATAGTAGTTGTCTTTGATAATCACCAATATATAATTACGAGTAAAAGTAAGCAAATGCTCTTAACTAAAGAAAATCTTAAGGAGCTTTTATCCGGCGGCCAGCTACTTTGATTTTGAGCGGCTGGCCTCTTTGTCCCCCACCCTTTACTTTTTTCCTTTGTCTTTTCTTCCTTCGTTGAGATTTTTTCTCCTTTCGGTTTTGTTTTTGTTGCTTTCCTCTGGTTGGTTCGGTGGATGTTGTTGTCTTTGCTAGCCACAATTCAAATTCGGGAGCACTTTTGAAAATAAAAAGTCAGGGCTTTCATGATAACCCGAGTTAAGAAGTACGGAGTAGAGGACCTCTTCCGTCTCCCATTTTCTCCTCCTCACTCTTTCTCCTTCTACAATTATATTCGACGTTTCTCCGATCCTCTCGGCAGTCCTTTTGGCATGATATTTTCGGTTGTTGGTGCATGCACATGAAATGTGATCTTGAAGTTTCTAGGCTTTGACTTTCTTTCAGTTGCTCATTCAAAAGTTCTTTTTTCTCTGGGTGGTAGAGCAGATAAGATGAGCTATGTCTTCATCGGCCAAAATGGCATGACTCTTGCTCGTATTGTCACCCTAGTGCTTAGATTCAACGGTAGTGCCCTTTGTGGTTGTCTCCTTATCCCCGATTAGTGGATCTTCAATAGATTCAGGCGGCTAACTCCTTTCTCAAAGCCCTTAAGCTTCAAGCATATGGTTTATGCTATTCCTTCAATTGTATTTTAATTTTTCTGTTGGTTTATGCTCAAGATTTTATTTTTCTTGTTTGTTTATGAACTTTTATGGTTTTTGGTGTATGTTTGATGCTTGATTAATATTTTTCCTTGTTAATAATAAAAAAAACTTCCTTTTATACTCCATGTTGTCATGTGACAACTAATAATAGGAGGATAAGGATTGTCGACTACAATAGACAACCTGGAGTCATCATATGGCATATCTTACTTGTAATGCTTATCTATCACCCGTCTAACCTATTTGTCTAATGGTAAGGCGACTGAATTATTGAATTTATCAGTCATTGTCTCATCCATCAATTATCAGGTGGTTCCTAATCCTAACATAATTTATCATGCTTATCATGTGTTTATTACTTTTGGCATAGATTTGTCTGTGTAGAATGACTATTAATTATACTAACTATGACATAAAAAATATTATTTATGTCGTGACTCGACCCAACTCTTAAAATTGGGTCATGACATAATTAATCCAACTTTCACTCTTCTTCCTAAAAGTTAAATAGTATAATCTGAATATTCTAACACTATTGAAGGTTTCAATAATATCAATTTCTTTGCTATTAAAGTTTTCTAGCAATTATAGTGAAATTTCGAACACTATTGAGCCCTTCCTCAATAGGCATATCCTTGTCACCAACCTTATCATCTTGGTAAATAAGGCATAACCAAAGTATTTGATAGTTATATAAATCCTAAATATATTTGGGATCGAACCTAAATGAAGGGTAAAATTCATTGTTATCATTATTTATGAGACTTAAATTATTATTTTTTAATTCTGAACTTCGTACCATTTCACAAATGTTACGATATAGCTTATAAAAAATGAGATAATTATATGTTTGTATTATTTTTACAATAAATTTTAAGTTTTCATAAGAAGAAAGAAATCAACTATTAATCTAGATATGTATGGTTCTTTATGGCAATTCTTTGACCCTTTATACCAAACGGACTAGATCTTGGCATAAACTTAAAATCAGACAAAAAATATAACTAAATCCCCCAAAAATCTCATCCATGATAAAGGAATGAAGATTTTTTTTGGGGTTGGACATAAACTCAGTAACTATCAATGATGAGTCAATTGAAGCAATCTTGGCATAAACAATAATAAAGTAATTAAAATAAAATAATCAACAGAAATTGCACAGTATGAAAAAGAATGATTTTAAAATATATATATATATATATATTATATTTTGAGATCCATAAAAAATTTAATCTAAACAGTAGATTTAAAAAATTAAACATAAAAAATTGGAAATGGAGATGAAAAATTACCTGGAGAAAGAGTGGGGTTGGGCATGGTGTCAGATTCCTTCCATTGACTCATCTTTGATAGCTGTCTGTAAAATCCCAAAATCTGTTTTAGACAACTCCTAGAGGTTCCAAACGCCCAAAACAACTACACGAGGCATACAAACCATACAAATACATTCTAGAGGCATGCTCCCTAGCAACCATACACAACAAAAACAAGATATACAAAAGGCATCTAATCCAAAGACCATTCATGTCATTTCATAAAGCATGCTTTAACAAAGGCAACACTTAGGCAAATTTTAAGGTAAACAAATACCAACATGGCTTACAAGCAAGGGCATACATCTCAAAAGCCAAGTTAACAAACACATACGAGGAGTCTAACATGCTCTTAAACAACAACATCATACTCCAAAAGCATCATAGCACGAATACATGTCTCATTGCTTGACCATTACAACATAATTAAAAAGTTCATACTTGGTAGCTAAATAAGCACCACGAAGCACACTTTGAGGCCCCTTCTTGCACTTAGCAACCCCTGAACTAAGGATCTGCATTGTCGAACAAAGAGAGAGCGTAAGCAATAAAGCTTAGTGAGGGTAATCTCTTTAAAACAAAGCTCGACAATGCAGGGTCCAAGCACGAACTCAACCAAGGTAAATGCATGATTATACCTTCGATCCTCAAGAACCAAAATGTTAATGATGCATGAGCAATATTCAATTTTATGTCATGCTTAACAAGCTCATTTCCAGAATATATGTAAGCACATATAAACATCCAAGTAGGAATCACATTCCACATCACATTGATACACATATCAATCAATATTGGCACCTAGCTATGACTCGAATACTCGGATAAACACATTGGAACTCACATCCAACAACAACTTTATCTCACGGTGTGATTACACTCATCATCGGTCTCGCAGAGGGGATTCCACTCATCCTCACGCCTCGTCGATGGGATTCCACTCATCATCGACTATATATAAATAACAATTTACGGGCGAACCCGTACTCCTCTTTGGTGACTCAACGCCACCAATGCCACGCGCGAATTTGACTCATGTGTGCACACTAACATCCTAACGATCGATCATTTGTACTCAAGCATACTAGTGTCAACATTTAACTCAATCCACATTATCATTTACAACCCATTCCGTGCTTAGCACGTACTCACCATGATCACCATCATGAACCATCCACATGCATAACACAATGCATCACAACCATGCCTCATCACACATGTATAACACATTATACATAAACAATCATATCACCAATATTACGAGGCATAAACATCAATTACAAGTTCAACCAATGTCTCTAGTTTAAGTGTAGGATTAGGATACCACCCTAATCCTAACTCTAGGTTGGTCTACCAAGCCCAACCTAGTCCACATGCTCGAACCAAAAACTTAGAAAACACTTAGAAAACATTAACCACTCACATATACTTCCAAGCTCAAATACCAAGCAAGCAACCACCTTCAAGCTTCCGGATTTCCTCCCGATGCTTCACCAACACAAGTTCTCGCCTCTAAACAACCTCAACACAAACCAAACAACTTCCAATCAGCCCAAGCATCAAAGTAGCTAACCATGAATACAATTCAAACATCAAACTCAACATTTCAAGCCATGAACAAACCCCAATTTTATCCAATTCGAGCAGCCCACAATCCTTGATCAAAACCCAAGTTTTCAACACATTTTATACCCACAAATGAACCCAAAACATCCCCCAACCATAGTACTAACATTATCCCACCAATTCCAACCTAAAACAACCCCTAAAACTCACCTAAAACCCTTCAAAAAAAACCCCTTTAAACCCAATTTCGGGAATGTGCTCAAAACCAAGTAAAATTTATATATGGTGAACCATTTAGCTCCTAGACTTCATAACTAATAACATTAAATCGAAATATTAAGTTTAGCAACATAAAGTTATCATTTTTAATCAAAATCTCCAAAAACACCATTTTCAAAACATTGAGGAAAATGAAAACCATTTGTACTTTTGAAGAGAGGATGATGAGGACAAGTTGAAAATGTAGTTACCTTGCAAATCCGAGCTAAAATGGAGGAACAAGGTGATGGAATAGTAGAGGGGATGAGAGCTTCTTCAAACCGTTGTTTTTGTTTTTAGAAGAAAAAGGTGAATAATGGCTATTGATAAATTAGGGGTTTAAAATTAAAAGTTGGGCTATTTACCACTTTTCCATAAATGAATGGCTAATTCCCTTATTCTTTAAAATCCCCCAAAATTGAATTTCATTTCAATTTAGTCCAACACAAAATATTTGTTTTTGAAACCCGAGGCCCAAAAAATTATTTTAGTTATAAAACCGAACCCAATATAATATTAAAATATTATTTTCACCCGACCCCTAAACTCGGGGGTTACATTTAGGGTGTTTTAATTTTGGTCAGTAAATTTTTAATTTCTTTTCATAAAGGTCATTGACGTTAAAGAACACTGATGTGACCATTAATTTCCTGTTTAACAAAAAGTTAAAGTTCATGACTTTAATGAAAATGGATTAAAAGTTTAGTGACTAAATTGCATATTTTAAATTCAATAATCAAAATAAAAGCTCTTTAAAAATTCAGTGGCTAGTTATGTAGTTACCCTTTTTCTAATTATTACTTACTTTTATTGTTGAGAATTTAAGAAAATGAGTTGTCTAAAAAACATCACAAAATCCAAAAAATGGTTGGTGAAATATTATTTTTTAAGGAAAAAGAGGCAGATTCTCACCAAAATAATTTAATTCTCCCTTATCTTATTTGGAAGGCTTACTCAAGTCTTTCCTGTTTTTGTTGTAATATTTGGAAGGTAAATGTGTGCATCCAATGCACTTGATTTAAATTTTAAATTCTTTTAATTTGTATTTTTAGATTTAAATTATTTTTTGTATTTCCAAATCATCCAAACGTTAATAATTTTTAAATTATATTACTCAAATTAGACACTCGAATTTGATTTGTTATTCAGATAGACACTCAAATTAATACTTACCTTACAAGCCATTTGTCTGTTCAAATTAATACTTACCTTAAACGATTTAAACTAAATTTAGTTATCAATTTAAACATAGATATCAAGTTTAAAATTTTAGTTAGACAAAAAATAAATATCAATTTAAATCTTGAATTCAAATTTAAATGCCTGATTTAAACTAAAAATAATATATGCCAAATTATGCATTAAAATCAAATTTAAACATTAGAACATATATTTAAACTAATATTTTTACAAAACCAGAGCTAATATTTGAATCTAGGGGCTAGCAGCCCCGCTCCTCTAAAATTTGTCGATTTTTTTTTAATTTTAATTTGATCATTATAATTCATGTATAAAAATATGATAATTTGTGTTTAGCCTACAAAAATATCAAGTATCATGTACCAATATTGAGAAAGATTAGGCCAATAATTTGTATTTTAATTACGTATATAGTAATTCAGTACAATGTTTCTTTCACCTTTCAAATGAACATTTGTTCCTTGTTTTCACTGTCTTACTTCAATGTCTATAACAATTGCATTTTTAATCATGTAAAGATCATACATTTACCAGGCGAGTATGTCGAATACTGATTAGATTTTTTTGTTTGAATCAGAATATTTATACTAAAAGATAAACCGCTAACTATAAATTAACAACTCATTTTATTTTCAACTCAAATTAGACATTCGAATTTGATTTGTTATTCAGATAGACACTCAAATTAATACTTACCTTACAAGCCATTTGTCTGTTCAAATTAATACTTACCTTAAACGATTTAAGCTAAATTTAGTTATCAATTTAAACATAGATATAAGTATAAAATTATAGTTAGACAAAAAATAAATATCAAATTAAATCTTAAATTCAAATTCAAATACCTAATTTAAACTAAACATAATATATGTCAAATTATGCATTAAAATCAAATTTAAATATTAGAACATATATTTTTACTGAAATTCACTAATATTATATAAGTTCGAATCACAATATTTACGGTATCTATGTTTAATAAGAAAAATATACATTTTTACTCTTGAATAGTGATTGAAACATGGGTGGACTGCATGTTCCCAACTTGGCAGGCTTACAAGAAAGACTGATAAAAGTATCTAAAACTAAAATTCAATTGGTTAAGTGCATGTTTTCCACGTGTCATAACGGAAATAGGAAGTTACGAATTAATCTACACCGTGTAAAATCAACAACAAGATGATTTTGTGGGTTAAGACACTAGGTCCAGGGAAAGACCGGGAGGGAGTTAGATGGGGCGGTCGCCTTTTCTAAAATTTTAAAATAAAATTAGAAATTTTCTATATGTTTTTTATTGGAAATCTATTTTCGGCCCCTTAAAATTTTATAAGTTCACTACCTAACATAAAGTTTTGCGTCCGTCCCTGAGTCTAGGTCCCTTAAATAAGATTAGGAGTTTAAATCATAACGTTGTAAATGGAGCAATTGAGTTAGGAAAGTCACTCTCATAATAAACATCTACAGTACCGATCCGAATTAGTCAATTAATTAGTTGAATTCCGATAATTATACCAAAAAAATATACCGTATAAAAAAGTAAACAAAAAACAAAACCAGAGAATCTAGGGGCTAGCAGCCCCGCCACTCTAAAATTTGTCGAATTTTTTTTTAATTTTAATTTGATCATTACAATTCATGTATAAAAAAAATATGATAATTTGTGTTTAGCCTCCAAAAATGTCGAGTATCATGTACCAATAAATTGTATTTTAATTTCGTATATAGTAATTCAGTACAATATATCTTTCACCTTTCAAATGAACATTTGTACCATGTTTTCACTGTCTTACTTCAATGTCTATAACAACTGCATTTTTAATCATGTAAAGATTATACATTTACCAGATGAGTATGTCGAATACTGATTAGATTTTCTTTCAATTGACTCATGAATGATAGCTACTGAGTTGAAGTGTTTTTTTTCTAGAACAAATATTTGGAGGTCGAAAATGAGGAAATGGCCACTCAAATTGTTTATAAAATAAATTGGAAATATCTGTAACTAATTTTTGTTCCAATTTCGGTAATTAGCACCTTTTCTAGGGCAAACTATATAAGTAGTCACCAAATTTTTAGGGTACTTTAATTTTAGTCACTAAAATTTTAATTTGTTTTCATTAAAGTCATTGTTGTTAAAGAACACTGATGTGACTGTTAACTTCTGGTTTAACAGAAAGTTAAAGTCTGTGACTTTAATGAAAACAGATTAAAAGTTTAGTAATTAAATTGCATATTTTAAATTCAATAATTAAAATAAAAGTGCCCTAAAAATTTAGTGGCTATTTATGTAATTATCCTTTTTCTAATCATTACTTATTTTTATTGTTGAGAATTTAAGACAATGGGTTGTCTAAAAAACACAGTCACAAAATCCAAAAAAGGTAGGTGAAATATTATTTTTTTAAGAAAAAAAAGGCGAATTCCCACCAAAATAATTTAATTCCCCCTTATCTTATTTGAAAGGCTTACTCAGGTCTTTTCTGTTTTTGTTGTAATATTTGGAAGGTAATTGTGTGCATCCAATGCACTTGATTTAAATTTTAAATTCTTTTAATTTGTATTTTTAGATTTAAATTATTTTTTGTATTTCCAAATCATCCAAATGTTAATAATTTTTAAATTATATTACTCAAATTAGACACTCGAATTTGATTTGTTATTCAGATAGACACTCAAATTAATACTTACCATAAAAGTCATTTTTCTGTTCAAATTAATACTTACCTTAAACGATTTAAGCTAAATTTAGTTATCAATTTAAACATAGATATCAAGTTTAAAATTTTAGTTAGACAAAAAATAAATATCAAATTAAATCTTAAATTCAAATTTAAATTTAAATACCTGATTTAGACTAAAAATAATATATGCCAAATTATGCATTTAAATCAAATTTAAATATTAGAACATATATTTTTACTGAAATTTGTCAATATTGTATGGGTTCGAATCACAATATTTATTGTATCTGTGTTTAATAAGAAAAATATGCACTTTTACTCTTGAATAGTGATTGAAACATGGGTGGACTGCATGTTCCCAACCTGGCATGCTTACAAGAAGTACTGGTAAAAGTATCTAAAACTAAAATTCAATGTGGTTAAGTGCATGTTCTCCATGTGTCATAACGAAAATAGGAAGTTACAAATTAATTTGCACCGTGTAAAATCAACAACAAGATGATCTTCTGGGTTAAGACATTACGTCTAGAGAAAGACCGAGAGGAGATTGGATGGGTCGGTCGCCCTCTTAAATTTTAAAAAAAATTATATGTTTTTTATTGGAAACCTATTTTCGTCCATCTAAAATTTTATAAGTTCACCCTCTTAACATAAAGTATAGCGTCCGTCCCTGAGTCTAGATCTTTTAAATAAGATTAGGAGTTCAAATGCTAATTCGAATTAGTCAATTAATTAGTTGAATATCGATAATTAAACCAAATAAAATGCACCGTATAAAAAAGGTAAACAAAAAAAACCAGAGCTAATATTTGAATCTAGGGGCTAGCAACCCCACTCCTCTAAAATTTGTCGATTTTTTTTTTAATTTTAATTTGATCATTATAATTCATGTATAAAAATATGATAATTTGTGTTTAGCCTCCAAAAATGTCAAGTTTCATGTACCAATATTGAGAAAGATTAGGCCAATAATTTGTATTTTAATTTCGTATATAGTAATTTTTGCTTGACAGTTTGGATCGTGCACCACTCCTTTTTTTATACGTCTCGTTTGGACAGAGATAAGGAGATTCAAGAGTCTCGTTTGGACAGAGATAAGGAGATTCAAGAGGTTGCTAAATTTTGTTGGTATGCTTATCTCCATAGAAATTTTTATTTTTCTTTGTTTTTGAGTTGTAAGGATTTTTGTGTTGTTTAATCCAAATATTCTTTTTATTGGATACATTGAAATTGTTTTTTCTAAAAATTTAATAAAAATTTAGTGACTTTTATATAAAAAAATAGTTACAAAGGAAAGGTAAAATATTAGTTATGTGTCAAGTGTAAGGTATATGGTGAAAATAAAATGTTATTCTACTTCAAAGATTTTAAATTTTGATATTTTTTTAAAAGTCACTTATCGTGCACACAAGTAACAAACTTTTTTAATCAAAAGTCTCATTTTTAATAAATATTACAGAGCCTCTGAATCTTCGAGCAGTGTTATTTTTGAGTCTAGGCAAGAGAGACACATGCCTCGGGCCCAGTTATTTTTTAGTACTACTTGTTACGAGGGTTCAATTTTTTAATACTTGTTAAGGTCTATTGTTTTTCATATTAGTTATTAGGAGCACAATTTTTTTTTCAACACTTGTTATTAGGGTCTCAATTTTTTAAAATATTTGTTATTATGGGTCTACTCTTAAAATACATTTTTTTCCTAATATTTGTTATTAGGGTTCTATTTTTCTCAATACTTGTTAGTAGTGGCCTATTTTTTTCAATATTTATTATTAGAGATATATTCTTACAATTTATTTTTTTCACCACTTGTTATTAAGAGTCTATTCTTTAAAATACTTATTATAGAAACATACTATTTAAATTTATTTTTTTCCATACGGGGCTAAATTTTAAAATTCACTCTCAGATCACTAAAATTTCAGAAAATAAAAAATGTTGTCTTCTGCACTCTCTAATTTTTTTTTTATTCAAATATAGTGTATGCATAATTTGACAAGAAGTGAATACACTATATTTGAATAAAAAAAATGTGTGAGTGCAATAAGATGGTGACTACTGACTTCACATTTCCAAAAGAATTTAAGCACATTACTTCAATGGAGGCATTGAACACAGTGATGGGTTTGCTACATCTACCCAGACAGCAGCTCCGGCCTCGGAGTGGTGCAGAGCAAGATATACCCTGTTTACTTCATGGCCATGGCTTGGCTTTTTGTGGAACAGGAAAAGAATGATCTCAAGTTAATTGCTAGTAAAACTGTGATAGTTCATCGCTGAGCTCCCTTTGCCTTTCTTTCAGTTGAACTAGAAGCAGTCCTCTGATTAACATTACCAAAGTCCCTCATCTTCTCCAAAATGTCTCCCAAACTCACTAGATTACTTGACTCACAAGGTGAGATTTTCCAACCACAGAAAAGAAATGAAGTATGTTTCCAACCTAAATCCAACTCAGACCAGGTTCCTTCTTAACCCCTCGCTGTAGCATCAGTTCTCTGACACTCGCAGCCAATGGTTCTACAGCAGCATCAGCATAGATGCTGTGAAGAAGAACATATGATGCAGACTCTTGGGGTTCAAGCTCGATTACTTTCATTGCAGCACGATTCCCAGTTACGGCATCCTTATAAACCTTGCAAGCACTCAACAAGGCTCTCCACATTATTGGATTATTCTTGAAACCCGAGGTGAGGATGAAGTTTTCAGCCTCTGCTAGCCTTCCAGCTCGACCAAAGAGGTCAACAACACAGCAGTAATGCTCTATGCTGGTTTCAACACCGTAATCCTTCATGCTTTCAAAGTATCTGTGGTAATTCAAAAGGTTACACATAGTTATTATGAATAAAAGCAAAGAAATAAAATCTGCTTGAACAGAAGCTCCTACGGAGATTGGCATAGAGAAACAGAATGCTTATGGGAGAAATATAGCAGCTCAACAAGACAAGAGAAAAGAGGAAGTTGGGACTTCAAAACCAGTGCATATATTTACAAGTATTCTATCATCTGCATAAAACAAAATGCTATTCTATATAAAGCTAAATTAAGTCCCCAGCTTACTAAAGTTAGTGAATCATTAATTTCCAAGTACTAACAATTTCCCATTGTAAAAATTTGGGCAGCCTGTAGATTGATTCAGTCTAGAAATTTACGGATGCAACCCTTCACGTCCTCATGCATGCACATCACAAATACAAATGCAGTTAGAAATGATAGAAGGGATGACTCCTTTGACATACTTTAATCCTTCTTCGACAAGCCCACCATAACTGCAAGCAGATAAAACTCCTACAAATGTAATCTGATTAGGCTTAATCCCGTGTTCCTTCATCAACCCAAAGAGGTTTAAAGCATCCCTAGCACAGCCATGTTGTGCGCAGCTACAGATCATCACTGACCAAGAAACCACATCTGGATTCTCTGTCTCTTGAAATGTCAGATTAGCGGAATCTATGTCGCCACACTTTGCATACATGCAAATCTGTGAGTTTTGAACAATTCTAAAGTTCCCAAAGCCACTTTTCACTACATGTCCATGAACCTGCTCTCCCAATCTTGCAATTGCTAGATCTGCACAAGCACTCAAAATGTTTGAGATAGTGAACTCATCTGGTCTTCCTCCACAGGCCATCAGTTCATAAAAGAGACTCAATGCACTTTCAAATTTCCCATTTTGAATATAGCCCGCAATCATGGATGTCCACAAGACAATATCTCGCGTGGGTGTTGATCTAAAACATTTCAAACCATCTTCAGTTGATCCCATCAAGGAATACAGTTCAATAAGCGCACTTCCTATGAACTCATCAGACTGCAAGTTATACTTGCATATTTGAGCGTGAATTTGCTTTCCATAGACAAAATCTCCAACTGCAATACAAGCTTTAAGCATGCTTGAGAATGTAAATTTTGAGGGCTTCAACCCTTGTCTTTGCACTTCAAAGAAAAGTCTGCAGGCTTCGTTTGCACATTCCTTGCTAATGCTTCCTGTTTCTATAAATCCAGATATCATGGCATTATACATGACAATATTGCGGTTTGGCATGCTTGTGAAAATTTTGATTGCACTATGTAGTTCTCCCTTTTTTGCATACATATCAAGCAATGCCGTCCCAACAACAATGTCGATATCAAACCCGAGTTTCATTATACATCCATGGAGCATTTTCCCACACATTATCCCTACATCCATGTTCGTACAACAAGCCTTCAAGACACTTCCCATGGTATAAGTATTCAAGTTCAAGCCATTTCGATGCATGCTTGTTAATAGTTTCAACATTTCTTCATTTTTATTCATACGAACATAACCAGCAATCAATGTATTCCATGAAATCTCATCAATCTCCTTGGAATTCTCAAACAAAAATCGTGCCTGATCAACACACTCACATTTGCAATACATATCTATCAAGGAGTTCGACAAAAATCCTATCTCACTCAATCCACTCACTACAATCAATCCATGAATTAGCTTCCCTTGCCTGAGATCCCCAGTCTGAGTGCAAACATTTAAAGCACCAGCATAAGTGAACTTATCAAGTTTCAAACATGCTTTTCTAGCTTCAGAAAAAAACAGCATGGCTTTATCAAAAGCACCCATCTGGTTATATCCAGAAATCAAAGAGTTATAGGAAACGAGATTTGGTTTGGGCATTTTGTCAAACAAGCGGTGAGCAACATCCATTTCACCAGCTTTGGAGTACATGTTTAAAAGATTGTTCAGCAAAAAAAGGCATGGCTTGAAAGCAGACTTAATGATATGGGCATGGGCAAGTTTCCCGTGGAGCAAACAACTGGATTTGGTGGAGCGTTGAACGAGTTTTGTGTAGGTAACAGAGTCGAAAGATAGATGCATGTAACGTGTTTGATAAAATTGGTTGAAAATAAGGGGCTTAGGTAAGCCAAGGAGCTTCGTTTTCTCAAGTAGCATGGCCTCTTATCATTCAGGTTGCCCTTAAACACACAAGCCAAAACGGTAAGTGGATTAAATGTGTATATATTTATATTCCCTCAAAAAAATTCCTTATTTTCAATTTTTAATCTCAACCATTAATTTCACTCAGCCAATGGTCATGAACCGTAAAACTAACTGAATTTCCTAAGTAAATCCTATCTCTCTATGCATGAGATGGTATCTTCTACCTCAATGTAAAATTTAAAAATTTTACACTTTTTTTAGATCATTAGATGAAAGTAAATGAAAATATGAGATTAACCGTAGGAAATGTGAAGATTATCGTGGGAGAAAAAGAGATACGAAAATAACATTAGCCATTTATTACCATCATTCAACGGTTTAAAAATATGAAAAGTAAATTAAATTTTATAGAGTGTACGTGGTCAATATCTAATTATTATTGTCTAATGTAGCGTCAGTGTGTTCATAAAAAAAAGAAAAAGAAAATCTCAAAATTTCATGGTAAAGGGTTGTGAAAACACACAAGTAATATAGATTCATTACTCTAGTGCGGTTAGATCTTTATTGTTAGTGTATCATTTATTTGGAAAAAAAATCCTCCGTTAATCATCCTTCCTTTTTAACATATGAAATGTGCAATGAAGCTTTATATCTATAAATTCTAATTTGAGTAAAAAAGTAGTGCTTAATGTGTTATTGTCTGTCCTGTAAATTTGTGTGCATGAAAAATCGTCTAGTTTAGTTATTTACATCCTATGGATCTTTGGTGATATGAAAATACATATGGGTTACTATCTAAGTTGTTACAAGGTTGTTTGAACTTCGAGTCGAATCCAGTTTTTCCTCTGCTATAGAGTTCATGTCAAGACCTCTGCTTTGCTTTGCCTTGCCTAGTACTGCTCCTTGAAAACACTAGGTATAATTATAATTGCAAACATTAACGTAGACTATAGAGTTAAAAACTAAATCATTATGGCACGCTATGTTGACTATAAGATCCTCCAAAAGTTATCAAAACTACAAAGGAAGTTGAACATATATCTACACTAGACCCTTGTCCGACACCGACGAGCCAATCCGAGCAACATGGCTAGCTTTAGAAGAAATTTATAACGGTACTTCGCCTAGCATAAATATAAGATTTTGTAGAATATACATAGAGAAGTAATCCCACGGCACTGAGTGCAGCAAGCAGCCAATAAAAGTAATCAAGATGTGCCCTATTCAGATTATCTGCAAACCAGCTATCTCGACCATCCCCGCCGGTTGCTTTCTCGATAACAGAGATGAGAAAGCTGCTTAAGAAATCTCCTACACCAAGGACGCTGAGGTAGACTGCAATACCTATGCTTCCTAATTCATCAGGCATCTGATCATAAAAGAATTCTTGAAGACCAACAATGGCAAACACATCGGATAATCCATACAACGTGTATTGAGGGATCAGCCACCACACGCTCATCGGAACCGTCACATTCGGCTGGTCTACCAACCCATGTTCTCGAGCAGTTGTAAGCCTCTTCGTCTCTACTAAAGCAGCAATCACCATTGCTACGGCTGATAGAGCAATGCCGGTTCCTATTCTTTGAAGCATTGTAATTCCGGCTGGTTTTCCGGTGACAGCTCTTGCTAAAGGAACAAATAATCGATCGTATATGGGAATGAAGAGAATAATTGCAAAGCTTATGAAACACTGAAGTGAAGCAGCTGGTATTTTCAACCCTGCTGTAATTGATCTGTCCATTGTAGCACCTTGCTTGGTAAACAATGTTGATGACTGTGCAAAAACAACTGCATAAATCAAGCTTGTAGCCCATATAGGTACAAGCCTTAAAACATCCTTTGCTTCTTCAACCTCTCTGATGCTACACACTTTTCCCTGCTCCATTGTACCGTCTGGGGCAAGCAAGGCATTCTCGAGGAATCTACCACCACATTCGAAAATCCATATTGCCATGTTAGAGAGGTTCGTTATAGATAATGCAAAATAGAAACATTTTCCGCAATTTTCCGTTTATTTCCTTAAGGAAACCGTGCACAAGACTTTAGTTATAGATGTTCACCAAAGCTTCCTATTTATTGTTTGGGACCTCTAGTCTCCAGTAGTCAGATGGTCCCGATTAATAAATATTTCTTATCACTACTCAACTACCGTTGGTTTTACATACATATTATTGTCCTAATTCCGATTATAGGAATATATGCGACTTACTTGAATTGCTTGGAACTTTCAGTTGGAAGAGCTTCCTCTGTAGCAATTGCTGAAGAAGCTGTTTTTCGGTTCCTAAAAGCCAAAACGAAAACTCGACCAATCCTCACAAAAGGGTTTACTTCATCCCCTTTGACACTATACCTGTAAGTGGTTGTTCCAAGCACAAAAACAAGCAGTGCAACAGTCATCACAATACCAGGTATTGCAAATCCAAGAACCCAACTTAGATTGTCTTGTATGTAAGTTAAAACCAAAAGGGTCACTAAGATGCCGACAGCGATACCAAAGTACCACCAATTAAAGAAAGAACTCTTGGCTTTGCACTCCTCAGGGTCTTGTGCATCGAATTGATCGGCACCGAAAGCTTGAACGCAGGGCTTGTGCCCACCTTGTGCAAATGCTATCAGATATAGTGAGAAGAAGAACAGTATCACTTGAAACCGAGGCACCGATGAAGTGTTTAACATGACATTATCTGCATTATGGGCACCGGAAATGGTGACGGATGAAAGTGTAGCTGACAGAGTCAACAAACCTAGCCCCTGTATGTAAAGAAAATCAATTAGTAAAGACAATTAAAATAATCCCGAGGCTGGGCACCCTTTTAGCTTATGATCTTCAATTAATCATCAGTTTCCCCAAATCTTCAATGAGAAAGCTAAGTCAAGCAACAAATTGCTCCATTTCCAGTTCATATTACAGCTGTTTCTCAATCTTAAATTGAAAGCAACTTCTTGATCTGAGAATTATGAGTAAGCTTTTGAATTCTAAACCGAAGCTTAAGTTCAACTACTGGTTTCAATGGAAGTAATTATGTTCTAAATTTGGAATGAAAGGGGGGAAATGATTTACCAAAACGTAAACAAGGGAAGCAAGGATGATGGTGCGGTATCGGCCAAGAAAAGAATCGGCAAGGAAAGCACCCAAGAGAGGGAGAATTGCCGACACTCCCGACCAGGCGTTAATTTGTGCGGCGGCGGCGGCAGTGGACTGAGCCAGAGGGCCCGTTAAGTAAGTAATGAGATTTGAGGAGATCCCATAATAAGCAAACCTCTCTGCAACTTCAACGGCAATGATGAAAAAAGCCGATCTCCAACCACCGGAGTTTGAACGGCGGACAGGGCGGCCTTTGAAATCAAGGCTGACATTAACTGTGTCATCCAAAAGTGGAGTTTCAGCAGGGGCCAGATTGGAGTTGGACATTGCCAAAAGCTTTGAAGTTTGGACTATGGAGTTGAGATCCTGAAGAACTTATATTCAATTCGATATTTGTTTTTTTTAACTAATTAAAGCAGACGTGTCAAATAATGGTCAAGTCATGTTTACAAAAATAACATTATCCGGCGGCATTAACTGAAAATGTTACAAGACACGATTATGAAATAAAAATTATCAAATTTTCTAATAACATATTAAGTTGGTGATTAAGTATTAAAACTTAGCTTTGAGTGTCGATATTTATTGCTTCTGATAACATTTTAAGTTTTTATAAGTATTGAAACTTGTCTCTAAGTATCGATACTGTCACAAGACACCTACCTAAAATGTTATCAAAAAGTATAACATATTTAGTTTCGTATTTCGTATTTTGTAACATTTTCAGCTGGTGTCGCATCATAGAGCATTGATTTGTGTAATAAAATATTAAAATGAAATACATAATTAGAACAAAAATAATTTAAAAAATAAATTAAAAATTTTTAATAGTTTAAAGTGATTACAAAATTGTATTCGTTCATACAAACTATTTTTTTAGTGAAAATAGTATGATTTCATAGCCAAAGAAAATCGTACAACAAATCAAATTAAATTTTAAACTACACTCCATAGTTCATATATTAACCGTATTTTAAAGTTTTTTTCCTCGTGCACAGCATGGTTTCTTTATTAGGAATATTTTTTTTATTAGTTTACACAAAATTTTTAATGTTTAGAGTTTAGAGGTTTAAATTGTGATTTAGGGTTTAAGGGTTTAGATGGTAGGGTATAGAATTTAAGATTTATGCTTAGAATTTATTATTGGTTATATTTTGATACGCAAGTTGTGTAAAAAAATTCAGGCATTCATATTTAAACTATAAAATTCAAAACTTAAATTTCTAATCCTTACACTCTTAATTTTATCATAAATTCTAAATTTTACGCCTACAATCTAAACCCTAAATCTTAATCTAAAAACTTAAACCCTAAAATTAAAAGGCTTGTATATATATTTATAATCGTACATTTATTTATCAAAATATTTTCTTTTTATTATATATATTATAACTGTTTCTTATTCTTTTAATAGTATATATAATATAGTCAATGGGTTAGGTAACCAAGGGAAAATATTTAAAGTTCTCCGAATATTTTATTAAGAATTTATCATATATACAAGATCTAACTTATATTAGATTTATTGAGCGGTTCATGTCATAAAAGGATAATATTATTTGTTTATATGATTCAGATTTAACTCTTTAAGTAGGTATAGCTAACACATTGGTGTCCTAGTGGTAAAGGATGATATAATTTATTCAGGTGATTCGGTTCGAGTATCAGTTCTGCACGATGTGTGTGTTTTCCTAAAAAAGACTAAAGAAGTTGAACAGATACTACCATTGTATCACTTTGAACAATTTATTTAATATTTCATTAATAAATATAAAAACATGATTAAAATTTATCAAATATATTATTTTTATTGTTTTGTTAAATAAACACCATAAATACAACTAAAAAAATAAAAGGCAATCACTAACTTACTAGATTGTCACTTGAAAAATATGTAAAGTTATGAAGGTAGAAGGTGGGAGCCATGAACGGTCACTTATGCTGCTTTCCTACCAGACGCTACTAGGTACATGCGTTCTTAAGACACTAAAAATGAAGAACATATACTATCATATATTCAAACTAAAATATTTTAAATATATATCCATAAAATAAATCAGTTTACATATATTTTAACAATCTCATTCATATATTTCATACCTATAAAATTTGTCGTTCCGTGTCTCTCGAGTACCTGTTATACAATTACTCGTAAAATTTAGGTACCTACAAATTTGGATAATAGAGTATTTGAATCATGTTTTTATATATTTTTTAGACATATATCTTTAAAAAGCATAAAAATGATTTAAATATAAAATTAGTGTTTTGAAGTTAATTTTTAGATAAATATATATATATATATATTGAAATCTATCACCAATATAAGGCATTAAAATTGTAATTTCGATCGTGAATTTTTCTCTTTAAATCTCATATTGAAAAATTAATACAAATATTTTTGAAAAAAAAATTAATTTAAAAATACATAATACAAACATAGAAAGAATTTAGGGATTTAAATTTAGCTTTAGAATAAAATCATTAAGAAACATAAAATAAAAATCTAATTTAAATTATATATATATATATATTAAAAATACGGGATCCGGTAGCATACCCGGTCATGAAAGCTTTTGGCCCAAACCCAACCCGAGTACTCGGGAAAATAGGTCAAATATTTTTTAGATTAATATTCCATTTTTAAGGATTTGGGTCGACTGGTCAACTTGTAAAATATTTTTTACACTCCTAATTTAATGATTAAAATTTATTGAATATTTTGATTTAACTAGATTTCGATATATATAATTATGCATAAATTATTTATGTATTTTTTAATTATCTTATCCGACTCATTGACTAACTAATTGTGATTATATTTTACATAGGCTCAATATAAGGGCAAATCTCCCAATTAAATTTTATTCATTCATTATACCAAAATTCGAATTTTGATAGTTAATTATTCATACATTACTAAAACATAAACCATATAAAATTATGATAAACTAGGTAAATAGTTACTTGATTATAGAACATTTTTTATTGAGTCTCTAACTAAAAAAAGTATAAAACGATCACCTAACTTAAAAATAATAATAAATTGACCATTTTTCGTCCAAAAAAATCATAGTGATGACACGACAATCAATAAAAATTGTAACCCCTCGTCCCGGTTTGGCCGGATGACCGGTCCGAGTGAGCTACACGGGGAAAAACGAGCGAAAACTCCCTAAGGAATTTCCCCTCGGTTAGCAACCCTATATATTTTTTTCATTTTAAACATCTTGTCTAGATGGATATTAAACCCTAAGTGATCATACAGCGGAACAACATGAACGAATCAATCGAACGAACTCAAACAATCATAAAACAGCCCAAATTTTAAAACTTAACTGCAGGTGTATCGATACACCTAAGGGGTGTATCGATACCCCTTGACCAAGTCAACTGGTCCAAGTCAACTTGTGGAGACCGTATCGATACACCTAGGAGTGTATCGATACCCTCCCCAAATGTTGACTTCCCACGGTCAACGCTAAGGAGACCGTATCGATACGCATGAAGGCCCGTACCGATATGGAACTGGACAGTAGCTCCAGTTGCAAAAATAGTATCGATACACCTCTCAAGTGTATCGATACACGAGGCTGGTACAAGAAGGTGGTATCGATACCGCACCAACCGTATCGATACCCCTGCACTGCAAAACGTCCCAAACTCAGCAAAAACGACCAAGACTCAAATCTAAATGCAATTTAAGACTTCTCTAGCCCCAACTAAACATTCACACAACATTTACTTACCACTATATAGCCATACAAGCACCCAACATGTATAAACATCGAAGAAATCATGCAAGAGACACAAGATGGCATTCAAGCATTCAAAGCTCATACTTCAATATTCTAACATGAAGGCAACCCCAAAGGCACATGACCAACACACAAGGTAAACAATTTAGACATGGTTACAATCCAAACATAGCATCATTAAGCCAATCAAAAACAACATAATTAAGGAGTCTAAACATGCTCCTAACAACCAACAATAGCACAAAACAACAACACCTATCCCATTGCTTTACTATTACAATCTTTAAATTTAACTATCATACTTGAGCTAACCGTAAGCAACACTTGGAGACCTTTCCTTGCCCTTTGTCACCCACAAGCTATTTATCTGCATTGTCGAGCAAAAGAGAGCGTAAGCATAAAATCTTAGTGAGGGTAGCTCATAAAACAAACCTTCGACAATGCAGGGTCCAAGCACGAGCTATTTCCATAATGAAATGCATGACCTTACCTCCGATCCACACGAGCCATAATTATAAATGATGCATGAACATATATTCAACATCATGTCATGTTCAACATGATTAAATCCACAACATATGAAATCACATATATTAAACCATGTTAGCAACACATCCCAAATCACAATGGCTCACAATTACTCACATATTGGCAACATAATCACAATCCGTATTGGCACCTAGCTATGACTCGAATACGCGGATAACCGTTAGAACTCACATCCAACAACTCTACCATTACCTGACGGTGGGATTACACTCATCACCGTTCACGCGGAGGGGATTCCACTCATCCTCACGCCTCATTTCACGCGGAGGGGATTCCACTCATCCTCACGCCCCGTCGATGGGATTCCACTCATCACCGACTATTATATATTAGAAGATTTCCGGGCGAACCCGTACTCCATCTTGATGACTACCATCATCAAGACCACGCGCGCATTTCGACTCACGTGTGCACACTAGACATCCTAATGATCGATCATTTGTACCCAAGCATACTAGTGCCAATACTAACACATTCCACAATATCATTTATTAACAACTTCCGTGCTTAGCACGTACTCACCATGACTTACCGTCATGCACAAACCACATTTCCATGCCTAGCATGTTCTCACCATGATCCTCGGATCAAGCAATCACCTCATAACATCGTTACACATATCAACACTACATGTATCTCAACAACACGATTATCACATCACATTTCATACATATGTATATCTCTATCACATTTATCATCAACATGCATGTAACAATGCATTAAGTCATGCCTCCACATACATGTGTAACAATATAAGCATAACCACCATAAGCATGCTTAAACATGAGACATAATTCAACACTTTAAGGATCAACCAAGGTTTCTAGCTAAAGATTGGGATTAGGCTACCACCCTAATCTCAACTCTAGGTGGGTTTACCAATCCCAACTTAGTTCACATGCTTGAACCAACACTTGAAAGCCATTTAGAAATATTTAACCACTCACCTAAGCTTCAAAGCTCCAAGCCAAGCAAGCAACCTCTCTCAAATTTCCGGATTCCTTCTCGAGGCTTCTCCAACACAAATTCCCGCTTCCAAACAACCTCAAACAGAATTCAAACAATTCCAAATCAGCCCAACATCAAAGACCAACCCGGAATACAATTCAATCACAATTTACAACGTTGCAAGCCATGACCAAACCCCATACTTTGCAATTTCGGACAGCCCACATACCCCTTCCAAAATCCATGTTTCCTACACCCGTTGCACCCACAAATGATCCCAAATCAACCCCTAACCATAGCACTACCATTGGGCTATCATTTCCCACCTAAAACAACCCCCAAAAATCACCCAAAACCCTTCAAAAAAACTCATTTTTACCCAATTTCGGGAATCATGTTAAAATACTTTAAAATTCACATATGTTGGACCTTAAGGGTTGCAAACAACATATCTAACAATAATAAATCAATAGCTTAGGTTAAAACCCATAAAGTTCTCATTTTTAAACAAAACCCTAAAACCTTCAATTTCAAAATCATGAACAATAATGAGAGATATTGGTAGCAACATGAAGAGGAAGATAAAGCCAAGTCAAAAATATATTTACCTTTCAAAAAGCCCCAAGATTGAAGAAGAAATGGGATGAAATGGGGAGATGGAGAAAACCCTCCATTGTCATGGAAATGGAAGAGTTGAAGAGAGATGAAGATGACAAGCTTTTGTTTTAATTAAAAAGGGGTTTTAAATTTTGGAAGTCCAACTATTTTCAAAAATGCCATTAAAATGGCTATTGGGTTTAAACATTAAAAATTTGGTCCAACACTTTAAATTTTATTTTGCAAATCAAAAACCGGAATATTATTTTATTTATTTATTTCTCCCGACCCCTAAACCCGGGTGTTACAAAAATGGAACACTAACAAACATCTACTTTTACACTAATTTGCTTCTCATTCTTAAAATTTTACACTCAACGCTTAAATTTTGCACCAATATATAATCCCTCTTACAACTCAGTTCATCGGCAGAAATTGAAGAAATCCAGAAATTACAAACTAGAGTGGAAGACATTACAGAAATCCAAAAAATCATGATATAATTTGAGGATAGTTGGCAGGGTTGGGACGGTCGCCCCATAAAAATTTAAATTTTTTTATATTTTTTATTAAAAATTTATTTATGCCCCATAATTTTATAAATTTATAGGCTTAAACATCAGATAGGTGCCCAAATTATACACTCTTTTCCAGTTAGGTGCCTAACGTTTGTTTCGGGCCACTTAGGTGCCTAACGTTTCATTCCGTAACTCATTTTAGGTTTTAGCCGTGACGGACGTTAAAATTTTTCGTTAAAGGACACGTGTCATGTTTTTAATTTTCTGATATTAAAAATAATAATAAATTAAATTAAATTAATTAAATACCTTAAACCTATCTTCTTCCCCATCAAACCATCCCTCCCCCTTTCCCTGTTCTTCTTCCCCGTTATCTACATTATCGGTGACACCGGTGAAGATGGGTTGAATTAAAAATAAAAGTAACCTGGGTTGAATTACCTTAAACCCATAAACTCATCTTCTTTTCCATCAAACACATCTTCATCTTCTACCATCTCTGAGAAGAGACGGAGTCGGATCTGATAAACTTGCTCATTTTGTCGGATGAGATCTACCTGAGACATTTTTAACAACTTGGTGAGATATCTGAACATCGTTAAATTTAGTCTTGTGTAACAAAACGTAATTAGGATTCATATTAGTAAAAATCAGATCAACCCTTACATAAAAAAACTCAAGGGGATTTTTCAATCAGTTTAGTCATGTTCAATACTGTGTTTTGATTTTCCAGTAACAAAAAAAGGTCAAAATTTTATTGTTTAATTTCATCTTCAATGGCTGAAGCCAAACCAGTCACCATCTTTACCCCAACCTTTGAGCTCCTGGGATTTTTCTCAAGCGGCTTCCATTCTTCGAAACTCTCAGACAAACCAAATATGGGGGAAGGTTCCCCCAACTCACCATCTTCAACCGAGTTTTTATCCTCAGGTTTCACTTCTTTCAGCGTTCCAGTTATAGCGATTCGACTACAAGGTGAAAGCTATTGGCCTTGATATACTCAACTTTCCGCCATGGAGGAATATGCATTCCTTTCTTCTTCAGGCATTGCTTTACCGCCTCGGAAACAATGGCGATTATCTTCTGGAAACGGTCAGCTTTGCCGACGAAGATGAACGGAAGCATTTGGAGGATTGACTTGTATGATTTCGTTGATCGGGCGAGTTCGAATTCTAATCTGAAATCGATGTCGATCAACAATCGTTCTCCCTCGATTATCACATCTATGTATTCATATTCCCTTGCTTATAAAAAATGAAATTCATGCCATTGATTGGAATCGGAGAACTGGATAACTTGAAAAGCGAGGGAGAAAGAAAGTACCGGCTGGAAAAGAGGGGGGACGGTTTGATGGGGAAGAAGTTGGGTTTAAGAGATTTAATTAATTTAATTTATTTTTTTATTATTTTTAATATCAGAAAATCTAAAAACATGCCACGTGTCCTTTAACGGAAAATTTTAACGTCCGTCACGGCTAAAAATTTAAATAGGTTACGGAATGAAACGTTAGACACTTAAGTGGCCCGAAACAAACATTAGGCTCCTAACTGAAAAAAAAAAGTATAATTTGGGCACCTATCTTACGTTTAAGCCAAATTTATATGATAACATAAAGTCATGTTTTCACTCCCTTAATTTGTTGGCAGCATCGGCCATTGTCAAACATTTCAAATTTCACCTACTCTTATTCTCATCCTGCTAAGATTTTTTCTTCTTAAATTCAAAGTAAAATACACACAAACAAACTCAAACCAAAAAAATTGAATTTCTTGCTTTTTATTTTTTACTTTTTTGGGTTTGGTTTGATGAGAAAAGTTGGTTAAAGTCGTTAATGCACGCGTAATAATAATAATAATAATAATAATAATAATAATAATAATAATAATGGAGAAAATGCCTAGAGATTTGGGATTTTGGTTTGCCGATTTTATCCACCGCTTTGTTTTATTGCTTGGAAAGTTCTTCTTTCTTGTTCATTGTAGAGATTGCTAGAGGAGGTAAGAATTGGTGAGATAACTGAAAAAGCTATAAGCTTTTATTTCGGTTTCAATTAAAATTACGTTGGCTTCTATTTTTGTATGATGAAATTAAAATTAAATTTTCTGCTCCTCAGAAATAATAAGAAAAGAAAAAAAAAAGTTTGTTGACAGGGATGGACCATGGGGGCTGGCGGGGGCGATCGCCCCCCTAAAAATTTGAAAATCCTATAGAATTTTTTTATGTATTTTCTATTGAAAATCTATTTTCGCCCCCCTAAATTTTTATATGTTCGACCCCTAGAAATTTATAGGTTCGGCCCCCCTAACCTAAAGTCTTGCGTTCGTCCCTAGTTGTAGATTCAGTTACCATGTGGTGGCAGAAGTATAGTGACGATAATTAGGAGCGTTCAAAATTACCCGACCCGATTGATTCGGCCCGGCTACTCGACGAACCGAAATGAAAAAAAATGGGTATTTTACTTAAAAAAATTATCCGAATGGGCCGGGTACTTGACCCAAGATTTTTCTTGGTAGTTGGTCCAGGTTTAGGCCGAAATTTTTTGGTGACCGGACACCCGGCCCGATACTTTTAATATATTTATTTTTTAATTTAAAATTATATTTTTATTTTAAATTCTTAATATTTTTACCTAAATTTAAATTTAAATCTTTAAATTATTCTATATTTTTTGGATAAATGGTTTGTTTTATTTATCCAAAGAACCTCAAAAAAAAAACCACCAACCAAGTCATTACAAACAAGATCACCAACCCAATACAAACCTCAACAACCTAACAAAGCCTCATTATAAAAAAAACAAATTAAATCCAATTTACAAATCTCCGAAGCCCTTGTATGCGCATTCTATCGTTTTGCTTTATAAGTTCCACAAGAGCACAAATCTTCCTCAACCAAATTATTTCTATGTTTGTATTATGTACTTTTAAGTTAAAATTTTTAAATATATTTTTATTAATTTGTTAATACAAGATTCAAAAGAAAAAATGAGATTAATATTTTTAATGTTTTTTATTAACTTTAATATATATATATATATTTATCTTAAAACTAACTTTAAATTATTAGTTTTTGTGTTTGGATTATGTATTATAAACTTTTAAATTTTATGTGTTTAATATGTAATTTAAAAAATTAAATTAAAAAATAAATAAATAAATGTGAATTGGGTACCTGTTACCCGATTTTTCGGGTACTCAAGTTTCACGGGCACTCGAATAACGTGTATCCGGCTAAAGCAGGCCGGAACATAAATCTACATATTTGATACTCGGATAAATTGAGTACCCGATTTTTCAGTACCCGAAATCAGAAACCCAATAATAAACGCTTCTAATGATAATTGCGTAAGTGGGAGACGAGAGAACAAGCGAAGAAAGAAAATAAAAAATAAGTTAATTTAGAGATTAAATTAAAATAATATTTAAATGTTAAGGGTAAATTTTTAAAAGCCGGATAAATTGAAATAATATGTAAAAGTTGAGTGTTATTGTGTTAAGGTGTTATTATCTAAATTTTGTTAAACTGACGTTAACCCATGTCATTTTTTATTTTTACAGTAAAAAGATGTTACTTAATTATTGGTAAAGTTATATTTGAATCATTTAATTATGTGTAAGATTATATTAGGGTCACTTAATTATGGGTGAAGTTACATTTGAGTCACCTTTCGTATTTAAAAAATATATCAATTTAGTTATTTTCTCAAATCACTTGTATACCCTCATTAACACTAGTTACTACTGCCACATAATTTTCTAGTTACTGCTACAACGTAAGTTACTGAATTTTTATTATAAAACAAATTTCTTAAATTCTCTGCAAGTTTGTTTTATATTACAAAAATTATATTTTTTAATGAAAATACATAGGCTTGCAGAAAATTTAAGAAATCTGTCCTAAAATAAAATTGACTAAATTGATATATTTTTTAAAATATGAAGGGTTAAATTTACTGAATTATTTTAAATTTAGACTAAATTGATAGAATATAAAAGTTTTGAGGATTAAAATTGTCATTGTACTCAATTAAACGACAACATTTAACGGTCGAGAGACCCAAATATAATTATAATATTAATTGAGTGACCCAAATGTAACCGTAGTATTAATTGAGTGACTCAAATGTAACTTTTAATAATTAGGTGACCTAAATATAACTTTACCTATAATTGAGTGACATTCGTTTCAATTTACCCTGCTTTTTGAAGTTGATTGATTATTTTATAATTTCTCAAAAACAATGGCCTTGTTTAGCAATTAGCTGATAGCGTATTATATTAGCTGATAGTTGATTGTATTAACTGATTGACTAGCGGATTGTATTAACTAATTGTATAAAAGTATTTGATAAAATTAACTAATAGTTGTTAGATTATTTAAATAAGCAAAATGACATATAAGGACGTGATTATATTAAATATTTGTTTAAATAGTTTATTAGTTATCAATATTTTGTATCTAATTAATATTAGTCAGATTTATAAAAATTATTTTTTAATATAACTTTACTAAACATATTCGAAGAATTTATATATTAATTTATTATGTATATAATTATTTTAATATAATTTAATTAAATATTAAATTTAAATACATATATAAATACGTGGTAATAAAAAAAAACAAGACACCTACTACTTCTAGACCTCAATCATCGCAGCCCCAAACATGCAAAAATCAAACAAATATTTCCCCTATTCTTAATTAAACTAAATAAATAAATATAAAACAACAAGTGAAAATTTGAAAAGAACACACGAAGAAAAAAAAGAAAATATATAATTTAGGTTATTTAGAGATTTTTTATAATTGTTAAGGGTAAAAGAGTCTTTACAATTTCAATACTAAACCTTTTATCTCAAAAAAACTTATATTAGTAGCTTTTCAAAATTAGAGGTTCCACCTTCAATCCGTTATTTCAATCCTCTATTCACCAAACATCAATATTAGCGGATTTGACTGGTCAAACCTCTAATTATAGCTCAAATTGATGTTTACCAAACAGTAAGGGTGCTTATTGAGTTGAGCGGCTCGCAAACAACTCGAGCTCGACTCGGTCAAAACTCGGTTAACGCTCGACTCGAGATCTTAGTGATTCGAGCAAGGTCCATCTCGACTCGATAAGTTCATGAGCAACTCGTTATTTTTTTTATAAATTCTTTTATGATTTTTGTCGACTACCTTAAAAAATTATGTTCAAAAAATTTAAATACTAGTTAAAAACTCTAGAAAAGTTCAATGAATTGCTAGGTAATTTACCTATAAAATTTTAGTTTCAAATTTCCAAAACGTTTTATATTTCTCGAGAATTAAAAAAAGTGAGTCTTTTCTTTTTTTTATTTTATTATTACTATACGTATAAAAATAGAAAATATAACAAGTCTTTAATTTCCACTTCCCATATAAAAAATACTATTAAATGTTAAAAACCCCCCAAAGCTCCTAAGTTATTCTCTCCTTTGTTGTTCATCGAAGATTGTTGAAAAACTAAAAAGAATCTCACACTTGAATACCAACTTCATCTCTAATTCGGCCTTGCAAGTTCGTTTATTTATCTCATCAAACCTCACATTTTTTTCTTAAATTTCTATGTTTACATTAAGCTCTAACAGTATCACTAGATTTTACCTATATTTCAAAAAACAAGGTAAAAATTTTGGCGAGCTTAACGAGCAACAAGTTGAGTCGAGCAACATGTTTTTTTAACGAGCACAAGTCGAACAAAATTTATCGAACTGAATGAGTAACGAGTCGAGTTAAGCAACAAAATTTTTAACGAGCACGAGTTGAGTACTACTCAACTCGCTATCGACTCGCTCGATAAGTACCCCTACCAAACAGGAATATTGAATTCAATAAAAAATAAAAAGTAAAATTATAAAAATATCCAAAGACTGATTTAACGCAAGCCATATAAGCCCGGGCCCGTTACAAAGCAAATAGAATTAAAAATGTGGTGTATATAGTAAGAGATTGCTTGTTGAGCACAAATAACTGATCGAGTTGTCAACTTCCGGGGTGGCGTCACGCGCCCGTATCTGCCAAAAATCACACCTCCTTTATTATTTTCGGCAACTTTATACCGTCACGTTCTCTATAATTCCTGGGTTTAATTTAAAACACAAGCTGGGTTTTACAAGAGATTTTTTTTAAAAGTCCAATTTATTAGCATATTAAATTTATATAATATAATATTTTAAACGTAATTACAATACATAAGGATGCATGAAATATCAAATTTATCAATGTATTTATGCAGGTAGTTATCGACTTATCATGTCACCATGCATACCAAATTTTGGTGATGTGACTGTTTATCCAATTAGCTTTTTAATAATTAAAATGAATGTAACCGCTCTTTTTTTTAATCTAGTCACACTCTCTTAAATTTCTGCGGTTGTAATTTTTCTTCTTCTTCTTTTTAATTAGTGGTGGACAACCGTTTTTAGTATTGGTTGTCGATCACCTGATCTATTATTTTTTATTTTTTCTTAATTTTTTATATTTTAATAAAAATATCTGTTTTTGCGGTACATGTTTTTTCTGTCATTGTGACACGTTTTTTTTTATTTTTTTGTAGTTTGTTTCATCTGTCCTTGTGGCATGATTTTGGCATACCTTAACGGTCGGTTGGTGCTTGTATAGAGATCTTCACGGTATTAATCTCTTATTATAGTTCTGTCGGTGGTCTTAGAAATATGGATCCCCACTCAGTTGATGGTTGGTTGCCGATGTAATCAGACCTGAGTAGCATAGCAATATACCTTATACCTTGGTTCCACTGGCGGATCCACACTATGTCGTGCCCACCCTAAAATTCAATTTTTTTTCTATTAGTTATCTATTTTATTGATGCTGCCCACCCTGAAATTTTATGAAAATTTTTTATGCTCACTCTTGAACTTTTATTTATCATCATCAACATATAAATTATAATAAAATACTAACTAAAGATGTCTTTAACTAGTAACTTATTCTTTCCACAAATAATTCATTTATAGTCCCTACATAAAAGTCTAAAAAAATAAACAATTACAAGAGAACGAGAAGCTCATAAAAAAATAAAAATTGTTTGGGTTCTGCTCCTACTTTTGGCGCTCTTTATTCCTCAAACACAAAATTCTCAGTTTTCAAAGTTCAAGACTCTCGAATCTCTCGAGTTCACGAGCTTTTGTTCTCTATCCTACAACTGTAACAATACAAATAAGGATATAATATATAAAGATTTAGTTAATTTAGGTTACCTTTTCCTTTTCTAACTTTAGATTCTGAGTTAGAGATTAAATTAATTGAGAGTAGAAGTAAAAATCTGGCTTTATGATTTAATGAATCTTTATACTAATTTCGTTGAATCAATTTAACAAAGGCATTCATTTTTTGTTCTTGCTTTTTATTGATTGAATATAAATTGGTGATAGACACATATTGAGTTGTTTCGAATTTATTGTAGCATTGTAGATATTATATATATAACGCATTGCTTCGTAAATTATAATTTGAAGATTTATGATTCACTAATGTGTTTTATGGCTAGCATGAATTGTATGTTTTCCTCCCTTTGTTATGTAGGATTGTACTCAATCCCCATAACATAGAGGAAAGCAAATGTTTGCATAAATTGTCCACTTTATAAAAATGTTATATAGGTTTGTCTCTATTAGTTGTAACACAATACATTGTTTTATGCTTTTTAAACAAACCTTAAATTATATACATATTAACTACAATGACGGATCCACCATATAGTCAGGGTGGACAAGTTATTTACACCGTTGTTTTTCGATTAGCTAATATGTGCATTGATAACTTATTTAAAGCGTTTCAAATAAGCATTGTTAACTTATTTACACCTAACCGTTTATGTTCGTAAATGCTAAATGAACATTTTCGCAAACGCAAAATGAAAATATTCGTGAAAACTAAAAGAATCAAGCCCAAATACACTAAATAATAAATGAACTGAATTCAAATATGATGTTAATATATATGTGCCCACCCTAAAAATATACTGGATCCGCCACTGCTTAGTTCTCTCACCACTCTTTTTTCACCCCGTAAAGTGTCTCGTTTGGATAGAGAAAAAGAGATTCATGAAGGATTCTAGATTTTGTATGCTAATTTCGATGGAAGTGTCTGCTTTTCTTTGCAGCATTGTAAGAGACTTTTAGTGGACATGTCCTTTTTTTTCTCTTTTAGATGCATTTTATTGCATTATCTTTTATGGCGATTAATAAATTTCAGATTTCATTGTTAAAAAAATGTAACACCCGGGTTTGGAGGTCGGGTGGATTTAAAATAATAAAATATTATTTTGGGCCTCGGGTTTTCAAAACAAATATTTTATGTTGGGCTTGTTTTGATTTCAAACCCAAAACTCATGGATTTTAGATATTTGAGATATCCATCTCATTAATGGCATACTTGTAAATAAATAGACTTGTGAAATTAAAACTCGATTTTATTTTAAAAGAGCTTTTCATCATCTTCTTCCCTCTTCCTTTCCATTTTTTCCACGACAAAAACTTCATTTTCCCTAGTTTACTATTCCATCATCTCTCTTGCTCATTGTTGGAGATTTTTCAAAGGTAAACTCACTTTTGACTTGTCCTCATCGTTCTCTACAAGTCTATGGTTTTATTTTACATTTAAACCCATAATTTCTCATTTTGGAATTTTGAAAGTTTGGATTAAAAATGTGAACTTTATTAGCTTTAACTTAAGCTTTTGATTTATTAATGTTATATAAGTTTTTTACTACCTATAAGGTCCAACATATTCGATTTCTACATAATTTTATGGTGTTTCCTGAAATTGGGTTTTAGGGAGGTTTTTGAATGGTTTTAGGTTGAGTTTCGGGGGTGGTTTTGTAAAAAATTGTTGGGCTGATGATATACTGACATTGGATAGGTGTTTTTAGATGATAATTGATGGTTTTTAAGTGGTGATAGTGTTGGTTTGAATGGATTCCCGAAGCTACTGCTGTAGGTGATTTTTAGGAGTGGAAAATGTGAGTTTTTAAGGTGTTTATGTGGGGAAATGAAGGGCTGATGGTTGTACAGCCTTAGAGTGATGGTTTGGACATGTTTTGGAGTGTTTTAAGTGTTTAAATTGAGATGTAATGGGTGGGTTTTTCTGGAGTACGAAAATGGGATTATTTGGGAGGATTTCGGCTTTGAATTGTTGAGAAAATGTTAGGGAATTGATTAAGAGGTTAATACATTGTTTTTGATTGGTTAGAAACAGCGGATTTGGCCTTGGGCGGTTCGGACGTGGTCCCGGGAAATTGGAAGCTTGAAACGACTTTGTGGTTTGCATTGGTGTGCGAATGGCGAGTGGAAATGTTTTTAAGCAACATTTTGGTTCAAAGATGGTTTTGAAAGAGTTTGGATTATGTAACCCCCTCGTCCCGGTCTGGCCGGATGACCGGTCCGAGTGAGCTACACGGGGAAAACCGAGTGAAAACTCCCTAAGGAACTCTCCCTCGGTTAGCAACCCTATATTTTTTTTTCATTTTAATCTTGCCTAGATGAGAATTACATCCTAAGTGATCATACAGCGGAACAATATTTACGAATCAATCAATCGAACCCAAACTAACACTTAAAAGCCCATTTTTAAAGTTAAACTGCAGGCGGTATCGATACCCTTAAGGGGGGTATCGATACCCCTTTGACTAGGTCAACAAGGTTTGGTCAACCTGAGGAGACAGTATCGATACCACCTCATGGGTATCGATACCCTCTCCAAAAGTTGACTTCCCACGGTCAAAGCTAAGACATCGGTATCGATACCCTGGAGGCCAGTATCGATACCGAAATCGACAGTGGCTCTAGTGGCCAAAAAGGTATCGATACTCTCCTCGAGTATCGATACACGAGGCCTGAAACCAAAGGGGCAGTATCGATACCAGACCAACGGTATCGATACCCCAGCTACGAATCTGCAGGTTTGAGCTGATTTAGAGCACAAGGAGGCCTCTAAATCCCTCTAACACTTCAACCAACACACTAACATCAATCCCTAAGGCAAACCAACCATAAAAGCATACATATTTAAGCCAAGGGAGTCAATCAAACATGGACTAAAGCATTCATACATAGCATTCTAGTTAAAGGGCAATTCATGCAATATTGGCATACTCAAAACACAAAGGACCTTAAAGGAACAAGACATCTTGAAATGTTTGCACTCATACACTGTGCAACCTAAACATTCTAAAACATGCCATCAAACATCAAACATTCATCATAGTGTAACATGCTTACAAACCATGATCAAACCAAAAACAATATCAATCAAATGAGTCACACACGCTCATACGAAGACCCTTGCCACATTTCTAACTATTACAAAATCGATAACCATACTTGAGCTACAAACTTGGAAGCCCTTCTTGCCTTGCCTCGAGCTAACACCACGCTAATGATCTGCATTGTTGAACATTGAGAGCGTAAGCTATAAGCTTAGTGAGGGTGCTCTAAAACGAAAAACATCAACAATGCAGGGTTCAAGCATGTAATCCTAATCTCACACATATCAAGCATTGCATATAATCAAGTGGACCTAGCTAGTCTTTCAAGTGGCAAATATGGTCTCTCAATCCTAGCAAGATTTAAACATCAATATAGATCATCATGCAACAACACCATATGCCTCAATCACATATCACCATCATATATCACAATACATGAACAAGTTAATTGGCCACTTTAATTACCCCGATTGTGCGGATTAAAACCTTGACAACACTTTACCTCGGTGGGATTTCACTCATCACCGGACCTTGCATGTGCGGGATTCCACTCATCGCCACATGCCCTACGGATGGGATTCCACTCATCATCCCGTAGAAATATATGAATAGCTTCCGGTGGAATGTTACATCACCATACTCCTCCATGATGACTTAACGCCATCAAGGCCACGTACGTTTTGACTCAATTTGTGTGCACACTATCCTAATGATCGATCATTTACAACCGGTAATTTTTAGTGCCAATTATCATACCCACATCATATTTAACCATCATCAACCACAATACATGCTCATCACATATCTACTCATCATGATATATATACATGTATCAATCAACCACAATTCAAGAGCATAACTAGTAAGCACAAAGCATTTGAGGATATCAAAGCTAAACTATCAGCTTGAATTAAATGGAAGTGGCCTACCAAGCACACTACACACACACACTACACATGCTCGAGCCAAACTTAAAAACAAGTTGAAACCACTCACCGCCCTTCCTTAGCAAATCGAACAATCCTCCTACGCACCCGGATTCGGTCTCAAAGCTCCTTCAACGTTTCCCCTTGCTTCTAGCCAAGCAAAACACACTTATTACACCACAATTCAATGCTAAAGCTCAACTATCATTTCACTTCACAACCATAAACCAAATTTCACAAATTCCCCAAATCACAAAATCTCCCAAAACTCAATTTTCGTGCTTCCCAAAACCCTTGCTGAAAAATCCACTTCCAAACACCCAAATGGCTTCCAAAGCATCCCAAAACACCCTCCTTACCTAGGTAGACCATCAGCCCCTCATTTACAACATTAAACCTCCCAAAAACCTAAGTTTTCATACTCTAAAATCTACCTCAAGAGCATGCTACGAATTTTTACCCAAATTCGACCAAATTGACATATGTTACATCTTTTAACTTGATTAACTAAAACCCCAACATGATTTAACAAAACAAATTAAAAAGCCCCATCAAAAACCCCAAATTTCATATGAACCCTAATTTTCAAAACCCAATATTTTTGAAATCCAAGACCATGGTTAGATAGAGGTTGAAGAGGAGAGTTAGAAAACATAATTACCTTTGGAAAACGTCTTGGATTGAGGAAGAAAATGAATGGAATAGTGAACCAAGTTTGGAGAGGTTTAGAAGAGGGTTTGACGTTGGGAATAAAAAGGGGGAGTGGAGAGAGAGAAGACAATTTTCTGCTTTTAATTAAAGGTTGTCTAGCTTTTTGAAAAATCTTGGGTAAAATTACAACATTAGTCCCTCCCCTCTTTCTAAAGCTCAATTATGTCATTATTTTAAGTTGAATTGATTTAATTTAAATTTTATTGACTCGAATTAGAAACCCGGTTAACTCCTAGGCCCAAAACACGGGTGTTACAACTCTCTCCCACTTAAGGAATTTCGTCCCCGAAATTACCTGACTGAAAGAGATACGGAAACTGTTTTTCCATATCCTCCTTCCTCTCCCAAGTGGCCTCGTCCACACCTCTACGTTGCCACCGCACCTTCACTAGCTCAATTGATCTACCCCTCAACACCTTACTGTCAGAAGCCAAAATCTCAACGGGCTCTTCCTCATAAGTCAAATCCGGATTCAATTCAATTTCTTCCACGGGCATAACATGTGATGGATCAGACCTATACTTACGAAGCATGGAGACATGGAATACATCGTGTATCTTCTCTAACTCGGATGGCAAGCGCAACTGATAAGCAACGGGACCAACTCTCTTCACAATCTCATACGGTCCTATGTACCTCGGACTCAACTTCCCCTTTCGGCCAAATCTCATCACTTTCTTCCACGGAGACACCTTCAAGAACACCTTCTCACCCACTGAGAATTCAACTTCCTTTCTCTTCAAATCGGCATAGGACTTCTGCCTATCCGAAGCAGCCTTCAAGCGGTCACAGATCAATTTTACCTTGTCGGTTGCCCCTTTTAGAAAATCCGGCATAGGTAACAGTTTCTGTCCTACCTCGGCCCAACACACTGGAGTTCTACACTTTCGACCATACAAGGCCTCATATGGAGCCATCTGAATGCTCGACTGAAAACTGTTGTTGTACGCAAACTCTACTAGAGGCAGATGCTTCTCCCAAGTACCCTGAAAGTCAATGATACAACATCGCAACATATCCTCTAAGATCTGAATAACCCTCTCTGACTGACCATCTGACTGAGGATGATAAGAAGTGCTGAAGTTCAAACGGGTACCCAAAGCTGTATGCAGACACTCCCAAAATCTCGAAGTAAACCGCGGATCTCTATCTGACACAATGGACTTCGGCACACCATGTAGCCTCACAATCTCACCAATGTACAAATCGGCCAATCTATCTAAGGTGTAAGTAGTGTTGACTGCCAAGAAGTGAGCACACTTCGTAAAACGATCTACTATCACCCAAACTGAGTTCTTCTTCGTAGGAGTCAAAGGCAAACCTGAAACAAAATCCATGGTGATGTTCTCTCATTTCCATTCCGGAATTCTCAACGGCTGTAACAAACCTGAGGGAACCTGATGTTCCGCCTTCACCCTCTGACACACTAGGCACTTACTCACAAAGTCGGCTACATCTCTCTTCAAGCCAACCCAAAAGTACTCATTCTTCAAATCACGGTACATCTTCGTACTTCCTGGATGCATAGCAAACGGACTACTGTGGGCTTCAGTCAAGATCGTACGTCTCAAATCACTGTCTTCAGGCACAACTATTCTGTTCTTGAAACATAAGACCCCATCGGAACTGAAACTGTAGTCTGAAGATCTACCTTCGGCTATATCTTGCACGTGAGGTGCCAAAGATCTATCTAAGAGCTGTTTCTCTCGAATCATCTGACCTAGAGTAGGTCTAACCTGAAGCTCGGCTACTAAGCCACCATCCCCGGACAAACTCAATCTAGCAAACATGGCTCTCAAGTCCACGGCCACCTTCCTACTCAATGCATCGGCCACTACATTGGCCTTACCCGGATGGTACTCAATAGTAAGATCATAGTCCTTTAGCAACTCTAACCATCTACGCTGTCTGAGATTCAAATCTCGCTGAGTCATAATGTACTTCAAACTCTGGTGGTCAGTGTATACTGTGCATTTCTCACCATACAAATAGTGCCTCCAAATCTTCAGAGCAAACACAACTGCAGCTAACTCTATGTCATGGGTCGGATAGTTGCGCTCATGAGTCTTCAACTGTCTTGAGGCATAGGCCACTACTCTTCGGTCTTGCATCAGAACACATCCTAACCCTACATACGAGGCATCACTATAAATCACATAGTCCTTCCCGGACTCAGGCTGAATCAAGATCGGTGCTTGGGTCAAAGCTTCTTTCAATTTTTCAAAGGCTCTCTGTCTTGCATCTGTCCACTCAAACTGAACACTCTTTTGTAGTAGCTGTGTCAACGGTGCGGCTAATTTAGAGAAACCTTCCACAAATCTTCTATAGTATCCGGCTAAGCCTAGGAAGCTACGTACTTCTGTCACTGACTTCGGTTGCTTCCACTCAACAATGGCTTCAATCTTCTTCGGATCAACTCTAATGCCTTCAGCTGACACTACATGTCCTAAGAAGACTACTTCCCGGATCCAGAATTCACACTTGCTGAGCTTCGCATACAACTGATGATCTAGCAAAGTCTTCAAAACAAGTCTCAAATGTCGGTCATGGTCTTCTTCAGTTCGCGAGTACACCAAGATGTCATCAATAAACACAACTACAAACTGATCTAGATACTGATGAAAAATCCTATTCATCATGTCCATGAAAGCTGCCGGTGCGTTAGTCAACCCAAAGGGCATGACTAAGAACTCATAATGACCGTACCTAGTCCTAAAGGCCGTCTTCGGTACATCAACCTCTCTAACCTTTAGCTGGTAGTAACCTGATCTCAAATCAATCTTCGAAAAGACAGACGCCCCTCTCAACTGATCAAACAAGTCATCAATTCTAGGCAATGGATATTTGTTCTTCACTGTCAGCTGATTTAACTGTCTGTAATCTATGCACATTCTCATACTTCCATCTTTCTTCTTCACAAACAACACTGGTGCACCCCACGGTGATGAACTAGGTCGAATGAAACCTCTATCTGTCAATTCTTGCAACTGAGTCTTCAACTCTTTCAATTCTTTCGGTGCCATACGGTACGGAGCAATCGAAACATGAGCTGAATTTGAATAAGTCTCAATGCTGAACTCTACCTCTCTGTCCGGTGGTAACCCTGGCAATTCTTCCGGAAACACACTAGGAAAATCACATACTGTCCGGATGTCCTGAGGTCTAACCTCACTCATGTTAGGGTTCATCACATACGCTAAGTATGCTTCACACCCCAACTCCACTAACCTCTTAGCCTCTAACACTGAAACCACATTGGACAAGAACTTCACATTCTCACCCACCACTACAATCTCATAATCATCTGTGAGCTTCAAAGAAATCCGTTTAGTTTCAAAGTCTATCCTAGCTCTATGCTCCGTGAGCTAGTCCATACCCAGAATTACATCAAAACCATAGAAGGGAAGCTCCATCATATCCACTGGAAACACATGTCCCTAAACCATCAACGGACACCTTCGGTACATTTTCCTAACCACTACCGTGTCCCCAAAGGAACTAGTAACACTAACTCCTACCTCTAACAACTCATAAGGCAAATTCAAGGATCGTGCATGCTCACTCAATATGTAGGAATGTGTAGACCCAGAGTCAATCAAAGAAAGCAAACCCAAAGACTGTATCGAGAAGTTACCTGCGATCACATCGGTGTCATGCTGCTCCCCGCGCTGTGCGTAAACCCTAGCCTGTCCTCCGCCTTCCGGCTGGACTGCAACAACATGAGCTAAATTCTTCTGACCATCGTTTCTCGGCTGGAAGTTACCTCTACCGCGCCCGCGGCCTCTCTGAAAATCATTGGCTCTAGCAGGAGCCTGAGCTGGTGCCTGTCCCACCTGATGTGGACAGTCACACCTAATGTGGTCTCTAGCACCACAACTCCAACAGGAATGATAATTTCTCCAACACTCACCGGTGTGGTTCCTCCCGCAAGTAGCACACGTGGGCAACTTCCCACCAGCTCTCTGGCCCTGGTGGCCCCTACCGTGGTTACTGCCACCACGCCTATGATCATACTGATGCCTGTTGTCCCGATGCCTCTTGGCATCACCTCTATCAAAGTTGCTGGACCTCTTACCCGAACTAGATCCACCTGACCGCCTGGTCAAACTCAAACTGTGCTCCAAGTCCTTGGCCCTCGAGATCAAGACATCAAAATCAGTGTAATCAGAAGCTAGTGTATAAGTCTTGATCTCCTCACTCAGCCCATATCGGAAGCGGTTACAACGCTCCACCTCAGTAGGTACAAGCTCAGGTGCATACTGACTCAGTCTGACGAACCGGATCTCATAATCAGTCACGGACATGCTCCCCTGAAACAATGCCATAAACTCTCTCTTCCTCTCATCGAGGTATCGCGGACCCAAATACTTCTTCCGGAAAGCTGTCTCAAAGAACTCCCAAGTGATCTCGGTCTCATCCATCCCCGAAGTAACGGTGACCCACCAGGTGTAGGCATCACCCTGAAGCAGGGACTCAACACATCCCAACTTGCGCTCACCAGTACATCCCATCTGAGCAAGAATACGGACGGTCTTCTCAAACCACAACTCTGACCTCTCCGGAGTAGCACCTCTAAACTCTTCAGCCCCAAGGCCCCGAAGTCTCTCTAATGGTAAACCGGTGCCCTCACCCTGATGATGAGCTGCCTGACCTCCAGCTACTGCAGCCTGGAACGCTCCGGCTATTGCCTGAACCAACGGAGCTAAGTCAATTCCGGCCGGTCCTTGGCCACCTTGGCCTCCTTGTGGTCCTATTCCTCCGGGCCCAGCCTCGCCTCCCACTCCCGGTGGAGGAGGTGGTGGTGGTGGAGGTGGTGGAGGAGCTCCAACTCCAACCACATGCTCTCCCACTTGGGCTCCAACCCTAACTTCTTGCTCAACTCTCGGAGCCTCTGCCCGTGGTTCCGGGCAAACCATCCTAGGCCTCCCACGTGGTCTCATGGTTCAACTAGCAAGGTATAAACTACAACAAGAAACAATAGGATTACGTTAGCCAAAGCAAGGGTCCAATAGTGCTCAAGTATTCCTCTTTCAAAAATCCTTTTTAAATTAAGTAGTAGTAGCAATGGGCACACACTCACACGAGACACGACCATTCATGCATTCAAAACATCATACGATCAATAAAGCATCAAGGATTCATGGCAAATCATGCATCGAACAACACAAGCATTTAACACATTAATCTTACCTCACTTACCTGCCCGAGGTCTCGGTAACCTCAGGCTCTGATACCAACAAATGTAACCCCCTCGTCCCGGTCTGGCCGGATGACCGGTCTGAGTGAGCTACACGGGGAAAACCGAGTGAAAACTCCCTAAGGAACTCTCCCTCGGTTAGCAACCCTATATTTTTTTTTCATTTTAATCTTGCCTAGATGAGAATTACATCCTAAGTGATCATACAGCGGAACAATATTTACGAATCAATCAATCGAACCCAAACTAACACTTAAAAGCCTATTTTTAAAGTTAAACTGCAGGCGGTATCGATACCCTTAAGGGGGTATCGATACCCCTTTGACTAGGTCAACAAGGTTTGGTCAACCTGAGGAGACAGTATCGATACCACCTCATGGGTATCGATACCCTCTCCAAAAGTTGACTTCCCACGGTCAAAGCTAAGACATCGGTATCGATACCCTGGAGGCCAGTATCGATACCGAAATCGACAGTGGCTCCAGTGGCCAAAAAGGTATCGATACTCTCCTCGAGTATCGATACACGAGGCCTGAAACCAAAGGGGCAGTATCGATACCAGACCAACGGTATCGATACCCCAGCTACGAATCTGCAGGTTTGAGCTGATTTAGAGCACAAGGAGGCCCCTAAATCCCTCTAACACTTCAACCAACACACTAACATCAATCCCTAAGGCAAACCAACCATAAAAGCATACATATTTAAGCCAAGGGAGTCAATCAAACATGGACTAAAGCATTCATACATAGCATTCTAGTTAAAGGGCAATTCATGCAATATTGGCATACTCAAAACACAAAGGACCTTAAAGGAACAAGACATCTTGAAATGTTTGCACTCATACACTATGCAACCTAAACATTCTAAAACATGCCATCAAACATCAAACATTCATCATAGTGTAACATGCTTACAAACCATGATCAAACCAAAAACAACATCAATCAAATGAGTCACACACGCTCATACGAAGACCCTTGCCACATTGCTAACTATTACAAAATCGATAACCATACTTGAGCTAAAAACTTGGAAGCCCTTCTTGCCTTGCCTCGAGCTAACACCACGCTAATGATCTGCATTGTTGAACATTGAGAGCGTAAGCTATAAGCTTAGTGAGGGTGCTCTAAAACGAAAAACATCAACAATGCATGGTTCAAGCATGTAATCCTAATCTCACACATATCAAGCATTGCATATAATCAAGTGGACCTAGCTAGTCTTTCAAGTGGCAAATATGGTCTCTCAATCCTAGCAAGATTTAAACATCAATATAGATCATCATGCAACAACACCATATGCCTCAATCACATATCACCATCATATATCACAATACATGAACAAGTTAATTGGCCACTTTAATTACCCCGATTGTGCGGATTAAAACCTTGACAACACTTTACCTCGGTGGGATTTCACTCATCACCGGACCTTGCATGTGCGGGATTCCACTCATCGCCACATGCCCTACGGATGGGATTCCACTCATCATCCCGTAGAAATATATGAATAGCTTCCGGTGGAATGTTACATCACCGTACTCCTCCTTGATGACTTAACGCCATCAAGGCCACGTACGTTTTGACTCAATTTGTGTGCACACTATCCTAATGATCGATCATTTACAACCGGTAATTTTTAGTGCCAATTATCATACCCACATCATATTTAACCATCATCAACCACAATACATGCTCATCACATATCTACTCATCATGATATATATACATGTATCAATCAACCACAATTCAAGAGCATAACTAGTAAGCACAAAGCATTTGAGGATATCAAAGCTAAACTATCAGCTTGAATTAAATGGAAGTGGCCTACCAAGCACACTACACTCACACACACTACACATGCTCGAGCCAAACTTAAAAACAAGTTGAAACCACTCACCGCCCTTCCTTAGCAAATCGAACAATCCTCCTACGCACCCGGATTCGGTCCCAAAGCTCCTTCAACGTTTCCCCTTGCTTCTAGCCAAGCAAAACACACTTATTACACCACAATTCAATGCTAAAGCTCAACTATCAATTCACTTCACAACCATAAACCAAATTTCACAAATTCCCCAAATCACAAAATCTCCCAAAACTTAATTTTCATGCTTGCCAAAACCCTTGCTGAAAAATCCACTTCCAAACACCCAAATGGCTTCCAAAGCATCCCAAAACACCCTCCTTACCTAGGTAGACCATCAGCCCCTCATTTACAACATTAAACCTCCCAAAAACCTAAGTTTTCATACTCTAAAATCTACCTCAAGAGCATGCTACGAATTTTTACCCAAATTCGACCAAATTGACATATGTTACATCTTTTAACTTGATTAACTAAAACCCCAACATGATTTAACAAAACAAATTAAAAAGCCCCATCAAAAACCCCAAATTTCATATGAACCCTAATTTTCAAAACCCAATATTTTTGAAATCCAAGACCATGGTTAGATAGAGGTTGAAGAGGAGAGTTAGAAAACATAATTACCTTTGAAAAACGTCTTGGATTGAGGAAGAAAATGAATGGAATAGTGAACCAAGTTTGGAGAGGTTTAGAAGAGGGTTTGACGTTGGGAAGAAAAAGGGGGAGTGGAGAGAGAGAAGACAATTTTCTGCTTTTAATTAAAGGTTGTCTAGCTTTTTGAAAAATCTTGGGTAAAATTACAACATTAGTCCCTCCCCTCTTTCTAAAGCTCAATTATGTCATTATTTTAAGTTGAATTGATTTAATTTAAATTTTATTGACTCGAATTAGAAACCCGGTTAACTCCTAGGCCCAAAACACGGGTGTTACAGATTAAGCTTGAAAGGTCAATCTAAACTCAAGAGTAAGTTGATGTGTATCGCTTCTTTAAATTCCCCTTTTTACCGTTTGTTTTTCATACTTGTGGTGATAATTTGTTATGCATGAAATTCTAATACTTTGGAAGAAAACATGTTGTTTGTTATTATGTTATTGATTGTCCATGATGAAATTAATGGTGTGGTTAATATGCCTTGTAAAATATATGTAAGTTGGTGCAGGTTGTGCACGAAAATGGTAAGTAAGACCACTTGTGGTTGGTAAGATTGTAAGTAGTAAGTTTGTGCATAATTGTGGATTTTGTTACAAGTTATTTTGGTCGTGCATGATATAATGTGTTCATGTCGCATGGTGGTGATTTGTGTATCGTGTTACATGGTTGGTGTCGAACCTCACGTGATTGTTGTCGTTAGTACGGTGATGTGTGGTCCCATCGGTAGTGACTGATATAAGACTACGGTGATGTGTGGTCCCATCGGTAGTGACTGGTATAAGACTACGGTGATGTGTGGTCCCACCAGTAGTGACTAGTAGAAGAGTACGATGATGTGTGGTCCCATCAGAAAATTACTAGTCGAACGGTGATGTGTGATCCCACCGTGTTTTGGTTATGCTTGTGCATACCATGTATTGTTCATGATTGTGTGTCACTATGTCATTCTCTCTTAATGGTTTTGTTTTAAATCTAGGATTATTCCTTTATGCATACCATGAAGTGTGATGCCATGATAAATGTCTATATTGTTGACTTGTGGTTGATCTTGTATGTTAGTAAGAGGATTATGTCGTTGGACGGATCATATGTGTTGGCTTTTGTTTTAAAGAAAGCTTTGAACCCTGCATTATCGTTGTTATGTTTTCGAGCTCCACTTATTAAGCTTTATGCTTACTCTCTCCTTTTTCCGACAATGTAGATCATTAACTTAGAGTTAGCAAGGAGCAAGAAAAGGGCGTCCAAGCGTGTGGTAGTTTGCTCAAGTATGGTTTATTAAATAATGTAGTAGTTCAGCAATGAGAAATGCTATGTGTTTTAGGAGCGTGTATCTAGACTCCTTTGTGTTGGCTTTATGTTGTTAATACTTGTGTTAAGGTATTTGTAAATCATGTTACGTTGTTGCCTAAATGCTTGGGGGTTTAAAGGCTTATGACCATGTTCCACGTTTGCTTGTGTGTTATGTTTGAAGGCATGTAAACCTTGATATGAAGGGTTTATGTAAGTGTTTGCTTCTTAGGAATGAAATGGTCTAGTATGTGTATGTTTAGAATGCAAGTTTCTCTTAAGTGTGGATGTCTTGATGTTAATTCTCTGTTGTTCGTTTAAATTGCTTCGTATGCGGTTCCATGGTTGTTAAATGTTGTACGGATGTTTGTTTGTGGCTAGGCGAGTCGTACATTGCATCTAGAGTTGAGTCTTAGCGTGTTTTGCTGCTAATCTGAGTTTTGCAGTGCAGCGCGTATCGGTATGCCCAAGGGCCGTATCGATACGGTCCTACACTTTAGGACACAGATTAGGCTTATCGTATCGATACACGGGGGTGTATCGATACGCCAAAACCTCTCTGGAAATCTGAGATTTTGACGAGATTTTGGCGTATCGAAATGGGACCTAGGCGTATCGGTACGGTTGTTTATCGTTGACCGGGAGAAGTTGACCAGCGAGGGCATATCGGTACGGTCAACCAATGTACCGATACGGTCTCCCTGTGTTGACTATAGGTTGTTTTAATTGCTTGTTTCGTATGCTTCGTATCCTTTTGTTGTGTTTCGCTGTCGTGTTTCACATAGGATGTATGAATGCCTCTAGACAAGATAATAATTAAAGGGAAAAAATAGGGATGCTAATCGGAGTGGGACCTTAACGGGTTTCGCTTCGGTTTTCCCCGTGTAACCCGTTCGGACCGGTCAGTCGTCCAGACCGGGATGAGGGGGTTACAAAAACCAGGGTAAACTATAACAGATGTCACTCAATTATAGGTAAAGATACATTTGGGTCACTCAATTATTAAAAGTTATATTTGGGTCACTTAATTATGAATAAGGTTACATATGAGTCACCCAATTATTAAAGGTTGCATTTGGATCACTCAATTATGGGTAAGGTTACATTTGGGTCACCCTTCTTATTTGAAAAAAATATATCAATTTGTGTATTAGATTAATTAAGGATTTCAAATGAAGTATTCTGATGTTAACGAGGGTATACAAGTGATTTGGAAGAAAAAAATTACTAAATTGATATACTTTTTTTAAATATGAAGGGTGACCCAAACATAACCTTATCCATAATTAAGTGACCCAAATGTAACCTTTAATAATTGGGTGACCTAAATGTAACCTTACCCTTAATTGAGTGACTCAAATGTAACTTTTAATAATTGAGTGACTCAACTGTAATCTTATACATAATTGAGTAACCTCCATTGTAGTTTACCAAAAAAAATTAAAATGAATGTTTATTGTGGGATTTTCTATGGATCCTACCAGAATTTATTGTGGTAAGATTTTACCCATATTCTAGAACACATAAGATATTTATGAATAAATATTGAGAATTGAACTGCTCAAAACAAATACCCAACAGATTCCGTTTACCCTCTTGATAAAAACAATTCATTTACCTTAATGCAGTCTCCACTTTTTATAATTAATTTCTAGTGGTTTTCTTCATGATTATGGGCCATAAATTTTATGTTATTTAAAAATATTATAACTATCAAGTACAAAAGGTAATCTTTGTACTTCTTTTATTAAATTTACTAAAACTACGTCATTTTCATATATTAGAGACAAATGGTTACATAAACAACTATGAAATAACCTATTCACAAAAAAAAAAAAAACTATGAAATAACCAACGATTAATAAATATGAGAAATAACTATTAAAACTGTTTAATTTTATCCACCGTGTTGTTAAGTGACATCTTTTAATTTTAATTGATATAAATTTAATTTTGTATGATCTTTTTATAGTCTTAAGGGTGTAAGAAGCCTTTAAATTTTTGAAGAAAAAAATTAATTAAGCCTATTTTTTTGCACTCAATTAGGCCCCTAAACTAAAAAATTTAATCAAATTAAGCCTTTGAACCCAAAAAAGTTTAATCAATTAAGCCTTTGAGTCGAAAATGCCACCAAACTTTAAAATAATTTGAATTAATTTGAAGTAGTTTGAGATATATAATATTTTTGGTAAAATATTATATATATTATATTGGTTTAGTGGTTAAGGCTTACCTTTTTCCCTAAAGGTCTTGGGTTCAAAACCCCCCAAGTGCATGGTTTTAATATTTTTCCTCCAGCAAAACAACGTCGTTTTAGGCTAAACTAGGCTTTAAAACAGCCGCACCAAAACGACGTCATTTTGACTTAATAGGGTTAAGAGTTAACAACGAAGTGGTATTTTTGACTCACATATTAAAATTCAGTGATAGTTTTGAACAATTTTAAAATTTGGTAACATTTTCGACTCAAGAACCATAATTATGTGGTGTAGTTTACCCAAAATAAAACCATATTAATATTGATTATATTTAGATATCATTAAATTTGAAGTTGTTCTAGTGGTTTATCTTTTACCTTTCTTTCTTTAAGATCTCGGTTCAAATCCTCTCAAGTATAAAATTCTATATTTTTTCTCTTATAGAACGGTGTCGTTTTGGACGATTTAAACATTAATAATTTCACCAAAACGACATCATTTTCATATATTACAAACAAATGTCTACCTAAACAACTATGAAATAACCAACGATTAATGAATATGAGAAATAACTACTGAAATTGTTTAATTTTATCCACCTTGTTGTTAAGTGACATCGATTAATTTTAATTGTTATAAATTTAATTTTGTGTGATCTTTTTTATAGACTTAAGAGTGTAAGAAGCTTTTAAGTTTTTGAAGAAAAAAATTAATTAAGCTCATATTTTTTATTTTTGCACTCAATTAGAACTTTAAACTAAAAAATTTAATCAAATTAAGTTTTTAAATTAAAAAGTATTTTAATCAATTAAACTTTTTTGACCACTTTTGACAATTAAATCTTGATAATTTTTTTTCTTTAGATAGTACTGACACATGTTACACTATAGTTTGTCATGTTGCTTTTACATTTTTTTTCAAAAAAAATATTTTTTATAAATTTTATAAGGATTTTAGGATTTTTAAAGATTTTTTTAAATGAAATAAAAACTCTAAAAATGTCAAGTAGAAGCACTGTGATACGAGTGATACGACGCACTACACCAACATATTCAAAAAAAATTATCAAGACTTAATAGTCAAAAGGTTTAAATGATTAATTTTTTGGTTCAGGGACTTAATTGATTAAGTTTCTTGGTTCAATGGCTTAATTAAGTGAAAAAAATATTTAAAAATTTAATTAATTTTTTTTTTCAAAAGTCCACCCAAAATATCAGGATAGCTGTTGGCAAATTGACATCCAAGATTGCTTGGGCTTATACAACTTGAATATATTTTAAAGGGTTAACTTTTTTTTATTTTTTAATCAATAATAATTCCTATACATTATAATAAAAGAGAAAAAAAAAACAAAGTCCACCCAAAATATCAGGATAAGCTGTTGGCAAATTGACATCCAAGATTGCTTGGGATTATACAACTTGAATATATTTTAAAGGGTTAACTTTTTTTATTTTTTTAATCAATAATAATTCAAAGGGTTAACTTGAATATATTTTCGGGTATAAACCGATTCGAGCAATGGAGCGGATATGTTACCACAACTATGAAATTAAGGGGAATGGTGATTATCTCACCAGCGGCATGTGGCTAACGGCGGCGGCTTGAAATCCAAATTAAAAAAATAAAATTTTTAATTTAGGGGTAGGTATTTGATTTAATTATGTTTTAAAAAAGATTAAAAATATAATAATTTATTTTAAATAATTTACCTTTAAAATTTTAAATAATTTATAATTATGTGTTGAGTCCTTTAGATTTTTAATCTTTATAAATTAAATTAATGATGCTTATTGATGCTCGTCGTTAGTGGTACTCGTCATTGCTCGTCGACCGTTGTAGAATTTTTTTAAGAATTATAAATAATTATGAAACGTTCATGTTACCATGTTGAAGCGTCGAATGTCGACGTTTGGAGTTTTTAATACTTGACACGTGTCAAAAATAATTGCAAAAGGAAACAATAATAAATATATTTCAGATCTATTGTGAATAAAATAAAGAAGAACAAGAATAAGAACAAGAAGAACAAAGAGATGAGAGAAAGATGGAGATTTGTATTATTCTCAAATATAGACTTGTGTATACAATGTCTTCAATGAATCATCTATTTATAGGCATAAGAAGTACATAATACATTAAACTCTAATTAATAGAGATAATAATCCTAATAATAAATAAATCAAGTTCCTTAGATAAAGTTTTAATCATGATAGACATCCACATAGATAAATATTCATAACACTCCCCATTGGATGTCTATGAAGATAATGTGCCTCGTTAAAACCTTACTAAGATAAAAACTCAGTGGGAAAAAAAATTATTTAGTGAAGGAAAAAAAGTACACACATCTTTGATACGCATAACATGTTGCCTCATTAAAAACCTTACCAGGAAAACCCATTGGGACAAAACCTCGGTTAAGGGAAAAAGAATGCAACGCGTATTTACTCCCCCTCATGCAAACATCACAGAAGATCTTTGAATCTTCATAATTTAATCTTGAATATCATTTTTCTAAAGATCGTGAGGGATGAAACTTTGGAGTAATATGTTCCATGATGTATCCACTTTCAAACTGAGATATACATCTTGCGTTATCTTTACACAATATAGTTTTTATCATATCTTGTAAAAGTAAATCCACATATCTTTTGGATATGTTAGGTCAATAGTCTTAGCCAAACACATTTTTTGGCTTGCCTCATGCATAACAATTATTTCTACGACATTTGAGGAGGCATCAACGAATGTTTGAATATCTAAATGTAATGATCTTTGTATATTCATAGATATTTCTTGACCAACTAATATATAGTGCTTCAAGACCAAGAAAAGATATAATTATCTTGAATCACATCCAACAATCTTACAACTATTGGGATACTCAATAGATATGCTCTATTCATATTGAATCTTCTTTAAGATTCTTTCAGCTTATGTCTATTCATAGACAAAAGAAATATATAAAAATGCTCGATCTTCAGGTCGAGATAAACTTGATGTCAAGATTCAAGTACTTGTATTGAAAGTAGTTCATGAGTTTCCAATTTGAAGCTCTTTAGGAGTTCTAAAATTATCATAATGGATCTTGATCCAAACTCCTTTATAAAATACATAAGGAAATCTGATCATTCTTATAGTATTTTCTCAATTAGTATTCACTAAGGCGATTATACTAAATGCGTCAAAATATTCATGAGACATGTCTAAATAAATTTCCTCAGAAATTTCCAAATGCTTATAGCATTTTAGATCCTTTAAGGATAAATATGGATCCACAAATAATTAGATGCATGTAAAATTTTCAAAACTGCCAAAGTAATTGCATCCAACATGAAGTAATTAAAACTTTTCATAAATCATAGTTCAAGTTGTATTTACGACTACTTATTTGTGCCTCATTTGCATTACACCTTTAGGTGTTTGGACTGCTGGTCCAAATACTTCTATTTTAGAAGTTCAAAGCGTCTTTCAACATTGGCCAATTCAATATCTATACTTCTGGATAGATTTTATACAATATCCTCGATTTCTTTCTTTACTTCTATAGAAGTATTTTATGTAAAATTGTTTGTAAAATCGTTGTCGACAACTTTCCAATTTTCTGGTTCCATTCTCGTAATGACATAACTCATCGAGATCTCTTCAAGATTTCAATCTTTATTTCAGGTACCTGAAACTCTTATAAAGTTTTATTATTTGTTATGTCTTGGGTCTCTTCAGGAGCACCCGCCTCCAATATATGACCATCTCATATTACTTTCTATTTACGAGAATTTTGATTATTGGAACCATTTCAACTATCATGCTTCAGGCATGATTTATATTCTCTCGCTCTAACATGTAATTTAAACTTAGAGCATTTCAGCTGGTATATGAGACTTAATTACTCTCATTGGGTCAATAAATATGTCTGGCAGTTGACATGTAATAACATGAATTATCTTATGAACTTCTAGTTCATATGCGAGGATCTAGATAATGATAATTCATTTTCCCCTATCCATCTGATTATTATATCCCCTGATGTTGAGAAAAATCATGTCATAAATGATTCTCCAATTAATGTTTAAGAATTTAAACATAAAAGGAGACTCCTACTCAATATATATTTTTAATCCTTTTTATTTACCCATCTTGTGCGTTGTGGTGGAGCAATTCATATCGCACATTCAAAAATCATAAAATGGGAAATGTATGGTTTTTGACCAAAAAACAATCATAACGGGGAGTTTATTATAACTCGTTGGCTTAATGCGTATAAGTGTTGCTATATGGAAACACCATATAAATAATAACTCTTTTGTTCTCAAAGTTTAGCTATTAAATAGGAGGCATCTAATTGAAATTTTGTTAAACTATATTTTTCATAATCAATAGGCTTTGTAACAACTGATATAGCCTAAAATATAAACTCACTAGCTTTTCAAGACGAATAGTCTAACTGCATAATCTGAATCTTTTTAGAATCAATCTCACAAACTTCTAGTTGTAAGTCGATAAAACAATGTAGATGCATATACTAAAATCATATAAAACTTTCCACATTTGTGGATATATGGGCCCATATTTCGTTCAGATATGCAAGACATACAGTCTTAACTTCAGTACAAGAACTTTAAGTTCTATTTTGGTAAGTGGGATCATCTATATCCTTTGAGAACAAACAACACAAGAACTTCAGGTTCTTTTAGTAAGTGGAATTTAATCAATTCCTTTAAGCAACACAAGAACTTCACGTTCTTTAATAAGTGAAATTTAATTCATTCTTTTGAGAATATGCACCACAAGAACTACAGGTTCTTTTAATACATGTGCATGTAAATCTCAATAATTTCTGCACCATTATTGATCAGGATGGTCTAACCGATCATACCAACTATATATGTGTGTGTATATATCTATGAATTTGTAAACTTCTTGTTTACCATAACATGTAATTCAATCTCACTCGTACATGTCTAGTACATCCATCAAAATTGTTCCTTTAAATAGGAATATATTTAGCTCTTTCGGAGCTTTCAATTGAAATTATCTTTTGGTAGCAATATATAGCTCTTCTAGAGCTTTCAACTGACTTTTTGGCTACCAAAACTTATATCCATATTGACTTATTTCAAATGTCAATTGATAACATATGTTATCTATAATTCCCAAAGGGATAGTTTGCGAACTCATATTGCTCTCTTAAAATTTCCACTTATAGTGGTTACGATATTATTACCATTAGTGGTAATTATTGCAATGTTCGCAATTCTGCACTTTTCATAATGTGCTTTCTCTCAAGAATTTATTGCTCTTCTTAAAGCATCAATATTTTCAGTACTTTGAGATATAGTACTCACATTATTTCCTTGCATTTAAATGGGAAAATATATCTTATGCTTATGTTGAGCACAAATCGTCACCATAGATTGTATTTGACAAGTAATCATGTTAAACAAGATAAATAAATATCATAATATATAAATATAAATATAAAACGTAAATAATTAATGTGTATAAAATAAATAAACGTAAAGTAAAATAAATAAAATAAATAAATAATTCTCTTCAAAGTTATTAGAATAATTAGAAGATGATTTATTCCTTTCGAGGGTTATAAGAAAATCAACAACGTCCAAAAGAGTTGGACCAACAATGTCCAAATAAAGTTGGACCAGTATCATCTTCTTCATGTTTCGCAAACAAAATTTGCTTCTATTTTCTTTCATTTATCATTCAATGATTCTTATTTTTTTAACGTACAACACGTACGAGACCAATGGTTTATAACATCGCATTGGTAATAAGAAGAGTTTTACTTCAATAGAATGATCTTTATCACTCTTGTCATCCTTATAACCTCACTACCAGTGGGTAGAAATATTCTTAAAATGACCATATTTTTCATGTCTATATTCATAGCCTCGACCATGACCACAACTTCTTATGTGATTTTTATTCCTTTTATAATATAATCTCACATTCACTTCAGGGAATTGAGTAGAGACAGTGAGCCTTTAAAACATATTATTTTCATAGAGAACAAAGATTTAATCCTCGTACGCGGCATTGTTAAACCTGTCCACAAGGTCCTTTAAAAACTTCCTTTGAGACCAGTAGCCTCGCAGAACAGGATGTCCAGCCAATTAACTTGGATTATATCAAAATTATGTCTCTAATTGAATAATGATTTACCATATTTGCATTCACTTCAGGTAATGAAACAGTTCCAATAATCGCATGGAATAAACATCATGCTTGTATTCACTTCAGGGAATGCCCCATCATTGATAATCGCATGGAATAAACATCATGCTTTGCATTCACTTCAGGGAATGCCTCTCATAAAACTTTTTGGATAAGACGAATTTTCGTAACTTGAAATTGGGAGAAGTCTATGGTCGAGTTTTTCGACGAAGAAGAAATATTGCTTTCGAGCAAATATAGACTTTATAACAATCTTTTTATAGATTGAAATTCACCATGATTTATCGCACATTAAAATCATAATTTAAAGGATAAAAATAAAATCAGAATTTACCGATATTAGTTTTCCTCTAGAGAAAAATGGAGACGTAGCAAATGACCAAGACAGCTTCTCATAATGTCGTGTCTCTTTCCAAGTCATTTAAATACATGTAAAACTCAATACATGATTAAAATATCAATATCATCAAATAAAATATTATAAACACATATTGATCTTAATACAAAGTTTAACCATTGTGTCAAAAATAAACATATATGAAATCATAATAATAAGATCTATATGTATGGACTGAATTGAATATATTAAAAATCAGAGGATCTACATCATATTTCTCTCTTTTTTTTTAAAAAAAACCTAAACTAACAAAGGTGTTTCATTAATGTATTAAAACTATAATAAATTATTGTACAGATATTTGTTACTAAAAGAAACCCTTAAACCTAGAGTACGTAGTTTAATGAATTTATATGAAAGACTACCATAATTCTACGTACATAACTTTGTTATTCATAATTACAAAGCATAGTCAGTAAATCGAACAGGCTTTACATGCACCATCATCAAACTTCATGAATTTACAAATATACAAACACAAATAATAATAATCAAGTATGAAAAGCATAAGCAGTTGAGTACCAAAAATGAAAACTCACAAATACTTTCGCTCAACAAACCTTAATTGATTCCATCGATCCCTGCTTTAAAAGCCGAGGAGGCAGGTAAGGAAAAACAACGCGACATTATCGACTTTTTCCTTTTGAAATAAAGAAAAACTTTCTCAAAAAAAAATCTCAAATCAAACGAGAGATAAAACTTGATCTTTAGCCAAAAAAATTCTTTGAGCAAATTCGTGCTGATAACGTGTTGTGAATAAAATTAAGAAGAACAAGAAGAACAAAGAGATGAGAGAAAGAGGGAGATTTGTATTATTCTCAAATATAGACTTGTGTATACAATGCCTTCAATGAATCATCTATTTATAGGCATAAGAATTACATAATACATTAAACTCCTTAGATAAAGTTCTAATCATGATAGACATCCACTTAGATAAATATTCATAACAAGATCAAATTTATAAAAGAATTTATTAAAGAAAAAGGAAAATTTTTTTGCAAAATAGTATATTTTTTTCTCAAAATTTTCATAGTATAAATAGACTCTTTTTAGAATATTATGTTTAACAATTCTGACTTCTTTCCCTTTACCGGGTGTTTTAGAACGTTATGTTTAAGTTTAACTATTTATTTAACTCCTCCATAGGTTTGTTCTTTAATTTTACATGGCGGTTCTTTGTTATTCATTTTACCGATATATTTACTATGCTTGATTTACTTGATTGTTTTTAGGTTTCAAGGGTTTAAATATGAATATTTTAATTGCTTCTGAATTTGAGCTCGATATCACTTATTTTTTTAATGTACAGGTTTTGTTTGGAATGGTGTTTTGCAATTTTGTCAGATGCGTGGACCTACATATTAATGAAGCAATACAAAAATTAACGAAGATTGGTTCAAGTGATAAATAGCTTGATATCGCTTAAGCATGTCACAGATTTGAGGTGTTGTGTATGTAAAAAAAATTACTGGGGGACTCGCCCATTAAAAATTCTGGTGTACGATACGGGTCGGTCTGAATTAATTAGAATGATAACCTAAAAACTGGGAAGAGAAAAAGAAAGAAGCAGTACAAACGAAATTCACCAACCATTGGTGGATAAATGAGTAAACATAGCGGGCTGAGAGGATAGAATCATGAATCCAGACCTAAAAGCTTAAAGTTTAAGGCTAGCCCAAGCACGAGGCGTTTAAGCAAAAGTAGTTCAAGGGTGAATTGGAGTTTGTCATAAAGTCCTTGTGATTGAATTATTTATTTGTAATTCAATTTACTAAAATTAACTATCCGTTCGTTTAATAGGATGAGACGTTAGTAAGATCGGAGGTTGAAATTCTGATGCTGTTGTGAGTGAAACAAACTAGATTAAGAGGATCACTTTCATAATGAACCTAAATGTTTGCACATATCAATGAGGATCGAGAAAACATGAGTACAAATTACAAAGTAGTATCTATTAATTTTAAAACTGGATAAAGTCACCGCAGGCTAAGCTACTCACGCGTGAATCACGTAAGTAAAACACATAACCCTTTAACACTGAAACCACTATTTTAGTTTTAAATTATCTTTTTTTAACACGATTTTACATATGATAAGAGTTATATAGCATTCTAGTATTTTTCTTATGTCATAATCTTATATCTATATAAAAAAATCAACATGTATGTAATCTGTATTATATAGATTTACACACATCGGTTGTATCCAAGTTTTATATATATTGGAGCAAGTATATTTGACCAATTGGTTAAATTGTTCTTTTTTTAGGTCTCATTTCTCCTTCTTTTTAAGAAAGATTAGAATTAGATATAGGATTTGACAAAAAAAAACATTTATATATAACGTAAGCTTAAATTATGTATAAGAATTTTGTGTTCACATTTGAAGTGACTCTCACAACTCAATTATTCCATTTCTCAATGTTAAGATTTAGACCATTAATCATACTTAAAAAATTTAGTGTCTTATTCTATTAGACCAACTGATTTAGACTTAAATGAAGAAATAAAGGGGGGCAAAACTAGAGTATTTTGGCTATGGAACAAGTATGGTGATCTCGAAAATAATATATAATATTGCTTAGAATTAAATCAAATTGCGTAATATTAATTCTGAAAGTGATAGATATAAATATTTTTCTTTTTCTAATTATTTTTTAACATAGTTTTCTAATTACCTTACGACTTACAAGTTGATAGAATCTGATAATGAAATTGCTTGAGATTCATTCTTTCAGACAGCACATTGGTTAGTTTTAAAAATGTATTTAATTCAACCTTTATTTTCAACTTCTGATTTGTCCTGCCCTTTATCTCTATCTATCTTTTATATTTCCAATTTTCCATCGAGCGCCCCACTTTGCCTACACAACATTGACCCACTATATTTAGGACAAAAATTTTCTCTCACATTTTAGTGTTTTATGCATGATTCAGTACTAAAAAATTGAATTTTAAATATTTTAGGGTTTTTTCTCTCCGAAAAACCAGGAGCGGTAGGGCTTGCGAGTTAACAGTTTTCGGTGATCATGGGCTCGAGGGAGGTGGTCCAGGGGAGACCGCCGGATGTGGCTGTCGAAATACCGGTGCCGGTGAGTTTAGAGAGGGCTGGTGAGGCGCCTGAGGCCGGTGTTGAGAGAGAATCCAAGGAACGTAGAATTGGTGTTGAGGATGTCCGGACTGAATACGGGGCAGAAGGTATGGAGACGGGGGACATTTGTATGAAAGATGCTGTTTCGGAGGGTGTCGCTGCACAGGGCGAGGCACTGGCGGGGCGGAGTGAGACAAGGATGGGTCCGGCGAAACTATCGTTTCGGGATGCGGTAACCGGCAGTGAGACAAGTCAGCGGGCGTTGGAGGATCTCGACGTTGAATTGTTACAGGAGGATGTGACGGTGAAGATGGATGGAGTCTTGCCTAGCATCAACTTCTCTGAACGAGTGCATGAGTCAATCGACGCGAAACTGGCGGGTTCGCTAATTGTCCGGCTGTTGGGAAAGGCAATTGGGTATAGGGCGCTCTTGAATAGGGTGAAAGCGTTGTGGACGCCGGTGGGTCGCTTGGAATTGATTGATTTTGTAACCCCCTCGTCCCGGTCTGGCCGGATGACCGGTCCGAGTGAGCTACACGGGGAAAACCGAGTGAAAACTCCCTAAGGAACTCTCCCTCGGTTAGCAACCCTATTATTTTTTTTTTTCATTTTAATCTTGTCTAGATGAAAATTACATCCTAAGTGATCATACAGCGGAACAATATTTTCGAAGCAATCAGACGAACCCAAACTAACATTTAAAAGCCCATGTTTAAAGTTAAACTGCAGGCGGTATCGATACCCTTAAAGGGGGTATCGATACCCCTTTGACTAGGTCAACAGGGTTTGGTCAACCTGAGGAGACAGTATCGATACCCCAAATGAGGGTATCGATACCCTCCCCTAAAGTTGACTTCCCACGGTCAAAGCCAAGACAACGGTATCGATACCCTAGAGGCCAGTATCGATACCGAAATCGACAGTGGCTCCAGTGGCCAAAAAGGTATCGATACTCCCCTCGAGTATCGATACACGAGGCCTGAAACCACAGGGTAGTATCGATACCAGATCAACGGTATCGATACCCCAGCTACGAAACTGCAGGTTTGAGCTGATTTAGAGCACCAAGAGGCCCCTAAATCCCTCTAACACTTCAACCAACACACTATCATCTATCCCTAAGGCAAGCCAACCATACAAGCATACATATTTAAGCCAAGGGAGTCAATCAGACATGGATTTAAGCATTCATACATAGCATTCTAGTTAAAGAGCAATTCATACAATATTGGCATACTCAAAACATAAAGGACCTTAAAAGGAACAAGACATCTTGAAAGGTTTGCATTCATACACTATGCAGCCTAAACATTCTAAACATGCCATCAAACATCAAACATTCAACATAGTTTAACATGCTTACAACCCATGATCAAACCAAAAACAACATCAATCAAATGAGTCACACACGCTCATACAAAGACCCTTGCCACATTGCTAGCTATTACAAAATCGATAACCATACTTGAGCTACAAACTTGGAAGCCCTTCTTGCCTTGCCTCGAGCTAACACCACGCTAATGATCTGCATTGTTGAACATTGAGAGCGTAAGCTATAAGCTTAGTGAGGGTGCTCTAAAACGAAAAACAACAACAATGCAGGGTTCAAGCATGTTAATCCTAGTCTCACACATATCAAGCATTGCATATAATCAAGTAGACCTAGCTAGTCTTTCAAGTGGCAAATATGGTCTCTCAATCCTAGCAAGATTTAAACATCAATATAGATCATCATGCAACAACACCATATGCCTCAATCACATATCACCATCATATATCACAATACATGAACAAGTTAATTGGCCACTTTAATTACCCCGATTGTGCGGATTAAAACCTTGACAACACTTTACCTCGGTGGGATTCCACTCATCACCGGACCTTGCATGTGCGGGATTCCACTCATCGCCACATGCCCTACGGATGGGATTCCACTCATCATCCCGTAGAAATATAATAAGCTTCCGGTGGAATGCTACATCACCGTACTCCTCCTTGATGACTTAACGCCATCAAGGCCACGTACGTTTTGACTCAATTTGTGTGCACACTATCCTAATGATCGATCATTTACAACCGGTAATTATTTAGTGCCAATTATTATAACCACAACATGTATCATCAACCACATATCATCAACACATTCATGCTCAACACATATATCCACATCATGATATACATATACATGCACCATCTAATCACAAGCATTTGAGCATAGTCATCAAGCACATAGCATTCAAGGAAATTAGACTAAGTTAACTACTTGGATTAAAAGGAAGTGGCCTACCAAGCACACTTGCACACACACACTACTCATGCTCGAACCAACTTTAAAACAAGTTTAGACCACTCACCGTCCTTCCTTAGCAATTCGAACAATCCTGCTACGCACCCGGATTCGGTCCCAAAGCTCCTTAAACGTTTCCCCTTGCTTCTAGCCAAGCAAAACACACTTATTACACCACAAATCAATGCTAAAGCTCAACTACCAATTCACTTCACAAACATGAACCAAATTTCACAAATTCCCCAAATCACAAAATCTCCCAAAACTCAATTTTCGTGCTTCCCAAAACTCTTGCTGAAAAACCCACTTCCAAACACCCAAATGGTTTCCAAAGCATCCCAAAACACTCTCATACCATAGGTAGACCAACAGCCCATCAATTTCAACACAAAACCCACCAAAAACTCAAGTTTTACAACCTTAAATCTAGTCCTAAGACCTTACTACGAATTTCTATCAAAAATTCAACCAAATTAAAGTATATGGTGTATTTTATCATGCTTAAACAAACCCCCAACATAATTTAACAAAACAAATTAAAAAGCCCCATCAAAAACCCCAAATTTCATATGAACCCTAATTTTCAAAACCTAATATTCTTGAAATCCAAGACCATGGTTAGATAGGGGTTGAAGAGGAGAGTTAGAAAACATAATTACCTTTGAAAATGGTCTTGAAATTGAGTTGCAAATCAATGAAATAGTAACTTGGAACTTGGGAGGGTTTTGAAGATGGGGTTTGGGTTTTCACGTGGGAATGGGGGAGTGGGGAGAGAGTGAAGACAACTTTTTTTTTTAATTATTCAAAAAGTGTCATCCTTTTAAATTCTTTAGGGTTAAATTACATCTTTGGTCCCTCCCCTTTTATTTAATTTCAACTAACTCGTTTCATGACCAAAATGTTTTAATTAAATTTTTACCGACTCGAACCGCAACCCCATTAACTCCTAGGCCCAAAACACGGGTGTTACAAATTTGGATAATGACTATTACTTAGTGCGTTTCGAATGTGAGTCGAATTATGATAAGGTCCTTTCCGGAGGGCCATGGGTGGTGTATGGAAGCTATCTGACGGTACAGCCCTGGACCCGATCCTTTGTTACGTCGGAGGCATATCCGCAACCCATAGTGGTTTGGGCGAGGCTCCCGGGGCTCCCTTATCGGTACTATACGAAGAGCATGTTCAGAGAGATCGTGAAGGTGTTTGGTAAGGTGGTGAGGATCGACTATAATACTTTAGAGGGCAAGAGAGGACGTTTTGCTCGATTCGCCGTGGTTGTTGATCTGGGTAAACCACTTCTTTCGGGGGTGATGATTGATGGTTTTCGGCAGAATATTGAGTATGAGGGCCTGCCTCTGATATGCTATTCTTGCGGCAAGTATGGGCACCAAATGGAGGTTTGTGGGAAGGATCATGAGCATGTCGGTGAGAAGGATGAGAGGCAACCAACGGATACTGTGGTACCACCGACGGACAGTGAACTTTATGGGCCTTGGATGCAGGTGAGCACCCGGCGTCGTAGGCCGGCTAGGAGCAGTAAGCAACAAGGTGCGACAGTGGATCGACAGTAGCCTATGGCTCAGGGCGTGGGTTCAAGGTTCACGCTATTGCGCAATGATAACGGGGTACAAGGGAATGTGACTGATCCGCTTAGTAAGGGTGATGGTGTGAGCCAACATGTGTCAGTTAAGGGGAAGCAAGCGATTACCGTTGGGAAGGAAGGAACTGGAAGAGATTGTGTGGAGACCAACGAAGCTGGACCCTCGAACATGAGGACAGAGAAGGTGGCCGGGTTGAATATTGGTGGCGGAGCAGTAGGTGTGACCGCGTCTGAGAGGAATGATGGTGCAGGGGCACAGTCGGCTGTTTCGTCGAAGGGAGAGACGGTTGCGTCTGACCAGGAGGTAGTTGCTGAGAAAACTATCTTGGCAGCGGAAAATCATACAGTGGTACGTGTTGTAGAGAAGGATGAGAGGGGCGTTTTGCAGGATAGTAATGGTCGTGGGTTGAAGGCCGGGTCGCGGAAAGTGGGTTCCAAAGGTAGTGTAAAAACGTGCTTGCCGCGAAAACTGCTGGGAGTAAGGGGCTTAAGCCAAAGAAGAGGGATGAAAGGGGTCCTCCTAAGCCAATCCTTACCGAATGGATAAATACTATGTCAGCGGAGCTGAACACAGCGGCAAAGGAGGTGAAAGCCGGGAACCGTTCGCGGGGCTCTTCGGCGGGAAAGGAGGATGATCAGGTTCAATGGAATGCGAACCAGGTGTTTGAGACGATGGAGGCGGCAGATATGTCGTCCTAAGTGTCAGTTGGTTCTCTATCACTCTCTCATTTTTACTTATGGTTAGAGTTATTTTTTGGAATGCTCAAGGAGCCGCGGGCTCGGATTTCTTTCGTTGTTTCAAATTAATGGTGCAAGTGCAAAAACCAGATGTTGTTGCTTTGTTTGAGCCACGGATAAGTGGCCGTAAGGCGGATTCTTTCATTCGTCGAACAGGGTTTGAGAATTCGTATAGAGTTGAGGCTATGGGCTTTTCGGGCGGTATTTGGGTTTTGTGGAGACCGTCTGTTAAGCTAGATGTTTTGGTGATATCCTCTCAGTTTGTTCATGGCTGGTGCTATGATATAGCGCGGCGAAAGTCGTGTTTTATTACTTTCATTTATGCTAGTCCAAATAGTTGCAAGCGAAGCACATTATGGAATCAGTTAAAGGCCCTAGAACCGACGTAAGGGATAGCATGGGTGCTAGGGGGACTTTAATGCAATTGTTAGTCCTATGGAGCGTGATGGAGGCTCGAGTAATCGGCTAGGGGTGTGCTCGAGGTTTAAGGATTTTTTGTTTGATTCGGGTTTGATCGATATGGGCTTCCAAGGGCCGCTATTCACGTGGGAGCGGGGAGACCTAAAACAGAGATTAGATAGGTGCTTATGTAATGAGGCTCTTTTCCAGGTTTTTACGGTGTCTGAGGTACTGCATTTGCCAAAGTTAGAGTCTGATCATAACCCAGTTCTCTTGCATATAGGGGATGGTAGTGTGGAGAAGTCTACAAGGCCTTTCCGTTATGTGAAGGCGTGGAGTGAGCATCCTGATTTTCGCCGGTTAGTCTCGGAGGTATGGTGTGGTGATAAGCCTATTTTTGATAATGTTCTTGAATTTCAGAAGCGAGGGAAGGAGTGGAATATGGATGTTTTCGGGCATATTAGACGTCGGAAAACTCTACTACTAGCGCGAATTAAGGGGGTGGAGGTAGCACGAGCACGGCGGGACTCGGAGTTTTTACTTGATTTGGAACGTGAGCTTAAGATGGAGTTGGCACAAGTATTGAAGGAGGAAGAGAGTCTGTGGCAACAAAAATCCCGGGTTACATGGCTATCACAGGGTGACAGGAATACCAGGTTCTTTCATGGTAGCACGATGCAGAGGCGCCGGCGTAACACTATTAGTGCACTTAAGGTAGATGAGAAGCGATGGTGTTATGAGCACCAGGAACTGAAAAGGCATGCGACGGAATACTTCCGTCATATGTTTTCGGCCGGAGTGCATGATTGCACGCATCAGATGCTTTCCGGGAAATTTCATCGATTCAGTGAAAGGGAGTTGCGCACATTGAGTGCGGATGTCACGATGGAGGAAGTGAGGAGAGTAGTCTTTGAGATGGATCCTCTAAAATCACCGGGTATCGATGGTATACATGTGGATTTTTATCAGAAGCAGTGGGAGATTGTGGGTGATTCGGTGTTCCAATTAGTGAAAGATTTTTTTGATGGGGTGCCTTTTGATAACCGGCTTAATCAGACTCTTGTAGTTCTTATACCTAAAGTGGAGGCACCGTAATCTATTAATCAGTTTCGCCCTATCAGTTTGTGCACGGTGTTGTATAAAGTCATAGCCAAGACCTTGGTAAATCGGCTGAAGAAATTTCTTCCCAAGTGGGTTTCTGCGAACCAAGTAAGCTTTGTCTCGGGGCGTAACATTACAGACAATATTATTCTGGCACAGGAGATTATTCATTCCATGAGTATTAAAAGTGGAAAAAAAGGCTTTATGGCGATCAAAGTTGATCTTGAAAAAGCTTATGATCGACTGGAATGGCATTTTATAGAAGATACGTTGCGCGAGGTGGGGTTACCGGAGAAATTAACTGAATTAATCATGACATGTGTTTCAACGGTCTCGACGCAAATATTATGGAATAGAGATGTCACAGAAGCGTTTAGACCATCAAGGGGTATCCGGCAAGGGGACCCGTTATCACCATACCTTTTTGTTTTGTGTATGGAGCGTCTTGCTCATTGCATCGAGGCGAAGGTGGAAGCGGGGGATTGGAAACCTATTCGGTTGGCAAAATCGGGCACAGGGGTATCGCATCTTTTCTTTGCGGATGATTTGGTTCTCTTTGCGGAGGCGGAGTATAGCCAAATGAGCACCATTCATACGGTCATGGAACAATTTTGTGCATGCTCTGGACATCGGGTAAGCATCGCTAAAACCCAAATTTATTTTTCTAAGAATGTATCGCATGAAGTGCGTGTGTCTATTGGCCAAAGTTTGGGTTTTGAAATTGTTGAGGATCTTGGAAAATATTTAGGAGTACCATTGTTGCACAAAAGAGTTACTAGGGCGATATATGCGTATCTTATAGAGAAAATGGAGAAGCGGTTATCGGGATGGATGGCGAGAGCTTTATCGCTAGCGGGTCGGATAACCTTAGCAAAGGCGGTTTTGCAAGCGATTCCAACCTATGTTATGCAAGCAACGTTTTTGCCAAAGGGGATTTGTCGTGAAATGGAAAGGATTGTAAGGAGGTTTGTATGGGGTGGTAGTGAGACTAAGCGTAGTATTGCACTTGTTAATTGGGAAACCATGCAATTGCCAACTATGAATGGAGGCATGGGTTTCAAGGATTTGGAACTCCAAAATAATGCTTTTCTTATGAAAGTAGGATTTGAAGTTTTAACCGACCAAACCAAGCTTTGGGTGCGGGTAATCCGGGAAAAATATGGATGGCGAGAGGAGGTGCCTTTAAGCATTGATAGGAAGCGGTGTTCGCGTCTTTGGAAAGGGTTGAGTAATGTTTGGGAGGCTATCCGAGGCAGCATCTTATGGAATGTGCGGGATGGAACGACTACGGACTTTTGGTACGACACTTGGGTTGATGAGGAGGGACCGTTGTGTGAGAATTATCTTCAACCATCACCACCTAATCCGGCGCCAATACATACTATGGTTACCGCGGATGGTAAGTGGGATTGGTGTAAGTTTGAACATGTAGTTCCGATTGAGGTTGTGAACAAAATAAAGGCTATCCCGCCGCCTAGGCCTTGGTTTGGCCCGGATTGCCCGAGCTATAGATGGGAGGGTAACAAAGCTTTCACGGTCCGTTCGGCGTATAGATTCCTTGCTGATTCGAGGACTCTAGTTGGTCATGAGAAATGGCGCGTATTATGGGAACTTAAGTTGTCGCAGCGGGTATTGACTTTCTTATGGTTGGTGCTACGAGGGGGTCTGCTCACGAACATGGAAAGGGTTAGGCGAAAGCTTGCGAGTGATGGTGGCTGTAGCCTATGTCGACAAGGTGGAGAGGACATTGAACACGTTCTGCGCTACTGCCCAGCAGCGTGTCGTTTGTGGGGAGGGCTGGTTCCCGCTAGTCATCGTGCTAGGTTTGATTCGATGGAGTTTGAGGATTGGTTATTATTCAACTTGCGAAACAACGGTAAGGTTTCAATGGCTGCAGCAAAATGGGAGACGATGTTTGCTGTCGGATGTTGGTTGCTTTGGAAACGTCGCTGCAGTTTGTTATTTGATGAGGGTTTTGTTGGTGCTGAGGATGTTGTGGCCCAATGCAAGCAGCTAGCGGCTAAGTTTGATGCGTCGATTTTAGTTTCTGGTGCTACACGCCGTGTACGGCAACTAAGGGTAAGTTGGCAATGCCCGCCGATGGGGTGGGTGAAGGTAAATGCGGACGGATCGGTGTATGGACAGCGGAAGGAAGCGGCGATAGGTGGTGTTGTGCGTGATAGTTTGGGTAGATGGTTGTTTGGTTTCGCCCGTATGGTGGGGAGCTGCTCGGTGTTATTGGCGGAGCTGTGGGCTACGTATGAGGCGTTACTCCATGCATGGCGACTTGGTTTTCGAAAGGTGATGCTAGAATCGGACAACATGGAGGTGATTCGAATCCTTAATAACGAATCCTTGGCAATGCGTAGAGATGTGGTTGTGGATTTGATATTTGGATTGCTGTGCCGGGAATGGGAAGTTGTGGTTCAGCACATTGGTCGTGAAGGAAATATGGTGGCGGATCGTCTTGCCCGCAAGATTGGTCGTCAACACCAGGGACATGGATGGTTGGTCGAACCGCCGGTGGAGGTCCAGGGGTTACTGGAAGCTGACCGGTTAGGATAGTTTATGAGTTAGCTCTATTTATACTGTATTAGCAAAAAAAAGGGGGGACAAAAAATTTCTAGTCAAGGGTGTTTATTGTTTGGTAAACAACTGGATTAAATAGTTAAATTAAAATTTAATTTGATTAACTTTTAATTTTTTAAATTCAAATATCGACTAATTTAGCTCAAAACTAAATTAATCAAAATTTTAATATATACTTAATATATTTAAATTTAAGACAAATTCAAAATGAAGAAAAATAAAATCTAAAATAAAAAAATCAATTATTACTATTAAAATTTTTATTTTGATTCGAAACTGGTTAATGATTTTTGAAAATATTCAGTTGGGTTGATGGTTAAAAATTTTAAGGGTTTGGTTTTAATAGGTAGGGTGTGTTGTGCCTTGTGAACCACTTTAACGTGACATCATATCTATCAATAAAATTTATTTTGCGGATAAAAAATGATTAGATTCATCAGATCTCTTAAGTATGATTAGGGGTTCAACTATTGATATTGTGAGTGCGGCAATTGAATTGAGAGGATTGTTCTTGTAATTCTCAACAATACACAATTCGAATTAGTAAACCAATAATTATACTAAAAATTAATCATATTAAAATTTTAACCAAACCAACGGTTTAAATACTCTTTAACTTATGTTATCAAGTCAACCCAAAACACCGGTTACTTGTGGCGAATCTAGAAAAAAATATTAGTTGGGCCAATATATGTAGAATTAGGGGTAAGTAAAAAATATAAAACTCGATTAAAAAAGTAAATTATTTTATTCAAGTTTATTTGAATTGTAATTTTATAAACTTGACTCGAAAAGATTGTAAATAAAAATTTACTTATAAAATAAGACTCAAATAACTCAAAAATTTTAGTAACTAGTGGATCAGTTTTTATGTTCGAGTCGAGGCCATCAATTTTGTCTAATATATGTATAACACATATTGAAAAAAATGAATATATATAGCTTATATGGTAAAAAAAAGTCATTTAAACCGGAACCAATTAGTACTATAACATTATAAACATTTACAATTAAATTTGAATAGAAACTCAAACAACTTCACTCGAAAAATTTTCAAATAAAGTTTAAGTTATAAAATATAACTCGTCAACTTCAATAACACAAAAAAAAATTTACTTGACTCGATAGAACAAGAAATTTATCTAACATAACTAATATATATAGTTTTGAAATTATAAAATTACATTCTTCAATAATTTTAACTTTTCTTTTATTATCTACAAATTTATTTAAATAAAATCAAATGATTTCCTTTAAATAAGTAATAAAATATAAAATTAAATTTATTTATTTAAATATTAACTTTTCTCACAACTTTCAACTAAAATAATTGAGAAATATATTACATTTTTATCATCTTTTAAGTTATTCTTAAAGACATTGAATATGAGCTAAAAGCTTTTACTAAAACAATATTTTTTTTATTTTGATCTTAATTTTAATTTTTTTTAAAGTTAAGGTGATTACAAGTAATGTCTGTTCTAAATATATTCTCAACCATTTAACGATGAATGCTCAATCACCCTGCTACAGCTGCTGGTGCTCGAACCCGTAACCTCTAGGAACAACAACCGTTCCCTTAACCACTAAGGCAAGTTGATTCGTGCGATCTTAATTTTAATTTTATTTTGTTATTTGTATTGTCATTATTATATACTAGGGTGAAACTCCAACTATATTTGAAATATTCATTCTTTTTCAAAAAATATATTTAATTAGTTAGTAGCAAAATGTATGCTGAAATTATTTTTATTAGAAATAACTATATATTATTTGTATAACTAATTCGAAATATAAACAACCTCAATTTTTCTATTTTAATTTGTTATATCTTTTTAAATTTCATTTTTTGAATTAGTTCAAGACATAAAAATTAGACCATATTTTCGCATTAGACCATTTTTTCTTGTTTACCTGAAGTCCAACGTACATTATTATATATAAAATAAGAAAAAAATTATATGGGTTGCATCATGGCTCAAGTACGGTCTAGGCCTGCATTCGCCTCTAACTTAGAGTACATGTATTTAGTTAAGGTTAGATTAGGGTTTAGAATCAACAAAGTACCTATGTTGTTTTAACTTAGAGAGCGAGTCAGATGTCCAATTGGTCATTTTGTTTGGGTATAAATTAAACATTAAAATCAATTATCAAATTGAGAAGAAAAATATATGTATAGCATTAAACATTAAAATCAGAATATTGTCTCTTTAATCGAATGAGATTTTATGTTTTACATGAAGATTGTAATAGATCGAAATGTTAGACTTATAAAAAAATTTATAGCGCTCGACAAGCTCTTATAAGCACTATTAACGACGAACACCGATGAGCATTAATAATTTAATTTATAAAAATTTAAAAAATAAAGTACTCACTGCATAATTATAATATTTTAAAAATTAAAGTTGTAATTTAATTAAAATACATTTTGTTATTTTTAATTTTATATTAAACATTCTTTAATTAAAAAATTTATTCTCAAATCAAACAACCCTAAGTACTTTTCTTTGAAATTAACCTCTTTACCACTGCCGCCGCCACCGTTAGTTGCCGCCTCCGCCGTTAGCCGTCGGCGGCGGCCGTCCGTCGTCGCCGTTTATATCTACCGTCGTTCTCCTTTTGCAAGTAGATAATTTATCCCCAATTCCTCATTCGAAATTTAATTTAAACTTGATTCGATTTTGGTGTTTTTCCTTCAATTGCCTCCGTCACCGGCAACTCCCCAGCACCCCCTTTCCATTCGGCCACCCAATTCTGGGATCCCCTAAACTTATATCCCCAAAAATTGCATCATGTAATCCCCTAATTTTAAAACCCTAACCATAATTCAAACCTTATTTTTGAAAATTTGAGTACATAATTCCAAAATTGAGTATCCTAACACTCATATTATGACCCCAATTACATTTTCAATACCCCAATTTATCTATTAGAACCCTAAATCCCATGGCCGATTCGAAATCCCCCAATTGCAGCCCTCGCGCGTACCGGTACAGTGGTTTTAGCGTACCGAAACGCAAGTTTAACCGTACCGATATTGTATGCATACCGATACAAATTTAGTTCACTGGAATTTCTTAAGAAGCACTTGTATCGATATGCTTGCACGACCGTACCAGTACGGTTGCTCTTTTTCTGCACTTTGTTGCTTTTAGTTCGACCTGATTGCTTAAAATTTAACTCTTTAATGTAGATGATGGATCTAAATTTAACGCCTTCAAAACAAGATACAATGATGAAGATCAAGCGTCATATCGACATGTGCTCGGGGAAGACAAACAACGAGGTACATTCATTATAATTACCTGAACTTTCAATACTAGTGTTAATTTTTTTGTTAATATTATTATTTTATGTACATATAGGAAAAATCTGAAGTTGTACATGAGGAAAACATAAGAACTCTTTATCAGAGTGTTCACAAGTTCGAGACACTAATTTATTCGGTGAAAAATATTGAAAAGAAATTTTTTAAAATGAATGGTCAATTTGAGAAATTAAATGGCCAATTTGAAAAATTAGTGGCCATATTAGCATCGAGTAATGTTAAAAGTTCAATACAAGATGGTGATTCAGTGAAAGGAGAAGGTATACATAATACATTTATTAAAGGAGGATGATTTAAAGAATAGACCATAAGAGATTAATTTATATAGCGGTCTATTGAATGATGAGGGTTTAGAAAATAGATCTCACAAGGAAAAAGAATTAATTGTCGCATCATTGAAGGAAGAAACCGAGAGTGGTATTAAAATACCGATTATGTATTCATTTATTAATTGTGATACATATTATTATTCTCTCTCATTAGAACCTATTGGTAAAAGGAAACTTGAAGTTTTTTCAGAAGAAAAAATCAAGACTAATAGAGATGGTTTCCTAGAAATTCCTAGCGATTTTTTTTAACTTTAAATTCACTCCCATCGAATTGCTAGTCAAATAGTTACGTTGAATGAAATTTCAATAAGTAAAAGAACGTGACCTAAAATATATAACGGTCCTAAGCCATTGTCAAATAGTAAAGTCTCAACCGAAAAAGAGTGTGAGATGTTTGACTGCATATTCTGATCCGACTGATGATCTAAAGTCGAAAGATATGACATAAAAAAAGAGCTCGAACTTCTGAAGTGAATACAAAGGTATGCATAAATTATTTTTTATTGGTTATCTTTCATATTTTGCTTAAAAATAATATTTGTCCTATAATATATAGATATAGGAAAACAACACTACTTACAATGATACTGGAAAAACATCCCAGGTTGAAAGTTCTAGAAAAAATGAGGTAGTAACATGATCAAAAAATATAATTTTCTTTGTGCAATGAAAATTTAAAAGAAATTATGTACAACTATTTCATTTAAATTAAATATATGATCAATTACTCTTCGATTGTGCAGGTTGAGAACAAGAACAAGATTTGTAATCTTTATATTGAACAATGATCGAAAGATTTGTTCGTAGAAGCTCAAATCAAATTTAAAACAAATAAGGTGTAAATTATACACACATTTTTTTAATAACGACATTTAGTTTTCAAGTTATTATCATTTGTAAGAGTTAAATGTATTTCATGTAGTATAAATATGAGCCAGGTGATCTCTTATCAGAAGAATGCAAGAAAATTAGTAGGATAAATGATGTGTACAAGCAATATTTGAAGTTCTTAACGCCTGAAGAAAGTAGAGTTTGCACGAATCTAGTTTCTTGGAATGATAGATACAAGACTCTTACATGGCAAATAATAATTGTACACACCAATTTTTTACTTAGGGCATAACGTACAATCCGAATACAGTCCAACATGCTTAATAAAATCCAAAAAAAACAAGGAAAAAGAAAAAAACCCAAACAATAAAAATTATGAAAAATTTAAAAAAAAATGCGAAAATTAAAAAAAAAATCCTAATCTCACTTTGAAAACTTCAGTCTGCCGCCTGTAAGAGTCCATAACCATGAGGACTCATCTACTTGCTCAGCAATCCCGTTTCTTGCACTCTACACAGATATTCTAGCTTATCCCAACGGTTCCCCTATGAATCCGAGAAGAAAAGACTTGAAAAACCCTGATCTTAGCTTATAAATAGGAACTCCAAAAATCTGAAAAGGGAGGAGAAAATCAGAGCAAAAATCAGAAAAATAGTGAGAAGAAAGCCACATTCTTACCTCGGTTCACGGTGGTCGGAGTGTTATTGACCAGATCGCAACGGTGGAAGAGCCCACAATATTGTCAGATTCAACATCTTTCGAAAGCAGCCCGATCCAACGGCGGATTCAAGTGTTTGAGAAAGATAAAACTCGAACCGTTTTTTCTAGATCTACTTCGATTTGTTTGGTTTTTGCTAAAACTGACGTTAGATTCAGGCTTAGAGCTAAAAACGATCAAATAAAAGGTTTTTTTTCTAGCTTTTGTCGTCGTCGGCGCTAGGCCGACGGTGACAGTGATGACTGGAATACTAGAGATAAAGATGGTGTTGTTTTGTTTTGTTTAAAGGGAAGAAGAAAAAATAAGTTAAGGGTTGTGAATAACCCTTTTAATATGCATTAGGTATGATGAAAATAAAAGAAAAAATAAAAGAAAACCAAGACCCTTTAAATTAAAGACCCGACTGGCAATGAATAAAAAAAAGAATTTTAATTCATTCCATGCATATCTAAACAAATAGTGTGGCAGGGGAAAAAGATTCACGAGGGTTCACACGCAAACTCCTCACATTTCCTGCACCACCATTTTCAATTTCAATTTAGGGGTTAATTACGCCCTAAGTCTCTCCTTTACTTTAGGTTTTTTTATATGTTAGGTTTAGTTAGTTTTTTTTTGTATGGGCTTCAATATTTATATTCTTTTAATTAGGTCCTTAATTCTCATAATTAATTAGATGATTAAATAACGAACAATTCACTTAGGTTGTTCTGGTTAATTTATTTTTTCCCTTTTAAAGCGGACGATTAATTATTTAATTGGACTTAAAATTGAGTTTAATTATAAATTAGTCTTAAAATTTTTCGAATAATGTGATTTGGTCCTAAAAAAATGTTCGATTAATAATTCGCTTAATTTGAGATAAATTGTGATTTCATTTAAGGTTATGGTCTTCAATTAAAATATTATTTTTCTATTTGTTATTTTATATATCATTTTTAGCATGTTTAGTTTTTTTAAATTTATTCGATTTATTTGTATATTTCGTCGTGTATAATAGTGCTATTAACCATATCTTTTAAGCCTTTTAGACAACACAATCCCTTTAGGTACCAATCTTGGGCGTCGTGGGGTGCTATAACCTTCCCCACTCGTAACCGACTCTCGAGCCCAATCTGACTCTGGTTCAAACGCAGACCGGTTCTACAGGTTTTCGGTCATACCCAATCTAAAATGACTGATGGCGACTCCAAACAATAACGAGCCTATTAAGGCCCAATCAATTTCGGCCCGGACCTAAAACGGTGATGACAGCTTGGTGACTCCGCTGAGGACTATTCAAGAGAGTCAGGCCACACAAAAAGGGGTACATGTTGTGTTGTATCATTCCATGAGCTTTCTACCCGAGCTCGGTCCCGTTTAAGTGGGGGCAAAATGCTGCTCCTTCGTGAGGTTAACCTCCATATGGGATAGTAGTCGCCTCCGGGATGCATATGATCTATGGCTTCGTGAGGGTAACCTTCGTATGGTCATAGGGAAGTACACCCCCTCGAGTTGAACTTGGTCCTGAGAACCTATAATGGGGGAGGATCAGGGACCTTACTAGCCTTAGCAGGCGTCAGTGAGGACAATTCGGGTACCCTGTCTAGAACCGTAACCTTATATAACAAACCGTAGAAGCCCACCCTTGTTAGAGCCATGCTGAACTCAAACCTTAAGGTGTCACCCATTGATATATGAACATGTGTTTTGTTTTGTTTCATTTTTTTACTCTTCATATTATGTTTTTTTTTATTTAATTATTTGTTATATTTGTGCGACACTAATCAAATTTCTTTGGGTTGTTTATTGTTTATGTACACATGCATCATCATCATCATAGAAGGGTGTTGGTTATTAAATTAATTTGATAGAAAAACCTTCGTCATGGCAAAAAGAGTTCAGTGCTTATCAGAGAAAAATGATGATGTTCGAAAATGGTCAGAAAACACCCTGAGAAAGAGAGACGATATTATACTAGCAAGACCAGATGAACAATTCTCAGGATACGTTCACCTTCAGCTTAAGCAGAATGACACTCAAGAATTAGCGGAGATTTGGGGCCAGTGGAAAACTGATCAGAGGCAGATGTTGTATGACACATATGGAGACATAACCTATTTGCTGCAAGTACACACAGATAAAGGGCTGATACAGGCTATGGCGCAATTTTGGAACCCTTTATACAATTGCTTCACATTCAATAGGGAAGACATGACCCCGACGATAGAAGAGTATGCGGCACTGCTCCATCTAAGGAAAGTGCATGAGTTCGAAATTTATGTGAAAGGGGCTCAACCTAAGACATACAAAGAGAAGCTTATGACTTTGACTGGGACTAGCATGTCATGGGTGGAAGCCCAGTTTCAAGGTAAAGGGGGAAGCGAAGCCATCGCCTGGGATAGACTTCGGGGATTGATCCATTCTCATCCTGATCCGAGAAAGCAGGTTGATATCTTTGCCTTAGAGATGTATGGCTTAACCATTTTCCTAAAGTAGCCGGACACATTGAAGCATCAGTGATAGATTTATTTGGGGAGCTCGAGTTAGGCCTTAATCCAGTTCCAGCTATCTTGGCGGAGACCTTTCGATCCCTTAATTTCCTCAAAAGGCATGAATGCGTATATTTTATAAGGTGTGCACAACTTCTCACTGTATGGATGCACAGTCACTTGGGGGCCAAGAGGAAGTTGTCCAGACGCGTATGTACTCCACAATATTCACCATTATGGGAGTTCTTAACAGATGAGACAAAAAAGAAAAAAAACGTCGAGAGAATGGGAATCAATCTTTCGAGACCTGAGGTTGAAGGATATTACTTGGCGGGCTTATTGGTTGGACTACAATTATATCTTGTACAAGTGTGGTGCCTTTGATTGGGTCCCTCTTCTTGGTATCTGGGGTGCAAATGGATATGCTCCTCTACTGGTATCGAGGCAATATGGGTCATTACAGTTTGTCCCAGCCACGAGAGGATTAAGGTTGTGTGAGTTTGTCTTCAAGGGTGAGAAGTTTAAAAAGCAAATTCTTGAGATAGCCAGGGCTTGGGCTCACCCATATAAAGCCAGGTTTGGACCTCTAAGGCTTACTTCGGTTTACCAAATTTGGAGGACGAGGAGGAAAATTGCAACATCCCACCACCTAGCCAAGGGAATGCTCAAACTTTAGAGAAACAGTTCAAAGAAATGCCGACTGAAGCTGATTTTGTTAGACAAGAGTGTGATGAGGAGAAGAAGGCACTGAATAAAAGGATTGCTGAGTTAGAAGCCAAAAACAAAGAGTTAGACTACAATGCTACGTATTTTAAAAATCAATCAAAGGGGTTTGAGAAACAACCAAACATTGTGAGTGCAGATTTAAAAGACCTACAATGGGACTATAAGGGACTTCAAGAGAAGATAAGGAATGCCCACTTGCACAAAACTCCACAAGAATGGGAGCAAGAGATTCATGATCGGAAGAATGATACGAAGCGTTGTATGAAGTTATTGAAAGCCAAAGAAAATCGAGTGGAAGAACTTACAGCTAATTTGCAAGCAGCCCAACGGACAAATATGACAACCCTTAATGATCTCATGGCTAGTCGCGCTCAGAACCAAGAATTGCAAGAACATCTTGCATCTCTGCAATGGATTCTTCAAATCTACCAACAACAAGACTCAATGATTGAGCTTGAAAAGGCGCGAGTTGAAAATGAGAATTTGAAGGAGTTGGTAACAGCATTAGAGAGTTCACTGCAACAACATAGAGACTTGATAGATGATATGCAAAGGGATTCAAAACTTAGCGAGAAACAGTGGGACCTACGACTTCGGTTTGCAAGGGGTGATATTAAGGTGAGAGAAGACTTGATGAGGGAAGCACTCACTTAGATCCGGAAGACAGCTGAGCACATTACCGATTTGGCCAAGGAAGCAAGGTTGTTGAAGTTTTGGATCAATTCCTCGACACACTTTGCAAATGAATGGAAGGTGTTTTTGGGAAAAGTTGAGAAGTTAGGAGATCATGCTAAGCCATACCGTCGAGTTTGGTGTTAATTTGTTTTTTTTCTTGTCATTAAAAACGTTGATTGAAGATTTTTTTTCTTTCTGTTTTTTGGGATATTATATTTTATCTATGGATGTTAGTGGATGATTTTTTTTTCTTATTTTGGTGGATGGATTAGATTTTTCTTTTCAGTTATTTAATAAAAGTTATTTTTCCTCAGTTTGTGCGAATATTCTTCTATCCTATTAATTTTCTAACCAACACCTAGTTGCATTCATTCTTGCATTTATCATTACACATTAAATTTATACAATGTGTTTCATATGCATTAACATTAAATAAAACACTAATCCATGAGAGTTCAATATTAGTGATACTGGAAACGAAGGACGATCAAAGTAACCATCCTCACTACACGTGATTCAAGGCTAGAAAAATGGAAAAGAGACTCCAGAAGCTAGAAAAATTTCAACAAGTCATTCAGAATGTAAAGGGCTTGAGGGACAACATAGGGAAAAGTCAAGAGACTCTTCTAAGTAAGTTAGAGGATAACCTGTCACAGTTGTTATCCAAAGCAACAAGCGTTGAAAAAGGAAAAACTCACGAAGTTCACGAGGAAGATTCATCATCTTTACCTTTTGAATCAAAAGAAACACATCCCCGGTTTGTGTTCTCTGCTGGCGGACTAAAATCAAATGTCCATAACCAAACAAATATTCATGGCGCTTTTGGTTCAAACATGTGGGCAAGCCCAATCAAACCAGAAATCCCAAATTTTGATGACCCTAGTGAGCTGGAAAAATTGAAGAAAGTGCAACCCAAACTTTTTGGTATAAATGATGACAAGTTCAAGTGCTTGGAGGAAAGAATCAAAGCTATGGAAGGTACTGATGCCTTCATTGGGACATATATAATGGAGCTGAGCTTGGTCCCTAATATGATTTTACCCCCAAAATTGAAAGTTCCAGAATTCGAGAAATTTGTTGGCACGAGCTGTCCTAATGCCCACCTTACCATGTTTTGCCATAAAATGACGGGGTACGGGAATGATGATTAGTTGTTAATTCATTACTTTCAGGACAGTTTAGCTAGGTCCGCCATGCAGTGGTATAATCAGTTGAATAGGGCCCAAAAAATCACATAGAGGGACTTAGAACGTGCTTTCAAAGAACAATACAAGCATGTCTTGGACATAGTACCTGATCGTTTGACACTCCAAAACATGAAAAAAAAATCACAATGAAACGTTCCGACAATATGCCCAACATTGGAGGGACATGGCTGCACAAGTCCAACCACCATTACTTGAGAAAGAGACGACGACCCTCTTCATTAATTCTTTGGGGTCAACATACTATGAGAAGCTTGTTGGTAGTACCACTAGAGACTTTGCTGGTCTAGTGACAGCAGATGAAGCAATTGAGCGTGCTATTAAAAGTGGGAAACTTAGTAGTTTTGAGACTTCAAAAAAATCGTATACCAAAAAGAAAGAGAATGAAATTAATGTTGTGGGAGATAATGGGCATCCATACCCCAGATATCATTCATCACCACAATTTGTGTATCATACGGGATATTCGAAACCCACTACAACCTCTCCAAATCAAGAAAAACAACTGTAATGAGGGCCCAAGCCATCAAGGACTAATACAGAAAGACAATCTTTCACGCCTATTCCAATTTCTTACAAAGAGATGTATGCTAAATTATTAGAAGAACAATTGATATCCCCCGTCTTTCTCACACCGTTGCAACCACCATACCTAAAATGGTACGATCCTTATGCACATTGTGAGTTCCATGCTGGAATCCCTGGTCATACTATCGAAAATTGCCCAGCTCTCAAAAGAAGGGTACAAAGCTTGATTAATCAAAATATCCTTCAATTCAACACACCAGAGGGGCCTAATGTCGCTGATAACCCTTTGCCAACACATGAAGAACCAAAGGTTAATGTTGTGATGAGAGATGGTGAGTTTAAGATTAAGACACGCTTATCTAAAGTGCAATCACCGTTAAAGTGAGTTTGGAAGAAACTGGCAGAAAGAGGATTAATGAGTTCTAACTATGGAGCTATTATGTCAAGTAAGGGTGATTTCTGTAAATTTTACGATGATATGGATCATGAGATTCAACATTGTGATGAGTTCAGAAAGATTGTCTAGAAACTGATGGACAATAAAGAAATAGAGTTTTTCGAAAAGAGTCAAGAAGTTAGGGATGTTTTTATAGTGGATGGACAATCATCCAAAAAGGGTAGTGAGGCTAGACGACCTTTTGTGATTAATTGGCCTAGAATGCACGAAGAGGAATTAGAGAAGCCTCTACCTCGATCGGTGATCGAGACTCCTTCTCTTTTCCCATACAAGAGTAATCAACAAGTGCCATGGATTTATGGTTGTAACATGGTTGTTACAGGGAAAGAGGGTTCTGAAATTGCGGCTGTAGGAATTAGTGGAGTTGGGAACTTCGCTCGAAGTGGAAGATGTTACTCCCCTCAAATTGAAAAATCGGTGGAGATAAGAGATGTTGAGAAAAAGGACAAATTCCCATTTATTGAAGAAAAACCAAAAATTAATGAACCTGTAAAAGAGGAAGAAGCACGTGAATTTCTGAAGTTCATCAAATATAGTGAATACCGTGTGATTGAACAATTACACAAAGAACCAGGTCGTATATCTGTGTTATCTTTGTTGCTGAGTTCGGAGCCTCACAGAAATGCTTTGCTAAAAGTGTTGAACCAAACATTTGTCCCAAATAATGTTTCAGTGGATAAGTTGGATAGATTGGTAAATAATCTACATGCCGACAATTTCATCTCTTTTAGTGAGGATGAAATTCCTCTTGATGGTACGGGGTTCGTCGAAGCATTGCACATAACTACCTATTGCAATGAACATATACTACCTCATGTTCTGGTCGACAATGGATCTGCTTTGAATGTCATGCCTATGACCACATTAAATAGGCTTCCAGTGGATAAGGCTCACATGAGACCTTGTCATACAACCGTAAGGGCATTTAACGGAACCAAGAGAGAATTCGTAGGGAAGATTGACATCCCACTTCTGATTGGTCTAGCTACGTATAACGTAGAATTTACTGTTATGGACATCACACCTACTTATAATTGTCTATTGGGGCGACCCTGGATTCACGCAGCTGGAGCAATACCTTCAACGCTTCACCAGAAAGTTAAGTTTGCAATTGACGGGCGCCTTGTAAGCGTTAGCGCTGAGGACGGTATCATTGCATCTGCATCAACGGAAGCTCCATACATTGATGTGGATGAAAATGCAGTCGAGTGTACATTTCGATCACTCGAATTCGTGAATGCTACTTTTGTTGTTGAGGGAAATAAGATCCCAAAACCCAAAATCTCAAAGAATACTATGATGGGAATACGGCTCACTGTTGGGAAATAAGCCAAATTAGGAAAAGGATTTGGGAAATATTTGCAAGGGATGCATACGGCGATACAACCATTTCTGAAATATAATCGAAGCGGTGTTGGATTCTAGAAAAATCCACGTCAAAAGATGAAGCAAATTTTGAAAATGAGAGCAAAGAGAAGGGCCAGACTGATTGGCTAGAGTATCGAAGGGGAATTGATGTTATTTCCCCATATTTCTGAAACCTTTGTGTCTGGGGGACACATTCATTCTGAAAAGAAAATTCTAGTAGTACCTCTAGAGAGGTTCGAAGAACTGAGCATAAATGCTATAGGGGAAGAGGAAGAAATCACAGAAAATCGGTCAAAGATTCGCCCGTGTCCTCCGGGTTGTGACTTGGATAACTGGACCGCTGTTGAACTCCCTATTGTTTTTAAATCTTTATCAGAGTAATGCTCGAAACTTGCCCCGCTACTTAAGCCTGAAAGTAGTGGGGATTTATTGTAAGGGCCCCCATTTAGGCATCAGTTTATCAATTCAATAAATGAATGCATTTTCGCTTTCCATTTAGTCTCATTGTTTGCCCATTCTTTTCTTTTATTCACTTGTTCCATTGCATTTGAACACTCTACACTTCCCTTTCTTGTGTCTTGTATATATATATATATATATATATATATATATATTCTCTTACACATTTGCAGGCCTTTAGATATCAATTGCACGAATGATATTGCTTCGAGCTCAAAAGTCAACTTTGAACAGACTATATACTTAGGAGAGTATGAGTCTGGCGAAAACTATGAAGAACATGAATTGTCTTCTCATCTACTTAGACTAATTGAGCATGAGAATAAACAAATTCTTCCTCACCAAGAACCAATAGACACAGTGAACTTGGGAACTCGGGACGACAAGAGAGATAAAGATCGGTACTTTCATATCTTCAGATACAAGAGACAAACTCATCTCTCTACTTCAAGAATTTAAGGATGTGTTTGCCTGGACCTACCAAGATATGCCCGGATTAAACACAGATATTGTAACGCACGAACTTCTGTTGAAGCCAGAATGCAAGCCTGTACAACAGAAGCTCAGAAGAATGAAGCCATAAATGTTACTTCAGATACGAGAGGAAGTAAAGAAACAATATATCCAGAATGGGTAGCTAACGTTGTTCTAGTACCAAAGAAAAATGGAAAGGTGTGAATGTGTGTTGACTACCGTGATCTTAATCGTGTTAGTCCTAAGGATAATTTTCCTCTACCACATATAGACACGTTGGTAGACAATACAACAAGACATCACATGTTCTCATTCATGGATGGTTTCTCAGGCTATAATCAAATCAAAATGTATCCTGACGACAAGGAGAAAACTACATTTGTAACAGAATAGGGCACATTTTGCTACAAAATGATGCCTTTCGGTCTGAAAAATGCAAGGGCAACATATTAGAGGGCCATGGTGACATTGTTCCATGACATGATGCATAAAGAAATAGAAGTTTATGTTGATGATATGATCGCCAAGTCTTGAATGGAAGAAGAACACATCACAAATCTCAATAAACTCTTTGAACATTTGAGGAAATTTCAATTGAAGCTAAATCCTACAAAATGCACCTTTGGAGTTGCTTCAGGCAAATTGTTGGGTTTTATCGTTAGCAAGCGAGGTATTGAGGTAGATCTTGATAAAATCAAGGCTATCCAAGAGCTTCCGCCTCCTCGTACTCAAAAGGAAATTTGAGGCTTCTTAGGACGTTTAAATTATATTTCTCGGTTCATCTCTCAATTAACCAATAAATGTGATCCCATTTTCCGACTCTTAAGGAAGCATAATACAAGCGTATGGGACTCATCATGTCAGGAGGCCTTTGAAAAATTAAGCAATATTTGTCAAATCCTCCTATATTTGTTCATCATGTATCAAGCAAACCTCTGATTTTGTATCTAGTTGTATTTGAGGACTCTGTGGGTTGTGTATTGGGCCAACACAATGAATCTGGGAGAAAAGAGCGAGCTATCTACTACCTCAGTAAAAAATTTACTGATTGTGAATCAAGATACTCTTCTATCGAGAAATTATGTTGCGCATTAGTCTGGACGGCTCGCAGGCTTCGTCAATAATGCTATACCACACAACATGGTTGATTGCAAAAGTATATCCAATAAAATACATGATGGAATCACCAGGCTTATCAAGAAGGATGGCTCGATGGCAAATTTTACTTTTTGAATACGATATTGAGTACGTAAATCAGAAAACCATCAAAGGTAGCGCCATTGCGGACTTTTTAGCTAGTCGTGCTTCTTCTAAGTATGAACCTTTGAGTTTTGAGTTTCCTGACGAAGACCTAATGTGCTTGACTGCTAGTAAAGAGGAACCAACTTGTAGGAAACCTTGGAAAATGAATTTTGACGGAGCTTCAAACGCATTTGGGCATGGAATTGGGGCAGTTTTAGTGTCTCCCAAAGGGAATCATTATCCATTTACGGGTCGATTGAATTTTGAGTGTACCAATAATATGGCGAAATATGAAGTGTGTATAATGGGACTTTGTGCGGCAATCCAGCGAAAAATAAAGGTCCTAAAAGCATACGGTGATTCGTCGTTAGTGGTTTATCAACTTCGCGGAGACTGGGAAACTAAAGATGCAAAATTGATTGAGTACCGAAAACTTGTTCTTGAATTAATAAAAGAGTTCGAGGAGATATCTTTCTATTACCTTCCCCGGGATGATAACCAAATGGCTGATGCATTGGAAACTTTGGCTTCTATGTTTAAAGCAAATAAAAAAGATGATATAATGCCCATACAAATGAGTATTTATGATTCACCCGCCAGTTGTTATACCATCGAAGATGAGGTAGATGATCACCCTTGGTATTACGATATTCTACAATATATCAAGTATCAAAAATATCCTGAAGGGGCAAATGATGTGAATAAAAGAACAAATCGAAGAATGGATGTAGGGTACGTCCTTGACGGAGAAATTCTATATAAAAAAGGGAGCGATCAAACGCTGCTCAGATGTGTAGAAAATCATGAGACAAAAAAAGATAATTAAGGAAGTTCACGGAGGAATTTGCGGAATTCATGTAAATGGCCTTAGTATGTCTAGGCAGGTTATGAGGTTGGGTTATTATTGGGTGTCTATGGTAGAAGATTACGTCAACTTCGCTCAGAGATGCCATAAATGTCAGATTTATAGAGATAAAATTCATGCGTCATCTTCACCTCTTCATGTTATAACGGCTCCGTGGCCATTTGCAGCGTGGGGCATGGATGTGATCGGACCGATTACGCCAAAAGCATCAAATGGACATCGTTTCATTTTTGTGATGATTGATTATTTTACCAAGTGGGTGGAAGCTGCTTCGTATGCAAATGTAACCAGATTGACAGTATGCAAGTTCCTAAAAAAAGAAATCATTTGTCGATATGGTCTACCATACACAATTATCTCTGAAAATGCTTTAAATCTGAATAACCAAATGATGAAGGAAGTGTGTGAGCAGTTCAAGATAAAGCATCATAAGTCAGCACCCTATCGCCCAAAAATGAATGGGGCTGTCGAAGCTGCTAATAAAAATATCAAACGAATTGTGGAGAAAATGGCGATAACATATAAGGATTGGCATGAGAAATTACCTCTTTGCCTTGCTAGCGTATCGTACATCCGTGCGAACGTCTACGGGGGCAACTCCATATTTTTTAGTTTACGGAACATAGGCAGTATTATCGATTGAGGTTGAGATTCCATCTCTTCGGGTCTTAATGGAACTTGAGTTGGACGAAGATGAATGGATTCGAGTTAGATATGACCAGTTGAATATGATAGAAGAAAAAAGATTGAAAGCAATTTGTCATGGGCAGATGTACCAAAAGTGAATGATTTGAGCTCACGATAAGAAAGTTTGACCAAGAACATTTCAGAAAAGGGATTTGGTTCTAAAAAAGAGGTGCCTGCGCAAAGGGATTTTCGAGGAAAATGGATGCCAAATTAGGAAAGGTCGTTTGTTGTGAAAAAAGCTTTTTCTGGTGGGGCATTAATCCTAACCGAGATGGATGGGAACGAGTTATCCAATCCTGTGAATTCTGACTCGGTGAAGAAATATTATGCTTGAATTCATGACATACCAAGAGGTGAAAACCCGAAAGGGCCCTGTTGGTAATATATATATATATATATATATATATATATAAAGTCAAGAGGTGAAAACCCGAAAGGGCCCTGTAGGTAAAAAATATAGATGAAATCCCGAAAGGGCCTCTTGGAATCAATAGAAGATTCAAGGGTCAGAAGCTCAAGAATAGTCCAAGTATGATCAAGGAAAAATCTACATGCCTTCAGATGTTGTCCAAGAACTCGACTTTACTGGGCAGAGGTCATATTCAAAAAAGATCCTTGGGCGAAGTAGCAATGGAGTCCTTGCAATTGGTATTTAGGGGCATTTTTGTTGAGTGGATCGAAAGATCGATATTTACCAAGAGGGGGGTGAATTGGAAATTTAAAGGATTGTAGTGGAAATTGGCAAATTAAAAATGATGAACAAGGGATTTAGAGTGGTTCAAGTTCCAAATGAACTCTACATCCACTACCTTAGTCTCACTAAGGATTTGCAACAATTTCACTAAATTGATCTTCCCCTTTTCTAGGACAAGGAGGCAACCCTTTACAATTTCGGTTGATTTTTCTACCCAAAAATCAACCCAACCCTCACACAAGAGAACAAAGAAATTTGTAGGCTAATAAGGTATCTCTCAATACAAATGATAGCCCCAATACAAGCACTCAACCCAATTTTACAAAGTATGAATGAAGAACACAAATTGGGGTTTCTAGACAAATATGAAATTTTGCACAATTGCTTGGATTTGATGAATAAGTGTTTGCTTGAAGTTCAATAGTTGTTGTTGTAGCTTTTGGATGTCTCTTTTATACCTTCTCATTGATTTCTAGCCGTTTGGGTGGTTGGGAACATAAATGGAGCCGTTGGAACCCTCTCTTACCACCATAAATGCACTTCTGCAGCTACCGGTATCGGTACGCGGGAATGGGTATCGGTACCTGTCTCAAAAAAGAAAGAGTCGTTGTGCACATTTAATACAGGGGTATCGATACGCGAGTAAGCGTATCGGTACAGGGTATCGAAACGGCAAGGGCCGTATCGATACCATTTTCTAAACTTAGCTCACTGTCCGCAACCGTATCGGTACGAGGGTTTTGCGTATCGATACGGGTCAACGAACTTTTAAAGTTTGGTTACCAACCAACTGACACCAACGGTCATATTTTTTAAACCGACTTTCATTAAAAAATTACAAAGCCCGTATCGATACGGGGGTTAACCGTATCGGTACTGTATTCAAACTCTTTGAATTTTAACACAGGGCTGTATCGATACGAGGGTTTGGGGTATCGATACAGATGTCGACAGTGACCAAGTTTGGCAAAATGGTATCGATACGCTATGTGCTGTATCGATACGCCTGGACGTTTTTGGATGGTTTTGCCTTGGAACACTTAGAAAATATTTTGAGTTTGAGTTTTATAAATCAGTTTCAAAGTGTTGGTGTTTTAAAAACTTATTAAGGGACTTAAAAACTAATTTTAAGTTTTACAAAATAATCCTCAATGATTTAATTATATCAAAATCAAACATAGGTTTTACAATCTCCCCCTTGTTGATATAACAAAACTAAAACTTAAAATTTTTGAAAAATCTTCATAAAGAACTCCGCCTTAATGTAAGCTTGGTAACCTTTGAATTTAAATCAAAATATTTTAAAGTGTGAGCTAGTTTCTTCTCCCCCTTTTTGTTAGATCAAAAAATCTTTGAGACAATTAAGTGCATAAAGAAAGCAAGGTATAATAAGCAACATAGATATTATTCATTAAAGCAACATACTTAAAATCCAAACAAAGACAAAATAAAATTTAAAGCATAGGTTTTAATCCTAAGACAAACTTAATCCTAAAAACATAAAGCATAGGTGCATAATAATATAAAGTCCTAAATGATATGCATGACAAACAAGAGAAAAACGTCTAAGCATCGTCTTCGTCGTCTTCATCCTCTTCATCATCATCTCCCAAAGGCTCATTGGTACGCATACTATTACGCCACTCATCATGGAAAGCGGCAATGGAGATATTCAAGGAATTATGCCCACTTTCAAGAGATGTGAGGCGATTCTCAAAACCCGTCATCCTCGTGTCAAAAGTAGTTTCCATGGATGTGAGACGAGTATTCATGTCCGTACGTAACCCGGTGAATTGCTCATTGAGATAGGTCATGAGAGCATCCATATTGGGTTGTTGGACTTGAGGAGCTTGAGCCGCTTCATGCATTGCGGCAACTTCCGGTGGTAACTCGGCAAGACGCATCCATTCACCATTAATATAAGAGAATTTTGCCCGAACAAGGGAGTGCTCATCAATAGGATCGGTGAGAGGAGTTGCAATGTCATATGAGCAATCAATTTCCTTTTTAGTAAAGAAATAGCTCAAAGCCGTACCGTATGTGAAGGAGGTGACATGAGGAGTGTGACGATGTTGAACGAGGTAGACTATCTCCGCAAACATAAGTCGAGCTAAATTTGGTCGCTTGGCTTCACGAAAACACCGAATCCAAAAATCATCCACTTGACGGATGGTGGAATATTTTCCTCCGGAAGGGCGAAACCACCACGATACCATCAAATGTAGAATTCGGTCATGAGCATTAAGGGCGGTGACGGATCCACTAAGAACATGCCCTCCACGGTGCTCATCATCAAGGCCTTCATCTTCCAACTTAAAGACCTCACAAATAGACTCGACATCAAGAGTTATTTTCTTTCCCATAAGATAGGAATTAATTGCAACAACTTCCCCATTTCGACTAACACATCTTGCATTAGCATAGAAAATCAAAACCAAGAGACGATAGTAAAATCCGGGAATAGAGAGAAAATGCATGAAATTCCAACGATGAAGCAAGGGGAGGTATTCAAACTTGAAACGCTCCGAATTGAGAAAAGGGATGGATATTACCCTTTCGGCACGGATCTTGTAATTCGCATATTGACGAAAGTGATTGAGACCCGAATTGCCTTCAAAGGATTGCTCATAGATAGTCGAGTAGTTAGGACGAGCAATCGCTCCAAGGTTGGAGGATTCACCGGCTAGATTAGCCCTGTGTCGCTTCCTCGATGGCTCTTTTGGTGCCATGATCTAAAAAAAAATTTAGCAAGGGAGATTTCTTCAATTTAAGTAAAAAATCAAGGTAAAAAAAAATAAAATAAAATTTTAAGGAGAAAATTTTGAAAAGAAATTTTGAAAAGAAAAAATTTGAACAAAAACAAAGTAAAAAAAACAAAACAGAGAAAATAAAAGAAAGGTGATTACCTTGATAGAAACTTGAAGAATTGAAGAGAACTTGCACAAAGATGAGAAAGAGAGCACAAAGCCTTGCTTGATTTGAAAACTCTTTTAGGTTTGAGTTGAGGTGTGAAAAATATGAAGGAGGAAGTGCCTTTTTATAGGCAAAAACGACTAGGGTTAATTAGGTTTTGAAGAGATTGAATTTAGGTAAAAGTTGAATACATTAAAAGCTTATTTATTGCCATCAGCGCAGTCGAGTATCGATACGCCCGATGGGGTATCGATACGGGGATAAAGATGTATTTTTGCAAATATGACCGTTTGAACAGTCGTATCAAAACGGATGGGTCCGTATCGAAACGACCCGTATCGATACGGAATTAATCGTATCGATACGCATGAAGCGTAAAGAATTCTGGGAAACGAAATGAAGAACAGGTATCGATACGCTTAGAACGGTATCGATACTGAATGCCCAGAAATGCATTTTTGGTTCAAAGTACAACCAAAGGCTCGAACCTAATATCTCCTATGAGTATGCAAATGATGTATGAGCAGTTCTAAGCATATTTTAACAGAATCATACTCCCCTTAACTATAGGCATGGAAGAAATTGGGAGTCTAAGCATACAAACATGGCATTTCACAAGATCAAGCAAGTTTAAGCACAAAAGAGGTCCAAAAAGGTCAAGATAGGCTAGCTAGACCTAACTCTCTCCTAAGGGACCAAAAACGCTCTTTGTCTAAGGGTTTTGTAAAAATGTCCGCTAATTGATTCAAGGTGTCTACATACTCTATAACCACATCTTCCTTAAGGACATGATCTCTAATGAAATGATGCCTTATTTCTATGTGTTTGGTTCTAGAGTGTTGGATGGGATTTTTAGTTAAGCATATTGCACTAGTGTTGTCACATTTTAGGGGTATGGTTCCAACTTTAATACCATAATCTAAGAGTTGTTGCTTCATCCAAAGGACTTGAGCACAACAACTCCCTAAGGATATGTACTCGGCTTCGGTGGTAGATAAGGCTACACTATTTTGTTTCTTAGAGAACCAAGATATGAGCATACTACCTAAGAATTGGCAAGTTCCCGAAGTACTTTTCCTATCAATTTTACAACCCCCATAATCCGCATCCGAGTAAGCATGTAGGTTGAAGGTAGAGTCTCTAGGATACCAAAGGCCTAAACAAGGAGTGTCTCTAAGGTATCTAAAGATTCTCTTAACGGCTATAAGGTGAGACTCTCTAGGACTAGCTTGAAACCTAGCACACAAGCAAACACTAAACAAGATATCCGGTCTACTTGCGGTAAGGTAAATCAAAGATCCAATCATAGAACGATAAAGCTTAGAGTCAACACACTTACCTCCTTCATCTTTGTCAAGCTTTGTAGATGAGCTCATAGGAGTGGCTTGAGGTTTTGCATTCTCCAAGCCAAACTTCTTGAGCATATCCTTTATGTATTTTGCTTGGTTGATGAAGGTGTCATCCTTCTTTTGCTTGATTTGGAGTCCCAAAAAGAATGAGAGCTCCCTCATCATGCTCATCTCAAATTCACCTTGCATTAACTTAGCAAACTCTTGACAATGACATTCATTAGTAGAGCCAAAAATAATATCATCAACATAAATTTGAACTACTAAGATGTCATTTTTATACATTTTTATGAAAAGTGTAGTGTCCACCTTACCTTTTTCAAATCCTTTTTCAATCAAAAAATTTGAAGGCCTTTCATACCAAGCTCTAGAAGCTTGTTTTAAACCATAAAGAGCTTTGGTAAGTTTGAAAACATGATTTGGAAATTTTGAATCTTCAAAACCCGGTGGTTGTTCCACGTACACTTCTTCATTTATAAAACCATTTAAAAATGCGCTTTTAACATCCATTTGAAAAGGCTTGAAATTATGATAACATGCATATGCAAGCAACATCCTAATAGCTTCCATTCTAGCTACGGGTGCATAGGTTTCATCAAAATCTATTCCCTCTTCTTGAGTGTAACCTTGTGCTACAAGTCTAGCTTTATTTCTCACAATGTTACCACTCTCATCTAGTTTGTTCCTAAAGACCCATTTAGTTCCTATTGTAGATTGATTACTAGGCCTATCAACTAATGTCCATACATTACTTCTCTCAAATTGATTAACTCTTCTTGCATAGCCATAATCCAAAAATCATCTTTCAAAGCTTCTTTTATATTTTTAGGCTCTATGCATGAGATAAATGCAACATGGTTCATTAATTTAAGAGAAGAACGAGTGGTTACCCCCTTGGATGGATCACCCAAGATTTCACCATCTTTGACATAGTTCAACTCCCTTGGGTAGCTCACTTCCTTTTCCTCAATAGCCAAGTCCTTCAAGGCTTCAAGAGGTGGTTCTTGTGTGTCTTCTACTTTTGTTTGAATCTCATCCTCCTTTGAAGTTTGACCTCCATCAAAGGCATTTATGATTCCTACATCATCATCATCACAAGAATCCTTCCTAGGAAGGAGGTTATCATCGAATACAACATGAATAGATTCTTCTACTACTAAAGTTCTTTTGTTAAATACTCGATAGGCTTTAGAGGTTAAAGAGTAACCTATAAAAATGGCTTCATCACTTTTTGCATCAAATATACCTAAGTTATCTTTTCCATTATTTAAAACAAAACACTTGCACCCAAAAGGGTGAAAATAGCTAATGTTAGGCTTTTTAGATTTTAAAATCTCATAAGGTGTTTTCTTTAAAATTGGCCTAATCATTACTCGATTTACAATATAACAAGCGGTGTTTGTGGCTTCCGCCCAAAAATATTTAGGTAAGTTGTTTTCACAAAGCATAGTTCTAGCCATTTCTTGTAAAGTTCTATTTTTCCTCTCAACTACCCCATTTTGTTGAGGAGTTCGAGGAGCCGAAAAATTATGGCTAATACCATTTTCATTCAAAAATTCTTCAAACCCTAAATTTTGAAACTCGGTTCCATGATCACTTCTAATGTGTGAAATTCTAAGTTCAAGATCATTTTGGGTTAATTTTGAAAATGTGATGAATTTTTCCAAAGCCTCATCTTTAGTACTTAAAAAGAGAACCCAAGTAAATCTAGAAAAATCATCAACTAGCACAAATGCATAAGATTTACCACCCAAGCTCATAGTCCTAATTGGCCCAAATAAATCCATGTGAATTAATTGTAAGCATCTACTAGTAGAAACATCATTAATGGATTTAAAAGAAGACTTATGTTGTTTACCCTTTGAGCATGCATCACAAATTTTATCATTTGAAAATTTAATTTTGGGCAAACCTCTAACTAGATTTAGAGAGACTAGTTTTTCCAAAACACTAATGCTAGCATGTCCTAGCTTCCTATGCCACAACCATGCATCATTTTCATTTTGAGCAACTAAACATGCATGAGATGTATGTATGTCATCTAAATGCACCATGTATATGTTTCCTATGCGATGACCTATGAGCATAATATTATTAGATTTAATGTCAACAATTTTGCATCCATTTTTATCAAATAAAACATTAAATCATTTATCACATAATTGACTTATGCTCAATAAATTATGTTTAAGACCATCGACATATAAGACATTTTCAATGAGAATGGTAGAGTGATTACCTATGGAGCCAATACCTTTAATGTGGCCTTTGGAGTTGTCACCAAATGTTACTACTCCTCCACTTTTTGGCTTTAAATCCATGAATCGACTCTTGTCTCCGGTCATGTGTCTCGAGCATCCACTATCAAGGTACCATGAGTTTTGACTTTGTGCCTTGGCCTTGTAGCAATGTTCCCCCTACAAACAAAGATATTAAACCTTGGTTTTTGGTACCCAAATCATTTTGGGTCCATGAGTGTTAGCTCCCAAAACCTTGGTTCCCTTAGGAATCCAAGATGACATAGCAATAATATTATTAGATTTTACAAGTTCCTTAGGAACCCATACACTTCTAATTCTTTTAGCTCTACTATGTCTAGGGTAGCTACCTTGTTTGTAGTAATTAGTCTTTTTCTTAGGTTGGTGTGATCTAGATGATTCTCCTACTTCATGCTTAGCACTACCAACATTTTTTAAAGACTTCTTGAGCTCATTTAGCTCACCCAACACCTTTTGGTGTTCACAATTACATTGAGACAAAAGATTATTAAGATCAACATTTTCATCTTGAAAAAATTTAAGTTCATCTTTTAATCCTAAAATCTTTTTCTCAAATTTAGAATTAGCTTGAGTAAGTGAGTCATTTTTCTCATTTAGTTCTTGAATAATCTTTTTATTCCTAATGACCGACTCCTTAAACTTCTCAACTAATTCATCATATACCTCTTGTAACTCATCATATGCATCATTTAATTCTTCATATGAAAAATCTAAAGTAGATGAGTTAGAGGTTACCAAGGAGGAATCTTCCTCAAGTGCCATGAGACAAAGGTTAGCCACTTCTTGTTCGTCATCCTCCGATGACTCCTCATCACTCCAAGTAGCAAGTTTGGCTTTGAGCTTTTTCTTCTTCTCAAAGCTCTTCTTCTTGAGTTGAGGGCACTCCGAACGTATGTGGCCGGGTTGTTTGCACTCAAAGCAAATGATTGGATCCTTTCCATCTTCCTTGTTCTTGCTTTTGAAGTCCATCTTCCTTTGGATTTTTCTTCCCCGGTTGGACCTTATAAAGCGTGAGAATCGTTTGGCTATCATAGCCAATTCTTCAAGTTCATCCTCCTCACAAGATGAGCTCTCATCATGTTGTGAAGCTTTAGCCTTGAGAGCTATTCCCATCTTCTTCTTCTTCTCAACCTCAAGCTTCTCTACCCTTTTCTCTTCTTTCTTCTTCTCATCTTCCCTTCCTTGCTTCATAATCTCATGAGTAAGGAGAGAACCCACAAGCTCATCAAGATTTAATGTCTTCAAGTTCTTTGCTTCGATGATAGCGGTTCTCTTCCCATCCCAAGATTCGGGAAGTGAATAGAGTAGCTTCCGGACAAGCTTGTCTTCCGGTATGATCTCTCCATATCCCTTTAGACCGTTGACGATTGTGGAGAATCGATCAAACATCTTTGACACCGTCTCATCAGGCTCCATCTTGAAGTTTTCATAACTAAGATTGAGAAGTCCAATCTTAGTTTCTTTGACATCATTGGTGCCTTCATAAGTGGTCTCAAGAGTGTCCCACACTTCTTTGGCACTTTCAATGGATGAGACCTTTGAGTAGATGTCCGGACCGAAAGCACAAAAAAGCATGTGGAGAGCTTTATCGTTGACTTGAATCTTCTTCCTCTCCTCTTCACTCATTTCGGCTTTCTTCTTCAACACCATCTTGCCTTCACCATCTTGCTTCAATGGAATGTATGGCCCATCCTCAATGACATCCCACACAAGATAGTCACTTGACTTGATGAATAGCCTCATTTTATTCTTCCAAAAAGAATAGTTGTCACCATTGAAGAAAGGAGGCTTGGTGGTTGATTGTGACTCATACATGCCGGAACCGGAGGTTGAAGTCATCTCTTGATATTTTGATGATCACACTCTTCCAAGGATCTCCTCTTGTGGTTGTTAATCCTCAAAGAGTTAATCTCTGATACCAATTGTTGAGTGGATCGAAAGATCGATATTTACCAAGAGGGGGGTGAATTGGAAATTTAAAGGATTGTAGTGGAAATTGGCAAATTAAAAATGATGAACAAGGGATTTAGAGTGGTTCAAGTTCCAAATGAACTCTACATCCACTACCTTAGTCTCACTAAGGATTTGCAACAATTTCACTAAATTGATCTTCCCCTTTTCTAGGACAAGGAGGCAACCCTTTACAATTTCGGTTGATTTTTCTACCCAAAAATCAACCCAACCCTCACACAAGAGAACAAAGAAATTTGTAGGCTAATAAGGTATCTCTCAATACAAATGATAGCCCCAATACAAGCACTCAACCCAATTTTACAAAGTATGAATAAAGAACACAAATTGGGGTTTCTAGACAAATATGAAATTTTGCACAATTGCTTGGATTTGATGAATAAGTGTTTGCTTGAAGTTCAATAGTTGTTGTTGTAGCTTTTGGATGTCTCTTTTATACCTTCTCATTGATTTCTAGCCGTTTGGGTGGTTGGGAACATAAATGGAGCCGTTGGAACCCTCTCTTACCACCATAAATGCACTTCTGCAGCTACCGGTATCGGTACGCGGGAATGGGTATCGGTACCTGTCTCAAAAAAGAAAGAGCCGTTATGCACATTTAATACAGGGGTATTGATACGCGTGTAATCGTATCGGTACAGGGTATCGAAACGGCAAGGGCCGTATCGATACCATTTTCTGAACTTAGCTCACTGTCCGCAACCGTATCGGTACGAGGGTTTTGCGTATCGATACGGGTCAACAAACTTTTAAAGTTTGGTTACCAACCAACTGACACCAACGGTCATATTTTTTAAACCGACTTTCATTAAAAAATTACAAAGCCCGTATCGATACGGGGGTTAACCGTATCGGTACCGTATTCAAACTCTTTGAATTTTAACACAGGGCTGTATCGATACGAGGGTTTGGGGTATCGATACAGATGTCGACAGTGACCAAGTTTGGCAAAATGGTATCGATACGCTATGTGCTGTATCGATACGCCTGGACGTTTTTGGATGGTTTTGCCTTGGAACACTTAGAAAATATTTTGAGTTTGAGTTTTATAAATCAGTTTCAAAGTGTTGGTGTTTTAAAAACTTATTAAGGGACTTAAAAACTAATTTTAAGTTTTACAAAATAATCCTCAATGATTTAATTATATCAAAATCAAACATAGGTTTTACAATTTTCTTCCTTTTTTTCTTTTTTTTTGTTTTTGTTTCCCTTTGACCTTTGTTGTCTTAGACATTTGATCATCAGCTGTCAAGGCTCAGACCATTTTCGTTCAATAAGAGGAAATTTTCAATTTTTTTGCTACATTGCGTTTCCTTGTACTTGCCATTTAGATATTTGTACATTCTTTCGTTAATTGGTAAACTCGTTGCTTTACCTAAAGGGGTTTACAATATGTTTTGATGTTTGATGCATTACTTAAAAAAGAGATTTTAAAACACAATAATGCTAGAAAATGCTTACGAACGCCATTTATGATAAATGGAAAGGAATGAATTCAAGAGGCATGATATGAAGCAGAAAGAAAAAGTACAAGGACTTTGATCTCAACGAAAATAAATCCAGAACTTAAAATACATACAATTTTCATGCATTTAGAATAGTAGAGCATTTTGCATGTAAGATAAATACATTAGAAACACGTGCATTTTTTATCAGGACAGGTTGACAGGAATGTCACTAATCACCTTCAAGATAAAGTGCCATGATTCACCTTCAAGATGAAGTGTCGTCAATTTGCCTTCAAGATGAAGTATCGTTATATGCTTCCAAGAAGGAATGTTGTTAATCGTCTCTAAGAGGAAATACTATGACTCGCCTTCAAGATGAAGTGCCACCATTTGCCTTTAAAATGAAGTGTCGCCATTTGCCTTCAAGATGAAGTGACACCAATTGCCTTCAAGATGAAGTGCCACCAATTGCCTTCAAGATGAAGTGCCACAAATCGTCTTCAAGATGAAGTGCCATCAATTACCTTCAAGATCATGAAATTCCACCAATCGCCTTTAAGATAAAGTGCCATCAATTACCTTCAAGATGAAGTGTCATCAATTGCCTTCAAGATGAAATGTCGATGTATGCTTTCAAGAAGGAATGTTGTTAATCGCCTTCAAGAGGAAGTGTCATGATTCGCCTCCAAAAGAGAGTGACATTATCACTGGAAAAATTGTTGCTTCTGGTCTTTGCTTCATTCCTCTCATTCGAGCAATGAGCAAAGAGGGGCAGTTGTACACACCAATTTTTAACTTAGGGCCTAACGAACAACCCGAATACGGTCCAATAGGCTTAATAAAATAAAAAAAAACAAGAAAAAAGAAAAAAACCCAAACAATAAAAATTATGGAAAATTCAGAAAAAATAAAATAATACGAAAATTAAAAAAAAAACCCTAATCTCACTTTGAAAACTTCGGTCCGCTGCCCGTAAGAGTTCATAGCCATGAGGACTCATCTACTTGCTCAGCAATCCTATTTCTTGCGCTCTACACAGATATTCTAGCTTATCCCAACGGTTCCCCTATGACGAAAAGAAAAGACTTGAAAAACCCTGATCTTGGCCTATAAATAGGAACTCCGAAAATCTGAGAAAGGAGGAGAAAAGGAGAAAATCAGAGCAAAAATCAGAAGAATAGTAAGAAGAAAGCCACGTTCTTACCTCGGTTTACGGTGGTCGGAGTGTTATTGGCCAAATCGCAACAGTGGAAGAGCCCACAATATTGTCAGATTCAACATCTTCCGAAAGCAACCCGATACAACGGCGGATTCAAGTGTTTGAGAAAGGTAAAACTCGAACCATTTTGTCTAGATCTACTTCGATTTGTTTGGTTTTTGCTGAAATTGACGTTCGATTTGGGCTTAAAGCTAAAAAAGATAAAATAAAAGGTTTTTTTCTAGCTTTTGTCGTCGTCGACGCTAGGCCGACGATGGCAGTGGTGACTGGAATACTAGAGATAAAGATGATGTTGTTTTGTTTTGTTTAAGGGGAAAAAGAAAAAAAATAAGTTAAGGGCTATGAATAACCCTTTTAATAAGCATTAGTTATGATGAAAATAAAATAAAAAATAAAAGGAAACCAAGACCCTTTAAATTAAAGACCCGACTGGTAATGATTAAAAAAGGAATTTTAATTCATTCAATGCATATCTAAACAAATGGCGTGGCAGGGAAAGAGATTCACGAGGGTTCACACGCAAACTCCTCTGACATTTCCCGCACCACCATTTTTAATTTCAATTTAGGGGTTAATTACGCCCTAAGTCCCTCCTTTACTTTAGGTTCTTTTATATGTTAGGTTTAGTTAGTTTTTTTTATGAGCTTCAATATTTAGATTCTTTTAATTAGGTTCTTAATTCTCATAATTAATTAGATGATTAAATAACGAACAATTCACTTATGTTGTTCTGGTTAATTTATTTTTTTCCCTTTTAAAGCGGACGATTAATTATTTAATTGGACTTAAAATTGAGTTTAATTATAAATTAGTCTTAAAATTTTTCGAATAATGTGATTTGGTCCTAAAAATGTTTGATTAGTAATTCGCTTAATTTGAGATAAATTGTGATTTGATTTAAGGTTATGGACTTCAATTAAAATATTAATTTTCTATTTGTTATTTTATATATCATTTTTTAGCATGTTTAGTTTTTTTTAATTTATTCGATTTATTTGTATATTTTCGTCGTGTATAATAGTGCTATTAACCCTATCTTTGAAGCCTTTTAGACAAAACAACCCCTTTAGGTACCAATCTTGGGCATCGTGGGGGTGTTATAACCTTCCCCACTCGTAACCGACTCTCGAGCCCAACCTGACTCTGGTCCAGATGTAGACCGGTTCTAGAGATTTTTGGTCATACCCAATCCAAAATGACCGATGGCGACTCCAAACAATGACGAGCCTATTATGGCCCAATCAATTTCAGCCCGGACCTAAAACGGTGATGACAATAATCATATGGACGTTGGCAATGTTTACACTGTTTTTTCAGAAAAGTGGTAATCTGATTGGATGTTATAGATATCTAACATGTTATAGTAAATATTTATTTTGTTTGTTATTCATATAAGTTTTTTTGTTTTTAACATTTAATAGTTTATCTATATCTATGTGTACGATTTGCATTTGAGACAAGAGTCTATGCCAAAGAAGTTATATTTGCCTTTGTCCTTTCAAGTAAGAAATAAATTATGGGGTAGAGATCACATTATTTTTAGTTGATGATTTTATGACATTTTCAAATTTAATGTTTGTCGCAGAGTTTGCTAAAAGATTTTACACATGATAAAAAGTCAGAAATGCAGCTAAGCCTTTTCAACTTTCATAATCGATGGATAGAGAATTTTATGTCTATTTATAGTAGTAATGTTGAACATGTATATTTATACTTTGTTATTTACTTGTATGTAGTTACTAGTGATTTTGAACTCACATGATTTAGCAGGTATATGTGTCTTTACATGATGCAAGAGGCAAGCATTGATTTTTATTAGTTGTTGATGTTGTTGAGACTTGAGAGACATAATTATGTTTTGGACTCTCTTGGCGCTAATATAGTGCGTAAAAAGATTGCACAAAATATAGTAAGTTCTTTACTCATTTATGAGAACTAATAGAATTCGTATAGTTTTTAACTATTAATTTCTTAATTTTGTTTTGACTTATTATAACAATTGAATAAAGCTCTACTTTGATTTGAGGGTTATGCTCATTTGAGTAGATTATTTGAAGATATTGTAAAATTTTCACTCTATTGTAAACAAGTACCAAAATAGTCAAATTCGTACGTAATTATGTTTAAAATAAAAAAATTAAAGATATCTCTCTGAATTTTTTTAACTAGATTAATTTATTTTATAATTGATTTAGGGATGATTGTGGCATGTACACATTGAAGTATATAGAAGCCGATAACAAAAGTGATTGGTCGAAGATTTCTTTCACGATAAAGTATACCATGTAGTTTCGTTTAGCTATCGTGTGATATTGAATAATGTGATATATTTATTGTGTAGACGCAACAAATGGGAGTCGAACGATTGACAATTTTGGCAAAACTTGTTTCCAGCAATCACAATGAAGTTAATTTTTTCAATTGTCGTAAACTTCCCACATAATACCAAATAGTTAAGGATTAAGAAATTTTGAATGTTATTTAAATATATTTTTGGGTGGTTCTCAACCTTCTCTTTATTTTTACTTTTCATTTTTTTTTGTGATGACTTGACATTTTCAGAGCTTGACATATATGTGAGTAGGTATTATATATATTTTTTATTTAACAAGGTAAATACTAGTTGATTCTAATGATTAACTACAAAAAGTATATTAAAAATAAAAAAACCAATATTTTAAGTAATTTAATTTCAAAGAAAATTACTTAGGGTTGTTTGATTTGGGGATAGATTTTTTTATTAAAGAATATTTAATATAAAATTAAAAATAACAAAATGTATTTTAATAAATTACGATTTTAATTTTTTTTTAAATTATAATTATGCGGTGAGTACTTTAAATTTTAAATCTTTATAAATTAATTTATCGATGCTCATCAATGATCGTCGTTAGTGGTGCTCATCAGTGCTCATATATATATATATATATATAGAGAGAGAGAGAGAAAGAGAGAGAGAAAGAAAGAAAGATCAACTTACACAATGTAAAAATTTTTAAGTTTTACATGTTTTTTGGATCGTTAGATGGGGGAACAGATGGCTCAGATTAATTTCTTACTCTTTTTCTCCAAGTGATAATCTTCACATATTTACTGTTAATCTCATACATTCGTTTCACTCATCCAATGGTCCAAAAGACATATAAAGCTTAAAGAATTTTATATTGTGTAAACGAATCTTATCTTATATATATATATATATATATATATATTGAATGGTATATTAACTTATTTTTTATGGGGAGATTTCAAGGTCAGAGTAAGAATTGTCGTGATTATTATAAGGAAAATACTTTGATGCACAAGCTGTGTAAACTTTAGTTTACACAAGCCCTTTAATTTTAGGGTTTAGGGTTTAGGGTTTTAGGTTAGGGTTTAGGGGTTTAGTATGTAGGGTATATAATTTAAGGTTTATGGTTAGAATTTAGAGTTTAGGGTTTAGGGCTTAGGGTTTAGGTTTTAGGTTGCTAGGGTTTGTGATTTAGATTTTAAATTTTATAGAAGAATTGTGTAAAAAAAATTTACACAGCTTGTGCATCAAAATAAAACCCTTATTATAATGCTAAAGCTTGTTCTCACAAGAAAAGAAACATAATAATCAAAGGGGAATTAGAGAATAGTCCAGCATTGTACAAGATCTTTAATACGGACAATTCTAAAAACGGTCGCTTAAAAAGAGATGTATATATTTTTTTATAAAAATTATATAATGTAAAGATTTATGTATAATGTACACAAATATTTATTAATTTTGTAAGAATTTATGTATGTACATAAAAGTGGTAAGAATTTGTGTATGTACACAAATCTTTACCATTTTTGTAAAAATTTCGGTACATATATACAAATTTTTACGATTTTTTGTAAGGATTTGTGTACGCGCTTTTTTTAACCACTTTTTAAGCGGTCATTCCCTAGAACTTCCCCTTTAAGACTAAATATTCGCCTTAATTCAATGAATTCTTTTAAATTAGTAAAAATTATTAGACGAGTCTTGCTCAATACGTTACTTATGGTCTTATCCAATAATATTTTTCCATTTCATTTTTTTCATAGTAAATCTTAACTTATTTATATGTAACTAAAGAGTGAGTAGTTACTAGATTCTTATCATTAATATTTATTTTATTTTTTAATGAAATCTATCATAATCTAATTAATTATATTTCTAAAAAAAATAAAACACTATTAATTTAGGGTGTTTAATGTAAGTAATAATCATGTAAAATGATTGGGGTTTATGTGTTTAAGGTTTAGGGTTTTAAGATTTATGATGCATGGCTTTAGGGTTTATGATGTATATTTTTATGGTTTATGATTTATAGTTTAGGGTTTAGGGGTTAATTGTTATGATATAGAGTTTTTTGTGATTTTTAGGGTTTATGTGTTTAGTGTTTGTGGTTTATGGTTTTATAATTTATGATTTTATTGTTTAGAGTTTAAGATTTAGTTAGAATTTATGAGTTTTATGACTTGAGTTTATTGTTTAAGATTTGGGGTTTAGTGTTTAAAATTTTAAGGTTTAATTACATTAAACGCTCTAAATTAATGATATTTAATATTTTAGGAATGTAATTAATTAAATTCTAATAGATTTCGTTGAAAAGTATAATAAACATTAATGATAAGAATATAATAATTCTTATACACAAGCCTTAGGGCTGTGTATATCAAAACCATTTAAATTTTCATTTTTTTGACAATAATTTTAAATTTTCAACAATGATTTTAAATTTTCATTTTTGATCTAGGTGGCAATCGTTAAGTCTAATAATGGAATTTATGAGTACCTATTCCTAATTTGTTCATTACTTGTTTTAAAAACTTAACCGTTATTATTTGAATTAGGACTAAAATTTTAAAATTAGAAGAATATAATATTAAAAATATTAAATTAGAATATAATTAAATCTACAATTTATATATATAAAGGCGAAGCAAAAATGACAAAAAGCAGAAAGGATAGAAAAAGGATGAAATGGCATGTATTGGGCCACCCACCAATACTTGTGTCACATGTTACCCCTGCCATGCCGAAGCCCAACCCCCGAGTTGAAAAAAATTATTATTAAATTTCACCAATCTCGTCATTTATGGTTTTTCTAATAACATTTATTTATTCTAATGTAATTTTCAAGTAATTAACCGTTTTTTAGTTATATGTAAGTAAAAAGTGAAGATTCATTCTAAAATAGAATGAGATGAAAAAATCTTATTAAATGAGACCAGGGGAAAACCAAAAAATTATTCAAGATACGTCATTTTTCGAACAATATTTAAAAATAATAATTATTTATAAAGGAGTCAATTACATATAATTTTTGTTTTTTATATACAAATTATATAAAAAATATAATTTTTAAAAATATTTAAAATATCAACTGACTCCACCCATTAACAAGATCATAAATAACATAATGAGTCATACCATTTAATAATTTTTCAGTTGGGTCGACAATTTGAGTCGAGAGAAACATTTCTTAGAATGTCCGACACGTGACGTCACTCACGTTGTGTTTCTGTAAATCGTAATAATCACACATATAAACCTTTGTAACTCCAAAAACCAACTCTTTCTATTTTTCAAAAATACAAAACAACTCTTTCATATCCTTTCCCCTTCTTGGTCCCCACACAACAAGAACCTTAACACGTTACGCTATCATAATATATACTTTACAAGTTTCAAATTTTTATATTGTATTGTTTGGCAATTAGCGAATATGATTATATTTAATATTTGTTTGAATAAATTTTTTAGTTATCAATATTTTGTATTTATTAATATTAATTTGATTTATAAAAATTATTTTTTTAAATACAACACTACTAAGCGTATTTGAAGGATTTATGTATTAATTTATTATTTATATAATTATTTTAATATGATTTAATTTATTATTAAATTTAAATAAATTATTAAGAGTAAAAGAGCCTTTTACAACTTTTATGCCAAACCTTTAATTTCAAAAAGTTCATGTTAGCAGTTTTTTTCAAAATTAGAAGATTTAACCAAACATAGTTAATACTTATTCACCCAATTTCCCATATTAACAGTGATTGTATATCTTTTGTTGGTGCCATATTTTCTTGTATAATGCCATAAAACCATGTAAAATCCAAGTTTCCCCTTTCTTTGTGTTCTCCATCAAGACGGCATAATACACGGTCGATGTTGTTGTTTTAATAAAAAGAAACAGACAACAATTCTTGATTGGTTTTGATTTTAAAAATCAAAACAATGTTTTGAACCAAAAATAAAAGCTAACACTATGGAAAAAGACAGCGAAGACAAACCAAGCAACAGCTTTGGGTTGTTTTGAACCAAAAATAAAAACTGACACTTGGCTTGGCCAATGGTTGGTGGGGTGGGTCCAATTGTTTCAATTTCATTTTTTATTTTCCGCCGGCTATTTTACGAAGATGACGATAATGCCAAGTGCCAACAAGGAATCTTGTGAATTTTCAGAAAATATTAAAAATGCCAAAATTTGAATAATTGTTGTGATCAAATGACAGCCTGTTCCTAGGGCAGAGACGCGTGTCGAAGCCAGCAGCACCGTTGTAATGCGGTGTCCGGCATGGTCCAACGTGAAAACTGGCTCCTGTGATTTTATTCTTGTTCTGACAGCTCTGTCACTCTGTACTCTTTCGTTAAGTTAGATTTTTTCTTTTTTTACGGAATACATGCAGTAGTTTTTTTGGGTAAAGTACACAGACGGTCACTAAACTATACCCGAAAAAACAAAATGGTAACCAACCTTTCAAAACTCACAAAATGGCAATTAAACTTTATGTTTTATAACAAAACGGTAACTAGACGTTAAATTTCGTTAAGTTTCTGTTAAAACTTTAGTATAATAACACATTTAGTCCTTCATATTTATACAATCAATAAATTTAGTCCTAATTCGAAATAATTTACTAAATTTAGCCCTCGTTATTTATGCATTCTTTCAATTTGCCCCTTAAAGCAAAATTTCAAAGTATGGTAACATGATAAATAATTACAATTAAATTTTATAGGAACTCGAAAACTCGACTCGACTCGAATCGAATCGAATCGAAAAAATTTCAAATAAAGTTTGAGTTGTAAAATATGACGTGTCAACTTGAATAACTCAAAATTTTTTGACTCGACTCGATCGAACGCTCACCTCTATCTTAAGATATGACGTGTTAACTCGAATAACTCGAAATATTCAAATATTTTAAATTATTTTTTCTTTTAAATCGAATATTTTTAAAATAGAGCATTTAATGTTTCATATTTAAATCACATTGAATATTTAATAAATACTTTAAATATTCAATTTAATTTAAAAACATTCAATTTAAAAGAAAAAAATTGATTTAAAATATTCGAATAATTAATTAAATTTTTATAGGAACTCGAAAACTCGATTCGAATCGAAAAAATTTCAAATAAGGTTTGAGTTGTAAAATATGATGCGTCAACTCGAATAACTCAAAATTTTTTTGACTCAACTCGATCGAACGCTCACTTCTATCTTAAGATATGACGCATCAACTCGAATAACTCGAAATATTCGAATATTTTAAATCATTTTTTATTTTAAATTGAATATTTTTTAAAATAGAATATTTAATATTTTCATATTTAAATCACATCGAATATTTAATAACTTCTTTAAATATTCGATTTAAAAAACAATAGATTTAAAATATTCGAATATTTAATAACTACATTAAATATTTTTATTTTAAATATTCCAATATTTAATAACTACTTTAAATATTCGAATATTTTAAATTAATTTTTTCTTTTAAATCGAATATTTTTAAATTAAATCAAATATTTAAAGTATTTATTAAATATTCAATGTGATTTAAAAGAAAAAAATGATTTAAAATATTCAAATCTTCGAGTTGATGCGTCATATCTTAAGATAGAGGTGAGCGTTCGATCGAGTTGAGTACAAAATTTTCGAGTTATTCGAGTTGAAGCATCATATTTTACAACTCAAACTTTATTTGAAATTTTTTTTATTCGAATCGAATCAAGTCGAGTTTTCGAGTTCCTATAAAAATTTAATTAAATATTCGAATATTTTAAATCAATTTTTTCTTTTCAATCGAATATTTTTAAATTAAATCAAATATTTAAAGTAGTTATTAAATATTCGATGTGATTTAAATATGAAAATATTAAATATTATATTTTAAAAAATATTCGATTAAAAGAAAAAATGATTTAAAATATAAGAATATTTCGAGTTATTCAACTTGACATGTCATATCTTAAGATAGAGGTGGGCGTTTGATCGAGTCGAGTCAAAAAATTTCGAGTTATTCGAGTTGACGCGTCATATTTTACAACTCAAACTTTATTTGAATTTTTTCGATTCGAGCCAAGTCGAGTCGAGTTTTCGAGTTCCTATAAGAATTTAATTGTAATTGTTTATCATGTACCATACTTTGAAATTTTGCTTTAATGACCAATTTGAAAGAATGCTTAAATAAAAAGGGCTAAATTTAGTGAATTGTTTCAAATTAGGACTAAATTAATTGATTGTATAAAGTTGAAGGACTAAATATGTTATTATACCAAAATTTTAACAGAAACTTAACAGAATTTAACGTCTAGTTACTGTTTTGTTATAAAACATAAAGTTTAATTGTCATTTTGTGATTTTTGAAAGGTTGGTTACCATTTTGTTTTTTCGGGTATAGTTTAGTGACCGTCTGTGTACTTTACCCTAGTTTTTTTTATTATATCACAGATAGGAACATCAAATATATCATTTTTTTATCTAACTAGTTAAAGTATTTTTTGGTTAAAAATAAATATTTAAAGTATTTAAAATAGATATTTAAAGTATTTTTTTAACAAAATAAGTACTTAAAGTATATATTTTTATCTCATATGTTCCTAAAGTTGACATATAACATTGATTAAAAAAATACTTTAAGTACTTATTTGAATAATAAAAAATTAAGTATCTACTTTGACAAAAAAATATACTTTAAGTATCTAAATGAAAAAGTTGGTATTATACATTTATTTATGATATAAACCTTTTTCTGGTTAAATGGTTCTACTAATCCTTGTATTTACACAAATTATAGATTTTAATTTAATCATTTTTATCATATATTTTTGAAATTTTATCATGATTCAAGTAGTAGCCATGAAATATGTAAACCAAGTTTGTGACTAGCTAGTGTATTAGGAGTAAATTATAGATTTAATTTATATTCTCTAATTTAATTGTTTTAAAGTTATAGATTTAATTCATAGAGACTAGGTCTATTATTTATATATAGTACAATAACTAAGAATAAAATTAAGTTTTTTAATACATTAATACTCTCAATAATTCCAATGAAATGTTTGTTAGTGAACTTTTGTATAAATACTATAAACGCTTAAATAAACTGATACGAGATTGTTCTAATTTAATCAATATTCCAGATCCGGTACTAATTTATTATATATTTATTTGTTAATGTGTGAAATTATGAAATTTAATTAATCAACCTAGTTCATGGGATCAACTAAAGCATTATAAAAGAATCTTACCTATATGATCTTCATCCCCGATTCTTTGTTTTACGGAGTATGAAATCTGACTAAGAAACGATAACAATTTTAATTATATTTGTTTGGTGACGTGCAAGGCGGATTCTAATATTTAAAGATTGTGGCGCCCATTGTTTCGAGGATAAGATCGTGAAAAGCTTGGCCCCATTTCATTTTTCATTCACTTTTTTAACCGTTTTAATTATACCAACGAGATAAGACGTTAGATCTCTTAAACAAAATTAAAAATTTAAATTATGACGTTGTGAATGAAAAAAAAAATTATTTAAAATGTCGCACTCATATTAATTTTATGTAAAACCCGATTTAAATTAATCAGCAAATGAATCATATATTTATGATTAAACCAAAAGAGAGTGATGCAAGGATATACTATAATTTTTTTAACAAAGCAATGCAACTTTGGTGTAAATATAAAAACGTTTTATAATTTGTATTGTTGAGGTCTTTTCCGTCAATATAGATGTGGATAAATGTGGATTGTCTCATAATTTGATGACAACATAAAAAAATCTACAAATTGACAAGGTAAACGAATAGATATAGGAGTTGGCGCTTGATATATTATTTTTTCATGTTAATAGTTCAATCGAATGTGATCGTAAACTAATTTAACCTTAATTTGAACACAATAATGATCCGATTAACAAGTTCTGATAAACACAGGTTAAGATTGCTCAATTATTTTATTTAAAAAAATTGTACATAAGCTTGTCAAATTTAGAGCTTAAGGGTTTAAAATGTATAATTCAGAATTTATAATATAGACTTTAGACTTTAGAGTAATAATTTAAGGTCTAGGGTTATGACTTTATATTTTAAATTGTATAGTTTAATTGATATGTACCAAAATACAACTCTATTACTTTTTAAAAAATATATTTAATATTAAATTTAATCACAATAACACGTTAATAATTTTTTAAATATATATTACTTTAGTTCGAGTTATTTTTTAGTATAACCATGAACATCCGACTCATTTATTGATTAATCGGGATATTGAACCAGCTTTTGCAATCGAGTTTACTTCATTTATAGCACTATAAAATCATTAACCTTACTTAAGAAACCTAATACACCATCTTACTATTTCAACTTGTTTATATTCAAATATTTAACAACATTAAGTTATTAATGTAATTTGCTCCTTGTTTTGTCCTAACTGTGGGATATAAGACCTTAGTTTTTATGGGATAGACATTCCCATCATTCGAAGTGCCAATGGATCTATTTGCAATTGTATACAATTTCGAGGAAAAAACAGGAAAATTATTTTATTTAGATTAAGTGGGTTAGGCCAATGTTGAATAATGTTTTATGAAGCTTTCTGCAGTAGGTTGATGATGTCCTAAATACTATAATATGATGTTTCGTATAAAGTAAGAGTTCCATTGTTTATTTATAATACATTTTTTTGAAAACTTATATATATATATATATATATATATATATATATATATATATATATATTATTTTCAACATATCACATGAACGCTGACAACTCTTTAATTTTGTTGCTACACCTTTTTAATTAAAAAAACATTTTAAAATTGTATTTGAAAAATAAAAAGAAAAAAAAATGTAGATTAAGATTAGCATAGAAATTGGAATGGGTGGGTAAAGGTCAAATTCTAATGCGTCGATGAGATCGACGTTTAGCAAAACTTGTTCAAGCGGAGAACCCAGAAAATAATTCCCCGTGATGTAAGATTTGATAATATTTTTCTAAAGAAATATGAAATTCAATATAGCAAATACAGAATCATATACTTAAATACGATTAACACACAAATTATATGTATTATAATTGTGTTTGAGATTTTATACATGTAATCATTTATGTCGTTTTATATACTTTTACATGGTTAATTAAAAATTTAAACATTTAATTTCATTAAAAAATATAAAACATATAGTTAAACCTATTGAATGAAGATGGTAACGCGTTATATATTTATATAGGCCATGTTTGGCAATTAGCGGATTACATTAGCTGATTTGACTAGCAGATTGTATTAGTTGATTGTATAATAGTGTTTGGTAAAATTAATTGATAGCTGATAGATGTTAAATTATTTAAACAAGCAAAATGACATATAAGAACATGATTATATTCAATACTTGTTTGAATAATTTATTAGTTATCAATATTTTGTATCTAATCAATATTAATTAGATCTATAAATTATTTTTAATTTGACTTTTCTAAACATATTCAAATTATGTATATATTATTTTATTATTTATATAATTATTTTAATATAATATAATTAATTAATTAAAATACACATATAAACATGTGATAATAAAAAGAAAAAATAAATAGGATTAGCTTATAAATAGGGTGAAAAAATATTTAATTTAGGTTATTTTGATATTTTTGGTAACTGGTGAGGGTATAAGAGTCTTTACAACTCTAATATCAAACCTCTAATCTCAAAAAGCTCCTATTATGAGCTTTTTCAAAATTAACGATTTCACCCCAATCCGCTATTCACCAAATAACAATATTAACGGATTTGACTGGTCAAACCTCTAATTTTTACCCAAATCACTCTTTACTAAACAAGTACATAATAGTTTAAATATATAAATTCAAATCCACTTAATCAATTTGAAGTTCTAATCAATATGTTATTTGCATATTATTTTTCGAATATGTTTCTATTTTAAAAGTACCATTCAGGTTAAAATTATGGTTTTTATTATCATCTACATTAAATTAATTGATTAATCCGAATCAAATACTATAAAAATTTATTATGGAACGACCCTCACAATAAAATATGTTCTATTTACAGTATCAAGATTTGAAATCTTGGCCTTACGGGATGTAACATCTCATATTATTAAACAAACTGATTATTGGTCAAAATCATAATTTTTTGTTTAACTATTAATATCTGACTCATTGACCGAGTAAAGACTTAATATTAAGACGACTTTTTTAATCTAATTTTTCACATTCACAATATTAAAATTCAAACTTAAGACCTTATTTAAGGTACCTTAACCCCTCAAAATCATACTTTTTGTTTGATAATCCTAATGAATTTATTTTTTAAAAGGGACAATATGTAGATTTTTATTGAACTAATTCGAGTAAAAACGCCTTAGAAATAGCTATAGAACAAACAAGAAAAGTGGAGCATATGGGTATAATAATAGAAATTTTTTCCATGCACGGTAGAAAGTTTATTTTCCAAAAATAGATCTAATTTAGAGTTTAAAATTTATGATTTATAATTTCAATTTAAATTTTAAGGGTTAAAGTTTAAGATATAAAATTTTAAGTTTAAAATTTATTATTTTAATTTTTAGAGTTAAATTAATCATACGTGTGAAAAAATAGTCAGTTTATAAAATAATTACCATATTATCATGCATATAATTTATAAGTAAGAATTTATATGAATAAATTAAATTAAAAATGAAAATAATGACAGCTGGCAAACTGGGCTGACAGACTGGTTCTCTCCATCTCCAACTCCAGCAAACGTCGCCTCCATTTCTTCTCATGACTCCCCATTTTAAGCCCACCTTCCCTTCGGTTTTCTAAACCCAAAACCAACTCTCATACTCTCTCTATCTCTGTTTTAGAACTATCGTATATCACATCCATGGCCGAGGAGACTCAAAAGCCCGAAGCAGCAGCAGCTCCTGCGGAGGAAGTGGTGGTGGTGGAGAAGGAGAAAGAGGAGGCAGCCGACGCTGTTGTTGAAGAGAAACAAGCCGAGGAGCCTAAGGTCGAAGAAAAGGAAGCCAAGGTGACTCAGTCCGCGTCTTTCAAAGACGAAACCAATATAGCTGGTGAACTTCCTGAGTCACAAAAGAAGGCTCTGGAAGAACTTAAGCAACTAATTCAAGAAGCTCTTAACAAGCACGAACTCAGTGCTCCACCCGCCAAAGAAAAAGATACTAAACCACCGGCCGAGGGAGACCAACCTGCTACTACTGAAACTGTGGAAAAAACTGAAGAAAAAGTTGAAGAGAAAGCTCCTGAGAAAGACGAAACTGAAGCACCCACACCTGTTGAAGTCAAGGAAGAAGAGAAGACTCCGCCACCCGAGACTGTAGTGGAAACAGAGGTGGTTGAAAAAGCTCCAGCCGTCGAGGACGATGGTGCCAAGACTGTCGAAGCAATTGAGGAGTCCGTAGTACCCGTGACTCCTCCTCCTCCTCCAGCTGAGAAACCAGAGGAAACCGCCTCTTCTTCGGTGGTTCCGATTCCGAAAGATGAGCCAAAGGAAGCAGAACTTCCTCCACCTCCACCGGAAGAGGTGTCTATATGGGGAATCCCGCTCCTCGCAGACGAAAGGAGTGATGTGATCCTACTGAAATTCTTAAGGGCAAGGGATTTCAAAGTGAAGGACGCGTTCAGCATGCTCAAAAACACCGTCGTCTGGCAAAAGGAGTTCGGAGTTGAAGGTTTGCTTGAAGAAGAGCTCGGAAATGAATTGGAGAAAGTGGTTTTCATGCACGGATTCGACAAAGAAGGTCACCCTGTATGTTACAACGCTTACGGGGAATTCCAAAACAAGGAATTGTATCAGAACACTTTCGGGGACGATGAAAAGCGATCCAAGTTCTTGAGATGGAGGATTCAGTTCTTGGAAAAAAGTATCAGAAAGCTCGACTTTAGTCCCACCGGAATCTCTACAATATTTCAGGTCAATGATCTCAAGAATTCTGCTGGACTTGGCAAAAGGGAGCTCAGGCAAGCTACCAACCATGCCCTCAGCTTGCTTCAGGATAATTACCCAGAATTTGTGGCCAAACAGGTACACAATTGAATTCTCAAAAACGATCTTTTTTGTATTAACAAATTCTCAACATTGGTTTTGGATTTTGAAGGTGTTTATCAATGTTCCGTGGTGGTACTTGGCTTTCAATATGATGATTAGCCCTTTCCTTACTCAGAGAACCAAGAGCAAGTTTGTGTTTGCAGGTCCATCCAAATCGACCGATATCCTTTTCAGGCAAGTGGACCCCAATAATTTTTTTCTCCTTCTAGTTTGCTTAATCATTTAATCATTTATTTATGTAGAGAAAAATAATTGAGCAAATACATTTACTCTTCGTCAACTTGTTTATCTTTGTAGGTCATGAGTTCTAAACTTACTAAGTGTATTCATTTTTTTTCTTTTTAATAACGTACATACACCTTACTAGAATTACTTATTAGGTTCAGGTCGATTACTAATTGTATTAACTTATTAATCATATCTTATATGAACATGATATGATATAATTATGAATATATAGATTGTCCGCTTATAAGTCGTAGTATTTATTACTTAGTCGACAATGAATCTCTTCTATCATTATTGAGTGATGGGTGATATTTTTTATATCATAAATGCTTTGTCTTTGAACTAGTAGTCCTAGAAAAAAGAATGTTGTTATTCTTAAAAGATTCTAGTTTGAGTAGTATGTGTTTTTTTAAGGGGTTAAGAATAAAAACGAACATATTCTATTATATAATTACATTATAATATTAAAAAACTGTATTTTATATTTCGTACACTAACTTGTTACATGTAATAGATATATTGCCCCTGAACAAGTACCAGTGCAGTATGGTGGATTGAGCCGGGAGGGTGAACAAGAATTCACCGTTGCCGATGCTGCAACGGAGGATATAATCAAACCAGCAACCAAGCACACCGTTGAATTCCCCTTAACTGAGGTAAGATAAAAGAACATCCATCAGAATCTATAATTAAATATCAATCTAAAACTGGTTTGAAATTCAATTCAATTCATATGAACTATATTTGGTTGCTGAATTGGCAGAAATGTAGTCTTGTCTGGGAGCTACGGGTTGTGGGTTGGGACGTGAATTATGGAGCCGAATTCGTGCCCACAGCCGAGGATGGATACACCGTGATCGTGTCAAAGACGAGAAAAGTAGGTCCGGCCGATGAAACTGTGATCTCCGACAGCTTCAAAACAGGTGAGGCTGGGAAAATTGTTCTCACCATTGATAACCAAACCACAAAGAAGAAGAAGCTTGTGTATAGGTCCAAGGCGAAGCCATATTCTGATTGAAGCTTCTTGAATGCTGAATAAATCCTTTGGAAATATTACTTGTCAAAAAAGTAGAAACCAGTGCACATGGGCAGAGAATAACGAGGTTTCTTTTTGTTTTTGTTTGGAAATTGTCTTTATTTATTGAAGAAAATGAATGTGAATGGGTGGCGTGCAATGTGAAAAGGAAGTGTTGCTATTCTTCATACTTTATTTTGGTTTTGTAAATTTCGTTGTGTTATTCTCTCTAGTCTATGTTCATTAATCATTTGTTATAAACTTTATTGTTGTTATTATTATTATTTGTTTTAAATGTAATGTGAAACACTAAAACAAATACCCACATATTGTATGTTTTAATTTTTAATTGAGTGTATTGTACTTGTACTCTTTTGATGATGCCATTTATCAAGATTTGTCTTACTTTTTTAAAGAGTTGATATATTTTTTGTTTCTTTACTTTAATTTTAGTGAAAATTGAATAAAACTAAAATTTATGTATCGCATTTTACATTTAACTAAAATTTATGTATCACATTTTACATTTAACTAAAATTTACGTTATGTTTGAGTTTTTATTCAGATTTTGTTTTTAATAAATAGAAATTGAAATGTTGAAATCAATTGGGAAAAGGCCGTTGTGTCATTACATGAGACCGTGATTTAGGGAATCTTTTTTCTTGTTGGAATGGAACATGGATTATGGCTCGCAATCCCCAGATTCTGTCCAAAGGTTTTCTTCTTTTCTGTTAGTTTATCACTGTTAACCATTTATAAAATTAATATAAATTAGAAAAATTCTACTTCATGCGTCGAACACCACAGAATATCATTAACGTTAAATATCGCTGAATATTATTAAATTAATTAATAAATTTTAAAAATCACAAGAACTTAACTTATAATTAATAATTATTTAAAATAAAATTTTAATTAAATTATTTTTCATATATATATATATATATATATATATATATATATTAAATTTATATTTTTAAATAATTAGATCAAATATATCAACCCCTATATTAAAAAACCCTAAAAAAAATCTTGCTTTTCATGAGTTGGATCTGACTCAAGTTAAGATGTTCAGTTTTCTATTACAATTCCACCATTTTCATTTTCATCAAAGTTGAAAGAAAGAACTGTTTTCCTCCATAGCTCTGATGTATGTGACAATTTCTGAAATTCTAAACCCCGGTAGCAAACCGGAGAAGTGAGAGAGAGAAGAATCCCTCGGTCTTTCAAGGCCTGATTTTTGAACGTGGATTCAAATCTTCGCCGGCAGATGGTGGCTTACGGTGGCTGAATCGATAAAGGAAAAAAATTAGTTTTTAATTTAAGAGTTGATTTTTTATCTAATTATTTAAAAATAAAGATTAAAAATATAATATATATTAAAAACAATTTAATTAAACATTTATTTTAAATAATTATTAATTATATGTCGAGTCTTTGAGATTTTTTTAATCTTTATTAACTAATTTAATGATGTTCAACCGTGTTTAACGTTAATGATGTTCAGCGGTATTCGACGCACATGATAGACTCATTTTATAAATTATTATAAAATTAATATAACATACTTTAATAAAACTTATTATTTTATATAATAAATACGTCAAAATGAAATAAAATGTATATGTGAAGCCAGGCAAAAGAAACTGTCGGAAACCTAATTTTATACTTTATAACATCATTATTATTAAAGTACGACTGAAATAATAAAATGAATAATAAATTTGCATAAAGTCAAGAAAAATGATAAATAGAAGATTATGATCGTATCAATAAATAAAAAGTTACGAAAATTTCTACAGAAATAAAACAGAAAATTAATAGACTCAAAGATTCTCATTGTAATATGTTATGTGTCTAGTTTATTTTTTTACCAAAATTTTGTAAAAAGTTAAAGAATATTTAGCCATTTTATCAAAAATTTCCATAGCCATGATTTTTCTTCTTCTTTTATTTAAATATTAAAATACTTTTTAAAATATGTATAAAACTATTTAAATATTAAACTAATATGAAATAAAATTATTTAATAAATTTACGCCATTTAAATATGCTACAAAAAATCTAAATTAAGAAAATACATTATTTCAAGGGTAATTTTGTTCAAAATGACAGTAATTGACAAATACATAAAGGAAGAGTGAGAATCACAATCCTGAAATGTTGATAAAAACCGTTATTGTTGGTAATAATCTTTTCCAAGTTGATGAAAATGAAAACAAACTAAATATGAGAATAAGATTCTAATTTAATACGCGTGTCGTAAAAGACGAAACAATTTAAAAGTTTAACTGTCATTTTTTTATAAAATTTACTGATTAAAATAAGAACACAATAAAATTAAGTGATAGAAAAATATAAATTATCCTGTATACTAATACAAATTGATAAGTTAAAACATTTTTACGATTTGTACATTTGGTACGAGGGAAGAGAAACGAGATTGTGACTCCACCTGTGATTAAATTGATATTTATAAATAACTCTATACATAAAAATAAGGGTAAACTACATGACTACCGTACTAGTGTTAAAGTCGCGATTTGACCACTTTATTTTTTTAAGCAATTAAATCACCATATTATTAAATTAAATGTAATGTGACCACTAGCCGCTAAAGATTAACGGAGGGAGTGACGTGAAAATTAGTAAAAATATGTATAATTACACATTTGATCCTCATTACTTATACACTCTATTAATTTGATCTTAATTTTAATTTAATAAACTAAACTAAATATTGTCACCACCTGATTGGAGGAATTAAATTATTTAGAAGATAAAAATGAAATTACTCAAACATGCACTGGGTGGGATTCAAACCTAAGTATGGCAGTGGTAGAAGCAATGTCTTAGCCATTACACCAAGCACAAGTTTGTGCTATAAATCACTAATATTAATATATGTCTTATTGTTCTCTACATTTATTTTTTGAATTTCACATATATAATCATCGAACTATTTTTTAATTTAATTAAAAAATCTAAATTAAATCATTATATATATATATTAAATTATATTCAAAAATAATATTTTAAAATTATAATAAAACTTCATTTAACGAATCCAAACATGAGATTTTAACAAGGCTTTGGATTCCATTTCTTGGGATTTTCTGCTGCAAGTGTTGACAGTCTTAGAATTTCCAGTTTCTGAACACTTCTGGAAAACATTTAACATGTTTAAAAGGTTTTGATCCAGTTTCTGAACACTCAGACTCAGTGCCACTGCCAATACCTTCTTCAAAATAAACTCAGCTATGTATGGCGTTTTCTTCAGGTATAAATATGGAGTAACACAGATCAGTAAACATTAAAGGGGAATATTGCCGAGATAATTTTGTGAGGTTTTTTATTTCATAAAGTAGAAGAATATTGTTCATATAATATTGTGTGATTTTTTTTTTCAATTGAGTAGGGTGAGCGTTTTTTTTATTTCACAAACTAAAGATTATTGAAAGGTGACAATGGAAGACAATGTGAAGCGTAGGTGACTTTACGAGAAAATTTTAATTTGAAAATGTTGTTAGAAGTCTTCAAAATTTTCAGACGACTTTTAAAATATTGTTCAAATATATCTACTTCACGAAATAATTTTTCATCATTCCTATTTCATAAAATAAGAAAAATTAAGATCAGTATTATACGTGTAAATATGTTAAAATTTTAACTATTAACATATACGATTCAATATATTATATTTGTATTTATCATAGCTATCGTTTTTATATTGTATCTCGTTTAGTCGTTTTGTTGAGCATCTTAAGCCAGGCGACAAAGATTAATAAAAATAAGTTAAAATTATATTTGAGATTTAAGGCGTATTTTTTAAATTTAAACACTGGCTAATGATTTCGATTAGCGCAAAGTAAAATGATTGTAACTTAAACAAACAAAAAGGTCCCAGGTTAGGCTGGTCGCTCACTCATGCCACTGTACAAAAGCTCACTTTATTTGTTTAATTTAAAATTTCTACTTTTGAATGCATGTTGGATAAAGGGCGCCTTCCCACCTTACCAAATTCACCTAAAAATTGAAAGCTCAACAAAACAATTTAATTTCTTTTATTAATAAAATTAATTTGTACGAGTTAAATAAAAAATATTTTATTTTAGTAGAATATGACATTATATTACTTAAGTAAGGCTAGATGTTTGAATTATAACGTTGTGAATGAAACATATTGAGTTGAGATAATAGTCTCTATAATAAATCTCTATAGACTCGATCTAAATTAGTCTGTCAATAAATTAATTATCGGTAGTTATACAAAATAATCGATTTAATACGTGTCAAGTATCTTGAATAATTTAACTCTTCGATGAGTTTAATTGAAACTCAAAAGCCAATAACTATCATACCAACATATATATGATATTAAATCAATAAATTTGTGCACTATTAGATTATATAATACATAAGGAACGATCAAATTATAACATAAAATTTAATGTGGTTAGTATCTGCGAACATTTAGGCTCTAGCGTCACGTGTTAAGGAATTACGACCAGCTAACGTATATTGCAGACGAACAATAACAGATTGATGTTGCAAGTCACGTATAGACGAATAAGTAGATGTAATCCATAACAAGCGAACCAACTGCGAACATACCTAGGCGAAATGTACTTCACAGCCACGTGCCTACATGTGCAATCATTACCGATGACACAACAAATCTAGAGCGTTAATTTTAGCTAGTCAAATCATAACGTCACGCCACCTTGTCGCGAGACTTGTATGGGCAATATATAAAGACACATATAACAAGAAAAAAAAGACATAATTTCCCACTCTAAGAATACCAACACCACACTAGAGATATTACACCCAAACTTAGATCAACAACCATCATCAGACTATCATCGGACAGCCGTCTTCAATTCTTGTTCACTTTATTAGTCAGCAAATTTCACAAACATAACAAATATATATGAATATAATGAAATTTATATAACATAAATGATTGACGTATCAAAATTCTTAAAAGTATATTTTAGAATGGATTGTGAATTGTATTTGTGATGCAGTAATGGGTTTCTGCTTCCGCTGCGACCTTAGAGCCTTAGGCTTAGGTTTAGTTGGACTCGGGGTTGGGCCTTCGCCCTCGTTTTACTTTTTCTGCTTGGGTTGGGTCCTTCAGGAATGAAAGTTTTACATAAAAGACTTCAAAATTAGCTCCAAATTGCTCTACTCTTCTTATATTTATAATTTAATTTCTTATTTTTAAAAAGTGTAAACTACAATAGAGGTCACTCAATTATAGGTAAAATTATATTTGAATTATTCAATTATGTGTAAGGTTACATTTGGGTTATTGGGTCACTCAATTATGAGTACAATTATATTTTGGTCATCCTTCATATTAAAAAAAAACATATCAGTTTAGTAATTTTTTCTTCAAAATCACTTGTATACCCTCGTTAACGTTAGAATACTTCATTTGAAATATTACTTATTTTAATACACAAATTTATATACTTTTTTAAATATGAAGGGTGACCCAAATGTAATCTTACCCATAATTGAGTGATCCAAATATAATCTTTAATAATTGAGTAACCCAAATGTAATCTTACCCATAATTAAGTGACTCAAATGTAACTTTGACCCTAATTGAATGACCTTCTTTTTAATTTACCCTTTTATTTAATCACTCTATTTTTTTTATCGGAAAAACATATTTTTATACATAAAAAAGATAAAATAATCGATGGGACAACTTAGGCCCGGACCAGAAAAAAAAATGGATGCACAATGTAGTGTGTCTACTGTCTAGGCTCTAGACCAATTCAGGGTCTACCGAAAGAAAAGTGTTTGACAGCCGGACGAATCGACGAGTATCTGTATTCCAAAGGACGATAATACGTTGACAGTAGATGAAATATCATAAAGTTAGGCATATTTGACTGAATATTTTTTTAGTATTTTATTAAAAAAATACTTTTCTAAATAATATTTAAAAAATATCCTTATTTAGGCTACATAGGGTAAATTCGTGTTTTGCAAAATCAAGTTTAGAACATTTTTTTTATAAAACTTGAATTTTTTATTGAGTGAATAGGTAAAAAAAAGTTTATTTATCAAGTTTGAACTCTCATTTTGCAAAACATAAGTTTAGAACTCTCGTTCTGCAAAACACGAGTTTATCCTACGTGACCTAAATGGAGTATTTTTCTAAATATTATTTGGAGAGGAGTATTTTTGCCAATAAAATCTCAAAAGAAAATATTCAACCAAATCACCCCAATAAAAGTTATTAAAATTAAACTTTTCTCGACGGAGAAGCTACCGATGTAGCATGACATCGTTGAGAAAGTCAATAGAGATAGAACGAAACCTATAAATAGATGATGAAGGCAAATGAGTGTAACCTTTAAAACGATAAAAATCGATCGTATCAAGAGAAAGAGACAAAAACGACTGAAAAAATATTTGTTGAGAGTAAGGGAAGAGGAGAAAGGTGAAGGGGTTGGACGGCTCTTGTTGACATTGAGATCTTAAAAAATTTTGACTATAAAAGAATCGAAACAAGAAAAAATACTTAAGTCTAGTTTTCAAAATATTGTATCAATAAATTTAAAACATTTTTAATGACTTAATGGTTAAAAGTTAATTTTTAAAATTGAAAATAAAATATCTTAATAGAAAAAAATATTGTGTCAGTTGGGAGACTATTTACACTTTCAAGTCTGAAGGGGGATTGAGCTTGCGTGAAATAATAAGTTGGAATAATACTTGCATGGTGCAGCTTATTCGAAATCTTCTTGCTGAGCAAAGATCATTGTACATTGCCTGGGCTAAGGCCTATGTTCTTAAAGGTTTGAATTTCTGGCAACTTCAAGTGAAGGGCTCCATGAGTTGGTTTTGGAAGAGGCTACTGAAGCTTAGAGATCAGTACGATCTTTTACTTAGGAGAATTGCTGCAGGAGGTTCATCTTTGCATGTTGTTCGCACTTGGGACCGAGATGAGAGTTAGTAAAGAGAAGGTGGCATTGCAGAAATTGATCTGGAATGGGTTTCATATTCCCATACATGCTATTATTGCTTGGATGGCTATATGGGGAAGGCTCCCAACAAGGGACATATTGTCTAAGTGGGGGGTCATTGAGGAGAAAGGTTGTGTTTTGTGTGAGTGTGAGTGTGAATCAAAAAATCATTTATTCTTCTCTTGTTCGGGCACTAAGTGTATCTGGAAGGAGGTGTTGGTCTTGTGTGAAATATCTAGAAGCGTGGGTGATTGGAAGGATGAATTTTTTCTGAGTGATGAGACATTTCAAGGGTAAGTCACTTCTTGTAATTATTCTTCGACTTGTTTGGAGTGCTTACATTTACTATGTCAGGAGGGAAATGAATCACATGATATTTTATGGTGTGATGGATTCTTCTGAGTCTATTCTTCCAGCCATTAAAAATGTTGTTTGAACAAGACTTGTTGGTAAGAAGATGAATACGATAGACTCTGGTAATGTTCAACTTTATTATAGTTGGGGTATAGAAGTATAGGTATTGATTCATTGTATAGTTTAGATCTACATAGTGATTTTTTTGTAGCAGAGATTTCCTGCTTTTTGAATAATAAAATAAACAATTATCCAAAAAAAAATCTGAAACTCTAGAAACACATTTTTACTCAAAAAAAAATGGAATTTTGAATTTCTAAACGCAAGGATAGTTAGGTAAATACGATGCGAATACCCAAGTCAGAAAATCACATTTCCACGGTAAGAAACACATCAATCAGACAATCGTTGCCTATCCCCGAACCATCGCGGCAGGTTACGAATACAACGAAACACGAAGCAAAAGAAAGCGAAAATCTGAGCAACTATCCGAATAAATAACCAAAGTAACAGCTGCAAACAAGGTTTTGAAATGGAAGAGAACAAGGAATTGACGGCGTCAAATTACGATGACATCAACCCCAAATGGGACGCCTGCATCGATCTCTCTCTCCGCCGCTTCGTTTACTCTTCCTTCGCCGGCGCTTTCGGTGGCCTCATTTTCTTCAGTTTGTCCCTCTTTCCCTTATTTTATCAATTTTTCTGCCTTTAAGATATTGTTTTCGCTTTCCCCAATTGCATCGCACTTAATGACTACGATTTAGTGTTATTAAAGCTAAGATGATTGAAAATTATGGATTGCAGATCGGCCTAATTGGTTCTAGAAATTTTGTTTTCTGATTTTCTTGTTGCCAACAGTTTTCAAGTCAATTGTAATTGTTTCATTAGATTCTAGTTATTTATCTTTCAATTCTGTTTGGCACTAGGCTCCACATCATAGATTTATATGCAGATATTATGCATATACATGTACTTGAAATAGGTAAGATTTAAATTGCAATCAGTGGACATGTTTTGGATACATTGTTTTCTATTGTGCTTGAGAACGTAATGAGTCAACTGCAGCAAATATTGACAGGAAAGAGCGGCGTAACTGAAAAATAGCAGCCGTATTATTGCGTTGTGGCTGCTATTTAAATCTGTGCTGTATTCTTTAGTATCCATTTAGTTGGCAACGTTTGAGATCAAGTGGCTTTTTTAAGGAGCAAAGTTTGAGCGACCATACCATATCGAACAAAGCTCTTATCCTAAGATATTCGAGCAACCTTGCATCTCTTCGTGTTGGTTTTGATTTGCCTTATATTCCAATACCAGAACTAGCTCCTTTTTTCTATTGTTGTAGATTGGCTAGACTCTAGAGTTCATTAAGAACTTGATTACTGCTTTGCTTTGTAGGGAGGGGAGAAGGGAAAGGAATGGTTTTTAGTTTTATGCCTCATAACCAACTTCAATCATCGAGTTGAAACTTTTTAGCTTTTCTTCCAAGAAAAGCCTAACAGTTAAATTGATTATGCATTTAACCTTTTGCTAGATGTTCATCTAGGCTGCAGACAAAGTAAACTGAGTTTGCTTGAGTTTCTTTTTGTAGTAGTTGTATGTCCAAGCATTGTTGCTACTGCGCCTTTCCATTTTTGTGCTTTCTCCTTTGCATGTCTTCCTAATCTTTCCTTGAATTCATAACTTTTATTTGTCATGCCAGGGAGTCCAGCGACTCGATGGGCATCTGTAGCTTTTGGTGCCGGGGTTGGAATTGGATCTGCATACACAGATTGTTCCAGTATTTTTGGTGGATATTCTCCGAAGTTGGCTCCTCCTAAGCTTAATGATGCTCCTGCACCCAAGGTTGGCCTAATGTGTTATTGAACTATGGGTTTAATCTTGTGGACTCTTCCTTTTCTAGGTTGCACATTCATGTTTTAATTGTCTAGTGGTAATCCTTTGTCTATTTAAATATTAGAATTCTCTTCAACCTATTAGCACTTATCTCAAGGTGTCCAATCCGTATATGCATTAGCACCAGTGAAACCATTTTGGGTTAGGTTATAAATGACCGATATCCAGTTTTGTGATCATCAACTTCAACATTCACCCATCCAACTCTATTAGAGTCATATAGGAGTCATCGGTCTGAATCAAAACATTGGTCACGATGAGTGAACTTTTTTCGTAAGATAATTTCTTATAACAATAACTAGATTTTTTTAAACGGAAAGAAATAAAAGAAATATCGTATAAAGTGAAACTGTGATACTGATGAAAATCAACATATCAAGGATGCTTTCCAATTTCTTGTCCAAAGTAGATGACGTTGTCAATTTTTCTGACACTTCTAGTTACATTCGATTAAGTTTTAAGTTTTAACTATCTAAAAAATCAGCATTATCAAGGATGCTTCTAAATTTGGTTTATTTCAATGGTATTCTACTTTTTATATGCTTCAAGAATCTCTATAAGAAGTTAATAATATATAGTTCTCTTTCTGTTTCCAGGATCAAGAGGAGTGAGTTGATGTATTTGACGTTCCTCTAGTTGACAAGTATAAGTTCAGTATTTCATAAGCTGATAACTGTTTAGTCTTTTTCCCGGGAGCCTCTTCTGAATATGTTGGTGGGTAAACAATTAACTTGATGCACCAAAAGTTTGTTACGAATCCCGTTATCTTTTATTCTGTAATTCTATCATGAGTATACACAATTTGAAGCGGAAAATGGAAACAACTCCTGTCCATGATTATTGTCTGTAGTCTGCAATTGATTTTCTGCTGAGTGTTGATATCAAGAGTTCCTTTTCAGATGCTTCATGACATAGGGAAGTTAAGGATGCATGCTTAGGTCATATTTTCTCTTATCTTTACTTTGTTTCTTTTGCAGCCCTTCTATTTCATTCTTTCTCATCTTTGTAAGGGAGAATTGTATGAGGGGCCAGTCATGGCTTTGGATAGACTGAGTAATTGCATTTTTGACCCGGGTACAATATAATTGTTCATAGACATTAGCATGTAAAAAATTCTTAGGGGAAGAGGGGAAATGCATTGTGTTTCTTTCTGTCATTACCTGCCTCCCGCTCTTGAGTGGCTTATATACCTTATTAAACTCTGTAGTCTGTCCTACTAGCTAGATTTTGAGATTCAGTTGGAGTTTCTTGAAATCATAACTAAGTTCGTTGTCCATATCGTTATTTTTCTCGTCGTAGCCATGTTCACCGATTTTACCTTAAAACAACCTACAAGATAACCATAAACACAGATGCATTCAGCTGTTTACAACTAGGCCGTCATGTAGCCAATTCCTCATTAAAGTAAAAGCCTGCTCTGCATCTTCATCCTCTTCCAAAGATCCGGGTCGATGGGCAAAGGCATGACCTCTTCCTTTGAAGATTACAACCTTGGACCCTTTGCCGATGATCTTCTCGAACTCCCTCAGAACACTAACCGGACAGAGCGGGTCGTTGTCTCCTGAAATGAACAAGACTGGCACCTTTATTTTAGATGCTGCTGCTGCGTCCATCCTGGTGCCATAAAATGAGACAGCGGTGCTAAAACAAGCACCCTGGTCTGCGGCTAAAACATCTATCACTCGCCCGCCTCCGAAGCAGAATCCGATGATGCCAAGTTTATTTGAAATTCCAGCGGCTGTAAACTCATCAACTATCCATTTTGTTGAGGTCGCAATGTCATTTGCAACCCTCTGAGGGTCTTGGCTAGCCAGCCATTGTTCGAACATTGTTTTCGGCCGGCTCTTTGCCCAGGGATCGCCACGAAACAGGTCGGGGACAAGGACACTGCAATTTCATTTAAGCATATGAGGAATGCATACACATATCTCAAATCTAAATAGAGTTCACAAGTTCACAGCAAGAAAATGGAAAAGAAAAGGGTGTTTAAAGGTTAAGAATCATACTTGTAACCATGGCAGGCAACTTGGTATGCAAAATCTCTTGTGGCTGAATCCTGAAACCCAAAAATGTCTGATAAAAGCAAAACACCTGCTCCATTATTGTTCTTCACTGCTGTAAAGAGATAAGCTTGAATATTGTCATCTCCTTCCCCAATTGAAAGCTCTACCCCATTTACTAATTCACATGCTTCATCTTCCACTTCCACTGCACTACACCTTACTCTTTCACCTCTGTTCTTTCCCAGTGATATTTGCTGATTTAAATTGCATTTTCTCTGAACACAAACTGAAACTTTAAAGTCACAATTTGCAGACATTTTTATACGATCAGTGACAAAAGTTTGATACAATTATAAGAGTTGAAAAGGATAGATGAACCGTACAAAAGTTGAGAGGGAGCGGAAGTGGTGATGATGGGTTTGGCGGGGCGGAGGAAAGCCTCTTCTGGCGGTGCAAAGGGAGGCGGAGAGCAGGGTGGTGGTGGAAGCCAACCCCATATCTTGTGTTTCTTCCGACAGATGAGTTTATTGGAGATATTTTGTAATTGTGGACAAATTCTATAATAGGCAGATTTGTTTATCCCTCCCCTGTGGTTTTGAAGTTCTAACTACTATGGGGATTTGTATATTTGTATCTGATTCTGACCCAACAAAATTTCTCTCTTTTTTTATGCAAGTATGGAGGCCCATTGTTTACATGATGGGCTATCTGTACAGTTGTCTTCTCCAACTCCAATCTAAGAGCAACACTGATCATTTCCTTGAACCAATTACCTTTTGTAGTTTGGGTGGTTGGGTTTTTTCTTGCAAGACAGAAGACTAGTGTTGTTGACATTGAGCCAAACAGTTAATACTTTTGTTGACCTTTAGGGATGGTTCCGTCCCCGAGAAGCTGCTGTATTTTGGAAAACATTTAAGAACTTTGTTGACCTTTGGGGATGGTTTAAATTTGGTATTTGAGATTCATGTTATCTGGACTTTGGGTGAGTGAAGGAAATTTTTTAAAAACTAATGTGAAGAATAAATATCAAGTATACAATTCAATACAACGTTTACTATTCAGACTCATTTTTACAATCACACACATGCATCAACGTATATTGAACGTTTAAACATGTTTGAATTTATATTCTTCTATGTATTGTATCGACAACAATGTCAATCGAGCTAAACTCAATTGACATATCACAATTTTATTTTAAAATATATATACATCTTTGAGTTTATTTTAAAAAATAAAATTTGATATGGAATTCCTTGAGTGATACCAGTTGTAAAGTATGTTTTTGTTCCTACCAGGTGATATAGGTTTGAGTAGCGTCGTCTGTGCGATGTGTGTATCTTTTCAAAAGGTTAAAAATGAAGAACAAATAGCATAATAAAAAAAATTCTCGGTTGATGGTTGTTTGCCAATGTAATTAGACTGGATAGCGGAGCAATCTGTCTGAGGCTCATGCATTTTGACGATATGCTACTCTCTATAAAAATATTTACTTTTCTTTGCACATTTGAGTTTTTGTATAAGATTTAATGGACTAATCCCCATTATTCTTTTTTTAAAGGTGTTGTATTTATAATATATTGTATAATTTTTTTAATAAAATTTAATTATCATTGTAAAAAAAAACGATGCAACATATTTAAACACAATTAATGTAACCTCATATTCTCGTTTATAATGTAGGTTATATTTATATTTTATATTACTAGCATAAATAAACATAAAACATAATGTGTATATATAAAATGTAATTAAAATTAACAACAATGTTTATAGAGGATAAACTCTAGCCGCATTATTTCTCCTTTTTTCTGTATTTACAACTTTTTTTAGATTTTATTTTTAGAAGATTGACGGCGGCATTATTTTTAATGTTGGTTGTCGACCGTTGGTTATTTTTCTTTTTTTTTCGTCCTTTTAATTTAATAAATTTATCTTTATAACACGTTTTCTTTTACCTTTTTATACGTATTTTTTTTGCTTCTTAGCACATTTTAGGCTTTTAGAGATATTTTTTTTTGTTATTTTTTCTATCATGATTGGATTTGACGTCACTATTACTGATCAAGATAACGCTCTTTTGATTATCCTGTTGATCTTTCTGGTTTGAACCTTCGAACTGGATCTAGATGCAAGTTTAGTCACCGCTCTTGTTCGCAATTGAGTTGTGGTATAAACGTATTGTTAACGTGTCCCAATTTTGTACCTTCATCTTTGAGCTTTGGTGATGTTTTGTAGCTACTTTGTTTCGAGTCTTTGAATTAAATTTTTATTTTTTCTTGCTTTTGGTGTTGTTTATGATCTAAAAACGTTAGTTTTAGTGTTTGTAAGAATATCTCTGAATCATGTTTGTTTACCCGCATTGGAAACTTTTATCTTGAATTTTTACTTTACTAATAAAACTAATATACTTATATTAAAAAAATGTAATTAAAATCAAAAGTAAATTAAAAAGAATTGCAAACAGAGATTTGGTTTGTGTGTTCCAAAGAAGATTAACTAAGACTAGTCTAGCCTAAGAATCAACAGTAAGCTTAACGACAATATGGAATGGAAAGCTTACAGTTACAGGGTCCGAGAGCAGACAGTCGGGTGAGCGGGTTGAAATACAGATTCGACTGGATTAAGTTAAAATCCCATCAGTCGCTTGCAAGCTTCAAATATTTTGGAGCCCCTCCTTTTCTTGGATTTGATTTCAAAATTATGAGATTCATCGACGGAGATCGGATCAGCATCATCGAAATGATGAAATATTTTGTAATATCCACCCCTGCCCGTGGAAACGCAATAAGAAGAAGAAGAAGAAGACGATGTGGATCTGGATCTCCTCATCGAGAACGCCCTTTTCACGGCGTTCTCGAGTGCGGAGCTCTGTTTCTCGGCTCGGAGGGCGACGGTGGACGCTGTCGAAACCGAACGGCTTCTGCTCAGTATCACCCCGAATGTCTCCCCTTCTGATGATTCAAGAGGTCGACCGGCGTGTAGCTTTGGGAACTCCATCGCTTCGCCTTGTTTGGTGGCCGGAATTTGATGAGTTATCGATGGTTGTTGCTGTTCATGCATTTGCCTCAGATCACTGAGAAATGGAAACTGGGGACTTGATTTTGTAGCGGGTTGGTTAGGCCACCAAAGAATCAATATGTGTCTGCGTTAATTTATTGCTTTCAGACGTCGATCATTTTTGACTTATTGTGATTGAAGTCCTTAAACTTTTGAAAACAAATCAATTACACCCCTATTTTTTTGCATGCAATTAAGTTTCGAATCAATAAATTGATTCAATTAATTCCTTTGACTAATTTTGATCATCAATTTTTAACAATTTTTTTCGCTGAGACATTATTGCCCCTTGACACACTACATTTATGTCTTGTGACATTTACGAATTTTTCAACAACAAAAAACTCTTTTTTATAAAAAAATATTAAAATATTTTTTAAATAAAATAAAAGGTTCTAGAAATATCAAGTGACAATACTGTAACTCGATACGTTGCACTGAAATTTAACAATTAAGGTTGGTCAAATAAATGAATTAATGGGATTTTGGACTATAAAAATTGAGTGCAAAAAAATTAGGGGCTCAATTGATTCCCCCAAAGTTAAAGTACTCATAATACCTTTAAAACATCAATTTTTTTTATAAGTTAATTTTTTATTAAGAAAGAAGAGTTATTCAGGTGACTCGTTAAAAATCTTTCTAAATTTAAATAGAGGAAAAAAATACGCATGGTAAGTTACAAAAACACAATAAAACCAATCAACTAATTAATACACCACATTCATGCAATACCACTGAGATCCTTATGAACAACGACTAAGGCTATATTTGGAGGTTGTAAAAATGTCCTCTTACCCTGCACCAGACCAAAACCATACTTGACTATGTTATCCGTCACAGTGTTTGCTTCGCAATATATCTGAGCAAAATAAACTTACTAATCCCTTGGGACCATCACCCCAATGTAATGAATAAGCGAGCAATACCTACCACCAGTGGATCGCTTCTGCAATAGCTTAAACACATCACCATTATCCAACTCTACCCACACACGGCGAACACCCAACTCCCATAAAAGACCGAGACCTTCAAACACTCCCATAACTCTGCCTCTAACACAAAGAAAATACCGATAAACTTAGAGAAACCCATCAACCATTCTCCCTGGTCACCGTCAATCACCCCTCCACACGTTGTCCGACCATCCAACTGACACCAAGCCCCATCAATATTCAGTTTACACCACTCATTCGTAGGACATGTCCAACTCGCAGTACCATGATCCACCGTATGATGCGGTTGGACAGGTTGCGCTTGAAATCCCTTAGCCGTAATGCACTCCTAAGCCACCCTGCGGCTCGCAACTAAGATTGACTCATGGTCTGCATTTAGTGGGTCAAAAATAAGTCGATTCCGATTCTTCCATATTACCTACAACATGGAACCAAAAAATAAACGCCACTCCAAAGGACCACCTGCCTCAAAATCTGAAAACCTTAGATTATGCATGATCCAAGCCTGGAAATCCATTGCACAAAATAACGTCCATTTCTCCGGCCGAACAATACATCTCCTCATATCATCATCATCATCATCATCATCCCCACACACGTCACAACTCGTATCATGTGTGAGATGGCGACGCTCCTGTTCGACATTAGTTAGCAAGCGACCATGCGCAAGCAGCCAAAGAAAAACCTTTATCCGCTGTAGGCCCCTAAAGTGCGAAATCTCTTTCCACAGCGGGTCATCACCTTAGTCTGTAGGATTCACCCGAGCACTAGCTATATGCAGACCGGACCGAGAAGCGACGATCAAGCGTAAGCTTCCAAGTTCCAACCCACAGAATCCAGTGGTGCTGCAAGAGCTGGCGGAAGTCGGAACAACAACCGCAATCCTCATGAGCACAGGCAGTGGCAACAACTGCTCCAAATAAAGACCAATCCCACCCACCATCGAGACAATAGGGGTAAAGGAATTACCCACATTGGTGTTAGGCGCAACCCAATCTCGTAACTGACCAACATCTCTTTTGATCAAAAAAAAAAAAAAAAAAAAACTGACCAACATCTCTAACCCAATTATCGCCCCAGAAGTCAACCGACTCCCCATAACCACATTCCACGTCACATTCCGATAGAGGTGGCAATTGAGTCGTTTATTTTGGGTCATTTCGGTTCGAGTTAACTTTCAGTTCGGGTTACTTTCGATTCAGGTTTGGTATGGATCAAATCGGGTTTGAATCGAATTTAGCATGGGTCTATGGTATTTTGGGTCGGTTATTAAGCCGGGTCAATATTTGATCGGTTGACTTTCGGGTCAGGTCAATATCATGTCGGTTGACTTTTCGATTCAGGTCAATATCGGATCGATTGATTTTTCAGGTCGAGTTAATCTTTAGATGTTCAGGGCCGTTCAAGTTGATTTAGGTATTTTTCCAAAGTGTATATATAATTATTGATATTTTTTGTAAAAAATGTGTTTTTTTGTCAATCTTATCATGTAGGCTTAGTTTCAACTCTTAATTGTTTAATGTTTCAAATTGAACTAACATTAAGGAATGCCAATTTGATCAAATTGAACATATAAGGCGTGTTAGAATTTATAACTTGAATTCCGTAATGTGACCATTATCAAGTTTTAACTAGTTATTTTCTATTTTTTAAAGTAAAATTTTACTTAGTATTTAACTAGCTATTTTCTATTTTCTATAAGGCTTGTTAGAATATATAACTTGAGTTCCGTAATGTGATCATTATCGAATTATTTATTTTTTATTTATGAATAAAATTAATTTAAGTATATTTTAATTGTTAAACATTTAATTAGGTATTTAAATTTTTACTTAGTTATTTAATTAATATTATAAATTAAATAAATGAGCAAATCAAACAAACAAGTATATATTTATATAAAAGTTGGCGTGAATATATATATATATATATATATTAAACCCAAAGTTAGATTTCATATATATATATATTAAACCCAAAGTTAGATTTTAACTTTTTCACTCCAACTTTATATATATATATATATATATATATATATATATATATATATATGATGTACTTTGTCTTTAAATTGGTATATTTTTGTTTGAATTAAAATAGTACTTTTAAATTTTAATTAATTTAAATAAAAGATCAAATCAAATAAACAATTATATGTTGTGAATAAAGTAAAGAAGAACAATAGAGATAAATAAGAGCAAAGATGAGAGACAAAGAGATAGACTTTTATTATATTCTCAATGTAGGGTTGTGCAATGCTTTCTTCAAAAGTCTATATTTATAGGTATAAGATGGAAACACTAATTCCAATGGGTATTAAACCCTAATAATAAAACCTATTAAAATCTCATTTAATATATAGATATCCACCATAAATAAAGATATTCATAACACTTCCCCTTGGATATCCATAAAGATAATGCACCTCGTTAACTTTTACCGACGGACAAAAGGGAAATTCCGACAGACAACCTACCGTCGGTAATACGCTTGTCGGTATACATTTATACCGACAGACAAAACCGTTGGTATAGATGTACTAACCTTATACCGACGGACAAAACCGTCGGCATAGGTATGGGCTACCCCGACAAATTAGGGGATATATTCCGACGGAAAATTGTCTGTCGGTATATATTACGGCTTTTACCGACGGTTTGTCCGTCAGTATAGCCTTTATCTTTACCGACGGTGTGTCCGTCAGTATAGCCTTTATCTGTACGGACGACTTGTCCGTCGGTATAGCCTTTATCTTTACCGACGGTGTGTCCGTCAGTATAGCCTTTATCTGTACGGACGGTTTGTCCGTCGGTATATACTACGGTATTTACTGACGGGTTATCCGTCGGTATAGCTTTTACTGACGGTTTTTTTTGCGTCGGTATATGTATCATGTAAGATCTATATATAATATTTATACCGACAGTGTTGTCCGTCGGTATAGGTGTAATTGGTATGTATTTGTTTATTAAATATTAATAAATTATTAATAATTCTATTATTTTTATTTAATATTTTTTATTTTAAATATTAAGATTACTAAAACTATTATAACAAATAATATTTCATTTATTAAAGGGAAAATATTCGATTTAAAGATAAAATATTCGATTTAATGTTCAAATAAAAAAGTATGTCATACATAATAAATAAAACATGTACCTACAAGTCTAGTACAGCCGAAAGAAATATGCAAGCAAATATTTTTTTCTTAATAACTTACATAATAAAAGCTAGAAATAATTGATGATCCTCCTCTATTGTGTGCTTGGATCATTTGCATTTGTATTCTGTTGATTTGTTGAAGGCAAGGATTGACTGGTACTATTGATTGCTGCTGAAGCACTACCAGCATCAGGAGTTGCCTATTAAAAATAATTAAAATAATGAATTTAAATAAAAAATGAATGGAGTAATAAGAAACAAAAATATTTTGAATACCTCTGTATCAACTATACGAAGCAAAGCATCCATATCAGGCACATGTAGATCTGGACGTTGTTGTTGAAAGTAGGGTAGAAAACAAGTTTCAAAAAGTTTTTCTAATTTCGCAACCTTAGATTTCAACCCTTCCACTTCTTCAGTATTTTGGACTGATTGTGAAGGTCCAGATTCCTAAGAAGAACGAGTGTGAACCGTCCCTACACAACGAACACGTCCTCTTCTTTCTGGTCCCTTAACTTGAACAAACACATCATTTGACCATGAAGTTTGTGATAAATTCTCAGAAGACGAACTTTCATTTCTCTTCTCTTGAATACGTTCCTAAAAATATAAGCAAGTTAAACATATAATATAATAATTATATTATATTTATACCTAACACATATACAAGACTTAATAATAATAAATTACCACAACAACCGCAGCCGTGGAATTCACGATGCTTCCATCTTTGCGTGTACGGGATCGAACATAGACATCAGCTCGTGTTGGTGGAATTCCATTAGATTCTGTAGTCTGACATTAAGAAAACAAGAGATATTAGAAACAATTGTTATTTTTCAAATCAATGGTAATAATAAAGAAAATTATACGCACCAAGTCTTCAACAATCCGAGGGAAAAATCTTGTTCTTGTGCAATGTGGTTCACTTAGCTTTGACCTATTTGATCTATTTGTGGCACTTTGTTCCTATTTGAATTATAAGTAATAAATTGTTAATAAAAGTTTAAACATTAAAGTTATAGAAATTATAAAATCGTAGTATCTTACCATTACTTTTGAGGACAACCAATATTCAACAAGTGTTCTCAATTGGTCCAAATTCACTCGTGGATCCTTGCAATTTTCAACGATCTGCTCTACAGCTTGGTTCTCATCAAATATTTGAGATTTCAATTCATTTTTCCACTGCCTCCATTTGGTATTCATATCTGAGAGAACTCATTTCTTAACACGTTTTAATGTAGCTTCATCAACACCTTCCTCAGAATCAAATAGTTGGAATTGAAACTTTAACTGCATTAACAAAATAATTAGGTATCACAATCCAAGAACAATTATTATTTAGCACCAAAAGAATAGAAGCATATTGTTTCTATAAAAGCAATGTTTGTTTTCTCAAAGTCAAAGGACAATCCAAAACAGATCATGTAATTCTAAGAGAGAAACTTAAAGAATACAAGCATATTGTTTCTGTATAAGTACAACCTTGTTTCTAAGAATTAACTTCATTTTAAAATAAGAAGCATTGAATTAGTGCACATACCTCGACCGTGGACCATATTTCTTCCTTCTTATTGTTCGGCATCTCATGCCAATTCAAATAACTAATTGGTGCAAATTCAGCCTTTCTCACCATCGTTCCTATGAAGCGACATAAGCAAGTTGATTCTTCACCCACAGGTTGATATAAATTGTTAATTTTGAAATTAACGCGTTGTCCCTCTGGCAGCTCCCAAATATCCAACATAAGTGTTTTTCCTCGTACTTTCTTACGATTAATGTTCTCTACATGAATATGATTTAAGTGCAAATGAAACTCAAACAAAAAATTGTATTTGAACCGTTAATTTGAGGTGAACATATCATACCTGATGAAGGTTGTGATTGTTCTTCACGAGATTGTTCTCCACCTACTCCTTGAACTTCTTCAGATTGTTGTGATTGTTGTTCTTGAGATTGTTCCTGATGCTGAGCAGATGTTGCTCGTTGTTCTTCACTTTGAGCACGAGATTCAGAGTTTCTAGATGAAGAAACAATGCTAAGACGTTTTTGTTTCGTCATATTGTTCAAAGTCCTGCAAAATTCAATATAAAATATGAGTAACTTATATTGTAACAACATCTTATTGTCAGCAAATCTAGTATTAAAAATTTATACTGCAATTGCAGAAAAAACTATTAATGAAGTACCACATTCACTTACTAAATCTAGTATTAAATAACACAAAAGTATCAATTTTAAATTCAAATTTCTTACTGAAACTAAATTTATAAAAAAATAACAATAAAGTAACACATTCAATTACTAAGAAGTTCTCATATTGTAGTTGCAGAAAAAGATCAATAAAAGATAACATCCAATCCATTAGCTCATAATTACAATAGAACATGTACAAAAGATGACATATAGTTCTAAAACATGTCTTCTCCATTTTCTTCATTAATTGGATATTCCTCTATATTTTCATTTTCCATATCTGGAGTGACATCCAAGCCATTAGCACCATCATCATTTCTGATCCAACTTGAAACACTAGTGTCAGTAGAATCATCTAAAATCGATTGTTCAAGTTACCCATCTTTGTTAAAGGATGTCGCATCACCCATATCGAACACATCTCTAAGCTTAGCATGTTTGACGATTTGCCAACCAGATTGTCTTTCATCCTTAACAAAATAAACTTTCTTAACTTGTGATGCTAACACAAATGGATCATCAATTAAATTGTCCCCTTTGTGTGCCAAATGCGAGAAATTCACAAGCGTGAAACCAAATTTATCTTTCTTGCAACCTCTATTGATATCAACCCAATCACATTTAAACAATACAACTTTATATTGACTTGAATAATTCAATTCAACGATATCTTTCAAAGCACCATCATCAATTAAGCACATTTTTTTTTACATCAAACTAAATTATACCACAAAATCAATCATTACATACATTTTTTTAAAGATCTAGTAAGTCAACAACCAACTCAACTAAAACTGACATAACAAAATAACTAATCTGTTACATAAGGAGAAATCAAGAAATGAATAGCTGCACTAGAGAGACGAGAGAAAGAGACTTTTGGATCTTAACCAGAGATAACAAGGGGGAACATCATGCAGATAAGACACATTCTACTGATATTTTTAAAATTTCTTCAGACTTTGGAACAGTTCCTATACAAAAGAAAGGTGATCGACATGATTATAAGTTTTGTTTTACTATAAATATTATATTAGGATTTTTCCTGCATCCATTTTCTTCAGTTTGTACTTGTAAGTCATTGTATTGTGGGGGGTTTCCATTTTAATTTGTTATGATGGTGCAGAAGAAGCAATAAAACACAAACACAGTCCCAAAAGAGAGAAAACTGGTGTTAGTGAAAGTGGATCAAGCTCAACACAGATAGAGGAAATAAATAATGTAATTTTGGGAGGAAAACTTTCAGAACAAAAAGAAAAAAAAGGATGGAGCATCAAGGTAGAATATTGCCTATGCATATTTTGGATGTGCATTTATTACAACAATAAACATGATCCCCAACTTTTGTTTCTTCTTCGCAGACATCACAATCCTCAAGAAAAACATGTGATATTTAAATTAATTGTCAACAATAAGATGATGAAATTGAGGTGAAAAGGAAGAGCTTTACCATAATCAAAGGGAGATCAAATCATACAATTGAAGAAAGATCCTCGTAACTTCATTTTTTTTCTTGACAAGTCACTCTCAATTCTCAAACTAACATAATCATTTTCATCTTTGAATTCTCAAACTAACATATAATTGAACAAATCATAATCATTATTAATTGACTGTCAAATGGGAAAAATTTTACCTCCAACTTCTCACTTTCAGCCTTAAGTCTGTCAATTGACTGTCTCAGCTCCTTTACTCTAGTATCAGCATTGGAAATCAAAGACTGCAAAAACAAATAGTAGGATTATAATAGCTTCCACGTATTGCCATTCATTATTAATTGTTAAGATGATTATGTAGTTAAAATCTTGTAACAAACTCATTCCAATTTGTATTGATTTTTATAATAATAAAACCTTGAAAATTCTAAATTGAAGAGTAATAAGGAAAAATAGTCAGATAAGAATGACATAGTTCAACAAATAAAATCTCACAATCTACAAAATATGTTAAAAGAAAATACATAGACATTGTTGTTGTTGATATAAGAATGTAAAGAATTTTGAGAATTGCTTGCTTTTCATCTCTTGTACAAGACAGTGTACAAATATCAAGATCACACGAGACATTCTATTTCGCATTTTTTCAGTATAAATATCTACAGGATGGGATGAGGGAATGGGTTGCAAATGTTCGAATTTAAACCCCTACCTACTAGCTGCCATATCTTAAAGGTGGCTGCATGAATCAAACAGACTAAGCCCCGAGTAAGTTCTATTTCATATTCTTTTGCATGTGAAAATCGAAAGCATTATATACAGTCTATAGAAGGGAAAAGTTAATATGCAGCAATAACAACAGCAGAGCAAATGCAGTTAGGATGTTCTAAAGAAATATCACTTATGATATCCGTGTTACACCATTACTGAGTCGTAGTACAGAAACAATATGCTTGGTTTGAAAACCCTTGGGAGGATGCAACAAATTGCAAATTGCGTGCAAATCTTTACAAGAACCACAAACTCAAAAGCTTTTCCATGCATGCAAATCCCACAACTAAAATTCCCAGGCTAAAAATTCAACCAAATTCAAAGCCTTGTAACGTTATAGACACAACAAAAATCTTTCTCAGTATATATAGAAAGATACATACATTATACATAGATAAGAACTACATAAAACACACAGAAAAATAGATTAAAAGAATCCAGAAAAACAAAATCCAAGTAGAAAAACAAAGAAAGGGAAAGAAAGAGAAGTGATATACCTTTGGGATTTTGCTGAAAGGGAAAAGAAACAACACTAGAGAGCAATGTTCTATCTTACTGAGCTTGAATTCTGTCCCTCCGTTTCACAAAAAAAACGCTTTTTTTTTCAGTTTTGGACCTTTTTGTTTTTTATAATAAACCAAAAAAAGCAAACATCAGCTTCGACAACACTGTTTACATATCTTCTGAAACCTTCATCTAAAAGAAGAGAAAGAAGAAGAAGGAATGACCCTTTTCAAGTTCAGTAACTCACCAGTCACCACCGTTAGCTCCAGAATATCACCGGCGAGCAAAGGTTTGATTTGGGAGAAGAAGGTAAACGATCTACAGCCGACGGAGATGATTGGGAGGCGACGGCTGGAAATATCGATGAGTTTGGGTAAAGGTTTGATTTGGGTAAATTAAACGATGAGTTTTATTAAATTAATAAAAAAATAAAACCCAAAAATTTTTTAACTTGCCTATACCGACGGCTGGAAATATCGTCGGTATATATTTAACCTATACCGTCACACAAGTTTACCTATACCGATGGACAGGTTAACCTATACCGACAGTCCCAATAAACCGTCGGTATAAACTACACCTATACCAACAAACACAAAAACTTGTCGGATTATGGTTCACCTATACCGACGGTCCAAATAAATCGTCAATATATATTACATCTATGCCGACGCATTTTTAGTTACCGTCGGTATATACCACATCTATACCTACAAATTATGTATCTGCCGGTATACATTAGGACTTTTATCGACAGTGTTAATTTCCGTCGGTATATAGTATCTATAGTGAAGCATTATGTCCGTCGGTATACCCGGGCGTCAGTATATGTACATTTTTTTGTAGTGTGTGGGAAAAAATTCTTAGTAAAGGAAAAAAAGTACACACATCTTTGATACGCATAACATGTTGCCTTATTAAAAACCTTACCAGGAAAACCCATAAGTACAAAACCTCGGTTAAGGGAAAAAGAGTAACACGTATTTACTCTCCCTCATAAAAATATCACATAAGATATTTGAATCTTCATAATTCAATCTTGAATATAATCTTCAAATGTTGAAATAGAGTATGCACTAGTGGATAAATCTTCTAAATTATTGCTTGAAATGATTCATCAAATACTATTCTTCTGAAGATCATGAGGGACAAAACTTTAAAGAGATATGTTTCGTTTTATCATATTTGATGTATCCAACTTGAGATATAAATTCTGCATTATCGCTACATAAGATGGCTTGCATCTTATCTTGTGAAAGCAATTCACATATCTTCTGGATATGTTTAGCCAAACATATATTTTGGCTTTGCCTCATGCATAGCAATTATTTAAAGGCAATGGTCTCGTAGCACTTAGATAGTATTTATGGACCACCCAAGATACGATACTTCCAGATTAATTAATGTATATATGGTGCTTTTAGACCAAAAATATCATTACATTTTTTCGAGGGCGGAATGGATCTTTGTTTACATTAAGAGACCTAACAACCAAATAGTGATCAACGAATATACATTATGCATGTAAAGTCTCTTTAAATATTTTTCTGTGTATGCCGATTGCTGCCCAAGGATTCCATTGTTAAGGAGATCTCTTCATGAGTCTCAATGAATCGCCAACATACATAATAAAAACAAAGACAAGTTCAGAGCTAAATCTCTTAATAAAATGCTCTGAAAATTAAATCATTCTTATAGCCTTCCGCTAATAAGTATTTAATAGGGCGATTGTACCAAATATGCCCAAAATGTTTTAATCCATAAAAGATATATTTAATATAATTGAATAATGTTCTCGAGAACTTGAATTAACTGCTTCTGGCAATCTAAATCCTTCTAGAAGCTTCATGTAAATGTTGTTATCAAGAGGCTCATATAAATAAGATGTAACAACATTCATTAGGCGGAAACTGAGTTATTTCATTTATTGTCAGATTATCTAAAAGTAACTGCATCCACCACCGAGAAATATATTTTCCTCATAATTAATTTCATGTCTTTGTGAGAATCTTTGTGCAACCAAACGAACTTATATCTAGTGATTTCTCCTTTTGATTTATCTTTCTCACAAAGGCTCATTAATATCCACGAGCTTTACACATTGCAATTACGGGCTATAGGCCCAAATACTTCTCTTTTCGAAAGAGATCTTAGTTTCGCCTCAATTGCCTCTTTCCATATTGACCAATCATTTCTTTGTATACATTGTCCAATTGACAATAATTCATGATCCACGCCATCAAATAAAATCTCTAGTGCTATATTGCATGCAAATGTATTATCGACGTTGATTTGATTTCAGTTCCACTTATACCAGACATGACATAATCTGTTAAGATCTCTTTATTATCATGTACATGAGTCGTGTTAATGTCTCTATTGGAGACCTTTTAATCTCTTCTTGAGATTTTCATAATTCATTGATTCCTCGATTAGACAATCATAACTATAGCTCCCTTCCCTTTATTCTGAGGATTTTTATCTTTGGAACCTACTTGTCTACCACGCTACAAGCGTAAGTTAGACTCATTAACAACTAGAGTTTGTTCTTCCGGAACATCAAATTTAAACGAAGCATTCATAGCTGGTATATGTGACTTAGTCACTCTATTAGGGTCAACAAAATCATCTGACAATTGATTTGCTAAATGAATTATCCTTTGAACTTATAATTCACATTGTTGAGTACGTGGATCAAACTAAGATAATGATAATTCATTTCAATTTATTTCTTTTTCTAGCTATTTTATTTTCTCCCTTAATGTTGGGAAAAATGACTCATTAAAATGATAGTAGTAAATCGAGCTGTAAATAAATTCCCTATCAGAAGCTCAAGATATTTAATTATCAAGGGAAATTTGAATCTGACATATATTCCCAACCTCCTCTGAGAACTCATCTTTGTGCGTTGTGGTGGAGGAATCAGAACATATACCGCACACACACACAAAAATCTAAGATGAGAAATATTTGGTTTTGACCAAAAACCATTTGTAATGGGGAGAACTTATGATAATTTGTTGGCTTGATGCGAATTAGTGGTACTACAAGTAAAATGACATGTCACCAGCATTATCAAGACCAATTGTCTTTATAAGGTAATCAGGAAAATGTGCTCATAATTTTATCAACTGAGCAAGTAGCCTCGCAAACACCAAGTTACGAGTTGATAACAAGGATACATATGACCATCTATTCGATGCATCGGTTAAAATCGTAAAATATCTAGATAGACTGTAAGAAAGGTGTATGGGCCCACATATATCACTTTGTATCCGTTCCAGAAAATTAATATATTCACAATCTATCTTAGCTGATGATGATTGAATAATCGATTTGCTTTAATAGCAAGTATCACATGAAAAATGTTACCTTGAAGAAAATTTTAGTTCTTCAATAATGACCACATAAAAGTGTCAACAAATTTTTGCATCATAATTGAATCGGGATGGCTTAACAGGTCATGCCAAATAATAAAGTTATCAGTAAACTTTTGATTTACAATAGCATGGGCCTCAATTTGTACTAATTCTTGTGTAGTACAATATGGATGACAGTGCATATATTTTTTTCAAGATTTTATTATTGACTTGCGTTATACTTGTAATATTGAGATACTCGGCCCCCTTCGACTAATATTCTCACTATATTTTTGCAAATATCTTTAAAATTCAATAAGTTTCTTTGTGTCTTTGACGAGTATAATGCACTGTGAAAATGGAATATAGTTCAATTTGACAATAACATATTTGCTCAGTCGAAGCCTTATATGATATTAGTACTTCATGATATAATACTCACATTATTCCTTTGCATTTTAAATGAGAAAATATGCATAGTTATGCACCTTTCAAAATGTGCTTTGTTTCATTCACTTCGGGGAATGAAAAATATTAAATATAGCACATCATATCAAATCGGTTATCTATCAAAGATAAACCCTCAAGAACTTATTGCTCTTACGAAGTATTGATATTTTAGTGCTTTGAGAAATAGTACTCATATTTTTCTCTTGCATTTAAATGGGAAAATATTTCTTACGCTTAAGTATAGTATGAGTACTTGCACTATTTGGTAGGCATAAATAGCCACAATTCATTGTATATTTTATTTCGAAAGTAATCATATTCTTCAAAAAAATAAATTAACATAAAGCATAGATAAATAATATGTAAAACAAGTTAATATAAAGTAAATTAACATAAATAAATAATAAAATTAACATAAAACAAAATAAATAAAAGATCGATTATTCCCTTTAGAGGTTATAAGAGAAATAAAATAAATGATGAACTATTCCCTTCAAGGATTATGAAGAAATTAACAATATCCAATTGAGTTAGACTAACAACGCCATAATTATTTTCGCCATAAACAAAACTTGTTTATATTTTCTTTCATTTATCAATCATGCTTATGGATAAAGTCCATAATACTTTAGCGTTTGACAAGTACGAGGCCAATGGTTTGTACCATCGTATTGATAACATGAAGATTTTGATATGATATCTATCATTCTTGTCATCCTTATAATCCCACTTTCGGTGGATATAAACATTCTCAAAAGGATCATCTTATCCATGTCTATTTTTTATAGCCTCAATTGTGACCACAATTGCTAATGTGACATTTATTTTTTTCGCTATAAAAATATCACATTCACTTCAGGGAATGTAGTAGAGGCCAATAGGTCTTTAAAACATCATCAGTGATACTCTGACACATAACTGAGTTTTATTCACTAACCATATAGTGAATTATCATGTTTGCATTCACATTAAGGAATGAAACAAATCCAATAATCGCATGGAATAAATATCATGCTTGCATTCACTTCAAGAAATGACATAAGTCCAATAATCACATGGAATAAACATCATGCTTGCATTCACTTCAGGGAATGCCTCCCATAATTTTTTTTGGATCAAGATGATTTTCGTAACTTGAACTTGTGAGAAGTCTATAATCGAATTTTTTTACACAAAAATAATATTGCTTTCAAGCAAATATAGATTTTATAACAATCATACTATTAAAGAATAATTGAGCAACCAATATATATATATACAATACTTATAGAGAACAAAGATTTTATCCTCATACGCGACATTGTTAAACCAGTCCACAAGGTCCTTTAAAAATAACCTCATTTGAGACCAGTAGCCTCGCAGAACGGGATGTCCAGCCAATCGATATTAATTTTACTCTCAAGGAGAATAGAGATATACATGACCAAGACAGCTCCGCATAATCTCTTTTGTCTTTCCAAGCCATTTAAAGATATCATGTAAAACTCAAAATATGGTTAAAATACTAACTTTAACAAAAAAACATAAATATAATCACTACAAAATAATTGTCATTCTCAAACAAGTAAACAACCATAAGGATGTATAAATAAGAATGATTAATCAATCACTATATCAAAATATATGGTAGATGTAGTTACCAATATCTTGTTAAAATCTTTTTCGAGAATTGTCGACAAGAACCACGGTAATTGAGTTATTCTATGGCTGCACTAACACCGAACAACCAAAGATTTTTTAAAAATTGAAAGTCAAGTTAAAGATCAAAGAAAGAAAGAGAATCGATAATTAAAATATAATTGAGGGAGAAGAACTTATCTTTGATTCATGCTAGTATCAAATTCTTTTCAATAACTCCTTTAGGATTCGAACGACAAAACACCTCAGTTGGTTAGAGTCTCGTGCTGATAACGTGTTGTGAATAAAGTAAAGAAGAAAAAGCGAGATAAATAAGAGCAAAGATAAGAGACAAAGAGATAGACTTTTATTATATTCTCAATGTAGGATTGTGTACAATGCTTTCTTCAAAAGTCTATATTTATAGGCATAAGATAAAAACTCTAATTCCAATGGTTATTAAACCATAATAATAAAGCTCATTAAAGTCTCATTTAATATATGGATATCCACCATAAAGCTCATTTAATATATAATGTTATGAATATTTTTATTTATGGTGGATATCCATATATTAAATGAGACTTTAAATTTTAACTTTTCACGCGCGCACACACACTTGGTATATTTTTGTTTTAGTTGAAATAGTACTATTAATTAGTTCAAATATCTTCACATCTCTCTTTAAATAAATATGTTTAGTTTCATTAAAAATTCTCACAAATCCTGAGGCATATACTAGAGTAGAGAGAAATTTATTGAAATTATTTAGTATTTTTGTTAGGATGATCAATCAATGTGATTTGGCCAAGATGGAGGTGAACTGACAATTTAAAAAATGAAGGGAAGCAAATAGAAAGGTAAAAATTGAGACACAAGGGTTTATATTGGTTCAACATTCTAACAAGATTTACATCCACAACCTTAGCTTCCCAGTAAGGATTTTCACAAATTTACTATGAATTTCTTCTCCTTTTCTAGGCTAAGGAGCCAACCCTTTATACAATCAAAGCTTTCTACCCAAAGATTTGATCAAACTCACTCTTTTACAAGAAATTTAATAGCAAACTGTAATTCCTCTCAAAGGTAAAGTGTTTGCCCAATTCCAAGTTTACTCAAACCCCAATACTTGAATAAAATGAATACAATTAAAAAATTAAGTGGTTTACAAGATTTGACTCTAACAGGCTCAAGATGGTTGGATTTTAGCTTAAATACTTAAGATTTGTTCAATAGTTGTTGCCATAGCTTTGAATACTTGTTTATATATCTCTTCATTGATTTCTAGCCATTTAAGTGGTTGATATATTGAATATAGTTGTTCGGCTGTAATTTTCCCACAATAAATGTTTTTTGCCAACACTCAATATCGGCATACGGTCTGTTGTATCGGTACCTGTCAAAAGAATAAATAATCGTTGTATAAAAGGGTATCGATACACAAGAGGGTGTATTGGTACGAGAAGTCAGTTTTACAAAGGCATACCAGTACGGGCCGTACCGTATCGGTACTGGTTTTACTCACTGAAATTTGACAACTTTAAGAATACAAAAGCATATCAGTACACCTAAGGGTGTATCAGTACGATATAACTAAAATTTTAAAGCTTTTGATTCCAATAAACTGACAAGGTAACAGTCATTTTATTAAATGTAAGATTTTAAAAATTTAAATTCCCCGTGTTGGTACGAGTAAAGTCGTGCCGATACGCAAAGCTTATTTGGTTTCCAGGATTGAATGGCGTACCGATACGACTATATGTGTATCGGTACCCAATAGCCATTATGTATAAAATGTTTCTAGTAGCTAAGACCCATATAGATATAACTGGACCAAAATCGGTTATTTGAGTACTAAAAACACTTAGAAAATATTTTGGGTTTTAGTTTTTGACTTAGAAATAATTTTAGTTCAAATCTTTGTCCTTTTGTGAGCATTTTTTAGTACTTAAAAATTTATTCAAAATTATAATTTAGTCCTTTAAAATCATTGTTATATCAAAATCAAATATTGGTTTTACAATTTTCAATAAGATAATTTCTTAGAAAATAATCATTACGGTTATTTAAAATTTTTAATAAGATATTTTGGATTGAATCATAAATTTAGAAGAAGTTCGGGTCGTGCAGAACAATTCGAAGACTTGCTAGAAGATTTGCGTCATGGCATCAAATTCTTAAATACACACGTATTAGACAATTGATTATATTTATAGTATTACATATCATGTTTCATTTTTTAAAAATTTTTAAAAGCTTTCACAACGTCTTTTCTAATTTTTTTAAACTAAGAATAACATTGTTTATTTTAGAAAAAAAAATACAAATATATCAAATCACGTTCTTGAATATTTAAAAATATTTTTTAGAGTTACTTCATGACTATGTGATAATCTATTGTTTTTTTTAATTTGTGTTAAATTTCTTGTGTTATCTTAAGTCCTCTTAATTAGATCTATTTATCATTCGGTTTATGTTTTTTGTTTTGATAGTCATGGAATCAAATGCTAATGCATGTGAGGATCAAGTTGATACTAGCAACGTTTTAGTACCGAAATTATAATTTATTTCAAAGAGACAGAGTAAAGTTTAAATTTTTTTTGTATTGACTCGACACAAACTAAGGATGGAAAAGAGATGGCACTTATTAAGTATTGTAAATTTGCTTCGTTCATATGTAACTCACATTATAAAACCTCTAATATGCAAAAAGACATTAAAAATGTAAACACTATATTGCATATAAGGATAGTTTGGGAGCAGATAGAGAAGAATTAGGAAATCATGTGTTGAGTGGATCGATTAAATGATCAAGACCAAGAGGGGGTGAATTGGGATTTAAAAACTTTGTGGAGTGAAAGGGCAATTTAAAAATAAAGAACAAGGGATTTTAGAGTGGTTCAAGTTCCAAATGAACTCTACATCCACTACCTTAGCTACCACTAAGGATTTCAACAATTCACTAGTTGTTCTTCCCCTTTTCAAGGCTTAAGAGGTAACCTTTACACAATCGGTCAAATTTTCTACCCAAAATTTGACCAAACCCTCACAAATAATCAAAGAAGAAATTGGACAAGAAGTATATCTCTCAAATACAGATTTGTCCCTTGAAATACAACACTCAACCCAAATTTGAAGATAGAATAAGAATTGGATACAACACAATTTGGGAATTACAAGAGATTGGAAATTTGGCACATTTGAGGTTGGATTTTTGCTTGAATGTTTGTCTTTTATGCAATAGTTGTTGCTGGTCTTCAAAGAGCTTCAATTTATACCTCCCTTATCAATTCTAGTCGTTTGGGTGGTTGGAGAATTGAATAGAGCTGTTGGGACCCTCTTTTTCCACCATAAATGCACTTCTGCAGCTATATGTATCGGTACACGGGGAGCTGTATCGATACATGTCTCAAAAAAGAAAGAGCCGTTGTACATAATAAAAAGGGGGTATCGAAACGCACGTATGCGTATCGATACGAGACAGAGAGTGTATCAAAACGGATAAGACCGTATCGATACCTTTTTCTCAACTTAGCTCACTGGAAGTTTCCGTTTCGATACGGGACATAGAGTGTATCGAAACGGATAAGACCGTATCGATACCTTTTTCTCAACTTAGCTCACTAGAAGTTTCCGTTTCGATACCTTTTTGGTTACCTAACATCTGACACCAACGGTCGAAAGCATTTAAAACAATTCGAATTAAAAATTCAATTAAAATCGTATCGATACGGGTGGAACCGTATCGGTACACCATTCAAACTCCTTCATTTTTTACAGAGGAGCGTATCAATACAGATGGAATCTGTTTCGATACGGTTAAAAGCGTATCGAAACGCGTCCTTCTAGTAGCCAACTTGGTAAAAAAGGTATCGATACGCTGGAAGCGTATCGATACACCTGGACGGTTTTCAATAGTTTGGCCTTGGAACACTTAGAAAATATTTGGAGTTTGAGTTTTTCAAATCAGTTTTAAAGTGTTGGTGATTTAAAACTGATTAAGGGACTTATAAAACAATTTCAAGTTTTTCAATTTGATCCTTAACGATTTAATTATATCAAAATCAAACATAGGTTTCACAATCTCCCCCTTTTTGATATAACAAAACCAAAACTTGAAATTTTTGACACTTTGAAAAACTTTGCAAAATTAACTCCCCCTTAATATGAGCTAGGTAACTTTTAAGTTGAAAATCAAAATTTTTAAGTGTTGTGAGCTTCCCTCTCCCCCTTTTTGTTAGATCAAAAATAATTGAGAGAAAGTAAAGTGCATAACATAGGCAAATGTATAAATAGGCAAGCAACATAAATATCATTAAGTTCAAAATAAAGCATAACATCAACTTAAAAATCCAACAAAATAGAAAATCAAAGCATATGTTTAAAATAAAGCAAACTTAATCCTAAAAACATGAAACACATGTGCATAAATAAAAATATCCTAGATGATATGCATGGAATGCAAGGAGAAGCTACTAGGCATCATCGTCGTCTTCATCATCTTCATCTTCATCCACAATTGGATCATCATTCCTCATGCTATTATGCCACTCATCATGGAAGGCGGAGAGAGAAATATTCATAAAATTATGACCGCCTTCAAGAGAGGTGAGACGATTCTCCACGTTTTTCATTCGTGTTTCAAGGCTTGTGAAACGTGTATCAATCGTGGTAAAGCCCGAAGCCATATCCGTGCGCAATCCCGTGAGTTGCTCATTAAGGAGGTCATAAGAACATCCATGGAAGGTTGAGGAGGAGGTGGAGGAGCTTGAGGAACTTGTTCACCTTGAGGATTTTCCAATTGCGTCGCGGCCTCGGGTGGTAGCTCGGAAAGACGTAACCAACTACCATTAAAATAATGGAACTTACCCCTTGCAAGAGAGCGTTCATCAATGGGATCGGTGAGGAGAGTTGGGAAGTCATGCAAGCAATCAATGTCCTTGTGTAGAAAGAAGTAGCTTAGGGCTATACCATAGGTGAAGGAAGTGACAAGAGTGGTGTGGCGATGTTACACAAGATAAACAATCTCCGCAAACATGATACAAGCAAGGTTTGGACGTTTTCTCTCACAGAAGTAACGAATCCAAAAGTCATCCACTTGACGGATGGTAGAGTACTTTCCTCCGGAAGGCCTAAGCCACCAAGAGACCATCAAATGGAGGATCCGATCTTGAGCATTGAGGGCGGTTATGGAACCACTAAGAACATGGCCTAAAGCATTCTCATCATCAAGGCATTCATCCTCCAACTTAAAAACCTCACAAATAGATTTGACATCTAGAGTGATTTTCTTGCCCATGAGATAGGAATTAACACCGGTAACAACCACATCACGATTAGCACAACATTTGGCATTAGCATAAAATATTAAAACCAAAATACGAAAATAAAACCCGGGAATGGAGAGAAAATCCATAAACTTCCAACGTTGAAGCAAAGGGAGATATTCAAACTTGAATCGCTCAGAGTCAAGAAAAGAAATAGATACTACCATTTCCAGACGAATCTTGTAGTTTTGGAATGGACGAAAATAGGTGAGAGCTCCGGGGGATTGAAAAGAGTGTTCATAGATTTGGGTGAAATTCGGACGAGCACCTTCTCCGGGATTAGATGATTCACCGGTTTGATTTAGACGAGATCTCTTCCTAGATGGAGCAATGAACTAGAAAACAAGTGTATGCATTTAGATTTCTTCATTCAAGTCGTTGAGAAATCAAAGATCAAGGTAAAAAAAAATTGCAAAAGAAAATTTGGAAAAAGAAAATTTGAAAAACAAGTTTTGTTAAGAAGACAAACATAAAAACAAAACAAATCAATTTGAAAATAAAAAAATAAAAGAAAAAGAAGGGGTTTTATCTTGATAGTGATTAGAGAAGAATGAAGAAAAGCCTAGCACCAAATTGATGAAAAAGCCTTAGAGCTTTTGTAGAACTAATGTTTTGATATAATAATTGAAAAATGTTTTGGACTAATTTGAAAAGAATTTAAAACTTGGTTTTAAGTCCAAACAACTTGAATTTATGTTTGAGGTATTTTAAGAGGTTTTTGGCAAGATTTTACATGTTTTTAATAGTCAAACTTGTATTTTCAACGTACCCGTATCGATACGGTTGTACTCGTACCGATACCTTTTTGCCCAAGTTTGGTCACTGCCAAAACCCGTATCGAAACAGGCTTGGCCGTTTCGATACGGATCGGGATCGTTTCGATATGCCAGGTAAGCGTACCGATCCCCTTTCAACCAACCCCAACGGCTATTTCCCAACGGTCTTTTAAAAGTGAACCCGTACCGATACGCCCTCAAGTGTATCGATACGCCCAGGCTGACAAGAGCCCAATGGCTAGTTTCTGATGAAGGTCGTACCGATACAGTTCCACACGTATCGATACAGATAGCTGCAGAACAACATTAATGAAGGGAAAAAAATCCTCAACGGCTCCAAATCATCCCCAACGGCTAGTAACGGCTACAAACTCAATTGGGAGTATAAAAGGGACCTCCAAGCATCTTGTAATGGTTAATGCTTCAATTGTTACAACATTATGATGTCAAAATTTGTCTAGAGCTTTAATTGTACATTTCTTGCTTAGACAACACTTGTGAGCTTACATTGTTAAATTTGCTCAAGTGTTTAGGTTTTGGGTGAGAGCTTACAATTGCAAACAAACACCTTTTAGAGGGATTTCTAGTTTGCTAAGTCTTTCTTTGTAAAGAAAGTGTTCCTTCAAGCTTTGGGTAGAAAGCTTTGAGGGTTGTAACGGTTTCCTCCTAATCCTAGAAAAGGGGACGAAATTCTTAGTGAATTTGTTGGAAATCCTTAGTGAGGAGCTAAGGTAGTGGATGTAGACCTTGGTTAGAAGTTTGAACCACTATAAATCATTGTGTCAAATTGCCAAATTTTCACCTCCCACTAAAACACCCAATTATCCAACTTCTCCACACTTGGCGAGCAAGAACGGTTGATCGAATCGAGCACCTCACAACTCAACAATTGGTATCAGAGCTTGACTCAATTGAAGAGGATTCACATCCTATTGAGAAGATCCGGCAAGCTCGATCAATATTTCACCAACCGACTCAATGGCACAATCAATCAACAAACCGCCTTTCTTCGACGGAAACCATTATGCCCATTGGAAGACAAAGATGAAATTCTTTTTGAAGTCAAGAGATTACAAGCTATGGGACATAGTTGAAGATGGTTCGTTCGTACCTCAAGGAAGCAAAGCAGAATGGAGTGCCGACGATCGCAAGAAGATGGAGCTTAATTGCAAAGCCTTGCACATGCTCTTTTGTGCATTTGGCCCAACCATCTATGAGAAGATGTCTTCTTGTGAGAGTGCCAAGGAGGTATGGGACAAGCTTGAATTCACATACGAGGGAACCGATGAAGTCAAGGAGACCAAGATTGGGCTCCTAACCTTAGAGTATGAGAACTTCAAGATGAATCCGGAAGAGAACATCGAGAAGATGTTTGATAGGTTCTCCACTATCACAAATGGTCTTAAAGGTTATGGAGAAGCCATCCCGGAAGAGAAGCTTCTCCGAAAGCTCATCTACTCTCTTCCCGAGTCATGGGACTCAAAGAGAACCGCCATCATCGAAGCCAAGAATCTCAAAACCTTGAAGCTTGATGAACTCATGGGGTCTCTTCTCACTCACCAAATAATGAAGAAAAACAAAGAAGAGAAGAAGAAGAAGGAAGAGATTAGAGCGATGGGGAAGAAGAAGATCATGGAGCTAGGCATCAATGCTAGTGTCGTAGCTCTCAAATCCTCCACATGCCATCATGTAGATTCAAGTGAGAAGGAAAGTGAAGATGAAGAAATGGTTTATCTCTTCAACAAATTTGCCCGGTTCATGAAGAGCAAAATGGAAAAATCCAAGCATGAATCGATGAAGAAGATGAAGGACTCCCACAAATCCAAAAAGAAGGGTTGATCTTCAAAACAAGCATATGTGGCCACATGGAATGATGAAGACTCCACCGATGATGAAGTTGCCCACCTATACTTGATGGCCCTCAATGAGGGGGAGGTAACTTCTAACTTATCTATTTCAAATTCTTATACATTTGATGAGTTACAAGATGCCTATGATGGTTTGCTTTTGGAATTCAAGGCATCATTTTCCAAGAACAAAAAGTTGATTTCAAAAATAAAAATTGAAAATGATTTGCTTTCCAAAACAAATCTTGAACTTGAAGCAAAATTGAAAGATTTTGAACAAAAATGCTTTGATTTACAAAATATGCTTCTCAAAGTTCAAAAAGAAAAAGAATTGATTTCCAATGAACTTGAAAAGAAAAATAGTTTTGGAAAATCAAATTCTTATGTAAGACAATCTAGTGCCCCTAGATTTATGAATGGAAAATGTTTTAGAAGTGTTTGGGTCCCAAAAGGACTAACCACTTCAACTAAAAAGGATGAAATTGAAAAATGGATTCCTAAGGGGACTAAATTTTGTGCTACTAATGTCTATGGATCCAAAGCAATTTGGATACCAAAAATTACTTGATTGTCTTTTGCTAGGTGTGATGGAGAGTGATCAACAAGTCAAACTTTGAGGGGGAGCTCCATGCACACATAGGAAGAACACTTGAAGAAGGAAGGCTTCACATCCTCCCTTGAGTTCAAGTGTGGTAAAATCTAGTTGCTTTTGCTTTTATTTGATTAATTTTCATTTAAGTCAACTAGTTAATCATATATGTTGAACTAACATTCTTATGATGCTTTGAGTAAGGGAGAGCAAATTTTAAACCAAAATTTTAAGTGTGTCAATTTTCTTTACCTCTATTGTTATTTTGAAACTTAATGTTTTAAATTCTTTTTGATATAACAAAAATGGGGAGAAATGGTTTGAAAAATTAAATTTTCAATTGAATAAATTTTCAAATGAATAAGGGGGAGCTTTATTTGATTTCATATCTTTAATCTCTTACTCACATTTTTAAAGATAAAGGGGGAGAATCCCAAACAATTTTTCAAGTTAGTTTTTATTATATCAAAAAGGGGGAGATTGTAGAACTAATGTTTTGATATAATAATTGAAAAATGTTTTGGACTAATTTGAAAAGAATTTAAAACTTGGTTTTAAGTCCAAACAACTTGAATTTATGTTTGAGGTATTTTAAGAGGTTTTTGGCAAGATTTTTTATGTTTTTAATAGCCAAACTTGTATTTTCAACGTACCCGTATCGATACGGTTGTACCCATACCGATACCTTTTTGCCCAAGTTTGGTCACTGCCAAAACCCGTATCGAAACAGGCTTGGCCGTTTCGATACGGATCGGGATCGTTTCGATATGCCAGGTAAGCGTACCGATCCCCTCTCAACCAACCCCAACGGCTATTTCCCAACGGTCTTTTAAAAGTGAACCCGTACCGATACGCCCTCAAGCGTATCGATACGCCCAGGCTGACAAGAGCCCAACGGCTAGTTTCTGATGAAGGTCGTACCGATACGGTTCCATGCGTATCGATACAGATAGTTGCAGAACAGCATTAATGAAGGGAAAAAAATCCTCAATGGCTCCAAATCATCTCCAACGGCTAGTAACGGCTACAAACTCAATTGGGAGTATAAAAGGGACCTCCAAGCATCTTGTAATGGTTAATGCTTCAATTGTTACAACATTATGATGTCAAAATTTGTCTAGAGCTTTAATTGTATATTTCTTGCTTAGACAACACTTGTGAGCTTACATTGTTAAATTTGCTCAAGTGTTTAGGTTTTGGGTGAGAGCTTACAATTGCAAACAAACACCTTTTAGAGGGATTTCTAGTTTGCTAAGTCTTTCTTTGTAAAGAGAGTGTTCCTTCAAGCTTTGGGTAGAAAGCTTTGAGGGTTGTAACGGTTTCTTCCTAATCCTAGAAAAGGGGACGAAATTCTTAGTGAATTTGTTGGAAATCCTTAGTGGGGAGCTAAGGTAGTGGATGTAGACCTTGGTTAGAAGGTTGAACCACTATAAATCATTGTGTCAAATTGCCAAATTTTCACCTCCCACTAAAACACCCAATTATCCAACTTCTCCACACTTGGCGAGCAAGAACGGTTAATCGAATCGAGCACCTCACAACTCAACAATTTTGCTTGATTTGAAACCCTCTTGAAGTTTTTGAGTTGTGGTGTGAAAATATGAGGGAGGAAGAGCCTATATATAGGCTGAAAACGGTTAGGGTTTTTAGGGTTTTGAGAATTTTAGTTTTGGTAAAAGTTGAAGACTTTAAATGCCAAAACTAAACCAGTCTGCGCAATCGCGTATCGATACGCCTGAGGGTGTATCGATACGGGGGTAAAAACGTAATTCCTATAAAAATGCCCGTTGAAGGATCGTATCGAAATAGATGCAATCTGTATCGAAACGATTGAAGCTCGTATGGAAACGGTTTTAACCGTATCGATACCCATTTGAGGGAAAATGTATTCTAGGAAACTAATGAAGTACGCGTATCGATACGCGTAGGGATGTATCGATACCTTAAGCCTAAAGGTACATTTTAGGCCTAAGGAACAACCATAAGCTCGATTCTAACACCTCCTAAAGGAATGCAAATGATGAATGAGCAGTTCTAAGCATATTTTAATAGAATCATACTCCCCCTAGCTATAGGCATGGATATTTTCAAGAGTTACAACACACAAACATGCAATTTCACAAGATCAAGCAATTTTAAGCGCAAAGGAGGTCCTAAAAGGTCAAGATAGGCTAGTTAGACCTAACTCTCTCCTAAGGGACCAAAAACGCTCTTTGTCAAAAGGTTTTGTAAATATGTCCGCAAATTGATTTAAGGTGTCAACATACTCTATAACCACATCTTCTTTAAGGACATGATCTCTAATGAAATGATGCCTTATTTCTATGTGTTTGGTTCTAGAGTGTTGGATGGGATTTTTTGTCAAACATATAGCACTAGTGTTATCACATTTAAGGGGTATGGTTTCAACTTTAATATCATAATCTAAGAGTTGTTGCTTCATCCAAAGAACTTGAGCACAACAACTCCCTAAGGATATGTACTCGGCTTCGGTAGTAGATAAGACTACACTATTTTTTTTCTTAGAGAACCAAGATATGAGCATACTACCTAGGAATTAACAAGTTCCCGAAGTACTTTTCCTATCGATTTTGCATCCCCATAATCTGCATCCGAATAAGCATGAAGGTTGAAGGTGGAGTCTCTAGGGTACCAAAGACCTAAACAAGGAGTATCTCTAAGGTACCTAAAGATTCTCTTAACGGCTATAAGGTGAGACTCTCTAGGACTAGCTTGAAACCTAGCACACAAGCAAACACTAAACAAGATATCCAGTCTACTTGCGGTAAGGTAAAGCAATGATCCAATCATAGAACAATAAAGCTTAGAGTCAACACACTTACCTCCTTCATCTTTGTCAAGCTTTGTAGATGAGCTCATAGGTGTGGCTTGAGGCTTTGCATTCTCCAAGCCAAACTTCTTGAGCATATCCTTTATGTATTTTGCTTGATTGATAAAGGTGACATCCTTCTTTTGCTTGATTTGGAGTCCCACAAAGAATGAGAGCTCCCCCATCATGCTCATCTCAAATTCACCTTGCATTAGCTTAGCAAACTCTTTGCAATGACATTCGTTAGTAGAACCAAAAATAATGTCATCAACATAAATTTGTACTACTAAGATGTCATTTTTATACCTTTTTATAAAAAGTGTAGTGTCCACCTTGCCTTTTTCAAAACCTTTTTCAATTGAAAAGTTTGAAAGTCTTTCATACCAAGCTCTAGGAGCTTGTTTTAAACCATAAAGAGCTTTAGTGAGTTTGAAAACATTATTTGGAAATTTTGAGTCTTCAAAACCCGGTGGTTGTTCCACATACACTTCCTCATTTATAAAACCATTTAAAACGCACTTTTAACATCCATTTGAAAAAGCTTGAAATCATGATAACATGCATATGGAAGCAACATCCTAATGGCTTTCATTCTAGCTACGGGTGCATAGGTTTCATCAAAATCTATTCCCTCTTCTTGAATGTAACCTTGTGCTACTAGTCTAGCTTTATTTCTCACAATGTTACCACTCTCATCTAGCTTGTTCCTAAAGACCCATTTAGTTCCTATGGTAGATTGATTACTAGGCCTATCAACTAATGTCCAAACATTACTTCTCTCAAATTGATTTAACTCTTCTTGCATGGCCATAATCCAAAAATCATCTTTCAATGCTTCTTTTATATTCTTAGGCTCTATGCAAGAGATAAATGCAACATGATTCATTAATATAAGAGAAGATCGAGTGGTTACCCCCTTGGATGGATCACCCAAGATTTCACCATCTTTGACATAGTTGAACTCCCTTGGGTAGCTCACTTCCTTTTCCTCAAGAGCCAAGTCTTTTAAGGCTTCAAGAGGTGGATCTTGTGTGTCCTCTTCTTTTGCTGGAATCTCATTCTCCTTTGAAGTTTGTCCTCCATCAAAGGCATTTATGATTCCTACATCATCATCATCACAAGAATCCTTCATTGGAAGGAGGTTATCATCGAATACAACATGTATAGATTCGTCTACTACTAAACTTCTCTTGTTAAATACTCGATAGGCTTTAGAGGTTAAAGAGTATCCTATGAAAATAGCTTCATCACTTTTTGCACCAAATTTACCTAAGTTGTCTTTTCCATTATTTAAAACAAAACACTTGCAACCAAATGGGTGAAAATAGATAATGTTAGGCTTTTTAGATTTTAAAATCTCATAAGGTGTTTTCTTTAAAATTGGCCTAATCATTACTCGGTTAACAATATAGCAAGCGGTGTTTGTGGCTTCCGCCCAAAAATATTTAGGTAAATTATTTTCACAAAGCATGGTTCTAGCCATTTCTTGCAAAGTTCTATTTTTCCTCTCAACTACCTCATTTTGTTGAGGAGTTTGAGGAGCCGAAAAATTGTGGCTAATACCATTTTCATTCAAAAATTCTTCAAACCCTAAATTTTAAAACTCGGTTCCATGATCACTTCTAATATGTGAAATTCTAAGTTCAAGATCATTTTGGGTTAGTTTTGAAAATGTGATGAATTTTTCTAAAGCCTTATCTTTAGTACTTAAAAATATAACTCAAGTAAATCTAGAAAAATCATCAACAAGTACAAATGCATAAGATTTACCACCCAAGCTCATAGTCCTAATTGGCCCAACTAAATCCATATGGATAAGTTGTAAACATCTACTTGTAGAAACATCATTAATGGATTTAAAGGAAGATTTATGTTATTTACCCTTAGAGCATGCATCAAAAATTTTATCGTTTGAGAATTTAATCTTGGGTAAACATCTAACTAGATCAAGGGAAACTAGTTTTTCTAAAACACTAATGCTAGCATGTCCTAGTTTCCTATGCCACAACCATGCATCATTTTCATTTTGTGCTACCAAACATGCATGAGATGTATGTATGTCATCTAGATGCACCATGTATATGTTACCTATGCGATGACCTATGAGCATAATATTATTAGATTTAATGTCAACAATTTTGCATCCATTTTTATCAAATAAAATATTAAATCCTTTTTCACACAATTGACTTATGCTCAACAAATTGTGTTTAAGACCATCGACATATAAGACATTTTCAATAAGAATAGTAGAGTGATTACCTATGGAGCCAATACCTTTAATGTGGCCTTTAGAGTTGTCACCAAATGTCACCACTCCTCCACTTTTTGGCTTTAGATCCATGAATCTACTCTTGTCTCCGGTCATATGCCTCGAGCATCCACTATCAAGGTACCATGAGTTTTGACTTTGTGCTTTGGCCTTGTAGCAATGCTCCCCCTACAAACAAAAATATTAAACTTTTGTTTTTGGTACCCAAATCATTTTGGGTCCATGAGTGTTAGCTCCCAATAACTTGGTTCCCTTAGGAATCCAAGATGACATAGCAACAATGTTATTAGATTTTACAAGTTCCTTAGGAACACATACACTTCTAATCCTTTTAGTTCTACTATGTTTAGGAAAGCTACCTTGTTTGTAGTTTTTAGTCTTTTTCTTATGTTGGTTTGTTTTAGAGATTTCACCTATTTCATGCTTCACACTACCAACATTTTTAAAAGACTCTTTGAGCTTGTTAAGCTCATCTAACACCTTTTGGTGTTCACTATTACATTGAGAAATAAGATTATTAAGGTCAACATTTTCGTCTTGGAAGAATTTTAGTTCATCTTTCAACCCTAAAATCTTTTTCTCAAATTTTAAATTAGCTTGAGAGAGAGAGAGTCATTTTTATATTTTAATTCCAAAATAATTTTCTTATTCCTAATGTCCGACTCCTTGTATTTCTCAACTAATTCATCATAGACCTCTTGTAACTCATCATATGTATCATTTAATTCATCATATGTAAAATCTAAAGATGATGAGTTAGAGGTTACCATGGAGGAATCTTCCTCAAGTGCCATGAGGCAAAGGTTGGCCATTTCTTGTTCGTCATCCTCGGATGACTCCTCATCACTCCAAGTAGCAAGCTTGGCTTTGAGCTTCTTCTTCTTCTCAAATCCCTTATTCTTGAGTTGAGGGCACTCCGAACGTATGTGGTCGGGTTTATTGCACTCGAAGCAAATGATTTGATCCTTTGCTTCTTCTTTGTTTTTACCTTTGAAGTCTATCTTTCTTTGAATTTTTCTTCCACGGTTGGACCTCATGAATCGAGAGAACTTCTTGGCTATCATAGCCAATTCTTCAAGGTCATCCTTCTCACTAGAAGAGCTTTCCTCAAGTAATGAAGCTTTGAGAGCTATTCTCATTTTCTTCTTCTTTTCAACTTCTAGCTTCTCTACTCTCTTCTCTTCCTTCTTCTTCTCTTCTTCCCTTTCTTGCTTCATAATCTCATGAGTGAGGAGAGAACCCACTAGCTCATCAAGCTTTAGAGTATTCAAATTTTTGGCCTCTATGATGACGGTTCTCTTCCCATCCTAAGATTCGGGAAGTGAGTAAAGTAGCTTCCGGACAAGCTTGTCTTCCGATATAGTCTCTCCAAATCCTTTGAGCCTGTTGCGTGTAAAAGAGTCTATCGCAATTGTAGTGCAAGTGTACACGACGCAAGTAGTAAAGTGATACGAAGTATCGGATATCGTCTCCACAGGGATTGGGCTAATAGCTTCACCTTGATTTACTGCACGAAGTAAAGAAAATATTTGAGAGTTGTCACTAGAATAATAAAGTAAAAACGTAAATAAAAGAATTGAGATATCAAGATAGAGAGAATGGGCTGGTATTGAATTGCTCAATAGTGCAGGTATTGGATTGCTTAGGAACTCCAGTTCTGTCGTCGCTCCCGTCGCCGACAGCACCTGTCGCGGCGGCTGTCCGTTGGCTGTCGCGGCAGCGAACACACCAACTCTGTACTTCAAGTTTGGCAAGAATCCCAGATCTGTCTTGGCCTATCCCTAGGTCCAAGTCTGTCGATGATCACGTCTTTGATGATACCTCCCGGCGTGAATCGAAGGATGAACACCGATGTGTATGAATTCTTCCTTAGCCACTTAACCTTGCCCTATCCCTAGGCACAAGATAGTTCAACTATAAACTATAGAACTTGCTCTTATTTCTTTCGTATACTTAACTCTCCCGATGCTAAGTAAATAGATAACCTCACAATGCTCTCCCGATGCTCTTGCAAGATGTTAAAACCAAAATAAGAGAACTTGAAGTTTATTTTATTGAACTTGGAAAATCCTAAAACAAAACAACCCTTGCAACTACTTTACAAAACAACCCGTAGCCCTAGGGGGAATTTAGAACATGTCGGTGACGGGTAAACGACAGAGGGGTTTAGGTTATCAGTTATGGGGAAGAATGAGGGATCTCTTTAGGTTAAAACCTATGCCCTTATATAAGCTTGGGCTCAAGTATTCTAAGGTAACAAGGATTACAACTTTAATTAAAAGTAAGATTCTAATAAAGACTTAATCTCCAAGAGTCCTACTTTGCAGCCGCCATCCTTGTTTCTAGGGAATTCCTCTCCTTGAGCTTTGACTTGACATATCTTTTGATCCGGGGCTTGGAAAAATATTTGGCTTTCACACGACAGACGAGCAGATTTTTCTCTATCTATCGAGGTCCATTTTACTTTTCCTCCTCATAAGGCTGCTGTCACCTTGCTGTCACGACAGGTCCTTGGCAGCTCCGTCCTAATCGTCTGCTTGTCCAGTTCAGCTTTCCTGCTTCTCTGCCCTGCGCCTGCCTTCTTCGTCAACTATGGCAGCTACCTGCAAAATATGCCATCTTTTAGTAGAATCCGTGCCTTTTACATGTTTGTGATGTTTTGCTGAAAACTAACCTAAATGCAATGCAATGATGCTTGAATGCAGCAGAAATATGGGTTAAAAAGGGTGTAAATAATAGAACTTTTACACACTCAACAGAGCCCATTGACTATGGTAGAGAAGCGATCAAACATCTTGGACACCGTCTCATCGGGCTCCATCTTGAAATTCTCATAACTAAGATTGAGAATTCCAATCTTAGTTTCCTTGACATCGTTGGTTCCCTCATAGGTGGTCTCAAGAGTATCCCATACTTCCTTGGCACTCTCAATGGATGAGACTTTGGAATAGATGTCGGGTCCAAAGGATCAAAAAAGCATGTGAAGAGCCTTGTCATTTATTTGAATCTTCTTTCTTTCATCTTCACTCATCTCTATATTTTTCTTCAACACCATCTTCTCTTCATTGTCTTGCTTCAATGGAATGTAAGGACCATCTTCAATGACATCCCACACCAAGTAATCATTGGACTTGATGAAGAGGTGCATCCTATTCTTCCAAAAGTGATAGTTGTCACCATTGGAGAATGGTGGCTTTGTGGTGGATTGTGACTCATACATACTTGAATCGGAGGAAGAAGCCATGGCTTGATTTTTTGTTGATCTCACTCTTCCTAGGAACTCCTCTTGTGGTTGTGAATCCTTCAAAGAGGTAGACTCTGATACCAATTGTTGAGTGGATTGATTGAATGATCAAGACCAAGAGGGGTGAATAGGGATTTAAAAACTTTGTGGAGTGAAAGGGCAATTTAAAATTGAAGAACAAAGGATTTTAGAGTGGTTCAAGTTCCAAATGAACTCTACATCCACTACCTTAGTTACCACTAAGGATTTCAACAATTCACTATTTGTTCTTCCCCTTTTCAAGGCTTAGGAGGTAACCTTTACACAACCGGTCAAATTTTCTACCTAAAATTTGACCAAACCCCCACAAATAATCAAAGAAGAAATTGGACAATAAGTATATCTCTCAAATACAGATTTGTCCCTTGAAATACAACACTCAACCCAAATTTGAAGATAGAATAAGAATTGGATACAACACAATTTGGGAATTACAAGAGATTGGAAATTTGGCACACTTGAGGTTGGATTTTTGCTTGAATGTTTGTCTTTTATGCAATAGTTGTTGCTGGTCTTCAAAGAGCTTCAATTTATATCTCCTCTATCAATTCTATCCGTTTGGGTGGTTGGGGAATTGAATAGAGTCGTTGGGACCCTCTCTTTCCACCATAAATGCACTTCTGCAGCTATTTGTATCGGTACACGGGGAGCCGTACCGATACCTGTCTCAAAAAAGAAAGAGTTGTTGTACATAATAAAGAGGGGGTATCGAAACGTACGTAGGCGTATTGATACGGGACAGGGAGTGTATCGAAACGGATAAGACCGTATCGATACCTTTTTCTCAACTTAGCTCACTGGAAGTTTCCGTTTCGATACGAGGGTTTACCGTATCGATACGGGTCAACTGCCATTTTAAATTTTGGTTACCTAACAACTGACACCAACGGTCGAAAGCATTTAAAACAATTCGAATTAAAAATTCAATTAAAACCGTATCGATACGGGTGGAACCGTATCGGTACACCATTCAAACTCCTTCACTTTTTACAGAGGAGCGTATCGATACAAATGGAATCTGTTTCGATACGATGTTTCGATACGGTTAAGAGCGTATCGAAACGCGTCCTTCTAGTAGCCAACTTGGTAAAAAAAGGTATCGATACGGCTGGAAGCGTATCGATACACCTGGACGGTTTTCAATAGTTTGGCCTTGGAACACTTAGAAAATATTTGGAGTTTGAATTTTTCAAATCAGTTTTAAAGTGTTGGTGATTTAAAACTTATTAAGGGACTTATAAAACAATTTCAAGTTTTTCAATTTGATCCTTAACTATTTAATTATATCAAAATCAAACATAGGTTTCACATCATGTTTATGACCAAAAGATCTACAGAGAGTTGATAGCTAAGACAATTAGAAAGCATGGATATACTTTTTTTGGGGTTGAACATGAAGATAACATAACAATTTATGCATATTTTAATAATCAAGTCAAAAGTATATGTAGAAATACTATAAAAATTGATTGTTTGAAATTGTATATAAATTAAAAATGACATAAAAGAAACTCTTTATAATGTACCTGGTCGTTTTTTTGGACATGTGACATGTAACATGTAGACTTTTTGTCAAACTGAGGATATTTGTGTTTGACTGCTCATTATGTAGATCCGAATTGAAAGTTAAATAGTAAAGTTTTAAATTTTTGTCACATTAATTCACCGCACACCGAATATATCATGTATAATGTTGTGCTAGATTTGCTTCAGGAATAGGGTAGTGACTATAAATTTTTTTCATCACATTGGATAATGCATCTAGTAATGATAAAATGCAAGATAATTTAAGGGAAACTTTTAATGCTTGAAGGGCTTTATCATGTAAAGTGGCTTACTTTCATGTTTGATGTGCTACACATTTGTTGAATCTAACTGTTAAAGATGGACATAAGATCATTGAACATATTGTTGTCAAGATAAGAGAATGCGTGAAGTACAATAAATGATTAGAATTCAGAAAAATATTTTTTGACGTAATGTGAATCAATTTTTTCCGGTTATCAGCTCTCGAACCTTGGCAAAGTAAAGTGCATAAGCCATTAACCATTGAAGACAAGGGAAGAACCGATGACGTAGTGTGAAGTTAGTTAAGGTAAAAGAAACTAAAATGTTGTGGCTTGATGTTCTTGGAACTCTACATGTATGATACTTCATAGGGTATTCTATATCGTGAAAATTTTAAGCAAATGGTTGTTTTAAAATTTTCTTTTCATCATTGTCCAAACACCGAAAAATGGAAAATATTTTTAAATTATTTTTTAATATAACTGAATTATTTTCAGGAAGTGATTATTCTATGTAAATTTATACTTTAAGAATGTCTGAAAAATTTTATGCTTCTTGAAAGAGTTGATAAAAAGTAATGACATGATTTTAAAAACAATGGCAATTGAAATGAAAAAAAAAAGTTTGATAAGTATTGGTTCAACTCAAATGAGGATGCCTCTGGCACATTATTTGTCTTTGCAGTAATTTTTTATTTTAAGTTATTTTTTTAAATATTGTTATAAAAAAATATTTGAGGATGAAACAGATGCTATTATGAAGGTTCATGATGTCAAAGCTAAGCTAGGAAAGTTTCTTAAAGAGTATGATCCAAAAACGCATGCCCTGCACGAAACATCATTAGAATCAAGCTCAAATTCTAATACCAAGAGTTCATTTGGAAACTAAAAGCGCAAATTCGATCTTTTTGTAGTAAGTTTAATATTTTTTTTAAATATTTTATTGTTTCCATATTTTTTTGGTTTTTATTTGTTTATTTACTCGTTTATTTTCTATTCCATCTCTTATATTTTTCTAGGACTATAACAAGAAAAAGACCATGCTTTAGATTATTCAAAGACACAATGGATGTTTACTTAGAAGATCCTAAAATGGATAGAAAAATAGAACTTGACATCCTTAATTTTTGGAAACAGAATGAACAACGATATGAAAGGCTTTTTTTTCTTGCTAGAGATATTTTAATTGTATCCTTCACCATTGTTGCATTATAATCAACTTTTAGCATTGGAGGTCGAATTTTGAATATGTGGAGAAGTTATTATATCCCTGAAAATGTGGATGCTTTGATAACAACTCGTTGTTGGTTGTTCAGTTATGAATGTAAGTTTTTTTTATTACCTCTTAAATTTATTTTTAATTTTTTATAGAAAATCTTGTTTACTACACAATCTTCTTGCATTACTAGTCTATTACATTTTCTTACTTTAACTTAAAAAATACATATGCTAATTAATTTTTTATAATACATTTGCTTAATTTCTTATTTTACTAGTAAACAAAATAATATTTTTTTGTTATTGTTTATATAGTCGTAGAAGATGACGAGTTTTTTTGGCTTTAATGTGTATTGGACTGCAACAAAATTCAACAATTGATGCATAATGTTTATTTTGAGATCCCTTTATTGATTTTTTAAGTTTTATTTAAAAATAATAATATAATTGAGTTTGATATGTAAGAGTAGTCTTTATTGTTTTTTTTTTAACTTGGTTTGTAGTAAATATTACTATTATTTAGTTTGTTAATTATCACGTTTAACACCTTATGAAGTACAAGTTTTTGGCCAAAAAAAATATTTTATGTTTACGAGATTGTTGTCTGGTTATGTTTGGATTCCATTACAGTTCAAGGTGAGTTTTCTGATATCTGTCCACACAAGTGATTTTAATCTTATTTAGATTATTTGCCTTAGTTTCTGATTAATTTATATTAGCTTAAATATTTTAAGTTGTGATCATGGTTAGATTCTGGATGGGCAATTGAAATAAAAGAGAGTTTAGTTTTTTTTTTTGTATAATTTACATCCATTTCATGGTCTATGTTTGAGATTCGTGGTTTTTCTTATTAATAATGTCGTCTGCAAGGTTCGAATTTAGATTCTCTCTTTGAAAGTACAATGTACCTTGCCAATACACTCAATCTTTGTTGATGAGATAAAATAATATTTTTTATTTATTTTTAATAATAAATTTTAACATTATTTTTATTAAAAATAGACATAATAGTGTAATATCACTTTTGAAAGAAAATTTTTTATTTGAGACTTGTGTTTCATGTTAATTTGTGTTTGTAAAAAATAAAATTTCTTTTCTTTTAAAGTAAACTATATTCTATCGTCTAAGAGATGTAAATTAAGTTAACCACATTAATACACTTTTTGGGCAGTAAATAGTGAGTAACTTGATTTTACAATCATTCATATTAAATACTATCGAATCTGATATGAAGATGATCTTTTAAAGGAGAAAAGATGATATAAAGAAGAATAAAACACACATATTTACTATTTATCACATTACTAAAATTATCCGTTCACTTTGACTCAATTATCAGGTCAAAATCGAGTTGATATTTGGTTCATATCATATTTCGAAAAATTAAATTTGAGTTGTTTTTTGTTCGGGTTGATTTTCGGTTCAGGTTGCTTTCGATTCGAGTTACTTTCGGTTTGGGTTAATTTTCGGATCGGGTTGTATTCGGTTCAGATTGCTTTCGGTTTGAGTTATTTTCGGTTTCAGTTACTTTTGATTCGAGTTGATTTTTGGTTCAACTAAAAATCGAGTCGGGTTTTGTTCGATTCTATTTGGTTCGGCTTCGGATCAAATCTAAACCATTATATTCGGGTCCAGATCGAGTCTCGAAACAGATAAATTAATTCGAATCTCAAGTCATATTTGGCCGGTACATTCGGCGCACATCCTCCCAAACTAAGCAAACACCCTTCCAAAGCTGAGAACAACCTTGACGCAAGACGGTATCCGGAACCAACTCAAGGCATTGTAAGTTAAATTTTTACTCATGCATATACACATTTGATATAGTACAAATGGAATGCATTCTCTTTTAGCGGTGATACAATCAGAAAATTTAAATTGTTAGGTAAAAGTTTTTAATATTCATTTATAAGTTTCTCAATTAATTTTATTTTACTCATTAAATGAGATTTAATGAAATGGTACACTATAGTCTATAGTTAGACACTAAGTTGCCCTAACTGATTTGTAAAGCTTATATAAAAGTGATAATTAATTAATTAATCAATTTAATAGTTTGAATAACAAAAATGAAAAAAATGTAAACTTCTCTATTTACAGCAAAACATAACGGAATTGAAGTTTGAATAACAATATTAACACAATAATTGAGAGAGAGAAAAAAGAGATTTTCAAATATTAAAAGAATTCAAAAAATCATGAATATCCGATTCCTTTTAGAAAAGGGACATGAAAGCCGAAGGGGGATGGGGTCTCACATGGTAGTGGGGTAGAACTGTTGATGGTTAGATGAATTCAAACGGAGGTGTTCAATAATCGATCCAATCGAACTAGTTAAAATCTATTAATCACAATTTTTTATCTTTTAAATCAATTTTTTTGAATTTTTTTAACTAAACAGAACAAAATCCGGTTAATTTGGCCGGTTTTCGAAATAACCGAAATTTATTATAAGTTTTTGGGTAAAGTACACAAATGGTCACTAAACTGTGCTAAAATGATCTTTTCACTAGACTTTCAAAAGTCACAAAAGAATCATTAAACTTATCGAACTATTACAAAATGGTCATTGCACGTTATAAATTATTGATAAATTTTTAAAAAATTTAATGACCATTTTATAATAATTCAACAAATTTAATGATCATTTTGTGCTAATTTGATAAAGTTTAATGATCATTTTATAACATATCAAAAAATTTAATGATCATTTTATAACTTTTAAAAGTTCAGTGACAATATATATATATGTAATTAATATATATATATATATATAATATTCAATATATAGTAATTCCAGTTATTTTGGTTAATTAACTGATTTTAAAATAAATTAACCGATAATCAAAGTTCGAAAAAAAATTTAACCATTAATTGATCATACTTAAAATTACATAATCAACTAATCGAAAAACACTTCAATTCAATCAGTTATTTATGTTAAAACCGAAGTTTAAACAACCCTAGTGTAAATTACTAACTTACTTGACTAAACTAATATTTTGGTAATTATTGAGGCCACTACCTTCAATTGAAATGGTAACATATGTGCTAATAAATACTATCAACTCTAGAGTTTAGGGTGAATTTTTCTCATAAAATGATTCAGATTTACATAAAAGAATTATATCTTGATATATAAGCTGTATAAAAAATATAACACAATTCTTCTTTAAAATCTTAAATTTAGATTCCTAAATCATAAATTTTAATTTTAAACTTTAAATTCTAAAATATACACTAAAACTCAAAACCCTAATTTAATAAGCATGTATAAACTAAAATTTACACAAACTTATGTATGGAATTTTTTTCCTACATAAAATAGATAATATAAATTTATGCATTCGCAATAAGGAACATAAAATTAAATTAAAAGTGTTGGCCTCTAACTTATTTTAAGAATTTATTATTATATAAAATAGATAATATAAATCATATTGATTTGAAGTTTAGTGATAAACCAATACAAACATTAGTGACGTATGAACTATGAAGTAGCGTTTGCATTGGTTTATCACTAAACTTATTTTAAGAGTTTATTATTATATTGTTTCACAAAACAATAAAGCTTATAGAGGTTTATTATTTAGGTGATGTGAAATGTTTAACTCGTAGGTGGAGTTCAAAAGCTTTCAATATCAATGCATAGGAAACCGGATCAATTAATTTGATTCAGTTTAATTAAAAAATTACTCTTATAATTCGTACGCTCTGTACAATAATGTGCGGAACACAACAAAATTTCATCAGAATCAGTTGAGAAAGCGGGGATTGAATTTTATGTTTCTATCTCGGACGATAATAAGATTTTTCACTCCATCAAAATTCCAAATCTCCACACACTTCTTTTAATTGGAAATCTTCATAACATACTATTCCAATCAAATGATACTTATTTTTGATTTCTTTATGCTATATTTAAAATTAATAAATACTAAATTTATTATATTTTGTACATAATATAATTACACAACATGAAATAATAATAAAAACAATATAAAAATAAAGTAATCATTAAGTATTAAAACACATAAAGCTATACGATTATAACTCTATATATGCATTGAACCTAACGAGTGATTTTAGTAAAAAAAAACGGATAATGTTTATTTTAAGATATTTAAATTTAATCGCTTTGTCCACAAGGTGTGTGCGCGTTGTCAAATAGTTAAAAATATATATGAACAAATACTACCTTGCAACCACTTGTAGATATTCAAATGTTATTTTATTTATTTTAATTGTATTAAAAATAAAAGAAAATTATTCACATGTTGTATAGTCTAAAAACTATACAGTCTTTTCTGTTTCAAAGTTTACAATTAAAATTTACTATTTAAGAATTAGAGTTTATGGATTTAAGATTAAATATTTGAATTTTAATTTTTAAAACTAAATATGTATGTTTGTGTATAAAAATCACTCAAAAATAAAAACTAAAAAGTTAAGAACAGATGCTAGTATCATAAGCTTGTTTGTGAAATTTCTTTTTCCATTACCAGTTTATGAGTAATTTTCAGGAAAACGCGAGTTTAAATACATGTAAATTTAGTAAATTTAGAAATTAATTAATTGACTGAGTAGTCAAAAATACTTATATTATTTTATTTTATATAAATTTAAATACCAACATTTATTTTAAAAATATATATCTCTTAAAACGTTTTGAAACTTGAGGTTTTAATTATTATTATTATTATTTTCTTGTGTGGGTGAGATTCTTAACTCTTAAGCAAGCAGGAAACCCTGTGATTCCATTTTTTCATCTTGGGTCCCGCTTGACCCTACTGTCAATAAACCAGGGGATGGTAACCACTAGGGCTGGCAAGATCGAGTACCCGATTAGTTTGTTCAGAATTGATTTCGGTCTTGGTAGTCACCAATTTTTAGAAATAGGAATTAATTTCGATTTTGGTCAGATCGGGTCTCAAATTCTAAGAACTGATCTTGGTACTAGTACTGAGTACCCGGTTAATTGGTCTACTATTAAAAAAATTTGAGCAGCAAATGGAAAAAATTCCAACCACCAATAATAATATTAAATAACAAAGTCAGAATATTTAAAACGAGTCATACTCATAATATTCATACATAAAGAGAAAAAATAAACTAAAGAACTTTAAGTCTACATCCACCAAAACACCTAAAGTGGTCCTAACATATCAATACTAAATACTTAATACGGGTCTCTATCTCATTAAGTACTCACCAAATATCGGGTCTAGAAAATCAAGATCTAATCATAATTCTTGTCGCAACCAAAACTTAAATTTTAGATTTAGTCTTAATCCTACTTAAACCAATTCTAAATAAAAATTCACCGAATAAAATTTGGTAACCAAATTTTTTGTCCACCCCTAATGACAACAAAAGGATAGAATTTCAGAGCCAAGGGGAGACTTTTCCTATTTTTATTGTACGAAAGGTTAGACTTTATTTACGCATAGGATTATAATTTTTATATTATAATAATTAAATTAGTTTAAGCCTAACAATGAAAGTAAATTGTTCGAAGAAACACAATGAAAATAAATTATAAATTTCATTTCGAGAATGAATGTATTCAAATTAAAATATATAAAAAATTATAAGAAAATAATATAAATTTTCGTGGAATAAATTAAAAATACTAATGATATTAATAAAATAATTTTTAATATTAAAAAATTCCATACTATTGTCTATTGCTAGTAGTATATTAATATATAAAACTTATCTGCTGCAGTCGCTTATCTCTAAGAACAAGTTTCCTCCTCTCTTTCTCTCTCTTTATATATGTTTATATTTTATTTAAAGCAACATTGAATTCCCCTCTTTTATTTGTTCTTTTCGCGCTTCGTAATCGTGTTTCTCCGGTAAGTTGTTTATAATCTTATTCTACTCTTTCGATTCCTTGTTTCTTTATATTTCCTTCTTCCTGCTCTGTTATTGGATTGAAGTCGGAAATTGAACGACAAAAACACCATTAGAACTCGATCTTTTACTGATGATTAAAATTTGATGCTGTTTGGTTTCTTGGAATGGGTTTTTTGGAATTAGAAACAACAGGACCTTGAAACTTTCCGGATTCTGTGGGTTAGTTTGACTAGATGGTCAGTTTGGACCTTTGAGAATCTGAAGATTAAATCTTTTTTAGGTCACTCAAAAATTAAATCTTTGGGTCGCAGTTCCATGTCAGCACAATAATCTTGATTCACTCAATCCTTAAAAGGTTTAGTCCCAAATTGAGCAGGATAGATTTAAAATTAGTAGAACTCGATCGTTTACTGATGATCATATTATTTAGTTTTCGTAAAATTGCATTTTCATAGCTTTAGTGATTTTTATTGCATATGGTTTTCATTTTTTTGGTGGAATTTGAAGTCCTGGGTAATCAAGTTAGTTCTATCATTACTGGAACTCCATGAACTGCTTTTCTTGAGTTACAAATATTATTATATTTTCTCTTTGTTTATTTTTAATTGGTTGGAGACTTGGAGTTGACTCATTTTCAATTATTGGGGGAAGTGGTTGAATGGTGATTTTGGTTCATAGATTATTGTAAACTTCAACATTAGAGAAAGAACGGAAATTAGTGATAGATGAGATGCACTTTTGTAACGTGAAAGTGCTTTCTAATATTGCAGGTAATCGTATCTGATGGGTGGAAGTGCAATAGATGATGATTGGGAGTTCGCCTCGCCTTCGAACAGTATTAGGACTGTGGTTTTAGTTGGACGTACCGGCAATGGGAAGAGTGCAACTGGCAATAGCATTATTGGGAAAAAAGCCTTCAAATCAAGGGCTAGCTCATCTGGGGTTACGAGTACTTGTGAATTGCAGAAAACAGTGCTCAAAGATGGGCAAATTTTGAATGTCATTGATACTCCTGGTACAGTGTCTTCTGTCTTTGTTCCTATTATATTTGATGGTAGTATCATTAACTGGGTCATGGAAAAGGTTATTCTTTCCTCGGATATCAATGCATTAACTATTAGGACTAATTTAACATGTCATTGCAGGGTTGTTTGATTTCTCAGCTGGATCTGAATTTATTGGAAAAGAAATTGTCAAATGTATTGATCTTGCCAAGGATGGAATCCATGCAGTTCTCGTTGTTTTCTCAGTTAGGACCCGTTTTTCGCAAGAAGAGGAAGCTGCGTTGCATAGTTTGCAGACTTTGTTCGGAAGCAAAATTGTTAACTACATGATTGTATTGTTTACTGGTGGGGATGAGCTGGAAGAAAATGAGGAAACATTGGAAGATTATTTGGGCCGTGAGTGTCCGCAGCCATTAAAGGTTTCTTCCTAAACCAAATGCAACTCAAAGTTCCATTTTTGTCTGACACTGTTGTAATAAGTTCGCTTATCTGTTGAGGTCTGAAGGTTATTTCATGAATGTGATTTACATATGGTTAGACTATTATTTTATATTATGTATCATGTATGCCTGTTGGAATTAATGATCAAATCATTGGTGCTTGTGTTGGATGGCATAAACTTTATGATCAGTTTTGTTCAAGGGCTTCTAGATGCTTGGTTGGTTTGATTTAAGAAAATCCTGTGTTCTGATGTAATTTCCCTGTAAGCATTTATGTTCTTTGTTCCTTTTTTTTATACAAAATCTATAAATTAATTAACATTTTTTGTGTGTACTCTGTTTCCTTGAGCAGCAAGATAACGCTTAAAAGTTGATGAATGTAACTATGATCGATATTTTTTTGATGCTCTGAAATTGGAGGGGAATGGAGATGCTTGAGTGGCATAGAATTTGAGGCTTTGGGTGAAGCATATCTCTTTCATGCATTGAATGACTGAATAATCTTTCCAATTCACATATTGATACATATAATCTGATCTTAGGCTACTATTGTTTTTTACTTAGTGTATTGGAACTGAAGCATAGTTGGTGTGCAATAACAACAGGTACTTATTTTTTCTGTTACTTTAAATTGATCAGGACGTTCTAGGTCTTTGTGAAAACCGGCTTGTACTTTTTGACAACAAGACTAAGGATGAAACCAAGAGAGTGAAACAAGTTCAAGATCTTCTCTCACTTGTGAACATGGTCATAGAGCAGAATGGAGGGAAACCATATACTGATGAGTTGTTTGCGGAGCTGAAGGTTAAGTCTTTACTTTCCTTTTCAGTTTGTTGTGATTTTAGTGTAAACAATTACTGTATCTGTATCTATTGCACAGAAAGGGGCAACTAAACTCCGTGATCAACAAGAAGTTGTTGCTGCTCTGAAGGGCTACTCCAAGAAAGAAATATCAGAGTTCCAGGAGCAGATTGAAAGATCATATGAAGAGCAGCTTATGCGAATTACTGAAATGGTAACCTTAGTATCTTCTTATTATACTTGATGATGATGTTATTTCTGTTTTCATCTCAGATTTTAAAGATCATTTCCCCCCTTGGCCATATTTTAGAGATCTTTGTTAATGTATATAATTCAGTCAAAATAAGAATATTCCTATGGTTGCAACCCAGACCATGAATAAAACCTGATGAGATAACATGCGTGCCTTCACAAACTTAAACTTTGGTACTATTACCTTTTTATATCCAAAAACGTAACCATGTAGCCTTGTGAATACTACATCATATTTTGCCATATACCCCTTCAAATTATCCCTCATAGTTGTCTTAGTTGGGAATCTCACGAGTCTTGGTATACTCAAAGCAACATAGTTTAGACAACAAAATGTAGCTTACTCTTCTACCGTGTCATGTTTGTGTATTTGCCATGTTTAAGGTATTTTATATTGAAATGTTCATGTTATATTCTGTGTGATGTGTTGTGTTTTAGTTATCTTTTCTATTTCATGTATAAAATCGCGTACTATGTTGTATCAATTACCAAGTTCCTTTGTTGCTTCACGTGCTTTTACTTGTTGCTTAATTCTCATCTAAGCAGTGATATGTCCTTTGCAGAGTCTTTGTGTCTAATGAATGATGGTGTTGTATAGGTTGAGTCAAAGCTGAAGGAGACGACCGCCAGGCTTGAGCAGAAGTTGGCAGAGGAGCAGGCGGCTAGGCTGAAGGCAGAAGAGATGGCACAGTTAGCTCAAATGAAATCAAATGATGAAATTCGGAAGCTCCGAGAGAATCTAGAAAGAGCACAGAAAGAGACGGAGGAGCTCCGCAGGCAAGCTGCTCGCTGCAACATCCTCTGACCTAGCCACTGTCATGACAATGAGAAAATGTCTCTTTTGCTAAGATTTTCTATCTTTTTAAAGTTGCTATAATTTTTAAACCGTGCCTCTGTAAATATTGACGTGTTAAAGAGACTTCAACACTGGTTTTATTGTTATCTAATCAATTATTTGAGGATACAAGTATGGTGGAGAATGATTCGAAAACAAAAAGTTCTCCACAAAACGATGTCAGTTGTTAGAGGTCTTTTCGGGTGAAATGTAAATTCCTGTGTAGAAGGGGTGTGTCTAACATACGGCATGGTACGGTGTGACATGGTACGATGTCAGTTCTATGTTTTAAACTTTATAACATTTTCAGTTCTGCCCTGTACCATGTCATACTGTAGAACTATCTGTGTAGAAGAGGGGAATGAGTTGGAAAACATCTAACATGAAAACAAAGTGGAAAGAATATTGGAGATTGGCTTTTAGGGCATGCTCAGATGCTTAAGAATATTGGAGATTGGCTTTTAGGGCATGCTCAGATGCTTAAGTCAACAAACAACAAAAAGGTTTTAGATGATAATATTGCAAGGAGAAAGAAAATGAGTGGCCTAGTTTTTGATGAATTTGAGTTTGAGTGTCTGTGAGTTGTGTTTTAAGGTTAAGAGAAAAAATATAAAAATAAACTACTTTGTAATTACCGTAAGAATATTAGAAAAATCCAAAAAATTACCTTTTTTTATTTCATACCGCCATGCCACTTTGTTGATATGGGAAATGGTAGACATGTGGAATGTTTCTATTGGTGTATTTTGAAAACTATTTGGTTTCTTTTAGTTTTAAGCTTGATTCCGAGGCACAATATAAATCTAAGCCTTAAAACATTACATATAGCCTGTGATGATAAATTGTCTATGCATGCATTATAATCGCTATCCACATGTTGATGGTTGTAATTGTTGATACAGCGTGAAACCACAAAATGGATAAGCAGTTACATGTAGTCGGGGTTGCACTCAATATGGTCGAAACTTCCGAGCAGCCCTCATCTGTTGAATCCGCTTTTTATCCTGCTCGAATTTGCTTTGGAGTGTCAAAAGTTCTGCAAGGAGAACAAAGGTTATGTAAACCCTTTATAGGTAAAAAGAATGAAAAAGGAAAACAAGAGAGCCACTTCTACAAGCTACCAAACATACACCATGATTTTTAGGGATCTGGATCCCCTTCATTACTATTCGGATTTAAGCGTCGGATATGGTATAAATCCAACACAGGTATCCTTAAGTTTTTCCATGATTTTGGAAGGTCTTTCCTGGATCAAATCCCTATTACCAAAGTCTGAATATGTGCTGGATACAAGTATTCCAAGCAAAATGAATTCTGGAGAAACATAGCCTGCCAGTTCCGCAGCACACATAATTATGAACGACTATACTACATACAATTTATTAATGCGGAGAAGAGAGGTGTAAAGTTATGTGCAATGAGAAGCAGCTAATCCGAACACCTACACCCTACAGCATAATTAATCACAACTTAACTGAAAACCCCCAGAAAATGTTCAGAATAAACTTGATAGTGACGTCTTGGTATAAAAAAAGGGGAAAAACACCAAATTTAATATCATTCATACCATTCCTCTGGGCTTCTCTTTTCTGAAAGCGGTAGAAATCAGAGACCTCTTTGCTCTTCTTCTTAGCTAATTTGTCCTCCACAGCAGCCTGGGAAACAGACCCTATTGTAGTTCCACTTTCAGAGTCTGTGGTCTTTTTCCTTCCTTTATGATGTTCGACAAGTACCCATCCCCCTTCCGTAAGACGAGCCTCTTTTTCTTTCCTTTCCTATATCACCATAATGACCAAAATAATAAATAACAAGAAAAACATATTTCTAACAATGTGTAAAGGCAAAAGTTCATAAATAACAGCATATACAAGTTAATATTGCCATATATACGTTAATATTGTGTAGGGTGGAAGGTGCAATATAGGCATTAAAATCCTTATATTACATGTGGCGCATGGATGCTCAGCTACCTGTGTGTGTGAGTGCGTGTGGAATAAGCATGCAAAATTTCCTTCTTCTGTTGGCATTGCACGATTTTCTAATAGTCTCTTGAATTTTTCATTGAATATTCAAACGTTGAGAAGTAGAGAGTTTGATGTTGTCTCCCTATACAACCTTTTTCCCATTGTCTTATAAAAAGGTACCTAGGCATATCAAGTTCATTCCTCTGATCAAATGCACCTTGCCTAAAAGGGCTCGAGGTGCGTTTTTGTGTAATGCTAAGGTAAACTCCTTGACAAAACTGGAAAAGCTATGATTCAACATGCGGTACCAAGAGGAAAAATACCTGTTCAAGTTTTTCCTCGTACGCAGTTATAAACTCGTCAATCCTCTGTTGCAATACTTTCAAGCCAGGCCTACTTTGGTGGTAGTCTGTAATCCATTCTGCAGTTTAAGAAAAATCACCTATCAAATGTCTATAAAACGATATACTTGTCTATCAACTGCTAATGGAAAATACATGATCAAACTAGAATCCAGATAAGAACATACTAACATCAACTTAAAAAATCTGGCTTTAGCTACAAGTTTGACAATTGCAATATTGCCTACCACGACGCATATCCTAAACGAAGATGGAAATAAGGCTTAAACTAATAGGTTTCAAGGCAAAACCAGAATATTAACAATACTGCTTTGAAAGTTCATCTCTACTGCAATACCAAAAGCTTAAAATATTTAAAGAAAAGTCACCAGTTTCATACTTTTCATCCCTTTTGAGCAGTCTTCATCTCCGGAAGGTATTTCATAAACTTCATCCTCTTGAGCTGCTTTACTCTTTTTCACCGACTGACCCTTTGATTTCTTTTTTCTATCTTTTCTAATTTTTTCTACAAGAAAAAATAACAAAAAATTATTATGTAAACAACAAAGAGATATTGCAATATTACAGTTAATTAAATTCTAAATGCAATGTTAGAGTTGATGAAATTCTAAGTAAACCAAACAAATCCTATCAATTATTTACAAGTTGCAGCTTTTAATCTCGCTCTCCTAATAATCAGCCATGAACTCTTCGTTCTTACTCACACCATTTAATATTTTTCAAAAAGAAACAAATTTAAAAAAAATCTCACCTTGAACATGAACTTCGTCGTTCTCATCAACGAGCTTATCAACAGTTCCAGCTCTAGCGTTTTTCTCTTCACCTTTTCTTTTCTTCTTCTTACTTAATTTCTCCTTTTTCTTCTCTTGTTTGGTTGCAACTAAATTCTCCACTGAAACCAACCAAAAAAAAAAAGCAAACCCATCGCAGGAAAGTTAATTACATGTATACAGAGACCATTCAAAGACAAACCAGTTGAAAATTTTCCATTTCCATTCACCCATTTCAACATCTTCGGCGACACCAACAGCATTAGCCTTCTCTTTACTTGTTTTCTTCTTCATCGTACTTCTTCAAGTTTTCAACTTTCTTCCAAGCTTAAAATAGCTGCTGCAATGGCGAATAAGAAAGATGGAAAGCGCAGAGAAAAAGGGTAATAGTTCTCCTTAGGGCAATTACACTAATGTAAAAAGTTGGGCTTTTTAGGTTTAGGGAATTTAAAACATTAAACCCAAAGCCCAAGACAGTTCAACCCTAACTCTTCAATCCAGTCCAAAATCCAAATTATTACAAAAATGTAAATAAAGCAAGGAATTCAAGTTTTCTACATAATTGGCCAAATAGGCGAAAAAAAATTAATTAGAGAAATGAGGATGTTTGAACGTTATTTAGGGGAATAGGCCAATATTTACAGTGCTTCGCCATCTGCAGAAGGCGTGATTGGACCTCGCCAAGTGCAAACGATGAGGTCTCTCATGGTTGGTGTCTGGCTCGGCTTGACAGGGTGGCAGCGCCAGCTTGGCAGAGGGTGGCAGCGTCTCAACGTGCTGGAATGCATGTGCCATGCAGAGGTGGGACCTCGCCATGTAGAAATGGCGAGGTGTTGTAGCTTCATCAGAGCTATGCAGGCTGGAAGGAAGGAATCACGTGATATTTTTTTCATTTTTTGATTTTTTTTCATTATTTTGTGTGTGTGTATATAAGATAGATAGGGGTAAGGTAAGATTGGCGTGAGTTAAGAGTTGGTGATATTTGTGAAGAGAAGAAGAGAAAAATTTTGGTGAAGGTGAAGAGTTTTCTGTATATTTTTTTAAAGATATATTCGAAGAGGGTGAGGATAGTTGGAGTGTATTATTCTGATATTTTCTAGGTTTTTCACTAAGTAAGTGATTTCTTAAATTTTGAGTTTAAATTAATCTGTTTTTTTAATTATTAGTGTTTGTATATTATTTTGTGTGATTAATGATCTAATGATAATTATTTTTTATTATTGATGAAGTTGTCCTGGTTCTGATTGTTGTTTCAAACAAAAAGAATCTAGTTTTTCGAATTTTTAATCTGGTAAGGGCATGTATTTTTTAATCTGATTTTTTAAAGTTAGTTTTTTAGCTGTATATATTCGAAATGTTAAAGTTAATACAATTTTTTGGCTATATATATTCGAAATTGATGTATATATTCGAATGATAATTGTTTTTTAGCTGTAGAAATAGATAATGGCATCTGAAGGAGTTTTGTTGTACCGTGACCATGAGCACATTTCGTCTCATATTCACGAAGAGCAAGTAAGTAAATGTTTTGTAATTTAAAATTTCATATTTACTATGTAATTATTATAATTCGAAATTATAATGAATTAATTATAGGGTGTAGAGCATATGATACGCCGTCGAGGAATGAAGATAAAGGAACTTGATGAGCGTTTAGTGTATTACCTACAGCGAGCTGGTTTTTATAATGCCACCTTTCTACGTGGGTTTAAGATAGTCCCCGGGTTGATTACTGCATTGATTGAACGGTGAAGACCAGAGACCTACACATTTCATTTTCCATTTGGCGAATGCACAATAACCCTGCAGGATGTTGCGGTACAGCTTGGTATTCCAACAAATGAGAAACCATTGGTTGGAGAAAATAAGTACAATGCATATGACATTTGTATGCAGTACCTGGGCAAAGCTCCTCCTGAGACTTGTGTGGACGGGCTACGTCTCAAAGTATCATGGTTGCAGCAGGAATTTATTGTGACCGATGAATATGGTCATCGAGAACTTGAGTGTGCAACTCGAGCTTATATACTGTAACTTATTGGTGGTGTGTTGATGCCAGATACATCTGGTAATATGGTTCACACACAATACCTGTCGTTCTTGGCTAATTTGGACACAGCTGCTATATATAGTCGGGGGTCCACAATATTGACATTTTTTGTACCATAAAATGTGCAAGGTCACAATTATGCACGGTGAAAAGGTAAATTCACATATGGGTGGATGTCAAGTCTTACTGCAGTCCTAGGCGTGGTACAGACTGCCTTATCTAACGCTCATTTTTTCTGCACCGATACATATGGAGTTTCCGGTTGCTGGAAGGTAATAATGTGATTGCAGTTGTATATAAATATTTATTGATATAATATTTATATCCAATGACTTCGAAATATAATTTCAGTATATCTTTGCAGATGGAGGCATAAGTTGAAGAATGTGGGGTGGTTCACAACACTGTTAGAGAGACAAGATTAAAGATCCAAACAATAGGAAAAAAATCTGGTATCATAATCAATTTATTTTAATTTATTATTTGTTCTTATTTAATATAATTTAATTTATTATTTGTTCTTATTTTGTATTTTTTATTTTTTATTTTTGAAAGAGAAATTGTATATTTGATTGTGTGAGTGAATTCATATTAATAATTGTGTTTTACTGTTTATTTGGCAGCCGTATGCGAATGACGACGTCAGGGCTTGCCTACCACTTACTGTGCTTGAATGTGCATCATTTTGGGGTGCGGTTGTGCCTTTGATCCATTTTTCTATTGTTGAGTTCCATTGCGCTGACAGAGTGTTGAGGTAGTTTAACTTCCATCAACCCATTTCAAGAGCTCCACATGAACAAATTCACACCGTTCATAGAGGTAGATTCAATAAGAATTGAATTCGAAGCAAGTCGATTTCATTGAATTGTGGGAGGAAAGATGGACGCGGTGGGCTGATGATTTAAGTCCAATTCAAGCCAGCGATTTTGAATTTAATACAGAATATTATTCATGGTTTTCAACAAATGGAAAACCGTTCATAGCATCTGTCGAAGATACAAATAAATGGCTTGAAGATCCGCAGTGCTCAAGACATGTTCACCTCTCAACCGAGTTTAGTCAGAGCTCTCAGCAATCAACAGACGAACCAACCTTGGAAGGAATTTCAGGAGCAACCAACCGAGGTTGGTCTTCTTCGTGGTCGCGATCTGACTCCCCTCAATACATGTAAGCAATAATTTTTGGGAGCAACCACCATTTGGTAATGTCTCGGAACAAACACCATTTCAACAAAGTCATCAAACATTTTAGATTTGCTCATGTTCCGCAACAATCACCTTTTAATTTTGCAACTGGTGGTAGCTCATCTTCTCAGCTGGCTTACAATGATGATGAATGATATGTACCACAATTTCAGTATCCTCAATCATCTGTATATGGGGAAGGTTTTGGTGTTGGTAGTATGACATCTATGTTGTCAACAACTACCATTAGCAGCCCATCATTTCATCCTGAAGAAATGTTTGCTACACCACCTACTATGCAAATAACGGATGAGCAATTTTTCGATGATGATGAGATGGCTCCTAATTCAAGAGCTCGTAGACATGTTCAACCCGCTCCGCGGTACTCACAAACAAGCCCTCTCTATCGGCAAGAATTACCCACCAGGAGGAGACGAAAATAGGGTTTTTATTTATTTATTTGTAATTTATGTTTCCATGGTTGAACATTTTGTCACGGGGCTAGGTCTAGGCCGGTCTAGCCTCGTGCGGCCTTGGTCGCGAAGCACTCGGGATGGGCTTGGAAAGCGGCCAAGTCAGCCTTACTCACTAAGCTCGGAATGCTTAGTCTCGGATTGCAGAAGCTCTCTTGGAAAATGAAAAGGATGATGGCTCACAAAGTAAAGCAAGGAAGGGGATGCACACTCGTTTAAGAAAGCTAAGGCCTCGTTAAAAACTCCCCCTAAGCCTAGATGGGGAGAAAAGAGTACCAAAGCTTCTTTATTAACAAAGAAGAGAAAGATTACAAAAGATGAAATGAAACAAAGGTGGAATGCCTAAGATGGATGGAGGAGGGCTCTATTTATAGTCTAATCCCCCTCGATCCAATGGCTAGCAATGACTCCATCCAATGGCCTTGGATGAGTCTTACAAAAGAATCTCATATTCAAGGCAAGCTTGTCATACTCATATTGACTTGCCTTGATTACAATCACTATTGCCCCTAATACAAAGCCTATGACATCATTGCTTTGTTGTCTTGGAATACTTTCCTCATGTGTGGATGTCTTTCCAAATGTGTTTCTCCAAGGATGACAACTTGGCATGGGATGATGGTGCTTGGGCGGATTGGGCCTCTCATGGTCCAATCTTGGTGTCCAAAATCCCCTCTCTTGGATGTCTTTGGCTGAATCGGGCCCTAGGGGTGTGGGCAACTCGGATAGGCAACCCCTAGGCCTGTTGGCGCACACATCGGGTGCGGGCTCGGCTCCTTGGGCGTGCACGTCGGGTGCAGGCTCGGGCTCCATGCCTTGGGCGGCATGGACGGGGCAAGGCAAGGCCCCCTCGTGTGTGGACTCGGCCTTCATGCGCACGTCGGGTGCGGGCTCGGGCTCCATGCCTTGGCCGGCATGGAGGGTGCATGGCAAAGGCCCCTCGGGTGCTTGTGTTGGGCCCCCTCGGGTGCAAGACTCATGGGCAGCACATGGGGTGCTAGACAAGGCCCCATGGTGCGGACGAATAGGCCCAGGACGGATCTCTTGGGCGCGGACACCACCAAGGGCGTTGGGCATGGCCCCTTGGTGCGTGGCATCGGTAGCTACTCGGGCCCCTCGGTTGGGAGAAAGGCATGGTGCGCAAGGGTCAGCACCTATGGGTGCGGCTGGCTCGGTCGCAAAAAGTTCCCCTGTGACAATTTGCGAACCCCGGATATTTAATGTTATATGTATTTCTTTCAATTTCGATTGCATTTTAATATTTATATTCTTTTTTAATTTTCTTATTCAATTTTTAAATTCGAATTCCAATTTCAAATCAATACTTTAAATTATAGAAAAAAAAATAAAAAATAAAAAATAAGAACAAATAATAAATTAAAATAAATTATATTATATTACCTTAAATTATATTAAATAAGAACAAATAATAAATTATATTAAATAAAGAAAAATATATTACTTAAAATAAATTAAGGAGATAAAAAAATATTTTCATTACCATAAAATTACATACATTAAACAAAGCATTTAGGTTGACGGTCCAGCACGATAGTTGGAAAGATCTGATCTGTTCGGACACTTGTTTCTTGAATGACCCGATTGACTACAAAGAGTATAACGTTTAACTTGAACTCCTCCTTCTCTATCATCTGGATCATCCATATTCGTATTAATACGAGTAGACTTCGGTCGACCCTTCAACTTTCTACGAAGCACTGGATTTGCTAACCATTCTTCGTATATTGGCTCTACCGGCCAATAGTCTTGGTTCGGGATCGTGTTGAACTGAATTCTATATATATTTGCAATATTCTCTAGTTTATAACAGTCATCCGTAAAACCGTAAGGGTCGAGTCGAAAATGCAAACAGGCGGCGTGTGCGTGAGAGCAAGGGTATCTAAATGCTTGAAATGCACCACAATCACACCATTTCTGATGAAGTTTGACAGTGAACATTTTTTTCTCACCTCGGACTTTAGCTTCCACAGAAAAATCTCATCCATGTAAGTCAAATGATCTTACTCGCATAGTGGACGCTTTAGCTTGAAGTTCGATCATTTTATCCTGCAGGGTTTTAGACCAATATTGTCCGTTGTTTATTCGGGAGTTTGCTTTCTGCCCTTTGTCGGACCACACTTTGCCCAATCTAAAGTAAGTCTCTCACACAATACTTGCAATTGGGAGATGGCGTGTTCCTTTAAGAACCGAGTTTATAGCCTCTGCAAGATTAGTTGTCATATGACCAAAACGCCGACCTTCATCATAGGCTTGTGACCATCTTTCTGTGGGGATGTCATTTATAAATTTTATTACCTATGCACCGTGTCACCTCAACCTTCTGATCATTTCTTGGAATTTTGGTTGAACTAGTTCATACCCTATTTATAAAAAAACAAGTTAAAAAAAAAACAACAAGATGAACTAAAAAAAATTAAATTTTTTATAAACAACAAATAACAACTTACCCGCGCCTAAAATCTCTATCCGGACTTGATTGTTTCCGAACCGCGTCTTCGCATTCGCTGCAATATGCCGTATATAATATGCTGGATATGCATGTGGAGGTTTCCATAAACTCCCATGTCTGTCAATTATTGATAAGAGCGCAGTTCCTCTATCAGAAATCATGCAAATCCCATCTTTTTTTACAACATGATTGCGTATGTGCTTCAAAAAGAATTCTCATCCATCTGCGTCTTCCTTTTCAACTATGGCAAAGGCAATTGGGAATATATTACTGTTTCTATCTTGTGCAACGGCCACGAGTAATATATGACCGTACTTCCCATACAACCATGTACCATCCACTTGAATCATGCGTTTGCAGAATGGAAACCCTTGAATGCACGCATTGAACGCCCAAAATAACTTACTAAATACTCTTTTACCATGAATTAATTTGCCTTGTAAGTTGAACGCCAGCAAAGTCTCGTACTCTACAACGGTTCCCGGGATGAAATGTTGCATTGCTCGTAAAAGAGCTGGTAGCTCATTATACGATTTATCCCAATCATCATAGAGTTGTGTCATCGCCTTTTGATTTGTCATCCACGCCTTGTAGTAAGACGGAACATAACCAAGCTGGGTTCGGATAGATGCTACTAACACTACAATCGAAATTTTTGGTTCTTGTTCAACCAAAACCCTGGTGTAAGCACATCTTAGATCAAAGTTTAAATTAATATGGTCCTGTGATAAAGCCATATTGGTACAAGTGTGTTGCTCAATAAACCATGACACCTCCCACATTTCAGTCCTCTTCTTGTAAGAAATTCTTACCCACCACGGACATATGCTCTTTCAATGAAAACACCTTACACAATGGGTACTTCTGTTGGACTCAACAACAGAAAATGACGTATGTCGTTTGAGACAGTGCTCCTGAACTGCAAGCTCCGCGACTTCTTTTGTTTCAAATTCAGCTTTTAGTTCCAATTCTCCAAAGTTCGAAGATGATGAAGAACTAAATACGCGAGCTTGATATTCCTGATCTTGCATTGCAGTATAGTCAACTTCATACATGCGGGCTGCTGGAGCTTCATAGGCTGGATATATAGGTTCCGGTTGTTGGGGCTGCGGTGCAACATTAACCCAAACAGTCGGTTGTTCATTTCTCAACCCGATTCTACTAACAGTCGTGGCCCAAACATTTTCTTCAACATCAATACCATTGCCTTGAGACGCATCTGTCATAACAACGTCAATATCATCGGCATCGAGTAACTGAACGTCATCTTCTTCACTCATAGGAACAATATTTTCTTTATCATCACTGAAATCTTCAAGCGATTCGCCCCAATGACCAACTGTGGGTTCGGTGTCACAATATGTTGAAGAACTCATCCTCTGTAAATATTAAATAAAACATAGGCAAAACATTAAAATTTCGAGTTTTCTTATTAAAATTTAAAAATATTATTACCATCCGAATATATCTTCAATCATACAAAAAATATACAAACCCACTAGAATTTAAAAAACATATAAAAAGGCAAAAATCACTTACTTAATTTTCACTGGCCTTTACGAACTCTTCAATCACCGTCTTCGAATATTTCTTCAGAAACTCACAAACTCTTCCCTCTTTGCCAAAAAACTCTCTTAATTTTTTTCTCAACCATTACACACTCATCTTCCCTAAACTCTCTATATATACACATAAAATAATATTACAAAATTAAACCCTAAACCTAGCTCGTACCTAGAACCTTATTTACCTTTTAATTGCACCCTAAATAGCCATGCATGCCACCCTAAATAACCGTGCATGCAGGCACGGCACGTCAGGGTGGCATGCATGAGGAGCATCGCAGCGTAGAGCAGAGCTGTCCAAGCCGAGAAGCCTGCCTTCAACAGGACCATGCCAGGAGGAGGTGGCGAGGTTCACACAACACCGGCTGTAGATGACGAGGTTCACCTGCCATTGTAGAAATTGGCCTAGTTCCCTAATATTCAGCCAACCCACCCCATTCCCTAAATAATAAACCAACGGTGGCCAATTATGCCCAAGTTTTCAGCATACTGTTTCCCTCGGGCACCCACCATGATTCTAGAAATCGAAGCTCGAGAGTACGTTTCCCTTCTCTGTTTATGTTGTTCTCTCGTTTTCTAGCTCTGGGTAATGCTCAAGAAGCTGACGTGAATTTGTAACTATTGTTTTTGTTTTGGTTGTTTCAATTTCTCTCTTTCTTTCTGGTCAGCGTTATTAAGATTGTGCTCCAATTTTGCAAAGAGAATTCGTTGCATCAAACGTTTCAAACTCTTCAAAACGAGTGCCAGGTTTCTCTGAATTTTGTAGACAGCATCGAAACGTTTGTTGCTGAGATTAACAGTGGAAGATGGGATGCCATATTGCCTCAAGTGGCTCAACTTAAGCTCCCAAGGAATAAATTGGAGGACTTATATGAGCAGGTTTCAGCTCTTATCTGTCATTACTTCGGAAATTATTTTTTTCATATTTACACTCCATGTTATATTTCCCATATTTTGCTTTGATTTATGTAGATTGTTTTAGAAATGATTGAACTTAGAGAGTTGGTATTGAAGATACACCTGCGCGGGAATACGGAAGAACTGCTTGCGCGGGAAAAGTTGTTGCACCAGCTCACGCCCATACAGCCCATGCAGCTGTAAAACCTCGACAGCTGGCAGAAGTTGTTGCTGGCTAACAATCTCAACAGAATTGGTTTTTGGATTTCTTCTAGTCAATTCCTTTTAGCTCTATAAATTGTAATGCTGTAAACATCATTTCCTGAATGAATTACAACAATGAAATCCAACAAACATTCTCCTTCATTTCTCTGTTAAAGTTCTTATTAGGTATTTCAATATGGTATCTCTCGCCGGCGTCCTGACCCTCTCTTCACGCTGATTCCCTCTTCTTCTAGCTCCAATGCCTGGTGATACTGTCTCTCCTCCCTCCGATTCGACTGGCTTGTCCAAGAATGGCAAGACCTTCACTAACAAGAAGGTTAATATAGTTCTTGACGAGATGAACTTCCTCCTTTGGAAGCAACAAGTGCTCCTTACGGTTCGAAGTCACCGTCTCGAACGCCTTCTTACTGGCAAGGTCAAGGCTCCTCCGGAAACTGTCCCCGATTCGTCTGGGCAAATGATCCTCAATGAGGAGTATGAAGACTTTGTAGCACAGGACAGTGCCCTGGCATCCTGGTTGCTCTCCACCATCAGCTCCAACCTGCTCCCTTAGTTTGTTGGTGCTGAAACAGCGTCTGAAGTTTGGTCCACTGTTGTGCAATTCTTTTCCAATCGATCTACAACCTCTGCGATGAGTCTTCACTGTAAGCTGCGTTCACTGCGTAAAGGAGATGACACCATGCGATCATATCTCACGCAAGTCAAGGAGGTTACTGATGCCTTAGTTGCTTGTGGTAGCTCCATCTCTGAAATGGAACAGATTGCAACAATTCTCAACGGACTCCCTCCTGAATACCAACCATTCATGGCGGTTATCACTGCCAGCAAAGACCCTTATACCCTGGATGGTGTCAAAACTGTACTGGTGGATGCTGAAACTCAGATCCGTGGCTTTCACCATCAGCTTCAGTTACCAATGAGTGTCAATGTTGCTCGCTATCATGATACCTCGTCTTTACCTTCATCACCTGGCTCTCGTTCTGGCCGTCCTCCACAGTTTCAAGGAGGAAGAAATGGTGCTCGTGGCAGAGGTCAACCACGCCTTCATTGTCAGATCTGTGGTAAACCTGGACACTCAGCTGATCGATGCTGGCATCGTTTCGATCAAGCTTTTGGTAGCTCCTCCTCTGCACCTCCTCCCAAGGATCCCTCGAATGCTCTTCTCACAGTGCTGGATACACCTACCTCTTGTCTCACTTGCCCCCCTGCTCAAGGGTCGAATGCTTCAGCTGAAACAGAACCATGGGTTGTTGATTCGGGTGCCACGCACCATGTTACACATGATAGCACTAAGCTTGTGCAGGGATCTGACTTCACAGGACCAGGTATGTTAATGGTTGGCAATGGTTAAAATTTGAATATATGCAAGACTGGTACATCTTACATTCAGACTTCCTCTCGTACATTGTTGATAAATGAACTTCTTCATGTTCCTTCAGTAACTAAGAACCTCTTATCTGTGTCCAAGCTTGCTAGAGATAATCAAGTTTACTTTGAATTCCATGCTTCCAATTGCCTTGTTCGAGATGAAGCTAGTGGTGCAATTCTGTTAAGAGGAGAGGTGCGTGATGGTCTCTATCAGTTTCAAGAAGGTGAACCAGTTGACTCTTCAAGCAAGTGTGAAGTTAATATAGTGAGTAAATCAAGTCAGTTGGCTGAGCTATGGCACAAGCGACTAGGGCATCCTGCTCAGTCGACCTTAGTGCAAATTTGTAACCAACTCAAAATTGTACTTCCTTTGCAAAACAATAACAACTTGTTCACTGAAATTTGTGAAGCTTGTAGAATGGGTAAAAGCCATAAATTACCATTCAAACATTCCACTACTGAGTATCCAATCCCCTTTACATTAGTGTTCACTGACCTATGGGGTCCTGCACAAGTTACATCTAATGGACATCGCTATCACGTTTCGTTTGTTGACTCTACTACAAGGCACTGCTGGCTTTACCTACTGAAAACTAAGGATCAAGCATGCTTGGCATTTCAGTTGTTTGCTAAGCTTGTTCAAAATCAATTTGGAATGACCATCAAGGAGGTGCAAAGTGATTGGGGTGGTGAATTTCGCACTATACCCACAGTTCTTAGTTCTTTGGGCATTGGACACAGGCTCACTTGTCCACACACATCGGAACAAAATGGTGTGGTGGAGCGCAAGCATCGACACATTGTCGAACTTGCCCTTGTTCTCCTAGCTCAAGCGTCACTACCTTTAAGGTTCTGGTCCTATGCTTTCAGCACAGCAGTTCATTTGATTAATCGACTACCTACAAAGGTTCTATCTGGATTGTCACCCTTTGAAAAGCTCCACAACAAACCTTCAGACTACAATTTCCTAAGAGTCTTTGGATGCTGTTGTTATCCTCACTTGCAACCATACCAACATCATAAGCTTAGCTTCAGATCACAAGCTTGCACGTTCTTGGGCTACAGTACTCAGCATAAAGGCTATGTGTGCATGGCAAAAGATGGTCATATTTATGTATCTCGACATGTGGTATTTGATGAACATAGGTTTCTCTATGCAGGTGATGCATCATTGTCCCAAGCTCCTTCTAATTCCAACACTCGATGCCCAATCTCCTTTCCTACATCGTGTGCACCTTCACGAACTACTATTGCTGAGGCTCATGCTCAATTCGATGACAATCTGACCACTCCACATCAGCCTTCTCCTCCACATGATCATATGGTCAGCCCAACTGCCTCTAATGATGTCACTCCATGTGCTGAAACGACTGAGAGCAATTCAACTGGTCCAACTCAGGTCCCACACACTCCCTCATCTCCTATTACTGCTCCTTGTTCACAACATGATGCTAGTACTATTGCAACAATTGTTCCTTATGTTCATGAATCTGATCATCATGACCATAGTTCAACTCATGATCATAGCATTGAGCCACCTATAACACATACTGAGACTCTTGCACCAAATGATGAGGCCCGTGCCACACCTACTCTGAGTCAACAACACACTGAGGGGCATCACATGATCACCAGAAGCAAGCTGGGCATTTTCAAGCCCAAGCTGTATCTCACAAGTCTCCCTCGCCTCGATGATGAACCTTCCACAGTTCAAGCTGCACTGGCATGTCCAAATTGGAGAGAGGCTGTTCATGCTGAAATTAATGCCTTAAGAAACAACAACACCTGGTCCTTGGTCCCTCTTCCAGTAGGCAGATCTCTTGTCGGTTGTAAATGGCTCTTTCGAGTGAAGAGAAATGCGGATGGATCTGTGCACAGATACAAGGCAAGACTCGTGGCAAAGGGGTTCTCACAGGTTCCTGGACAGGACTTCCAACATACCTTTAGCCTTGTGGTTAAACCATCCACAATCAACATTGTGATCAGTCTGGCAGTGAACAACAGGTGGCCCTTGAGGCAAGTGGATGTCAATAACGCATTCTTGAACGGGGAACTTCATGAAGATGTCTTCATGCAACAACCCCCTGGCTTTGAAGAAACCTCACCTGATGGAACACGGCTTGTATGCAAACTTCAAAAGGCACTGTATGGTCTGAGACAAGCTCTCAGGAACTGGTACTCGAAGCTCAAGCAATACCTACTTGATGAAGGGTTTAGAAGCTCTCAAGCAGATACCTCCATGTTCATCCACAACACAAATGAATGCACCACGTATGTTCTTGTGTATGTCGATGACATAATAGTCACAGGCTCCTCAACAGATGCAATCAATCATGTTATTCAACAGCTTGGTGCCACATTCTCATTAAAAGACCTTGGTGAACGAAGTTATTTTCTTGGAATTCAGATTACACGTATGGGTGATGTTCTAATGTTGAATCAAAAGAAGTTCATTCTAGAGATTCTCACAAAGTCAAACATGGTTAATGCGAAGTTAGTACCTACACCCATGGTCTCTTCCTTGAAACTTACACAAGACTCTGGAAACTTGCTTGATGATGCTCAAGAATATCGCAGTCTGATTGGATCACTTCTCTATGCCTGTCATTCGAGACCAGACATTACCTTCAGTGTAAACAAATTGGCCCAATTTATGCACAACCCATGTGAATCACACCTCTCTGCAACAAGAAGAGTACTGAGGTACTTAAATGGTACACTCGATCATGGTCTTCTCTTCTCACGATCACCTAATCCCTGTCAAATTGTGGCTTTCTCCGATGCGGATTGGGCAGGCAACACAGATGATAGGAGGTCGATATCTGGTAACTGTGTTTACCTTGGTGGAAACTTAGTTCAGTGGAGCTCCAGGAAGCAAAAAACAGTTTCAAGATCAACAACGGAAGCCGAGTATAAGAGCATGGCTGACGTTGCTTCAGAAGTAACTTGGATGAAAACTCTACTGCAAGAAATGTGTGTTCCAATACCATCCATCCCAGTCATCTGGTGCGATAACTCAGGAGCTATATCAATGAGTGCAAATCCTGTATATCACTCGAAAAGCAAACACGTTGAGCTAGATGTTCACTTTATAAGGGAGAAAGTGGCAGCAAATGAACTCAGTGTCAACTATGTGCCTGCAACAGACCAAGTAGCTGATGGTTTCACTAAATCTCTCTCGAAGTGTTACTTTCAAATGTTTCGACAGAAACTTGGAGTCTTGTCAGCTGAAGAAATTCAACAACCTAAAGAGCAGGGAGCATATTGAAGATACACCTGCGCGGGAATAAGGAAGAACTGCTTGCGCGGGAAAAGCTGTTGCACCAGCTCACGCCCATGCAGCTGTAAAACCTCGACAGCTGGCAGAAGTTGTTGTTGGCTAACAATCTCAACAGAATTGGTTTTTGGATTTCTTCTAGTCAATTCCTTTTAGCTCTATAAATTGTAATGCTGTAAACATCATTTCCTGAATGAATTACAACAATGAAATCCAACAAACATTCTCCTTCATTTCTCTGTTAAAGTTCTTATTAGGTATTTCAATAGTTGGACACCGCACGTGCTATTTTGAGGCAAACCCAGGCAATGGGGGTTATGAAGCATCAAGCAAGAGCAACCTGAAAGGTACTTGAGGCTTGAGCATCTCCTTGTCCGAACTTACTTTGATCCAAATGAGGTAAAAGAAAACCTAGTTTTGTGTCCGTACATGTTGTTTCATAGCTATTGTTATGATGTTATGCTTCACTCTCGTTTTTGGAACAAAGACTGGTTTTCTGTCAAAGTGAGTTGTTGAAGAATAAACTTACAATTTATTCCATGATATCTGTTTTTTTAGTTAGAGAATTATTTATAACTCAAGTTTTGCGAATAGGTATAGAGCTAAAAATCTTGTGATTTTGAAGATATAATTGCAGTAAGTCCAACCGTTCAGATAGACTAATGAAACTTAATTCAACTTTCCACTTCCATTTGTCTCAGAATTTATGCATCTATAAGTGTGTAGTTTGCTTGATTTAGTTTCAATTTGATTCAACGTTTATGTTTCGACTGATCACGACCACCATGTTGATTGGTTTTGTAGTATGAAATGGAAGTTGCATTGCCATGCTTGTATTACTTTCGTTATCTCCTTTTCATCTTTATTGAAAATAATAAAACCATTCTTTTTTTTCCTTGTTTTATAATGGATGCAGTTTTGATTCCTGTTTCCGGAAAGTTTATTTTTTTTTTCTTTCTAAAACCAAACAAAATTGCTTTAGTGCTTTCAATTATTGACAACTCTTGATTTTCCTTTGTTGTCAATGAAGAGGAAAAAAGGATTTTGCAACTGTGGACCCGTCTAGGCAGGGATCATCTGAATACCAGCAATGAAGCATGTTGTCATTTTTAGATTGTTGATGAGCTCATGCAACCTCATAACTAATATGATAGTTAGTACCCATTCCTCTGTATTTTCTATGTGACTTTCTTAGAGGAGGTTTGTATTTTAGAAAGTTAATTTCGTGTTGGCTTCAGAATAGTAAAACAAGTTGCATTTTTGTTCCTTTAGTTGTTTTGAGTTTCAGTCAGAATCACCGAAATTGCAGTTTTGAAGATACTGGAAGTTTAGCTAATCTCTTTACAATAAATTGGTTATTGTTAATGGATCATGTATATTTAAGAATATTAGTGAATAATGGTTCTGCACTCTTAAGCTAATTTGTTTTAGCTCACATTGTCCAATACATCCAAATCCTTTTGACTTTTTCATTTTTTTTTTTGGCTTTTCTAACTTAGTTTCACTCTTAAAAGTATACCTTTAACTACATTTGTTTGTTCCTTATTGTTACCTCTGGATTTCTTTTCATTTAACTTGTCCTGTCAAGAGATTCTAAGTTTCTAACTTTATAGGTGAAAAAGAACCTCAATTGCTGCTATTTTGAGTGTTTTATCCTTTTATTAGCTTGGTACAATCTGTTGCTCTCATTGTTTATGTCATGTTATGTAACAAGTTTTATGTCTTCTGAGTTCTGACTTCTGTGTTATGTAACAAGCTTACCAGGATAACAAAGGAGAAACGTCAGTGCACAGATTGCCCAAGGTTGCTTTTCTCTTTTCATTTTCAGTAATTGAATATTTTTTCTGATAAATGCTGAAAGTAATTTTAAATGATATGCATGTCTTTCTAGGAACTTATAGTAATTGGGGCAATAGATGGCAATTTATAATACCTACTGATTTTCAAAGAAGAGGAATTTAAATCTTTGCAAATTGCAACAGTGTGATGGTGTTGCTACTTGCTACTATAATTCCATTATTTAGTTGCTGTATGCATTAACCTAGTAGATGGGCATATCTTTAGGTTTGATTAATGTTTATCAAGGCAAGCATATCCCTTTCATTGCAACTTTAAATCTTGGAAATTCTGAAGGGCATAATTTTTAGTAACAAAACAATCAACAAAAGGTAGTAATGGATGGCATGAATTCAGATAACATTAGGTTCTAGAGGGCAGACAATTGCTGTATGTTTATAGGATAAGTATAAGTCTGTGATCCATAGGCAGACTGTGCAAACAAGACATTGGCCAGTTCGGTCGGATGGAAGGCATCCCAAAACAGGTATTTCCTTCGATCAATACAAGGTTGTTGAAGGGGGAGACATGTTATCTGCCCATTGTTTCTTCCCACTCCGCAGCACCCTTTGTCTATCACTTCAAACCCTGTACACTCGAAGAATGAATTCGATTCGATTATTTTCGAGTCGAGCTCTATCAACCAATTTCTGAATAAAATTAAGGGTTCATGTTAAATTTGTATTTGTAGTAGTAGATTACCGTTTGCAGAGCCATTTTGATAAGAATCAATGCTGCTTTTGTAGGAATCCAGGTAAACAAACTTCGCTCCTTGGAGTTGGCCACCATTGAAACGATCAACCACCTTCCTCAGCTCGGTGTTGAAAAGAACGATTGCCTTGTTTATGTCTTCGTTACAGCGGCTGCTATTACCGTGGTACCGAGCTAGTTGATACGGTATGCATCCGATTGGTCCGACTGCCGTTACAATCACCTTTCGAGCTCCTAAGCTATGTAATTGCTGAAATGTATCGGATTCGGACACACGAGAAATTATATCAGCGTCGGAGACGGACCGATTGTAATGAAATATTTGTTTGGGACATGGGGAACTTACGGTTAACTGGCGTGTGTAGTCCTGAATAAGTGCGGCCGCATAAGCCTTGGTAGTGAAATCAGAGCTGGTTGTGTAGAAGTTCGGCATGAAATAGTTGTTAAGATAATCATTGCTTCCCAAACCACTATAGAATATGCACTTGCTTAGATAGCTGCCCAAAGCAGTGGTGTCTCCTCTGAAGAACCTCCGCATTTGCACCACCGTATTCGCAAAGTTGGCGACCTGTCCGTTCATCGACGTGTGGGCTCCCTACACACAAAACATCATCACACACATGTTACAACTTCAATGAAATATTTAAATTACGGTCATGCATGCATTTTCATATATGTATGTACCAGATTGTCGCCTGTTTCGTCGCGAATACCGGAAGCGCCGGAGGCATAATTGACTCCGCGCAACAATTCAAGGCCACGAGCCCTTGAATAGGGAAGAATGTAGCGTGTAAACCCCATAAGTTGAGCTGCAATCAGATTGTTTCATTAGGAAACCGATTACAATGAAAAACTGACCAAAATAGGACTGGTCATGGAGCAGTAACTTACCTAGAGCGTCTACAAAAGTTCGACCATTAGTGAAACGACCGGTGGTACCACCGGGGAAATCAATGCCGTAGGGCCTATAATTAGCCCTAGCAAGTGTGACCATACCATTGTTATTCCCATTGTCCACTAGGGAGTCACCGAAGATGAAGAAGCATGGTACTTGAGACTGCTGAGGCAGCCGCTGCGACCGAGCTCTACCGTTAAAGCAGACCACGATCAAACAAAGCAACAAGGCTAACTCACCAAGGGTCTTCATTGTTTTGAAGTATGGCTAAACTCAGTGATCTCCAAGCAGATGAATGCAGCAGTTATATAGGGGTGAAAGGTTTGTTAAGCTATTATGGGGTTCATGTGCATGCAGATTGCAGAGATCCATGCATGTTGGGTTTGAACTTTGGGGTGGAGAGAGTGAGCCGTAAAACTTTTAGTTGTGGTGATCACCCATCGGTCGATGAGTCACATAAAGAATTACTTTGCATTGAAGCAGCAGCGGTGGCGGATGTATCTCGTGAGTGATCAACTTGTTGGCCAGCCACAACCTGCTAGATTAGCCTACAACATGATCTCTCCCTAAAGTATATGAAATATGTCCAACATTTATGTAAGAGTATAATATGATTAGATTGAAGGAGGGATGGACCCAGAGGGGGCTGAATGGACCCAGAGGGGGCTGGATAGGACAGTCATCCTCTAAAAATTTGAAATTCATGTATGAATTAGAAAAATTTTAAAAAATTTCTATTATTTTCTATTGAAAATTTAATTTCGCCCCCTAAAATTTTATAAGTGCCTTTTTAAAATTTTATAGGTTCGCCCCTTAACATAAAATCTTGTGTGCCTCACAAGATTGAAGAGTCGATTTTGTTTGATAAGGAGGGAATGGGGATCCAGGATCAGTAAGAATGAAAGTAGCATGGAATTCTGGTAGAGGTAATATAGAATTAGAGGGTGCAGTTGAAGTCACTCGAATTGTTAGAGGTATAGATTTTTAAGGAGTTAATATAAAAAATTTTATAAAAAATATAAAATTTAATTCCACTTAATTTATTAGGATATATGGTCAACAATAATTATTATAATAATTATGTATATTTTCTGCCTATTTTGACCCTATTGTATGAAAATTATGTTTCTGCTGCAAGTGAATATAATGGTAATGAATGGAGGAGAATGGAATTGAATGTTTGTGAAATATAATATGAAAATTTCCACTGACAGATTTAGGGTCTGTTTGTTTTACTGTTGTAAGCACCAAATTTTGACCAGACTCAATTATCATACCCGAAATTAAACCATACCGGTTTCCACTCAAACCATGACTCTTTCCTACTATTCATGATCTCAAAGTCTCTCCTAAATTCCTCAACCTCTTTATTCTCCAAATCTGCCACTAACCATCCACATATCCACCATATCCGGGATTTTGATTGTTTTCAACCCTTATAAATTGTTGAATTAAAGAGAGGAACAAGTGGAGGTAAACAGAAGAGAGAGGCCTGCAAAATAAAACAAAAAAATCAGTCTTGAAATCAATTTGAAAGTAAGAGAGAAAGTTGAAGTGTTTTCTCACAATTTCCCAGCGAACGGAACATCAGCCGTCGAATCCGAACGGTCAAAATATAGAGGAGGACAGAAGGAATGACATACTCTGAAATCAAGTCGATCCGACGGTAAATTTGGGAGATCGACGAGAAAAAGCCGAAGAGTTCAATGCCAAATTCGAGGAGTTTGAAGCGTTTTCCGAAAAAACTAACCCCGGATTCGAACTTGGGGCGTTGAGTCGAGTTCCCATGTGAAATTTGGAGTTGAACGGCCGCTATTGACGACGGCCAACGGTGATCAGAGTTGAGGCAGACGGTGTTGGTGTGTTATGTACGATGAGAGAGAAAATGTTTTAAGTTTGAGTTTGATAATTGAAAATGAATAAAAAGAAGGTTTTTAAACTTCTTTTAATTTATTGTGAGAACAGTGTTGGTGAGAAACCCGTACTTGATTTTAGCTTTAGGTTAAATTACTTTTTTAGTTCCTTTGAGTTTAGGTGTATTACATTTAGATCCCATTTTTGTATTTTAAGTCTAGATTCATTTGATTTTGGTCCTATTTTAAGTTTGATCTGATCAGTTTTTGGCAATATAGATTTTGATTTCATTCAATTAGGTTCTGCTTCATAAAATTAATTAATATTTAAGCCTTTTTAATTTGCTTTAAATCTAATTTAGTCATTGTTTAAAGATTTGGTAATTAATTGGCTTTGATGTTTGGTTAATTTTTGAATTGGTTTCTAATTAAAATTAAGTTTGGTTAGATCTAGTTAGGTGAATAATTTTGAACTTGGTTAATAATTTAATTTTAATTTTTGATTAGGTTCGATTTTGTTCTTTTTTGATTTAATTTATTTTGTTTGTGTAATTCTTTTCTCCCATGCATTTGAATTTTTTTATCATACCATATCTTTTTTCCTATTTTTAGCAGCATATTTTTTTAGTAGTGCTATTAACCTCTTTTTTGAGATTCCTCTTTTTAGACAACCAAAATCCTTAGGTACCAATTTTGGGCGTAGTAGGGGTGCTATAACCTTCCTCACTCGTAACCGACTCCCGAACCTGACGACGATCTTGATGTTGACGCAGACCAATTTTATAGGTTTTCGGTCGTACCCAACCCAAAACGACCGATGGCGACTCCAAGTGTTTGATGGGCTTTTGAAGGCCCAATTTATTTTTACCCGGACAGAAAACGGTGTCAACAGCTTGGCGACTCCGCTGGGGACATTAGAGAGTCGAGCCACAAAAAGGTATAAGTTGTCTAAAAAAGGATAAAGGAATTTGAACTATTGGTGATCACAAAAATTAAAGGTTTTCGTATTTTACGGAGATTGTTTAGTATGTGGTTATCATGTGTTCAAAATTCCTTTGCGCACGAGCATATCATAAGCTCTGAACCCGAGCTTCGTCCTGCTTAAGTGGTTGCAATCGCTACCCTTCGAGAGGTTAATCCTCCGTACAAGAATGCGTGTTGCTTCCGGGGTTTACATACTTTTTGTCTTCGAGAGGTCAATCCTCCGTACAAGCTTAAAGAAGTAAGCCCCCTAAACTGAACTCGGTCCATAGGAGCCTATAATGGGTGAGGATCGAGGTCTTTGTCGACCTTCGTAGGCCAGTAAGGACAGTTTGGGTACCCTTTTAGAACCTTGAACCACATGTAGTGAGCCGTAGGAGTCCACCCGATTAGAGCCATGATGAACCAGAATTGTTAGTGGTCACCTACATATGTACACTCACACACTTTTTACCATGCATTAACTTTGTATTTGTACATATTCATTTGTTTATGATGTACTAACCATGTTTTTTTGTTTTTTTTCTCACATACATCATGTTTAGAATGTCTAATAAAGGGATGCTGATATACGATTAGCCGTTTAAAATAGAAAGTTTTCGTAATCGAAGTTTTGAAAATTGTTCTATGAATGGTTAATTCTAAAGCAACATCTTTTATGCATTTAATCAATCGCATTGCATTTGCATGCATTCATAATTCATATGGGTAGATAATCGAGAAGCGATGTGTGGTGAAGAATAAAAAGATTCAATAGGAAGATTTTTCGGTGCCCACACGAAGGAGACACTTGTCATTTTTTTATTAAAATTTGTTTTGAGAAAACATTTTTATAAATAAATTTTGAGCAGTGAATAAATGATGATAATTTTCGAAAATGAGCTTTCAAATAGTAGGCTATGAACAATGAACCAGATTTAGAAATTTTGAAGTTCTTTGAAAATCGAGTGAATGAAATACTTTTTTGAGAATTGAGATTATAGAGCTTTGACATATGATAAGATTAATTTTTCATATTCCACTTGAAACCAAAAAACAAGATTCCTTGATCTTTTATCCTAAATTCCTCATGTTCAATACTGGAAAAGCCAAACATTCCAAGAAAGACGATCATAGAGTAACACCATTGCTTTTTTTGAAAGTTCGACTTAAAGTCAATTTTTTACAAGATTAGCTTTCCGAGGAAGACGACATCCAAGCCACGCCTTTGTTTTTGAAAGTTCGTCCTACTGTCAACTTTTTTTCCAATACCTCAAAGACATGAAAATTAAAATGTTCACTGGTGTACGAACCTTCCAAAATGAAGATAAGGTGGGGCATCCTATGTTGATTCTGCGAATGAGATCAAATAGTTGGGGCATGTATGAAGAAAAAAAGAAAAGAAAAAAAGGAGAAGAAAGATTAACTTTATCATTCATTATTTGTTTTTAGATGATTCTGTGAATAAATGAGTTAATTCTGAATACCTCTTATTCTAAGGGTAACTCTTTTGCGAAAATATCTATGTATGAAATGACATTTGGCATTCCTTCATCATCCCTTCACAAAAAGAGAAAATTATCATTTGTTGTCCTCGTTTGAGCCTTATAATTTTCTTTGACTTGAACCCTAACCAAGGATCACCCTCCACAATGGGGGGCAAAGGTGAAGAAATATCTGCTTACATGAGTAAATTGACGATTCTGATCATACTACGAGGATGAAGCCTTATAGATCAGGGGTCAAGAACAAAAGACGTGTTTCAACCACAAGAAGTGACTTGTGCTCAAATCAAAATAAAGTTCTGAATTCATGAAAAAGGAGAACGAAAAAGAAAAGAAAACAAAAAAGAAAACAAAAAATATGAAATGAATAGAACAGAATGGGGAGCACACATGTGGGGTCCCTCTTCACAAATGATTATCTTGAGTCCAGTTATCTTCAAGATGAAGCGGGTGACACAATATTGTTCGAAGTTTTGGTTCCAACATTCGTGGAAATATCATGAATCCTTGAAGATAAAAATGAAATAAAGGAAATGAACTCTGGGGTGAAAACCCAAAAATGGGCAGTTTAGAGTGATCCGAAAAAAAAAATATGTGGAAGCAGATTCAAGTCGAGCAAAGTGAGATTCCAATGAAAACAATTGATCCTTGGTTATTGACCCTTAAACATTTGTTTGAGCCTATGTATCCTTTCTTTTATAGCTCTGAACCATAGCCTATGTTACATGCCTATAAAGTCCATTTTGATCATACATAGATATTTGAGTTGAAGAGTCTATTTTTAGAATTGATATCTCCTCTTGGGGTTAACTCATTTGTTTGCAGAAGATTTCTAAACCTTATAATGCATGATGAATAATCAAAAAAAAGAAAAAAGGAAAAAAAATAAAAGGAGGGTTTGAAATGAAAACCCGCAAAGGGCATTTTGAACCAATGGTGAATTTGAGTCGAAACCTGAAACGACGGTTCGAATATGAAGTCAAATATACATGACTAGCATGCGAGAGATGATCCCCTAGAAGTTCAATGAAGTCATGAGAAAGGGTTTGAAGCTAGTGAACAGTTCCAGAAGTCGCACACGAAGCTTCCAAGATCATTCGATCATTTCTGAAAGAATCAATGAACATTTGAAGAATCATGTCTCATTCAAAACAACCGATCCCAAAACATATTGTACTCCAAACTGACTCATACCTTGAAATCGCCAATAGTCTTGACACATGTTAAAGAACTATAATTTTGAAAGATTGAAAGAGTAATTGATTTGTTTGATTTTCAACGAACTTAAATTTTTATGAAATGTTTCAGTTGTGAGCCTTGAGTATGGGGCACATTTTCCTTTTACAAAAATATTTTCGAAAGCTCTTTATGATTTGAAAAATATTTTAAACTCTCTTGAGAATGAAAAAGATTCTTTTGACAAGGTTCACTCAGATTTGAAGAGCCTAGAATCAAGAATGGGGCAAGGAAAAGAAAAGGCAAAAGTTTAGAAGACAATTTTTGTTGGGGCAAAACAGAATTGTCACATTCTGGAAGTGATGAATTTACGCCCAATTGGAGGAAAAAGGAAGTCGAGGTGATCAAGCCTGGTTCGAGAAGGAAGACCTCCCAAGCATCTTTGCATCACCATTAACTATAAGAGCATGCATTTACATTATTGATATACATGTTTCCGTATGCATCCTTTGCACATTGATTATCAAACAGGTACAAACAGAACCTTGTCTCAAGCACGAATGAGTGGTTCTACATATCGAACCTTGCCCTAATCACGAGTAAGCGATTCTACATCAAATCCTGTTTCAAACATGAATGATCAGATCTTCGCCTCCAAGATGGAGTGCCGTCATTTGCCTTCAAGATGAAGTGATACCCTAAAGCCTCCAAGATAGAGTGCCACATTTGCCTTCAAGAAGAAGTGTCACTATTTGTCTCCAAGATGAAGTGTCAGCATCAAGCTTCCAAGATAGAATGCCATCATTTACCTCCAAGAGAGAGTGCCACCATTTGCCTTCGAGATGAAGTGTCAAGAATTACTCCAAAAGATGAGTGTTATCATATCTAATCACCTTGAAGATGAGTAAATGAAGTTTTCAAGCTATCATCCCCAAAGATGAGGGAGTGGAGTCTTACACCCAAATTAGAATTCGATCCAGCATCCGTATGTTTGAAGGAGTAGAGTCAGATTTGGCATCCTAGGTTTGAAGGAGCAGATTAAATTTTTAACTTAGTATCGATGGGTTTGAAGGATCAGAGTTTCCGACACAGCATCCTCAAGTTGAGAAGTGAAATCTTACATCGAGAAATGAATTCTCGAATCCCAGTGCCCTTGAGACGAGCGGGGTACACCTTAAGGCGCACTTGAGACGAGCGGGGTACACCTTTACAGCACCCTTGAGACGAGCGGGGTGCATTTTACATCGAGAAATGAATTCTTGAATCCCAGTGCCCTTGAGACGAGCGGGGTACACCCAGTGCCCTTGAGACAAGCGGGGTACACCTTACAGCGCCCTTGAGACGAGCGGGGTGCATTTTACATCGAGAAATGAATTCTCGAATCCCAGTGCCCTTGAGACGAGCGGGGTACACCTTAAGGCGCACTTGAGACGAGCGGGGTGCGTTTTACATCGAGAAATGAATTCTTGAATCCTAGTTCCCTTGAGACGAGCGGGGTACACCTTTACAGCGCCCTTGAGACGAGCGGGGTGCATTTTACATCGAGAAATGAATTCTCGAATCCCAGTGCCTTTGAGACGAGCGGGGTACACCCAGTGCCCTTGAGACGAGCGGGGTACACCTTACAGCGCCCTTGAGACGAGCGGGGTGCATTTTACATCAAGAAATGAGTTCTTGAATCCCAGTGCCCTTGAGACGAGCGGGGTACACCTTACAGCGTCCTTGAGACGAGCGGGGTGCATTTTACATCAAGAAATGAGTTCTTGAATCCCAGTGCCCTTGAGACGAGCGGGGTACACCTTACAGCGCCCTTGAGACGAGCGGGGTGCATTTTACATCAAGAAATGAATTCTTGAATCCCAGTGCCCTTGAGACGAGCGGGGTACACCTTACAGCGCCCTTGAGACGAGCGGGGTTCATTTTATATCAAGAAATGAGTTCTTGAATCCCAGTGCCCTTGAGACGAGCGGGGTACACCTTGCAGCGCCCTTGAGGCGAGCGGGGTGCATTTTACATCAAGAAATGAATTCTTGAATCCCAGTGCCCTTGAGACGAGCGGGGTACACCTTACAGCGCCCTTGAGACGAGCGGGGTGCATTTTATATCAAGAAATGAGTTCTTGAATCCCAGTGCCCTTGAGACGAGCGGGGTACACCTTACAGCGCCCTTGAGACGAGCGGGGTGCATTTTACATCAAGAAATGAGTTCTTGAATCCCAGTGCCCTTGAGACGAGCGGGGTACACCTTACAGCGCCCTTGAGACGAGCGGGGTGCATTTTACATCAAGAAATGAATTCTTGAATCCCAGTGCCCTTGAGACGAGCGGGGTACACCTTACAGCGCCCTTGAGACGAGCGGGGTGCATTTTATATCAAGAAATGAGTTCTTGAATCCCAGTGCCCTTGAGACGAGCGGGGTACACCTTACAACGCCCTTGAGACGAGCGGGGTGCATTTTACATCAAGAAATGAATTATTGAATCCCAGTGCCCTTGAGACGAGCGGGGTACACCTTACAGCGCCCTTGAGACGAGCGGGGTGCATTTTACATCAAGAAATGAGTTCTTGAATCCCAGTGCCCTTGAGACGAGCGGGGTACACCTTACAGCGCCCTTAAGACGAGCGGGGTGCATTTTACATCAAGAAATGAGTTCTTGAATCCTGGAGCCCTTGAGACGAGCGCGGTACACCTTACAGCGCCCTTGAGACGAGCGGGGTGCATTTTACATCAAGAAATGAGTTCTTGAATTCTGGTGCCCTTGAGACGAGCGGGGTACACCTTACAACGCTCTTGAGACGAGTGAGGTGCATTTTACATCAAGAAATGAGTTATTGAATCCTAGTGCCCTTGAGACGAGCGGGGTACACCTTACAGAGACCTTGAGACGAGCGGGGTACATCTTACACCAAGAAATGAGTTCACGAATTTCAGCACCCTCGAGACGAGCGAGGTGCATTATCAATGCAAATGCATTTCTCACCGAACAAAATTTGTTGCTTTTTTGTCTTTGCCCTATTCCTCTTACTCGAGCAATGGACAAAGAGGGGCAGCTGTAAGCACCAAATTTTGACCAGACCCAATTACCATACCCGAAATCAAACCATATCGGTTTCCACTCAAACCGTGACTCTTCCCTACTATTCATGATCTCAAAGTCTCTCCTAAAATTTCTCAGCCTCTTTATTCTCCAAATCTGCCACTAACCATCCACATATCCACCATATCCGGGATTTTGATTGTTTTCAACCCTTATAAATTGTTGAATTAAAGAGAGGAACAAGGGGAGATAAACAGAAGAGAGAGGCCTGCAAAATAAAACAAAAAAATCAGTCTTGAAATCAATTTGAAAGTAAAAGAGAAAGTTGAAGTGTTTTCTCACAATTTCCCAGCGAACGGAACATCAACCGTCGAATCCGAACGGTCAAAATATAGAGGAGGACAGAAGGAATGACATACTCTGAAATCAAGTCGATCCGACGGTAAATTTGGGAGATCGACGAGAAAAAGCCGAAGAGTTCAATGCCAAATTCGAGGAGTTTGAAGCGTTTTCCGAAAAAACTAACCCCGTATTCGAACTTGGGGCGTTGAGTCGAGTTCCCATGTGAAATTTGGAGTTGAACGGCCGCCATTGACGACGGCCAATGGTGATCAGAGTTGAGGCAGACGGTGTTGGTGTGTTATGTACGGTGAGAGAGAAAATGTTTTAAGTTTGGGTTTGATAATTGAAAATGAATAAAAAGAAGGTTTTTAAACTTCTTTTAATTTATTGTGAGAACAGTGTTGGTGAGAAACCCGTACTTGATTTTAGCTTTAGGTTAAATTACCTTTTTAGTTCCTTTGAGTTTAGGTGTATTACATTTAGATCCCATTTTTGTATTTTGAGTCTAGATTCATTTGATTTTGGTCCTATTTTAAGTTTGATCTGATCAGTTTTTGGCAATATAGATTTTGATTTCATTCAATCAGGTTCTGCTTCATAAAATTAATTAATATTTAAGCCTTTTTAATTTGCTTTAAATCTAATTTAGTCATTGTTTAAAGATTTGGTAATTAATTGGCTTTGATGTTTGGTTAATTTTTGAATTTGTTTCTAATTAAAATTAAGTTTGGTTAGATCTAGTTAGGTGAATAATTTTGAACTTGGTTAATAATTTAATTTTAATTTTTGATTAGGTTCGATTTTGTTCTTTTTTGATTTAATTTATTTTGTTTGTGTAATTCTTTTCTCCCAAGCATTTGAATTTTTTTATCATACCATATCTTTTTTCCTATTTTTAGCAGCATATTTTTTTTAGTAGTGCTATTAACCTCTTTTTTGAGATTCCTCTTTTTAGACAACCAAAATCCTTAGGTACCAATTTTGGGCGTAGTGGGGGTGCTATAACCTTCCTCACTCGTAACCGACTCCCGAACCTGACGACGATCTCGATGTTGACGCAGACCAATTTTATAGGTTTTTGGTCGTACCCAACCCAAAACGACCGATGGCGACTCCAAGTGTTTGATGGGCTTTTGAAGGCCCAATTTATTTTTACCCGGACAGAAAACGGTGTCAACAACTGTAATTGGTTTTCCTGAAAACTTTTTTCATAACTTTTCGTTGTTTGGTTCATGGAAAATAAAAAAGTCAAAGGAAAATTAACTACAGTCAATGGAAAACATATATTATTTCAGTGTAAAATGACTTACCCCTTAATTTTCGGTAAGTCACTTTCCTTCCTCTCATTCTCTCTACAAATACTAACCTAAACCATGAACCTTAAAACTTAACCCTAAACCTTAAATACTAACATAAAACTAAACCTTAAACAATAAACTTTAAATCTTAAACCCCAAACATAAAACCATAAACCCTAAATCTTAACATAAACGCTAACACAAACCCTAAACCCTAAATATTAACATAATCATTGAACACTAACAAGAAACCCTAAACATTAAACATTGACATAAACCTTAAACCCTAAATGAGCACTTAAACCATAAACCATAAACATTAAATCCTAAACTTTAAATTCAAAACCCTAAACCTCAAACCCCAAACATTAAGCAATAAAAGTTTAACCCTAAACATTAAAAACTCTAACCCTAAACCTTAAATGAAAACATAAACAATAATACAAACCTTAAACCCTAAATATTAACATAAATACTAAACACTAACACCAAACCCTAAACATTAAACACTAACATAAACCATAACCCTAAATGAGAGCTTAAACCCTAAACCATAACTTAACCTTAAACACTAAATGCTAAACATTAACCCTAAACAATATATGATAAACCCTAAACACTAACATAACCCTAAACCATAAATGATATATAATAAACATAAACCATAAACCCTAAAACAAACCCATAAACCCTAAATGTTAAACCATAAACAATAACATAACCCTAAACTATAAACATTGATCCATAAACACAAAACCCTAAATATTGTATCATAAATGTTAAACCCTGAATGTTAAACCATAGACACTAACATAAACCTTAAACCATAAACATTAACCCATAAAACCTAAATGCTAACATAAACACTAAACCAGAAACAATAAACACTAACATAAACCTTAATCCATAAATACTAATATAAACACTAAATAATAAAACCTAAACACTAATCTAAACCTTAACATAGACTCTAAACTCATATGTTAAACCTTAAACACTAACATAAACCCTAAACAATAAACACTAACTCATAAACCCTAAATGGTAACATAAACATTGAACCTCAAACACTAAGCACTAACATAAACCTTAAACCCTAAATGATAACCTAAACCGTAAACACTAAAAGATAAACATTAAACCATAAAACACTAACCTAAATCTTAAATGATAAACCCTAAACACTAACCATAAACCATAGACCCTAAATGCTACCATAAACCATAATCATTAAACCATAAACCATAAATCCTAAACCATAAACCCTAACCAAAACATAAACCCTAAACACTAATGTAAACCATAAATATTAAACCATAAATATTAATCCCCAAACGCTACTATAAACACTAAATACTAATCTAAACCATAAACCATAAATGTTATCCTAAACTCTAAACCTTAAACACTAACCTAAACCTTAAACCATGTTTTGGTTAGAACTTGTTTTTACCATTATCGATGCTTGTTTGTGAATTGTTCATGAAATTTTTAGGAAACTCTACAAAACAGTGTAAAATGAATTGTACAATATCATCCAAACACCAGAAAATGATTTCTGCAATTAGTTTTCCAACAACTGTAGTTCATTTTCCAGAATTCATTTTCTGGAAACAGTTTTCAATGAAACAAACAGACCCTTAATTCAGAGTTTATGAATTTAGTTTAGGGTTAAGGGTTTAAGAGTTAGGCTATTATGTTTAGAATTTAAAATTAATGGTTAGAATCGATCTATGGGTTATGGATTAAGTTTTATGGTTTTTTGGATTAGAGATTTAAATTTTAATTTTTAGAACTAAATTAGGGGTTATTGTTTGATACACTAACAATGAATTTTTTCCACAAACGGGTTAAATTTAGGGGTTATGGATTTAGTTTAGGGGTTCGTGTTTAGATGTTTATAGTGTAAGGTTTATGGAATTTATGATTTAGGGTTAAAATTTAAGAGATATGATTACAATAAGATGTTTATAATTTAGGGTTTAGGGAATTTATGATTTAGGATTAGAATTTAAGATTTAAGATTACAATGTAAATCTCTAACCTTACTAAACTTTAAACCTTTAACCCTAAATTTTGACCTTCCATAACCCCTAAATTTAACTCTCTGGAAACCTATTTTTCATTGTATGTATATTGAATAGGTTCTAAGGATGAAGCTCAATGCGCCTCACGCGCCCAAAGTTTTTTCCCACCCAAAGCTCCCCGAGCCTCAGACGACTATTTTAATCTGCTAGAGTCGGCCTTTTTGCGTGGTCTCTGCACGGAGGACTTCGTCGCCGTCAAATGGTCACCAGATTGCCGACATCTTAGGGGCCTGAGGCCCGGGGAGCTTTGGTGGGAGAAAACTTTGGGCGCATGAGGCGCGTTGAGCTTCATCCTTAGGACCTATTCAATATACAGACAATGAAAAATAGGTTTCCAGAGAGTTAAATTTAGGGGTTATGGAAGGTTAAAATTTAGGGTTAAAGGTTTAAAGTTTAGTAAGGATTTAAGATTACAGTGTAAATCTCTAACCTTACTAAACTTTAAACCTTTAACCCTAAATTTTGACCTTCCATAACCCCTAAATTTAACTCTCTGGAAACCTATTTTTCATTGTTTGTATATTGAATAGGTCCTAAGGATGAAGCTCAACGCGCCTCACGCGCCCAAAGTTTTCTCTCACCCAAAGCTCCTCGGGCCTCAGACGACTATTTTGATCTGCCGGAGTTGGCCTTTTTGCGTGGTCTCTGCACGGAGGACTTCGTCGCCGTCAGATGGTCACCAGATCGTCGGCATCTTAGGGGACGAGGTTGATTGTTGGTTTGCTCGAAGGTTTCTTGACGGTGGAGAAGCGAGGGCGGGGAGCAGGCTGTTTACAAACGTTTTTGGCTCTCGTGGCAGAACCCCAACGCCAGTTGTTGCCATAAAACTTGTTGGTAAACGTCCTGCTTTGCTGCTGTGTTTTGAATGGAAAAACTTATTTGGCTGCGTTAGGATGGTTGCCATTGGAGGTTTTGGGGCCGGATCGAAGATGGTAGATAGTGGTTTGCAATTCCGACCTATCCGATGGTCCTTTTAGGGACAAGCTGGAGAACGGACCTTGAGCACCAAAGTTGCTGTAGTTGAAGGTTTCTGGGTCGGCGGAAGAACGTGGAAAATAGGCTGGAAAGATATTCCCCCGGGCAGCTCTGGACTCGCTTCCGAAAAACAACAAGAAAATTGCATCTCGACGGTCCTTAGCCGGGCAACTGTGTCTCGGCCGGATCTGGCTCTTCCTGGTCGTCGGCGAGGGCGCTCTGTTTACGAATGGAGACAGATTTCCTTTCAAAGGCAATCAGGTCTCCTTACATGGAGGCAAGGTTTTTCCTATTTAGGAAAGTTGACCTTTGGGAGCAGATGTAGGTCTGACAGGCAGTATGTTTCAGCCGGATATGGTGGGATTGGGTTTCCCATTTTAGCACAAGTTTGTGTTTGTTTTGGAGAGATTAAAATTTGTAGTACATGTGCATCAATATCTTTGTCTTCTTGGTTGTCCTTCAGCCAAATCAAAGATAATCAACGCAGGCTTTGGAGTATGACCGAGAGCTTCTTTTTCACAAGGAATGCGGATAACTCCCTTGAGGGTTATCCGCTCCAGAAATGATTCCGTATTGGTCCACCGTGTTCGATGGGGAGGGTCGATACTCGGTGGCTCATTTTAATCCTTCTTTTGGCTTTGTTTCGTGCTTCTTGTTCATTAGTGGTGCTAGTTTTCGTTTTGCTAAACCCTTGTTTCTTTATGGTTGTGTTTCGAATATTGTCGCGGTTGTTGCAACTTGGGAGCAGCTAGAGTCCTGGCCTTCTGATCGGTGCTTAGCTGATAATCGTTGTGTCGCTTGCCTTGATAAGGGCTGTTATCGATGTAACGGAAGCCTGCCTCTGGATAGAGCTCTCAGGCGAAGGCATGATGGTGCTGTTCTTCTAGGTGATGTGGAAGATTTTTTGTCACCAGCTTAAGTCTCTCAAGCAAGCCCTGTGTTGCCATATTTCCTCACTGTTGATGGAGGATACGGCTGTTTGGCTCTTTGCCATTGATTGTTATGTGTCGTTTGGTTTGTGTTCTTGTGGTATTTTACTGTTGCTTTCTTTCAGCTTGTTCTGTTGTTGGCTCCCCGTCTATTAGGAAGAGATGTTGTTTTGTGGTGTTTTCCGTTTGGATGTTCTAGAGTCTGTTCTATGTTTTCGTTCTTGAATGAAAGTTAACCCTTTGAACAAAAAAAATAAAAAATTGTCTGTATATTGAATAATGTCCTATTTATTTATCATTTTCAAAGGTTTAATATTGATGTGGATAAAATTATAAAGGATCCATGTTTGAAAGATTTAGTGCTTATACAGTTATACGAACAAAGCTTAAAAAACTTGATCTCAAATTAAGGATTTAGCAGAAACATTTCCATCTCCCTCTAAGCATTCTGAATGTTTCATACCAAAATTTCAATGAAGTGTCATGATAATTTGAATTGTGATTGATTAATTGCAGGAGATACACTCACCAAAGAAGTCCCTGATTGAACTAATTTTCAAACATCAAGTCCTTAATTGGAATTTACATTGTACAAGTCCCAGAATTGAGTTTTCCATTCATTTAAGATTAGTTTTAGGAAATCAACTACAAATAGGTCAACAACAACCGAGGGAAGCCCACCACGCGCCACACGCGCCAACTCTAGTTTTCCCTCCCGAGCGTCCCAAGGCTTCTCCTAGGCAGGCTTTGCTTTCACGCCCGGCAATCGGTTCTTGGACGGATTCCGGCTGGGGTTGCCTCACCGGTTCTCGTCCGACGGTGCTGGGTCCGTGCTCGCTCCCCTTGGTGGTGGTTTCCCGGTGGCTAAAGTTCGAGGTTGGTTTGGATCTCTTGAGTTTTGAAGTTGTGAGGCTCGTGGGTCGCCGATCTATCCTCACCAGCGCCGAAGGGAGCTTCCATCGTGGTGTTGCTGGTTCTGTAAATCGTGTGCGAAGGAAATCGGATCTGCTCTGGTTGCTCTTGTTGAAGCTTTCGGCTGGGGCTTAGTCTACAGATCTGAGCTAGTTTTTCGAAGGGTGCTGGAAGCTGCCACCGTCGAACGGCGTTGCTTTTACCGGTGTCTTTGAGGCCCATAAGTCTTCCTTGACGTTGCCGGCGTGATGGCGTTGAGGCACGATGTCTACGGGGTAAGGAGATTGCCGACAAGGGCAGTATGGTATTTTTCTTCCTTGACAAAACGTGGCTCTTTTGTGTTGTATTGTCCCAGTTTTAGCAGTTTCCATTTTCAGCTTTGTTTTTCCGGATATGGTGGGATTTGGCTAAAAAAATTTCCATTTGAAGAAGTACTTTAACGTGTTTTACGGATCTGGGGAAGGATTTCGCGCTATGAAAGCTGATGACTCCGAGAATGCAAGGCCTATCAGGCTTAGATGGGATCCAGGCGGGCCCCACTAGATATTTAGGCTTTGGTTTTTCTCACTTTTCTATCGAACGAAAGCTATTTTGTCGTCTTTGGATGATCAGTGGCCTCTGTTTTATCAGATTTTCTTCTTTGGTCTGCTTGGTAACAAAGGTTTCGATGAACCAGGATTGGGAGGAGGTTCGGTGAAACTATTTTCTCTTCATATCTGGGATACAATAGATAATGCCTTGACAAGGACCAACGTTTTCACGTTGGAAGCCTGCCTCTGGATAGAGCTCTCAGGCACGACTATTGTCCTTCATCCCGGGAAGAATTTATGGTTTTATCGCTTTCTCCAGTATCGTTCTGGTTTTATCGCTTTAGGAAACACGGTCCACGGTTTGACCGTTGGAAGTGTCTATCTGGGTGATCCAGTTTTCTTTTCGCTCTGGCTTGTTTGGTTTTTTGAGTGGTCTGCTGCTGTCCAATGTTTAACGCTGATGTTCATGCCTTGGTCGATGGTTAGTTGGTTCGTTGTTACGGTTCTTCAGTTTGGAGGTTGGCCTTGTACGGCTCTTTGGTGCTTGTCTCCTACCCTGATGTATCATGTTGTGCCTTGGTTTTTCTTTCTTATTTCTGTGGCTTCTATGCCTGTTGTTGGTCGTGTTTGTGGTTTCAGACCACTTTTAGTTTGTTGTTTGCCTTGTAATGCTCGGTTGTTTCTCCCCTTCGTTGTGGGTCTCTATGTTCTTCCCCACGTGGGATATGTTGTTGTGTCTTCGGTTGTAATATTTTTCTTTTAATGAATGGAAGTCTCTTTGATCAAAAAAAAGTTTTCCATTCATTTAAAGTCTATAGATAAATGAACATTTTTAGAACTGATGGCAAACGCCAATCACTAACAAGGTAAGGGCCCAAGGAATCTAGCAGGAAAATACAAAAGAGTCGTTCCCTTTGGTGGCCGTTTCTCGCTTTCAGACCACCATAAATGAAGGGTTGGATTTGTCTGAAAAATCGTTATTGTTCTTCAGCTCTTGTTTCCTTCTCCATTTTCCTTGTTTTTTCTCTGTGATGGAAGTGAAGCTTAGCCATAAAAAACATATCTTTCTCTCAAAATCTCCTCTTTCAAACTATACAAAAACAAGCTTCCCTCCTCACACCTTGCGTTTTAAACCCTGGGCAACTGCTGAAATCCTACGTTTTGTAGGCTTTGCTAAAACGGATGGTTTGGTTTGGTTGTGGCAGAAATGGAGATTGCAGAACGAGGCCAAGGACAATTCCTGCGCTCATTTGGTGAAAGAGTTAAACGAAACTCCTTTAATCCCTTTGTTAAATTCTGGGTTTTGGCCATTTTTTTCATATTCAAAGCTTATTTGAGGTGAAAACTGAAAAGTTCGTAGTTTCAACTGCAGGGGTGAAACTTTGTCTTCCATTTCAAAGATGTATGGGGTGTCTGTTCATTCAATTGTAGCTGCTAACAAGAGCATAGTGGATATTGACCTTGTTTTCGAAGGCCAGCTCCTTAACATCCCTGCTCCTTCCCTCCTAGACACTCAACTTGTAAGTAAGATTGTTCATGCTAGTTGAGCTATTAGCAATTTAGCATATTCTTCCCTGTTTCAAAAATTGTAATGTTCTAGCAAATTAAGAAGGAAACAGTGCAGTTTGGATTTGATTTAGAACTTTTAGCCTAAATTGCGTTGAGTTAAGCTTGGACTTCTATCAGATTTCTGTTGAAATTTGCCTTGGTACTGGATGTTTTGTTTTTCTTTAATCAGGACCGAGCCAAGAAAAGTAGATTATGGCGTTCCATCCGTGCACTTAAAGCTCCTTCAGGGCAAACATTTTTCACCATGCTAACTCCGCATCGTTTATCAAATGTAAGTCTGTTTATAAAAACCATCACAATGGTGTTTCATGATTATTCTTAGCAAGCTCAACAGGCTTTCCCACTCTATTAGCAGGCTAAATCCACTGGTTATTTTCTAGTTGTGGTTCCTCTTATAGCGTTTTGCCTCGGATGTGTAATCAGTACCTTTCACACAAGAGTTGCCAGAGGCATAAGACAACAAGCTGGTGATATTAAGTCTCATGCACTTCATCGTGGGGCAAAAGGCATGCGATGGAAGTCTGCTCTCAGTGACACCGTGGAAGGAGATGCTTTTGACTCCGAATTAGGCCTTGATTCGAATGTAAGTAATCAGTTCAACATGTAGTACATGTCAAGAACATATGTGCAAAATTCTGCAAAAGCCAATTTCTTGTAGCATTCAACACCGATATTTAGCAGTGTTTCTTTCTTTGGATAAAATGGCATGATATTTCTCTTTTATGACATATATTTATCAGTTGGAGTCCCTATTGCACAGGTTTATATTAGCATATCTGATTACCGGTATAGTTTTATATTGCTTTCGCTTTTTCCTGAGATTAAAACTGTTCTGATGTGCTTGCTAAGGTGACGATATGATCTTATGTTGACATGAGTAGCTGTGAAAAAGTATAGTATCCATATAAAGTGGCTTAGAGCCCTCAAAAATAGAACTTTGAATTGCAAGCAGAGCAGGTAAGTAACCCGTAGGAGTTATAAAAACCATGTCCCTATCGTCCTTATGCCATCACATTGGAGTACATATATGTAATTCACATAAAGAGCATTAGCAATCATGATATAGTTATTATCGTCTTTGATTTGGTTGATAGCCAAGAGGTGTCTCTTTTTTTAGTTTTTGCTGAGCAAAAGGTATCTGTTAGACCAAAAATGTGAGGTTGGGTGCTAAGTTAATTTTGAAATGTTGTGCAGAGTCCAGAAGGTGAAGCATCCATCCAGTATGAGGAGGCCCCTGAGGATTATGGAAGACTTCAACATGATTATCAGAAATTTCTTTCGGAATGTGGCATTAGCGAATGCGGATATTGGCGAGATGGTTCTCCTAGGGCCTGACTGGACCTGGACCAACTATGAATCCACCTCTCCTCAGCAGAGAAGAAAACTGGATACTTGTACAGAGCTGTAGTCATTTTTGCCTTGCTTTGCACCAATATTTATTGGTTTCTTTTTGCTGGGCTTGTGCTGGTTCTATCGTTTTTCACCACTTCCTTGAATTTGTGATTTGGCTAAAATATTTTGTTTTTGTTAAAAAAAAGACTTTTGAGATTTGTTTGTTTAATTGTTGCTTGAACAATGTAATCTGCTAATGGTGTACTTTTTTTAATTGTACAATATAAAATATATAGCCAGCTGCATTTGAACTATTTGACAAAGAGCATACACCTTATAAACAGTGCGATTTGAACTCGTATTTTCTAAGCTGAACAATGTCCACTTTTTTATTAGGACACTTGTTGGATTAAGCTGCATTTATTATTTTTATATTGTAGTTTAATTACTTATAAATTGGCTCAATCAAAATATTAATTTGTTTTCATTAATTCTTGCTCTCTCAATAAAATAAAATCCAACCAAACCAAACGAGACAATGATGTCTCAACTGGAAAGGAGACTTGCCAGGATTTAATTGAATGGAAAGAATAGTTTAGCCAGGCCTAATAGATGGAATTCATTTCAGAATAACTTAGATGACAAGTTATTAAATTAAAATTGAGTTCATTAACATTTTTGTACTGCAATATGTAACCCTTTAAAACATATTAAATTTTATATTTTAAATGCAGAAGACTACACCATATTTAGTTTAAAATTACAAACTATAATATCCATCTCATATTTCTATTTCCCAAAACAAAAACAATTAATATACTTTAGGGAAAACCACATATTTAATACTCCAACTATGTGCTATTGTTTTAGTACCCAACTATTATTTTTGACAAAATAGTACCTTACGTTACGTTTTTGTTCTATTTTGGTACTCTGGCCGTTAAAAACTAAGATGATGATGTGGCTTGGTATAATCACAGTTTTAGTCCCAAACACCTATATATATTATCAATTTAGTCCAAAATCCATCAATTTAAAACATTATCTTAATTTTGATTGAATTTTGTCTCATCCCTTTCCCACCCCCTCGTATTCTCATCGGTATCTCAATCGTAGAGTTTGAGTCCTCCAATGGACCCCGCATTAGCCCCTCATTGATCCACAAATCCTAAAATTTTGATTGTCCCTAGTATGTTTATTAAACTCTAAAACCCAAAAAAGTGTTTGTCTAAAAGAAGAAAAACTGGAAATTTACAATTTTAATCTAAAAATAAAATAATGTTTAAATTGATAGAATTTTAGACTAAATTGATAGATTATAAGTTTTTGGACTAAAACTGTTATTAACTCAAGCCACGTCACCATTTTCGTTAATTTTAAACGGCAGAGGTACCAAAATATAACAAAAGCATAATGCTAAGTACCATTTTGTCAAAAATAATAATTGCGTACTAAACAATAACACAAACATAATTAGAGTACTAAATATGTATTTTTCTTATTTTTTATGAATAATTATTTGATACATTATTAATAAAAAAAATTACAAGCGTTAGTAAAATTATAACATGTAATCTTAAAACTAGAATTAGAAAATCTTTAAATCATCGAATTGATTTAGTTTGTCGACTATTTAATCACTTTAATAAATTAAAGTTTCTGGTAGTGGCAGAGCCAGAATTTTCATACAGTAAGGTCAGAGTGGAGTATAAAGTATGTAAGATTTTCATATCACTAGAATAAATATTGTTGATATCGTACTCAAACAAATTAAGTGGAGTCAATTTCAAAATTTCTTATGAAAAATTATATATTAACTCCTTGAAAACTTGATACTCAAATAAATTAAATGGAGTCAATTGCACTCTCAAATTCTCATGTACATCCGCACATGATTCACGGACTCACTAACAAATCTCATTTGTCATCTTAATAAAAAAAATTACTAAAATTAATTTTAACATTAAAATGGAAGTCCTAAATGTTCGTATGATAAATAAAAACCTGAAACAGAAGCAAAAATGTCTATTAAAATTTAATTACAAATTAGAATTAAAATATACTAATTAATGTAGAAAAAAAAACAATTTTTGAATTCAAGTTGCACTTGCTCCTAGAGAATAAGCATTTTAAGTCCCTCAATAGAATGTTGAAGTTTAAGTTTGTTATAGTAATCAATCTGATGAGCCATTTGAAATGAAATTTTGTCTATCATGATTAGAAAAGGGAAAAAAGGAAAAAAGAACAAAAAAAAACACGACATCCCATTACTGGGTTGAATTCAACGACAAAAGGGTGTGTCGGAGCCAGCCTTGTGACTAGGAATGTTGAAATGCCTGAGTCTTCCCTGTTGTTCCCTCAAATATCCTTCACATAGAAAAGCCATGGAGAACTTATCTTCCACGACCCTGTCCACGTCGTGCACGAACACATCGGTCTCCCCTTCTTCTCGGTTCCGACCCATCAGACCCGCCGTGTAGATGGCATTCATTCTCCCCGGAGCTTCGTCGTGGAACCCGGTGGGGGCGTCCACCATTATCACATCCCATTCCACCTCGTATATCTCATTCGGGAACCCTTTCAGAGCAAGCTCACACTTGGAGAATCTAGGGTCGCCCACCACTTTGCATTCCTCCTTCATTCCCGTCTCCATCAAACCATCCGCCTGGTGAACTTTGGTCACGTACTCGACGTGGTAAGATTCCAAACCCGGAAGTTTCCCCTTGATCTGCTGGATCCACGCCTTGTCTTCTTCGAGGAAAACGGTGCGGCCGCCGTGGTTGAGAGATGTCCACATCAGACTGTCGTGGCCCAACCCGAACACTAGGAAGTTACAAGGCGATTTCTTCTCTAAAACCCGGGCTGAAACCGAGATTTCCTTGAGGGTCTGTTGCGGGGTGATGTTTGTGGTGGCGTAGTGGATGAGGGCATTGGCTAGAGATGGTGGGGTTTTGGTGCATGTCGGCGTCGAGGGAAGAGATGGGCAGGATACCGGCTTTGACTCGGTCGATGGAGACTCGTCGACTGGATCGGGTGTGTTGGCGATGTGGGATTCTGAAATGGGCGATGGGTGTGGTTTGGAAAATGAAGAGCTGGTGGTGATGAGGAGGAAGACGAAGAGAAGAACAGAAACACAGATGAGGATGAGCTTGGTGTTGAAAGGAGATTTGGAGTTGGACGGCCTCATTGTTGTTGCCTTCAATTCGATTTTGACAAAAGAAAATTTTAGTTTTCTTTGGCAGGAGCAGGGAAAGGAAAAGGTGGAGAGAAAAAAAGGAGACAGAATTGAAGAGAAAGTTCAGTTTGGAGTTACTATATGGCTGAATGATGTTGATGATGTTTTCAGCTTCTTCTTTTAACTACATTGTTTATTAGTTTAACATAGAGATAAAATCGTAATACGAGAATAAAAATAAATTTTTAATAAAAAATATTAAATTATATACGAATTTTAAATTTTTAGAGGTGATCGTTGTTCTTCCCTGTTCATTCCTAAATATATTCATGGTTAAGAAATTAAATATGTTGATTCAATAAGAAAAAACTATAATTAGAATAGTCAATTATTAATCTATATTATTACTCCATTTTTTAAAATAATCTCTATTATTACTCTAACTATAAGAAATGATTAGTTTAAGTATAATTGATTGTGCATTTAATATAGACACGACGCATGAGCTAATAGGGAGAATTCAGGAACATATTTATTTAAACATAATATTTTAAGACGAAAACATACAATAATTTCAATTTAGAGCTTAGAGTAGAAGGAAAGGAGGGTGGTTATGATGGGGCTCTGACCTTGATAGCAAATCTACTAAAGTTCCTGTTTCTGTTGCGTAGAATATAAAAAAAAAAAAAAAAATTGCAGGGTTGGTGCTGGTAGTGATGCTAACGTGGTGGGTTCGTTTAATTCAATAACTACATTTACTTTATAATTGTTTCTTATGTTTGGAAGTTGTCAAGTTGTTGGAGGGGTCGACGATTCCATAAGGAGAGAGACTCGAAAATTTTAAATTATGGTATTCAAATTTAATAAATTTTACAAAAAAAAGTTTAAGTCAGTCGAAATTTTGCAGAAAGAAAATTATTATAGAAGAATTGCTAAAAATGGACCGTATTTAAATGCTATTTTTTAAATATGGTTAATATTTATTTAAAGTTATTAAAAATTAATGATATTTACTAATGCATAGTGTTAGTAGTGTTTAACGGTGTACATCGGCCGTTTTAAAATTTTCTGTATTATCAGTTCATCGTTGAATGTTTTCTAAGCCACTGGTGCTGTGGATGGTGGAAACTAAAAATCTTATCCATTTAGTGAGGTCAATTGCAAGGAATTCAGTAAGATTGTATTGCACTGGTGGGTAATTTTATACAAATATTTTATTTCTAATAATTAATTTAAAAAATAATCCTCAAATTTGATTATTTAGAAAAAGATACATTTTTAGTCATAGTAAGACGAGCTCGCTTTTTATAAGACACGAGTTTTGTGTTGGGTAAGTTGGTAAGAAAGAAATAATAATAATTTATTGCGTTTTTTACACAGAACTCGCTTTTAATAGGACGTGAGTAGGGGTGGGCACGGGTCGGGTTTTTGGCCCACCCGAACCGAAAATAAATACCCTAAACCTGCACCGACCCGAACATTTTCTTTAAAAATCTGACTTAGAAATAAATATATTAAACTCGACCCCACCTATAGAAAAATAATAATTTTAGGGTCCTAATTGTAAAAAAATAATTTTAGGGAACTTAATTGTAAAAATTATAATTTGAAGGACTAAATTGTATTTTAAAAAAATTAATTTTAAGGACCTAATTATAAAAATATATAAAGAGACGATATTACTATAAATATCCCTAAAATTTTAGGAGAAAATTACATAATTAGTCCTGGTCGGGTCGATTCGGATAATTTTCACCATAAACCCGAACTCGACCCGGGTCCACCCTTAATAAAAACCTAACCCGACTCGAACCCGATTTTTTCATTAAAAATCTGAGTCGATCAAGTCGGGTCGAGTCGGAACCCAGCCGGATCGGGTAAAATGCCCATTCTTAGACGTGAGTTTAAAACTCACTTTTAGTATGACGTGAATTTAGACTATCTTATCCGAAAAAATTTTATTTTTCTAAATAATAAATTTAAAATTATTTTTCTAATTAACTATTAAAAAGAGAATATTTGTATAATAATGCCACTTAGAATCAGATCCACATAGTAGTAACCATTGAAATCATAAACTCCAAAGATCCACAGAAAAGTAAACCCAACAACAATCATTTCTTCTTTCAAGTTTGGCCTTAAATGGTTAGTCCATCTTAGCCCACAACACTGCATCTGTGGCACCTCAGGAGGTACGTACAATCAACTGCGGTTAAAATTTGGATAAACTATACCATTGACCACCATACTTTAGTTAATGTATTAAAATGATCACCTTAAAAAAAATCGACTCAATTGACCACCCAAACTATTGAAATTGGATCAATGTGACCACTAGCCGTTAATGGGCTAACGAAAGGTGACGTGGCAGTTAAAAAATTAAAGGTATAATCACACATTTGGTCCTTATTATTTACACATTTTTTTCAATTTAGTCCTAATTTTAAACTAATAAAAAAATTAAAGGTATAATCGAACACCCATTAACGTCCATTTGAAATCAAGAAATGGGGTCTCGAGAGCGAGCGTAACAGGCGATGCGTTGTGGCAAACGGCGCCGCCGGAGTCACCGCCGCGGCGTTCGATGCATTCGCCGGCGACTCATTTGAGAAGAACGCCCATTTGTTGGAGGAGATGTTGTGTGTAACGTACTGGATGTTTCCATTGGCTCAGGAAGCTCAAATATACCTTGGATCACAAGCTTCTTTGCGTTGCATGGTTTGGTTTTTGAAATCAAAAGACATTTTCGTGAAGCAAAACTTCATTAACGTCCTGAAAGAGCTTCTTTGTTGCGACCAGCAATACGGAGAACACTTGGCAGCCATTGATGGAGTCAATAGAATCCTATTCAAGTTCATTAAAAACCCAATTTCTCTTTCCATCACAATTTCTCCATAAGCTTCTCTTTTCATCTGGGCGTCGGGATCCTTTCAATGTCGTGGCTCCGATTCTCCACGCACCAATCTTGGATCATCTTCCTCAACGAATGATTGGGTATCTGATCGAAACTTCTAAGAACCTGATTGGTAACAGGGCAAGTGAAATTCCCATCTTCAAGTCACTTTTCTATGCTTTCTCGATCATAAGTAATCTCAGAAGATAATGTCACTGGATCCTTCATAAGATCAAGCGTTATCGGGCAAATAAAATCCTTGGGATTTCAAGCTCCATGTTATGAACCTTTTTGTCTCCATTTCTGGCTTTTCTTTTTCTCCAACTGAAAACCATTGCCAAAGATTACTATTTTAGAGCAAATTGTTGATTAGTTTTTGTTTTCTGCGGAGGGTGAAGGTAGTTGTTTGAGGTTTATATAATCCAATGGGAAGTTGGAAATTGGGGAATTGAATTTGAAGATGTTCAGTTCTTCACACAGTGTTCAAAGTTGAAGATTGGGAAGCGTTAAAACTAAAGTAGGAAAATAATTTATTATATTAAATATAAATAATTAAATTCCTCCAATAAGGTGTTGATACGTGTCACCACCTAATTAATTTATTTTATTAGTTTAAAATTAGGACTAAATTGAAAGAATGTGTAAATAATAAGGACCAAATGTGTGATTATACCTTTAATTTTTTAGCTACCACGTCACCTTTCGTTAGCCCATTAACGACTGGTGGTCACATTGATCCAATTTCAATAGTTTGAGTGGTCAATTGAGTCGATTTTTTTAAGGTGATCATTTTAATACATTAACCAAAATATGGTGGTCAATGGTATAATTTACCCTTAAAATTTTAAGGTTTAAATGATCGAAATGATCAATTTCAAAAAAATAATTAAAATGAAAGCATCAAAAAGTTAAAAGAAAAAAAATAGTTGTTAACCATCCATAAGTTGTAATATAATAGAAAATATACGTTAATTTTTCAACAACAAAGAAAATAAAAAGAATTAAATGTTTTTGATACAATTATTTATATCTTATCTATTAAACTATTAATTCAGATTAAGTATTATATAGACTTATTTATGAAGTGGTTCTCTAATTAAATTTACTTTATTCACAATGTCAATATATAAACATTTACTTAAAATTCGAACACGATTTTTAAAATTTGATCTTAATCCAACTATAATTATTAAACATATTAAATCAAATTATAGATTTTTACGCATTTAAATATATAATCTAAATTAAAGAATAGATTACTACCATACGATTATATTCAAAATATATTTATATAATCTAAATTACAATTCAAAAATAGTTTTATAAGTATCATTAAACTTGTTAAGTTAGACTTGTTTTTCTTTCTTTCCACTTTTATACTGTACCAGGCAGAGCCCAAATTCTACTGTGATGGATGGACCCCACTCGCCACTAAAGTCCATGTGAATCTCCCATGCCAAGGAATTCTCCCTTGAATATTAATTCTTTTTAGGGTAAACTATATCATTGACCACCAAACTAATTGGGATTTCTATTTTGACCACCGAACTAACGAATTCGTCAATCAGACCACCAAACTTATTAAATTAACCTATTTTGGCCACCGCCGTTAAAAAAAATAATAGAGGACTGACGGAGTGATGACGTGGCAGTTAACAAAGTTTTATAAAATTACACATTTAATCCTTGCTATTTACACATTCTTTCAATTTATTCCTAATTTTAAATTAATAAAATAAATTAATTATTTAATTAAGTGATGACCCTAAACCCTAAACCCTAAACCCCAAATAGGTTAATTTAATAAGTTCGGTGGTCTGATTGACAAGTTCGTTAGTTCGGTGGTCAAAATAGAAATCCCAATTAGTTTAGTGGTCAATGGTATAGTTTACCTATTTTTATCCGAAAAAGCAAAGATTCATTAAAGAAAGAAAAGGAAACAATAGCCTTGCCCCGCGTACAACAAAGTGGGACGTAAGTCACAACAATGAAAGCCCAATATGGAGTAACCCTGGGGTAAGAAGCAAGCGACACCAAGCACCGACATTTAATGTCGTGAACAATAGACAAAGGAAAAACAAAGACAATGGTGATCTCTAAAATAAGAGTTAGCCCTAACCAAAGACAAAAACTTGAACAAAGCACAAGCACCCTCGACGTTCTCATAACCGATTTTGAAATTCGATCGTAAAATTCAAGTGAGAGCTCCTTCCGGAGGCAGGCTCCCTCGTCGGTAGATGAGGGTCTTGTCAACTTGAATGTGGTGACCGAAAAAACAGACCTTGAACTTGGGATGGCAAGATAACCAAGACCAGCGGCAGACACGACCTTCTGTCTAGAGCTGGAAACTATGACAAGAGATGACCAAGTTGAGATAAACCTTAGATTAGCCGTGAATGGAGTACGCAGGATAATCCTAGAGGAAGGGATTAAGTGAGACATCGTCTTTCGTCCCTTCCACTCGAAAGAGGTGGAGCTAGATGGGATCATATTTGGTGCGGATAACCCTCTAGGGAATTATCTGCCAGACTATTATCAATTAAGCCGGGATACGTTGTGCTCTTCAAAGGGCCTGGAGTAGGATTGTTTTCCTTATCACTTTTTACGATTTCCTCATTAAGTGAGCAATTGTCATCCACAAACATTGATGCAACTTTGGTGATGTTTTTGCCAAAATGATCGATTCCCAGTTTTATGACTCCTACCCCATCCAACATGACCCTATTGATTTCCATAGTATGTTTAAGTCGTGTTGCTTTCTTGATTAAAGTAAGCCTTTTGGTTCCATAGGAAAAGTCTTTATTCTTCATTTCAATGCTGTTGATGATCGACTATGCATTGGTGAAGGATTCAGGGAACAACGCCACCTTTAGTACATCCTCGTTAGCCATCGCTCTAAATTCGTTTCCCCCCCCCCCCCCAATTTACTGAGGCAATCTGAAAGATTTCATCAGAAATGTAGTGCCACAGCTCCTTTCTCTTGGCCACGAAGAAAGTCTCATTTAGGATAACCGATATTTTTTGTTTGTGACTGCCAGAAAAATCGATGTTATTAACTCCTTCGGTGATCATGTCGCTCCAAAGCTCGTCTGGGTTGAGGTTTGATGGAGGGGACAGGCTCAAAATAGACCCAGTTGTGATCATAATTGTCCCTGAAGCCTTGGCCGCTAATGTATTAGACTTCTCATAAGATTGGGGAAAGTCAGCTTTGCTTTTACCATCGAATGGAGGGATCACCAGTGGGCCCTTTCCCAAAATGGAAATAGCGTGAGGAAAGAGGGGAGTCGTCCCATCACCTATTGACTTTAGGAACCTCGTACTCTCGGTAGTAGGAATCGAGAAGTCCGATGTTTCCTTGGGATTGGGGAGAGTCTTATCATGTGGCAACTTGTCGTTTTCTGCAACTGAGGGGTGGCGGTTCCCAGTGTCGTCGACGCTTGCTTGACCTTGTTGAGACAAACGTGAAGCCCGGCTCGTCGTCCTCTCCGAGGACTGAGACGCTCGCAGCCAGGGTCCGAAACAGCCAGAGGGTTTGAAGAGGCTAGTATCGTGCCATCATTCCTTCTCCCCGTGTCCAATCGTTCTGTATTTGTAGCAGAATTTTAGGAGTCTTTCGTATTTGAAGGAAACTTCTACTGGTTTGAAGTTCTTACGTTTGAGAATGAACCCAGTCTTCAACGGATCTTCTACCCGGATTGCCACTCGTAGGTTCAGTTGTCCATCCCATTTTACCTTGTTGTTGTTGTCGAAGTTAGAGCCATAACACCGCGGAAACAAGTTCCCCATCTTCTTTATGTTGTCTGGAGTGATTAAGGAGATGGGGAGATTATGCACCTGAATCTAGAATTCTTCCGTTAAGAAATCCAACTCTTCGAAGGCTACTTCTGGTAACCATTCCTTTAAGATAAGAAGGCGGTCCTGAACAGCCCATAGACGGCTCCTTAAGACCCTTAGCCTATCTTCCGGAGATTGGAACACAAAGAGGAAAACATTCTTTCCTAAGTCGTTGCATTTCAAGTCTGGACATTTCCAAGCTTTTCCAGAGGATGAAATTGATGATAAGATGCTTAGCCACCGCGTCCGAAAGTATCTTACCTACCGAAGCTTGATTTTTAATGGCGAAGTTGACCTCACCATCCTCATTTAAGTCTAGAGAATCTAGACATGTATTAAAAAACTTTCCGAGACCTGTGATAGTTGTAGTTATGGATCAATAACGGTCCTTTCGTATTGGGTGGCCATTGTAGTAGTTAAGGTCATGGTGAATTAACGCATGGGAGACAAAGGAGTTTGAAAAGAGTAAAGGTAAAAATTGTACTAAAAACAGGCTTGGGTTGCAGGCTTATGTTATACCAGAAAGGTGAGGGAGAGAGCAAGTTGTTAGGACAGGGACTCAAAACCAGACGTTCACCTTGAATGCAACTTTCGTACAAACAAGAAAGCGAGAATCCTATCTTCCACATGAAGGAGGCTCGTTCAAAGGATGCAAGGGTCTTCTTTCATGATAGAGACGAGAGGAGTTTGTTCCTTACGACTTCTTGACCATTTCCCCTTTGGATATTAATTGAGTCTTTTATTTTTTAAAATTAAATTTAGTTATCAATCTCTAAAACGAATCAAATTATTTTTTACAATAAATATATACCAAAATGTTAAATATTTAATCATTTGACATGACAAATTGCATGAGAATACATATGTACTTCATGTCTGAATGATGTATCGAGAATTTTGCGCGGAACGAATTGTTCTCGCCTTTGGAAAGGTTTGAGTATTATTTGAAATGATGTCCGTAATAACCTTGTGTGGTCTATTGGCTCAGGATCGAAGGTTAATTTTTAGCATGATTTGTGGCTCCCTAATATTGGTCCTTTGATTAATTATGTTGCCAGTTCCAGTAGCTCATCTTTTGGTCCAACCTCGGTGGCGAGTATGGCAAGTTCGAAGGGTGTATAGCAGTGGCATTTGTTCGACCACCTGATGCCTCAAGATTTCTCTTGAGAATCGAGACGGTCAAGGCATCACGTACTCTAGCTGACCGAGATTTCATGGGGTGGAGTGGTACCTATGATCGTGTTTTCACTCTCAAGTTGGCTTATTTCATTCGCTATGGGCAATCGGGTGGTGCAACTCACCTTGTATGATTGCGTATTCATAAATATCAAGGGTTTTCTCGCATCAAATACTTCTTTTGGCTTGTTTGCTGTAATAATATTTTGACCAATGGCGAGTGTGTTCGTCGACATTTGTTAATGGATGCATGCGAAAATGCTATAGTGGATCTTGATCATATTCTCTGACATTGTCCACCAGCTTATCAGGTATGGTCTACGTTGATTCGCCCAAATATGTTGTCGTCCTTTTTGTTTATGGCGTTGGTGGATTGGGTTGCTACCAATATCTCTGGGGCAACGAATTTTGCGTTTTTTAAAAAAATGTGATTTTATTTTTGATTCAACGAGATAAAATTTGTGGCTTGCATGAAATGTTTTTGTTTTGATAATCCTTTACCTGATTTTGGCGGGGTGTTAGATTGTAGTCACAATTTCGTGGATGCAACAATATGTGCCTTGGAGGATCGGGAAGCCTTACAGTCTTCGGTGCCGAGTGTGAGTGAAGGAACTATGCATTGGTCTCCCCCATTGGATTATTGGATTAAAATTAATACGAACGGGGCACAGTGTGTATCTGATGGTCGTGCTTCTTGTGGCGGGGTAGCACGAGATAACTCTGGGGAGTGACTTTTTGGGTTCACAAAATTTATCGGTATATGCTCAATTCTTGATGCGGAACTGTGAGGTGTGTATATTAGATTATCTCATGCATGGAATATGGGTATTCGATATGTCATTCTTGAGGTAGATAGTTTGGACGCTTTTTGTGTTTTGAAGTCTGATTCTCCGAATTTTCATGCGTTGGGGTGGCTTTTGGATGAGCTCTGTAGGCGCTAGTGGACGGTTCAGGTTAGTCATATCCGCAGAGATAAAAATAAAGTGGCCGATGCTTTCGTTAAATGTGCAATTCTGATAGTTTTGAGTTTTTTTTTGACTCGCCTCCGGCGTGGGTTCTCCCCTCGTCTCAAGCGAATTTCGTTGTAGGTTAACATTATTATCTTATGGTATTTTTTTGGGTCTACTATTTTATCTTTTGGTACTTCCATATGTATTCTTTTCTTTCGTTTAAATTTAATTTTTTTTACGAGATATATGATTGTAGAACCATATGTATAATTCTTGGTTAATGAAATCATTCCTTTTACAAAAAAATAAAATGATTTTTTGAGCATACGTACTAAAGTCATAACCTCCGTATAAAACATGGACAAATGACAAAATTTGCCCATTAGAAAAACATAACTTTGATTACATTTACAGTCCTCAGTCCTCACTTCAGTCTCCTCTCTAAAGCCAAAGCAGAAGAAAACAGGAAAGACAGAAAATGGGCGCAACGGCCGCCGTCAAATCTCTCCATTTTTGCTCTTCACAAGATCCCCTTTCATTTCTCTCCTTTACAAAATCAAAAACCCTAAACCTCAATTTCGATTTCTCGAAGACCTCATCAACCCCTCGTTCTCGCCGTCTTCGTCTTGCCGTAAGAGCTTCTTCAGCCTCCTCCACTGCTCTCAATGATCCGCCCAATCCCATTCTTAGCAATTACGATCATCAACTTCGAGTCAAAATCCTCTCCGAATCACTCCCCTACATCCAGAAATTTAGGGGAAAGACCATTGTCGTCAAATACGGCGGCGCCGCCATGAAATCCGCCGAGCTCAAGGCCTCTGTTGTCAGGGACCTCGTCCTTCTTGCATGCGTTGGCCTCCGTCCCGTCCTCGTCCACGGAGGCGGTCCTGAAATCAACGTCCTTCTCAATCAGCTCAACATCCCCTCTCAGTTCCGCGATGGGCTCCGTGTGACCGACGCCAGGACCATGGAAGTTGTTTCCATGGTCCTTGTCGGAAAAGTTAACAAAGACCTGGTCTCTCGTATCAACTTCGCTGGAGCCACCGCCGTCGGCCTCTCTGGTATGGACGGCCGCCTTTTAACTGCCCGACCCAGCCCAAACGCCGCACAGTTGGGGTTTGTCGGGGAGGTCGCAAGAGTAGACCCCACAGTCCTCCAAACGCTCGTGGACAACGGAAGCATCCCGGTGATTGCTTCAGTTGCGGCCGATGAGTTCGGGCAGCCTTACAACATCAATGCAGACACGGTTGCCGGTGAGGTGGCGGCGGCATTGGGAGCAGAGAAACTGATCCTGTTGACCGACGTCGCAGGGATTCTGAGAAATCGAGAGGACCCTGGAAGCTTGGTGAAAGAGATTGATATAAAGGGAGTGAAGAAAATGATTGAGGAAGGGAAGGTGGGTGGTGGGATGATTCCGAAAGTGAATTGTTGTATTCGGTCCCTCGCTCAAGGGGTCACCACCGCTAGCATTATCGATGGTCGTGTTCAGCACTCGTTACTTCATGAGATTATGACCGATGAGGGTGCTGGAACAATGATCACCGGTTAAACTATACCCTACTATTCTCTCTTTTTTTTGTTAGTTTTAATGTTGTAAGTCTTTTATTTTTCTGCTGCAATTTCGTGTGGCAAGAATAAAATGGTTAATGGAATTGGAAGCTGAACACAAATTTCAATTAAGCTGCATATGTTTGATACTGGCCTTGAATCACCTTCCTTAACTTCTACATTCTTCTCTTTATCTGCTTATATCTTTTCTTTGCATAAAGTTTTATATGGATTCTCCCTCTGCTGCTTTATGTTTTTTGGTTTATTGGAATTTCAAGTTGCTTCTGTTGGTCTTGTTTGTATGATAGATTTAAGGAATTCCACGGGTTCCTCCCATGGAGCTGTGTTACCTGGATTCGGGGTGAGATTTAATGTTTTATATGTTTGACACAGGTATGTTTCCTTTGTCTAAATATGTGTCGGACAAAAACGAAAAGTCTCTAGGTAACATAGTTGTGGAGTGGGTTACATGTAGAGGTGGCAAACGGGTCAATCGATTCGGGTTCAGTTTGGGTCATTTCAGTTTCGGTTATTTCGGGTCTGATATCATTTGGTTCAGGTTCGGTTCCAGTTTGGTTCTATTGTTTGGTTGATTTTCGGGTCGGATCAGTTCGGGTTAATTTCTGGTTGACGGGAGATCGGTCGGTTTTAATCAAGTTTTTAGGTTGATGAATTTTTTTACACCCTTTATATGGTTTTATAAAGCTAATATAAAGGACTTTTTGGTTCAACTAAAAATCAGTTCATTTTCGGTTCGGTTTCGGGTAAGCACGCTCGGTTCAATTTTGGGTTCGGTTTCGGGTAAATTGGTTCGGTTTTCAGGTCTCGGGTCAAGTTTGCTAGGTTTAGTATTGTTATTCTGATATTTCATTGTATTTTAGTTGCTTCTTTTTTGTGTTCAGTTTGTTCCTTTGTTACTTCTCATGATATGCCTTGTTGCTTATTTTATTTTGTCTGAAAAATGGCATAGGCTCCAACTTATTTATCTGGAAATCTGTCTTCCACAACCTATATTTTACCATTACATCCAAGTAGATATTTGCTAGGTTTGAGGTGGAAGCTGTTGGCTCGACCGGAGATATGTGGGGTGAAATTCAGGGATGCATTTCTTGACCTGTGTTTCTGCATTTCTCAGCCAATCTTTTAGTATTTATTAATTTTAAATTCGTGCGGGAAGGCATGAGTAAATCAAAAATAGGTATTGTTGATGGGAATAGTATATTATGAAGGTTTCCAATGAAATGAACTGTGTGCAGATTCCAAGTTTTGGAGTGACTAAGCTTATTATCGTCCAAGACAAAAACAGGGATAAGTAGGAGACTAAAATTTAAGCTCTGCTTATCCCTTCGGCAACTGATTATGATGAGTATATATATCCCATGTATCTCCATCTCCATTCTCCATTAACACTTTGTAGAACATCATAGCAAGATGATGCTTGCGACCATGGATGCCATTGATTCTTTGATGCCTTACTTAGTCCACTTCGTAGTTCTATACGTGTCTGTCGTTGTCATCTACTTGCTTTACAAATACAAATCCAGCGACGGCGGCACCACCCCCAACCTTCCTCCTGGAAGAAAGGGTCTTCCCTACATTGGTGAAACTTTGGATTATGTGTTGGCGTCCAGATGGGGGACTCCTGAGAAATTCATAACTGATAGAACTACCAAATATTCACCCGATGTGTTCCGCACATCGTTGCTTGGAGAAGACATGGCGATCTTTTGCGGTGCCTCCGGTAACAAGTTCCTTTTCTCCGGCCAAAACAAATATGTCACTTCATGGTGGCCCGATTCCATCAAGAAAGCTTTGATGGACCCAGACAGTGTTGACAATTCTTCCAAAGAAGAATCGACCAAACTTCGAGCCTATCTGCCTCCTTTTCTCAAGCCCGAGTCCCTGCAACATTATATACCAGTGATGGATATAATGGCAAAAGAGCATCTAAATCAACATTGGTCCCCCTATAATGAGGTCCAAGTTTTCCCGCTCTCAAAGAAGTACACATTCGCCCTTGCTTGTCGTCTTTTCATGAGCGTCACAGATCCAGAGGAGATTGACAACTTCGCGAAGCCTTTCGCTCTTGCAACCGCCGGTCTCATATCAGTGCCCATTGATCTTCCAGGTACAACATTCAACCACGCAGTGAAAGCCGGCAGACAAATTCGAAAACAGCTTTTGGCCCTTATCACCAAGAAGAAAAACGAGCTATTAGAGAAACGGAAAACAGAGGCTTCAGACTTGGTTGATAGCATGTTGATGGATGGAATGACGGAGGTTGAGATCGGCAACAAGATCGTAGGCTTCTTTATCGCCAGCCATGACACAACAAGCACTGCAATCACCTTCGTCGTTAGCTATCTCTCGGATCATCCTGACGTGTATAGCAGGGTCCTTGAAGGTACGTGGTTTGATTTGGATTTTAATTTTTAATCGGCCGGAGACTAAACAAATAGTGGTTGAAAAGTGCAGAGCAAATGGAGGTTTTAAGATGCAAAGAGGGAGGGCCAGGGGAGGCATTGAGATGGGAAGATATACAGAAGATGAAGTACACATGGTGCGTGGCATGCGAAGTAATGAGGCTGGCTCCTCCGGCTAATGGATCGTTTAGAGAAGCCATTACCGACTTTACCTACGCCGGTTATACAATTCCAAAGGGATGGAAGGTAATCCCTCTGACTGTGTTTGTGTTTCTCATTTATAATTATACCAGACATTATGTGACCATCCATGTACACATTGTTGATCGGAATGCATGGTTCAGGCGTTTTGGACGGTGCATACAACGAATAAGAATCCGAAATACTTCCCGGATCCAGAAAGATTCGATCCATCAAGATTCGAAGGGAACGGTCCGGCGCCCTACACGTTCGTACCATTCGGGGGAGGCCCTCGGATGTGCCCGGGAAAAGAGTATGCTCGACTCGAAATCCTGATATTCATTCACAACCTGGTCACCCGTTTCAAATGGGTGAAAAGCAATCCGAATGAGAAGATATCCTACATCCCATCCCCCATTCCTGAGGAGGGTCTTCCCATCAACATACAACCAATACCAAACTAATTGCTCTCCTCTCCGATGCATCCATATTCAAAGCTTTTTCAACTCCACGAATAAACGTTTCACGTGTGCCACTTTTATTATTAATTGTTTTCCCCCTTGTTTTACTTTACCTAAATATAAATATATAATACATGTGGAGTTCAAAAATCCCACAATGTGGTAATATCTTTTAAATTTCTTGTATAATATATATAAAACTTTTACTGTGTTGTGGAACAATGTAATAATAAATTCCTAAAATAAGTTGATGGATAATACGTTTTCGATATTTTGTAGTTGATTTAATTTTATATTTCTTTATCTTCAATGAATAAATTTATATTATCTATATCATATAAATCTACAACATTATTCAATCGTTATAAGATGGAAATTTACCCTAGATTCTTGGGTTATTGTTATTATTGGCCCATATGCTATAGTACCCATTTCAATTGAGTACATTAAGAAGAAAGGGACCTCAATAATTATTTTTCGACACTGATTATAAAGTAGTATCTGTTTATATATTTTTAATATTTTAATAAACTACATACATTTTGTAGACAAAATGACTTGAATCTGAATTTTTTAAAATAAACAACATCACCTTTTTCATTAGGACTACATATTGAGTTCGAACCTCAATAGTTATTTAAAAGATTAATTTTGTCTAACAAGACGATACTTTATACTTTATTTGAGATTTAGTTTATTATTTTTTAATTCATGAATCATTATATAAATTTCATTCACGAATTATAAGTTAAACTTATAAATAGTAGTTAAATTTATATTATATACCAATAAATATTGATTACAGTCGTAAGCATTGGATTTTCAAGTAAAAATAAAATTTAATTTAAACATTTGAGATGATATTATTAGGAAGGGTAACCATAAAATTCAAACATAAATCATAAAATCAATGCGTAAAATATCTAAAAAATTATATCATATTTCGATGAATAAAAAATAATGAAATAGAATTTAACACTACACTAAATCTTAAATAAAATGAATGATATGCAATAATATATATAAAAATATTTTTCATAAAATAAATTTATATTCACTACACTAAATCTTAAATAAAATGAATGATATGCAATAACATATATAAAAATATTTTTCATAAAATAAATTTATATTCACTACACTAACGATAAAAATAAAAAAATTTACATATATGTTTTAGTTTGAGGATTTAGTGTTTTAATTTATAGTCTAAGGTTAAGGCTTTAAAATTTAGTGTTTAGGGTTAGAATTTAGGGTTTAAAATTTAGGGTTTAGGTTTTAACGTAATACGGTTAAATATTTAGCTTTTAACGTATATACCATAAATTATAAACTTAAACTCTAAATTTTATCTACAACTCTTAAACTTAAACCTCTAAACTCTAGAGCTTAAATTGAATCTACTTGTGAAAACTTTTGGTATCCGCCACCCGCTTATGAAATAGTTACAAAAATAAATAGAAAAAACTTGGATACACAAACTTCATAAACTAAAGTTTACAAAAATCTTCTAATTTAAAGATTTAGAGTTTAGAATTTTAGATTAGTGTCTAGAATTTAAGGTTATTTTTTAAAATTTAAAATTAAAACGTTAAAATTTAAATTTAATAAGGGTAATTGTTCTATACACAAGCGCTTGTGGAAACTTTTTTACACAAGCGCCTTAGTTTTAAGGGTTAGGGACTTCGTTTAGGGTTTAAAATTTAGGGGTATAAATGTAGTAGTTTTGAATTTAGGGATTGTTGATAGAATTTTGGGTTTAGGGTTAAAATTTAGGGTTTATAGGTTAAAACCTAAATCCCCACCCATATTACCCTAAAACTAAACCCTAACCCTAAACCCTAAATTCTAACCCTAAACCCAAAATTCTAAACATGAACCCTAAATTCTAAACCTTTACACTAAAACCCCTAAACTCTAAACCCTAAACACTAACCCTAAACCCTATAATTGAGGCGCTTGTGGAAATAAAAAATTTCCACCGCCAGTGTATAAGATATTAATCCATTTAATAATACCAATATACAATCTTGTGTAAATAAATCTTATACGCTCTTTGTATCAAAATTTTACTCGAAATAAATTACATAACACAAACAAAACCTAATTTCACTTTCATGGATACAATTAGGTTGTGATCGCGATTCGAGCCCACCGACTGATTTTTCGAAGCTCTGCGTTCGGCCTCCTAAGCGTTTGTATCTTGTCAAGTTAAGGTTCTCAAATCGCCGTGCCTATACTTTCGTTTAAAATTTATATTGCACACGAACTGTTCGACTAAATGTGTTCAACAAATTATTATTTTTGTCCATACAGAAGCTAAGAACTAACTTAAAGCTCGACTTGTAAATAACTTAGTTTTGGATTTCTTCTTTTTCTCAGTCACAGAAAATGAGGGGATCCCTTTTCTATCGGACCAGTTGTTCCCTGTGGAGTAGACAAAGAAATCCAAAAGCCACACCCCAGTTTCGTATCCTATCATCCGCTTCCTTTTCTACTGCAGACCATGGCGAAGGAGACGCCTTTCAAAGCAATCCTTCTAAAGTCTTGATCTTCGACCGCCACCTCAAACGCAAACAGGTAGTACTGTAGCGTTTTGATTTTCATGTTTATATGAGTCTAGTAATTGTTAATTAATCAATTATTGGTGATTGATTTTCGGATGGCAGCGTGATCGAGCTGCGTGGTTGTTGCGTCCCAATGATTCCTTCGTAAATGCTGTAGCCGAGAATCTAGTGGATCGCTTGGAGGTTGTTATCTGCTTTGCTTTACTTTCCATTTTATTTCGTAAATAAGTTTCTTCTTGTTTTAGTGATAAAATTTTCTTGATCGGCCATGCCTGTTTTACTGAAGGAAATTTGTGAAAAAGACGGTCAACTGGTTTACTTTATAATTTATTATCATTTCAATCCCATTTGCTTCAATCTGTGGTTCTCTAGGGAGATAAATGTCTGGTGCTTCTAATTATACGAATTTAAGGGCACCGATTTTTCTAATGGTAGTTGGAATGACCTTACCTTTCAAAAGGTACAGCAGTTTCTGAAGGCTGAAAGTTTTCCTTGGTAATTTGGGTACTTTATGTTTGTTTCTTACTTTCTTTTACCACCTACCTTTAATTTGAAAACTATTTAAAAAAGAAGAAGAAAAAAAACATAATTTACTTTTATATTGAAAAGTTATATTACAATTGGGGTTGGTTTTTATTTGTCTGTTGCCTTTAACTAACCACCCTTAACTTTTAGTAACTTTTAAGAAGTAATAAGAAACTTGGCAATAGCTAAAAGTATAAGAAAGTTGCTTGGAATTGTGAATGTAATGGTAGTTGTGGAAATTAATTATGTACTTTAATATTTTTAGGACTGCAAGAAAACATTTCCTACTGCATTATGTTTTGGAGGTTCTTTGCAAGCTGTGAGGCCAAAGCTGCGAGGACGTGGTGAGTGTTAGTTTAGCAAGTTCCTTTCCTACCATTTGTATAGCTATTTGTGTTGTTTAACATCAATTAGTGAAAATTTTAGAGGAAACTCTTCTTTTCGTGTGGCTGCGGTTAAAGTCGTTAGAGGTAGTGTGTGAAGTGAATGACACTCTTATTTACGAATGAACATGTATGGTTTCTGTGCCTGTTCTGATACCCCCTTTTTTCTGTTAGAAGTACGTAATTTGTATGATTCTGATTCTTGTAATTTTCTGTTTCTTAATGGTTAAGACTTCCTTACCAATCAGATAAATTGTTTTACTACTCCCATTTGAAATCAATAAAAAAATCAAGGATTTTGAGCAGAGAAAAAGCCAATTGCAATTGAAGTGTTCGGAATTGTAAGTGTTTGTGATCACAGTTTGACTGATTTAGGTTTTAGTATATGAGATGGTTGTTGCTATGTTAAGGCAAAAGATGTTAACTTCTGCATATTTCAACTCAAGAATGATTCTTATAATCTACTCAAGTTTGGTTTGTTTTCGGTGCTCATGGTTATACAGGTGCATGATTATCTCTTTGAGTTTATTTTTAAGCTCCATTCGATTATTGATTTGGCTGCTTTGTTTTTGCAAGTAAAAAAATGAAAAAGAATAAGGATTTGAGTACTAAAGCAAAAAACATTTTACAAGAGTCTAAATTAAAAGCTTTATTTTAAAGGTAATAGAAGTATGATTTAATATTGTTATCTATTTATTGTGCTATTGTTTGGCAATTTGATTTGTTTGAATGAAATACACTGAAACACATTCACAGAGAGATATATTACCCACAATTATTCTCATGCAAAATGTGAGGATGTAGATAGCTAGTAGCAAAAGCACAAACAAAGGGAGCCTTGCTAAGTAAAGGCCAAAATGCCATCCTAATCTTATGAAATTTGTGTTCTAGCCATGTTCTTACATTGATCAGTTTGTTCTTCATGTTCATCTCATGCTGCTACTTTATATGTATTTATTTCCTACTGCCTCAACCGGTCCTTCAGTATCTTTTGCATTTCTTTTCCTTTATTTTCTCCCACTATGTTCTAATTGATCAAGAAAATTTCTTTTCTTCGATCTCGATTTTTTAATTTTACACCACTTTAGGTTATACTTATGTATGTTATTCGGTAACTAGAATGTCGTTTTTATCCATTATGGTATCTTCAGTAGTTGACCAAACTTCCACTTCATGCTTGCAGGTTGCAGTGTTTTATTTATAACTCATTTTAAGAATTCTCTTCCTGTGTTTCTGCACTTTTGCAGAGATATGTTACTGATGTTACCAGTGTATGGTTTATTTGAATGATCAAGTCAAAGATAGCCTCTGTCGTTAGTAACCATTATAAAGCATAATGATTCTGAAATTTGCAGGTGGAATTGAAAAGTTAATTATGATGGATACCTCGTATGACATGTTAAAGGTGTGCAAAAGTTCTCAACCAGATTCCAGTGATGAAAATATTGAAACATCGTATGTGGTTGGTGATGAGGAGTTTCTGCCCATCAAAGAAAGGTAAGCATGAAAATTTTACTTCATATGTTATTGTTGAAAATTTCTTTCATTCACTAATTGCTTGGATTCCTTGATGTAAAGTTCAGTAGATTTGATAATCAGTTGCCTTGGACTCCATTGGACAAATGATCTTCCAGGAGCAATGATACAGGTATGTGCTTGTATTTTCCAGTGTATTTGTAATGATGCATGGATGATGCATGTTATACTATTTTAAAAAACTTGTTGCAATAGAAATTAGCAGTGGATGATGCATGTTTATCAGTACACTCTAGCTAGTATTGTGATGCTTGGGATATTAGTAACTAGATTAATTATTGTGCTTAAACTTGAATACCAAAAACTACACATGTGATGTGTGCAGTCTATACTTTTAGGAAATACTAGTTTTTCTTTTTTATTTCCTTAAGGACAAGCTTTCGCTTCCATACTCCTAAAATATATCAACAAATAGCAAAATATCATTCTTTTTTAAATGTTTTGTATGACTGCACATAGTAAATTTGCATCCAGCATTAAACAGGAGCATTTATACTTTTGCGCAATGTTATGACCAGATGTGAGTATTGACTTCTAGCTAGTAGTTTATAAGAATAAAATCATCAATGTTTGCTTCAGATGTGTAAAATCATTACAAATACAGGTAGAGATGTGTTGTACTCTAGGACAGGAATTATAAAATTCTTTATAAAGGCCTCATCTAATTCGAAAGCCAGTTTTCTTTTGACTGCTAGCTAGTAAGTATTACTTTTATTGAGTTTCTAATTAAACTATACGATCTATGCGAAATATTCAGGTTGCTTCTATATCCATGTCAATGACAATCATACTAATTGTATTTTTGACAGTGTAAGTTGGCATTGAAGCCGGATGGCCTATTCTTAGCAGCTATTCTTGGAGGAGAAACCTTAAAGTTGTCTATACCCTTTTCGTTTTTCCTATGTTGATTAGAACCTAGTTTTTACATTGTTGCATGTTACCTCACTGTCTCACTTGTGTATCCTATACTTTTGAATAGGGAGCTGCGAATAGCTTGCACTGTGGCTCAAATGGAGCGTGAAGGAGGCATTAGTCCACGGGTATCACCTCTGGCACAGGCATGTGACTTGGCTACTTGTTTTCTCTCATTTCAGTTGCTCGAATGGTGACAGTTTTTTGAGTTTCTACTATTACTCTTGCCAGTTTAATTCTTGTTAACTTTAGTGATTGCAATTCAGCTATTGAGTTAAATCTTTATGCTTTTATTTGGCATATCTATATATTTATATATATGCTATGTATAAAGTGGCTTAAAAGAATTCAAAGTTTCAAAATTTTGAGAAGATATTACACCGAGAGAGAGGCTCAGAGTCACAATTTTTCTTCATCTTGCAATGTGTAGGTAAAACATATAAACTGTTGATTGGAAATAAGACATGACAATAAAATTCATATCTTCTATTTTAATTAGATTCTAGGTAATTGACTGTGTGAACCACCGAGTAGGCATTACAGAAGAGGCTATTTTGTTTTGCTTTGTGCTGGGACGGTTAAGAAAACCACGGTGTGAAGAACATATTTGTAATAATGATGGGAAAGTAACATTAGAATTTAGAAGCATCCTTTATAGTATAGTAAATGTGAGGTAAAGCTAGCTCCCAGTCTGCAAATTTCAAGTTGGCTTTTCCATGGAGATTAAAATTAAAATATACCACAAGTGATTAAGCTTGTTTGGAGGTAAATCATGTTTCAATTGTATAATGTAGTCATTATGTGCGTTCAGTATGAGAAATGAGGCATCAAAACAAAACATTTTTCTAAAATAAAGAGATAATGTTTTCTCATCCCGGTGTTAACTAGCAGTTTTTAACTTTTGGCTTCAGGTCAGGGATGCTGGCAACCTTTTGACCAGGGCAGGGTTTGCACTTCCTGGTGTTGATGTTGATGAATACGTGGTTAGATATAAGAGTGGTAAGATTCCCTCTTATTGTTTTTCAGTTTTCAATTTTGATTTGTACAGCTGTCATAGCTGTCTAATAAGGTGGTATATATATCAAATTTAAAATGCTTTCAACTACGGACTTATAAAATGTCTGGGTCAAATTTCACGTTTATTAAATACGACTTTATTGTACCTTACCCTCCGATTCAATAATTAGTTGGCCTGCTATTATTTACATTGCTTAATAACATTATTTTTCATTTTGAATTATACAATGTCTCCATTTAATGCAGCCTTGGATCTTATTGAACATCTGCGAGCAATGGGTGAAACTAATGCTCTTCTGCAAAGGAGCAATGTAAGACGACTTTTGGACAATGATGTCTGTCCCATTTATCTAGATGGTTTTCAAACAAAGACCAAGATAATCTAACCTTAAACCTTCATGTACAATATACCTTGAAACCAGATCCTTAAGAGGGAAACAGCTCTAGCAACCGCAGCCATCTATGACTCGATGTTTGCAGCTGAAGATGGCACCATCCCTGCAACTTTCCAGGTCAGTGCATTAATATCCATTCTAAGGGCTTTTCATATGAAAGAAAGACATTATGCATACCATCAGATCTTTTGTATTATAATATACGAATTTGATATCCACGATCTAACTTTGCTCTAATCATTCCCCATTTCTACTTCCTTACAGACTATTGTTTGTTAGTTGACTTTTGTATTATAATATACGAATTTGACATTATGCATACCATCAGATCTTTTGTATTATAATATACAATCAGATTTTTGTGTGTACTTTTTTTGGCATCTTCCACACCATTTCATAAGCTTTTATATCAAATCGAAGGTTTGACTTGAGACTTGGAATAAAATGATTAAGTAATCACTGACTTATGGTTTTAAACACAACCATTTCTCTTGTAGGTGATCTACATGACAGGGTGGAGCGAACATCCATCTCAACAGAAGGCGAAAAGGAGGGGTTCCGCCACAATATCGTTTACGGACTTACAAAAGCAATTTGGAAATGGGACTTGATCTCTGCATCTATTTATGCGATCGAGAGCTGAGCATAGCATACGTGCCAGGTAAAGGAAAAGAAAAAGATTTAGAGATGATGTGAATAAACCCTTTTGCCTATTTCATGCTTGCCCTTGTCTCATAATGAACTTTGAATTGAAACTACACTAACCATGTCGATTTTAGCAATATTGCAACTTGCAAGAATAAGGTATGTTATATAGCATCGGTTTAGCAATAATGCATACACATTTTCATGAGTTTGGGTACCATCTTTTTCCATCGACAATTTCTTCCAGAAATAGCCATTTCTATGAAATTGTTGCTGGAAATAATATTTTATTTAACTTGTATGTTTTTATTAAAGCAAGTTTTATTTCAACCAAAACTTCAATACTAATTTTGAGGGGAAAATAGGCGAGAAATTAACAAAATTCCTTTTTTTCAAAAAAAAAAAACAAAAGATATTTTTCGAGGAAATTTTGATTGGAAATGCTTATTTAAGAATGGTTATCTAAATTTAATCATCATTATCATATTCATGGATTTACACTCTTCGTTGCACTATTTTTTAATATTTGCATGAAAATTTATACAACTATTTTTGTTACTCTATTTAAATTTTGTAAAAAAAAATTATATTTTAACATATTATTAATATAATTATTGTATTACACATTTTAAAAAAAATAAACTTTATACTTGAAACATATTTTTTTTAAAATGAGATACATCTAATAAATCAATGAATGTTATTAACTCTTAACTTATTTACTTGTGGTAAATCTCATCTCACGTACAACTAAATTTCATAAACACGATCATAGCAAAAATGTATTAATATCAAAATATTATTTAAATGTAGATATTAGCATTTAAATAATAATCTAATGTAAAATAAAAATATTTAATAGATTTATACCTAAAATAATTACTTACCTAATTAAAATATAATAAAATTCAAATAAAAATTCATTATTTCAAAGATGGTATTACTGAAATTCTTGAAAATTTGATGAGATTAACATTTTCACCCTACCATTTTAAAGATTCGTGTATAAATTACTTTATCCGTAAAATATATATACTTTGTCAAAAGATTTAAAATATATATATTATAATTATTTTAAGACTATTAAAAAATGATAAATATTCTATACACATGTAGTGGAAACTGAAAGTTTCCACAAGTGCTTTAAGGGTTTAGGTGTAAGAGGTTAGAATTAAGGGATACTTGTTTCAATTTAAGGTTTAAGGTTATAATTAGGGTTTATACCTATAAACCCTAAATTATAACCTTAAACCTTAAATTGAAACAAGTATCCCTAAATTCTAAACCCCTACACCTAAACCTTATACCTTAAACTAACTCTTTATACTTTAGAATTAAGACGTTTGTGAAAACTTTTAGTTTCTACCGCCAATGTATAGGGTATTAATCCTTAAAAAAATTATAATTTTTTCGCCAACCAAATGTACGATGCACCTTTGTAAGCCACGTGAAATCTTAAGCCCAAAAATTCAGAGTCTATGCTGAAAGTTGGGCCATTTCCCCCAGGGGTGAGCAAAACTCGACTCGACTCAAAAAAATTGATATTTTTTTTCAATTTCGAGTTATTCGAGTCGAGTTATTCGAGTTGTTCAAGTTATTCGAGTCAACTCGATTAACTCGAAAAAATTTCGATTTCGAGTCGGTTTGGAATTTGCCCAACTCGAAAAATTGAAAAATCGAAAAACCGAATTTTACAGTTTTGCAATTTAGTCACTGATTTCATTTTTCTTCAATTCCTCCTTCATTTTAAGTCCACTTTTGACCAAATTTGAACCACTTATTCCTAAATCAGCGTAGAATACGTATTTATCTTCAATTTATATTTTTGAAAATAAATTTCATATTTTTTCAATTCAGCCCCTTAACTTTGTATGATTTCCTCATTTCTTCAATATCTCCTTCGTTTTAAGTCAATTTTGACCAAAATTGAACCACATGCTCCTAAACCAATGTAGAAACTAGAATACCTATTTAACTTCAATTCGTATTTTTAAATTAAATTTCCTACTTTTGTAATTTAGCCCCTCAACTTTGAATGTTTCCCATTTCTTTAATTGCTCTTTCGTTTTAAGTCTATTTTTTTTACCAAAATTAAACCACATGATTCACTAACACTATATAATATCTATATAACTTTAATTCATATTTTTAACAAATTTATTCTTTTTTTTAATTTAGCCCTTTAACTTTATATTTTATTCAATTTGATCATTCAACTGAATTTTCTGTAATTTTTTTCTTTACATCAATTCATTGACTCATTTATACCCCCATCAGTACTTTATCCTCAAAAGTTACTTATTTAAAAATAATATTATAAATATATTTTAGAAGTTTATATGATATTTTTTTATTAAATAACATTACAAATCTTACTTATGCATGTGAAAAATAATATGAAGATATATATGCGTATCTTATATGAATAGAGAAAGTCGTTTAAATTGGAATCAAATCATACTATAACATGGTAAATAATTACAATTAAATTTGTATAGAAACTCGAAAACTCGACTCGAACTCGACTCGTATTTCATAAACTCGACTCGAATCGAAAAAATTTCAAATTAAGTTTAAGTCGTAAAATATGACGCGTCAACTCGAATAAATCGAATTTTTTTGACTCGACTCGAATCGCTGGAAGGCTCACCCCTAATTTCCCCCTTGGTTATGAACTTATGGAGGAATAGCATTGGTACAAAATCTGGATATTTCTAGTTTGTAATTGTAGGAGGGAGTCATTTCTGTTATGGCGTCAAAATTCCTTCCTTCAAGACTTACTTTGCCGCTCAACTCTCCACGTTTCCACATTCTTCCTTCAACCTCTGCCTCTGTTCTACTCCCAAACAAAACAATCATCCCAATGGCCTCTTCTTCTTCTTCAGCGTCATCATCTGTAAAAAACCCCACTAAAGAAGAAGAAGAGCTGCAAGAAAAGATAGGTCAAGCCCTCACATACCATCAGCAAACGAAGCACGGCTTCACCAACTACGCCAGAGGACCACGTGGCCTTGATTGGGCCAATCAACCCAACCCTTTTCGCCGCTACATCTCCGCTCCTCTCCTCCCTCTTCTGCACTTCCCCACTGACAAAAAACCAACGGTTGCAGTCACAGATGACGCTCCTTTGTATTCTTCTCTCTTCCATTCTCTTCCTCCTCCCAAACCCATCACCCAATCCACCATCTCTCAACTTTTTTACGATTCTCTGGCTCTATCAGCTTGGAAAACCACCGGATTCTCCACTTGGTCGCTTCGGGTTAACCCCAGCAGCGGCAATTTGCACCCCACTGAGGCTTACCTTATTGCTCCGCCTATTGAGTCTATATCCGATTCTCCTTTTGTTGCCCATTATGCTCCCAAAGAACACTCTCTTGAGCTTCGAGCCACAATCCCTTCTGGGTTTTTCCCAAAGTTCTTCCCCGATAATTCATTTCTCATTGGGATTTCTTCTATTTTCTGGCGGGAAGCATGGAAATACGGGGAACGCGCGTTTCGGTACTGCAATCACGATGTGGGTCATGCGATTGGAGCTATTGCAATGGCTGCCGCAACGCTTGGCTGGGACGTCAAGCTTCTAGATGGGTTTGGATATAAGGATTTGGAGAAGCTAATGGGGCTTCAGATTTTCCCGGACTTTAAAATCCCGTCAAGACCGATCAAAGGCAAGTTTCCTGATATTGAATTTGAGCACCCAGATTGTTTGATTCTTGTTTTTCCTAATGGGAGTAATGGATTCGATGTGAATTATAAGGAATTGAGTTCTGTAATAAATGAATTTTCAAATTTGGAGTGGAAAGGAAAGCCAAATTCGCTTAGCAAGGAACATATTTGTTGGGACATAATTTATAGAACAGCCGAGGCGGTTAAGAAGCCATTAACGATTCAAAAGGGAGAATTTCCGGTTGATCAATTTAAAAGCAGTGGAATTTGTAGTGAAAACTCTTACAAAGGTTTAACAATTAGGGAAGTTGTTAGGAAAAGGAGGAGTGCAGTTGATATGGATGGGGTAACTGTAATGGAAAGGGAAACATTTTATCAGATTTTGTTGCATTGCCTTCCGTCAGGGAAGGGGGAGAAGCATAGAAGACAATTAGCCTTGCCGTTTCGGGTTCTCTCTTGGGATGCCGAGGTTCATGCCGCTCTGTTTGTTCATAGAGTGATAGGTTTGCCCAAGGGATTGTACTTTTTGGTAAGGAATGAGGATCATTTAGAGGAGCTTAAGAAGGCTACAAGGTCGGAGTTTAAGTGGAAGAAACCAGAGGGATGCCCTGATGATTTACCTTTATATGAACTTGCGACTAGTGACTATCGAGAGCTTGCCAAACACCTTTCTTGCCATCAGGTGTGTGCCGTTTTTCTTATTGCTTGATTTGGGAAATAGAAACAGATTTATTAACAATATGTCATTACTCATTATTTCTAGTCCATCAATGCATGAAGATTAAAAACATAAATACTGGTCATTAAATATGAATTCTCAAGGTGGAGAAAAAAGCTTTTTGCAAAATGCTTGGAATGCTGTGTTTTGTATGACTATTTTTCCTGGAGAAAGCTGTTCAATTGCAGAGTCCAAACCTGCAAATTGTAGTTTCTAATGTAACTGAAATGCTGAACAACAGGACATTGCTAGCGATGGCTGCTTCAGCCTCGGAATGGTGGCTCACTTTGAACTTACATTAAGTGAGAAGGGTGCTTGGATGTATCCTAGATTGTTTTGGGAAACTGGAATTCTTGGCCAGGTGTTGTACCTTGAAGCACATGCTGTTGGCATATCTGCAACTGGAATTGGTTGCTTCTTTGATGATCCTGGTATGTCTTTTCATCTTCACATTTATTCTAAACTAGTATTCCTAATCAATGGTGATTATACATGGTATCCTGGTCTTCTTATGAAGTTCTACATTAAAGATAGGTTAGCCATCTCATCTAAACTAAACTGCTTTCTTATCAGTAGTTGCATAAGGCTGGTCTCATCTTTGGTCACGGTGTTTAAGCCAGTGTCATTGAAATTTGTACTTCATGAGTAACACAAAGCATGCCCTTGCCCTCATCCCCTTATATCTACAAAGTTGGTCTCGTCATTGCCCAAAGATCAAACTGAATGTTGTCTTGGGTCTTTCCCCCCCCCCCCCCCCCCCTATTTTGTTGTACTTTGCAGTGCATGAACTTCTTGGGCTTAAAGGATCAAAGTTTCAGAGTCTATATCATTTCACTGTTGGAGGCCCTGTGTTGGATGAGCGGATTATGAGCCTGCCAGCATATCCGGGACCTAGCATTGATGCATGATTCTAGGGTCATGTTTAGTTCAAGATTACAGGAAGCTGTTGACAATAAGTTATCATCATTAGCACCTACACTATGAGAGGCCTATGGAACGGTTTATATCCCGTATAGCCTCTAGTTTGTTTCTCAATTGGTAGGTATATATACAAGGTTTTTCAAATTGTACTTTAATATACTGTAAAGTTTTTCTTTTTTTCTCTAATCAATGTAAATTGAAGCTAATGCATTTAGGTGATAACTTTGTACAGGGCAAATGATCTCACATTTTCATTTTACAACAACATTTGAAACTGTTTTGTCAGCAGTTCTCGAATTTAATATTAAACATTTGAAATTTTTCAATGGAGACCTGTGTTTCCCTCTTTTTATTATTTAGAGGAACATAAGCAAGACTGTTTAAGCTGGTTTCCTTGACTACAGTTTAAGCATATTTATCTCTCTCGAGATCAGGAAGAAGAGCAGCAACGGGGCTTTGGTTTGCATCTGAATGCTATAATTTGACTTTCTATTATAGTTTTCAGTATAAAACTAAGAATTACCTTATTGTTGTGAATAAAATAAAGAAAAACAAGAAGAACAAAGAGATGAGAGGAAGAGGGAGATTTGTATTATTCTCAAAATATAGAATTGTATACAAAGCCTTCAATGAATCATCTATTTATAGGCATAAGAAGTACATAATACATTAAACTCTAATTCATGGAGATAATATTCCTAATAATAAATAAATCAAACTCCTTTGATAAAGTTCTAATCATGATAGACATCCAAATAGATAAATATTCTTTAGTGAAGGAAAAAGAGTACACACATCTTTGATACGCATAACTTGTTGCCTCATTAAAAACCTTACCAGGAAAACCCATTGGGACAAAACCTCGGTTAAGGGAAAAAGAGTGCAACGCGTATTTACTCCCCCTCATGAAAACATCACAGAAGATCTTTGAATCTTCATAATTTAATCTTGAATATCATTTTTCTAAAGATCGCGAGGGATGGAACTTTGGAGTAATATGTTCCATGATGTATCAACTTTCAAACTGAGATATACATCTTGCTTTATCTTCACACAAGATAGCTTTTATCATATCTTGTAAAAGTAAATCCACATATCTTTTGGATATGTTGGGTCAATAATCTTAGCCAAACACATTTTTTTTGGCTTGCCTCGTGCAGAACAATTATTTCTACGACATTTGAGGAGGCATCAACGAATGTTTGAAGATCTAAATGTAATGATCTTTGTATATTCATAGATATTTCTTAACCAACTAATATATAGTGCTTCAAGACCAAGAAAAGATATAATTATCTTTATTCACATCCAACAATCTTACAACTATTGGGATACTCAATAGATATGCTCTATTCATATTGAATCTTCTTTAAGATTCTTTCAGCTTATGTCTATTCATAGACAAAAGAAATATATAAAAATGCTCGATCTTCAGGTCGAGATAAACTGGATGTCAAGATTCAAGTACTTGTATTGAAAGTACTTCATGAGTTTCCAATTTGAAGCTCTTTAGGAGTTCTAAAATTATCATAATGGATCTTGATCCAAACTCCTTTATAAAATACATAAGGAAATCTGATCATTCTTATAGTATTTTCTCAATTAGTATTCACTAAGGCGATTATACCAAATGCGCCAAAAATATTCATGAGACATGTTTAAATAAATTTCCTCAGAAATTTCCAAATGCTTATAGCATTTTAGATCCTTCAAGGATAAATATGGATTCACAAATAATTAGACGCATGTAAAATTTTCAAAACTGCCAAAGTAATTGCATCCACCATGAAGTAATTAAAACTTTTCATAAATCACAGTTTAAGTCGTATTTACGACTACTTATTTGTGCCTCACTTGCATTACACCTTTAGGTGTTTGGACTGGTGGTCCAAATACTTCTATTTTAGAAGTTCAAAGCGTCTTTCAACATTGGCCAATTCAATATCTATACTTCTGGATAGATTTTATAAAATATCCTCGATTTCTTTCTTTACTTCTATAGAAGTATTTTATGTAAAATCGTTGTCGACAACTTTTCAATATTCTGGTTCCATTCTCGTAATGACATAACTCATCGAGATCTCTTCAAGATTTCAATCTTTATTCCAAGTACCTGAAACTCTTCAAGAGTTTTATTATTTGTTATGTCTTGGGTCTCTTCAGGAGCACCCGCCTCCAATATATGACCATCTCATATTACTTTCTATTTATGAGAGTTTTGATCATTGGAACCATTTCAACTATCATGCTTCAGGCATGATTTACATTATCTCGCCCTAACATGTACTTTAAACTTAGAGCATTTCAGCTGGTATATGAGACTTAATTACTCTCATTGGGTCAGTAAATATGTCTGGCAGTTGACATGTAATAACATGAATTATCTTATGAACTTCTAGTTCATATACGAGGATCTAGAAAATGATAATTCATTTTCCTCTATCCAGCTGATTATTATCTCCCCCTGATGTTGAGAAAAATCATGTCATAAATGATTCTCCAATTAATGTTTAAGAATTTAAACATAAAAGGAGACTCGTACTCAATATATATTCTCAACCCTTTTATTTACCCATTTTGTGCGTTGTGGTGGAGCAATTCATATCGCACATTCAAAAATCACAAAAAGGGAAATGTATGGTTTATGACCAAAAACCAATCATAACGGGGAGTTTATTATAACTCGTTGGCTTGATGCGTATAAGTGTTGCTATATGGAAACACCATATAAATAATAACTCTTTTGTTCTCATAGTTTAGCTATTAAATAGGAGGCATCCAATTGAAATTTTGCTAAACTATATTTTTCATAATTAATAGGCTTTGTAACAACTGATATAGCCTAAAATATAAATCCACTAGCTTTTCAAGACGAATAGTCTAACTGCATAATCTGAATATTTTTAGAATCAATCTCACAAACTTCTGGTTGTAAGTCGATAAAATAATGTAGATGCATCTACTAAAATCATATAAAACTTTCCACATTTGTGGATATATGAGCCCATATTTCGTTCAAATATGCAAGACATACAGTCTCAACTTCAATACAAGAACTTTAAGTTCTAATTCTTTTGGTAAGTGGGATCATATATATCCTTTGAGAACAAACAACACAAGAACTTCAGGTTCTTTTAGTAAGTGAAATTTAATCAATTCCTTTAAGCAACACAAGAACTTCATGTTCTTTAATAAGTGGAATTTAATTCATTCCTTTGAGAATAAACACCACAAGAACTACAGGTTCTTTTAATATATGTGCATGTAAATCTCAATAATTTCTGCACCATTGATTAGGATGGTCTAACCGATCATGCCAACTATATATATATGTGTGCATATATCTCTAAATTTGTAAACTCCTTGTTTACCATAACATGTAATTCAATCTCACTCGTACATGTCTAGTACGACCATTAAAATTGTTCCTTTAAATAGGAATATATTTAGCTCTTTTGGAGCTTTCAATTGAAATTATCTTTTGGTAGTAATATATAGCTCTTCTAGAGCTTTCAACTGACTTTTTGGCTACCAAAACTTATATCAATATTGGCTTATTTCAAATGCCAATTGATAACATATGTTATCTATAATTCCCAAAGGGATAGTTTGCGAACTCATATTGCTCTCTTTATGACTTTGACGAGTATAATGCACTGTGAATATGGAATAAAGTTCCATTTGACAATAACATATTTGCTCAATCAGAGCCTTTTGTGATATTAGTACTTCCGGATATAGTACTCACATTATTCCCTTGCATTTTAATCGAGAAATGCATAATTGTGCACCTTTCAAAATGTGCTTTGTTTCATTTACTTTAGGTAATGAAAATATGTACTTTGTATCATTCACTTCGAGGAATGAAAAATATAAAATATAGCACATCATATCAATTCGATTATCTATCAGAGATAAACTTTCAAGTGCTCTTCCGAAGTATTGATATTTTAGTACTTTGAGAAATACTACTCATATTTTCCCTTGCATTTAAATGGGAAAATTATTTCTTATGCTTAAGTACAATATGAGTACTTGCATTATCTGCTAGGCATAAATAGCCACAATTCTAGGCATAAATAGCCACAATTCATTGTATAATCATATTATTTAAATAATAAATTAACATAAAACGTAAATAAATAATATATGAAATAAATAAACATAAAGCAAACTAACATAAATAAATAATAAATAAAACGAATTAACATAAAAATAAAATAAAATAAATCAATTATTCCTATTAGAGGTTATAAGGGAAATAAAATAAATGGTAAATTATTCCCTTCAAAGGTTATGAGAAAATTAACAATATCCAATTGAGTTGGATCAATAACGCCATTAACAAATTTTGTTTATATTTTATTTCATTTATCATTCATGATTATGGATAAAGTCCATAATACTTTGGCGTTTGACAAGTACAAAATCAATGGTTTATAACATCACATTGGTAAAAGGATTTCACTTCCTTAGAATGATCTTTATCACTCTTTTCATCCTTATAACTTTGCTACCAGCGGGTAGAAGTATTCTTAAAACGACTATATTTTTCATGTGTATATTCATAGCCTCGACCACGACCCCAACTTTTAATGTGATTTTTTTTTATTCCTTCCATAATATAATCTCACATTCACTTCAGGGAATGGAGTAGAGCCAGTGGGCCTTTAAAACCTTTTTCACATATTCTTATCACAGAGAACAAAGATTTAATCCTCGTACGCGGCATTGTTAAACCTGTCCACAAGGTCCTTTAAAAACCTCCTTTGAGACCAGTAGCCTCACAGAACGGGATGTCCACAAGGTCCTTTAAAAACCTCATTTAAAAACCTGTCCACAATAATTTACCATGTTTGCATTCACTTCAGGGAATGAAACAGATCCAATAATTGCATGGAATAAACATCATGCTTGCATTCACTTCAGGGAATGCCCCATCATTGATAATTGCATGGAATAAACATCATGCTTGCATTCACTTCAGGGAATGCCCCATCATTGATAATCGCATGGAATAAACATCATGCTTTGCATTCACTTCAAGGAATGCCTCCCATAAAACTTTTTGGATCAAGACGAATTTTCGTAACTTGAAATTGGGAGAAGTCTATGGTCGAGTTTTTCGACGAAGAAGAAATATTGCTTTCAAGCAAATATAGACTTTATAATAATCTTCTTGTAAATCCAAAATTATCATGATTTATCGCACTTTAAAATTGTATTTTAAAAGATAAAAATAAAATAGAGTTTACCGATATTGAATTTCGTCTCAAAGACAATGATGACGTAGCAAATGAACCAAGGCATCTTCTCATAATCTTTTTTACACCATGTCTATTTCCAACTCATTTGAATACATGTAAAACTCAAAACACGGTTAAAAGCATCGACTTTTATCAATAGAATAAAAAAAAATTTATTTGAGACTAGATCAAAAAGTATAAAAGTAGTCATAGATCAAGTTGAATAAACATAACTATAATTGATGTGATCAAATTATAAACAACCATAGTTAAAATCAAGCGACATTTTGATGAATATATAAACACATCAAAGTAACGTATTCCTTTTGCCTTTGATTCACATACAAAGTAATTGATACAAATAATAAAGTTGTTTTATATCTCGAATTTATTCATATAAATTACAATAATAATAATAATAATAATGATAAAACAAATATATAACAATCATATGACAACACAATCCTTGAATTGAATCAATTATAAATTAGAATGGAATAATAAAAACTTTGAATAAAACTAATATACTGTGTAATAAAATGTTCCAACTTGTGCGCCCAATAGCATTTAGCCGAAATCCTTGAGGGCTTTAATTTGGTTTGCTTTATCAATCCATCTAATGAAGTACGACGATAATTTTAATTTTCGTTAATTAAAGAGTTACTTCAAGTATGAATAAAATAATAATAAATTAAAATAATAACCAAATAATAGATATGAATATACTAACTTTTGAAGAATGATAAATCAATCATTATATTAGTATATAAATAAGTAAAACATACCATACTTTCCAAGGTAAGCTGAATATATGATAGATGTAGTCACCAATATCAAATTGAAATTCGAGAACCACCAACAATAATCACAGTAATTGAGCGAGCGAGATCGTGCTGATAACGTGTTGTGAATAAAATAAAGAAGAACAAGAAGAACAAAGAGATGAGAGGAAGAGGGAGATTTGTATTATTCTCAAAATATAGAATTGTATACAATGCCTTCAATGAATCATCTATTTATAGGCATAAGAAGTACATAATACATTAAACTCTAATTCATGGAGATAATATTCCTAATAATAAATAAATCAAACTCCTTTGATAAAGTTCTAATCATGATAGACATCCACATAGATAAATATTCATAACACTTATATATATATATATATAATTTGACTTGCTACCGTTTACTTATTCCTAGTCATATATATGCACTCACACTTTTTGCATGATATTGAGAAAAGGGGATGTCAAAAGTTAAAGCTATCCTTTTAGATATTGGGAAGAAAAATATACATGAAAGGGTAATGTTAGCCAATAGCTGTGTATTCCCCATCCAACCATATGATAATACATGCTTTGCTAGTAACCCAACTTTGTACAATTTCATCAGGCACTGCAAAAACTCTCACCATCCTAGTTCTATATAGCATCATAATCTCAGTGTGTTTTGTTGTGGCTATCTGCAAGTAGGTTTACACGGGTTTGGACTTGCATTTTCTGGTGAAAACGGTCGGACCGAGCTTCTTGCTTTTTCTGAAAATCACTGTCCATTATGATGCAACTGTTATCAGGTACTCACTTCTCATTACGTGCTTTTCGTACGGCCTTCTGGATATGCCTCTCGTGTTCTTTCAGCATATCTTCGATGTTTCCTCCAGCAGGCATCACTGGTCCTGAGTATCGGATCTTGTTCTTCCTTGGTGCATAATCCTGCAAACGATGACAATTTATATAGTCTGATAATCATGCAATCTCATGGTGCTATTCTAAACATATGCAGAATTATTGTAGAAAATTATGGCAACTCACTTGAAGGTGCCAAAGACGTGACATTCTTGTGGTTATTAGCCTATGAATTAATGTATTACTGGGTTCCATATCTCATTCAATGTATGTAATGTTAATTATGACGATCCGACCAGAAAACAAAGATGATGACATGACAGACGACAACAATAGTTAGAAATAAGCAGAGAAACAGTTGGTTATTTACCGATGCACAATCTTTGTTCGATGCTCTGTCACCTTTCTTCCGGGAACCGTTGGCTGCCTGAGACTTTTGTGTTGTTGACTCGACGCTGTTTTCTGTAGAATATGTCTCACTATTCGACTGTCCGTCTGGTGACACTGCCTTAGAATCTCTTGAACCTCTTCCAACAGATGCAGGTCCTCGCCTCTTTATAGACTCTGCTCTTTTCCTGAAGTTACATGAGAGAATACAGGTTTGTAACAGGGGTTCCAAAGTTGTACAAAAGTGAAAAGCACAACAGTAATGGAACATCAACATATGGAAACGATAACATTAACACACGAGTCTAGGTTCATGGAGGTGACAACAAAAGGGACCGGAAAATGCACCTTCTTGCTTCTTCATCACGACGTCTGATGTCTAGTTCTTTGCTGGGAGGATACTTTGGCAAGCTTGATGAATCACAAGGTAAAGGCTCTGTTTTAAAGAACTGAAATGGAAAAACAAAGTAAATGTATTTGAAGAAATGGAGAAGAATGGTAAAAAACCTTGATATATATATGTAGATGAGTGTACAAATACCTGAGATTTAAGTGCAGAAGCAACAGTCCCTCGATTCTCAGGTTCCATCGAAAGGAGCTTTTCTACGAGAGACAACGCAGAAGGAGGGAAGTTGAAAGTCGCGGCGATCCGGCATTTGTAAGGTTTTTGAGGTTTGAAACTTGTTGCATGTGGAAGTTTTGCTTTCTGCCAGTACTGCTCTGAGGGTGAACCACACAGCTTAAATATCTTATGCATTTGTTCAACCTCTGTTCTCCCAGGCATAATAGGCTTCCCAGCAAATAACTCAGCAAGTATGCAACCGGCACTCCACAAATCTACACCGACTCCGTATTTGGTGGCACCGAGCAAAAGCTCGGGTGCCCTATACCATAGAGTTACAACACGACTAGTTAGCGGCTGCGTTTGATTGGCCTGAAAGAATGTAGCCAAACCGAAATCCGCAATCTTAAGAACCCCATTGCCGTCGATCAGAAGATTCGAGCCCTTGATGTCTCTGTGCAGGACGCCCCGGCTATGGCAGTGTTTGAGGCCACGAAACAGTTGTTGCATGTAACATTTAATCTACAGCAACAATCACATTCTTATAAGACCAACAGCAGATATAACACTTGAGGCAAAAGATAAAAAGAAATAAACATTGAATGTATTTTACCTGTGATTCAGTGAAGCTGATGCCAGGAGCTGCTGCAAGCCCTGCAAGGTCATGCTCCATGTACTCGAAAACAAGAAACAAGCTGCGCGACGTCTGCGAAGCGACTATCCCTTCAAGCTTCATAACATTCGGATGATCAAGCTTCCGTAAAATAATGATTTCCCTAGCCATGAAACGAACACTATCCGGATCCATATTAACGAACCGAACCTTCTTCATGGCTACTATTTTGCCGGTTTCTAGATCCCGGGCCCTATATACACTACTGTAAGTTCCTTCACCAATCTGCATACACAACTCATTGTGTCAATATATTCAGATGTAAACTTATGTGCAAGCTAAAATACCTTTTCTAACTTCTCGAAAGATTCAGCCCGGCGAGGCTTCCATCCATTAACAGCTTCTCCTGCAACTGAAGCTAGCCATGATGGCCATTCGGGTGCATCTAGTTGATTGAGCTTTTCGCCTCCGTCGGAAACATGGTCTTCCTTAGAGGGTAAAGGAGCAACCAATTGCATTGATGATGCCTTGTCTTTGCATTTCTTCTTCCGGTGCTTGTCCTTAATGTGCTCATCTTTGGCTCCTTTTGAGCAAATGCAGCCCATAATATTATTCTTCCTAAAGGATACCTTGTTCTTGAACAGATAATTAAACACATGCATTCCCCAAATATTTATAAAACACAACCGTGTTTTCACCATGGACTAAACAAAAAACAAACCCTGAATTTAATGCTCTTTCCTGATAATCAAAACATATATTTATATTTTTTTAATACGAAAAAAACAAGATTATATGATTATCTAGGGTGAAGCAATCAAAATCTAAAGAACTGCAGGATGATTAGAATATTAAAGGCTTTTGTTTCCAGAATAACAAAAACCTATGCTTTTTGTTTATCCTGGAACATAAAAAGACGAGAATACTGTAAGAAAATGACAATGAAAATAAAAATAAAGATCGAAATGAAGTTTGGTGAGAAACGAAATGTAGGCGATATTGTGAGATTAGCTCCTAAAATTATGACAAACCAAAGATTTTTTAGATGCTGGTTGTTCTTTGTTATTAATTTCTCGTTTTCTGCTTTAGATGCATTTTCTTTTAACATTCTTATTGTGTCTAGTAATAATGTTAGTTTTATTTTTTAAGTCTCAAATAAAATTCAAAAGCAGCTTATTCTAACTCAAATATTTACTATTTAGTAAGAATAGTATTTCATAATAATATTAGTTCTGTTTTAGATGATTTTAACTTGTATGATTTAAATACAAATTTTACATGATATATCTATTTCACCCTAAGAATGTGATTAATATATTATATAGAAATTAAATTTTATCATATTGGGCTGGAGTTAGGATGGGAATTCAGAAGATAAATCTAAATAGGAGTAAAATGATGGTCAAAATCTAATTATTAAATCATACTATTTAATTTTAAAGTTTTTTTTTATCAAATAGAGATATATGATATTTTTAAAGCAATTGTCGAATTCATACAAAGAAAATTAAAAAAGTTATATTTTATCTTTTCAAATTTTAGATCACGTCAAATTGTGCTTTGCTCTTCACTATACAAAGAGTCGTTTAGTTCTTTGTAAACCCACATTTTTTTTAATAACATTATTTAAAAACTCTTTGAGTAATTTTTTATTTGTAATATTATTTTATAGTTTAAATAAAGAGTATTATGTAATTGTTTTACATAATTTATGTATCAAATAATAATTCTTTATAAAACTTAAATATAAACTAAAAAATTCAAAATCCTTAATATATAGACATCTAACAAATCCAATGATTCGAGAAATAATCATCAATACTATATTTATAAGTATTTTTTACTCAATTTTCTTCAAACTTGATTCAAGTTCTACTTTTTTAATTATTAAATCCAACATTGTTAAAAAAATTATTAAATCCAACAAAATACAACCAAAGATAAATCTTTTCTACTTTCATTTTGACACGAGACAAATTGATGAAATCCATAAGCCTAATATATAATAAGAAAATAACAGATATGCCACTGAGATATGTAGCAACTATGCTACGGCAAGGATTGAAGAAAGAGTTTGAATCCATCCCCATACATATAGACCTACCCCACATAATATATATATTTTTATATATAAGCGGGTTCTTTTAAAAAATATTGCAGTTTGGTTACGTTCACAGTTTACAAAATCGAGTAATTAATTTGATTGGTTATCTAAAATATTAGTAGATTTTATGTATTAATTAGAATATGTATTTATATCCAATACACCGACAGTGAAAACTAAAAGTTTTCACAAGTATTTTAGTTTTAAGAACTCAATTTTAGGGTATGGTTTGGGGATTTAGGTGTAGGGATTTAAAATTTAGAGGTAATGGTTAGAATTCAGGGGTTTTTGTTACGATTTAGGGTTTATTCTTTAGGATTATATGTTGAGTATTTAGGTTTTAACATATAAACCCTAATTTCTAACCCTAAACCTTAAATTCTATTCACAATCACTAAATTCTACCTTACTAAACCTAAATCCCTAAACTTTTAAACTCTATACCCTAAACTAAGTCCCTAAACACTAAAATTAAGGCGCCAGTAAAAAAATTCGCCGGTGTATCAAATAATTATCCTTAGAATATTACGTATGTCTAGTAATTTCGATTATCTTTTAGATTTTTTTAAAGAGTCTTTGTATAGTTCAAATTCTCTTAATTTTTAATAATTTTTTAGTTTTTTTTTTGCATTTTTATCCCAACTGAACCATTATTAGCTAAATTTTTGTCAAGAATATCGAGCATGTAGCTAAGCTGTAAGTGAAACCCGTAAGCCATTCTCCCTCCTCGTCGCGGTGACAAGAGTAGACTACAGCTTGTGAGGGTGTGATTAGAAACTGATATAATTCGTTAACGTTTAATCAAATCCCGTTTTATACATGGCCGGTCCTGCTTTTTTGGGCTAGGACGAATATAAAAATAGGTTCTAAATTAGACATTTAAATTGCGGCTACGGTCGTATTTATAGTCATGTTAAGTTTTATTGTAGTTGCGGGTACTATAGATGCTATTTCAATCATTACGAGTATCGCGGTTGTGAAATCTCTTAATAACATACACTATTGTGGATATAACAATTGTGAGTATCGCAGTTTCAGATGGTGCCGCTACCCACGGGATATAGCATATAAATTAGGGGTGCAATTGACTCCACTTAATTTATTGGGGTATAGAGTTTTCAAGGAGGTAATATAAAATTTTACATAAGAAATATTAGATTTGACTCCACTTAATTTATTGGGCTATGGGGTCAGGTCAACAATGCTTATTCTAGTGGTATAAAAATCCTCAAAACCTCATACTTCACTCATGACTCCAGTATAAAAAAATTCTGGCTCTGCCACTACTGCTATCGTCATGTAACGGTCGTTGTTGTGGTTGCATAACGTTATTTAAATCTATATCCCTAATAACAAGTAACGAAAAAAATAAATTTAAGAGTAGGTACATAATAACAAGTATTGAAAAATTAGGCCCTAATAACAAAATTTAAAAAAAAAATGAATTTTAAGACTATGCTTCAAAATAACAAATATAAAAAAATCGAGCCCCTAATAACAAGTATTAGAAAAAATTGAATTTTAAGAGTTGACCCCTAATAATAAATATTGGGAAAAATTAAACATCTATTAACAAATATTGAAAAAATTAAACACCTAATAACAAGTATTAAATTATTAAAAATAAATAAAATTCGAATAAAATCAGAAACATGTTTGAGCGGTGGGCCCTGGGCGGGCACCCTTGTTGCCCCTGCCCAGGCCAGGCCTGGTTTTACATCCTAATTATTATAGTTTTATTTGACTCGTCGCAGTCATTTCTTTCTTACATGTAATTAATGAGTGAATAGTTATTTAGAAATTACACTGAAATGGGTGAATGTTGTTGGATGGATTATAAATGACGTGGTGAGCCAGGTTCATCTAATAATTTTTCACTTTTTGGTGTTCATATATATATATTGTCACAGGGGAACTTTTTGCGACCGAGCCAGCCGCACCCATAGGTGCTATCCCTTGCGCACCATGCCTCCCACCCGCCCGAGGGGCCAAAGTAGTTGCCGAGTTCGCACACCAAGGGGCCATGCCCAACGCCCTTGGTGTCGTCCGCGCCCAAGTGATCCGACCTGGGCCAGTCCGTCCGCACCATGGGGCCTTGTCCAGCACCCCATGTGCTGCCCGTGAGCCTTGCACCCGAGGGGGCCCAACACAAGCACCCGAGGGGCCTTTGCCATGCACCCTCCATGCCGGACAAAGCATGGAGCCCGAGCCTGCACCCGACGTGCACGCCCAAAGAGCCGAGCCCGCACCCGATGTGCGCACACAAAGGCCTAGGAGTTGCCCATCCGAGTTGCCCACACTCCTAGGGCCCGTTTTAGCCAAAGACATCCAAGAGAGAGGACTTTGGACACCAAGATTGGACCATGAGAAGCCCAATCCGCCCAAGCATCCAAATCCTTTGCCAAGTTGTCATCCTTGGAGAAATACTTATGGAAAGCAAGCCATCCATGGGGAAAGTATTTCAAGACAACACACCAATGATGTCATAGGCTATGTAATTTGGGCAATAGTGTTTGTAATCAAGGCAAGTCAATATGAATATGACAAGCTTGCCTTGAATAGGAGATTCTTTGTTGAGACTCATCCATGGCCCTTGGATGAAGTCATTGCTAGCCATTGGATCGAGGGGGATTAGGCTATAAATAGAGCCCTCCTCCATCCATCTTAGTCATTCCACATTCCACCTTTCACCATTTTCTTACTTTTGTAATCTTTCTCTTCTTTGTTAATAAAGGAGCTTTGGCACTCTTTTCTCCCCATCTAGGCTTAGGGGGAGTTTTTAACGAGGCCTTAGCTTTCTTACGAGCGTGTGCATCCCATTCCTTACTTTACTTTGAGCCATCATCCTTTTCCCTTTTCCAAAGAAGCTTCCGCATCCGAGACTAAGCCTTCCAAGCTTAGTGAGTAAGGCTGACTTGGCCGTTTTCAAGCCCCATTCGAGTGCTTCACGACCAAGTGCCGCACGGTGCAACCGGCCTAGACCTAGCCCCGTGACAATATGCTTTAACAAAAAAGGTTTAGGGCCTAATGTTTATTGTTTAATTTTTATAGTTTTTTGACAATATTTTTTTTGGAGTTTGAGGTTTAAAATTTAAAATTTAAAGTTTAATTTTTTACTGTTGAGACATATATAGGGATACCGAAAAGAGACAAATAATTTTTGTTCATATATTAAATACACTTAAATTATATATGAATATATTTTTAATATATATATATATAAATTCTGTTCTAATTCATTTGATAAATCTAATAAATTTTACTATAAAATTAATTTTAAATTTTATTTAAAATCACTTCTTTTATGGAACAATATCAATAGAGTATTGAAAAATTCATTACGAAAAAAATAACTTTCCAATCTCAATACAAATTATTTCATTAGTGTAACGCTCTAGCGTAAGTAGTTAAAAAATTTTAATTGACATTTTTTTTCTCTTAAGTTGTGGATTCTAAACTTATTAAGAGTAAAAAAATTCTTCTTTCTCTCCTAAATAGAAATTATTTAAAAAAATACTATTTCTTTCGCAACCTTAATATAAATATACACAGCGTTGACTAACCATCAAACATAAACTGATTATTTTTTAAAAAATAATAACACATGTAGGCCGAAATACCAAGTCCTTAAAATTTTTAGTCAAAAGCTACTGAAAGTCAACTCATGAATTAGATTTGAATTCCAAAGGTTTCATACTTTTTTAAAACTAATACGATTCATTTATGCATTTAAACCTCAGTTTTGAGATTCAAGTGCAGTAACCATGGTGGATTTGTAACGAAAATCTCGTAAGCTGAAAATAATTATATATATAAAAAAAACAAGCACTTGCTTTCGCACTAATAAATATAGTTTCTATATACAAAATGATCTGCATGTGAGATAATAGCATATGGATAACTATGAGTAAGAGACTTAAGTTGCAGTTGCGGATTTTTAGTCGCGACGTTTTATTGCAGTTGCGAACATAACAAATATTATTACTATTGTAGACCGTAATTTTGAAAAATAGTATTAAAAAAGTCAAAGTGGACGGTGCCTTCGAAAATAGTATTAAAGAAGGTGAAAGTTGTTGGTAATGCTTCAAGTATTACTAGAGCTATATCCCACATTAGTTGGGAAAATAGCTAGTGAAGGATATTTATACCCATGCATCCTCCCTCCCTTTTTGAGTGGGAAAGAACAAGGGAAGTTCTCGCGCGCCGCCCGGGCTCGGGTGCGCGCGGTTCTATTCTTTTTGGAGAAAATTCGTATGAAATTTTCTTAAGAACAAAAGATTATATGTGAAAGAAATTTTTTTTCTTATTTATAGGCTTTGAGAAAACTGTTCGAATCAGAATTTATTTTTTAAATTAAATTCATATCTGAACGTTGCAGTTTGATTCGAACGTTTTTATCCAACTTTTATACAGTGCAGTTTATTTGAAATTATTCGAATATAAACAGTACGTTTAGTGGATGAATTTAGACTGCTTTTCAGTCAAATTCAAGTTGTAACAACATTGTTTATTGCATGGTTATGGAGGTTGTTATTGCAGCTGTTACAACATAATTATTTTTGTTGTTATACAGAATTAAATCTGTAATAATTTGGACAATGAAATGTCTATTATGACCAAGATGTCCAACCTATAAATAGAGGTGCTGCATGCACCATTTGATATATCAAACACATTGCAAACACTTCAAATTCTCTTTGTTTCCTCCATTGTTCGAGCATCATTCGAGTAGTACCACCGTTGTTCACTCCAGAGTCGAGTGTACGGTTCTTGGAGCGTCCGTGTGCACCTCGGGGGACATTCTGCCTGTGAAGCGACTATACTGTTCGGGGCAGTTTTGTTTCTAAGGCAGTGGCCAACATACCACGACACGGTTCACATTTTCTATTACTGTTTTTTGTTATAATTTTCAGTCAGTGCTAACAGCCGGTTTTGCAGTCCTATTTTACCTACAATTTAGAAACAAAACTCTTCTCCGATTCTGCAAAATGGCTTCTTCATCCGCACTACTAAGCAAGCTCATTCCCAACCTTTCCAAGCTTGATGCATTGGATGGCAGCAACTATCGAAGGTGGTCCCAGCGCATCTTGATTTTCTTTGAGCAATTGGACCTCGACTATGTGCTGCTCAACGAACCACCAGTTTCTTCCCCTACCGCCAGAAAAGGTTGAGTTTCAAGGAACTCTTAATGAATTCAAAGTTTGAATGATCCTATTGAGAAGGACAAGATGAACTTACCGCCAGAAAAGGTAGAGTTTCAAGAAACTCTTAATGAATTCAAAGTTTGAATGATCCTATTGAGAAGGACATTTTGAATTCACCGATAATGAGGTTGAATATTTATTCTTAATGATTTCTTATCCCAAGACTGTGTGGTTCATTTTAAATGAACTTGAAGAAATCACCATATGTCTATAAGAGGTTGAGCCATTACAAATGGTTCTTAATTATTTCATAGCCCGGTTTCAGGGTGGTTTATATCGAGATAAACTTGATGAAATAACCTATGTAAGTGAGAAGGATTAGCCCCCTTCTGTGAAAAATGTTGGGCCGTTTTTCTAATACACTTACTAGAATCATGAGGTAAGATGGCCAAATATACACTTGTGTATATATATCTTACACATCGAGAACTTCGGTGGATGAAGGACTTAGTTGTGTGTTATGAGTTTACCCCTATCTTAGAAAGTTCAAGACTAATTTCACTTATCTAAGAGAAGGATTGCTCATTATCACTATGTACTAGTTCAAGGTACGTTCACTAGTGCTTAAGCAACTAATTCCGCTATTGCTCGTTTGAGGAGGTCTGTGTTTGAGACACGGATGAATTCTTTCGCATTAGTGGGGGAATGTTGGTAATGCTTCAAGTATTACTAGAGCTATATCCCACATTGGTTGGGAAAATAGCTAGTGAAGGGTATTTATACCCATGCATCCTCCCTCCCTTGTTATGTGAGAAAGAACAAGAGAAGTCCTCGCGCGCCGCCACCGCCGTCGTTCGGCCGGCTCGGGCTCAAGTAACACGTGTCTTCGACACGTACGCGCGCGGTTCTATTCTTTTTGGAGAAAATTCGTATGGAATTTTCTTAAGAACAAAAGATTATATGTGAAAGAATTTTTTCTTCTTATTTATAGGCTTTGAGAAAACTGTTCGAATCAAAATTTAGTTTTTAAATTAAATTTATATCTGAACGTTGCAGTTTGATTCGAACGTTTTTATCTAGCTTTTATACAGTGCAGTTTATTCGAAATTATTCGAATATAAACAATCTGTTTAGTGGATGAATTTAGACTGTTTTTCAGTCAACTTCAAGTTGTAACAACACTGTTTATTGCATGGTTATGGAGGGTGTTATTGCAGCTGTTACAACATAATTATTTTTGTTGTTATACATAATTAAATCTGTAATAATTTGGACAGTGAAATGTCTATTATGACCAAGATGTCCAGCCTATAAATAGAGGTGTTGCATGCACCATTTGATATATCAAACACATTGCAAACACTTCAAATTCTCTTTGTTTCCTCCATTGTTCGAGCATCATTCGAGTAGTACCACCGTTGTTCACTCCGGAGTCGAGTGTACGGTTCTTGGAGTGTCCGTGCGCACCTCGGGGGACATTTTGCCTGTGAAGCGACTACACTGCTCGGGGCAGTTTTGTTTCTAAGGCAGTGGCTAACATACCACGACACGGTTCACATTTTCTATTACTGTTTTTTGTTATAATTTTCAGTCAGTGCTAACAGCCGGTTTTACAGTTCTATTTTACTTACAAAAGTAGACGGTGCCTTCGAAAATAGTATTTCTATGATCACCAAGTTAGAGATAATAGTTACAAAACCTTGTTGAAATCCCTCTAATCAGATTTTCTTTTTATAGTAATTGTATTTAACCACCCAAAAGAGTATCGATTTTGGACGATTTTAGTGTTGTCGTTCGACTTTTCTTCGTTTAGTTTTTTTTTAGTTTCAAATAAGAACTCTTTCTGTTTTGAATTTCTTCCGTTCATACATTTTTTTTTGCGATTATTTGTTTGTTTTTGTGACACGAATTTAGTCTCGTTTGTAACATAATTTTTGTCTACAATTATGGCAGTTTGACGTTCGTATAGTGATCATAATTTATAACGAACATTATCTGATCAAGAAAGATCGACGATCTATTATGGTTAAATCCCCTTTCGTAGTACTTTGTCGATGCAATCAAAACTGTTAGTGGATCAATCTATAAGATTAATTTTCTCAATCTTTATTCATTGATCAATATAACATTTAGTTGAAAGAGACATAAAAATCTTAAATTTTTTATAAGAAATAAACGACATATTCAAAGAAATATTCGATATTTTTTCTTCTTGTTTCTTTGGGTTACATGTTTTAAATTTTTTCCCTTCAATAAAAATTAGTAGACTTATTCCAGAATTTTTTGATAGATTTTATCGTTATAAATTTTTTTACGATTTGAATGTGTTATCCTTCGAATATTATTTTAAGTCGGTGGCTAGCTCAGGAAATGAAATAACACTGGAAATCAAATTACAGAAAGAACCGTGAGAGTTGGGGTGAGAGGGTCAAAGTCGTGGTTTGAAGTCATGACATACAAACGTGTCCAATATTTTGTTTGTATTTTAATTAAAACTCACACATTAACATGACATAGAAAAGAAAGTTGAAAAAATACTATTTTTATTGTTCATGTGGTAAAAGATCACTTAATTTATCTAGATAATTTAAGTTCAAATGCCAATTCTACATAGTATGTATCTTATTAAAAATACTAAAAAATTAAATAAATACAACACTTATATAATATCAGCATATTCAAAAATAAAATACCAAACTTAATTACATAATGCATGACATCAATTTTCACACAACTAATGAACTAATTATGAATCATATGTGGCTGCCACATGACAATAAATAAAAATATATGTGATTTAATTAAAATATATTTTATTGAATTTTAGTTTAGACATTTAAATATATTATTTAATTAAAAGCGTTCAAATTATATTTTATATTTACTTGGTGTCTATAGTTTTTTTTTGACAAAATAAATGACTAACATTTTATTTCGTTATATTTTGTAATTTTTCTGTTAATTTTTTTTCATCCAATGAATGCAAGACATGTGACTTATTTTTTAATTTCATTTAATTTAAAAAACTTTGATTTTATAAAAAAATCCAAAAATTCTCATTTTCTTCATAAGCCACAAAATCTCTAATCATCAATCCTCAAATCTTTAAACTCGTCCTATACAGCGCCAAATTAACCACCACCCACCCACCTTTTTCGCCGTCTAATTCCCATTACCGACAACCTCTATATTTCATCACCACAAGTCGACGAATGAGGTTTCAATTAAATGGTGAATAATGAATGTAAAATGGGTTTCACAAATGACGAATGCGACAAATGAATGAACAACAACTGAGTTCTGCGACTCTTTCGATAAAAAAAAAAGAGATTTCATTGCGGCGGCGGCAACAACATGTTTCCGACTATGGAGTATTTGATGTTATTTTGAAGAAAAAAAACAAGAGTTTTGGTTTTTTTTCTCCTTGAAATTAAGTTTTTAATTACACATGTCATTTCTCACCATTTGATTGAAAGAAAAAATTATTAAGTTATTTTTAAATAAAAATATGACTAAATTAAACAACGATGGTTAAAATTATTGAAGTTTTTATATTAAAATCAAATTAATTAAATGTGTAAATATGGAAGATTAAATATGTTATTAAAAAAATTTGCAACTGTCACACCACCCCCTAACAGTTAACGACTATGTTGTTATTTTATAACAAAAACTAAAGTTTAATATCTATTGTTTAATTTTTGCAAACTTAGTGGCTATTTTATATTTTTCGGGATAGTTTAGTGTTCATTTGTAGGCATGTTCATTATCGGGTACCTCATTCCTTGGCCCGTGTCCCAACTTATTAAATTCGGGTACCCGGGTACTCTGGTACCCGCCTATTTTTTTTAAATCATTTAATTTTATAAAAATACACATATGTAATAAAAGTTCGAATTATATAATCTCACCATAGAGTTTAAGATCTGAATTATCAAACACAAATAATATTAAAATTAAAAAACAATATAGTTCTAGAATAAAAAAAAAGCAATGCTAATTTTAAAATCATTAAGCTAATCAAAGGAATTGAGGAGTCAATAAATCAAATTAACCCATAACAAAAATTTTAATTTTTTCAAACAATGTGTGCAAAGGTAAGTTCATAATTATGGTTAGGACTTAGGAGGACTTAGAAGTTTAAGAAATTATATGTGCAGAGTCTGCAGATTGTAGGGTGCAGTGTTTGCTACCGTTTGCGCTTGGCTGCTGCTTGCTTGTTGCTGGACGCCGAACAGAGAGAGCGACGGGCGATGGAGGAGCGACAGACGAGAGAGAGAACCGACCGACGAACGATAAATTGACGGTACACTGAACGGCGACTCGATAGAGGAGGAAGCGAGGAGCTGTCTGATATCTGATTTTTAGGAATTTTAAGTTGAGATTTGGGGGAAATGTGAGAAGTCGTGTTTTGTTTAGGCAGGTAAGTAAATATCCGTTTTTTTTATTTTAATTAAAATATATATTTAATTAATTATAATATAATATAATATATATATTATCAGGTCGTCGGGTACCCGACGAGTACTATATTTTCGGCTCAAGCCCGACTCGAGTACCCGAGATAGTTACCGGGCCGGGTACCTGACCTGAGAAAAAAATAATCCTAAAATTACCCGCCCATTTAATATCGGGTCATTAGATAATTAAGCCGAATCAATCGGGTCGGGTAATTTTGAACACTCCTATTCACTTGCGCTTTACACTATATTTAATAAGCAAGGCAAAATAGCATTTATTTTCAAAACTTTGCTTAGAATCAAAATGTTTTCATATACCGGTACAATCATTCAATTCCAACTCTCACGGCTATATCACCCAATACCCATACTTTAATGTCTCTCCAATTACGTCTATTGGGAGGATTTCAGACATAACAATGTCTATTGGGAGCAGGGAAGCGTCCGTACGAAGCAAAATTCTCTTTGAATTTCCGCTTGCTTTTTTCGTCTTGAGAGTTCCGGTGAGGGTCCGATCTCGTGTCTTTCGTACGACGCTTGCTCCGATGAGAGTCCGGTCACCTTTCGGCCGTGGTGAGGAGTGTCTGGGTAGGTCGTGTGACGGCGTTAGGCACCCGAGTCGCCCCTGTAGTCAGGTTTGAAACGATGGGCACTTCGGCGACGCTAATGGTCGGTGTCGTGCTAATACTTGTTTTTTCTATGTTTTGTAGGATCTGGTTCGTGGAGGAGGTACCATGGATTGGAAATGGCAGAGGTTTGAGGTCTGGGCTTGTAACAGAGTTTTTGTACCATGGTTTGAGGTTCCAAGGTTTTATTTGGTTTCGATCTGCGTAGACGAAGGGTCTAAGCAGAAATTTTTATAGTGGGTAAGGTTGTATGACAATGGTGATGTGCTGGCGCTTGATAAAAGATGGTTATTCGAGGGTTTGGATCGAGATTTGATAGCTGATTTTGTGAAGGAATTTTTTTTGGAAATTTTAGTTTGTCGGGTGTTTGTTTATTTGCCTGGTTTGAGGTTGAAGATGGTGACGTGTAAAGTTTTTTTGTTTGTATGTGCATGGGCCTGCATGAAAAGAGGTCCAAGGTTCTGGGATTGGGCACGCGAAATTACGAGGTGCCAAACTTTTTGGAGGGCGCATTTATGCGGTCGTTGTGCGTGTCCGGGGAACATTCTCTGGGGCCTGTCTGACGCGCGCAATCAGAGAGGTCTTTTGGGAGACAAGTGTCACAGAATTACAGTCGTGGGGCCCAGTGTCGCAACGGTCACGGGCGTTTAAACTTATTATTATTTTTTATTTCCTTTTTGCCCGTTGTGATAGCGAAACGCTCCGTTTCATTAATGGGGTTATTTGTCTGCTTTGCCCCAAACATCGGATGCTTATGTGCTTCTCGGGGAGGGAGTAAATTGATTTTTGAAGCTGAGAATCTCCTACAATCTGAAAAGTCGGGTTCTGAGAAATGGATTGTTGGTAAGCTCATTTCCCCTACTATTGTGGATGAGTCTGTATTAATTCGAGTGTTTATTGTTGTTTGAAAGAGTCAGCCTTTAGATGATGCTACTGAGTTTGGTCCTAATATGTTTCTGTTTAAATTTGGGAAGCTTGAGGATCGTGACTATGTTTTTGATAGAGTACCCTGGACTTTTAATGAAAAACTGTTAGCTCTAAAACCCTTCGATTGCAACCTGAGTCTCAGAGAATATGACTTTTCTTCTCTGGCTATCTGGATAAGAATTTATAACTTACCTTTAGTTGGTATGAATGAGGAAGTGGGAAGGTCTATAGGAGAAAGGTTTGGGAACTGTCTGAGTGCAGATTTCAGAAAAGGTAAAGGTAGATTGAGAGAGTACATGAGGGTCAGAGCCGAAATTAACATTACCAAACATATTAGAAGATGTGTTCACCTTGGGAAAATGGCTAATGGGGCTCCTAGGATTTGTATGGCTAAGTGTGAGAGGCTGCCACAATTTTACTTTTGGTGTGGTTTAATTGGACATGAGGTGGGTACTTGTTCTACTTTGCCACCTGAATTCATTAAGGGACCCTTCCAGTATGGTCTATGGCTTAAGGTTACTTTCAAGCTAAAGACTTCAAGTGCAGTTGTCCCCAAGCCAGGTATAATTCACTATGGAAGTTCTGTTGGAGGATCAGGAAAACTAAAGAAGCCTGTTGAGGCTATGAGAGATAATGAGATTGTGTTGGGAGTTAATTCTTGGAGGGGGAAACCAATTTCTATTTCTGCTACCAAAAACAGAAGCTATAAAAGGTCCCTGCAAGTCAAAAATGAAGTTTGTCATCCAGTTGGCCCCAAGAAAACCAGATCTTGTTCTGCTGCTGTGTCTAACACCTTAGAGAGTCGTGTTGAGGTTCTTTCATCCATTAAAACCCCTAAACCAACGGTAAAGGCTGAGGCTTAGCCCCGCCGAGAGCCATGAAGCTTCTATGCTGGAACTGTCAAGGGCTTGAAAACCCTGAGACAGTTTGAACTTTGGGGCAAAATCTAGCCTCAAAAGGTCCCAGTGTGGTGTTTTTAAGTGACACAAGACTGAATAAAAGAAAAGCTGAAGAAGTAAAAAGAAGAGTTAACATGTGTGAAAATTTTGTTGTGGAGAGATCATATTCATGTATGGGCTTAATGATGCTTTGGAAAGAAGGGGTAAATGTCAATCTACTGTCATTTTTCAAATCTCATATAGATGTTGAAGTGGATCATGGTGATAGCTGGTTCAGATTTACAGGCTTCTATGGAACATGTAACAGATCTAAAAAACATGAAAATTGGGAGTTACTTGATTCTTTAAAAAAACATATCAAAGCTTCCTTAGATCATTGGAGGATACCTAAATGAAATTTTGGAATTTAATGAAAAAGAAGGATGTAGGAGGAAACCAAGGGTAGAGGTTGATAGTTTCAGAGATACTCTAGAAAGAAATGGCCTCTGGGATATTAAGCCTAATAGGGGATGGTTTATATAACATTGTGGTTCGAACCCTGAGAACATGGTTAAGGAGAGGATTGATAGATTTGTGGCTTCAATTCTCTGGTTGCACAAATTTGGACAAGGTGAAGTGTTTTCTGAATATTCTCCTTACTCAGATCATCACTTTACCCTTATTAACACTGAAGCTTTGGCTGACAACCCCACTAAATCTGAGGATTTCTTCAGATTTGAGAATTGCTGGGCTAATGATCCTGAGTGTGGGGAAACTGTTTTGGGAAATTGGAATAGTTCTTTTGGTCTAACTCTTGAAAAGCTCAATGTTGAATGAGAAGGTCTAAAATGGTGGCAGAAAGATAAAAGAAGAAGATCCCATAAGAGGAGGAAGTTGCTGAATAAAAGAATTGAACACCTCTTGAATTGTAATGTCACTGGCCAGGTTGTCCATGAGCTAAATGCAGCCAAAAAAAAAATTAAAGGTGTTGTTAGATAGGGAGGAAATCTACTGGAGGCAGATATCAAAAGTGTTTTGGTTGAAGGAGGGTGACAGGAACACCACCTTTTTTCATGCTAGGGCCAATGGTAGAAGGAAAAAGAATTTTGTGAAGGGTCTCACTGATGAGAATGGAAACTGGAAATCAGATGAAGCTTCCGTTTTTTATATTGCTCAAGGTTTCTTCATGCAGCTCTTCCAATCCAGTGGTACCTCCTCTTCAAGCCAGATCTTGGATGCAATCAAGCATTGTATTACACCAGACATGAATGCTTCCTTGTGTTCTGAATTCACTGCAGGGGAAGTAAAATAGGCTTTTTCTTCAAATTCACCCCTCAAAAGCATCAGGTATAGATGGCTTCCCTTCTTCATTTTTAGAAAGTTTTGACAAGCTATTGGATCTGCTTTTATTCAATTGTGTCTTGACTTGCTTGAAGGGAAATCACCTATGTCAGGAGTCATTAAAACTGTTATTGTCTTAATCCCTAAATTAGCTAACCCAACCTTAATCAAACAGTTTAGGCCCATAAGTTTGTGTACTGTGGTCTATAAAATAGTGTCCAAAGTCCTAGTCAACAGGTTAAAATCCGTGATGCCTTGTTGTATTTCTGAAAATCAATATGCATTTGTCTAAGATAGATGTTGCGTGTAAAATAGTCTATCGCAACGGTAGTGCAAGTGTACACGACGCAAGTTGTAAAGTGATACGAAGTATCGGATATTGTCTCCACAGGGATTGGGCTAATAGCTTCACCTTAATTCACTGCACGAAAGTAAAGGAAATATTTGAGAGTTGTCACGAAAATAATAAAGTAAACGTAAATAAAAGACTAAAGATATCAAGATAGAGAGAATGGGCTGGTATTGAATTGCTCAGTAGTGCAGGTATTGCAGAGTTTAGGAAATTCAGTTCTGTCGTCGTTACGGCAGCACCTGTCACGACGGCAGTCCGTTGATCGTCGCGGTAGCAAACGCTTAACTCAGTACTTTCAAGTTTGGCAAGAATCCCAGATCTGCCTTGGCCTATCCCTAGGTCCAAGTCTGTCGATGATCACGACTTTGATGATACCTCCCGGCGTGAATCGAAGGATGAACACCGATGTGTATGAATTCTTCTTTAGCCACTTAACCTCGCCCTATCCCTAGGCACGAGATAGTTTAACTATAAACTAGAGAACTTGCTCTTATTTCTTTCGTATACTTAACTCTCCCGATGCTAAGTAAATAGATAATCTCACAATGCTCTCCCGATGCTCTTGCAAGATATTAATAACCAAAATAAGAGAACTTGAAGTTTATTTTATTGAACTGAAAATTCCTAAAACAAAACAACCCTTGCAACTACTTTACAAATCAACTCGTGGCCCTAGGAAGGATTTAGAACATGTCGGCGGCGGGAAAACGGCTAGAGGTTTTTGGTTCGGTTCTGGGGTATTCGATGTGCCCTAGGTTAAAATACATGCCCTTATATAAGCTTTGGGCTCAAGTTATCTAATTTAACAAGGATTACAACTTTAATTAAAAGTATGATTCTAATAAAGACTAAATCTTCAGAGAATCTACTTTCTAGCCGTCTTCATTGTTTCTTCGGATTTTCTCTCCTTGAACTTTGGGCTTGACATATCTTTTGATCTGGGGCTTGGAAAAATATGTGGTTTTCATACGACAGACGGGCTGAATTTTCTCTATCTATCGAGGTCCACTTTGCTTTTTCTCCACAAAACTGTTGTCACCATGCTGTCACGGCAGCGCCATGGCAACATCATCCTCTTTGTCTGCTTGTCAAGTTCAGCTCTTCTGCTTCTCTGCCTAGTGCCTGCCCTCTCCGTCTACTATGGCAGCAACCTGCAAAAACAACCATTTTTAGTAGAATCTGTGCCTTTTGATATATTTGTGATGTTTTGCTGTAAACTAACCTAAATGCAATGAATGATGCTTGAATGCAGCAGAAATATGGGTTAAAAAGGGTGTAAATAATAAAACTTTTACACACTCAACACACCCCCAAACTCAAGTTTTTGCTTGCCCTCAAGCAACTAAGACCTAAAAGAAAAATGAAATATTTTTGTTTTGGCTTTCAAACAGTGAACTTTCCCTTACCCGTCGTTCGTTTCCTGTGATGGCAACAACCTGTCGGATAATTTAGGATCTGTCCGGAATCTCACTATAGTCCTTGTGCAGTGTGTGCATGCTTGTGAACAGTTATATGCCAAGACTCTCTTAGTTTCACTAGAATATTCAACTCTTAACTCGAATTTTTATGCCAAAGTTTATCTTTTTGAAGGCACATTTTCATGCTTCTTTGATTTTTTTGTTTTGACTCGATTTTTCTATTTTTCAAGCTAAAGTTTTACTAGAGCCAGTTTTAGGCACCTCTAGTTAACTTCCTAGAGCCGGTTTCGGGCACCTCTAGGGCTATTGAGTCTCTTTTGCTAAACTTCTTTCCTAGAGCCAGTGTTAGGCACCTCTAGGGGCTATTCAAGTGCTAAGCTTCCTATTCTAGTTTGGCTAAAAGAAGTCTAAGCAGTATAACAGTCACAATGGTGTTTAAGTTTTCAGAAATATAGAAAGGCTCTAAACTTCTCCTTAAACTATCCTAAAGATGCTGCCACGACAGAGCTGTCATGACATGTAAGTTCAATTCACAGTTTTCAGCCAAAATTTTCAGTTTTTTCATTTTTTTAAGAGAGAAAAAGAAACTAAGTAAAAGACACAACAATTAACTAAGATGTACTTGGACTCCATTAATATGGAGGGTTGCCACCCCTAAACCCAAGGGTTGCATTGCCCTCAATGCAAATGACAAAATGAAAATAAATGAAGGCAGTACATCACAAAATATATAAATAGCAGGTAGCAATAAGAAAATAAGAAACTTAAATTTTAAGCATTGTCTTCACTGCTGCTGCTGAGCTGGATTTGGAGGCGAATTCTGGCTCTTGGGGCAGGCTGGGGTGGTTGTTCTACAACCTGAATGTCAGAGCTGCTGTCACTGCTGCTGCTGGCCTTGGGCAGAGTTTTCTTGTTTGCCATTCTCTTCTGCCTCTTGACCGGTGTGAATTCTTTTGACAGGTTCCTCCGAATAGAGGGTTCATCGTTGCTGTCTGCCCAGACGGATGAGGAAGAGAATCCAGCCACAAAGGCAGTAAGGTCATCCGAGGGTACCGGTCGCTTTGTTCCGCGGGCGGATGTTTCGGCATGAGGGCTGCCGGCTGCCGTCGGGGCAGGTGATAGAATGGAGGCAGCAGATGGTGTATGTGGTGTGACAGCAGGATTATGTGTGTGGGCAGGGGTGGGGACAGTGAAGTAGTGGGCAGGGAAGGTGGGAAAGACAACATCAGGGAAATTTAAAGTATTGTGAATAAAATTTATCGTGGATGCGGCAAAGTCCTTGATGAATGTCATGAGGCCTAGCTGTCTGTCCTCCATCCTTTGAATAGCAGCAAGGATTGGATTGGATGAGTCTGTCGGAGCAGCTGCTGCGGTGGCAGGTTCAGGGGTTGGCTGCTCTGACGATTCAGCTGGGGCGGCAGCAGGGTTGAAGGAAGAGAGGGGGGTTGCCACTGTCAGTTCCATGAGGCTGATGATATTTTTGTCTGTCCAGCCCCGTCCTTTCACTATGCGATCGGTGTCGGCTTCCGGCACGTTATAACAGCGACAGAGGGACGTGATGAGGTAGGGAAGGCAAAGAAGGGCCGTCAGTCTATGGGCGCTTTCCAAAATACTCTCCCGCATATAACTCCCCACATTAATGGGTCGTTTATTTAGAATGGAGTGTATTAGGGCTAACCTCTGCTGGTCAATAGTGGTGTGATGTGATGACCGCAGGATCCTCTTCTTGATGAAGGCATTCCACAGTTTAGCCTCCGGCAGCAGCTGCCCCCTCTTCACTGTGTGGGGATTTTCGCGGCTTGTGTTCCATTCAGTCCATTCTTCCGTCACTTCTGTCATGACAACGTCATAGGCAACATCATCTAGAGTGTCAAGGAACTGCTGGTGGGCATCATCGTTGGGGCCGAAGTAGAGGCCATACATAGAGTTAATGCGCTCGGCTGTGAACTGCACCTCTTTCCCTCGGACAGTCACTACTGTCGTCGTCTTGCTGCCGATGGCAGCATAGAATTCCCTCACCCACGTCTCGTTCATCTCTACTGGTTGCTCCGCAAATGATTCCGATAAGAGAGCTTTAATTGTCCTTGCGATGAAAGGCTTGAGGCCCATATTAACTGCCCTTGGAGTGTAAATAAAGCCTCGTTCTTCCCATAGATCTCTAGTTGCAAAGGACTGTGGTGTGGGTGCTGCCGGTGAAGAAGTTGAAGCAGCACTGCGGCGAGTTCTTCTGGAAGACATGTTAGTGCAAGGGTTGTTGAAAGTAAAATAAAGCAAATGAAAACTGGATGGGGAGAGCAAGTAAGAAAAGCAGAAGTGAATGAAAATGAAACGGGGTTTTATAGAAGAGGAGTTGCTGTCCGTTGAAGCTGTAACGACATGCGTGAATAACGGGGTGACTGTTGAACTTTAGCGTGTCTGACGCGTCTGACACACATTTCTGCGTCTGTTACGCGTCTATCACACGTTTCCACGTCTGTCGTGACAGTCTGGTGATAGCCTGTCTTTTCCGTGTCTACCGCGGTAGCTGGAACGACAGGCTTCAATATTGGGCTTTGTTTGGCTGATGGATGGATGGTGGGCTGGGTCACTTCTCCTGTTCTTCTTGACTCATTTATTTCCTAAAAACAGTAAACATAAAAAACATTATTCGAGTAAAATAAACCTTATTTCCTAATAAATAATAAAAATAAGTAAAAATAAAATTTAGGTTAAATTAGGGATGCCAGGTGGAGCATCTCCTAAGGTAACCACTTCCTGCATTCTTGGGGCTTCAGTCCCCTGATAATGCTTGAGGCGCTGTCCGTTGACTTTGAATTGGTGCCCGTCTTTTAATGATCGGATTGTGAAGGCACCATGGGGAAAAACTTGTACGACTTGGAATGGGCCAGACCATCTAGATTTAATTTTCCCTGGGAAAAGTTTCAGTCTAGAATTGAACAACAATACAAGCTGCCCTGGGCAGAACTGTCGTGGCAGCAACTTTCTATCATGCCACTTCTTAGTTTTCTCCTTGTAGATTCTTGCATTGTCGTAGGCCATTGTCCGTATTTCTTCAATCTCGTTCAGATCTAACAGCCTTTTTTGTCCTGCCTTGTCCAAGTCCATATTTACTGCCTTGATCGCCCAATATGCTCTGTGCTCTATCTCGACAGGCAGATGACAGGTTTTTCCATAAATCAGTCGGTATGAAGACATGCCCAATGGAGTCTTAAAAGCTGTTCTATATGCCCATAATGCATCATTAAGGAGTAAAGACCAATCTTTCCTAGTTGGCTTAACCATCTTCTCAAGAATGTTCTTAACTTCCCTATTAGATATTTCAGCTTGTCCATTGGTCTGTGGGTGATATGCTGTCGCGATCCGATGCTTGACACCATATTTCTTCAAGGCGGCAGCAATAACCCTATTGTCAAAATGTCTCCCTTGATCGCTGATAATCGCCTTAGGGATGCCAAATCTAGAAAATATATTTTTGTGTAAAAACTTTTGGACTGTCTTGGCATTATTCTTTTGAGTGGCGATAGCTTCAACCCACTTAGAGACATAATCTACTGCCAGGAGGATGTATAGATTCCCACATGAAGATGGAAAAGGTCCCATAAAATCTATCCTCCAAATGTCGAAGATCTCGACTTCTAGAATGTTCTGCAGCGGCATCTCGTTTCTCCGTGAGATGTTTCCTGTCCATTGGCACCTATCACAGCTTTTGTAGAAGAGTTGTGCATCTTTATATAGTAACGGCCAATAAAACCCTGACTGCAGCACCTTGGCAGCAGTTTTGTTGCCTCCTAAGTGACCTCCATACTGTGAAGCATGGCAGTGATGAAGTATGTCTTCCTGCTCTTCTTGTAGTACACACCTCCTTATAACCTGATCTGCACACATTTTGAAAAGAAGAGGTTTGTCCCAATAATAATACTTAACATCATTTTGGAACCTCTTCCTGGCTTGATAATTAAGATCAGAAGGAAATATTCCGCTAACTATAAAATTAACGAAATCAGCATACCAAGGGAGTTCAGAAGACTTACCTGCCGCCATGGCTGTCGCGGCAGTGATTGCGACAGCAAAGAGCTGCTCATCTGGGAAGGTCTCAAGTATGTGTGTCTCATCGATTGGTAGACTTTGTCCCTTCTCCAACCTTGACAAGTGATCTGTCACCTGATTTTATGTCCCCTTTTTATCCTTGATTTCAAGGTCGAATTCTTGCAATAGCAGGATCCACCGTATCAATCTAGGCTTTGCATCCTTTTTCGCGAACAAATACTTCAGGGCAGAATGGTCTGTGTGCACTATTACCTTCATCCCAAGTATGTAAGAACGAAACTTGTCAATGGAGAACACCACAGCTAATAACTCCTTTTCTATGGTGGTATAATTCACTTGGGCGTCATTCAGTGTCTTGCTGGCATAGTATATGACATGAAATAATTTTTCCTTCCGCTGCCCAAGTGCTGCCCCGACAGCATAGTCACTAGCATCACACATAATCTCAAATGGCTGTGTCCAGTCTGGTGGCTGCACTATTGGGGCTGTTACCAGTTTTTCCTTTAGAACCTTGAATGCTTCAGTACATTCATCGTTAAAGTCAAAGGGTCGGTTCTGCTCCAAAAGATGGCATAGGGGCTTGGTGATTTTTAAGAAATTTGCAATGAATCTCCGATAAAAACCAGCATGTCCCAAGAAACTTCTAATACCCTTGACTGTGGTCGGCAGCGGCAGCTTTTCGATCACTTCAATCTTGGCCCTGTCGACTTCTATCCCACGGCAGCGAATCTTATGGCCAATGACTATCCCTTCATCCACCATAAAGTGGCATTTTTCCCAATTTAAGACCAGATTTGCTTTTTCACATCTTTCAAGTACCTTTTGTAGATTGCCAAGTCAGCTCTCAAAATCGTCTCCAAAGACTGAAAAATCATCCATAAAAATTTCGAGGAAGTCCTCTACCATATCGGAGAATATGGTCATCATGCACCTTTGGAAGGTGGCAGGTGCATTGCATAATCCAAACGGCATTCTCCTAAAAGCATACGTTCCGTAGGGGCATATGAAAGTCGTATTTTCTTGATCCTCCGGTGCGATAGCAATTTGATTATAACATGAATAACCATCAAGAAAACAATAGTAAGGTTTACCCACTAATCTATCAAGCATTTGATCAATAAAGGGTAAAGGAAAGTGGTCCTTTCGGGTAGCTTTGTTAAGCTTCCGATAGTCCATACAAACCCTCCAACCGGTCACAGTCCTGGTTGGGATTAACTCATTGTTTTCATTGGTCACCACGGTCATTCCTCCTTTCTTTGGAACGCATTGCACCGGGCTCACCCATTTGCTGTCGGAGATGGCGTAAATAATACCAGCATCTAACCACTTAATTATCTCTTTACGCACCACCTCTTTCATTGCATGGTTTAGCCGCCTTTGGGCATCTATAGTCGGCTTATGATCTTCCTCTAAAAGGATTTTGTGCATACATAACGCCAGACTAATACCTTGAATATCAGCGATCGTCCATCCAATTGCCTTTTTGTGCTGCCGCAGCATGCCTATTAGCTGCCGTTCCTGTTCCTGTGGCAGCTTAGAAGAGATGATTACGGGCAACGTATCATTTGAACCAAGAAAAGCATATTTTAACTGCCCTGGCAGGGGCTTCAGTTCTAAGGCAGGTGGTTCAACAGTAGATGGATTTTGGATTGCATGGTTATCCGAAGTATAATTCAAAGGTTCAAATAACTTACTTGGACGATCGCCTATCCAGTTTACCTCCCCCTGATCTTCAGTATCTGATGTATCGGATTTAGAGGAGTCGCTGTCATCGGTGCTGTCGTTAGTGCTGTCGTGATAGCCCTGTAGGTGGCTGCCGCGGCAGTGACCAAATTTGATGTCGTGACAGCCCGACCTGATGCAGGGTTGATCAAAGACAACTTCAGTGATAGCCTTGCATTCCTCGTCTGCATCAACATGCTTCATCGCTTGGAGAACATTCAACTTAATCTCTTGGTCGTTCACTCGCATGATGAGTTCTCCTTTCTCCACATCAATCAGTGATCTTCCCGTGGCTAAGAAGGGTCGCCCAAGGATGATTGGTGCGTTTTCATCTACTTCACAATCTAAAACAAGAAAGTCAGCAGGAAAAATAAATTTATCCACTCTTACCAAAATATCTTCGATTTTTCCTTCCGGATGAACGTAATTGCGGTCTGCCAGCTGTAGAGTTACTGTCGTGGGCCGCGCCTTTCCAATACCTAATTTCTGAAAAATAGATTTTGGCATTAAATTAACACTAGCACCAAGATCACAAAGTGCCTTACCCATATATTTATTTCCGATTACACAAGGTATGATGAAGCTCCCCGGATCCTTCTTTTTCTAGGGTGGCTGCCGATGAAGAATACTCATGCAACCTTCTGTCATCTTTACCGTTTTAAATTCCCCAAGTTTAGATTTCTTTGACATGACATCCTTGAGAAACTTGGCATAACCGGGCATCGCCCTAACGGCATCTAACAGCGGAATATTAATATGAACCTGCTTAAAAATATCATAAATCTTTTTGAGCTGAGATTCTTGCTTAGCTTGATGTATCCGTTGAGGAAAATGAGGTGGGGGACGATAATCAGCAATACGTCCTTCCCACTGCATACGAATCTGAGGAGGTTTAGGTTCATCAATTGTCTCCTCTGTCGCTTCGGCTGTCGTGACAGGCTCATCGGCAGCAGTCTGTTTGTTACCTGTTGGGGCAGCTTCCTCGGCAGGTTTGTCCAAGGCTGGTTTCCTTACTATTTCAGCTTCTTTTTTCGGCCCTGGTAGTTTCTTCCCACTCCTAGTAGTAATGGCCTTACATTGCTCATGTGTGGGCTGCCTAGCATTTTCAGTATTACTAGGGAATCCTCCAGTCTGCCTCGGCTTAATATGTTGGGAAACCTAACCCATTTGTGTCTCCAAAGATTTCAGAGTAGCTTCATGATTTGTCATCCGCATCTCTGTTTTATCCATGAAATTCTCTATCTTCTTGACAAACTGATTCATATTTTCAATATAAGTACCTGTCTGAGACATAAAAGTGGCCAGAGTCTGTTCCAGTATACTGCTCGTGGCAGCTGGTGGCTGTTGTTGCTGCTGCGGCGGCAGGTGTGGCGACAGTTGCGGCGGCAGTTGCGGCCGCATCAATAATCTAGGTCCTCCCTGATTCTGATTGTGTGCTTGAGGATTCAGGGCATTATTAGGATTACTCCAAGAAAATTTGGGATCCTTCCTCTAATTGGGATTATAGTTGTTGGAATTGTAATTTGGCTTGTAGTTTCCAACATATTTTCCCTTTTCTAACTGTATCGGGCATTCATCTGAACTATGATTTCCCTCACAGATTTCACATACTTCCTCAACAGCAAATCCATGTTGTCCATCATCATTCAATAACCTTTTCATTGTTTTAGTAAGGAATGATACCTGTGATTTCATCGTGCTGTCGGCTTCATAATCCTTGACAACTAGTACCCGTTTACCCCCTCTTCTTGCTGTCGGAAACTGCTCCTCATTCTTAGCCAGATTTTTCAAAACTTGCATTGCCTCGTCCGGGTCTTTATCCAATAATAGTCTGTTTGCTGCTGAATCAATTCGAATACGAGTTTGTAAGTTGGCAGCATTATAAAACTTTGTTACCTGATTCCAGACGGGGAATCCATGCATTGGGCAGTTTCGTAGAAGAGTAGTAAATCTGTCCCAGGCCTCGTGCATCGGCTCGTCATCTTCCTGTTGAAAAGTAGCAATTTCATTACGTAATCACTCAGATAAATGCGAAGGATTAAAATGAGATAAAAATTCACGAGATAAATCTGCCCAAGTTCGAATTGAACCCGGCGTAATTTTATTCCACCAAGTCTTTGCTCTGTCCCTCAATGAATGGGGAAATAACCGAAGCCTCAGTATCTCCGGATTAACTCCTGGCAGTCTAAACGAACCACAGATCTCTTGGAACGTTTTGAGATGCTCCCTAGCATCCTCAGTAACAGCACCACTAAACTGCCCGGCATTGTTGATCATACTAAACATGACAGGTTTCAGCTCGAAGTTGTCAACATTTATGTCCGGCAGCGTGGTTTCCAACTCTACATGATCGTTCAGCATGTAGTCACGACAGGACCGTCGTCCGGCGGCGGCGGGCGGATCGCCGATAGGCGGGTCGTTTCCATTATAGGCCATTTTCTCTAGCTATTCCTCAAGGTACTCGTTCCTGGCTAGAAGGTGACGAAGTTGTTTCTTAAGGTTGAAGGATCGTTCGATTTCCGGATCTAATTGATATTCAGGATCTTTACCTCGATTCGATCTGCGCATAAACAAGAAAACCTTGTGAAAAGCAAGAGTTGAATGCACCAAGGAAAAACTAAAAAATAAAAATAAAAATAAAAACGAAAAGTGCAATAAAAGAAAGGTAGAGTTATGTTGCCAATCTCCGGCAACGGCGCCAAAAACTTGTTGCGTGTAAAATAGTCTATCGCAATGGTAGTGCAAGTGTACACGACGCAATTAGTAAATTGATACGAAGTATCGGATATCGTCTCCACAGGGATTGGGCTAATAGCTTCACCTTAATTCAATGCACGAAAGTAAAGGAAATATTTGAGAGTTGTCACGAAAATAATAAAGTAAACGTAAATAAAAGACTAAAGATATCAAGATAGAGAGAATGGGCTGGTATTGAATTGCTCAGTAGTGCAAGTATTGCAGAGTTTAGGAAATCCAGTTCTGTCGTCGTCACCCGTCACGGCAGCACCTGTCACGGCGGCAGTCCGTTGATCGTCGCGGCAGCAAACGCTCAACTCAGTACTTTCAAGTTTGGCAAGAATCCCAGATCTGCCTTGGCCTATCCCTAGGTCCAAGTCTGTCGATGATCACGACTTTGATGATACCTCCCGGCGTGAATCAAAGGATGAACACCGATGTGTATGAATTCTTCTTTAGCCACTTAACCTCGCCCTATCCCTAGGCACGAGATAGTTCAACTATAAACTATAGAACTTGCTCTTATTTCTTTCGTATACTTAACTCTCCCGATGCTAAGTAAATAGATAACCTCACAATGCTCTCCCGATGCTCTTGCAAGATATTAATAACCAAAATAAGAGAACTTGAAGTTTATTTTATTGAACTGAAAATTCCTAAAACAAAACAACCCTTGCAACTACTTTACAAATCAACCCGTGGCCCTAGGAAGGATTTAGAACATGTCGGCGGCGGGAAAACGACTAGAGGTTTTTGGTTCAGTTCTGGGGTATTCGATGTGCCCTAGGTTAAAATACATGCCCTTATATAAGCTTTGGGCTCAAGTTATCTAATTTAACAAGGATTACAACTTTAATTAAAAGTATGATTCTAATAAAGACTAAATCTTCAAGGAATCTACTTTCCAGCCGTCTTTCTTGTTTCTTGGGATTTTCTCTCCTTGAACTTTGGGCTTGACATATCTTTTGATCTGGGGCTTGGAAAAATATGTGGTTTTCATACAACAGACGGGCTGAATTTTCTCTATCTATCGAGGTCCACTTTGCTTTTTCTCCACAAAATTGTTTTCACCATGCTGTCACGGCAGCGCCATGGCAGCATCGTCCTCTTTGTCTGCTTGTCAAGTTCAGCTCTTCTGCTTCTCTGCCCAGCGCCTGCCCTCTCCGTCTACTATGGCAGCAACCTGCAAAAACAGCCATTTTTAGTAGAATCTGTGCCTTTTGATATATTTGTGATGTTTTGCTGTAAACTAACCTAAATGCAATGAATGATGCTTGAATGCAGCAGAAATATGGGTTAAAAGAGGTGTAAATAATAGAATTTTTACACACTCAACAATAGACTGATTTCAGACAATGTATTAGTTTCTCATGAGCTTATGCATTACCTAAAAAGTGCTAGGAGTGGTCCAAACAAAAGGGCAGCTATTAAGTTGGATATGGAAAAAGCATATGATAAGGTTGAATGGCATTTTTTGAAGGATGTTATGCTCAAAATGGGGTTTGACCAGAATTGGGTAAATTTGATCATGAACTGTGTATATTCTGTTTCTTTTCATCTAAAGATAAATGAAAAGTTGTCACAAGCTTTCAAACCTGAAAGGGGCTTAAGGCAGGGGGACCCCTTATCCCCTATTTGTTCCTCTTTTGTTCCCAATAGCTTTCTGCTATCCTTTTGAAAGAGCAGGAATTAGGCATTATTATATGGCTGAAAGCTAGCATTCATGGTCCTAGAGTGAACCATTTGCTCTATGTAGATGACTGTCTAGTGTTTGTGAAAAACTCATTGAGTGAAGTGACCAAATTTAAACAAGTTTTGCAAGACTATAAGCTTTCTTCAGGGCAAAAGGTAAATTTGGACAAATTCTATATTTTTTCAGTAATGGCATGGCTCAAAACCACAAAGATGATTTAATGGATGTTCTTGAGAGGAGAGAAGAAAAAGATATGGGAACCTATTTAGGGCTGCCTTTGATTTTAGGTAAAAACAAAACAGAAGCTCTGGGGTTCTTGTTTAGAAATTAGGATAAAAGGGTGAGAGGTTGGAAAAAAAAAACTTGCTTTTTGGGAAGGGAAATCCTGCTAAAATCTGTTGCCTAAGCTTGCCAACTTATGCCATGTCCTGTTTTCTATTGACTGACTGTATTTTAGACCCAATTATTTTTACCATGAGATTCTTCTAGTGGTCTGATCGAGCTGAGGAAAGAGGTTGGGCTCATGTAGCTTGACATAAGCTTTGCATACCTAAGAGAGATAGAGGTTTAGGTTTGAAGGATTTAAAAGTTTTCAATCTTGCTCTTTTGAAAAAACAGGTGTGGAGACTGCTCACAAATAGAGATTCTTTGTGCTTTAAGGTTTTATCTACTAATTATTTCCCTAGTGGCAATGTTCTTGAAGCCAAGCATTTTGATAAAGCTTCTTTTGTGTGGAATTGCATTTTCAAAGCCAAGGAAGTTTTCAAAAATGAATTTCATGTGAGAATTGACATTGACAGTCCTACTCCTATCTTTAGTAACAAGTGGGGAGCAGATTCAATGGTGCAGCTTGAAGGTTCCTACCTTGATAGCATGACTAATCCTGTCACTTGTGGGGAGTTTATATTGCCCGGCCAGAATCAGTGGGATGTGCAAAAGCTCAGGAATGTGTTTGTTGAGGCTGATGCTAAGAAAATTAATAGTTGTCCTATTACCCATGTTGCAGGAGACCTTTTCTTATGGAATCATCACTACAGTGGCTCCTATTTTACAAAGTCTGAGTATAATTGATATCAAAAGAATAGAAATTTGGATAGAGATTTTTCACCAGTTTGGGAAGCCCTTCACAGTATGAAAACATTGCCTAAAATCAAGATTTTCGTGAGGAGACTATGCTACAATACCCTTTTTGTAGGAGAGAAGCTTAAACAGCTAGATTAGGCAATGGAATGTGCCCCATGTGTTATGTGGTTACTGAATCTCTGTTGCATGCCTGTATAGACTGCCTCAGTGTCATTGAAGCTTTTGACTTATGTGGCTTCAGTTCTTGCATTCCCATGGACCCTAGATGTTAATTGCAAACAGTGGCTGAAAGCTTGTTTAACAGTGATGAATCAGGACCAATTCACTTTTTTGGCTGTTCTTTTCTGAAATTTGTGAAATAGGAGAAACACTTTAATTCATAAAGCTATGCTTTTTTCTGTTAGAGTGGTCTTAGATTATGTGCAGTTGCTTGTTTCTGATTATCTTGCTGTAAATGACTTCACCATGGACCAATTTACTTGCAACAAGTTTAAGGCTTGAAGATGTCCCCTGAAGTTGTCTTCAAAGTCAATGTTGATGGTGCTTTCTTTCCAAGTACAGGTGCTGCTTCCATTGGTGTTATGGCCAAAGACCATTATGGCCTGATGCTGGATGGCCACGCTTGAGTTCTTTCAGGCACTTACTCAACTGAGATGGTTGAAGCTCTTGCCTTTTCTGAGGGGATTAAGATGGTTGCAGCCAACAGTTGGCATTAGGTGATGATCGAGGGAGATTGCTTAAGCATGATCAATAGGATACTGTCCAACAAGCCAGACATATCTATTATGTCCACTGTTCTTGAAGAAGCCAAGCAAATTTTGACTAACAACCCTGATTTTTCCATTGTTTATACTTGTAGAGAGACCAACAGAGTTTCCCATGAGTTAGTTCAATGAATTTTTACTTATAATGAACCTTTTACTTTCTCTTTTGAAGTACCGAACTGCATTGTAAACTCTTTGGTTGATGATGCCATTTTTGGCAGTTAATGAATTAAAGCTTATGTTTTTCTTAAAAAAGAATAATAATATCTCTCCAATTACTAAGTTGGCGCCCCATTTAGCAGTATGGACTTGGACTTTGCTTTCCTTTACAAAATTTCTAATAATTTATATACTATCATCTGCACCTTGCTAGCCATCATCTTTTATCGGCATGAAGCGTCTATGTTTCGATTCGAAAAAATTCCGACAACAGCGAGTTTCGAAGATTTTGAGCAACACTGATGCAGTACTTGCCTCGAGGGATCATCGCTCGAAAGAATTAGACCATTTAATCTGCACGAAGCTTTGTTTCCTCCAGGGACCCATGTAGAGTTTATGCTCCTCCATCGACCTCCTGACGGCGTCGCACATCTCTCCTGCGATGGGGTTGAGATAATTAGATTTGCCCACGTAACACTCTGGTAACTTGTCTATCAGTCTCATGTACTCATCGCATGCTTTTTGCGATGTCGAATTGGTCCCTGAACTCCAATTCGATCACAAATGGGATTTGCTCCTTCCGCCCCTGTGTGCTCGCAATCACCTCAATATGTTCATAGTCTCTGCAAGGATACATGAACCAAACAATTAATTAGGTTTTATGTTTATTGATTACACTTTAGAACATAAAAAATAACACGAACACGATACGCATGAATCGGGAAATGAAGGACGTGCAAGATTAGTTAGGCTTTTTCCACTTAGAAACCAACTTCGGTCCTTAGGCTTTGCTTTTGCTTTTGCGTTAGCTTTTGGTTTTTGCTACACTTTTTATCAAAAGTGTTTTTTTTTAATATTAGCTTTATAATGAATTTATAAAAAAGGATTATACTTAAAAATAATTTTTAAAAATAATTTAAATAACATATTAACTCTTTTTTAGAAAAAAAAGTTAAATAATTCTTAACTAACACCTATGAGTCCTTTGTTTTTTATTTGCTTTCACACAATTTTCTTAAAATATCCACAATTACTCCTTATAAGTTTTTCATTCTAATTTCATGCTCAATTATGCGTGTCTGTTAATATTTAAATTTTTTTCATTCTCAAACAAATAAAAACGAATGGATGATCATAATATATGTATCTAATTTATAATAATTATGGACTTGACATACACCAAAATAAATTTAGAATAACAATTTACAGATAGTATATACATGACATAACTTAAATACATACGTGATCCTAACAAGTGGTTCCAATAAAAAATGGAAGATGTTCATCCCAAGAGACTCAGGCTCAATCATGATGTATATAAGGTGTATGCATTATCAAATGGTTAAGAATATTTATGAACAGATGCTGCTTTATAATCGCTTTTAGACGATTAAAAAAATACATACCTAAACCAACGGCAAATCTAGATTATAATAACTTTAGACACCACTCACATTAAAATAAGTTTAGAATAACAATCTACGTATGATACAATTTGAATCTATACCTAAACTAATGGCAAAACTTCTTAAATTGGGTGCGTTTGGCAGAAATATCTCTTCCTATATACCCTTGGCATGGGCACCAAATCACATGTACTGTATTAAAATATAGGGTTAAAAAGTGTAAGAAACTTTGAATTTAAAAAAATTAAGCCTCTGAGTTGTTTTGTACTAAATTAAACTTTTAAACTAAAAAAAGAATAACCATATTTATAATAAGAATAATGTTGAACTAAAGTTTTTTAAACATCATTCTCGATGTTAGGCGACTACAGACTAGCTTAGCTACAAGAATAATGTTGATTTTGTGTAACTCTATGCTTATGTTACCTAACATCGAGAATGATCATAGGATATAAGTATGTATCTATTTGGGTAGGTGGAAGGGGTTGTGCCCTCAACTTCCAAAAAAAAACCTTCAATTTATATAATAAATTTTAAAAAAATATATGGGATATTTATAAATTGCTCCCTATAATTTTAAAAATCATGTTTTCTTCTCAAGTTAGTATTCTGTCTCTATCCATGTATCAATTTCACATTTTTCATGCGTTAAAATAATTAGATCACTCTTCTAGAGCCGCTAATTTAGTTTCTCTGAATTTGTTTTTGAATTTAGGTGTTTGTTTACTCAGCGATAAACTATTATTGTAATTTTAAATATTTTTTTGTTTAATAAAATTAGTGCATTCAATTTCAAAAAAATAATTAAATCATTCTATGTTTAATTATGTTCAGGTGGCTAGCATGTTTGTTAGAGGATGAAAGTTGTTATTGGCCTAATTAAAAACAAGCTATGTTATCAATTTTGTTTGTATTTAATAGCGAATGATTTGATCAACGTTGAAAATTTAAATTTTTTGTTCGGTAATTAAAATAAAAATAACTCCTTAATTTAGTAAACAATAAAATATTATACTCTTACTTTTTTATACATTTTCTTTTTTCAAAATTTTATAATCTATTTTTCATTTGAAAAGAGAAATTACTTTCCCAAGATAAATGGTGAGATTGCAGCTAGGGGTGGGCGTTTGATCGAGTCGAGTAAAAAAATTTTGAGTTATTCGAGTTGACGAGTCATATTTTACAACTCAAACTTTATTTGAAATTTTTTTCGATTCGAGTCGAGTTTTCGAGTTCCTATAAAAATTTAACTGTAATTATTTATCATGTTATAGTAGGGTTTGATTCCAATTTAAACTCCTTTCTCTAATCATATAAGATATGCACATATATATTTTTTCACATGCGGCAATATTTCTTCATATTTTTATATATTAATATGTATATATCATAAAAAATAGAGGGGCTCGTCTCGAACTTAAAAATAAATCTACTAATTACTAAAAAATTCAAGTTATTCGAATTTCCATTTTACAACTCAAACTTTATTTGAATTTTTTTCGAGTTATTCGAGTTTATGAAATTTCGAATCGAGTTAAGACGAGTTGAGTATTTTTGCCTCGAGTCGAGTCGAGTTATTCGATTTTTTTTTAGTCGAGTTTTGCTCACCCCTAATTGCAACGGAAACCAGTTTTATCTTGGTTCGGTTTTTTTTCAACCAATGCATTTTGACTAGTGTTAAAATCGTTAACAAAAAGAGTAGAAACATTCGTGGGAATAAAGTGAAGAACGGCTGCTCTAAAGGAGCGGCTACTAATGCGCCACGTAGAAACCTTGGGTTGTTGAGGTCTGGCGTTGGCACCGTTACGCCACGCTCCTTCCGCTTTCCAAAATATATTCTCAAAAAACACCCTTTCCACTTTCCACCGTTGCACAAAGAAACAACGTAAAAGGGAAAAAAAAAGAAGCGAAGATGGCGTCGTTTGATCAAGCACCGCCCGGTGACTCAAAGTCCGGAGAGAAGATTTTCAGGACCAAGTGTGCTCAGTGCCACACCGTGGAAAAAGGCGCCGGTCACAAGCAAGGTTGCCGATGCTTTTCATTTTCATTTTCATTTTGGAATCGGTATAATATAATCTGATTTTAATCGGAATTTTATTCTGATTGATTACATAAATATGTTGCAGGACCTAATCTTAACGGTCTGTTTGGAAGGCAATCGGGTACCGCTCCAGGTTATTCGTACTCCGCTGCTAATAAGAACATGGCCGTGATTTGGCAGGAGAAAACTTTGTATGATTACCTTCTCAATCCTAAGAAGGTAATTCACTTCTCTCAAAGTCTCATTTTCGTCGTTGTTTTCTAATGATCTGCCTAATTTTTATTGGTAATAAGTATTCTCTTGCTCTTTGTTTCTCAATCTTATGGTGGGACAAGTGTGATTCGGTTCTTGCTTTGTGCTTTCCTGATGTTGTCAATAGAAAGAAGATTAATAATCATTAGCTGGATTTTTCCCATTTTCTTATGGTTTAGTGAAGTAATAGCCTAGTTTGATCTGTGCTGGAATTGAGGACCTATGTATGGATGATGATTTGATATTGGTATACTAGATCATTAAAAAAAAACACTTTTGAGCAAAATTATTCATTTATTCTTATTTGTATTACCAATTCTTTTATATTTTAAAAAACAATATCTAAAATAGGCATTCTATGTATTTAAAAGCACTTTTGTGAGCAATACCAAAGAACTTTTCCACCGCACTTCTCAAAAGCAATGTCAAACTGATCGAATGTGTAGTTACGGAAAATAAAGAGTTTGGATAACATAGCTGAGGACTTGTGGGAAGCTAGGGACTGCCATTCACTAATGTTGTTACTCGCCTGTGAAATTGAATTTTTATGTTAGAATCAGAGGTATTCTGTTGAGTTTATTTGGATAATAGTTTTTGTTGTTTCCGATTTGGTTGTTTGTTATTATCAAATCTCTTACCGAAAAGTAACCTAATAATTTATGTATTGATATCGTGTTTGACATTTTTCAAATAATAATCCTGCTTAACATGTTTTATATATTGTATATAAATCATGTAATGTTAACAAATCATAGTATATAGATTTGATAGATTTGTGTATCATATTCATCATCATGTTGGAAATCAGCAGCTACAAGTATTACTCACAGGGTGCAATTTTGTGTGCAGTACATCCCTGGAACAAAAATGGTTTTCCCTGGATTGAAGAAGCCGCAGGAACGTGCTGATCTCATTGCATATTTGAAGGAATCTACGGCTTAAATGGGTTTCCGACCAACACTTTTGCTTTTTTACTATTCCATTTTGCAGTCGTTAGAGATTGTTTCTCAGAACAAGGATATAATAAAGTAGACCTTCAAGGTCAGCCATGCTCTTTGTAGTTGTACAAAGAGCATTCATTCATTCTTGGTAATTGTTTTATTCGAGAATAGTTTGCCATTGCTGGCAAATGTAAGGCCCTTTTCAGTCACATTGTCTGAATTTCTGGTGAATTACCACTTACCAGCATGCCAAACGGTTGTTTCATCTTTTTCGAACTTTTAACTAGATTCATTGCTTCTCATATTGTGTTCTATTGAGTGAAATGTTTGAATTTAGCTATGCTTTTACGAAGCTCGAATGTACTTGTCTAAACTAGGTCGGGTTGTTGCCTCTGTCATTTAGGGGTGGATCTTGTATTTGGCCACAAACCTGTCAATGCATAGTTTGATCTGTTGATTTTCTATGGTTGAAGTCCGGTAGAGGAAGATAATGGTTACAGAAGTTAGTTTAAGTTCGGATGGACCTGTCGATTCTAGTTCGAACGTGAAAACATGATCTAACCCAACTTGCTTCCATCCAACCTGAAAATGAAATTGACTTTAGGAGCCAGAATAACTTGCACTACAAGTGATTTAAATTCATCAGTTTAAACTCTAATCCTAAATCTTAAATTTTAAACCCTACAACATAAATACTTAAATTCTCTCAAATAAAGGATTGTTCTTCGGCAGTTGAACATTCATTGGTGAATCGAGCTAACTTTCTTACACTTAATTATTTTTAATTGTATTTAGTTTCAGCAATTTATGTTTTGATTTATTCACACACTTAATTATTCACACACAATCGAGCTAACTTACTTAAATCAAATCTGCAAATGAAGTGAACAAGGATAGAGGTTTCCTCCTTGAAAATCCTACATGTTGCTTATGGTATACAGAGTCATCAATCTGTCCATATGGATGTTTCTTCTCCTCTGTTGAGAGTTCTGGAAATGCCACCTATTTTCACTTCTAAAATCCAGATTTCATCCAAAGTGCATGATTTGCTTGGTCAAACAATGGGGCTCATTTATTTTTAATTTCCAATTGATAGAATATCTGAAATAAAGAGGGTTAATTTTATTGATTTTTTAATTAATTGAAGATATGGATGACCAAATGTGCTATTATACCAGTCAGAGTCGGAGTCGGTGTCGGAGGACCACTTTTTTAAAGTTTGGTGACCATTTTGTAACTTTTCGTAGTCGGAGGACTCAACAAATAAATGCCCTATAGCTGGGGGTTTACCCTTAAAATAATTTAGTTTTAAATTTGTAGGAGTGAATCAAATATTAGTCCATTCATAATCAAATGCAGAGTATTTGATTCATTTCCTTCCACCCTCTTCCCCAGTTACTCTATTAGCAAAGCTCGTTATTCACACTTGGACAACGCGTCCACTCATCCGCCGATCCGCGCCGAGTGGATACGGTCAAGTTCGTTGGCAACGTAGATGGCTCCATCAATGGAGTCCGATACTTCCAAAACTTCAAAAGAAAGGAGATTTTGTTTTTGCAGATGAAATGTATGTGCTTTCAGCCAGCAATCAGCGTGTATCAGTTGAACTTTTGGGGTAAAGGCAAGATCCAAGGTAAGCTAAGTCGATTTGAAGAGCTGAACAGTGCTTCAATATCCTTTTTGGGTGTCGGCACTCCCGGAGATCCGGCTGAAATATGTGCTTCTGTGCCAAGTGAATTGCTCTTTCTTATTTGTTTATTAGAATCTAATTAATAGACATTCTAAGTTTTAATTTGAGTGCTCAGATAATTCTTTATTGTTTTAGCTATAGCCTATATGTATTTGCATAAATCCTGATAGGCAAATAGTGAATTTTTGAATTTTGCTGCTTCATTCCCTTGTGTGATTCTTAAGTTAAGAAGAGGCCTTGTTGAGGATTTAAAGGCATATAACTCCTTTTGCACGTGCAAAAGATGAGTGTCGTACCATAAAATTAAGGAGCATCCACCTTGAATTTACTTTTAGGTTACTAATCATTTTAGTTTAATTTGTATAGTTTTCCAGGTTAGCTTTTGCGGCTTTCGATTTGCTCTTGATGTCATGTCATTTTTGTATCTAAAACCTCCTAGGATGAGAACCACTGGTTTGTAAAATGCTATATGATATTTTTTAGCAATGCATGTCTGTATGAGAGAAAAGAAATCAAGCTTATATTTTCTGATTCGTTTGGTTTCACTTCTGAATTTTAGTACATGTAGTCATCAACATTGTAAAACAATATTGAATTTACGTTTGGCAGAGGGTAGAAGTAACAAACAAGGTTACTTTTGTACATGTTCCATAAGCTTAAATAATATTTGCACCATAGAAAGAAAATTTTATGAGCATAAGTGTGATGATTCAACTGGTTGCTGCAATTCATGTGAAAGTAGCTTTATGATCTTTTCTCTGAGGGCTTAAGCATGTTAGAAAGGCAGAAAGTGAAGCTTCATGGTTTTAAGATATATTGCTTAGCTTTTTTACATTCTTTATCTGATTTTCTTATTTCTTCACATTTTAAGGCAGCTTAAACCAGTATGTGTAAACTTTTTCTTTTTTGAGTTGTGGTATATGTTTGTTGCATTTTGCTGAATATGTTGCTTGTACAACTGTATTTATTACTTTCTTTCTTACTGGTTGCAGATTTAAAGGAGCTTGACTTGACGGGAAATTTGATTTCGGATTGGAAGGTACATGTCCTAGTTGATGCTACTTTCAACAAAGTTGTTCTTTTAGTGAACACTGGATACAACATATACATACTAAATTATCTTTTCCAGTCGTTTTGGCGTTTTGTAAAATTATCATCTTTTCCACTAGAAATGAAAACGCCTGATATACCCCTGGGATTTCATACCAATCCACTTTGAATGGGAAGGTCTTTTCTTTTCCCCTTCTTGTTCTCCTTAAAAAGTGGACTCAGGTTGCAGGGTGTGGTGGTTTTTGCTTTGATCTACTTTTCCCCACTTTTTAAAATTACTATTTTTAGTCTATAAGCTATTCTAGGTATCATTTTTATACTCTTTAGCATATATACTAGATATGTATACTAAAATCATATATATATGCATGAATTTAATATATATACTTTACTTATATATATGTATATTATGTATACAAAAAAACTATATAGTTTACCTATATATATTGTTCTGCCTTAACCTTTAAGAGACTGGTCATACGTTAATGGTTATATTTACTAGTCTATTTGCACCATGCTCTTTTGCTTAGCTTACATTTGTTTGAATCAATCTTTTAATGCAGGATGTTGGCACCATATGTGAGCAGTTACCACATCTTGTAGCGCTCAATTTGTCTAATAATTTAATGACACAGAACCTGATTGGGTTGCCCCTACTAAAAGGCATCCATGTTTTAGTTTTGAACGGTACAGGCATAAACTGGTCACAGGTGTGCTATTCTTCCTTCATTCATAGAAGCTTTTGCAAGTTATGTGATGAGGTGTGCTTCATAAAAGTAATGAGTGGTAGTGGAACTGTTTGGAAATGGTATCATGTGCGATTAAGATTTACATGGGAATGAGGAAATTTAGAGAGAGAAAAAGAAAGGAATCTGTAGCTGTAAAATCCCATTAACTGAAGATTATATTTGGTATCTTTTTGACATGGCAGGTTGAAATCCTTGAACATTCATTACCAGTGATTGAGGAGTTACACCTGATGGGGGAATAAAATAAGTGCCATAAAGGTATCACTTTTTTTTATAAAAAAAATTGCTTGAAGCTTCATTCAAATTATGTCTAGAAACAACTATCACTCTAGCTGTTTTTCAATTCTTTGAGGACTTGTATACTGGTGTTAGACTAAAATAGAAAATAACCCCTTATTTATTTTCCCAACTAAGCCCTTATATTCTAATTGCAATCAAACGAGACCTTTAACATTTGTTTATAACCAATTTGAGCCATTATTTTAATGGGAAATGCATGTTGAGATATCATTGCCGTGTGGCATAGACAGTGTGGAAAGAAATTTTGCATGTGATTTTAAGGACGGGAAAGAAATTTTGCTCTGTAGTATTAATGGAAAAGGGACAAAAATGATACGCACGCGTATTAAAAGTATATTTTTCGTTTCTGAAGAGGATTAATTATTTGTTCACTTTTCTTTTGGATTAGTATTTAGTTAAAAATATTTTCTTCCTTGATGCTTTTACTTCTGCAAATTAAAGGGAAAAAGAGGTGGTTCCAATTTTGGATTTAGTTGGTTAATAGATATAAGAAGAATTCTGTTACCTACTTACCTTATGGTGGATTGTCACAACAAGAATTTGATCTGGTTATAGCAGAAATCCAAATGATAAAAAAAAAAAAGAAAAAAAAAGAAAAAAGAAAACAGGACTGTCTAAGTTATTAACTGAAGCTTTGGATTGAAGAAATGCTGGGTTAAATGGGTAGTAGTAGCATCAAAAATTATTTCAAAGATCATTGTACATTGATTCTGCGGGATGCATGGAAAACTGTGGCAAACAAGTTTAACTAGTATGAACTATGAACAATTAGGGGTGAAATTAGATGAATATCATATAGCTGTTGCACAGCTCTCAAAGAATAACAATATGTTTTTTAGTATTTATTATTTCAAACACTAAGTGTTACTAACTCTCTGATGCATGTATCTGCTTTTTATTCTACTCTTTGTTGTCAGCCAACATCATCCTCCGCAGGTCAGGGATTTGATTCTTTGCGGCTTTTGAATTTGGAAGATAATTGCTTAACTGAATGGAATGAAATCTTGAAACTTTCTCAACTGAAAAGGTCAGAATGAAGTTTGTGCTCCTTTCCAGGATGGTGTTCCCATGTTTTCTTGTTGCTGAATTCTCTTGATAGCTCATATTCTCTGTAATTCTCGGTCTCAGTTTGGAGCAGCTTTATTTGAACAAGAACAAGTTGAACAGCATCTTTTACCCAGATAAGAATAAGATACTAGAATTGCTCGCTAATCAGGAGTCGTGTGAGGAAAGCTACTTTCTGTTTCAAAATCTGTGCTGCCTTCTTCTTGGTAATTTATTAATTCTTTATTCTACATGTCAATCGGTCTGTTTCCTTGTTAATCTACTGTCTAATTGTTTTATGCTTCAGGAAGTAACGAAATTAGCGATCTGGCTTCAATCGACTCGCTGAACTCATTCCCAAAACTGATTGTAAGGTTTCTTCATCTGAAACATCTTCTCAATGTGCATGATAGTAGCTTTGGAGTGTGGAACATGCTGCTACTTATATAATTAATTCTGTGGGGGCAAAATCAAATATTTGTTGTTAAAGGTGACATTATATTTGCAAACACCACTGGTTGCACATAATGTCAATATGTAGTCATGCTGTAATTCCTATTAGCACCATAATTGCTCTCTAGGTTGAGATGTTTGCTGTTATCCTTTACCACAAGTTCACATCAGTCAGGATGCCCAAACATGTATTATGACCTGCTTTTGTGAATTTATAATTTTGTTGTTTATCTACCTGATCGACTAAGTTTTATGATAATCATACCCACTAATCTAGACCTTGAGTGTAGGGACAAAGCCAACATCTTGGCTAAATTAGCAAGATCAGTAGGCTCCATTGTGCACTAGATTCTTGCTGTTAGAATGAAATTTTTCTCTCTTTCCCTTTGCTGCATCCCTAATGTTTACCTTCTTTTCTTATTGTTCTTTTATTACTCTAAGGACATCAGGCTTTCTGAAAACCCGATAGCTGATTCCGGAAGAGGTGGTCTCCTAAGATTTGCTTTAATTGCACGATTAGCAAAAGTTGAAATGCTAAATGGGAGTAAGGTAAACTCTAGATACTGCATAAAAGGCCTGCCTTGCTTTAATTCCAGTATCCTGTGCTTTTGTTTCATTCTCTTTCATTAATCTTGAGAAGCACAGGATACTGGTCTGTGATTTATGGTCCCACTTGCTTAAGTTAGCAGTTCATACTAAAATGAGTTCCTAGGCAGATATATCTTGAGAAATTATTAATATTAGTATATATCTTCTAATCACACTTTTTCTGTTAAACATTTAAGTGTTAAGAGAGCCGCTCCTAATAGCTTTGGAATATCATTTGTGATTCCTGTTAACTTTGCAGGGTTCTCCTTTACCAGTGTTGCTTGATGATGAAATGGACATCGGGATTGGCAACGACTCCACCATTATTGTGGATGAAGAGAGCTCATTGAGTTATTTTGGTGCAAGAAAGAAATATACAAATACTGATGATGGGTGTAATTTGTTTTTGAAATGGCTGTCAAAGGAGAGCAGCACAGTGGACCACTGCAAGTCTACATTAAACTAGGGAATGACATTTGGGCTATTTGGCATTGACAAATTCTCAATTTTGTGTTTAGTATTTTCCTCTGAACGTTTTCTAATATCAACGACCTTCCAGATTTGGATGAATGGCCAACCTGTGGATACGTGCAGGGCCATGAAATATTTTGTCCAAAATGATTAAATAGTTACATAATATAAATAAATATTATAACAAAAAATAATAATACAACGGACAAGTAGAGAACTGAAGAACCCCAGAGAACAAATTAATAACAAAGGCAGATATCATTTAGTTGGGAATATCATCCGAAGGACACGAGAACAAGACTAAAGATAAAAAAGAAATTAGTAACACTGAAAGTAAGAAATAAAACTAATAGAAATAAAAGCATAAAAAAAATAAAGATCAGTATCTAGAAAATGCCAGGTACATGACTACATCAACCAACACAACAAATACAGTTCCGCCATGTCAACGTGGCGCAGCATACATCTGAGCCGAATCATACTGCTGATATCCAGGCTGGGGTGATACTGTCTTTCCATACCCAGCAGGTGCACTACCTGGTGCTGCTGGTGGTGCTGCTGCTGTTGCTGCATAACCACCGGATTGGGGAACATACTGATCATAGGTAGGCTGAGCTGCTGTTGTTTGAGCATAAGCGGCTTGGCCGGTGGTTGGAGGTGCACCATATGTTGTCGCAGCAGCAGCAGAACCGTAACCAGAATCCTGAGCCCCTTGATAGCCATAACCTGCATTGTTTGGAGCTTGTTGCTGTTCAGAGTAACCTTGTTGTGATTGTGGGTATTGACCATACCCAGCAGTACTTGCTTGAGCATAAGTAGTTGGCTGACTGTAACCAGCAACAGGCTGGCTACCTTGCTGCGGATAAGCCTGGCCAGTCCCAGGTGGAGGCTGACTATATCCATCACTAGGTGGTGCAGAGCCATATGAAGGATAGCTTTGTTGTGAAGCATATGGGTATTGCTGCTGTGGAGGCACATTCGGACCATATGAGTGCGCAGTTGGACCTTGATATGGTACTTCTCCGGGTTGATTGGTTGGAGGACCATATGCTTGGGGTCCTTGTGATTGCATGGGATATGATGGTGGCTTTCCATATTGCTGCTGAGGGGCATACCCAGGTTGAGGCTGTGCATATCCTGGCTGAGTAGACCCATGTCCACCATAAGGATGCTGGACTGGGGCATGATTTTCATACTTCTCTTCATATCCATGTCCGTAGCCATGTTGAGGAGCAGCTTGGGAATAGGGTGGGGGATGGGCATAATCTGCCGGACCACGAGGCTGTCCGTAATTATAATTCGACTGAGATGGAGTTGGCCCCATAGCTGGAGCAGGTGAGGGGCCAGGTCCATGCCCGGGGATTGAAGTCAAATGTGGGTTGGAGACCCCTCCTTGCCTGCTGTAGTAATCATAACCTCCACTCTGTGGAGGTCCCTGCATATTATGAGGCCTCTGCTCCCAACTAGGACCAAAGTTGCTCCTTGGAGCCATTTGGTGAGAAGGGTAGCCACCGTAAGGAGGTTGATAATGAGAGTTTTGAGATGGATACAGTCCCCGTTGCTGATAATCATATGACCCTGTTTGAGAAGGGTGACCACGGGGACCCCACTGCGGTGGCCCACCAGTTCCCCGAGGTCTATAGCCCTGCTGATTGAAACCACCAGAAAGAGATGATGGCCTGACGGTCTATTCATTAAACAAAACAATGTCAGATAAGGAATTTCATTCACCAATTTCGGGGGAAAATCAAAGTAGTTAAGTCCCAATATCACGTTTAACCATGTTAAACAAAACAAACAGGATACTAGGTCGAACTCTTGGTTAAAACAGGAAGCATGTACAAACAGCAACAATGACGAAACCAATACTAATTTAAACAAAAATGAGAAACAAGCACAAACAGATAGGTGTCTATCAAAACACATCTTTAATCAAACCTTCAATGAATCAAGGCCATAAGAGGAGGAAATAAATATCACCTATTTGACATACTAAATTTCTAAGCAGACAAATCTCACCGACCTGTATTACCCTCCAAAACAGAGGGGCAAAAAACATCAGAGCTACCAATAATCAAAGACTAGAGTGAAAAGATTAAATGTTAAATTAATAATTAAGGACACGACTATGATATTTCATGAGAGTTGAACCTCATATCTTTCAGGCATCTTACTTGAACTACAAGTACAACAACGACATGTTAAGACTTCCACATAAGATCATGAATCCAAATGATGTAGAATGATATAAACGTAACACAATATCAGTTCTTTTTCTGACCTTATAGCAATAAACTAAAGTGCATCATCTCTACACACATTAGAGGACAAAGTATCATATTTGCATCATGGTATCACACAACATTCAAGATGGTACTGATCCAATATACATTTCAGACATGATGACTTCACTGGGTGTACTTCTCCCAATACATCTCAAGCATAGAACATGGAGGCCCTCTCATGCAGTCTCACTACATTATTATTTTTAATTTTCAAGTCTCAAAGCAATCTTACCAACTATTAACATCTTGAAATGTGAGTTTAATGCCAGATACCTCTCTTCAGTGGATGAAGGGGAATAGTGGTTCTCTATTGCTACACCAAGAAGCAATGCTGACCCCATGGAATATGTACCCAAAATCTGCAGATTTTAAAGCCAACGAGTTCGAAATTGGCACCTTCAACATAAATAAAGCATGGCATCCGGCATCTTGGATTGAATATATTATCGTCCTAAGAGCATTCAAGTGATGTTGGCATGGATAGTTCACACTCTTTGTTCAGGAAAAAACACTATCTAAGTAGAAAGTCCTCATCAAGTCGGATGACAGTGGCTCATAGAAGAAATGCAGTTCACTATAACTGATTGTTTGCTTAGGCAAATCCATTGAAGGAGATAGATTTGTAGCAACTCAATTATAAATCTACACACCAGTGGTGAAGATTATAAATTCCACAAGCAAGGTTAGAGGGTTGCCATATGTCCTATTAGGATATTTTAAGAAAAATAATTCATATAAGCTAAATAGATACATGACAACATTCTACTCCTGCTTCAGGAGTATTTTATTTGTGAAGAGAAGGAAAAGGCTCACACATCCAATTCCACATGCATATGTTCTTGAAACAATGTCAATTAATTGGAATATCTGTGATCCTATCAAATGTTTCTTGCACATGTTGAGAGTAACATATTAACCCAGTAATTCTTGTCTATTAAAACTACAAGGAAAGCATGCAAGATATATCCAACCTACTTGAGCAATAATATCTTGCATGTGACATGCTCATAATCAGCCTCAGCCATATCTTAGATTTTTTAAGCCATTAGCACAAAAATATAATTAAACTGGATGCTCAAATCGAAACTCGACAAATGATTGCATTGAGAGATCAAAGGTCACACAAATCAGGAATGCATACAAGAAAAATCCAAAACTACACAAACAATCATATTTTGCTCACGACATATTCTTAACTAACCTCAGACATATTTTAAATGTTCTTACGCCATGAGCACAAAGATATAATTAAATTGGATGCCCCAAAACAGAACTCAGCAAATGAATGGATTAAGAGATCAAATATAACATAAATTTATATCATAAGTTCATTGCTGGTAATCAATAACAAAGCCACTCTTTCAACAAAGTAGATACTTTAACTCCAGTGACAATATATGCAAGAAAAATACACAGGATGTGGTTAACATACTAACAGAAAATAAGTTACAAAGAAAAAGATGCAAGGGAAAAAAAGCAAACCTGATTCATAACGTCTTTTATCATTTCTCTGGCAATATCAATTTGCTTCTTATCCCCGGTTACCCTCACCGTTCTTTCTTTTGATCCATCCCCTTCTGGGAGATGTTGAGGTATCAACTAAGAAGATAATAAATTGTAAGGCATTGGCAGGACCAGTTTTGCAAGAACTTCAACCCTGACTGAGACAAATAACATCAATTACCTGAATTCGAGCCCCTGACCTCGTCTGGAGTCCTTTTATGGTTTCCCCACCTCTACCGATGATTAAACCAACCTGAAACAGGCAAGGCAACATACGCCATAGTGAAGACTAATGCATCTTTTAACAGGTGTGATGATGCATGAGCACCTTTATACCATCGCTTTCAGGTAAATATAGGGGAAATTAAGGTAAAAAGAGAACCTTCTCATTTGGAACTTGTATCTCAATTTGATCAGCGGCACCAGCAGCCTGTGTGGTAGCAAGGCCCCTAGCTACTAGGGAAGGAGAACCCCCAGCATCAGCCTGGAACAAATTTGAACATCAAGTTAGAACAAGAAACACAGCATATAAATTTTGGCAGTAGAGGGGGAGGGGAGGAACAGGGTAAATAATTAATGCATGGAGCTAGATATGAATAAACAAATTTCAGAAACAGTATACAACCTCTGCTATGACAGCATTTATAAGCTTCTCTGCCTGGTTTATGCTACTTAAAGTTCCAATTATTTCCACAGGTCTTGTGGGTGCATCCGGATCAGCATCTGCATCCCTCATAATTTGAATTTTTGCACCCGAGTTGTATTGAAGGTACCTTATAGTATCCCCTGCCTTGCCAATGAGAACACCAACCTGTGCAAGCATATGAGAAATAAAAATCACAACACATACTTCCCAAGAAAAATCATGTTGAGCCCTTTTTATTAAAATATGCAAACTGAAATAATGATTGGGTGACAACATAATAAACATGAAGAAACATTGTCTCGATAACAAGAAGCTTTCCAATAAAGAAGAGGGTGTAAGTCAATGTTTGGATAAGAAGACATGCAGAAAACACATTCAATGTTAGCATACCTTAGCATTAGGAACCTCCATTTTGCGAGTAATAGTTGAACCATCGTCAACCTCCTGCTGAGGCAACTCATCAGAAGGTTGTTCATTATCCTCTTTGGTGGGTTCTTGACCATTATCCGCCTCAAAACTCTCAACTTTACCTAACTCGACATCAGAAGCTTCAAGATTATCTGTAGAGTGCTGATCTGTTTCCTCCGTGGTTCTTTCAACTTGCTCAGGTTTTACAGTATCTTCAGCCTCCTTTGAAGGAGAATCACCATCCTCTGCTTGACTGTTAAGCTCATTTTGCAGAGGAGCCTCCTCTTCCTCCTTTGCAGGTTCGTCCAATTCCTCAGCTTCGAACCCATTCTCAGTGGCTGTCATGTTAAGCATAAGAACCATAGAATTAGAACAGTAAGACATGTAAAGGTCAAGCAATAAAGAGATAAGCTATTTTTTTTTGCTTTCTGCACAAAGTTGAAAAATAAATAAAGGTGTTTAATACCACATTTTATATTATTAAAAATTAATATCTAACTTTACAAAATTCACATTATGTATTTCTACATAACATTACATTTCAATCATAGACTCCATCAAATATCGGTTCTTACTTTCAGCAATTTCAAACAAGGCAAATTACATAAAATATCAACTACATGAAGCCTTAAAATTCTCACTTCATATTCACCTCATATAAAAACTCATAATCTTAAACATCTTTAACTTTCCAAAACCAAAACCGTAAAAGATAGCAAGGAAGCCCAAGAACTGTCATTTTAACCCCATAAATCCATTCCTAAAATTGAACATAAAACCAAAAGAAAAGAAAAGAACGGAGATCGTTTTTATTACCCAAGCCATCGGTATTATCCTCGTCGAGCCTAGGTCGTTTGGCGTCGGACGTATCAGATGGAGCCACGTCGTTATCTTCCGCATCGGGGTCTACAGAAGAGTCACGAGGCATGTCGACAGGGGCGTCTTGTGGCTCAAGATCCTCAAGTTTCCGTTTATGATCGGAATGGACGGGGACGGGTACAGCTGCTACGGCCTCTTCCTCCGCCATCAAAATGTACGGTAAAAGGATGAATAATCTAGGGTTTTGATAAGAAGGGATAAATTGCGAAGCGATGCAAGCATTAAAGTGCTGGATGAGGATGGAAGGAAAAGTGATAAAGAGATCGTGTTTGTTGGGTCTGTATATTAGGGTTTAAGGTCGATTTATAGCTGGAAAAAATATCACAATTCACAATTGGGTAAAGTACACATATAGTCACAAAACTATAAAAACTGATTGTTCAGATCACTAAACGTTTGAAAAATACATATTTGTCATTAAACGTATTAACATGTTAGAAAATGGTCACTAAACATTAACAGTTTTATTAATTTAATGATTATTTTATAACAAATTAATACATTTAATTACCGTTTTTGTAATAGTTTAATAAATTTAATAATTATTTTATAATTTTTAAAAGATGAGCTACCGTTATTCGTTTTAAAATTTAATTTGTTTAATCTTAACCTTTTTTTGTTTAAATACTTTTTAGATGATGCCAATTTCAAAGTTAAGCAATTTAATCCCTATAATTTCATCCTAATTTTACTCTGATTGAATCAACTATATAATTTATATTTAAACACTATTATAGTAAACTATGTATATAATACCACCGGTTGAAAGCTCAATGATTTTTATTTGTTTTTAAAGGTTTCTATAAGGTTCAATATGTTAAAAGCATCACAATGGAGTTCCTTTTTCTCCAGCAATCAACTAAATGAGATCACTCCCCTCCCCAGAAAAATATAATAAGAAATACATATTGTGCTAGAGATGGACTCGAGGTGCTGCTATGCAGTCACACTTGTACATAAAATCATGTGTCTGTCTCTGTGTTCAAGTATCGGCATTTTGTTTCTCAGATGAACTGACATTGACGGATGATAACCCTATTGTATCTGGACTCTTTAGCTGATCAAGCTGCTTCTTACCGCGTCGAAGCAAATATTCAATATAGAGGAAATTTTTGCGATCTACTTGCTTGGAATTCTGACGGAACTCAGCTGAGACGATGGATTCAATCTGGCGTCGCTCTTCAGCAGGCTTAGAACGAGCTGCTCGTAAAAATCCTCTGTATAGACTAAGTACTTGCTTTTGCATCCCGGAAAGCTTTTGTCCTTTGGATGCACCCATTGCAGCTGATCAATTATATTAGGCGCCGGATGTCTCTAAAAGCTGCCCCTGACGTATTTTAAACGGTACTCAAAACCAATCGGAATTTGCTACTAAAATCAGCAGGACTGGACAAGCATACCAATAGAAAGAATTAACACAAATCCCTTCTCATCAATGAACTGATCTACTGTCTACTGAACACATAAAACAATAAACAGAGAGGCTGAACAAAAAGACACCTTTCACATTCAATAACATGACAATCAAACAAATAAAAGGGCGCATAAACAAGCAAGAGGTCAAATAATATCATTGAATATCAATCAGAAAAGAAAACATCCACCAGCAGTCCCAAATCACATTATAGAAAACAAAAAGGCAAGGAATTTTAAATTAGACGAACCACCAGCAACTGTAATGATGGTTTTATATTACTCGGATTTGGGTGAGTATCGGATAAGGGTAAGTGTTTGTCTAGGGTATGAACCGATTATTTTTCATGTATTTGGAGAATCCTTGGAAATCATATCACCATACCCATGTGTTGAACACGAATGTTGGGCATCGGTACTTCAAGAAAAATGAAGACTTAGAAGAGCATGGTGGTGGTTATTGTTTCAAGTCAAACAGGCTTGAGTACCTTGAATACCTGAGGTAAAAAATCCTTAGGCCACCTAGTGTGGTTGCTAAAGCAATCAGTTATTACAGTAAAAAGTAGAAGAATAAGCAAAGCAACCAAGTTGGCAAAGTAAACAGCGTCCAACTACAAGGATTAAACGAGCTGATTGGCCAATTCATGTAACGATGGTCAAGGTTTATAACATAGTAGCTTGTTTTATAAATAAAAGAATACAAATTGCATATAAAAGAATCTCACTAATGGATGTAATAAGTCGTGGGCATCCATTTGCAAATCTAGGTCCCAAGAAGGAAGGACGCCAATTTCATTTTTTTCATGAACTCACAGATTCCTAGTATCTAGTTGCATAATTGTTCTCGTTATTTCATTCCATCTAAGAAACATTTGTTATGAAACTCATGCATGAATCTTTAAAAAGGAACAATTAAAAGAAAAGGCAATAACCCAAAGAAGACTTTTATCGAACATATTGTGTGCGCTTATCAAATGACCTAAAACAGGACAGAGAACCAAACATGATCCCCGAAATCATCAAATAAATAGAGTATATGGCAGATTATTTGGAAGTTCTCAAATTTGTAAGCCTTGGTTTTGCTTCATAATTGGTGGAAATTCCAAAAAAAATCCACAGATCAAGAATGGAACTAAAATCCTAGATTTCTTTATCATGGAAATTAAATTTGTATTCAGGTGGAATTCAGAAATTTGAGGTAAATTGCATTGAGATTGAGTACCTGGATTCGGAGATAGCAGAGAACAAGGTTTGATACTTGGGAAAGTTTGTATGCTCCTTCCTATCCCCACTTTCCTCCCTCTTAATTAATACAAAAGTTCTTTTAGGGAGCAAAACACAAATGAAATTCGCTTCTCCCGTTTTCATTTGAGCTCCGTCTGGCACATTAAAAACGGTCACATTTTCTCATCCACAATGACAGAGTTGGTAAAAATTGAAATTTTGTAAAAAAAATTTAAATATTAGATTATATTGAAATGTGAAAGGAGTATAAAGGAATTACACCTTAAAATATTAAAAAAAATTAATACGTAAAAATTAAACAATAAAATGTTAAGAGGCGTGAAAAAAATTAAAAAATAAAATAAAATCTATCGGGTGCAGAAAAATTAGAACTATCTTCTAAAATAAATTCAGTGAACAAATTATTTCTTGGCATTACGGCACAACCATAAAAGAAATCATAATCATATACATATTGGCCTTTTTCGCTGACAAACACTTGTTGATACTCGTTATCCGAACGCAAAACTATTAAAAGATAGATAATTGTCATAAAGACAAGCTATAATTGCTATAAAAGCGTACGAAAGAACTGCGAAAAACAGATGTAATATGAATCTGACAAAGCAAAGCAAAAATAGAAAAAATTTGAGAAAGTAAAACATTCATCAATAGAGAATGAATTTTATTTATCTACAAAACCAGTAAAACGGCCAAAGGCCGCTGTCGGTGAAGAAAAAAATCAACGAAAAAAATTAAAATTTTTTTTAACCGCCTCAGAGCAAATGAAAAAAATAGTAAAATTTAAACACACATGTTTGATTATCATCTTAATAGTATTAGGTAGTTTTTGTCTTTATATTTTTTATATGCATGTTAGTTTTACGGTCCATGTTCGGGGCGTAAGGTTGACCCACCTAATAATGTATTTAGGTTTTATTTTAGTCTATATATTATTAGGATAAATATTCTATACACAGGCTGTGGAAACTGAAAATTTCCACAAGCGCCTTAGTTTTAGAGTATAGGGAGTTAGTTTAGGGTATAGGGTTTAGGTATAGGGGGTTAGGATTTAGGGATAGTTGTTTTAATTTAAGGTTTAGGGTTATAATTTAGTGTTTATAGGTTAAAACTTAAATCCTCACCATATTACCCTAAAAACTAAACCATAACCTATAAACCTTAAATTATAACCCTAAACCTTAAATTGAAACAACTAGCCCTAAATTCTAAACTCGTACAACTAAACCCCTAAACTGTATACCCTAAACTAACTCTTTATACACTAAAACTAAGGCGTTTGTGGAAACTTTCATTTTCCACCGCTAGTGTATAGGATATTAATCCATATTATTATGGTTAAAATTTTGATACACAAAATGTGTAAAATTAATTTTACAAAAGCATGTATATTTACACTAAAAAACTAAAATACTAAAATTTAAACCATAACCTTTAAAAAAAAAAGACACATGTAAATTAAAACACGACTTGTGTATCAAATTTTTTTTATAAATATATTTTAATTATTAGTTCAATTATATTTGGTAACAATTAATCTTAATTTTTTTAATTAAAAAACTTCTATAACTATTAATGGAGGAACCAAACATCAATACATGGACAGGGAATAAAATACAAACAAAATCCCTTTGATCATTTTTTTTTTTGAAAGTCCTTTTATCAATTTTAAATGAACATAACTGAAAAAATAAAAAAAGATATTTGTATAATTATATCAAACTAAAAATACATTACAAATTCAATTAAAACTTCTATTAAGTTTGTCGATTGAGTATTGTTCATTGACATCGTCGTTAGCACTTAGCACGATATACGTAAAGATGTATGAGATCAAACTTATTAAAACGCTCAATATCCTTTTATTTATAAGTAAGAAAAGATCTAAAATATATAGATATTGTACACTAAAAACGGCCCTAGAACGAACCATTGTCGATAACTGACGATATAACCAACCAAAGAGCCTCTAACAAGAGTCTTGACGGTAGGAGTGTGTAAAAAAAATTGATCCGATTGATTCAACTTGTTTAGCCGTTAATACGATTCAATTTTTATTTTTCGAATAACTCATATCGGATATTCAAAAATTTCAGATCGAATACGGATAGTTATTTCACATTCGGATCGGATATCTAATATTAGAAATTTTTAACTTTTTTATAGATATGAATCTTGTTATATTCGATATTTTTACTTGTTATATATGAAAAATTAAAATTTCTATAGATACAAATCTTGTTATATTCAATAATTTGTTGATTGTCATATTCGAAAACCAAAAATTTTCATAGATATGACCGGTAAATTAAAAAAATAATTAAATAAAATTATAAATTCAAATATTCGGATATCCAAATATCTGATCTGAAAAAATCAGATATTCGTTTTTCGGATATCTAAAAATTGCAGATCGGATAAGGATCGCTAAATTGTCTATCTAAAATTTTCGGATATTCGAAATGCACACCCCACTTGACGGGAAGTGTAAGCCGTAAGGTGGGTAGCAAGCGAAAAGAGGCAAGACAAGGGGAAATGGGTGGACATATAACTCCCTTTTTGGACAAGTTTACTACACAATTCAAGATCGTTGTTTGTTGGTTACATTGCAATAATTACAGGAACTCCGCTCCTTGTATCCCTCCTGCAATACAATACCCTAGTACATAATAACTTGAAAGGGTACAGAGCAGCCTGCCTCAAGCCAAACTTAAAGCCATTGCTAATGATTTACTAGAAAATAAAAAAAAGGATGGTACATTCACTAAAAGGTGGAATTCATTGCATCAGATACAAATTGATTTGATGTATCATGTATATGCTAAATTTGCAGTCGCCAGTTTTACAATTTTCAACTATACTGTCATCAACTTAAGCGTACCAAAACCGGTTCCCGAATGCTCAGTCGATATCTTTTACGGCATCCTGCACCATCACAATACAGGCAACAGATAACAGATAATTAATTCGGATGGAGAAAGAACACAATTCATTTTCATTGCCAACAACCCGTCAAGCGTTAGGCAACCACTAATCCTTGGAATTGGAACTCAGAAGCAAGTCATCAAATGACATTACCTTTGCAAGCTGCGTCACATAAGCTGCCGCTACAGCAGTGACCAACAGTCCGAGTCCAAGTGTCAATATACCATTTCCTCCACCGATCCCAAGCTCTGAATCCTCTTGCTGAAAAGTTCCCAAAAGGAGAAAGATATAATTCATTTGATAAAACGAACTCAGTCAATTGCATGATAACTAACCATGGTCCATGACAACAAAAATGGGTGCAAGTGTCATGGGGTCATTACCCTCCTCCCAAAAGACAGATAAAAAATAGAAGTTTGAATGACTAAAATTGGATCATGTACATTGCTTCCAAAGGAAATAAAAGAAAACTTACAATAATTGCTCGACCGAATGCACCAGCACTGACATAAGCCCATGTTCCTGGAAGCATCCCCAGCCAACTGCATGACAATCATTGATTCAGTTTGGAACGAAAAGTGGATAGCAGGTAGACTTTTAGCAAACTTCTATTCCCAAATTCAAAGGCAATAAGTGTTATAACAAATACCAAGTTGGTTTTACACCATAATCTAGCCTTTCAAGCATAGCAAGCTGTAGGCTAAACAACTGTTCTTTAGGTCCCTTTCTCCTCCCATAATTGAGGATCAGGGATATATTTTCAAGACTCCAGTCACTTTTGGCAAACATGATGTAAAGCTCTTAGGAATTTGATTATTAATGATAATGCAAATATAACAAATCTTGATCATTCCAATGAAATAAATGTTTGCTAAACTGAAAAGTAAAAATATTTTCAGGATCATTCTAATTGATATGGGAAAATGAGGTGCAGTTGACGATCATACCAGCAGAAACCTATATTCTGCAACATAAATTTCAGTCAAATACAGAGAGGGAGAGAAATTTAAAACTGAAGTTGCGAGAGCATGCTTGAAAACATTTAGAATAACAATCCTAGCCCTTCTTTTACAAGCTAATATATATTAATTTTCTTTACTAACAACAAATTACAAAAAGATTGTCAAAGTAGATGCAATTAGTTTTCAAATTAATGAATCACGGCAATCTATTTTGTGGAATTTAAACATCACAGCAAACATAAAAAGCAAGCACACATATCAGTTCGAAGATGAAGAAGCAAACCTTCCCAACACATACGGTACAAACTTCACAGATGTTAATCCATAGAGATAATTCCCCAGAGAAAAAGGGAGCAAAGGGCTCAATCTAAGGAGGGTCACCACTCTGAAGCCATTTTCTCCAATCGCTTTGTCAATTGCAAGGAACTTTTTGTTCCCTTCAACTAGTTTTAGAATACGCTCACGAGCAAAATATCTAGCAATCAGAAAGGCAACACTTGCCGCCACCTAAAAGATTAAAAGAATATTAAGATATAAATTCCGGCACACTCACATCCTCTCCTCTTTTGTACTTGGAAGAGAACAAACTTACTGTTCCACTGATAGAAACTAGAATGGTGCCAATGACAGAGCCGAAAAGAAGACCAGCAGACATTGTCAATGGAATGGCAGGAATAGCAAGGACCTACAAGATAACAAAACGACTTACAAAGCATTAGCTTGCATAAAAATCAAGAAAACAAAGTAGCTCAATGTTGGGCAGGCTTCAAATAGAACCGAATAAAAAAGGTAAAACACAAAAAAAAAAATTGTAACATATGCTTACTTCCAATCCTGCATAAACTGCTACAAACAAAGCATATCCAGCAGGTCCATAACCTGCTTATTGAAGAAAACTTCCACCATTAAAATTCTAGACCATGTTCATTTACAAGAACGTTCTACTACTCTAATCTAAAATCCATTCCAGAAAAAAAAAGGCTAAATAAAATTATAGACCCTATCAGCAGCATATGCTATTTAAGGATTTTCAACAGTGCAGATAACTTCAAAGGCAAAACTGTAAATGCTTTAACATCGCACGAATTACAGTGTCAAAATCCCAAATCAATAGAAAACCTAGAAAGCTAAACCAAACTAAATCAGCAAATTCAAATATTTATAAACCCCAAATATCAAAATTCAAAAGCAATACCAAATACATATAAATTGTGAAAAAGGGTCCGGACTTCATGAAAACATATACCTTCAATGAAAGCGGAGAACTGGTTCAAGAAAACGTTGATTTGGTCCCTGTAGATATACCCGACAATCCCAAATCCACCAACAACACCCACAAGTAGAACTCCGGCCAAAAGGGTACCTTTAAGCGCAGTGTCCCCTTCAATTTCTCCATTATTACCCTTTCCATCCCCATCCCCTTTGATTTTCTCGTCGTCGTCCCCTTTGGGGTTGAGGAACCACCTCAGACTCTGTGGAGCATTGGGTGGAGTCTTTTGAAGGGAGTGCTGCTTCTTTGTCTGTCTAAGGGAAGAACAAGGCTTGAATAAGTGGAAACGTTTGGTGGGTCTAAAGCAGCTATAGAGAAAAGAATTGGAGGAGGAAGAAGGAGGAGGAGGAAAATGACAAGAAGAAATGCAGGGCGGTCTCAAGGTAAGGAGAGCGCGCATTTTAAGGAGCAAGTGTCGAATAACACGGGCCAACACAGCACAGCACAACACAACACGAGCTGAAGGCTGGAACTGGTTTTGTTGAGGAAGAGAAAAGCAATGGCGTGGGCATTTAGTACCTTCAGAGTTGTGCCTCGGAAATTGTTTGCCTCACATCATGCCACGTATTTCTATTAATACCAAAAGTGATCCAACTTGAAGATTTCCCCTCTCTTTATTATCCTTTTCCAATCATTAATGTTGCTTTTACATAGGAATATTTATTTGGAGTTTTAATATAAATATTATACCAACAAAAAATTTAAATTTATGGCACAATTGATTTTAATTTTTAATTTGTAACATTTTCTACGTTGCATGTAAAATTGGATTCAGTTAAATTTGATTATGAACTGTATTTTTCTCAAAATACTTCTGCTGCAATTTTAAAAATGTCTGAAGTCGGATCTGTTATACCCGTATTTAGAGGTATTTTTAAAAATTTACTGTTTAAAGTCGTATTCAGCTAAATCTAACTTTACATATATTGTAAAAAATACTATTGATTGAGAATTAAAGTCGACTATGCCATAAGTTGGAAAAAAAATTTGGTGCAATATTTAAGTCAAATCTCCTATTTATTTAATGGATTTATAATAAATAAATAATTATTTAATAGTTTTTGCTTGTGAAATTAAATGGTCTGAAGTCAGATCTTGTTGTACCCGTCTTTAGAGATATTTCTAAAAATTTATTGTTTAAAGTCAGATTCAACTAAATCTGACTTTACATACACGGTAAAAAAATATCATTAATTGAGAATTAAAGTCGACTATGCCATAGGTTAGGAAAAAATTTCGGTGCAATATTTAAGTCAAATTTCCTATTTATTTAATGGATTTATAATAAATAAATAATTATTTAATAGTTTTTGCTTGTGAAATTAAATAATTTATGTAAACTTGTTAGATAAAAATTTACTTTTAATGCATAAATAAACGATATAATGATACATAAATACTTTTATTTTAAGGTTCTTTACCATTGCATATAGGATGGTTATAGGTCGGTTTTTGGCCTACTTGTATTCAATACAAAAATTTAACACATTCACTCAAATTTGAACTTGATCTGATATTTATGATGCTCTATTGATCGAAATTTTAGAGTAAAAATTCAAACTCAACTCGATTCGACCTTACAAAAATAATTTTTTATTTTTATTTGATAAAATAGGGTGTTAATTGAAAAAAATACAAATAAAAATAGACATTATAACAGTTATTTTATTTTATTAGACAAAACATAAAGATTATTGAATAAGTATAAAATAAAAGAGATATTATAGTAATTATACTTAAATATTTAAAATAAAATTAAAATATTATTTCGAGTCATGTCAGATATCTTCATCCTAAATTCAAACCCAACCCAACTTAACCTAAATTTATATTTTAAACCGGATCAAAAAAACGTGGAATCTGAGTCAATTGATCATGCACATGTGTGCAAAATCTTTCTCCTAAAAAAGTGTACAAAATCTTTGGTACACCGACCAACATTTACAAAACTTAAAGCATTTTAATTTTCTTTTTAAAAATGTGTGCAAAATCTTTGTTACACCGACCAACGGTGTCTATTTCCGGCTATTAGTTTCGATCTGATCTAAAAAATAATATATATTCAAAATTTTAGATTAGTGAAATAACTATTCATATTTGATTTGAAAAAAGGAATATTTGGTTATTTAGATATTGGATATCAAATATTTAGATATTTGGATATCACACTATATGATGCGTTTAAATGTTTTTTTGGATTTAGCGGTCGTATCTATAAAAAAATTTGTATTTTCAAATATAACAAACAACAAATCCTAATATAACAAGATTTACATCTATGAAAAAATTCAAATTTTCAGATATAAAAAACATGAAATCACTAAATATAACCTGATTCATGTCCATGGAATTGTAGATATTTTAACTTTTCAAATAATTTAAGACTTAAAATATTGTGATCAATATTTGATCTGAAGAATAAAAAACGAATAAAAACTTTAATCTGAAAATATTAAACAAATTATATATCTTTTTAACTTTCGAATTACATCAGTTGGATAGGACACTTTGTACACCCCTAGAATTGCACGAGCTTGGATATGAGTATCATATACCGTATGCAAACTAAACATACCCCACTATTAAAAAAAAATTATAATTACACCAAAATATTAAAAGAAATAATATTGGACTTGTGCCCTCTATTAATAAGGATTAAGGCAACACCTAAATGAAGCATAGCCCAACATAATATGTTGCTTTAGGACTAAATTTACGACACTATCTAATTCAATATTCCTGGCTTACGAGATTTTTTTTTAAAGTCTCTAGCAAACCAAGATTTTTTTTTAAATTTACCAGAGAAAATGTCGAAATAAATCGAGAAAAAAAGGACAAAAAAGGGGAAAACAAGAGGCAATAGAGGCCTTCCATCTTGTCCTTCTTGACCGGAACCACCATGGAGGGTCAGACTTGCTATTCTCAAAAGTGTTTTTGAGCTTGAATTGTGGTTATCGGAGACACCAAAACTCACCGAACTGACCAAAATGAGGCATCGGAAACGACACAAAAACGAAAAAGGAAAAGGGAGACATCCAAGTGAAACAAGCAAAGGGAAGAATGTGGAGGGGTTCAAGAGGCCAGCCGCTAAAATCAGAATCAATTGTTCGTTTGAGTAAAAAACTTAGGGTTTTGTTTTTTTAGAGAGAAGAGAAAGCATTTAAACATGATAAAGTGTTTTTTTGTTGGGTTTTCGTTTTCAGATTATGTGATTCAATTCAAGTGAAAACTTTAAAGCGAGATGGAAATAACCAAATATTAATATGGTTTCGTAAAAATATTGAAAAATTTAAAGATTATTATCTCATATACAGCGAGTGGAAATATTTTGTTTCTACTGTCCACAAACACTAATTTATGAGTTTATTGTATGTGTTTAAAATTTAGGGTTTAGAGTTTATGTTTAGATTTTAAGGCAATGTGATTAGGGATGTAAGTTTTAACCTATAAATTTAAAATTCTATCAATAGCCCCTAAATTCAAAACTGTTATATTTAAACCCTTAAACTCTAAATAGACTTTCTAAATCTTAAAATTAAAGCGCTTGTGTAAACAAAATTTTCACAAACACTTGTCCCTAAATTAAAATGTGACATATTAGACTCCTACTATATCTTTCTCTTCATGATTGACTACACTCTCAAATTTAATTTTTTAAATAATTATCGTAATAAATAATGTCAAATTTCATCATTACGTTAAAAAAGATACTGTGATTTGTCATTGTTTTCTTTATATTTTTTTGTATTTGTTCCACTTGTTTCTTCACCGGTTTGGTCCAAGTTGTTATCGAAGCCACCTTATCTATGACCCTTTATTTGGGGTTTAGGTGATTTTCAGGTTAGTTCAAATCCTATTTTGTCACTCTTCGAACCCCAACTACATGTTGTTGTCAGATTGCACTTCCTTTTTTTTATTTTTCATAATTATTGATATTAAAGTAATTATATGATTAATCTAGATTGAGCTGCAAACGTCTTTTATGATGTCTATTTTTAATCTAATTTGTTTTATTTATAATACATGATATGATATGAACCTTTAAATTGATTTGAGAAAATAGTGTTTTATTACACTACATCAATTTGTTGTGTTTATTATTTTAGTTTAATGAATCATGTGCTGGATAAAAAAACGATATATCTTGTGTTAATTAATGGAAAAACTAACATTGATCCTAGGCCATGTGTTCTAGACCCACTAAGTATATTAAGTCGGTTGGTCAAATAACTTATATTTGTTCCCTCATATTCTTCTAGGTCATGTGTTCTAGACCCACTAAAAGCACCCCTTCTTTACCCTAGATATTCTCCTTTCTATTCTCTCTAGGTAAGATTAGGATTTAAATTATAATTCGTCACAAAAAATATCGATCCTATACTCCTGCACCCTATCACCCGATTCTCACTTTTGTCAGCAAGAATGAATCGAGGGGACTGGAGGAGTGGTCATCCTTCTAAAAAATTGTATATGATTAAAAAAATATGTATTTTTTTATTGAAAATCTATTTTCTGTTGTGAATAATGTGAAAACAAGAACAAGAAGAAATAGGGACAAAATAAGATGAGAGAAAAGAAAGAGATTTGTATTATTCTGAATATTGACTTGTGTACAATGCCTTCAGTAAATCATCTATTTATAGGCATAAGAAGTACATAATACATTAAACTCTAATTCATGTAGATAATAATCCTAATGATAAAATAATTCAAATCTCCTTTGATAAAGTCCTTATCATGATAGACATCCACATAGATAAATATTCATAACACTCCCCCTTGGATGTCTATGAAGATAGTGTGCCTCGTTAAGACTTTACTAAGATAAAAACCCCGTAAAAAGAATCTTTAGTAAATGAAAAGAGTACACACATCTTTAATACGCATAACATGTTGCCTCATTAAAAACCTTTCCAGGAAAACCCAATGGGACAAAACCATGGATAAGGAAAAGAGTACAACGCGTATTTTGCTCCCCCTCATAAATACATCATATAAGATCTTTGACACGACGCAATCCGATATTATAAATTAACTTCTCAAATGGAGCAGTAGGGAGTGCCTTGGTAAATAAATCTGCCAAGTTATCACATGAACGAATCTGTTGGACATTAATGTCTTCATTCTTTTGTAGATCGTGGGTGAAGAAGAATTTTGGGGAGATGTGTTTTGTTCTATCACCCTTTATGTATCCTTCCTTAAGTTGGGCAATACATGCCGTATTATCCTCATATAAGACCGTCGGAGCTACTTTTCCAGAGTGTAAACCACAATTTTCGCGAATATGATTGGTTACAGACCTTAGCCACACACATTCACGACTAGCCTCATGTATAGCCAAAATCTCAGCATGATTAGAGGAAGTAGCAGTAATTGTTTGTTTCATTGAGCGCCAAGAAATTGCTGTACCACCATATGTAAAAACATAACCAGTCTGTGATCGAGCATTATGAGGATCAGATAAGTATCCTGCATCCGCAAAACCAACCAATTCTGTTTTGGATAGATTAGAGAAAAATAATCCCATGTCTTTCGTACCTTGAAGATAACGAAATATATGTTTGACCCCATTCCAATGTCTTCGGGTTGGGTATGAACTAAATCTTGCCAACAAATTGACAGCAAACGATATGTCAGGTCGTGTGTGACTAGAAAGATACATTAATGCACCAATAGCACTTAAGTATGGCACTTCTGGACCAAGAATATCTTCATCCATCTCTCGAGGACGGAATGGATCTTTGTTAACATCAAGTGACCTAACAACCATAGGAGTGCTCAATGGATGTGCATTATGCATGTAAAATTTCTTTAGCATTTTTTCTATGTATGTTGATTGATGCACAAGGATTCCATCCTTTAAGTGCTCAATATGTAATCCAAGACAGAACCTTGTTTTCCCAAGATCTTTCATTTCAAATTCTTTCTTTAAACATTCTACTGTCAATGAGATCTCTTCAGGAGTCCCAATAATATTCAAATCATCAACATACACAGCAATAATAACAAATCCAGAGTTAAATCTCTTAATAAAAATGCATGGAGAAATTGGATCATTCTTATAGCCTTCTGCTAATAAGTATTCACTGAGGCGATTATACCACATGCGCCCAGATTGTTTTAATCCATAAAGGGATCTGTTCAATTTGATTGAATAATATTCTCGAGAACTTGAATTAACTGCTTCAGGCAGTTTGAAACCTTCCGGAAGTTTCATATAAATATTATTATCAAGAGGCCCATACAAATACGCTGTAACAACATCCATTAAGCGGAAATTAAGTCTCTCTTTTATTGCCAGACTAATCAAAAATCTAAAAGTGGTTGCATCCACCACTGGAGAGTATGTTTCTTCATAATCAATTCCTGGTCTTTGTGAGAATCCTTGTGCAACCAAACGAGCTTTATATCTCGCAATTTCTCCTTTTTCATTTCTCTTTCTCACAAAAACCCATTTATACCCCACAGGTTTTACACCTTCCGGTGTACGGACTACAGGCCCGAATACTTCTCTTTTTGATAGAGATTTTAGTTCCGCTTCAATTGCCTCTTTCCATTTTGGCCAATCATCTCTTTGCTTACATTGTTCAATTGACAATGGTTCGTGATCCACATTATCATTCAAAATCTCTAGTGCTATATTGCATGCAAAAGTATTATCGACGTCAATTTTGTTTCGGTTCCACTTGTTACCAGACATGACATAGTTTATTGAGATCTCATCATTATCAGGTACCTGATTCATGTCTAATGTCTCTTTTGGAGACCTTTTAATCTCTTCTCGAGATTTTTCATAATCCATTGATTCCTCGATTAGACCATCACATGATATAGCTCCTTTTCTTTTTCGAGGATTTTTATCTTTGGAACCTACTGGTCTACCACGCTTCAGGCGTGCGTTTGACTCATTAGCAACTAGAGTTTGTCCTTCTGGGACATCAATCTTAATCGGAGCATTCACAGCTGGTATATGTGACTTAGTCACTTTTTTAGGGTCAGCAAAAGCATCTGGCAATTGATTTGCTAAGTTTTGCAAATGAATTATCCTTTGAACTTCTAGTTCACATTGTTGGGTACGTGGATCAAAATGAGATAACGATAATTCATTCCAACTTATTTCTTTTCCCAGCTGTTTATTTTCTCCCCCTAATGTTGGGAAAACCGACTCATTAAAATGACAATCGGCAAATCGAGCTGTAAATAAATTCCCCGTCAAAGGCTCAAGATATTTAACTATCGAAGGGGATTCAAAACCGACATATATTCCCAACCTCCTTTGAGGACCCATCTTTGTGCGTTGTGGTGGAGCAATCGGAACATATACCGCACATCCAAAAATTCTAAGATGAGAAATATTTGGTTCCTGACCAAAAACCATTTGTAATGGGGAGATATTATGATAACTTACAGGCCTGATGCGAATCAATGATGCTGCATGTAAAATGGCATGTCCCCAAGCAGAAATCGGTAGTTTTGACTTCATTAGTAACGGTCTTGCAATTAATTGAAGTCGTTTGATAAAGGACTCTGCAAGACCATTTTGTGTATGAACATGCGCTACAGGGTGTTCAACACTTATTCCAATCGACATGCAAAAATCATCAAAACTCTGAGAAGTAAATTCACCACCATTATCAAGACGAATTGTCTTTATAGGGGAATCTGGAAAATGTGCTCGTAATTTTATCAACTGAGCAAGTAACCTCGCAAATGCCAAGTTGCGGGTTGATAGCAAGGATACATGTGACCATCTAGTCGATGCATCGATTAAAACTAGAAAATATCTAAATGGTCCACAAGAAGGGTGTATAGGCCCACATATATCACCATGTATCCGTTCCAGAAAATTGATAGACTCATAATTTACTTTAGCTGGTGATGGTCGAATAATTAATTTGCCTTGAGAACAAGCATCACATGAAAAGGCATTACTTTGAAGAATCTGTTAGTTCTTCAATGAGTGACCACATGAATTGTCGATAATTTTTCGCATCATAATCGAACCGGGATGGCCTAACCGGTCATGCCAAATAATAAAGTTATCAGTAAACTTATAGTTTACAATAGCATGTGCTTCAATTGCACTGATTCTTGTGTAGTACAATCCGGATGATAGTGCATGTAATTTTTCTAAAACTTTCTTGTTGCCTTGAGTTATACTTGTAATATAGAGATATTCAGTATCTCCTTGACAACTACTCTCAATATGATATCCGTTATTGCGAATATCTTTAAAACTTAATAAGTTTCTTTGCGACTTTGGAGAGTATAGCGCATTATGAATATGGAATAGAGTTCCATTTGGCAATAACATATTTGCTTTTCCGGAGCCTTCTATAATATTAGCACTTCCGGATATCGTACTCACATTATTCCCTTGCATTGTTAAATGGGAAAAAAAATTCTTGTGCTTAAGTATAGTATGAGTACTTGCACTGTCCGCTAAGCATAAATCGTCACCATTTTTGACGGATTGTATTTGAGACGGAACCATATTCTTCAAAGAAAAATAAAATAAATATTACAAAAATATTCAAAATATAAATTAAATAAATAACATCCATGAATTTTATTCTTATATATATAATTCCTAATAAAATATTATATCTTTCTAACAAACTTTTCCTAAAATAATAATAAACAAAAACAAACAAAAATAAATAAATAAATAAAATTAAGTATTCTTCTCAGGGGAAATAAGGAAATCATTAACATCTATATCTGTAAAGCCATAATCGCCATTGCTAGTGCCAGTAATGCCATAATCATCTTTTTCATTGATATAAGCAAAATTTGTTTCAACTTTCTTTCCTTTACCATTGATTGACTGTTGGTAAAGATCCACAAGATGCTTTGGCACACGGCAAGCACGGGCCCAATGATTTAAGCTGCCACATCGATGACACATAGATTCCTCTTTCTTGGATTGATCTTTTGCACTATTGTCATCTTTATTGTTCCACTTACGGTGGGTATAGTTATTTTTGAAACGACCACCTCGCCTATGTCCTCGACCGTGACTACGACCACGACCACGCCCATAGTTATGACCACGATAGTTGGTGTAACCTTTATTTCTTCCGCTATAAAATGTCGCATTCGCTTCAGGGAATGGAGCGGAGCCAGTTGGGCGATACTCATGATTCTTCATCAATAGCTCATTGTTTTGCTCAGCCACAAGAAGGCAAGAAATTAACTCAGAATATTTCTTAAAGCCTTTTTCTCGATATTGTGTCTGAAGGACAACATTGTTTGCATGAAAAGTGGAGTATGTTTTCTCTAACATATCCTCATCAATAATAATTTGACCACATAACTTCAATTGTGAAGTAATACGAAACATAGCAGAGTTATACTCGCTTACTGATTTAAAATCTTGCAATCTCAGATGCAACCAGTCATATCGAGCTTTAGGCAGAATAACAGTTTTCTGGTGGTCATATCATTCTTTTAGATTATTCCAAAGAATAAGAGGATCTTTCACCGTTAAATATTCTGATTTCAACCCCTCATGGAGGTGACAGCGAAGAAGTATCATGGCTTTGGCCTTATTTTGGGCAGATTCTGCATTCCCCTCTTTAATGGTATTTCCCAAACCATTAGCATCAAGATGTATTTCGGCATCTAAGATCCAGGATAAATAATTCTTTCCGGAAATATCAAGAGCCACAAACTCAATCTTTGCAAGATTTGCCATTGATGTACTATAAAAGACAAACAATCAAATTAGATTAATTATAAATTAATATATATAATCGAAAACAACAGAAAAGAAGATTTAATCCTCATACGCGGCATTGTTAAACCTGTCCACAAGGTCATTTAAAAACCTCCTTTGAGACCAGTAGCCTCGCAGAACGGGATGTCCAGCCAATTATACTCGGATTAAACCATTAAAACAAATATCATATAAATTCATTGTATATAGGCATGATATGAATTAAAACAAACCAACATATAATTTATAATAACCAAACATGGCAAATTAAAACGAATTATTAAACAAAATAAATAACAACAAGTTAGATTAATTAAGTAAATATTATTATTTGTTATATAATAGAAGTCATAAATACCAACAAGTTAGCTTATATTAATTAAATTGATTAATAAAATATTAAACAAAATAAATAACAACACATGGATGATAACATAAGCAAGGAATTAATTATATAAGATGGAAAAAGAATATACCAGATAAATCTTTGGAGAAACTTGATTTGTAACTGAAATCTTCTGAGCAAACTCGTGCTGATAACGTGTTGTGAATAATGTGAAAACAAGAACAAGAAGAAATAGGGACAAAATAAGATGAGAGAAAAGAAAGAGATTTGTATTATTCTGAATATTGACTTGTGTACAATGCCTTCAGTAAATCATCTATTTATAGGCATAAGAAGTACATAATACATTAAACTCTAATTCATGTAGATAATAATCCTAATGATAAAATAATTCAAATCTCCTTTGATAAAGTCCTTATCATGATAGACATCCACATAGATAAATATTCATAACATTTTCGTCATTCTTTTATTTTAAAAAATAAAGGGCCTCGTCAAAAACCCCATTCCTAATGAAGGGGAAAAAGTGCACAAACTAAACTTTCATTAATAGGATAAGATTACAGATCTCCAAAACATAGGCAACAATCCTTACATCAGTAATCGATTCTATTATCTAAAAATAAAATCCAGAATTATAACCCCATTACTACAGAGAAGTTATCCCACTCCCATCTTAGCTAGACTGCCAGTCTCGATATTGCAAGACCGAAGAATCCAACGAACAAAAATACCATTACTTCTAACCAGATCTATAACAAACTGCACTCTAGGAATAATGTGAGCAAGAGGATCGACTACTTCCAAGATCTAGTTCACCGCCAACTTGCAATCAATTTCTACAATTAAACAAAAGCGTTAGTACCACCTAGAAGATAGTTAAAATCCCTAACTTCACAGCCTCCAGTTCCAGTACTGCCGAAGGATCAAAACTCATAGATTCAAAATAGTGGAGAAGAGTTACACCTTTTTCATCTCGTATTAAGCCATCAATCCCTCCTTCCGAACCCTCCTTATAGTAGGCATCATCAGCATTGAGTTTCAGGATAATACTAATTCTGAGAAATTTCGCCTTAAGCTAGGAGCCCAAACTATACCTCACTAGATAATCTAAATGTAACCAATCCATCTCCTTCCCATTTAAAAGTGATATCATTCTAGAATAACCACACATTCCACAATATAACGAAAGGGGTATAGGAGCACCACTCCAACTTGAGTAGATCTCCACCTTTGGAGGGCAAAACCCAGCCAAACGCACTACTTCCATACTAAATTTTTCACGGGGTTAAAACTGATCTGGGACCTTAAGAATTTTACCGAAATGACACCATCACTCGAGCCAAGCCACTTCACCCAATCAACTTCAATTTTGCTTGACTTTAAACTTGCTAGTAGATCCAACATGACATGCCATTGCGATAACTCTCAATCAAAAAGGGGTCGACGCAGGGAAAACTCCCACACCCAACTTACTCCCACACTCAATCAAAAATTTTACTTTGAAATTGTTCCCTTTTGTAATGAGGGTCGATTTGGGGACAAATCGCATTAAAGAATGGGGGATGATGTGAGCACGTTTATGTCACCCAACGATGCAACTTCAAACTTTCAGGGAAGTTTGCTTTTTCATTTGTTACATACTGATGTGTAACATTTCTTATACTTATACTACTTATCAGTGTGTTTAACTATGTATATAGTATGTTTGGTGTGTTTTGAATAAGTTTGAGTATGATTTATAATGTTTTTATATTGGTTTTGTTTTGGATTATTATAAGGTGACTTATTATTTTTATATATTTGTTTTATTAGGATCAAGTGATCTACGAGTGTGAGGGTGTATATATTGTACGTGATCAACACCCCTGCATGTGCTATGCAAGTTTCGGCCACCAAAAGGGCATGTGCAGCCGAGAGTGTTGGGATTTCAGCTCATCACATCTGTGATATTTTCCATTTGGACGGTGGAAGTTATGGAACACATGCAGCCTTTGAGCCGGCCATCACCATGTGCTTTTGAAACAAAAAGACAAATTAAAGCAAACATGTGGGGATGCACTTATAATTCACGAGCAAAATGGATAAGTGCAACCGGTTCAACATTTTTAAATTCCAAATTTTAAGCACAATTAAACATGTGCTCATTGCGTCACTTGCTGCCCATTTTCATTCTCAATTCAGCAGCAGAGAATGGGATAAGGACAAATGGATTTCATTTGAAATTCAATTTGTTTTTCTCACATGTTAAATGTGAAACATATATGGCGCCCCATTTCAAACACAAGGCTGCTATTCATTGCCGCCTTTGAGTAGTTTTTACTTTGAATTTTAATTTTTCACAAAGGAAAATAACAACCACATATTTGTATAACCGGCACCCATCTTATTGTAATATATATTTGGATGAAACACATTTGTAAAGAGTTAGACATTGGATGAATAAAATTATTTGTGAGATTTCCTCTCAAATTTAGTTCTTTTTAGAACTTTTTCTTTGATACTTCGGGTTCTCAATTGTTCGATAATTGAAGGGTCCAAGCCCGTATTCGAGCAAATTCAAGATAAGGTTCGGGTTCGTTCAACAGATTGTTCGAGTTCTTCCTTGGAGTTTGTTCATCTTTTCCGACTACGAAGAACAGATTCGATTCGGGTTTGCATAACAGATTATGCAGGTTCTTTCGAGTTCATCGTGTCAAATTCCAAGAACGTTGCTACCGTTGTTGAATGCTTGAAGAATTTCATCTTCGTCGTTCAAATTATCCTAAAAATTTCTGCAACTTTCTTCTCTCCCAATTCTGAATTTTTTTCTTTCATTTTTTTACTATTTAAAATATCTAACTTCAACATCATGTTTGTTTCTATTGCAGAGAAATTCTTGCTATTATCCTAGATCCGCGAATGAACGAGGAATGTTGTTTTCTTCAACAACACCCCTGTATCATATGGTAATCAGAGCTTTGGTCGGATTTTAGCACTTTCTGCACTACCAGACATCCAAAAATATATATATATACAAAAATAAAAAAAAATCGAAAAAAAAATTTCTGAAAAAAAGAGTCAAAAGTCAAAGTTTGACCAAAAAAGTCAAAGTAAAAAAAATCGAAAAAAATTGAAAAAAAAAACAAAAAAAAAACAGTTTCGAAAATTTGGGTTATTTTGTGTTAATATGTGCTGTTTGGACGTGAAATGATGAAGGATATGCTTATCTTACCTTGAAATACCTTAAAATCACCCGAAATCAACTTTTCTTGTTTGTTCCGGAGATAGGATGGTGGTAAGCATTTCTACTGCGTAAGTTGCTAAATTCTTGTTCTTTTAGCATCTTTTCTTTCATTTCATATTGTTATCTTTTTTTTTTCTTTCAGCCCAATTCTCAACTTTCATTTTTTTATTTCTTTTCTCCCAACCCTTATCTTTGTTCTAACAATATTCACCCGTCACCCGTTGTTTTCTTTCAATTTGACAACACTTGCAGAATCTGAACATCGGAATCAGTTCCTTTAAAGAACTAAGTACGAGAGATTGAGGGAAAAGGCAAACAGAGCATGTGAGAACAGAAGGGGAGACAAAAAGAGCCATTCGAGTATTCTCCCGAGTGAAACACGAGTGCTGAGTGTTAATTCCTTATTTTCTTGAGTGCAAATTCTTTGGAGTGACTAGTGAGGATTTTTTTGCTGTGTGATTGGTGATGACTATTTTTTTTCTAACGTTTAACCCATTTGTTTGTTTGTTTTCTTTGTGTGAAAATGACAGGTTCTGATGAACAACAACCACTAAATCTCCAGATGCAAGCCTTAGAGCGCATGATGCAACGAGTGATTTCTAATACATTGAAGCCTATACATTCTCGAATGGATAGACTTGATGGGGGTGGTTCCCATTCTGTCCATGAAGAGATAATTGATGACAATGTGCAGACATTGGCTACCGATGAAGCACTTGTTGACAAGAGAAGTCTGAATGATCAACCATCACAGGATGAACCGCAACGAAACAACCTCTTCCATACGAGATGCAACGTGAACGACAAGGTATGTATTGTGATTATTGATAGTGGTAGTTGTGCTAACGTTGCTAGTACTCTCATGGTTGACAAGTTAGGACTGAAGACGACCACGCATCCCAATCCGTACAAGTTCCAATGGTTGAATGATGGTGTTGAAATCAAAGTTATCGAACAAGTTATACCATTTTTCATTGGAAAATACAAGGATGAGGTAACTTGTGATGTTTGTTCTATGGATACTTGTCATTTGTTGTTAGGAAGACCGTGGCAGTATGATAAGAGAGTTTTGCACGATTGTTACACCAATCGATACTCTTTTACTCATGAGGGCAAAAAGGTAACTTTGGCACCTATGACTCCAAGTGAAGTATATGAAGACGAAGTTCATTTGAAAGCGAGTATTGCTGCTTGGAAGGCCAACAAAGAGAAGAATGAATGCGAAAAGAAGAAAGCAAATTCACAGGTATTATCTGATTCGATATTTTCTTCTATTTCTTCTTCTAACTTGCAGGTTAATAATGTGATGCCATGTGAAGTTCCCAAGGTTGCTACTGTCGGTATGTCTAGTGCATCTATATCCTTTTCAGAAATTCAACAACCTTTTATACCACGGTTTGACGTTCCTTTCCATTGTACTATTGATTTTTCATTTTTATATGTTGATTTCTTTGGTTGTACATTGGATTGTGAACAACCTTGTGTTGTGATTCTTGATGATCTTCGAGATTCTTGTTGTTCTTTGGATTTGCCTTTGCATGTCATTGTTTGCAGGATTACGAATGTGCAACGAGCATTGTCTGACTTTATGTTGTGCATTATTCGGAAAGGTACAAGAAAGAAGGTGTTTCCATTTGTGTTCTTTTTAAGAGAACTTGATTCGAGAGGATGGCATATGTGCCGAGCAAGAAGGATGAGGAAGTTCCATGCCAAGCGAAAGTCGAAATTGTTCCCTTTTGTAATGAGGGTCGATTTGGGGACAAATCGCATTAAAGAATGGGGGGATGATGTGAGCACGTTTATGTCACCCAACGATGCAACTTCAAACTTGCAGGGAAGTTTGCTTTTTCATTTGTTACATACTGATGTGTAACATTTCTTATACTTATACTACTTATCAGTGTGTTTAACTATGTATATAGTATGTTTGGTGTGTTTTGAATAAGTTTGAGTATGATTTATAATGTTTTTATATTGGTTTTGTTTTGGATTATTATAAGGTGACTTATTATTTTTATATATTTGTTTTATTAGGATCAAGTGATCTACGAGTGTGAGGGTGCATATATTGTACGTGATCAACACCCCTGCATGTGCCATGCAAGTTTCGGCCACCAAAAGGGCATGTGCAGCCGAGAGTGTTGGGATTCAGCTCATCACATCTGTGGTATTTTCCATTTGGACGGTGGAAGTTATGGAACACATGCAGCCTTTGAGCCGGCCATCACCATGTGCTTTTGAAACAAAAAGACAAATTAAAGCAAACATGTGGGGATGCACTTATAATTCACGGGCAAAATGGATAAGTGCAACCGGTTCAACATTTTTAAATTCCAAATTTTAAGCACAATTAAACATGTGCTCATTGCGTCACTTGCTGCCCATTTTCATTCTCAATTCAGCAGCAGAGAATGGGATAAGGACAAATGGATTTCATTTGAAATTCAATTTGTTTTTCTCACATATTAAATGTGAAACATATGTGGCGCCCCATTTCAAACACAAGGCTGCTATTCATTGCCGCCTTTGAGTAGTTTTTACTTTGAATTTTAATTTTTCACAAAGGAAAATAACAGCCACATATTTGTATAACCGGCACCCATCTTATTGTAATATATATTTGGATGAAACACATTTGTAAAGAGTTAGACATTGGATGAATAAAATTATTTGTGAGATTTCCTCTCAAATTTAGTTCTTTTTAGAACTTTTTCTTTGATACTTCGGGTTCTCAATTGTTCGATAATTGAAGGGTCCAAGTCCGTATTCGAGCATATTCAAGATAAGGTTCGGGTTCGTTCAACAGATTGTTCGAGTTCTTCCTTGGAGTTTGTTCATCTTTTCTGACTACGAAGAACAGATTCGATTCGGGTTTGCATAACAGATTATGCAGGTTCTTTCGAGTTCATCGTGTCAAATTCCAAGAACGTTGCTACCGTTGTTGAATGCTTGAAGAATTTCATCTTCGTCGTTCAAATTATCCTAAAAATTTCTGCAACTTTCTTCTCTCCCAATTCTGAAATTTTTTCTTCCTAAAAATTTCCATTTGTGTTCTTTGTAAAAGAACTTGGTTCGAAAGGATGGCATATGTGCCGAGCAAGACGACTGAAGAAGTTCCCTGCCAAGCGAAAGTCGAAATTGTTCCTTTTTGTAATGAGGGTCGATTTGGGGACAAATCGCATTAAAGAAGGGGGGATGATGTAAGCACGTTTATGCCACCTAACGATGCAACTTCAAACTTTCAGGGAAGTTTGCTTTTTCATTTGTTACATACTGATGTGTGACATTTATTATACTTATATTATTTATATCAGTGTGTTTACTATGTATATAGTATGTTTGGTGTGTTTTGAATAAGTTTGATATAACTTATGGTGTGTTTATATTTGTTTGTGTGTTAATAAATAATTGTGCACTTGTTTACGATTTGTATTATTGTTTCCATTAAATTTACAATGCTTTAATGGAAGTTTGTTGCCTTTTGACATAGGTACGTAGGAGGACACTAGCTCAAGTGAGTATATGCAGCTCCACTCCAGCTCAAGTGAGCATATGCAGCTCAAATCCAACTCAGGAGAGTGCAACCAGCTTATTTTCAGCTCATCACACTTTCAGCTAGTTTGTTTCAGCTCAGCTCATTTCCAGTCAGCTCAATTTTAGCTCCACTAGCTCAACTTCAGCTGACAAGTCCAGAAGTAGCTAAAAAGCGTCTTGCATATCGGGGAGTGTGCTAGTGCACATGTGGCAGCCTAGATGGCATCCGGTCATCTCCAGCACCCACGTGGCAGCTTGACACATGTGTGTGAATGTGCAGCCGAATCAGCCCGTTTTCTCCTTCATTATGTGCCATTTGCAAGAAATGATAAGCCCAAGTGGTTATGTTTGAATTTCAAACATAAAAATCTCATGTTAAATGTGATTTTCATGTGTTTTGGGCGCCTAAACTTGTGGCTGCCAATTGAGTCCGCCCAAAAGGAGTTATTCACTCAAATTCAATTTTTAAACTCCTTTTAATATCAGCCACACAACTTAAACGAATTTGGCAGCCCTTGTACCTATATATATGTGTTTAAACAATGTAATTTAGGAAGACATTTTGGAAATAAAATTTGTTTGAGAGAGTTTCTCTTGTTCGGTTCTTTTTAGAACTATCTTTTGACATTTCAGACTTTGTTTTGAATTGTCAAATTTACTTGATACTTCGGGTTCCTAGATCGCTATCTAGTGGGTCCAAGTCCTCCGACTTGAAGCATATTCGATTCGGGTTTGCTCAGTAGATTGTGCAGGTTCTTTCGAGTTCATCGTGTCAAATTCCAAGAACGTTGCTACCGTTGTTGAATGCTTGAAGAATTTCATCTTCGTCGTTCAAATTATCCTAAAAATTTCTGCAACTTTCTTCTCTCCCAATTCTGAATTTTTTTCTTTCATTTTTTTACTATTTAAAATATCTAACTTCAACATCATGTTTGTTTCTATTGCAGAGAAATTCTTGCTATTATCCTAGATCCGCAAATGAACGAGGAATGTTGTTTTCTTCAACAACACCCTTGTATCAGGTCGACGCAGGGAAAACTCCCACACCCAACTTACTTCTACTTTATGACCAATGTCTTAAATAAAACCAGTTTTATTATAAGCCAAGTCAAAAATTCGAGGGAACCTGTTCTTCAAGGTAGCTTTGCCAATCTAGGAATCTGTCCAAAAACGAATGGAGCGGCCATTTCCCACCCGCAGAGCAAGATTAGATCGAATAGAAATTCCAACACTATTATTCTCAAAGCAAGATTTCAAAAATGCCATTTCAAATCCATGAAGAAAATTTAGTGCGGGATGTCACCAGAATAATATTGGACACACATCTTGGAATCTTTGCAGCAAGAACTCGTCTCAACAGGCTAGATGATTCATTCTCATAACGCCAAAATCACTTTCCTAACAGAGCTCTATTCAAAGTATCAAGATTAGTAACACCCAAACTCCCAACTTCTTTAGGAGAGCATACTTGAGCCAGTTGACCCAGTGTCCCTAGCCTTCTCTTGATCACCACCATAGACAAATGAGGACATTAATCGATTTAGTTTGACTAATACCGACATTGGCATTCTGAAAATTGATAAAAAGTACACTGTAAACTACAAAGGACATGTTTTAAGGGGTAAGACGACCACCAATCGAAAAAAATTTAGACTTCCAACCCCCTAGTCTTGTCGAAAACTTTTTTAAAAACAAGATCACATAGTGTAACCGAGCTACGACACAATCCCAATGCTAATTCCAAGTAATCAGTTGGGAATTTATCATACGAGCAACCAATTTCATCTGCTCAACTTCTTAAAGAGTCTTCAACGATATTGATGCCAAATAACTTGTTTTTCTTCAAGTTTAATTTTAATTTGGATGCAAGTTCAAAGACACGAAGGACCCGTTTAACATTACGAACCTCCCTTTTATACCCCCCCCCCCCACAAAAAATTTAAGAGGTCGTCAGACGTCAGTAAATTGAAGATGAGAAATTTCTAAAACAGTCTCATGTCGCCCTACTTTGAACCCAGAGAATAAACACAACTGCACAACTTTACTCAACATCAAATTTAAAGCTTCTCCCACCAGATTGAACAACAACAATGAGAGAGAACAACCTTGCCTTAAGCCTCTAGCAATACTGAAAGCTTCTGTTGGAGAGTCGTTGACAAGAATAGAGATTGAGGCAGTAGAAACACATTTTGAAATTCATTGACACCATCGATCCCCAAAGCCACACTTCTTCAGGATAAGGATCAGAAAATTCCAACTCACAGAGTCATAAGCCTTCTAAAAATTTATTTTGAAAGTTATCCCACTATTTATGGACTTCAGAACCGAGTCAATGGCTTCATTAGCCACCAAGGAGCAATCTAGGATTTGCCTCCCAGGAATGAACGCAAACTGTATTTTCCCCACAAGATGATCAAGAACTACACAGAACCTTCTAACCAATACCTTGGATTGAATTTTATACATACCTCCAACTAAACTAATGGGTCGAAACTCGTCTAAAGATTCTGGATTTTTAACTTTCGAAATTAATGTTATAAATGAGTGATTGATTCCTCCTTTCTAATTCCTTCCATGATAAAAGTCATCAAAGAAGTCTAAAATATCACCTTTAAGAGTTTGCCAAAACTTCTTAAAAAACCCTAAGTTGAAACCGTCTGGCCTAGGGGCACAATTGTTGTCTACTAAAGATAAAGACATCCAAATCTCTTCTTCAGTGAACCAAGCTTGAAGCATATTTGACTAGTCCTCACTGATTTTTTTAAACCCCAGCCCCATCTCCTCAACATCTAATACAATCAAAGTATTATAAGCATGTTGAAAATGATCTTTAACAGCCTCTGTAGAACTAATGTTTTGATATAATAATTGAAAAATGTTTTGGACTGATTTAAAAAGTATTTAAAACATTTCCAAAGTCCAAACAACTTGAAATTATGTTTAGGGAATTTTTCAAAAGGGGTTTTCATGTTTTTCAAAGCCTATCTAAACAAAACTGTCTAGGTGTTTCGAAACACCTTAGGGCGTTTCGAAACAGAGGATTACAGTAGCCAAAACGTTTCGAAACAAGTTTCGAAACGAGCTTTCCTTGGACAGGATTTTTGCCCAGCGTTTCGAAACGGGCTAGGCCGTTTCGATACGCCTACATGGCATTGACCATAACGGTCATAAAACCTAACGGCTCTTTCCCAACCAACTTTCAAATGCAGGCGTTTCGATACAGGCCTATAGCGTTCCGATATGCGTTTCGAAACGGCAAGGGGGTGTTCCGAAACGGGTACCCTAACAGACTGCAACGGCTCTTTCTACATTGAGAGTGTTTCGAAACGGCTTCGAGCGTTTCGAAACGGGTAGCTGCAGAACTGCATTTATGGTGGGAATTAAAGTCCTCAACGGCTCCAATATGATCCCAACGGCTAGTAACGGCTACAAACTTATTTGGGAGTACAAAAGGGACCTCCAAGCATCAAGAGAAGGCTAATGCTCATATTGTCAAACATCAAATGATCAAAAAAATGTCTTAGTGCTTAAATTATCAATTCTTGTATAAACGAACACTAGTGAGCCAAAATTGTCAAATTTGCTCAAGTGTTTTAGGTTTTGGGTGAATGCTTAATTGTGCAAACAAATACCTATTAGAGGGTTTCAAGTTTGCTTTGTTTATCTCTTTGTAAAGAGGGTTTTGATCAAGGCTTTGGGTAGAAGCTTGATCGGTTGTAAGGGTTTCCTCCTAATCCTAGAAAAGGGGACGAATCAATTAGTGGATTGATTGAGAAATCCTTAGTGGGGAGCTAAGGTAGTGGATGTAGGTGCTTGTTAGAAGGGTGAACCACTATAAATCATTGTGTCTATTTTTCATTCTAGCTTCCACAACCCTTCCACCCAAAAATCCACCTCTCCACCACTTGGTGAGCTAAATTGGTTGATCGAATTGAGCCCCACACATCCCAACAACCTCTTTAACCAAGCTAGGGTCCAAAATAACAACAATATTCTTTTTTAAAACTAACAATAGTGTTTACTCTCATTCTTTCAGAAGCAACAAGATTGAAAAATCGAGTATTTTTGCCACCATCTGCAAACCATCGTAACCTAGACTTTTGCAGCCAATCGTACCCTTCTTTTCTGTAATGGGACCATAATTTTGCTCTTAGAATATTAAGAGAATCGAACAAACCATCATGCACCTCACCATCTTAAAACTTTAATTCTAACTTTGAGATCTCATGCTCAAGTGAAGCAATTACCTTCCCTAAATTTTGGAAGGCATTTCGAGACTAGGATTTTAAAGTCGCCTTCGATCTTTTAAGGATGCTCCCAATCCTAACTCTTGGGTTTGTAGATTTCATCCCTTTGAAGGTTTGAATTACCAAGTCTTCAACGCCTGTCTCACAAAACCATGAGTTGAAATATCTAAAGGGTTTTAGACCCCAATTAGTACGCTCAACAGACAAGAGAATCGCATTATGGTCGAACACGAATTTATCCATAAATTTTTGCATAATACCTGGAATATTGCCCCCAAAATCTACTGGTAGAAGAAATCTATCCAACCTCACGAACATTGGAGGATCCCAATTATTGCACCAAGTAAACTTACCACCCAAAAAAGGAATATCCATCAACCCTTCTTCATCAACAAAGGAACTAAAGGAAGAAATTAACGAAGATTCATTGTGAAGCCCAATTTTCCTCCGGATCCAAGAAGAGATTAAAGTCACATCCTAAGCACCACGAAATCTGCCATTGTTTCAAAAAATCACTCAACTCCACTAGAAAAGCTTCTTTCTCTGAATCAGAAAACGGACCATATACGTTTATCAAGCCACATAGGAAGTTATTAGCTTTTAAACTTCCGATCATAGCTATAAATCGAGAAAAAAACAAATTTATTCGATACCTGGAAAAATTTGAAATCTCACATGCACAGTAACCCACCAGAAGAGCCCACCGCCGGAGAAACCAAAAATCCAGTATTGTTCGAGTTCCACAATTTTTTGATAACAATTCTCGTCATAACTTCAAGCTTTGTTTCTTGTATAAACACCATATTTGGGTTCATCTTACTTATAAACCCTTTAATTGCTCTCAATTTCCCCTTCTTCTAATACCCCTAACATTCCAAGATAGTATAGCTAAATTTATAACAAAAATTGAGTATGACGCGGATAATAAACCTAAAGGTTGTTCCTCAATTCCTGCTCTAATTCGCAGACCATTCTTATAACTGTCTCACAACCTCCCTTGAAGGATACTTCCAGCATTTTACTGATTTTTCATATCGATTCGACCTCTAGACTCACTATAGAGTCTTCAGAACTTGGATTCCCCAAGAGCCCGTCAATAACCAGCGATGAGGCAAAATCATCAAGAGAATCTCGGACATAACGTCTTAAGCTTCTTTTAGAGCTAGCATGGAAGAAATCCAACGCAATTGGACCATTGGATATGACAGTTGGGTTTTGGAGAAATTCGAAAGACGAGAGAGAGGCTTTCCCAGGACGAATCAAAGTACCATCCTCCATACCCTTAAAGTTATCATGTTCCACCTCCACCGAAACCCCAGAGTTTCCTTCCCCTAAAAATTCAAAGAGAGATTTTTGTTCGCATGACGATCTGGAGGGTTACCACATGTGAAATCAACTGACAAAAGTCGAGTCTCGTTTACAAGCCCTATCTCATGATTTTTAGTGCTCATGTCAGGCCCATCCACCGAGAGCCCATCCAAAACGCCCTTGTTGGGATAGTCCATATAGATTTCATTGTCCACTTGAACTTGAGGAGAAGACTCCTGGGAATCCAACCAGGATTCCATGTGTGCAGCATCCTTCTGAAAACAATCTCCACCAACTTTCTTCAACAAGATAAGAGAACACGTGCCTTCATTAATTATGTTGTTTGTAGAGCCCGAGAAATTCGGACCCCTAGGCATACCAACAATGGAGACTTCTTCTCTATTCCGGGCCGGATTAGCACCCGGAACCCCCTTTGACACCTCTCTCACACCACCAACATTCGATTTTTCAGCATCTGACTCTAACCAAAGTCGACGAACTTAACATCCAAATTCCCATGGTCTGAAACTTTTTTTTCTTCATTAAAACTTCTCATCTTAATCCTAATGCGATATTGAAAACCCATTGAGGAGATAGTAATATTATCATGGATGATTAGAGTGCTTGCGAACCTAATGATAATTCTAGCAACGCCAAGCCTATCCATCCGCACTGTACCAACGTCAATTCCCATAAAGTTGCCTCATATGTCGCCTAAGGCTTCAAAAAAGCTTTCATGCCAAGAATAGAGTGGCACCCATATAGCAATTGTGAGCAAAAATAGTGAGGAACACCATTGACTAGAAGGTCACTGATATGTTCAAACCAGTAGCTAAGAGCTTTTTTTTAGAATTCCAAACTTCTTTCATTTCCATTTTCGTTTTAAAGATGATAAGATGAGAGTCACCGACCGCACCCCACTTTAAGACCTTAACCTCGATGCCATCATGGAGAAAACCTTGTTGAACAAACTCTCGTTCATAGGAGTTCTTCAAAACACCCACCAAACACCTACTAAGCCATTTCGTATCCTTTGCTAGAACGCTAAAATTCAATAAACATCTTTCCGAAAGCCCATCATTTTCCCCATTGTCCCGAGCTGTATGATGCCCATTTGCCTCGACTATAAGAGGCCTACTCAGTAACACATCTCTATAAGTTCTGGGAAAATTCTCTCTCCTTAGATTAAAGCTGGAGTTTCCAGCTCCAACTTTCATACCTTCAAAATTATCAACACATTTTGAAGACGAAGCAACCCTCGCATCTTTCAATGACGGTTCATCTGTCCCTTTTCTTCATGCAACATTCCAACTATAAGGCTTTGGTTTTGGGAACCTGGCTTGAGATACCCTTATGAAAAAGCCATCGATCTGAGTCATGTTCATTCACGCAATAACATTATCCATGTCTACTCTATTTTCTAAGGAAACAAAAGCAAAAGTTGTCTCTTTGTACTCCGCTTTCACATTCTTCACCAGAATGAAAACCCTTACCACCACCTTCCCATGGATATTAAAAAGTTCCTTAATCGCTGAACGAGAAACCCTTCTACTTAGGTTATCCACGAAGACCGTCCAGACTCCATCCTGATATTTTCTTTCGTTCCAATCACTGACCCTAGTTGTCTCTCTCCTCCTAGCCGCCATTCCCGGAGCTTTCTTACCCGGTGGTAAACTACTTTGAAGAAATTTTAAAATTGAAGTTTTTTTGAGTTTCATGATAAAATCATTTTCACCATTCTTTAAAATTTTATAAATTTACTCCCTAAAATTATATAGGTTTGTCCATTAATATAAAATTGTGCGCCTGTCTATGCTTGTCAGCTTCGTGAAACAAGTGATACATGTGACATCATTGGTTTGCTTATTCTTGGGATCTTACCTCCAAAATACATCACATTTTGTAAATGCTTGACCACAACTCTCTTTCATTTTTCCACTTTAGAAAACAGATTGTTGAGAGGATCAAAGGATTGATCAAAGCCAAGAGGGGTGAATTGAGTTTTTAAAATTTTGGAAGTAAAATGGAATGAATAAAAATGAAGAACAATGCAATTATAGTGGTTCAAGTTCCAAATGAACTCTACATCCACTACCTTAGCTCTCACAAAGGATTTTCCAACAACTCCACTAGTTGATCTTCCCTTTTTTTAGGCTTATGAGGAAACCATTACAAAACCGGTCTATTTTCTACCCAAAATTGACCAAACCATCACTTGGTTACAAAAAAAAATTTGAAGGCAATAAGAAGTATCTCTCAATTATAGTGGTGAATTGGGTTTTTAAAATTTTGGAAGTAAAATGGAATGAATAAAAATGAAGAACAATGCAATTATAGTGGTTCAAGTTCCAAATGAACTCTACATCCACTACCTTAGCTCTCACAAAGGATTTTCCAACAACTCCACTAGTTGATCTTCCCTTTTTTTAGGCTTATGAGGAAACCATTACAAAACCGGTCAATTTTCTACCCAAAATTGACCAAACCATCACTTGGTTACAAAAAAAAAAATTGAAGGCAATAAGAAGTATCTCTCAATACAATTTTGCCCCTTTAATACAAGCACTCAACCCAAATTGAAATACAAGATAAAAATTACACTCAAAGACAATTTGAGATTTTACAATAATGAGAATTTTGGCACTTGAGCTTGGATTTTGTGTATGGATGTTTCTCTTAGATTCAATAGTTGTTGTTGGTTTTCAAATGGCTTCTTTTTATACCCTCTTCATTTATTATAGCTGTTTGGGTGGTTAGGGAATTGATTATAGCCATTGGAACCCTCTTTTTCCACGAAATGCACTTCTACAGCCTACCATATCGATACTCGAGGAAGCGTATCGATACATGTCTCAAAAAAGAAAGAGACATTGCACAAATATAAGAGAGGTGTATCGATACACGTTCAGGCGTATCAGTACAGGTTAGGGAACCGTTTCAATACGGGTAAGACCGTATCGATGCAATTTTTCCAACATAGCTCACTAGAGGAAATCGTATCGATACGAGTAAGAGTGTATCAATACTCATTAACCACCTCTTTAAAATTTGGTTACCTACCAACAGACAAGGCACCGATCGAAATATTTAAAGCTCTAAATTGTCAAAATATTTTAAACCGTACCGATACGGGTGAAACCGTATCGGTACTCGATTCAAACTCTTTGGGATTTTATAGAGAGAACGTATCGATATAGATAGAATCTGTTTCGATACGGTAAGGAGCGTATCGAAACGGTTGTCTCCAGTAGCCAATTTTCTAAAAACGGTATCGATATGGTAAGAAGCGTATCGATACTCATAAACATTTTTGAGCAATTTGGCCTTGGAACAATTAGAAAAAGTTTAGGAGTTTGAGTTTTTCAAACTAGAGCAAAACCTTGTTGTTTTGAAACCTTTTGAGGGACTTAAAAATTTATTTCAAGTTTTACAATTTGGTCCTTAAAACATTTTGTTATATCAAAATCAAAAATATATTTTACACAGACCAATCACTTCCGGTGAGTAAACAAGAGTGAAAGAGGTTAAGAATGGACGGTGAAGCAATAGTGTAATGCAATGTGTAAAACAAGGCAACACTTGGTTTGGGATATTAGAAATTTGGAATCAAGGGCGTTAATGAATTGAGTTTAACGAGTAAGATTTTGTCCGTGTTTATTTTTTTAACGTGTTTATATTCAGTTTGTGTTCGTTTAAATTTTTAATATTGTATTTATGTTGATTTTTTTAATGCGATCGTGCTTGTTTGTTTAGCGTTCACGAACATGTTCGCCAAAATAGTAAAATTATATCACTAGTCCTTAAGCTCCTTAGGTTTCACTTTGAACTCTAAAGTTCACCATGTGTTCAATTTAGCCTATACTTTCGCTGGTATTTAAAATGTAAAAGAAAAAGTAAAAAAAATCAGGTAAACAAGTTGATAAACAAACTTATTCGCAATTACAAACGAACTAAACACACATTTGTTCGTGTTTTTTTAGGGAAAACTACACCAGTGACCACCGAAGATATTGGGGATACCTATTTGAACCACCGAACTAAAAAAACGTCAATCACACCACCGAACTTATAAAATCAACCTATTTTGACCACCGCCGTTAAAAACCTAAAGGTGGAGTGACGGAACTGCCACGTGGCAGTTGATGGGTATATTTAAAAATTACACATTTGGTCCCTGTTATTTACACATTCTTTCAATTTAGTCCTAATTTTCAATTAATAAAATAATAAATTATTTAATTAAGTGGTGACACGTGTCAAGACCTTATTGGAGAATTTTATTTATTTATATTTAAATTTATTAATTTGTTTTCCCCTCCAATCAGGTGGTGACACGTGTCACCACCAATTTAGAGGAGAAAAACAATTTTTCACTCACATGCGTGCGGGGGGACTTGAACCTAGGTCTCTAAGATGTAAATGCAACAGCCTTGCCACTGTACCAAGAATATCTTTGTGCTATAATTCTCCACATATAATATATATCTCTTATTAGTTTCTACATTTATAAGCCAAAAGCTCAATCCCTAAACACTAATTTCACATATATAAATCATAAACCCTAAACTCTAACCCTAAATATTTCAAATTAAACCTCAAACCCTAAAATTTTTAAATTAATTCCACGCTAAATATCCTAAACTCTAAACCCCAAACCCTAAAAATTTCAAATTAATTCCACGCTAAATATTTTAAATTAAGCCTTAAACCCTAAACCCTACATATTTCAAATTATTTTTACGCTAAATATTTCAAATTAAGCCTTAAACCCTAAACCCTAAATATTTCAAATTAAACCCTAAACCCTAACCTTAAACCCTAAATTTCAAATTAATTATACGCTAAATATTTTAATTTAAACCCTAAACCCTAAATATTTCAAATTAATTTCATGCTAAACATTTCAAATTAAACCTTAAATATTTATAGTGTAATTAATTTGAAATTTAGGGTTTAAGGTTAGGGTTTGGGGTTTAATTTGAAATAAGTAGGATTTATGGTTTAAGGCTTAATTTGAAACATTTAGCGTGGAATTAATTTGAAATTTTTAGGGTTTGGGGTTTAGGATATTTAGCGTGTAATTAATTTAAAAATTTTAGGGTTTGAGGTTTAATTTGAAATATCTAGGGTTAGAGTTTAGGATTTATATATGTGAAATTAGTGTTTAGGGTTTGAGCTTTTGGCTTATAAATGTAGAAACGAATAAGAGATATATATTATATGTGGAGAATTATAGCACAAAGATATGCTTGGTGCAGTGGCAAGGTTGTTGCATTTACACCTAGGAGACCTAGGTTCGAGTCCCCTAGCATGCGTGTGAGGGAAAAATTAGGACTAAATTGAAAGAATGTATAAATAACATGGACCAAATGTGTAATTTTTAAATATACCCATCAACTGCCACGTGGCAGTTCCGTCACTCCACCGTTAGGTTTTTAACGGCGGTGGTCAAAATAGGTTGATTTTATAAGTTCGGTGGTTCAAATAGGTATCCCTAATATCTTCGGTGGTCACTGGTGTAGTTTTCCTTTTTTTTATTAAACGAATATAAAAATTTGGTCGCATGTTGTATTGATTTACACCCCTGTTTGGAATACAATCACCAGCGCAGCAGTTTTCATCATTCCCGTCTCTTGGCTTTCTTTCCCTGTGCGGCTGTGCCCACGATGCCCAATGCGGTGTAATTAACAAATATTACCTTTTGCCTTGTGAAATTTTGATTTGCTTGAAAATTGATTCACCAATTGAGTTGCTCTCTTTTTAGCCTTTTGTTTTCTCAAATCAAAACTTCCAAATGGACATTGATTACGGGATGTTGATTGATGTCTTATCTGTTAATTAATTATAACCGGTTCAAATTTAGGCTTACAGCGAGAGTCCTACTCATTTCCTCCTTGCTCGCGCCTAGGTTATTGGTATTTTCACGGGTTCTTTTTGTTGGTTCATTTTTTCTCTTAATTTGAAGAACTCAAAAACAGATAAAAAAAAATAGAGTTAATTATTGATATGGTCACTAATGTTTTTCTCACCGATTTAGAAAAACAATCAGTAAGGTTATTTTAGAGAGTAATTTTTTGTCACTCAGCCATTTGTTGCCGTTAAATGTCAACAGAATGTTGATCTGAGATAATAAAAAAGGATAAATTACCTAGATAATCCCTAAACTATTACTTCACTCTTATTTGACCACCGAAATAAAAATAATTTGTATAATTTCACATTTAATCCTCCACATTTACATTTTTTATTTCTTCTCTCCTCCACCATCTTCCATATTCTTCTTCAGCTAACTTAATCTTTAATTTTCTATTATATTAATCATCAATTCACACCGTATATTATAATTCATCACCGTATATATCTATGTTTCAAATAATGTTTGTAATTTTTATTATGGTTTAGTACAAAATAATGCCTAATTTACGTGTAACAATGTTTACATAGCATATTTAAAAGGCTTAAATGAAAATATGTGCCTAAAGTATTTTTTTAACTTTAGGTGCCTAATTTTTTTTTTTGTAAAAATAGGTGCTCAAAGTCTGAACCGTTATAATTTTAGGTGTCAGACCGTTAAAGAGGTGTTAAAAAATTATCAATCAATCGATGCTTAACATGTGGCACTTTTTTTATTTTTTAAAATCAATCTAATGACAAAACTCAGAGTTTTTAATCTTTAATCAAAAAAATTTTGAAAATTTTACAAAACAGTCATCAAATCCCTAAAATTACCCAAACCCAAACCCTCAAATTGCTGCCACTTTCACCGTTGATCGTCGCCCCTGACCACACCCCTTTGGTCACCGGAGCATGACTGCCATTTCCCTCAACACGGCATAACCGAAAATGGTGAACGACGTGTCAATTGAACGTTGATTTAGCGTTCGACGTTCGGTTGCACGCCATTCACCGTTTTCAGTGACGTCGTGTTGGGGGAAATGACCGCCATGCTCTGGCAACCAAAGGGGTGTAGTGATGATCGACGGCAGAAGTAGTGACAAATTGGGGGTATGGGTAATTTTAAGGATTTGAGGATTGTTTTGTAAAATTTTGGGATTTTTTGAAAGATTAAAAATTCTAAGTTGAGGATTACAAACATTATTTGAAACATGAATATATATGGTGATGAATTACAATACACTGTGTGAATTGAGGATTAATAAAATAGAAAATTAGAGATTGAGTTAGATAAAAAAAAATAAAAAAACGTAAATGTGCATGATTAAATGTGTAATTATACAAATTGTTTTTATTTCGGTGGTCAGAATAATAGTGAAGTAATAGTTTATGGATTGTCTAGGTAATTTGTCTTTTTTCCTTGTTTCAGATCAATCACCAGTCAAAGGTTAACGACAACAAACAACTAGGTGACCAAGAGTTTATGCTCCGAAAACATAAGTGACCTTACTTGTTATTTTTCAGAATTGATGACCAACTTTGTATTAAAGAAACATAAGTGATTATCCCAGTAGTTAACCCTAAAAATAAACAATGAACCTTCTTTTTATATGTGTTTCGAATTTTAGTATAATAATATATTTGGAAGTAATTATTTATTAAATTAAATAAAAAATTAAGATCAAATTTCTAATTATAGGGTTTATTAATTTTAGTATAATAATATATTTGGAAGTAAGACCCAGAATAACAAATGCGGATCTACTTAAGGAAACAATGAGAAAAGATAGGGTTTATTAATTTTAGTATAATAATATATTTGGAAGTAATTATTTATTAAATTAAATAAAAAATTAAGATCAAATTTCTAATTATATGGTGACACATGTCATTGTATAATGGGCAAGAAAATTTATTTATATAAATTAAAATTAGAACTAAATTAATATAATACATAAGTAAGAAGGACTAGATATGTAATTATATTAATTTATTTAACTGTCATATCATCCTTTTGTCAAAAGATAACAATGAGTGGTTTGATTGAAACCATTTTAAAAGTTTAATGATTTTAATAATAAAATATATAATTGAGTGGTTAAAATAAGACCAAACCTGTAATTGGGTAGTCATGACTGATGAGTGTAGTTTACCCCTTTTTTGTATTTTTATGATGCGACAAAAAAATATCAAAATAGTTAGAGAATCAAACGACACTAATATTGTTACATCACATTTGAGTCAATTTACAATAAATAAAGTTCGACAACCAACAAAAAATCAACAATGAAAAGTTAAGGACTAGAATGATTAAACTAATAAATTTGAGGGCCATAAAGGTCATTATGTCATTTGAAAAATTAGATTAATCATAATTAATTTTTAATAATCTAAAAGTGATTAGAAGATAATATTTATTTATATATATTATCCTTTGTCAATATATATTTTATAAACAAAATAATTAAACTCGAAAATTTTAAAATAAATATCACTTATCTTTGCACTGTATCTATTTCTATTTGTTGGGTTCATAATATTCATAATTGTTAGAATAACAAAACAACTGAAATTATCATGATTTGTCTAGAAATTTTCTTTTATCGAAATTGATAACTACAAAACTACATTTTCCAAGATTTTTGAATTTAAAAAGAGTTACTAACATGAAAAACTCTATCCAATCAAACCGTGGTAACCCAAACCATAAAATTGTTTAAATTGCGTCTTATTCAATATTTTAAATGTTTATATTTTTTAACCTTTTAATAAATTAATACTTTACATACATATATATTCGAATTTAAATTTCTTAAAGATAAATATCATTTTTATATCTACCGAAATCACTCGTTAGATCCCATTATATTATATTTCCTTATTTGTCAATGTGTTAGTATTTCTAATAAAGATGAGTATGCCACGCTCGACGAGCACCGATGATCATTATTAATTCAATTTATAAAGATTTAAGATCTAAAGGGTTCACTGTATAATTATAAATTAGTTAAAAATCAAATATAAATCGATTAAAATACATTTTTAAAAAAATTAAATATAATTAGATCAAAATATCTACACTAAATCACAAAAACCTAATTTTTCCCTCTAAAATTTATTCCGCCGCCGCCGTCGGCCACTTTCGCACCGCAGCACCTCCGTGGCCGCCTTTGGCCCCAAAATCCCACCGACGTTATTTTTTCCACCCAGAAATGTGTATGTTCACTGCACTGCTGAAACATCGGTTAAACTCCTATTATCTTAAATAATTTGAAACATATTTATAAATGTGGATTCCACCCAGAAACGTGTATGTTCAGTTCACTGCATTGTTTTTGGCGGCAGAGCAGCGGCTGCTTAAATTTCAAATGAACAAAAATTAAGGTTTTGTAATTTAGGGGTAGATAGGTATTTTGGTTTATGTTTTAAAAAATAAAAAAAATGTTATATTATATTTTACTTAATTTTCCTTTTAATTTTAAGTAATTTATAATTATACGTTAAGTCCTTTAGATTTTAAATCTTTATAAATTAAATTATTAGTGCTCATCGGTGCTCGTCAAACGCTATAGAATTTTCCTTCCAATTAATGTAGTTTATTAAGCATAAATTATTTATTTATTTTTTGACAATGACAATTGGATTTTATTAATAACCATGGAAAATATCTCAAATACAAAGCATTCAAAAGTGAGAATAATGAGATTTAGTCCACCAAAATCTCAAACAAACCCAAAGATGCACAAAAAAATAAATATTTTCATAGATATTAGCATACCGATAAAGTCCTAAAGTCTTCCTACATCGGCAAACAACTATCAACTGAGTGATGATTTATCTTTCTATGAACACCGACCGAATCAAAATCAGAAACTAGCGTCGTGAAGATCTCTATAAGAGCACCAAACGACGACTAAGATATGCTGAAATCATGTCAAACGACATATGAAGCGAATCACAAAAATAAAGAAAAAACGTATCACAAAGAGAAAGAAAACACGTACCACAAAGACAGAGAAAACACATGCTACATGAACACAAATTCTTATTAAATATATAAAAAAACAAAAAATAATAAAACCAGTGATCGACAACTAGTAATAAAATTAATTGCCGATCACCTACCTATAAAGCAAAAACGAAAGAGGCTGCGTTGGGCAAAAAAAAACTAAAATAACCCCTAAAAAGTATAATTTGGGACCTGCATAATTTATTTTTAAACTTACTGAGAAGTTATAAGTACATATACATTAACAAATGATACATAAATTCAATGAACAAAAGGTCAACGAAAATACAAATAATTTTATTTATAATTAAATGAACAAGTCGTCAAAATTTCATATGAATTGTCATAACTAAAACTACATTTAAATTTAAATAAAATCGTATAAAGTCGACACATAATTGTTTGCATAATGTGACATAGCTTTAAACCTAAACTACTTTAGCTCGTGAATCATGTTCAATGGAGCATTAAATAATAGTGAAAACTACACTGGTGGTCTCCAAACTATTATTATTTTATTATTTTGGTCTTTAAACTATGTTTTTTGATAAAATCGTGCCTTCTGTTACATAGTTCTCCTGTTTTAGTTCCCAATGTTAAATAGCTAACGGTTTTGCTGACGTGACATTTTTTAAGAGGAGAGAGAAATGATTAAAAAATATTTAAAAAATATCACGTCAGCAAAACCGTTAGCTATTTAACGTCGAGGGACCAAAACAAGAGAACTATGTAACAGAAGGGACGATTTTGCCGAAAAACATAGTTTGGGGACCAAAATACAAAAATAGTAATAGTTTGGGAACCACCGGTGTAGTTTTCCCTAAATAATATGAGATGGCATATATTATAAGAATTTTGGGGTATATGGAAATGGAAGGGTTTTAGAGGTTTAAGCTTATTCGTTTCCTTTGCGATTTTCTCGCTGTGATCAAGGGCTTTATTGTCTTTCGCATATTTATTAGTATTACACTATTTATATTCTTTCTTTTTATATTCCCGCTTTCGTTTCATGTCTGTGCGCCTGAACCGAAACTCGACAACCCTATTTCTTATAGTACACGCAAGATGTTGAATCCATCGTTGCCGGTAGCGCTGAGGACCAGAAGCAGGACGGAGGCCCACTTATGGAAGGAGTATCGTGAAAACAAGCGGAGGAAAACTGAGAAGGTGGTGGTGGAGGAGGAGGAGAAGGAGACGGAGGCCCACTTATGGAAGGAGTATCGTGAAAACAAGCGGAGGAAAACTGAGAAGGTGGTGGTGGAGGAGGAGGAGGAGGAGGAGAAGGAGGAGGTGGTGGAGGTGGAGGAGCGCAAGGCCAAAACTAGACCATCTGTCGATTCTCAAGAAGTGACCGGTGAAGTCCATTTTCTGTACGAAAAACCTAGCGTTGAAATACAGCAGTGTAAACAGGATGCAGGATATGACGACGATGATGAAGAAGATGATGATGATGATGATTCAATGGAGGGTTCTGATGAGGATCTCACCTCCACAAGCGGAGAAGACAATGACGAGTCGGAGGATTTGGATTATTGCGGGGAAGAGGAGAGAGTGAAGGAGAAGAAGAAGAAGAAGAATCGTCGATGTTATTCCGGCTCGGATAACGACTTAGTTTGTTTAAACGATTCTACTACTTCCTATACCAAGTCGTCTAAGGGTAAAAAAGGGACTGCGGCCTCCTCCGAGAAACTTCACCTTCTTTCCATTTTGGCCGATTCTGTTTTGAACAATGAAGAAACTGAGAACAGCCTTCTTCCTCTCAAGTTCAATTCCGGGGTTGAGGACACAATCACTCCTCAGAATGTAGGTTTTGAAGACGACTTGGACACACTGTGGACTGAGATGCAGTTTTGCCTTGCTTCTAACGAGATTGGTTCAACTAAGCCTTCTCCGGTATGTATGTGTACCGACCATTACCACTATTCGGAAGAAATTCATATGATAAAAATTGCATCTTTGTTTATTGTTTCATGTCCACGTTCTTAAATGATTCTTATTATATGTGAAACCCTTTTGTTTTGTGTTGAAATCAAGTGAAGTCCATTGCTTTTATCTTGTATGGATATGTCTTCTCTTGAAACAAATACCAACATCGAAAGAGGACATACATTCAGCTGCACATATTTCTTTAAATGCTATAAAGTAAAGAGAAAAGAGGGCTTGAACGTTTTTAGAAAGGAATTAGGAAACCCTGAACTTAAATTTCCTTGTTCATGTGAATTTTCATTTCAACTAGTCAGCAGATTCTGCTTTTAAATGATTAAACAGATGCTTATATTGTTCACGTTGATGAGCAGGTGGAAATTGAGGATGCTGCTAATGTTTCTGAGTTTAATCCGGACAGAGCATCCCTATGTCGTGAAGGGGAGCATGAGCTTGTGCTAGATGAAGAAATTGGAATAAAATGCAAAATTTGCTCTTTTCTTGAACTGGAAATCAAATACGTTTCATCACCTTTTGTAAGTTATATATGAACCTGTATGTTTCATGCTTAATAATCTACATTGAACTTTTCATTTTGACAACGGATTTAGATCTAAACTGTTCCAATTAGAATTCTGGTCCTAGACAAACTAAATGGCAAGGAGCCTAATATGTAGACTGCAACACTTGAGGATCTTACTTAGCTTCAGATATTTGATTCTCATAACTTTGTTTTGCTTGTTGCAGATGAAACGTTCTTGTGGAAAATATGAGAGGCAACACTCTGGCATGGACCCCTCTATGTTTGACGGCCTTCAAGATCTAGACCCAGGCAGTGACAATGACATGCCTGGTTGTGATTCCTCTGCCAATATCGAAGGAACAGTATGGGAAATCATTCCAAACATAAAAAGTAAACTCCACCCCCATCAGCGTGAAGGTTTTGAATTTATGTGGAACAATATAGCAGGGGGAATATATCGTGATAAGTCTAAAAACTCATCCAGCGGCGGTGGAGGATGCATCATATCTCATGCTCCCGGGACAGGGAAAACTCTTCTGACTATCGTCTTTCTTCAGACATACTTAAAAGAGTATCCAAGCACATGGCCAGTTATTGTTGCTCCTTGTAGTATGTTGCTAACATGGAAAGACGAGTTCATTAAGTGGAAGGTTGATATTCCCTTTCACAATCTGAACAGTGAGGATTTTTCCGACAAGGAAGAGCTATATGGAATTGGAATTCCTCTTTATGAGAAACTTAAAAATGGTGTCCCACATGCAGATAAACATGTTAGGCGTTTGGTGAAACTGCTTGACTGGAAAACAAGTCGAGGCATCTTGGGCATTAGTTACGGCCTTTTCACGAAACTTGCTGGAAAAATGTCAGGGGGGAAAGGAAAATGTAAAAATTTAAATGATCAAATCAGTAAAATCCTTCTTGACCTTCCTAGGCTTTTTGTCTTTGATGAAGGACATATTCCTAGAAATGCTGATACTCTTTTGTGGAAGGCTTTGTCAAGAATTAAAACTGAACGTCGTATAATTCTGTCTGGAACTCCCTTTCAAAACAATTTCAAAGAGCTCTTCAACACACTCTGGTTAGTTAGACCAACATTTGCTGAAGGAATCAGATACAATGATAATAAAAGGCGTGGGCGCAAAGGAGACCAAGCCAAATTGAAATTTACCTCTTGGATTGGTTCTATTGAAAACGATGTTGATAGACATGACAAACTGAGGGAGGTTAGAGCTTTGATTAAGCCTTTTGTTCATGTGTATAAAGGCACAGTTCTACAGACCACGCTTCCTGGTTTGAAGCATTCTCTAGTTGTTTTACGGCCAACTGATCTTCAGAAGAAAATCCTGGAGTGTGTTGAGGAAATCCTGCAGCGTGTTGAGGAAATCCTGCAGCGTGCTAGAGAAGAGAAGAATCCTTTCAAAAGGAGAAGAAGAACAGAAAAACAAACTGCACTTGATTTAGATCGTTATGTGTCCTTGATCTCCATACATCCCTCTTTGTTGAAGCAGCTTTTGAAGCCTTTGTTAGATGAGGAAGACATTAATGAAGTTGTCAGCTCCATTGTTAGCATGAAGGAGTTGGAAAGGTTAAGACCGAAACCTGATGAAGGGGTGAAAACAAAATTCCTCATGAATCTGCTTAAGCTTAGTGAAGCCCTGGAGGAAAAGGTTATAGTTTTCAGTCAATACCTTGGACCTTTACACTTAATAATGGAGCACCTTCAAGACCATTTAAAATGGAAGGAAGGTGAGGAGATATTGTTCATGCATGGAAAATGTGAGATTAAGCAGCGACAATGCTGGATTAATGTTTTTAATGATCCCAAGAGCAAGGCAAGGGTGTTGCTTGCATCAACGAAGGCTTGCTCTGAAGGTATTAATCTTGTTGGAGGTTCAAGGCTGGTATTGCTTGATGTGACATGGAACCCATCCGTGGAACGACAAGCTATATCCCGTGCATATAGGCTAGGCCAGAAGAAGGTCGTATACGTTTACCACCTTATCTCCTCCGGGCCAATGGAGGCGTTGAAATATTGTAGACAAGCTGGCAAGGATAGGTTATCTGAGTTATTGTTCTCTTCTGGTAAAGGTGATCATTACAAACAAGTCTGTGATAGTGTAGAGGATAAAGTTTTGGAAGAGATGTTCCAGCATGAGACGGTCAAGTCAATGTTTGAAAAGATCATAAACGAGCCTAAGGATTCTGAATTTGTTGCTTTTGAGGATCTATAACAGGTATCTATGATTCTCTCTATTCCCTTGTACCAATTTCATTATATGAATTTTTTGCTGCTTTTATTTTCATTCAGTTTGCTGGCACTTGAATCCTTAGTAGCATTATATTATGTTTCAATTACTTTTTCATTTTCCCTTAGACATGACCCTCCAAATACATGTTTCGAACTTGATTATGTCGACACTTACACCCGATTACGAGTAAAATATTGGTAGTGAGACTAGCTATTTCTTCATATATATTGTTGCTGCTACTTGCTTTGCTCTATTGGAGACCGCTCTGTTAATGCTTTTTAGCTTGTAAGCCGCACAGGTAGTGTAAAACAGCCATAGACATAAAAGCTTTGTTTTACCAAGTAAAAGGCTGGTTCTTCCCATGTTTTTTTCCTTCTCAAAACCATACTTATCCCTCCAACTTTGATTAGCACTGAACGAGGTTTTGGTTGAACTTAGTGTTGGTATTGTCTGAACTTGTAGAATTTGATCAGCTTTGTGCAGATTTGCTTCCATTTTTCTCGTATCGAACCAGAAATTCATCAGTTTCAGGTTTGTTTATGAGAAATTATTGCCTTTTTGTAGGCTTTAACCGAAATGTTGATGATTGCAGGCTCTGGAAAAGGGGGAAAGATTGAAGCTCACCTTGGATCTGTGTAACATGTTTGGTGGTGTTATGGAAAGCTTGCCAAACTCTTGGGATTTGGATATTACTTGGGTCAATTTGCCTCTAGAGCATACACATTATCTTTTGTTTAATTTTTTTGTGCTACAATTTTATTACATGATTATACATTTTGTTTGCTACTTAAAGAAATTATTGCTACATTTCAAAGTATAGATTTGCTGGAATTTACCAGTTCTTGCGTGGGTGATCTTTATATATATTTTGATATCTTATACATTATTATGTAGTATTTTTATTTTTATTTTTATTATTGCTACACTAATGTAATACGAGTTAGTGGAGAACTAATAATATCTTGAAAAGTTGAAACTTATTTATATATAAAAAAATTGAACCTCGCGAGTGATTTTGATGAAACAAGTGTGTGTTTTACCGAAAGAAATTTAAGTTCGAATTATCACATAGTTTAGAGAAAATATTATTATGAAATTAAACCAAGTGTCATTATTGGGAGAATTTATAACAAGGCTCTAAATAATACTTCCCTTTAATAATAATAATAAACACTACAAATCAGTTTCATAAACGTTTATAAATGCTACAAATCAAGACGTCATTACAAAATTGTCAAAATGATGTATACCAAAAGATGATGTCATGACATTTTTTTATCAGCCATGACATTTATTGATGCTTAAATGGAAGGAAATTGTATTATTACGAGTTCAAACGTACCAACACTTTTTTCTCAGTGAAAAATATTGTACGAAATAATTACATTATAAATTTATAAAACAAATTTTCATTTCCCCCTTAATTACCCTCACAATTTCTTTCTCTCCTCCCCCTTTAAATGCAACTTGAGATATGTTAGGCTTTGTAGTATGGATCTGCCAGTAGAGCTTGGGCCAAGTACTTGTGGGCCATCTGATTATTGTTGAAGAGATGGTTGTTGTTCTCTTGTGTGCCTAACTAATTTGGTTAAGCCCGTTGGCTGAGTCCAACAGATCGGTTAAACAATAACCATTTTCTGTTAGATTTGGATTGGGCTATATTAAAGAGAAGGGTGACCCGGCCCAGGCTTCTAATTTTCGAAGCCCACATTTCTTTTTCCCTTTCTTTTCAGATATTTTCCAACTTTCCCCTTTTTTGATTTAGGGTTTCTTTCACTGTTCATCATGGTATCATTTGCTGTCTGATCCTGGTGCCGCCGCTCCGCCGTCTGTCCCTGCTCTGGCAATCGTTTCTTTGGTGCTTGTCCGTCGTCGTATGTTCATCGCTTATTCTACATGTCTTTCTTTGGTTCCCGATGGTGCGTGTTGCTGATGCCTCGTCTGGAGATGGTGAAGCAGACTCGTCGGTGCGACCCGGTGGACGTTTCTTTGCGAATAAACGGATCAACATCCTCTTGGACGAGTCGAACTTCTTGGTTTGGAAGCAACATGTGTTGCTCACGGTGCGTAGCCACCGTCTCGAAGGCTTTCTCACGGGTTCTCGGAAAGCTCCTCCGGCCAAGGTTCGTCAACCCGATGGCTCTGAGTGTGAGAATGATGAGTATGAAGACTTTCTTGCACAAGATAGTGCGATGTCGTCTTGGATTCTGTCCACCATGAGCCCTCACCTTCTGACGAACTTTGTCGGAGCTACATCAACGGCAGATATCCGGTCCCTCGTCCTCGAGTCGTTCAGCATTCAGTCCACTACGACGATTATGAGCCTTCACTTTCGACTTCGAACGATGTGCAAAGGTGATCTTACCATGAGGCAGTACATCTCTCGAATCAAGGAAATTTGTGACGCTCTTGCGTCGTGTGGCAGCCCGGTGTCCAAGGTGGAACATATAACAACCATCCTGGGTGGTCTTCCGACTGAGTACAAGCCGTTTGTGGCTGTTATCACGGCCAGTCATGATGTCTTGTCCCTTGAAAAAGTCATGACTATTTTAGTCGATGCTGAAGCCCAACAAGGTTTGTTCGATCACGAACAAGGGCCTCTTATGAGTGCTAACACTATAGCGTTGAATTCGTCTGCTTCGGCTGGAGCTACGAATGTTGGTGGTGGTGGTTCTGGTCAGCGTTCGTATCGGCAGAGTGCACCTACTGGTGGTGGTGGTTCTGGTCGTGGATTTGGTCGTGCTAGGAATCAGTTTCAGTGTAAATTGTGTGGGAAGATGGGACACTTAGTGGATAGGTGCTATCGTCGATTTGACCAGAGTTTTGCAGGGGTGTCGGCTAGTCTGTATCGATCTGATCCTTCTCCTGCAGTCAATGTGTGTTCTCTGAATGAAAATCTGGCTGAGTCAGCCTCTGCGTCTGTGTCTGGTACTGGATCTGCATCTTCATCGTGTCCTCAATGTGTTCATGTGACTACTTCACATGGCTCAGGCAGTTCTGGTGGTCAGTGGTTTGTGGACACTGGAGCCACTCACCACGTCACGACTGAAGCTTCGAATGTTCATCAGAGTGCTGACTTCTCTGGCCCAGGTAAATTGTTAGTTGGTGATGGTAAGGGGTTAGACATTCGTAAAATTGGCTCTACTTCTTTATATACCGCTTCACGAAAATTGTTATTACGTGATTTATTGTTAGTGCCACAGATTACTAAGAACCTCGTTTCGGTGTCAAAGTGTGCTAAGGACAACAACGTATTTTTTGAGTTTCATGTTGATTGATGTATTGTTCGAGATGAGAGTACTAGTGCAGAGTTGCTGTGTGGTGGTGAGAATGATGGTTTGTATGCTTTCAATACTTGTGTTCCGTCTGTGAATAATGTTCAGTCTAGCATTCGTGTCTGTAAACAAAATGAAGTTGATGTCTGGCATCGTAGGTTGGGGCATCCTGCCCATACTGTTCTTACTAAGGTCTTGCATGGTTGTAATATGACTGTTGATGCAAGTGTGAATAAAGATTTTGTTTGTTTTGCTTGTCGAAGTGGTAAAAGTCACAAATTGTCATTCTCTGATTCTGTCACTACTTATTTCGAGCCTTTTAAGCTTGTTTTTATAGATTTGTGGGGTCCTGCTTACCCGAAGTCAGATGGTTTTATGTATTATGTAGCTTTTGTAGATGCTTGTACACGACATACGTGGCTCTATTTGTTACGAACTAAGTCTCAGGCAATTCAAGCTTACAAGCAATTTGCAAGCTTGGTTCGCACTCAATTTGGTGCAGAAATCAGAGAAGCACATAGTGATTGGGGGGGAGAATATCGATCTCTGTCCACGTTGCTTACTGAGTTAGGAGTGAAGCATCGTGTTACGTGTCCTCACACGTCGGAACAGAACGACATGGTTGAACGCAAGCACCGACACCTTGTAGAGATGGCTCTTACCCTTCTAAGTCAAGCATCGTTGCCTGTTGAGTTTTGGTCTCATGCTGTCATCACAACAATCCACCTTATCAATCATTTGCTTACACGTGTCCTTGGTAACATTATCCCCTATGAAAAATTGTTTGGATGCACCCCCTGACTATGCCTTTCTTCGTGTATTTGGTTGTGTTTGCTTCCCTCACCTTAGACCCTTCCATAAGCACAAGCTTGAGTTTCGATCTGAACCCTGCACGTTCTTAGGTTATATCATGCAACATAAAGGCTATAAGTGCCTTACTTCACAAGGGAAAATTATAGTGTCGAGACATGTGATTTTTGATGAAGCTGTATTTCCGTTTGCATACACTTTAAAGGGTGCTACCTCATCGTGTTCTAATGCAGCAACAGTCAAAGGGTCTTCTTTAGTTACTGTGCCCAAACTAGTAAAATCCACCCCTTTTGCTTGTTCTCATTCTGGTGCTTCTCCTGCAGCTGCACATGGTTCTGCTAGGTCTAGCACATCAAACCACGATGTGCCTAATGGTGGTGGTGTGACTCCAAGGTCAGTGCCTTCGAATAATGCTTCAGATCAGTGTGATACTATTTTTAATCAAGACCAGGTACATGTTTCTTCTTCTCATACGAATCTTGGTCAATCTAATACTATTGATGAGGTCTATGTTCCCACTAAGTCTGGTATTGTTGTTGATGAGACTTGTGTGCCTCTTGGTTCTGGTAATAGTGTTGATGAACCTGCTTTAAATGTTGATTCTGTGCATGCTGTGAATGAACATGCTTTACATGATGATTCTTGTCATCCTGTTACTGAACCTGCTTTACATGTTGATTATGGCCATACTGTTATTGAACCTGTGTTACATGTTGATTCTGGTCTAGTTGTTAATGGCCCTGCTATACATGTTGAATCTGGTAATACTGTTAGTGAAGTTGATTTGTACTTTGATGCTGTTGAATCTAATTTGCACTCTGGTTCTGATAATACTGATGATGGATTTGGTTTGCCTTTTACCTCTGATTGTGTTGCTGATGAGTCTGACTTTCCAAGTTCCTTTGGTTTAAGTGTTCATCCTATGATAACTAGGAGTAAGCTAGGCATTTTTAAACCTAAAATTTACACAGCTAGTCTTACGTCTACTGTTGTTCCGGATACTATTGAACAAGTGTAGAACTAATGTTTTGATATAAAAATTGAAAAATGTTTTGGACTAATTTGAAAAGAATTTAAAACTTGTTTTTAAGTCCAAACAACTTGAATTTATGTTTGAGGTATTTTGAAAGGTTTTCGGCAAAGATTTTTCATGTTTTTAATAGCCAAACTTGTGTTTTCACGTTACCAGTATCGATACGGTTGTACCCGTACCGATACCATTTTGCCCTAGTTTGGCCACTGTCAAAACCCGTATCGATACAGGCCCTTGCCGTATCGATACGCATCGGGATCGTTTCGATACGCCAAGTAAGCGTACCGATCCCAGATCAACAACCCCAACGACTATTTCCCAACGACCATTCAAATATGGACCCGTACCGATACGCCTTCAAGCGTATCGATACGCCTATGCTGGCAAGAGCCCAACGGCTATTTCCTCAAGAAGGCTGTATCGATACCGTTCCACGTGTATCGATACTAGTAGCTGCAGAACAGCATTTATGAAGGGAAATAAAGTCCTCAACGGCTCCAATTCATCCCCAACGGCTAGTAACGGCTATAAACTCAGTTGGGAGTATAAAAGGGACCTCCAAGCATCAAGAGAAGACTAATGCTCATATTGTCAAACATCAAATGATCAAGAAAATGTCTTAGCACTTAAATTGTCAATTCTTGTATAGACAAACACTAGTGAGCCAAAATTGTCAAATTTGCTCAAGTGTTTTAGGTTTTGGGTGAGTGCTTCATTGTGCAAACAAACACCTATTAGAGGATTTAAGTTTGCTTTCATTTTCTCTTTGTAAAGAGGGTTTTGATCAAGGCTTTGGGTAGAAGCTTGATCGGTTGTAAGGGTTTCCTCCTAATCCTAGAAAAGGGGACGAATCAATAGTGGATTGATTGTGAAATCCTTAGTGGGGAGCTAAGGTAGTGGATGTAGACCTTGGTTAGAAGGTTGAACCACTATAAATCATTGTGTCTATTTACATTCTAGCTTCCTAAACCCTTCCACCCAAAAATCCACCTCTCCACCACTTGGTGAGCAACATTGGTTGATCGAATCGAGCTCTACATAACTCAACAACAAGCTTTGCAAATTTCAGCTTAGAATAAAGATGTGTTGGCAGAATATAATGCCTTGATGGAAAATGCCACGTGGAAACTTGTGCCATTACCTGAAGGTCGTAAAACAGTTGGATGCAAGTGGCTTTTTCGCATCAAATATAATTCAGATGGCTCGGTCTCTCGATACAAAGCACGTCTGGTCGCTAAGGGTTTTTCTCAAGTGCCGGGGCAAGACTTTGGTGATACATTCAGCCCCGTAGTTCGATTCTTCACCCTAAACATTCTGATTTCAATTACAATCTCTAGGAAGTGGAAATTGCGTCAAGTTGATGTAAACAACGTGTTTCTTAATGGAGGGTTGGAAGAACAAGTGTTTATGCAACAACCACCAGGATTTGTTGAACAAGCTACTGATGGATCAAATTTGGTTTGCCTTCTTCAAAAGGCCTTGTACGGATTGCGACAAGCTCGTAATTGGTACACAAAGTTGAGAGGTTGCCTTCTCTCTCTCGGGTTCAAAGAGTCCGCTGTCGACACTTCTTTGTTTATGTGCAGCCGTGATTCTGTTGTTACATACGTTCTAGTGTATGTAGATGATATTATCATCACTGGATCATCCGAAGATATTGTTGAAAGGATTATCCAGGAGCTTCATCAAAAGTTTTCTCTCAAGGACTTCGGTGAGCTCACTTTCTTTCTTGGTATTATTGCTTTGAAGATAGGAGATTCTTTGTTGCTTAGTCAGAATAAGTTTGTTCTAGAGCTTGTGGCTAAGGCTAAGATGTGTCAAGCTAAACCTTCACCTACACCAATGTTATCAGCTACCAAGTTGACCCAAGATGCCGGTAGTCCCTTATCCGATCCCTATATCTATCGTAGCCTTGTTGGTGCACTGTTATATGTCTGTCATACACGGCCTGACATTCCATTTAGTGTGAATCATGTTGCTCAATTTATGCACAAGCCATGTGAGGGACACCTTGATGCAGTGAAGAAAATTCTTCGATACTTAGTTGGTACGATTGACTATGATCTATTGTTCACTCCATCTAATTTGGGTGTAGGAAATATAATGGCTTTTTCTGATCCTGATTGGGGTAATGGATCTGATGATCGAAGGTCGACAACGAATTATTGTGTGTATGTTGACAATTGTTTGGTTGCGTGGAGTTCTAAGAAACAAAAATCTGTTTCAAGGTCGACATCCGAAGCTGAGTATATGAGTGTTGCTGATGTTGTTTCTGAAGTCATGTGGGTAGGCACAATGTTGCGAGATATGGGAATATGTTCTTCGTCCATTCCAGTAGTATGGTGTGACAACACAAGCGCGGTTGCAATGTCCGCTAATCCTGTGTTTCATTCTCGCTCTAAGCATGTTGAACTTGATGTTCACTTCGTTCGTGAGAAAGTTGCCGACTATAAGATTCAAGTTAATTATGTTTCGGCTGAACATCAAGTAGCTGATGGGTTAACAAAGCCTACTTTCAATCGTTTCGATGTAAAATGAGTGTTCACTCTTCTGCAGATCAGTGAAGTTGTCTTGAAACAAAGAAGGAAGCAGGGGGAATGTTAGGCTTTGTAGTATGGATCTGCCAGTAGAGCTTGGGCCAAGTACTTGTGGGCCATCTGATTATTGTCGAAGAGATGGTTGTTGTTCTCTTGTGTGCCTAACTAATTTGGTTAAGCCCGTTGGCTGAGTCCAACAGATCGGTTAAGCAATAATCGTTTTCTGTTAGACTCGGATTGGGCTATATTAAAGAGAAGGGTGACCCGACCCATGCTTCTAATTTTCGAAGCCCACATTTCTTTTTTCCTTTCTTTTTAGATATTTTCTAGCTTTCCCCTATTCTGATCTAGGGTTTCTTTCACTGTCATCAAGATATTATATACTTTTTAGAACATTAATATGGTCCAACGGTAATATTTATTATTTTTTAAATCATAAATTCATACACCCTCTACAAATAAAATAATTTGAATTTAAATATATTAAGAAAGTAATGTTTTTTGGTCATATAATATTTTTTTAGTGCAAGCAGATTAGTAACCATTAGCAATCAATTGTGACACCCTAAATACAATTTTACCATCAACACAAATGGTCACACAAACTGCTAGATTAGTTTCATGAAAAAAGTAACGTTTTAATCCTTATTTTCGTTAAAATCATAATAATTTAATAAAAAATAATGACCGAATTCAACTAACAATATGATCAACTTAATAAAATATATAAATATTAAAAACTAAATGTATCATTACACTTGTATCAAATGTTTATTTAAATTTTTTATCACTAGATAAAAGGAAATCGTACAAGATGATTTTTCATTTGTCAAAAACTCTTAATAGACCTTTGATCTAAATTTTGAACCCAACAATTCGAAATTTTGTTGATCATTCATAAAATTTTTAAATTCGTTTTTATTGTCAAATTGAGATTTTGTCCAGAAATACTTCTCAAACGATCGTTTGATTGATGAATGTAAAAACAATGTTGAACGGTCACGCAAAGCAGAAAATGGATGTTTAAAACTTAATTTTTACCTCAAAAGTTATAATTATTAATTTAAAAAAAATCTAGTTTTATCAGATGCATATTTTTCAGTCAAATACCCGTTGAAGAATTAATGCCGAATAAAGCCTAAGAAACAACAACCAACAGATTCTTCATTTCCATGTTCTTAACAGGGGGCGAAAGTTGAGGTCGATACTCGATAGGACTTTGGCTTCCTTTTAATTATAGGATAAACTACAAAATGGTCCCCTAATTATGCTCTAATTTTTTTTTTTACATTTTTTACTATTAGAAATTACAAATTAGTCTGTTGTTATTAATTATAAAATTATATACTAAAAAATATACAAATTTAAGTTAAACGTGATCAGTTTTTATTTTATTTTGACTCTTGAAATGATAATTGTGTTTTTATTTATTTATACAAACAGACTCAACTCCTTGGTTTCATTCCACTAACTATACAATTATATTTCCATTTTCATGAAAAAAATTATAATTTAATTTCAACAACTAAAAAATTTCTGGCATCAGCTCAGTTCTTCAAATTCAAGTCAAACTCATTTAAAAACCAATTTTTTAACTTTTTTTTTAGAATATGCTGGTGTGATGCAAGGGTAGCATCTGTTCAACTTTCTTTTAACTTTTTTTTTTCAAGAAAGGCACACACAACATGTAATATTGGTGGTCGATCTCGGACCCCAAGGGATGATAAACATCTACCTTCGCCACCAAGACACAAGAAGATGAGCAATTTTATAACTTTTGAAAGCTTCAGATTTGCTCAAACCGAAGGCGAAACTTTAACTGATCCTCCATCATCAAATGTCATGATCAGGAAAAAACAATTTTTAGTGAAAACCGAGGATCAAACTCATTGTTTACTTTTCTAATTACAACTTACAGTAGTTACCATTTCAATAATAAATCAATTATTAGAACCATTAAATTAATTTGAATTCAAACCTCAAAATTCTAATATTTTCTTTCATTTTCATGTGGGTTAAATGTTGAATTTGGTTAAAATACTAATTTATTAAGATTAATGGTTTATTCTTCATTTTTATTCCATTTTAAGATACATGTATTTGAACCGGCCCGTGTTATACATTTATTTTTGTGATATATTTTTCAACAAATTTTTTTTTATACATATAAAATTTCAGAATTGAAGATGATATCAAACTATAAAGTCTGTCAGTCTTTCATTACTCCTAATTTGTCTTCAACTCAACTTCCGAAAGAAAGATATCATTAATTTCAATCCGGAAATACTTGTCTGTTTTCACCCCCACCGGTTACTTCGGCGTGTCAAAGATCTAACGGTTCATCAATGTAAAGAGTCAACCATCTCCATTTTGACCAAACAAATGAGTAAGTCCAAGTAAGCCACGTCAACACTCACAAGTTGCACTGTCTTCCTCTGCTCATCACTTTAAGAGCGCTGCCTTATCCTCTTTGGTCTTTTGCAGTTTTATACCTTTCCCTCACGAATCATACACTTCAGAATCCAGATTCAATTGGGGATTAGGGTTTGTTGGATGCTTTCTGTTTTTGGTGTTTTGATCGCCCTAAACTAGAAATAAAAAGATCAATCAAAGTCCTTGCCATGGAAGGAGAACTACTAGATTGGGAGGTGCTACACAGCTCGGACTCTGACTCGAATTCTATCATGGCTAACTCGCCCGAGATGAGGCATCTTGAGAGCATCGAAGGTGATACTGAAGGGATGATAAGGTCTGATTACTTTTCTCTTGATAGTCAGAGTATGTATGCAAAGGAGGGGGATGTGAGTGAAGAAGGCTCTATCGAGTCGGATAATCCGAGTTGGATTGATCCCAAGCCGGTGACTCAGTATAGGAGGAACAATTCGGGCGATTTTTGGTCCGATTCGGGGAGTGATCGGTCAGATGATCGTAAATTAAGTGATTTGGTTGTGAAAAAAGACTTGGAGTTTGCTGAGAACGAGAAAGCCCCGGATTTGTTCCAAGGGATTGGAAAAGAGGAAGCTAGGGCTGACGAATTGGGTACATTTAAGCCTGATGGGACTAAATTTAGTGAATTCGATCAGACAAAGGAGTTGGGCTTTGGTGGGTTTGGCGATATTCAAGATCAAGATAATGATTTAGGCAAGTTCTGGCCTGATTCTGGTGGAGATGGTTTGATTTCAATGAAGTTTCAGGATATTGAGAAAGAGGCTGGCATTGAATTTAGTGACTTTATGGAAAAGGGAGCTGAGTTGGAGAATTCAGGTGAGCTTGATGATGGGAATAGCTCAACTTTGAGTTCGGAAGTAGGAGACGGTAATACAATTGGTAATGAAGGTTCAACTATTGATGAAATGAAGTTGTGTGCGAAATCAGTGAACGAGGGAGACAAAAAGAAGGTAGCTTGGTGGAAAGTTCCTTTCGAGCTCTTGAGATACTGTGTTCTCAGGGTTAGTCCTGCTTGGTCCTTCTCTGTAGCGGCGGCTGTGATGGGTTTTGTTATATTAGGACGTAGATTGTATACGATGAAGCGGAAGAGCAGTAGCTTGCAGCTAAAGGTTACCATGGATGATAAGGTCAGTTGCTGCTTATGTGTTTCTGTTATCATTTTCAGTATTATTGATCAATATTTTGAAATTGGATAATGAATTGTGTCTCATATATATTCTGTAATCAGACAATATAAGTTATTGGTTGTCCTTGCTGTTTAATGATTTAGATCTATTTTTGCTCTACGGTTCACGTTGCAATCGAATTCCATTCCCTTTTATACATGAATCTTTATGATCATTTTGTTTTGCATCATCTCTTTGAGCTTCTCCATGACTAGTTGACATCCTTTGTTTGATTGATTTGTCAGCGTTTTTACCTGCATCCTCACTAATTTCTTACTTTGGAAAAATTTGATTATTAGGTGCTTTCCCGAGTGAATCTCGTATTTTATTGATTAATAGTTCCTCATCTAAGAATTTTTATCTTCTTTTTGCCTGTGACTCCACTTGGTTCACTGTAAATAACTTCCTAAAAGAAACAATGTTACAATCAAGAGTTTGGGATGGAGCCACAGGTGATGGATGGAAAAATCAATCAAGCACATCAAATGGAGCCTGAAACCTTTAGGACTAGTTAGAGGGACCCGAATCTCTTTTTAGGGTTTCAATAAAAATTCTGATTTCTTTTATTCATATCATCTCTTTATATAGAGTTGCTTATTAAGGTAATTAATTAGATACAATAAAATAAGGAAAGTCATGCCAATCTAAATAAAGTCCTACCAAAAAAGAACTTCTAAATAGAGTCCTACCAAAAACTTATTCCATTCTTTAGAGTCCTACCAATCAACTTCTACTCAGCTTCCACAACACATTTTCTTTTGGGCTGGACGGCTTTGTCTTTTGTATTCATTTCCTCCTCCTCCTCTGTTCTGTTCCCTCTATCACTAACACAACTTTTAACTAAATGCTGAGCGTGCTGCGTGTATAATAGAAAAGCCTAATCAAGATTCGAACACCAAAGTCTCTCACCATTAAATCGGACTTAAAACTATTTCGCTGACAGCTGAATCATATCCAACGCATTATCGTCAAGATAGTACATATAATTGATATCTAAGGTAGGTTGGATTGTCAGGTATTTGTAGCATATCAAGAAAATTTTGGTTCATTCACTACTCTCAGATGATTGGTTATTAGAGAGGGAGGGATGGGTTTCCTCTGTGGACTCCAGTCTGAAATGCTATATTTGGTCACTAATAAATGTTAAGATGCTTTTATTGCAAGGTTGGGTAGTTTGGCCTTTAGATCTTGGCTTAGCTTCTGTCTAGTTTTTCATGTAAACAGAAGATAACCCTATAGAGCAAACAAAGCCAACTGAAAATGTGACATGTCCCTACAGAAAAATGACAGACCAAACAAAAACCATTCCTGCATTCCAAATATGTTACATAAAAAGTTAGGAGGCTTTAAATATTGTTGTTCCATCCATTTAAAATTTTCAGAAACACCAATTTTTTATTTTAGATCAGAGATATATTTTGTTCATCCTGATTAAAATCTTAGCCCGATTTATTTTTGAGATTAGAGATTATCATGAATTCGGGTTCTAATTACACTGTAATTAAAATATTTCCATTGCCGGGAATTGAACCCGGGTCTCCTGGGTGAAAGCCAGATATCCTAACCACTGGACGACAATGGAATGATTTTTGTATGATATAAATTTGTTTAATATTTTATATCATAATATTGTGGACTGTGCATGTATAGTTTTCATTAAATAGAAATGCTTTCACTATTTATATTGAAAACAACAATATTCTCTATCGACATGATAATGATGTTGGATCAGTTTGAAACTTAATGTGCACAATGAGTACAATTATATTGGTAAATTCAATGGTCAGTTTTGTTAACATATTCATGTATAAAAGTTTTGAAAGTAGGTAAAATTAATTTAAGTTTTACACTATTAGTACAAATGGACAAATGAATTGTTTACTGCCTGGTACACATCTAACATTTTGTTCTTTCTTCGAGTTGTACTTGCAGAAGGTGTCTCAGTTCATGACTCGTGCAGCTCGACTCAACGAGGCTTTTTCAGTTGTAAGACGTGTCCCAATTACACGGCCTTCACTGCCCGCTACCACTGGAGTGAATCCATGGCCTGTCATGAGTTTGAGATGAAGGTGATACTGTAAAAAAGAAAAAAGACAAGGAGTGTGCTCACAAGGTAAAGCCATAATATTATGTTTGCTTTGTTCTGTTGATGTAAGGATGGTTATTTTCAGTTTACCCTTTTCTTTATGTATGTATTTATGTAAGGGTTCTGAATTGATCAATATGTAAAGACTTGAGAGTGTAATTTGTTTCAGTCCCCTTTATGTTGTAAACCCTTGAACCAATTATCATGTTATACAAGTAAATCTTTGTGTTTGTAGTTCATTAGTTGGGATTAATCGGGTATAGGTGGGTCGGGGTCGGGCAGCCCAACCCCGTCCCATGACCATCCCTAAAAAGGAGGATATTACTATTTAGGGGTATTTGGAGATGTGGGGTGTAGATTAAATCTGCAATTTGTTTGTCCATACTTGACAGACAATAACTCAAACTGATTTGAATCAACAATAGCGGAATGCTTCACACTGTTCTCATGCTCACTGCTGTACACAATTTATAAATGAAATTAAACAAAGATCACTGATGACATTATAAAACTAGGCACCAGCTGAACTCAATAAAAGTTCTATTCACACCAGGATAAGGAAACAAAAGTTCTGAATATTTTTCGCTTGCTATTTTATCAACCACCGCAGACTGTGAGGGCGTGTGATTTTGAGGACATCTTCCCAGTGGTACTTTACGGACTGTGCAGATTTCGGAGATGATCAACCACATCATAGGAAAAACTAAGCCTTTGATAATCAGCACGGTGAAGGAGATTTCCTTGAACTTGTACATAATCTCTAGGCTTAGGATCAATCTTTTTGGTTGAACAGCAGTGACGAACACGGATCCGATGATTCCTTGTCTCCATCGTATACCTGCCATGAACTTTGACCACCAATATAGCTTCCTTGTCTCTGTCATCTTCACACCACCAGTTTTGTGGAAAACCATTGACAAACTCTTCCCGAGTGTGGAATGCCTCGAGATGAATTGATACCTCCGCTACATGATCTGGTTTAATTATGCCAGCAGCTGGAGTAACCTGGGCCAAAAATCACAAATATGTCAGCCCCAAAGACCAACAAGCAGATTAATCCAGACAATGAACACTTTTTGCAGGAAATTACTAAATTTGTAATCATGTCTGGCCATATTATACATTACAAGATGGACATGAATTTGAGGTTTTACAAACAGAATCGATGCCTAAGCATGAACATTTTCATAACTTCAAAAGAAAGGCCCCTTTAAACAGATGGTAAGACACATCAGATCGAAAAGTTAGATGCACCTTAAACACCAGAGAAAAACAATAATCCACCTAAAACAAGAAAACCTACCTGAAGCCATCGTGGAAGGCCAAAGGAACCTCTTGGATGATGATATGATGCCTGCCCATCATCCTTGATTGTAGATTCACCTTGACAGACTATTTCAAACAAAGCAACGCATTCGTTGCATTTATTTGTGATGCGCAAAATTGTTGTGTCCTGGTTTTGGAGGAGTATATTGTTAGTGCTGACAATTGTTTCTGGAATTTTGCATAATTCTTGAAGCTTGCATCTGACTTCCTCATTTGATCGCACTATATCTCCAAATTCTTGTCTCCTTACTGACTCGTCAATGTGAGCAATTTCAACAGAAAATATGCAGATTACAGGCTTGTGATCACTGTCTGTCACATCCATGCAAGACTCGTACCTATCCAAGAGTATCAGGATATATTCAAGATAATTATAAATAATATGAAGAGATGATAAGAGATTGCAGTCTGCCCCCAAAAAACAAAAGCTGCAAGTTCAAATGGGTAAATACTAACCAACTTACCCGATTTTCCAAGAAAAGAATAGAGGGAGGGGGGGGGGGGGGGGGAGAAAACCATTAGTCTGCCATGAGCATTTCAAACACAACCCTAAAAAACTCAATATCTAAATCTGCGACTTTTCAATTTGTTCTAAATCCATCTCTCCATTGACATGTCGACGTTGTTAGCAAACGTATAGAATTCCCCATGAGACTATTTTTTGATTAAATAGAGCTCTTTTACATTCTAAAGACAAATGTCAAGACTCGAACCCATACAAGATGGGACACAACATCAATATCCGGACCATTCAGCCAATTACTGGATCTCCCTCATGAGACACTTCAGTGGTTATAATTCTGACAATGAGTTGACAGGATATATGGATTTGAACCAAATTCAAAAAGATGTGAATAAATGATTCAGTCAGTTTAGATCTCACATAGAACACGAAGAATTGATAGATGGTGCAATTCACTCCTGGCATTCAAATATCTAGATCCGAAAATAATCGCGTGAATCTTTTTGAAAAAGTTAATAAGCACCAGGACTGTTGAAGCATTGCCCTCAACAGAAAGGATCACAACAAATTATGAGGTGAATCAGAGCATACAATTATTTTAAAGATATTAAATAACCCTAAACATCGCCAAAATAGAAATCAATAGAACTTACTGTGATACTGAAGATACAACAGGACACTCTAAACTGCATTCAGATCCCAAAGTTCGTCGGCTATCACGGTATAAGATTCTGTCACACCAGGCAGGAATGCGTTTCTTTTCACCAGAATCGTAACCTTTAAAATAAGCATTACAAATGTACTTTTAGCAAATCAAATACATTAAATTTCCTAGGAATAATAATAATAAAACCTTATGAATCATAAAATGCACAGCATCAGCCGATGGAAAGAAACAAACACTAATAGACTGATATTAAGCTTAGAAACAAAATGAGGAACTCATAAGGTACCTGATAAACCAGCTACATGTTTATCAAATTTGTACGTGGGAGCAAAAGTAATAACTGCTTCCCGCATTCCCTGGAAAACATTTCCAGCTTCCATCTCTGCTCGGAGTTGATCTCTTTCTCTAAGCCAATCAAAGCTTCTTTGAGATATAAAATCTCTTGCTTCATCATATGACACATCATCAAGCCGATAATTAAAATCACCAAGAAATACAACCATGTCTGCCTCAGATAATTCAGGCATTCCTTCAACAGACTGGGCACCCATAGCCTGTATAAGAATCAACTCTCACACACTAACCAGAAAAGAAGAATAATTTAGAAGGCAAATGAAACAAAACCATAGCATATACATACATTAGCTCCACGAGCCATTTGAACAGCCGAAGAAGCACCAGCTGCAATAGAAAGGACCAATGGCAAGCTAGATCTATAAACAGGCCAAAATAAATATATCGAGCAGGCAAGCGTGCAACAGAATAACAGGTACAACACCATACCAGCACCAGCATTGAAGAGATTAGATGGTCGACTAAATGACATTGTACGATACACATGGTCAAAATCAGCATTTCGACGACCGACAGCGTCCAAATGAGCAGCAAAGTGACAATTAACAAAGCAAAAAATCCTGTCATACACTCTTAGTCTTATACCAACAGCTCCCTGGGTGAACATTCAAATGTATATCATTATTAAACGGAAACCTATCAATTGCTAAAGTTATCATTTCTACTCAAACTTTATTTCACAAGTAAAAAACAATGTATTCTCTTTCTTATGACTTTTTATAGCCAATCACTGGCAAACTAAATATCCACGGAGTTCTGTATAACTCTTTTAATGATTCTAATCAATCGTGTTTATGAATTTAGGAACTACACGAAATAGCAAAACAAAACTGGTACAAAGTTCTTCTCATACGCAATTCTAATCTATTGTCCCGACCTTAATCTAAGAATCACTAGAATACTAAGGAAAAACCATTTTCCCGTTTCCACTTTCCACATTAACTCAGTTTAATATTGGGACTGGAGAATTTCTTTCACTAAAACTTTAATGTTAAAGTGCATGATCATTTCTAATAGAAGAAAATATACTTGCACATGATGTATGAGATTATGTTTATTTATTGATATCTACATTATATAGAACCAAATTATTTAGACATAAGATTGTGAGTATACATTAATTATTCAACTATTTATTAACATCTCGGTTACATATTACCAAGTTGCTTGCATATCATGCCTATTTAAGGAAGAACAATACCTTGTTACCAATCGCACGCCCAAAGCCACATGGGACTGCAGCAGCATCGATATCCCCAACATGTGGTTTAAGATTATCCTTAACCCTAAAACATAAACTCAACTATTAAATATGAAAAAGGTCAAGGAAACAAACACTAATAAAATATGAAAGGAGACTTGTGTAAATGGCTACGAAAAAGGAAAGAGATCCATAACTTAGACTAATCCTAGCATATTAGACAGAAGGTTTCTTATGGATTCAAAATCATTTCATCAGCAAGCTTGAATAACTTTTCTATTTATTTTTAAAAAATGAAAATTCTTAGGAACCAATAATTTTTCCTATTGTCTTTTAATAAAAAAAATCTCTACTTGGCAAGTACATAGAATAGAATGATCTAAGTGCTCCCTTAGAAGCCTAATCTGCAAATATTTCAAAACAGATCCTTTAATAACAATGCATGCATGAGCATTGGAGTCTAATCCATCACTAAAACTGCACAATCTCTTTACCACTCTCTTTCCTCATTGATTTGAAAAAGAAATCAATTAACAGACAGCATTGGTGAAAGATTATTCATATAAACAGGATTACCACAGTTTTGAATAAAGGAATACCATCATTGTGATGAAACAGCAATTAATTCAAAACCGAAATTTTAGAAAAGAATGGATCTGAATCAAAACAATATTCTTCTTAGAATTTTATCAATGAAGAAGCAATATTTCATAGAATCTTCTCGAGGAAGAATCTCAAAAACAGCCCTTTTAAGATTTTTCTCGAGGAAAAGTACAAAACAGCAAATTTTCTTATCGCAAAAGAAAATGAGAATACAAAAGTGAGATATCCTTGCACTAGAGTTTTAATATATGGGTTTGAACACAAATCCTTTAGTTTTAGAATAAAACTTATTTCTAATAGAGTTGCTGTTTCTTCACACGAAACAAAATTAAGAAATTAGAATAAAAGAAGTTATAGCAATCCTGGAATATCTTTCAGGCGGCTTGCAAGAAACAAGTCATATGAACAAATGGTCCTATAAATTCAACAAGTAGTCGAATATCATGTCATGAAGTACACTCACCAAACAGCAATAAGCATGCCTGCTAACTGCCTAGATCCAACACGTTCAAATCTTCGCTGATGCGATTGCTTTCTCATCACACCCTGTGACTTTCTTTCCATCATATCATGCAATGTATCATCTATCATATCCAACCACCACTGTCCAATAGCACTCCCGTCAAGTCCCACCTGTGGTAAACAGGAGATGATAGAAAATGATTAAAAATAAAGGGTTGAAAAACATAATTTGTATACAAACTCATCGCATACAGCACAATAATTAGCCCTTCATTTTCAGCATGAAGCTTCAATAATAGATTGATAGTTATGGTTAAAATACTAGGCCTCTCTAGGGAAGATTCTAATCCTTCTTTTCTATAATATTTATATTCATTCCTGTTCTCCTTCTTGGTCATAGTTCCTTCTAGGAAAGGTACATTACAAACACCCAGACTGACCTAATTATACGTACAGATTAGGTTGATAGGGAAAACTACTGCAGGCTATATAGGAAGGCAAAAATTAAATCTGCATCATTCCAGCTGATATTAACCAAGTTATAGGTCATCTGTCAACTTTGGTATTTTCTACCCCATTTCAAAAGATAGCAATTGATTTCAGCATAAAATGGTCAGTTAACCGTCAGCCATCTCTCTGAATGGAAAAGTCACTGGATACAAGGGTTTTCCTAGAAAAGGTAAAATAAGAAACACAAGTTGCTCAGATATCTAGTTCTTTCTTTTTCCTATATTTCTTAATCCTCTTCCTTATAAGCTCCAGTTTCTGTTTCAACTATTAGATCCTTGGCTTGTTTAAGCAAATGACAACGATGAAGCATGAAACTTGTCCCTAACCCTATGTTTGAGTTGATGTTAGATAGGGGGGAAGGAAAGAAAGGGAAGGAATTTGGATTGAATTTTCAGTTTAAGGGAAAGGATGATCCAACATATAACTAATCGTTTTAAGATATAACATATCAATTCAGGGGCAAAGCTAGGGAAAGGAAAGTGAAAACATATTTTAAGATATAAAATATCAACTTTATCCTCATTTTCTTTTATAAATCATTTTATGAAAAGGTTATGATCGTCAAAACAGACTATAATTTATCATTTCCTTTCCTTTCCACAGTTTAGCCAAACAAAAATTGTTAAAATAACTTTCCTTTACTAATTGTGTAATTTTTTTGATACACGTGTTGTGTAAAAAAAACTACACAAGCCTTCATATTTACTCTTAAAAATAAAATTTAAATCTCTAACCCTAAAACCTAAATTCTAACCATAAACCCCTAAACTAAACCCCTAACCCCTAAAACAAAGAGGATTGTGTAGTTTTAGACTACACAACATGTGTATTGAATAATTTGTTATCTTTCCTTTCTTTAACCTCCCCTCTTTTACTTCACTTTCCTTTCTTTTCCTTTATTACTGTTAATCTGGACATAGTGTAATGTCAGGAAATATGCGCATAAATTAGAGATTCTATGTATATTTAGATAGGATTCTGCAGATCCTTGTTAGTAGTTACAATCCCTAACTTTAAGAGATTTTAAGTTTCCTAGATTAGTCTCTTTCCTAGCTTAAAAGTTACCTAAGTTAAGGACATAAGCTGTATATAAGAATGTAACCTCTTGTATAGAAATTAAGAGAGTTTTTCCAGTGAATTTCTTCACGTTTAACATGGTATCAGAGCTTTGTTAATCCTTTTCTGAGTTTTGTCAGTCTCGATTATTCCCTTAAAAATCCTTCCTTTGAGTGTTCAGTGAAGAGTCACTGTTAACCTAGCAAAACTATGGTTGAGGGAGGCGATGTAAGCAGTACTGAGACTGTGCAAGGAGTCACAGTGAGTAGAAGGAGCCATTCGAGTCAAATAAGTGACTTGCAAAGCATACAGGCAACCTACAGGTTGAATGCCCAAGAACAGCCCTTTGAGTTCAACAGGGAAGAGATAGAGAAACTGAAACGTTTACTTGGATCTCTGGAAAAACCTTCCTCTTCAGGTACATGTAGTCTGCCCAGCCTGTCCAAAATGATTCTGGATCTGTCCAAAATGATTCTGAATCTGCCCAGCCTGCCCAATCCCAGCCTGATCTTACTCAATCTCTTTGTGAATTTGATCCTCAGCCTTTTTTTGACCAACAACAACCTGAACCCACCACACCTAAGACTGGAATTCAAGATATTGCTAGTCCTCTACAAACTTACTCGAGGAAAAGGAGACCAGTGCATGCTCAATCATCACCCTTGTCTCCTCCACAAACTGAGGTAATTACTGCACCTATCTTTGATTCAAATAATATTGAGAATATTAATCCTGATTCTGATCATAGGGATTTTGAATTTCCTATTGCAATTAGAAAAGGGAAAAGAACTTGTACCACAAAAAACCCTCTTTATTTGTTCATATCCTACAGAAACTTGTCTCCCAACCATAAAGCCTTCCTTACTAGCCTCAATTCCATTGCCATTCCTAAAAATGTATCCGAGGCTTTAGAAAATGAGAATTGGAAGAGTGCTATGGAAGTTGAAATGGAAGCACTGGAAAAGAACAAAACGTGGGACTTGGTGAAGCTGCCAGAAGGAAAGAAAACAGTGGGTTGTAGATGGATATTCACAGTGAAGTACAAATCAGATGGCTCCTTGGAGAGATATAAAGCACGGTTGGTGGCTAAAGGGTATTCCCAAACCTATGGGATAGATTACCTTGAAACTTTTGCCCCTGTTGCAAAGATGAATACTGTAAGGATCTTGTTGTCATTGGCTGCCAATCAAGGATGGAGATTACAGCAGTATGACATCAAGAAGGTCTTTTTGCATGGAGATCTTGAAGAGGAAGTTTACATGGACATTCCTCCTGGATTTAGTCCAAACTGTGGACAAACAGTTTGCAAATTGAAAAAGGCCTTGTACGGGCTAAAACAATCCCCAAGAGCCTGGTTTGGCAGGTTTACCAAGGTGATGTTGAAGCTAGGTTACAGACAAAGTCAGGGTGATCATACTTTATTTGTAAAACATTCCTCAGGGGGAGTTGCTACCCTAATAGTCTATGTAGATGACATCATAGTCACAGGGGATGACTCGAAAGAAATTGACAACTTAAAGAGGTGTTTGATCAAGGAGTTTGAAGTCAAAGATCTTGGAAGACTAAAATACTTCCTTGGAATTGAAGTTGCATATTCACAGCAAGGAATCTTCATATCTCAACAGAAATATACTCTAGATTTGCTGACAGAAACTGGCAAACTAGGGTGCAGACCAGCCGAGACACCAATAGAGGTTAATCACAAACTTGGAGATGCAACAAATGATGCAATAGTGGACAGAGGCTCATATCAGAGACTTGTGGGAAGGCTGATCTATTTATCACACACTAGGCCAGACATTGCCTATGCAGTTGGGGTTGTGAGCCAATTCATGCATAATCCTAAAGAATCACATTTGAGAGCAGTGACTCAGATTTTACAGTACCTAAAGGGCACACCAGGAAGAGGAGTTTTATTTAAAAAGGGAGAAAATCTGACATTGGAAGCCTATACTGATGCAGATTATGCAGGGTCCTTGGTTGATAGAAGATCAACATCAGGCTACTGTACATTTCTGGGAGGAAACTTAGTAACCTGGAGAAGCAAAAAACAAAATGTTGTGGCCAGGTCTAGTGCAGAAGCCGAGTTTAGAGCCATGGCACTTGGGATTTGCGAATTATTGTGGCTGAAGATTATCTTAGAAGATTTAAAGGTCAAGTGGGAAGGTCCAATGAAACTATATTGTGACAATAAATCAGCAATTAATATTGCTCATAATCCAGTTCAACATGACAGGACAAAGCATGTTGAAGTGGATAGACACTTCATAAAAGAAAAACTTGACAGTGGCCTAATTTGTACTCCCTATGTATCAACTGGAGATCAAGTTGCAGATATTCTTACCAAGGGGCTACCTGGGAAGATTTTTCAGAGGTTAACTAGCAAGCTGAAAATGGAGGACATCCATTCCCCAGCTTGAGGGGGAGTGTCAGGAAATATGCGCATAAATTAGAGATTCTATGTATATTTAGATAGGATTCTGCAGATCCTTGTTAGTAGTTACAATCCCTAACTTTAAGAGATTTTAAGTTTCCTAGATTAGTCTCTTTCCTAGCTTAAAAGTTACCTAAGTTAAGGACATAAGCTGTATATAAGAATGTAACCTCTTGTATAGAAATTAAGAGAGTTTTTCCAGTGAATTTCTTCACGTTTAACATGTAAATACCCCCACCCTCCTTTTCATTCTCACAAGTCTGTGCAATGATTTTTAATTACCCTTGAACCTAACATGCACTTTTCCTATTTATTACTAGTAACATAAGACAGATGCACTCCAACTAACAAAATCTATATAGTCCAATTGGTCTGTGAAACATTTTGTCTGACTGAAACCCAGACATTTCAACCCTTGCATGATTGTGTTATGATATGAAACAGCATTTATTTAACATGTGTTGCAGACCCAAACAGACCACGTTCTACCGAAATAAATTAAGCACCCGCTCTTTGTTTCTGAAAAATTAAACTCTACAATCATAATGCTAACATTAATGCATTGCAAACCACGATGAAGAAGATATCTTACAGATTCTCTCACTGCAGACATTGCAAGAAAACCTGCACCCATTTCAACTTCTTGCAATCCAATAACAATAATTCCAACATCTGAAACAGCAGAATGTAGCCAAGACTCAAGCGAGCTCTTAGATGCTCGCCCCTGCCCAACATTCCATGTACCGGTTAATATAGTTAAATTTTCTATCCTCGTATATAGAAATCCTTTTGCAGTCAATTCTGAATACAATATGCCATCAAGAGTTCCAGGGGATGTGATACTCCATCCACGTATCCCACCGTGCTTAGCCAGGGTGTAAATATAACCAGCACCAATGGCCATCTTCAGTACCGAACTGCTGTGAGCAACCCATTCTCCAAGCATATTACCATCGAGGTCTAGGGCATGGACTATACCACTTGCATAACCAGCCCATATTTTTGATCCAAAACTGCATAAGCATAGAACAGCAGAAGGATGAGGCTGAATATCTTGAATACGATTTCCATTTCCATCCCACTGGATAAGCAAGCCATTTGCACAACCAACCCATATCATCCCATCAATAGTTATAGTGAGTGCTTCAATCCTCCGGCTATCATCAAGAAATCCCCCTTTTGCTGCAACTCGGCGAACAGCATCAGCTGCTCCCATGATAGCATTACGGGACTGCTGAAAGAAACCAAAGGAACTTTGTGCCTTTTCCTTCTTTGAACTTGCAACAATCTTCATCTTTATATCATCTTCCATAGCAAAATCTGGAACTAATGACAAATCTGCTCTATTTTCTATTTGACCATCAATGTTGAAAACTTTGAGCAACTCCCTCGTCCGAGCATCCCTGAGATTTTACAATTCTATGAAAACCCAACAAAAGAAACAGAAAAGGAGACAAAAAATAGAAGTATAAAACTCAGTTACAAGAGCAGTGTAAGATCAGATTATTTAAATTCAAATGAGAAACCAAAATAAAGAAAAGTGACTAGAAATTCCAATTGCACAAGGAGTTAACTAAGATCCACATTCTTGTTTTTGCAACCTCGAATAACAAAAAAACACACACATGTACATTAAGAATTCCTAGATCCTCCTAGCCTAGAAACAGGGACAGCATATAGCCAACATTTGGGGTACAAACTGGATTGATCTATTAATTATAATTTCAAAAACCATCCCATATTTGGACAGAAAATGACAAGTTTTAACAACTTTACATGTATTAGTAAAGCTTTTCATGTCACATTTTTCACAAAAACGAGACAATTATCTCCTTATTTGCCACAGTTGTGACATTTGATTTCATTACAAATCTTAAATGGCAATGGCCGTTTTGTCCTTGGCATTAACTTCTGACACTTTTAAGTGGTAAGGGGGGGTGAGGATGGCTTTGTTGAAATATTTAAAAACAGGTTAAAGTGAGCAGAAGAACAGCGTATTAGCATGAAATACAAAATCATTGTACCAGATCTAGAAATAAAGGGGTCGAAGATCTATATAGCTTATTATTTATCAAAGAAGAATCAAACATATAACAAAATAACTTTGTTAACTTTAAGAGTGCAGATTTCATGGTCTAGACATACCACAATGCAAAGGAAAGATAACCAGAACTCCATACTTTAGCTCGAATATTATCAGACAAAAGGCACTTGATATCTGAATTTAATATAGAACTGAAGCCATTTACAGCGATTTGACTCCTAAGATCAACAAATGATCTCCCTATTAACAAAGAAGCCTTATGCCGTTCTTCCATTGTCACAGTGAGTGCATTTTGAATACCTTCCCATGGCCAAATCCTGATATTACCCCCTTCTGAACCAGACCACAAATCCCCTGAATCAAAGTAAAACAAAAACAAAAATTACAGCAGATAAGATCAAGTCAAAAGATATCATCACTCTTACCACTGGAAGCAGGCATGCAACTGTAACAGGAAACCAGAAATAGTTCTCAAAGGGACATTTTGTTCTTCTTGACATGTATATTTTAGGGATGGATTTTAATTTTAAGAATGAACAGTTTATAAAGGATGAATTTCCTGAAACGAAATTCTTGATATTTGCAGGGAAAGCGTTTGCTCCTTTGCTTTTCAGAATTAAAATTGGAAAAGGGTGATGGTAATTAAAACTTCCAAAATCAAAAAATAAGCTAATGTATTCTTAATCAACCTCCCATCAAAATATCATGTTGCGCATTGAATAGAGGTTACATTTGAAGGTTCTCATTTTTATATTTATTACAAGTAATCTATTAATTTTTGTAAATGTTTATGGCAGTGGATCCAAATTAGTAGGAACAAAAACTAAAACCATAGCAAAACAGTAGTAGAGAAAAAGCAAAAGGATTAACAGACCGTAACAAGTGAAAACCATGGACAGCACTGGGCCACGATGAGCCTGCCAACACCACCCTTCCTTAAATCCACCACCACTCTCACAATCCATCTTCCACCCTCTGATCTTCCCATCCCTATGCCCACTCCAAACCACTCCATTCCCTTCATCCCCCACCATACAAATCACCGCTGCATTGCCGTTCCCGTTCGATGATATCACCGATGATTCCCTAAACGGCGCCGCCGCTTCCTCCTCACCTTCCTCGTACAAATCTTTCAATTCCCAAACCCTAACCGCCCCGCTCTCGCTGCCCGCCCAAAGTTGCCGGTCAGTGCAGGCGATCGTTTTCAGAAAGCGACCGAATTGGGTCTCCCTGAGGGGGTGCGGTCGAACCTCGAGGTGGGGAGGGCGATTAGGGTGGAGGGGTTTGCGATCAGGCAGCGCGAAAATGCCTTGGCCGCCGCCTTTAGCGACAAACTCGGGCAGTGAGGACTTATGACGAGAAGATTGTTGCGGTAGAAGATTGCGGTCAAGAAATTGGATCATGTAGTCAAGGCGTCGGTTGGTGGAGTGGAGGGAAGGGTAGGGCGACTGCGAATCGTCGTCGTCGGAGGAGGCGTAACGGTCGAAGATTCTGGGACTGCGATCGGGGACGTTGTCGTTTGGGTCCATGTCGGAATTCATGCAATGCTAGAACCTTGTAGATCATGTACGAATAAAATCAGGAGGAAATTTGACTTTGGGGAGACATTTAGTTAGTTAATCACGCTTTCAGGCAGACTCGGACAAGACCGCGGCAAGTCGGCAACTAGAATTATACTAGTGTTTTTCTTCGGATAACTTACACTAAACAAAACAAAACAAACGAGAGTTAAAAAAATATATTCAATTGCAGCACACCTCCTCAAAGTATTGCTCTCATTTTAAATTAAACTTCTAACTTTTAAAAATTTCAATTTCACCCTAAATTATAGCTCATTTTAATATGGCCGTAAACGAACTGAACGTTCAGTGAACTGTTCGTGAACGTTCGTCGAGAAGTTCATTTATTTATTAAACAAACGAATATGAACAATATTTTATGTTTGTTTAATTAAATGAACAAACACGAACAAAGAGTTTGTTTGTTTATTTAGGTTTGTAAACGTCCGGTAATTCGTTCGTTTAAAACTATTCACACATGTCCGTTTATATTTATTATTTTTCGTAACAAAAGGATTATATTTTAAAAAATAAAAAACATATATTAAAAATATGAAATAAAAAAATTTAAACAATACTTAATGTTCGTTTGCTATTTTAACGAACAAACATGAACAAAAAATTATGTTCGTTTAGTTGTTCGTGTTCGTTCATTTGTTCGGTTAAAAATAAACGAACAAATATGAACATACCCTCATTCGTGTTCGTTCAGTTCGTTTACAACTTACATTTTAAATTAATTTTTAAATTTTTAAACTCTCCAATTTCGTCCCAGACTACGGATATAAGCTAACCACACCCACTATTAATAAAATCATTAAAAATTACTAATTTTCATGCACTAATATGCATAATCCAATAATTTTACCGGTTTAGGCGTTTAGCATCAACCGACATCGTGACACTAATATCCATTACATTTTGTAATAAAACATATAATAGATATATGAATCTAGAATAATGCAGGTGATTAGAAACACATTTGATTTTATCACAAATGCGAATGACAACTAATACATTGACACGAAATATTTAAATTAATCACACCACCATATAAGCATAGATCATCCCTTTCGGCAAAAGAGTCCAAAATATAAAATTAACATATCATTCCAAACAATAATGAATTGTTCACTCACTTCGCCTATTATTAGGGATGTTTAAAAATATCCGATATGATCGGTATAATTGACGTTAATTTAATTTGAAAATATGAATAGTTGATCTAATTTTTATTTTCAGATCAAATATTTAATCTATTTTTTTATTTTTCAAATCAAATACGGGTCACAAAATATAAAATTTCGGATTATTCGAAAATTCAAAATATCCAAAATATTAATTTTTTATAGATATAAATCTTGCTATATTTAGTAATTTAATGCTTTGTTATATTCGCAAATTGAAAAAAATAAAATTTTTCATATTGTTATATTTGACAATTTGCTAAATTTTGTATTCAAAAATCCAAAATTTTCATAGATACGAGTGTCAGATTTTAAAAAAATACTTAATTCAAATAACTAAATATCCGATCCAAGTATCAAATCCGAATATCCATTTTTTTCAGATCGAATACAGATCGCTATTTTATCAATCCAAAATTTTCGATATCCGAAAATAAACACCCCTACCTATTATGATGATGATGAATTTGTATTATACGACAACAATCACCATACTAGCACTACGCACGTCTTAAATTTTAGGAACTCTTCATACACGAGAATAACATTACACGAAGAATTTGAATGCAACGTGCCAATAACACATAATATAGTAACCAATTTCTGTATCCGACTTTTAGAATTGAATAAATCTAATCGAATCCGGCTGAGCAAAACCAAAAATTGAGATCTATACTTCTCGTTCAACAGGAATTCCACATTCTAGAGGATTAAGCAAAAATATGATTTAACCGGATAAAAGTCGCATATCTGGAGCTAATTTGCTAAATTTAAAGATTTGAAAAGCGTATCATTTTTCAAAAATACCCACCATAAGCAGAGGGGCAATTCTCCTGGTTAATTCTCTGTTCAGTGTCCACCTAGGCCAGCTTCTTCTCTGAACTAGCAGCAGCCGCGCGTTGGCGTTTCCTCCAAGCTGGGATTTTACCAGGGAAAGCCCATCTTAACAACCTCTCCCACGAATAGCAGCTCAGAAACATTAATAGAGCCCACAGCAACAGCTTATCCCTCAATCCCGCTGGTAAAGGAACCAAGCTAAGCCAATCATTCAAGTCCCTAAATAGATCAGATGTTATGACCACAAAGAAACCGGATGCAGCTCCAAGCGCGTACAAGAACGGTTTGTTTTCGGGGATGCTTTGGTTGAAAGGATGACCCATATAGTTCACAGCAAACGTTGCTACCTGAAGCATCATACTCACCATGTATGAAACCGTGTTCACTAGATTAGGGTGAAACTCAGACTCTGGCTCAATGCATTCCTCAGGCATGTGTTTCTCAGCCTCTTTCACAGAAGAAATCAAGAACAGCAGGTGTATTGCAAACTGTCCCATGAGAGAAAGGAAGACATAGGAGCAGAAAATATTTGGGTGGGGCCGTTGAGCCGAAAGGGTGGGCATCGGGCGAGCATGTGAGATGAACAGGAAAAAAGCAGCTGTAAATACACCACTAATCGTTGCCTGGACATCACCCAGCTTGACGCCATCCAAGTACATCACACTTAAAACATAAGCTGTAGCAAGGCAGTTGAGGCCGAGTATCTTGAACATCTGAAGGGTAGTCACAAGGGTGCTGCGTCCTTGACGGATTATGTCAGTGGTTGGGGCAACTGATGCATGCTTTGCTGTAAATGGTGATGCCATCGAGGCATCCCCCAGTTTGACAATAGGAGCTGAGCGACCATCACCCTCCTCATTCAGCTCATCCATCATCTTCTTCAGCTTCTGCCGTTGCTTCTCCGCAGCAGTAAGATGCCGATTACTGGCTGCAAGGTTGCTAGACTCTGATCTGGTGGCAACTTTTCCTTTTGAAGATGCTTCTGAACTACCTGCTGCTTCTATAGTAGGCTTAGATTTCTTTGATTTCAATGACTTCGAGCTTTCATCTTTAGATGTTCCCGATGAAGAGCTTTCACTTTTAGTTGGAGGCACTGCGTTCAATAGAGCAACACCTACATGAGCCTGAACAAAAGGTAGGGTGTTAGAAACTGGTAAGAAGACAATTCATAAGAAAATACAGATACAAAATGGTAATATGACAAGGTAAAGCTATATAAACCTAACATGCGTTTACAATAAATACTAGAAAAATTTTGGAACTTCAATTCATCTTCATCGGGAGTTTGGGACCCCATAGAGAAAGATAAAAGATACAGATCCACCTTGTAACCAAAACAACTGACTGATCAAATTAATCCTACAAGGTATCCAGAGATGTTAATCGGAAAAACAACTGTCTGAGACAGCTCATAGAGCAGATCCTATCAACTAGTTCAGGCTTAATTGAGTTGACCCCTGTATAGTGGTTTTTTTTGGGTTAATGGGTAGATTAACAACTGAAAGCAATTGATACACGGTGCTAAATATAGAAGTAAAATAAGTTCACAAACCTAAAAGGCCTTAAACATAATGGCTGCACACTAAACATGTTAAAACATAACCTGCTTAAGAGACAAATTAAGAAACCAACTAAAACTCCTCGGGTAAAATATTACCTGCTTAAGAGCTCCAACATCATTGGTCCCATCACCACACATTAAAGTCAACCTTCCCACTGTCTTGAAAGTGGTCATGATAAGTTCTTTCTGCTCTGGAGCAACTCTTGCAAAAACCTACAATTACATTGTGGTGTCAATAACTTATAGACAAAGTGATGCAGAAAACCAATAACAAATAGATGGTAGAGTTGCAACCTTAACAAAAGGAATGACTCGTAAAATAGCAGAAGTTTGTTGTAACATTTCAATGCAGTCACCTCCAATACAAAGATCATGAGTCTCAGACAAAGCTTCAACCTCGTTCTCACTGATATCAGGTAAAATCCTTTGATCAGTCAACTAGAAGAATGAAAGGTGGAGTTCAACACACCTAATCAGCAAATCAATATGACTATTCTAGAAAAGAAAAAGTATGATCAAAACAAGATATACAGCCCCAAAAAAGAATCAAGATTTATGCTGAGCAAGTTTAGCAGAATTTAAACCCAATAAAAGCCTAGAGGGGAATTATATCAGAAAAAAGCGTTGATAGTAACCAGAGAAAGATAACCTGTAGGGAATCCTCTCCGTCTCATCTGGTGATACCCATTCGTAAACTTTACTGTTCTTCACTGCACCAAGAATCAATGCTGGTTTTGACACAATATGAACTTGGCCAGCAACATGGCAAGCTGTCAAGGCTTGATCACCAGTAATCATCACCTAAAATTAAGAAAAAAAATGTTTTCAGAGAAACACAAAGTTCATTATTCATTTCATTATTAAGAATTAAGTTCACCTAAAATTATTTTTTCTTTGCTCTGATCTAGAAATTCACCACTTAGAGAAGGAAGGAGAGATAGTAATGCATACAGAGCACACTTGCAAGTATTTTCCACTAGCCCTAAATACCTCACAGTGATATGTTACACCAATGGAACAAAGTATTTTCCATTATCAAAGGAAAACATGATTATAGGAAAGAACAAATGTGACATGGAAAACAGGAAGGGCATGGCAAAAATAAAGTTAATTGGCAAGTTTTGGTGATTATTAGAGAAAATGAGAAACAAGCCAAGTTTTATGATCTGGCACAATTTCTTTTCTAAGGTATACACACATGTATTAATCATTGATTTCATTATTAAGATACTTAAGAAGCTAATTCTTTTTTCCCTTTTTGCATACATGCACTTTGATACAAATTGGCAACCGAATCTTATACCGTGGTAAAAGGGATCTAAATGTTGATGAGGCATTATTGATACGAAACGATAAGGATCTAAAGATTTCATCTTCCTACAAATTTTTTAACCTAGCAAACAAGAAAAGAGAAACCTTTTCCCTATGGCAAAGTGACTTAAATGATATAAAAAATCCATAACATGTTCGCATTCCAGCAAATACTTCTTACAAACTCTGAAACCTCAGCCAAAAATCAGCAAGCCACTTAAATGTTACATGCATGCATGAACAAATGAACTTGTCTTGACACCAAACTTTTTAAAAAAATCAAATAACAAATTGACTTGAATGATTTAAAAAATCCAAGACATGATTGCATTCCAGTATAAACATCTTACAAACTCTGCAACCTCAAACCAAAAATCTAATAAACAGGTAGCTTAAATGTTGCATATCTGGAGGTAAAAATGAACTTGTGTGGGCACAAAAGTTCTCAAGAAATCCTATAGCAAAGTGATTTAAATGATCGCAATAAGAGAATTTTCAAGATTTACAATTTGTCAAATCAATCACTTTTCTTTTCCGCTTTAAAAACAACACAACAACCTGTAGGAATATATGTCAAGAAGACAACGCCACTTACCAAATCATGCGAAGAATTCTTTAATTCAGATAGAATAGTGGAGGAGTCTGATCTAATAGGGCAGTTAAATACCTGAAAATTAAGTTTTGAGAAGGTGGTGAAAAAAGGTAACTAATATCAATATTTGATCTAAACAGGGCAAACATGTCCAGTAAACGAACCAAAAAAAAAGCTGTACAAATATGAAAGAATTCATTGCTTAATGCTTACTGCAAAACCAGCAAATGTGAGGCCAGACTCTACAGTATCTCTCTCCATGCTTCTAGCTTCACCAACCTACAGGAGACATGGCACAAATTAAAAGACATAACACGTGTGATCAGAAGGTGGTACAAATTTACAAGTAAAAGAAAGAAGTTAAAACTGCTGATCTTTATGGTCCGTTGTGCATTTTAAGAAACTTATTATCTTTCATAATATATTGATAAGCTTCACTGTTTCCTACTTCTGGTTTTATCCTCAGGAAGAGGGTGTCCAAACTCTTTAACACTTTTCATGAGCAAGTTCTCTTATCTAGATTTGAGAGTATCCAATAAAGTCCTTGCGTGTAAAAATGAGAGAACCAATCCCAAGTAAAAACTAGTTTCACCTAATCTAAAACTTATTAAAGAAGCGATGCAAGATTTTGGAACCAGAGTGAGCCCATGGCCAAGTAACAAAAGTGGTTAGGACTTGGGAGTATAACTATATCCCATAAGGAAATTAGTCACTTGGGTTAAAACTGAATTATAGATAAGTTCTCATTAAAAAAAAAAAAGACAAGTTCATGAAGTTCAAGTTTTCAAAAAAAATCTAACAAATTGACATTAAGAAAATTTAGATTGTGTGTTTTACTTGTTTCAGATGAAATGTCAGGCCTTTCGGTTTGAAAGAAGAGGCATCCAGCAATCAGTTAAAATCTAATTGAAACAATATTATGAGATTCACAGCTACTGCACAACATCTTATTTTGCTTGAGAAAAGGAAACATAAAAAATAATAAGAACAAAGGCTGGGGGCATGTTCAATGTAGAATCCATATAAAACTTACTGTCATATCTGGAAGAGACTTGTAAGCAAGGGCAAGCACACGAGACCCTTGTCGTGTATATTTCTTGTAGGTTTCAACATATATAGGAGGCAAATCAGTGAGTCTATCTTGGATAGTCTCAGGTGCACCCTACAAACATAAGTGGACGGTATTGAGAAAAAATATTAAATATTTTCTTCTTTCTAATTGGGCATAGAAATGTTTGCGATGGTTTTATTGCATTTCAAGAATCCATAACACCTAAAATTCAGCACTATGAACAGAGTATGGTTGGCAAGAAGCTGATAGCAAAACAATAGATCTTTAGAACAATTAAAAAGAAAAAAAAAAGATAATAGCTAACAGACCTTGACAAAAGCAAAAAACTCCTCCTGGACACGAACAACAACTGCCATTCGTTTCAAGTGCGATGCAAAATGGTGCCTCTGCACAATCTGCACAGGATTGCCGTTTCCTCTGAAATGCATAAGATATAAGAGAATAGTGTTAGACCATAACTTCATAAAGAAACAGGCTTCTAAAATAATGTGTAATTAAAATAAAAAAATGCAGCAAAACAACATAGTCATGTAGTGCATGAAACACAAACAGGCAATATACTGTAATTGCACTCGAATGAAAGGCTGGTTTTGTTTATATATTAACATCTAAACGTATATTCTAAACAATATTGATCAGAATTCATCAGTCCACTCCAAAAAATTAACAGACAAATGCAGGTTCCAAATATTGAACTTGTTTTTAAGGAGTTCTGGACCACTGAATCAATAACCCAGCAGATTAGATAAAACTTAACATACATAAAATTACATGCATAAAACCGAGCTACTAAAATCTGTCAGTGCTAACTGTATCAACAGACTTATCCGTCTATGCAGATACTTACTATCTAGGAATCCACCATCCATTCTCAGCTACTATTTATAGAAAAAAGAAGTATTTATATGTTGTATGGGTTAATTTTCATATTTTTTTCTTCCAAAAAAGGAGGTCTGAAACCAAGGTTTTCTTGTCTATCAGATGACTTTGTTGGTTATACTGAGCTTTCCTTCTAACTTATGATCTGTTTCTTCTTGATGATTCTTTTTACCATCTCTCTGTTTAACTTCCGGACCACATTTACTTCACACTAAGAATTTGTTGCAAATTTAAGCAACAGTTAACCTGCACTCCACTTAAACATAGTACCCTAGTCCCCGAAAGTCCTGAACACATTACACTGCAAAGCACTAGCTTATATTAGGATATTTCCCCTAATTCTTAATTAGGAAAAACAATTACAAGCCAACTTTTTTAACCAAATGATGATCTATTTAACTAGAACCTTTTTTCTAGTCTAGAAACAAGAACTGCAATTACTATCATTACAGTTCCAGTAGGCCAAGCCTACAACTGAAAAATGTACTTTTTGTTACTGTATGAGATGGGGGTCAATTAAATCAGCACAAAGTATCTGCAAACAGAATCTTCGCAGCATTAACAAAAAGAAGGATGTGTAAGGCCTGCAATGGAAGTTCAGGCAATTTTTAGGATGAAATTTTGTCCTTCCGTTGTCAGAATTTTCAGGAATCTCTTTCTTCCCCTAGAAGGGGGGCAAGGGGCAATACACTACTTAAACTTGTGTGAAGTATGAAGAGAATGAGGAATGCATGAAAAGGCACCAACAGTTAGAAGCCAGGTCAAAATATAAGAGTAGAAATGGAAGTGCAAACATATGAATCAATAATAGAAGCAAAATTGACTACTGAGAAGCAGATTACCTTTTTGGAATAGCCTTCTCATCAGATTTATAACTCCAATCGATTCCTTTTAGTGCAGCCTTCTCAAGAGGATCACCAACCTACAAGCATTTGCAGAACTAAAAGTAACTTACAATTGAAAAATACACATAACTTTAACCAAAATCCTAAATAGTAATAGATGACATAAAGGAGAATCCAACAAGACTTGGAATACTCTGCTTTCCAGTTAGCATTCCACAAACTAAATAACCTCTTTGTAAAGATGGAAAAAACTCCCTCCATAAGTTAAAAAAGCTAAACACTAATTAGACATTTGACAAGAAATATACTAGTGTATTATAATCTCTAATCATAACATAAGTGCTTAATAAATTCACGTACCAGCTTGTTGTCTACAAACACCAAGGCATGACAAGAAGCCAGAATCTCAACTGTGCGGGAAGGAACATTAGTCATATCAGATTCTAATTCTGAATTGTCGTTTAACCCAACGACTCCAGAGAACTCCTAGAAAAGCGCAATGAATTCATCAAATGAGAATAAAACATTATAGAAAACCACTTGCTCTGTTAGTAGCATACCATATCATCTGAAGTCAATGTTCCAGTTTTATCGAAACAACATATGTCAACCTGTGGAAAAAAAACAGCAGGGAGCACTGAAATCAATATTATGCATCAATGACTACAAAATCTAGCCAAAAACAAGGAATAGGAGAAGTGCAAGAAAAGAATATATAGCCTGTAACCATGGATGATAAAGCTACAAGCTATCTTCTTTAACTATTTCATGCAAAATTGCCAGACCTTTATCCCAGATAAAGAATAGATCACACAAACCTTTCCGGCAAATGGGATTCGAAAAGGCTCTGTACAAAATATTCCACGTCGTGCAAGGGCAATTAAAGATGTATTAACAGCTATTGATAATTCCATCGGTAGCTCTGGGGGAATCACAGAAGTAATAATAAGCGAACAACTAAGGAAGAGCTTGTATTTGCTCCGTGTAGGATCTTCCAGCCCCTACATGTAAAAATGGCATTATTGTCATATACCTGCCAAACATGTAAGCCTGATAGTGTTTCCACTACCTCATGAAGAATAAATTTACCTTTTTAAGTACATAACCAGCAGCAATTATTGCAAATACAACAAGAAATAAGATAAAGAAGCCACTTTCCCAGCTGTTAGCAGTAACCTACAGCACATAATTGAAAATAAACTACTGAAAAATAAATACGAGATGGATATAAATAAACCAAAAACTTAAACTATAATTGAGAAAGAACTGATAAGAAATTACCCTTTCTGTAGAAAACAAAATTGTCCTCATAAGCTTTCCTTGACTTGTTTCAAACCCAGTGCGCAGAACTACAGCCAAGCAACCACCATCCGGAGTTCTCAGAGGGAAGCTCTGGCTCCAATTAGAAATATATAAATATAAATGGAAGAAATAAACATGAGATGCGTTAATAACTAAATTTTGGTAGAACCTACCTTATCAGCTGTGTGCTGCAGTATTTTAGTCCCACCAAACAAAATATGATTCTTGTCACGCTTGGTAGATAGCTTCTCCTCAATACCCTTGCCTGCTATAGAAACCTAGGGAAAAGATTTTACCTCATATAAACTGTTACTGTTGAAATGTTACTGAACAAGATTTTCTCTAGTCAGCTTCTATGAGAGAATTAATTTGGAAAACAATCCCTTATGAAGTGTAACATATATACAAACCAAATTGATCTAAAATAAAATCAAAAGCTATAGGGAAAGAATTTAAAGGCAAAAGCAGAAGTAGGCATAGAAAATACAAAACTTTCAAGTCAAACTTGTAAGATTGCAATACTAACCATAAAGAGAAATATAGTTAGTTCTACGACAGAAACTTTATATTCAATGATTGAACTCCCACAACAAAGATTTTACCCAACTAAACATCAAATACCAGATGCCTAAGGGATCAACGTTGAATATTAAAAGAGGAAACAAGAAAGGAATTAAGAAGAAGAGATCCACCTTCCATTGGGGAGTAGACTCGCCCGTGAGAATGGCTTCATTCACAATAACACTTCCAGATAGTATAAGCATGTCTGCTGGAACAGATTTATCTTCTTCATTTAGACCAGATGGCCGACCAATGGAGACAACATCACCAGGCAATAGATCTGTTCCAGATAGTTTCACCCACCTGCAACTCCCAAGGTTTGAATGATAAATATAAAACTCTGAAAAAGCTTAAAAATAGTAGTAGTAGTAGTAGTAGTAGTGGTAATAACAAAATCACACACACGCTATACGAAACAATGAGCTGATGTTTACAGAAACATACTTCCCACACCGATGCACCATTAGAGTCTGGCTGTCCACTCTAACACGTCTTAACTCACTTAAAGTCTTCAACCGACTTTTTGCCATCGTTGACTCAAACATGAACAACATGAATAAGGTGAACAAACTGTAATACCAATACTCATCGAGACACCAAAGACCAACACAGAAGACCTACAAAAAAACAAGATAAAAATGCCACAAAAATGAAACTCGGTCATCAAGGAAAAAATACTCAACATGTTAAAGACATTCTAAACAAGGGGAAAACCTGAAAGACAAAAAAGGGCTCCATGCAATGCTCTTTCATTAATTTCTGAAAAGTAGGTTGTGGATATTCAAATCTGCATTATATAAACACATCCATGTGAACATGAAACACTTGTATAATTATAAAATATTAGAACATAACCCAGATTGTCATATTCTACAAATGTAGTCCAGTAATCATAAGTTCACAATTGATACGCCCGAAGAATCATATAAAATTGAAGGGGGGAAAGAATTGTGCTCTGTAAATTAAATTAGGTAATAATAAAAACAAAACTGAAACATTGGAGCAGGGGAATATTGACACTCCAAAGAATCCAACAGCAAAACCATTAATCCATTGCTAAGTGCAGTAGGCTACTATCAAAAGGTTACTTGAAATAGTCATATATATCCAACTCAAGTCAAATCAAAACAAAAGGCTAAAGTGAAAGTTATTATGATAGCTACATACACATTGCGTCCCCATTTTTCAGTTGCAGCAAGAACTTTAGCATCAGAGCCATGGCCGGTACATTTTAGGTAATAGCCAAATGTTTCCTTGGTGGGATATGGAAGCTTGCAAAAGGTATCCTCCTCCTTAGAATAGATGAAGCACTGCTTCCTGAAATCAAAGTGAATCTCCTCTACATCTTTCGCAGATGAAGAACTTGCTACCTATGCAATTAATCAAAAAATGTAAGAACCCAAAGTAGAGGGGAAGGACGGGCAAATTAGGAGCACCGGAAGCAAAACCTGAACCGCACAATTCATATGAATTAAGAGAGTTGAAAAGGGAAGAAAGACTTCAGATCCAAATAAAGGGGGGGGGAGTAGAGGGGCAAGCAGGGAGGCAATAATTAAATCACACAGATTACACAAACAAAATTCCCAAAAGGAAAAACTTATAATGCAAAACCAATTATAGCATAAATATTTATATAAAACTAAAATTTTGCATTTGGTTCTGCATAAAAGAGGAAACCACATACTACTGTTACTACTAATAATACTAATACAACAATTTTCCCATTGAAATGACAATTTGCTTTTCAACTTGCATAATAACAAATAAAAAACAAGAAACAAAAGTAAACTAGACAATACCTGCATAATTAAAATGAAAACAGATAAATAAATAAGAGAGAGAAAAGGAGAAACTTGCCTGCTTACGAATATGAAGTGGCACTACCTCTTTTGAACCACAAAACTTCGCCGGAGTAATTTTGCAGACATCAGCATCGCGAATATTATTAACCTGCTCACACCATTGTATTCAAAAATTCAAAAACTAAATAAGTAAATCAATAGTAGACTTGTACCAGACCGGAATTGCAATAGAGTCTTCATTACCTTGCTATATTGAACAAAGCACTTGAAATCCACGGACCAAGCCGTGAAAAGCAAGACCAATATGTGAGTGACAACAAGACCGCCAAAGACAATGGCTGCATCAACGAAATCTATGCTAGGAACTACCATAGTTAACCAAAGGAAATAGAGCACAGCGAAAGGCCAAACGTCTAATCGCCATGCTGTGTGTTTCTTTCTAAACAAATCGACTTTGTCCACTACTTTCCCACCAACATGGAACCTTGACATCTCAAATCCACCGCCCTGTTTGTTCACCGATAAAGTGGGTGCAATGACTGGAGGGGAAAACAAAGGATTAGAAAGTGAAGAAAACTGATCGATTTGGGAGTCATTAAAGTGATTGTAAATCCGAACACTCGATTGAAGGAAAATTGATATGAAGGAATTCGTAAATTTACCTGAGACAGAGAGATCTGGAACCCTAAAATCAAAACGAATTAAAGTTGAAATGAGACCGGAAAAGGGAAAGAAAGACTACCGCTTTGGAACAAATATAATATAAAGTTAAAATGAATCAATCAGTCTAAATTAAATTGAGGTAAAATGCTTAAATGACCACTTAATTATAAGGTTTGTTTTAATGCGACTATTATACTTTTAATTGTGTTAGTTTGACCACATAATTATTTAAGTGGTATCAATTAAGCCACCTACCGTTAAAATCTAACGGAGACAATTAATAAAAATGTATATAATTATACGTTTAGTTCTCATTATTTATACATCATATTAATTTGATCCTATTTAAGTCGTTAAATGATTAATTTATTGAAATTAACGAAGACCAAATGTATAATTATATAAATTTTTGTTAACTATCATCTCACCTCTTCATTAGATTTTAACGATAAGTGGCTTGATTGACATCGCTTAAATATTTACGTGGTCTAACTGACACAATTGAAATATTTTAATCATATTAAAGCTATCCATAATTAAGTGGTAATTTAAATAGTTTGTCATTAAATTTTTTAAAATAAAGTAAATGATAAAAAACGAACATATTAAGCATGTAATAATTTAACACTTAATTTTTTTTAAGGATAATTTTTCTATACACAAGCGCTTGTGGAAACTTTTTTACACAAGCGCCTTAATTTTAGGGGTTAGAGACTTCATTTAGGGTTTAAAATTTAGGGGTATAAGTGTAGTAGTTTTGAATTTAGAGATTGTTGATAGAATTTTGGGTTTAGGGTTAAAATTTAGGGTTTATAGGTTAAAACCTAAATCCCCACCCATATTACCCTAAAACTAAACCTTAACCCTAAACCCTAAATTCTAACCCTAATTCATAAATTTTAAACATGAACCCTAAATTCTAAACCTTTACACTAAAACCCCTAAACTCTAAACCCTAAACACTAACCCTAAACCCTATAATTGAGGCGCTTGTGAAAATAAAAACTTTCCACCGCCAGTGTATAAGATATTAATCTTTTTTTAATATAACACTTGTAAATGACAATATTCCAACCATCCGAATTTTTTTCCAAGATTTATGAGAAAAGAATCACGCCCGAGAATTAGTCGATTGATGATCCTTCATCAATCAGCACTCATATATTGTGCGTCTATACATATTATATTATACATAGTTTAAATATTGGTCAACTGCACATTTAATAATATAAAGTAGGTGAACTTAACTAGGGGTGGGAATTGTCGGGTACTCGGTTCATATTTTTTTATTTTTTTTATTTTAAAATTAAAAAAATCATATGTTAAACACAAAAATATTTAAAAAAATTAAACTTAAAACTTAAAAGAATATAATACAAACATAAAAAATATAGGGATTTAAACTTAATTTTAGAGTGAAAATATTAAGAAACATAAAATAAAAATATAATTTTAAATATAAAAAATATATATTAAATTTTATCGGGTCGGGTCGGGTACCCGGTAAGGGAAAACTCTCGGCCCGTGTCCCGGAAATTTGCCGGGACGGGTAATTTTTTCCGGGAATTACCCGGTATTTTTGTTTCGGGTAGTCGAGTTTTCGGGTCGAGTCAATCGGGTCGGATATTTTCTACCACCCCTAAACTTAACCAGTGTTCTGGTAGAAAAGCGGGCGATAATTATCCTAGTAGATATGTGTTCAAATTGCTCTGTCTACAAAGTGTGTATATTGTCAAAGAGTTAAGAATATCTATAAACATTTAATTGACCTTTTTTAACACCTATAGACCATTCAAAATAATAATATAAAGTAGGCATAAAGTCAAAAATAACCCCAACAATTGACTTTTTTATCACTTTAATTTATATTTTTTTTGTTCAGACAAACACTTAATATTTTATTTTCGTTCGAAGTTCACTTTCGATGGATGCAAAACTGTCGGTTAACTAACGGTCAACACAATTTGATGATGTGGCATTAATTTTTTTTAAATAATTAATTAATTTTATTATATTATTTTTTTACCAATCAAATGATGATATGTGGCATTATCTTATAATTATTGGTTCAAGAAATAAAAGTTAATAACATTGTAAATGCCAAGAATTGATCTCGGGCCTATGGAGGAAAGGCACAACAGCTTACAACTAAGCCGACTAATATATTAAGGGTGCGTTTGGTTCACGGAATATATAATTACTTCTGGGAATGAGATTCCCGGAATATAACATTACCTTGGGAATTTTACATTACCTTGTTTGGTTTATTTGGCAGGAATATAAGGTTACTGTATTTGGTTGAAGAAATATAAGATTACTTAAAAGTAAAATTTACCAAATTATCCATGTGTTATATTTTCTTTCTAACATGTTAAACTTTCAATATTAAGTTAAAAATATTTACATAAAAAGTCATATAACTATTTTTGTTATACTATCTAAAATTTGTAAAAATTATATATTTATCATATCATTAATATAACTATTAGATTTAAAAATTAAAAATATATTTTTTTATATTTTCATATCTTCGTTACTCTCTATTAACATAATTTTGTGAATTTTCAAATGTTAAACTTTTAACATGTTCAAATTTTTAATTTTTTTTATTTCTTATGATAGATTGTCAAATAAATTAAAATAAATAATAAAATAAATTTAAAAATTATTAAACAGTAATAAAAATTTTAGATCATAAATTTAGCCTACTAAAATGTTTTATAATACGATAAACATCTTATAAATCAAAGAATAAAATTAAAAACATCAGATACTAACTTATTAATTCTTAAGCAAATATGCAGCCCACCATATAACCTATAATCATCATAAATATAATATTAATAAAAATACATTAAATACTAAAACAATATTTAAATAAGTGTAACGCCATTTAAATATTAAATTAATATTGTGTAAAAATATTTAATTAATTTACACCACAAATAATTAATCATCTAATTAAAAATCAAATAAAGGATCTATATGAACAAAATTCATTAACTTAAGGATAATATAGTCCATATGGGTGGGAATTAACAAATACCTAAGAAATTGGTGGGAATGACATTCCCACCATTTAAGGGGAAAAGTGGCACTATTGGGAAAAGATTATTACCCTATAGAGGGAATGCTCTCAAACCAAACATGGGAATGTTATTCCGGAAAAGATTATTACCTTTGGTAATAATCTTTTCCATGAACCAAACGCCCCCTAAGAGTAATCTTCACCAGTGGTCCCTTTCGTTTAGGGTGTGTTCTATTTTGGTCATCAGAATTTAAAAAAGATTATTCTGGTCACTTACGTTTAGAATGTTTCTATTTTGGTCCATTGGCCGTTAGTCTCCGTTACTTAAAAAAATTAGTTTCTAATTTAACCCCCAAACTTTTAAAATTTTATTTTTCACCATCTTCCCCAAAAATTATAAAACTATACCCCAGAAAATCAATTCAAAACCTTAACCTCTACCTCCCCTCCCCTATAAAAACTAAATCCGAAAGCCTGCAATTTTACTATGTTTCTCATTTGGAACTCGATTAGTTGTTGAATTCTCATTTTTCAATGTTCATGCTTTAGTGGAGAAGGTGAGAATCGACTTAAAAACAAGGATTTCTGGTTCCAGCCAAACTGTGACCACAACGTTGATTCTGGTGAACCAGACAAATCTCATGGCTAAAAACCAACCGAACAAAGTGGAGGAGAAAAAAGAGAGATCAGTTTTTAAAGTAAAAACCAATCGAATCTTTGGTACTAACATGATCAAGACCCAACAGGTGAACTCAACTCGGATCCGAGGTGATGTTCTTGAGGGGTGAAAAGCTGAGAAGGAAGCAATAACTCATAGTTGTGTAGGTCAACAATCATCATTAAATGAAACTGGAAAGCTGTTCAGTTTAAAGTGGACACTGAAAAAAGAAACATGTGAGTAGTTTGATGATTTGCTATAATGGATGTCGCTGGCTCGACAAGCTACAATTATTACCTGATCTATCAAACATGAACACTGAGAAAGAAAGAAAAAAAAGGGAGAGAAGTAAATAGAGCCTGTGGGGAGAGGATCCTGCGGGACATTATAACTGATGTATTAAGGAATGAAAATATGCAACTTGGGTTCCTTCTAGCTTCTAGGGGATTAAAAAAACATAATAAAAAAACAAGACAAATCGTGGGAGGAAAGACTTATATAATGCTGTTTTTTGTGTATTATATTATATGTTGGTTCTTGCAGCAGGTAGGACTTCAGACTTGTCAAATTCTGCAAACTCACCTCACCTGCCATTTGTTAAGAGAAGTTAGCATAGTTTGTTCGGTTCTTTTCTTCCTCCTATATTGTTCTTTGAACGATAAATCTCTCTTTTCTCAATATTTCTGCGTCTTGAAGGTGTTTGCTGAAATGGGAAAGAAGGGAGAAGAAAGAGAGATGGGTTTGTTCATTGATGGGTTAATTTGTATAGCTTAAATATAAATGTTAGTAAACTTAAATCAAGTAACTAGTCTAGTATAGTTGGTTCATGTGTATGCCTTATGTGTTGGTGCTCTTGGGTTCAAGTCCTAGCAATACTAAATGCATTTTTAAGTATTTTGGGGTTTTTTTTTTCTCCAAGTAATAGGATAGTGACACGTGTCACGACATGATTGGGTGAATAAAATTAAATAAAAATAATATAAGAGGAGAGAGAAATGATTGAAAAAATATTTAAAAATGTCACGTCAGCAAAACCGTTAGCTATTTAACGTCGGGGACCAAAACAAGAGAACTATATAACAGAAGGGACGAGTTTGCCGAAAAACATAGTTTGGGGACCAAAACAGGAGAACGATGATAGTTAGGGGACCATCGGTGTAGTTTTCTCTTTTTATTTTTGCGCAGCAGTTTCTTCTTCATTTGATTCCTTAGCCAGGGGCTGACAACTAGTTTTAGTATTGGTTGTCGACCATCGGGTTCATTAAATTTTTGTTTTTTATATTTTAAATAAAAATTTTTTGTCATTATGGCATGTGTTTTTTCTGTCTTTGTGTTACGCTTTCTTTGTTTTTGTAGTTCGTTTCATCGGTCATTTTTACATGATTTCAACCTACCTTAGCGATCGTTGGGTGCTCGTACAGAGATCTTCACAATGATAGCTTCTGATTTTAATTTTATCGGTGGTCATAGAAAGGTAGATCACCACTCAGTTTATTGTTGTTTGCCGATGTAATCAGACCTAGGTAGCAAAGCAATCTGCCTGATAGTTTGGTTCGCTCACCACTCTTTTTTTACACTGTAAAACCTCCCGCTTGGATAGTGTGGAACCCGATATCTTCAACCGATTTACTTTCCAAGTGGTAGAGAAGATGTAATTTTAGGTGATTGTGGTGGAAGCAAAAGAAATGAATAAAAGACAATGAATTTAGAGTGGTTTAAGCTTCTAACAAACTCTACATCCACTACCTTAGCTCCTCCACCAAAGATTTCAACCAATTCACTAAGAACTAAGAATTCTTCCTCTTTTCTAGGATTATAAGAAAACCGTTACAAACCGATCAAAGTTTTTTACCCAATGCTTAATCAAACACTCTTACAAAGAGAATTCAAAACAAACAAAATCCCTTTCACTAGGTGTATGTTTTCACTCTTAAACACTCACTCAAATCATAATACACTTGAGCATACATTTACAATTAAACTCACAAGTGGTGTCTATACAAGAAATTTGACAAATTTAGCTCTAAGACGTTTCTTGATTATATGATTGTTGACTTGTAGATCATTAGTTGTTTCCATATCGATACACGGAGTACCCATATCGATACGACCTATTTGGGAAAGAGTCGTTGAACCTGGGAAAATGAAGGTGTATTGATACACTTAAAGTGTATCGATAGGGTGTATGGATACACTTGAAGGTGTATCGGTACGGTCTTGTTTGGAAATAGCCGTGGGGGAGTTTGACACATAGGAATATCAAAACGCTAAGAGGCGTATCAGTACATTTGACCACCGTATCTATACGGTCTTGCCTGTATCGATACGAGTTTTGACAGAAGAAAAGTTACTTTAGCTAAAACCCTAAGGTGTATTGATATAGGTATATAGTGTATCGATACGGTCTTTGAGAAAACTCCGGTTTAGCTATTTAAAAACGTTTTGAATTTTTTTAGAGCCTTTTGAAAACCCATCAAACATATTTTCAAGTTGTTTGGACTTAAAATTACTTATTGAAATCTTTTTAATTTAGTCCAAAACTATGTTTTAACTATTATATCAAAACAAAAATCCTAACAGATAGAGATAAAGAGATTCATGGAGGCTTTTGTATTTTTTCAGTATGATAATTTCTATGAAAATATTTACTTTTCTTTGCACTTTTAGGCTTTGTATGAGATTTTGGTAGACTAGTCTCATTATTCTCCATTCCGAATGCATTGTATTTGAGATATCTTTATAGTTATTAATAAAATCTAATTGTCATTGTCAAAAATAATACAACCAATAAATGTTGGATGCATTAGTAAAACACATTATTAATTTTGGTCAAATTTAAACATCGGTTATTAGACATGAATATACCATTCACGTTGTTGTGACATCTCACCATGTTATTTTATTTTTAATTGTTAGCATTTTCCCTCTTTGCCACATTTATTTTAAAAAAAACAAATTTCAGAATATAAATAATATAAAAAAATTCATTTCTTGGAATTTTTACATGTAGCAATATGATAATATTACTTGTCATTTCTTGAAATTTTTAAATTTTATTTTTTTAAAAAATATCTAAAAACGGGAAAAAGATTTAATTTTTTTTCTCAAAAATTATGGAATATTATACAAAGTATTTTAAAAATATAAAAAAATTTATTTCGAAATTTATTTAAATATAATAATTTTTCAAAATATCAAAATATTTAAAAAATAAATAAAAGTTTAAATATTGTTATCGAAGTATAAAAAGTATTTTGAAAAAAAAATAAAAACAATAAAAGTTCTTTTGATTTTTTTATAATTTTATAATAATAGTTTTTAATATTTTTATTTTGTTAAAAATATTTTAATATTTTGAAAAAAAATATTTATTATTTATAAATAAATTTCTAAATTTTAAAAAAATATATTTTTATAATTTTAAAATAAAATGTAAAAAAATTAGAATTTTTATTTTTTTTTTAGAATTTATTTTTCTTTTTTTATTTATTTTTAAAAATTTAAAATTTAAAAATTCCTTAAAATGATAAGTAACATTATCATGTTGTGACAGGTGTTAAATATTTTTTAAAAAAACGTTAAAGTTAACGGTCAACGTTGGTCAAAAGGCCAAATTGATTTTTTTTTCCTCTTAAATTTGAAGGCTTAATTGAATGCAAAAAAAAAAAAGGACTTAATTGATTTTTTTATAAAAGTTCAGGGGCTTATTAAACCTTTAAGCCATTTATGATGTATGTATTCTTTTATTTTCATTTAGTTGTATAATTCAATTGTTTTATTCACAAACCGGCCGAATTAACTAAGTTCTGTTCGTTTCAGTTAAAGATCGAATTAACATAATGAACGCCCCTGGCTAGAATTCATTGATGTTGTGTTTGATTCTCAAACTATATTTTTAGTTGTTACATTTAAATATTATATAGGAATATAAAAACATCCTGTTATATATACACATACAAGGGATAAGATACATTTACATAGTATAAAAGTTTTTATGTTTTATACAACTTTTGGATCCTTGGACGTGCGAAATGAAGTAAAATATTTGAGAATTATCCATTTCACCCCTCCAACAAACAATCTAAAAAGTGTAAAACTTATCCTGTTTTATGAACATCAAAGGCAAAAAGAAAGAAGAAGCCATTTCATCTTAACCATTGATTTGTTATCCAAGTGGCATGCATAAAAGTCATGAATGATGCTGGGAATGAGGAAAAGAAAACAGAAAACTTCAAATAAGATTCAAATTTTCATAAAATGTACCGCTAATGATTATTCATATGCATATAGGAGATAAAACAGCAAACATCATCTAGGCTCTAACATACCACCATGTAGTTTCGACAGATAGGCAAGGACCAATTACATAGTTAAAGCAAGATCCGGAATCAGACAGGGCTTAGCAATTGATAAAGTTGGGGCTTGGGTTCGGAGTTCATGCCGATAATGATGACCAGAGGGATGAAGCCATAGTGTGTTACTACTTTGGCTTTCTTCATAGCCCATGTGCTCCACTCTTTCAAGCACTGTGCAGCTGATTTCTCATCAGAGCCCTTAGACCCCTTCCCTCCTTTGCCTTTAGTCTTTAGCGAAACTCTAGATGCCATTCAAAAAGTTTCTCCGCGATTTGTTAGAATAAACCTAGTACATTATAAGAAGAAAGAAGAAGCAATTAGTTCAGTAATTTTACAAAATGCTCACTAAACGTACTACATATTAGTATTACTATCTAGAAACGTTGAAAAAACAAGAAAATCACTTATTTTACACCTCTCGAAAGAACTTGTTCTAAACCAAGTATTCAAAATCCAGCACAAATTTTATCAGAATCTGGGAACCAATAAACTGAATTTGGCAGCACGTCAGGTACCGGCTGAATCCAATAAAAACAGGTAAAATTTTGTTATGATATCCAAACCCTACCCGATAAATACACGATCCCGTTGATTCTCAATTAAAGCCGACTTGTTTCGAATTGTACTTTACTCGTGATTAACCTAAAACACCCATATTCAAAACATTGAAAAAGCCATAAGAAGAACACTAAAGTATACGTTTTAGATCAGGCTCGTATACAGAACACAGTAAAAGAAAAGAGAAAGAAATAAATGCAATTAAACAATTCAAATCCTATCCATGATAACTTCACCAGATTCCCATTTTTGTTACTTGCAACTCTAATTCATACCTAATTTCATCTCAAATTAAAAGTGAAAACAATAATAATTTACAAATTAGCAGAAAGTGATCCGAGGAGCTAATTTCATGATTACAGAAATGGAAACGCATGATCACAATAAATCAACGGCAAGAGGCGTGATCGGTGCTTACCTCTACAACGGAGCTCTAAGAAGCCAAGGAAGAATGCGTACCTGGAGGATTCGGGAGAAGAAGAAAAGGACCGGTGGCTGAGAGGAATGAGGGCTTAAAAAGTGAAGGGACTAAAATTGGTTAGGGTTCAGTTGCATTATTACTTTATTATCCTCCTAAATTTAGAATGAGTAAATATCTATTTTTGCATCTGAATCTGGCCAATGTTCAATTTGGTACTACAGCTTCTTCTTTTTTAATAGTTTAAAGGTAATTAAAAATTATAAGTAGACACGATTAGCTTCCTGATACCTTTGATTGTATGTGGTGTATAGGTGCCCAAATTATGTATTTTTTTTAGTTAGGTGACCGAACTATTTTCTGAGCTAAATTGAGACCTAAAGTTTTATTTCGTGGTTCATTTAAAGTTAGCCGTTAATTTCTATTGTTAAAGGACACGTGTCATTTTCTGGAAATTTCAAAAATTATATTAAAAATAAATATAATTACTTAATTTTTAGAAATTTTATAAGTTCTATAGATTTCACAAAACAACCCCTAATTTCCCAAATCCCTAACTCCCCAAAACTTAAATCCCGATTTGAGCCGATTTCGCCGAAAATTGTCACGTCGCCACCCACCATATCGGTCGTCAGACCATCACTACCATTTTTCCCACCACCTCGTCGCTAGAAATGGACTAACACCGTGCGAATCGCCGAAATTGTTGAATGGTTCTTTCGAATGATTCACGGTGAACAACGGCTAGAGAGGCAGCGAACAACATGTGAGTTGTTCGGCAAGGGGAGGACGCTTCATTTCGTTGCTGGCAATGCGGCCAACACCGACGGGAGTGGTCGGATTTGGGGGTTTAAGGATTTGAGGACTATTTTGAGAATATTTGAAAATTTTAGGATATATTTTTATTTTGTTTTACTAATTTTATTTATTTATAATATAATTTTTTGAATTTTCAAGAAATGAAACGTGTCATTTAACGAAAAAGTTAACGGTGAACCTTAAACGGGTCAAGAAATGAAACTTTAGGTCTCAATTTGGCTCGAAAAATAGTTTGGACACCTAACTAGAAAAAATGCATAGTTTAAGCACCTATTTGCCTATTAAGCCAAAAAAATAAAGTTCATGTACATGCATAGGGTTGAAAGGGATTAAACTATATGTAACTATCGATAAATACGAATTAAAAATAAACATCTTAAAAATTACCGTACAAACATCAAGTACCCACAAAAATAACCATAGAAACATACCATAATGCATGTCATAAAGATAAAAAAAACATGTCACACAAAAATATAATTAAATACAAAACATGAAACATCAATAATCGACAATTAGTATTAAAACTGATGTCACTATAAATTAAAAAAAAAGTGTCTAGGTATCCAAACTTAATTACTTTATATTTGTAAAATTTCAACTTAAAATCCTACTTTATGATGCGAAATTTCTTTAATCACTCAAACCTAATAAAAGATTAGTGTACAATGTTTTTTAATATGATTAGTGTATAGTAGCATTAGACAATAATAGGCATTTTTTTTGGTTTGGTTTTATCGTATATTTATAATAGGCACATTCTTTATTAATATTAAACTAAAATATAAAAAATTAAACATGTTCCCAAAAAACATATTATTTAATTAATAAAATGAATTTGAATAAATTTGTTATGTACAACAAAAAATATTTTATTTAACCAGAGCCGGTGCAAGTGGTAAGCAGTTTAGTATCGCTTAAGCATGTCTCAAGTTCGAGGTCTTATGTATGTAAAAAATCCTGCAAGAAAACTCATCTACCAAAATTAGGTGTACGACGCAAATCGATTAAAATTAATTAAGAAAAAAATCTTAAAAAAATCAAAAGAACAACCAAAAATATATTTTATTTATGAATAACGTTAAATCGTGGACAAATCCCTTTTTTCCCTTAAGAAATAAATAAAAATGAACAATTATTTTTTTAGGAAAAAGCAAGAGAAGTTTCTAGTGTAAATTTTGCCAAGAGTCAAATATAAAACGGCCAAACTTGAGTGAAGTCCAAACTCCACATTACTTTAATTAAGGGGCTTTAGCCCATTCGATCGTAAGAAATATGTTGAATTCTGTCGTTAGTCCCTGTACTATCTATAAATTATAGGTTTAAATTATATACTTAAATTTGTTGTTTTTAGTTATTTTACTTTTCAAATTCTAAAATTTTAGTTTTAAATTAAAAATACAATAATAATATAATTAATTTAGGAGGACTTAAATTAAAAAATATGAGTTAAATCTACAACTTATGCATATTAAAACATTAATAATATAATTTAACTTAATAATTCTTTACCGTTTGATTCATAATTGATTCATAATTTCTTAATAATCTAACAATGACCAAGTCATAGTATAAGGACTAAATTTATAACTATTTCATAGTATAGGGACTAATAAAAGAATTTGACCTAAAACGGTTACTTGAAACGCTTGTCGTGGCTCCACGCGCTCCCTCCCCTTCAACTATTGGAGCTATAGTACTATAAATATAGAGCATATTTGAATACAGAGAAAACCAAATCACCAAAAACTCACGTTTTCCTTCTCTACCTCAAACATTTCCTTCGCCAATTTTCTTTCCAGCCAAACAGCCTCGTTTCCTCACAATTTCTCACCAAGATTGACGACACAAGTATTCTCTCTTCCTCTCGCTCCAATTCAAATCTTAAACCTTGATCTCGAGTTTAAATTTTAGATTAATTTATTTCGAATTTGTTTTATATGATCAGAGAATCAATTTGATTTGACCTTGAGCTTTCGTTCTTTCTTTAGATCATGTCTTTTCGCTGATCGATTCTTTTGGTGAATTTGGATCAGTTTTGTTTCATTTTTAGCTCTCTATATTTCATGTTGTGCTTGAGCTTGATTTTACTAATTACATGTTTACTAGAAATGCATAGTTTCGGTATACATTGCTTTAAACAGTAGTAGATCTCGTAGATGGCGGATCTCTGGTTCAATTCGATTTTGAAAGGTTGCATGTTGAAGTTTTGTATAACTGCTTTATAATGAGTTATAAAGCAAGAATTGTTGTTATGCTGCTGCAGCGCCATTTTGTTGCTTGCTTTCTTTCCTATTGCAATTCATATTGATTTGTTGACAGTTTTCTTTTTTTGACTGCAGTTGAAACTAAGTATTTATGAATGTTGCATGCAGATGGCAGATCCAAAGAAGGGAACTTCTTCAGCTGCGGATTCAAAAACAAAGGAGAAAATATCAGTGCTAGGTATTCCTGTAGCATGCTAAAATTAAGGAAAAAATGCTTTAGAAAACATGTAAAAATTAACAAGAGGATGTAGCTTTATAGTGATGGGAAGCTATGATTAACTGTGGTGATTTCTTAATGAAGACATTATTTACACTACCCTTAAACCTCTTATGATTGATTGCTATGGAATATCCCAAGACTAGAAAAGTTAGTCAATCAATTCTAAAGTCTTAAGATCATGATTCAATAAGTCTTTCTAGTATCACCTTTCTCAATAGTTGTGTACTGAGATCCCATTGTCCACTTAAAACAGATGAGGATATTGGTAAAGATTTCCTTAGCTCCTGGAAAATGAAAGATGATGATATGGATTTTAACTTTGAGACAACCACAAAGGGCAAGAAAAATGCGTTCGACTTTGGCAAGCTGTAAGTGTTGCCAATTCTTGGAGCTTTTATTGTTATTGTAAAATGAGGGTCTCATTATATTGCATCAGAGCCTAGCACAGTTAGTCTATTCTGCATATCATATGTTGGAATTGTGTACTATTGAATTGTCTTTCTTCTATTCATTACTTAACTTTACCTATTTTGGCGCCTTCTCCGTGTGTATGTCATTATTGTGCTGTTTGCAGTAGAAAATATTTCTGCGAGTAGGATGAATTATTGAAGTACGAAGGTACTTTTTTTCTTTTCAGGGATATTGATTTTAATCTAGATGCTGATTTTGAGAAGTTATCATCATTCAAAGTGGAAATGCCTGATCTTGACTTCTCATCACCCGCAAAAAAGGATGCAAAAGCAAAGGAGACATCTAAAGGGGAAACTAACAGTGGGAGGCAGCAAGAGAAAAAAGATCGCTCACCCTTCTCTTTTTTTAATGAGTGAGTGTATAGTTCTTTTATGTTTCAACTTTCACATGTTTAAGCTTTTGCTTTAAAATTGTTTGCATGGTGTGCATACGTCAACTTCATATTCATTGTTTATTTCTTAGCCTGTACATCGAATCTGTTGCAGGTTGGATGATTTTGATTTTGATTCAACGTTGAATAAAGGAGAGAAGACTTATAAGAAAATTCAGGAAAGCAAAGAAGCTGCTTCTGAGAATGCTGATATTTCTAAAATTGACCAGGTACTTGAGGATGATGGCTTAACTGCAGGACTTCCAGAATCAAGGGTTGCAGCCAATTCAAAGGCTGAGACATCCAAGGGTCAGGCCAAGGCTTGCGATTCCATAGATAACCCTTGTCCCTCAAAAGCAGTTCCTGCACAGGGACCTGATCCTGAAAATTTGGTTACAGAACAAGGGTCAAGAATTTCTCCAGAGAAATTAGTGGATACCAATGCCAAAGAAACATATAAATCAAGTCCTTCACCAGAAAGGGAGGTTGCATCTGAACTCTATGATCAGCAGCCGTTACAAAGTTCACCCATGGATTCTCACAGTGGGAACAATTTAATCCCAGAAACTATGTCCGTCATGGAGGCAGAAGTTTGTTCTCAGGGAAGAAGAATACAAACCAATTCAGCTTCAGAGAAAAATTTCAGCGACAAAGAGATAATTAATGAGGAGTCCATTCATGAAAATTTGCACCAGAAGAACTCATTTCCGCAATCAGAGAGTGATAGAGATGAAAGAAAAGGGGCAGATAGCAACGTCCCAGCAGAAATAGATGAAAATCTATTAGTGCAAGATGAAACAGTTGTGAAGGAAAGTTACAGTGCAAGCTTATCAACAGAAAATTTAGACAATATATCACCCAAGAAGGATATCAAGACCCCAGCTCCTAAACTTCCTTCTGTTTCACTGGACAGGTCAGATAATCTAATAACGTGCCATCCTTGTTTAACTATTGAAGTGTTCTAATATGCGATTTTCCAGATGAACTAAGTGAATGGAGGTATCGTTGATGATGATTTTAATCATATATTAGTAGTTACAGGATTGAAAAGAAGAATTATACATAACTGCATCTGCTACTGTAACTGCTTAAAACTACATTGATTGAGAAACGCTTGCTATTTATGCTAACATGTTCTACTATTAGCACTGATAGTTCATTAGAAACTTGTATGCAAGTTTAGTACTGCTGCTAACGTTGATTTATTAGATGCAGTGAACCAACAGCCGCTGAACTTTCTGCAAGAAAAGACAAAGAAGCTGGGGCTATTCGCTCAAGGTTTTTCAGAAGACCAGAGGAAAATAGATCTCAATCGCATCAGCCATCAGAAACTGGAAAAGAGGTTTCCTCAGTTAGCAGGAAAAAAATTGGTGACATGCATTTATGCCCCACAAATGAGAAAAGGTGCGACATGCTTTCTCTAACAACTTTAAATAATGTTGTTCCAAGATATATAGGCTTTTTAGACTCTTTTCATCTTCACCAGGGAGGAATCTGAAGCTAGTGAAGCACAGAGTGGAAGAAAACTGGTTGACTATTCAAAATTAAGTTCACAAGAATTGAGAAAAGGGAGGCCTGTTTTGCTTCAAAGTGAAAAAAATACTGCAAGTTCTAGTGATATCAGGTGAGGCATTTACGGAAGTAGACTTATGTAAGTATGTGATAAATTTGGTTGTTCATTTGGAGACGTGGTTAGAAGTTTTTAACCTTAGAGCCAATAAATATAAAACAAATCACTTCTCAGATGATATTATCTTATCTATGCATTCCTAAACAGGGCTGGTTTTGCTGCTGGTGCTACACAAAATGAAGGCAACAAATTATTTGGTAAATCAATTGTGCAAGATAGAGCAGCACGAAAAGTAGATTCTGTCCTTTTAAGAAGTGAAAAGAATGCTGGGTGGGTTTACCATATATAAGCTTGTATTTCTATACTTCTTTAATCTAAACATTAGTTTCTCGTGCATGGTTTTGAATAAGCAAAGTAAGCATTGTTATAGCTGGCTTTTTAACTGGTTCTTGGTCTATTTTTTTATCATTGTCTAAGTGAAAACGTTAAGATGTTCTCATAAGGAATCTACACGTGGATTCTTCCTTCCTTGCCAGTAGTTTATGTTTATTCATAAATTATCTTGGATATCCGTCTATCAAAAAATAAAATGAACATTGATTTGGTTATTGGATTTTTCTTCTCTTTAGGAAGATTTTTTTCTTGGCTGGTATGTTGCACACATTATCTTGGATATCCGTCTATCAAGAAGTAAAATGAACATTGATTTGGTTATTGGATTTTTCCTCTCTTTAGGAAGATTTTTTTCTTGGCTGTATGTTGCACACATTTCTTATGAGTTCTATATTTTTCTGCTGATTCTTCCTTTATCTTGTGATTCTTTTATTTGCATAATATATATATATATATACCGTTCTCCATCTTCCATTAAAATTTTAGAACTTAATACACATGTTATATTGTAGTTAGAATCTTCTATTGCTTGATCTATTTGTATTTTCTCTGGAACCTTTAAGAAATTGTTGACTAAGCTGTGCAAGCTTGGGTGGATTCCTTGCAGTTTTAACGCTAGTCCTCCTAACCATGCTGAGAAGACAACTGAGTCGAGTGTCCACACATCTGTGAATCCCAAACTTCAGGTTCCGAAAATAGACTCCGTTCAGAACTCAAAGTTCCAATCTGAAGCACATAAAATTGCCAAGAAAGCACCTGCTCTCTCTAGCTTTAAAATCACAAGGTATGATGCTGATGTAGCAAGCTCATTGTTGAAGTCCTGTACACGAGGGATTCTCTGTTAACTTTTTGCAATAATGGTTGACCTCTTCTCAATGTAGGAATGTAGGACCAAAGATAGATCATCTAAGTTCTCAGAAGGAAACCAATTCATTGAGAAACTTAGAGCAAAAGAAGGATACTCCGGGAAATACATCGAAGATTGCCCTTCCTGTTGGAATTTCCGAGAAACAAATACCAAAGCTCACATCCTTGAAGCGGAAAACATTTCAGGTTCTCTTTTTCTTTTTCTAATGAGTTACTACTTTCAGTGCAAACTTGTATTATTCACTAGAAATTGCACAATTATCTTTAAATATAATGTCATTGAAATGGTATTCTGTTTGTGTAGTTTAATATGGTGTATCACTAATATTTTCTCAAAGCTGTTCCATAGGAATCAGCTGGAGACATGGTGTTGTTGAAGCCCCTCAAAAGGATTTCGCAATCACCAACTGAAAGCAGGTCTTGTTGCTTTTGAACTCTACACACATCTTAACCAATTTACAGCTTCCTTTGCTAGAATAACATGTTTCCAAAAAAAAATCTGCAGGAATCTTACAGAATCTTGTGAAAGAGTTGTTGATAAAGAGGTATCGATTCGACCAATCTCATACATTTCTGCATGAACAGAGGCGGAAAATCGTTGTGCAAGCCAATTGTAGATTCAAATGTTTGGTAAACTCTTGACTTTGATCACATTAAATGGTTATGCTAGGTTCAAAATCATAAGAATCACATGGAGGTTTCAAAAGAGAATGTTCTCTGTGATCATCTGGCATCCGGATCTGAAGTTCCTCGGGAGGTGAATATGACAGAACAGGAATTTTGTTCGGACATTGAACATGATGGAAATGTGGAAAAGGCCGAAGCTTATGGAAAGGAGCTTGATGATGTAAGTAAAACACACAAAATAAAGTGTGATGCTTTGAAGTTTATATTATGTTACTGATTAATTTCACTTCAAAAGGAAAATTCCAAAAAAGAAAAAATTAAATTAATATTAGTCCAATTAAGATACAAGAATCACTATGCAGTATGCACATGAGGATTGGTAAAATGGCTGTTTTTCTTTGTAGATATGCAACATGCTGAAAAAGAAACAGGAGGAAGCCAAAGAACTAATGGTTCGAGCTATTGTGAACAACAACAATCTACTGATGCTTAACCATCCCATCCATAAAGAGAAGATATCCTTTTTCCATTTTATATTATTTGCATTCATAAGATTTTCTCTGCTTACATTGTCATTATAATTAGTGTTGCACATTCCTTCACGATTAAAACATTAATATGGTTCAGAAATTCGCTGCGCTACTGATTTCCAAGGAAATGCCGACTTGATCGCAGGCACGAACTGCACTTATATGCCCATATGAGGTATCTCTCTCATTTCAACACATACATAAAGACACACGGTAACTCGAACTTCTTCCTTGTTTTAGTTGATAAATTCTTGCACCATGCAAATCTCAGAAACAGGATGCATGTTTTTCTGCTCTTGAAAGTTGTTTGCAGTTAAGAACATGGTTAGAAACTCTGGATTTATCTCATTGCTTAGTTCTACTTGGTTTCTCTGACTCATTGAAGTTGTGTGCTTAAACTTAATCTTTACAGTGCAATTAGTTTTTGGTACTGAACAAAGATCACTTTAGAACCTTAATCTATTATTGGTAGGGCCCAAATTAGAGGAACAGTAGAAATGGTAGGGCCCAGTCCACTCCAGTTGTAAAAGTAACATTTTTATTTCTTCCCTCCTCGTGAGGTCGTGCCCAAATTTGTAGAGCATACAATTAAAAAAAAGCGCGCCAACCATCCGATTAATTTGACCTTATTCAAAATTTCAAGCCTTTGTCGAAAAAGGAAACATGAAGTATGATTCCGCCTCCAACCTTCCCTCCATTTAAAAAATATTCCCAAAACTCTAAAACCATTTTTTCCTAATTCAACCCACCAAAATTCCCTCCATGAAACCAAAACTTAGAAAACATGTAAAAATCCCAAAACAGCTTTGAAGTTTTGAAATTGAAAATCTTTCACCCAACGTTTGCATGTTTTGTCATTTGACCCTCTATTCTTTTTTTTGGTCCAAATATGCCTCCAACGTTTGATTGTTTTGTCATTTGGCCCCCTATTCTTTCTTTTGGTCCAAATATGCCCCCAACGTTTTATTCGTAGTCCAAATATACCCCCAACGTTTCAATTTGGTCCAAATATGCCCCATGTTAGATGGAAACTGTCAGTCAACTGACGTTCAACAACTGATGCTGACTGGACTTGCCATGTATTAAGATCTGCTGATGCCACGTCAAAAAAATTTATAAGCTGTTGAGCGTCGGTTGATTGACAGTTTACATCCAACAGGGGTATATTTGGACTATGAATGAAATGTTAGGGGCATATTTGGACCAAAAGAAAGAATAGGGGGCCAAATGACAAAACAAGCAAACGTTGGGGGCATATTTAGACCAAAAAAAAGAATAGGGGGTCAAATGACAAAACATGCAAACGTTGGGAGCATCTTTTGTCATTTTGCCTTTTTTTTTATTAAACCAGGTTATACCAAGTTTAAATTCGAAATCGGTGGTAGAGCTTTTATATTCGAATCAAAATAATGAAGTCTAAAATCAATATACATTTCTTACCAAAGCCTATATTTTGGTCCATACGAATGACAGAAAATAAAGGGAAAAAGGGCCGAAGAAGCAAATGATTGAGAAGATATATGCTCGCAGTAGGTATGTTAAAAAATACATGCCCTGAACTATTTGATGCCGAATTTTTTTATAACAGGGTACTTGACCGAACTGATAATTTTAAAACTTATATATTTTAAATTTTATTTTTATTTTATGTTTATTATTATTTTTTCTAAAATTAATTTTAAATCTCTAATTTCTTTTTATACTTATATTATATAATTTTAAGTTTTAAAATTTTTAAAAATAATTATATTAAGGGTAAACTACTGCAGAGGTCACTTACGTTTAGCGTCTGTACAAAGTTAGTCACCACTTTTGAAAAAGTGCATATTAGTAGTCCTCTACGTTTTCGATGTGTAAATACTTGGTCACTCCGACGTTAACTCCGTTAGTCCCCTAACGAATTGCTGATGTGGCGAAATTAAAATAAGGATAAATTACTGCAATAGCCATTAAAAATTATCTCATGTACATTTTTTCTCCTCAATTTAAAAAAGTAAACATTATAGTCACTAATAAAAATGTTTCTTTATAATTTCACCCTTAAATTTTTAAAATTTCATTTTTCAATCCTAAAACTTTACAATCAATTAACACAATAATATTATAAATGCTTAGATGAAAAAAAGGTGCCCAAAGTATACCCTTTGAAACTTAGGTGCCCAATTTTAATATTTTTGATTTGATGTTAAAATACTCGACTCATAATTTCATAAACTCGACTCAAAAATTCAAAATAAAGTTTGAATTATAAAATAAAAATTTCAATAACTCGACTTGACTAAAAAAAATTAAATTTTTAGGTTTGATGTGAAAATACTCGACTCAAAAATTCAAAATAAAGTTTGAATTATAAAATAGAAATTCCAATAACTCGACTTGACTCGAAAAAATTAAATTTTTAGGTTTGATGCGAAAATACTCGACTCATAATTTCATAAACTCGACTCAAAAATTCAAAATAATGTTTGAATTATAAAATAAAAATTCCAATAACTCGACTTGACTCGAAAAAATTAAATTTTTAGGTTTGATGTGAAAATACTCGACTCATAATTTCATAAACTCGACTCAAAAATTCAAAATAAAGTTTGATTATAAAATAGAAATTCCAATAACTCGACTTGACTCGAAAAAAATAAATTTTTTGGTTTGATGTGAAAATACTCGACTCATAATTTCATAAACTCGACTCAAAAATTCAAAATAAAGTTTGAATTATAAAATAGAAATTCCAATAACTCGACTTGACTCAATAAAATTAAATTTTTAGGTTTGATGTGAAAATACTCGACTCATAATTTCATAAACTCGACTCAAAAATTCAAAATAAAGTTTGAATTATAAAATAGAAATTCTAATAACTCGACTTGACTCGGAAAAAAATAAATTTTTTGGTTTGATGTGAAAATACTCGACTCATAATTTCATAAACTCGACTCAAAAATTCAAAATAAAGTTTGAACTATAAAATAGAAATTCCAATAACTCGACTTGACTCGAAAAAATTAAATTTTTAGGTTTGATGTGAAAATACTCGACTCATAATTTCATAAACTCGACTCAAAAATTCAAAATAAAGTTTGAATTATAAAATAGAAATTTCAATAACTCGACTTGACTCGAAAAAATAAATTTTTTGGTTTGATGTGAAAATACTCGACTCATAATTTCATAAACTCGACTCAAAAATTCAAAATAAAGTTTGAATTATAAAATAGAAATTCCAATAACTCGACTTGACTCGAAAAAATTAAATTTTTAGGTTTGATGTGAAAATACTCGACTCATAATTTCATAAACTCGACTCAAAAATTCAAAATAAAGTTTGAATTATAAAATAGAAATTCCAATAACTCGACTTGACTCGAAAAAATTAAATTTGGGCACCTAAGTTTCAAAGGGTATACTTTGGGCACCTATTTTTCATCTAAGCATTTATAATATTATTGTGTTAATTGATTGTAAAGTTTTAGGATTGAAAAATGAATTTTTAAAAATTTAAGAGTGAAATTATAAAGAAACATTTTTATTAGTGACTATAATGTTTACTTTTTTAAATTGAGGAGAAAAAATGTACATGAAATAAATTTTAATGGCTATTGTAGTAATTTATCCTTATTTTAATTTCGCCACATCAGCAATCCGTTAGGGAACTAACGGAGTTAACGTCGGAGTGACCAAGTATTTACACATCGAAAACGTAGAGGACTACTAATATGCACTTTTCAAAAGTGGTGACTAACTCTGTACAGACGCTAAACGTAAGTGACCCCTGCAGTAGTTTACCCTTATATTAATTTGTCAATATGAGATTTGAAAGAAAAATCATTTTCGAGATTAATAATTTTAATATCTTCTTTCGTTGATAAACTTTAATATATATATATATATATATATATTAAAATATTTCTCTCTTAAAACTAACCCCAAATCAATAATTTTTGTGTTTGAAATATCATGAAATTTTATGTGTTTCCTATATTTTTTTAATAAATAGATTAAAAAATACATTAAAAATGATTTGGGTACCCGATTTGTATGGGCCGGGTAACGGGTTGAGATTTCACTACCCAAAAATCTCAGGTACTCGAATTTGAACACTCCTAGCTCGCAGATTAGTGATTTAGTGGAATAAAAATCTTCGATCTCTTTAGGTGTCTTTTTAAGTCCCAACACTAAAAAATTAAATCATAAATCTTAATCTTAAATTCTAAATCATAAACTTTAAACCCTAAAATATACACCCTACAACCTATACCTTAAACTTTAATTATAAACCTTAATTCTAAGCCTTAATCTTAAATTCTAAACCTAACCTTTTTGTGTTGAGGGCGTAAATAGGAGCACCGAAAAATGATATAAGAGTTTTATTTGATTTAGCATCTTCTTTTGATTATCATAACTTTTTTTTGAATGATCTAAATGTGATTACAAAGTAGTATTATAAATAATATAATTTAAACTCGTATCTTTTAGGATTAACATCATCCGCTTTTTCACTGGTACACGTGTTGGGTTGTATGATTATGAATTTATGACAACTTAGACTTTCATATCATTCAGAATAAAAGAGTGACTTTAGAACAAATATTTTTGTTTGATAAAATCCCAAGACAAAACCTATTTGACGTGTTCTCCAAACGAACTTGGTCCGACTCTTAGTTTCACTATGATTTGATTTTCAACCTATGGGAATCTATTCTACACTTTGATAGTGGATTTGACACGTGGCTAATGCTGTAATAAAAACATTAGATGACATAAAATTTAATCCTTACAGAGAAAAAAAAAACGATTAAGAGATTCAGTCGTTGTCTTTGTTTTCTACACATTAACTTCAATTTAGGGTCTGTTTGTTTCACTGAAAACTGTTTTCGGAAAATGAATTCTGGAAAATGAATTACAGTTGTTGGAAAACTAATTACAGAAATCATTTTCCGGTGTTTGGATGATGTTGTACAATTCATTTTACACTGTTTGGTAGAGTTTTCTGAAAATTTCATGAACAATCCACAAACAAGCATCGATAATGGTAAAAACAAGTTCCAATCAAAACATGGTTTAATGTTTAGGTTAGTGTTTAGGGTTTAGGGTTTAGGATATCATTTATGGTTTAGACTAGTATTTAGTGTTTATGGTAGCATTTAGGGATTAGTATTTAAGGTATACATTTAGGGTTTAGATTAGTGTTTATGGTTTATGTTAGTGTTTAAGGTTTAGGGTTTAGGTTGGTGGTTAGGGTTTAGGGTTTATGATTTAAGGTTTTATGGCAACATTTAGGGTTTAGGATTTAAGGTTTTATGGCAACATTTAGGGTTTAGGGTTTAGTTATTATAGTTTATGGTAGCATTTAGAGTCTATGGTTAATGTTTAGTGTTTATCATTTATGGTTTAGGGTTATATCATTGTTTATGGTTTAGTGTTTAGTTTTTAGTGTTTAGGGTTTAGGTTATCATTTAGAGTTTAAGGTTTATGTTAGTGCTTAATGTTTATTGTTTAGTATTTATGTTAGCATTTAGGATTTAGGGGTTAATGTTTATTGTTTAGGGGTTATGTTAGTGTTTAAGGTTTAACATTTAAAGTTTAGGGTTTATGTTAAGGTTTAGTGTTTAGGTTTTAAGGCTTATTGTTTATATTAGTATTTAGGGATTATGGTTTATGTTGGTGTTTATTGTTTATGGTTTAGTGTTTATGTTAGTGTTTATTGTTTATGGTTTAGTGTTTATGTTAGCATTTATGTTTTATGGGTTAGTGTTTAGGGTAAGGGTTTATGCTAGTGTTTGGGGTTTAATATATATCGTTTAACATTTAGGGTTTAAGGTTTATGTTAGTGTTTATGTTAGCATTTAGTGTTTATGGTTTAACATTCAGGGTTTATGGTTTTGTTTTAGGCTTTTGTGTTTATGATATATCATTTAGGGTTTTGTTTTTATGGATCATTGTTTATGGTTTAGGGTTAGGGTAGTGTTTATGGTTTAACATTTAGGGTTTTCGATTTTTAATGTTTAAGATTTAATATTTATTGGTTAATGTTTTATGTTTAAGGTTTAGGGTTTATGATTTAATGTTTAAGGTTTAGGGTTTAGGGTTTAGGGTTTATGTTAGTATTTATGGTTTAGTTTTTATGTTAGTATTTAGGGTTTAGGTTTTAAGGTTTATGGTTTAGGTTAGTATTTGTAGAGAGAATGAGAGGAAGGAAAGCGACTTACCGAAAATCAATGGGTAAGTCATTTTACACTAAAACAAGGTCCGTTTTCCATTGACTATAGTTGGTTTTCCGTTGACTTTTCATTTTCCATGAACCAAACAACGGAAAGCTGTGAAAACGTTTTCAGGAAAACCAATCACAGGGAAACAAACAGACCCTTAATCTTTAGGAGAACTCGAGAAGCCGTAACTCTTCCATGCTCAAAAGTTGAGGAATGCCAGTCAGCTGCTCAGCTCTCTTTAATGCTTAAAAATTAACATTTTTATTGAATATATTCGTGTCTGATACATATCATATTGTTTACAAACCTCGCATTCGAATAATATAGCATATAATAATCAAAGCCATCCAATGTTGAAAATTTTATACATCAAATTAGGATATGAATCAGGTGTCAACTACACCTTTTAAGTTTTATGATGATTTTGCCATGTTTTTTGAGCCTATATATGCACTGAATATTCACAGTTTGGACTCATAATAAGTCTCTCTCTGGTATCTAAAACAGTTGGAAGAAGATGAATAGGTGGCGATTTCTTGCATGTTTGATACTGATATTGTACTCGGTTTCAATGTTCGAATGTTGACTTCTTAATCCAAACATTGACGTGCTGAATCCATCAAGGTCTTTTCGAATGTTGTCCCTTGCTACTACTTCAGGGAAGGTGTATCGGTTTGACGTAGAGATCAGAGACGAGTCGGGAAACGAAAACCTGTATGAGTCAAAACGCCGAAGCCCCGGTGGTCCGAACTCGAAACATCACTGATTTCGACATAAGTTCCACAATCAGCCACAAAAAAATGTTCAATTCTGCCTCAAATCAACAACTGAGAAAAGGGTTTGGCAGTAAATTCTGAGAAATTAACAAAAGCATGTGTCAATGAAATAATGTCATTGTTCATGAGGAATATTCACGGTCAGGTTTATATAGTTTTTAGTACATCTGTCTAGAAGTTGCTATTTGGTATTAGAACATGTGTACATTTTGTCACGGTCTGTCACTCGATGCCGTTGTGATACAATCAATGAAGTGATAGTACCTTGTTGGTCGACATAAAAATCCATATAAGATCGAGCAGAGTACGCATTGGAAATTACTAAAAACCGAAAGGCGAAAAGCCTGTAGATATTCATATACCTAAGATAAGCTTTTCGCCAGTCAGGATACTACTGCATCCTGGTCCAAAGATCCACCACAGGGACCCCACATTCACCTGCAGTTTCAACACATGCCTGAGCAAAGCAGCCAGCAGCTTCATTTGTCCTCTCGGGCAAATCCGATGGATTCTCGACATAAGGATGTCTGCATCAATGCAAGAAATCCATTTCCTTTTAAAGTTAACGTGGAATGTACAATGCAAGCTAAGTGGACCGATATAAATGTTACAAAGTAATCAATCCAAGACGATAATAAAATAAAATAAAATAAAGAAATAACTTTAATCAAATAAGAAGAGAAGAATTATAAAACTGGAATAAAGTTGAGGCCTGCGAAGAGCAGTTTCCTTAAGACAAATTTCGACCACTCCGCGGTGCTTGAGTTTGGTTGGTCGTTCGTCTCCCAGGATACAACAACAAGAAGATCTTCAACAGAAGCACGAACTGAAGAGATCTCGAACTAGAGCCTTGTCTTAGCCTACCACCGGTTAAAAGAAAAATAAGAGAGAAAACGAATTTTTGGAGTGATTTGAAACTGAAGAGAAGCATTCTTTATATAGGGGAGTGGAGGAGGAAAAATATGAAAGGTAAATATTTCCAATTAAGGTCATTGACTTTGTATCCGAGCAAAATCGGAAATAATCAATTAATGTCTTATTTAAACGGATATATTTCATATGAATTGATTTTAATACCTTTAAATATCCGATTTAATGAAAGTCACAAATTTTTCTATTAATTTGAAATATTCAAAAAGATATGTTGTATATAAGGAAAAAATTTAATTCGAAGTGGGTAAAATATCCGCAGGTTCTAAGTGGAACCCGACCGGTCCGGACATTCGCGTCGCCCACGACGTGCGAGCGCGCCCCAACCCAAATGGGTTCGACGAGCTTCGAATTGCACCCCCTGCGCCTACGCGCGAGGCATAATGCTCATTCAAGTCATTCAATGACTCCCAAGTGGGTTGGTGTATTTAAACCATTCCTAAGTTTGTTATCCCACCCATGTGGGATAAGGGGTTCATATTTTCCTTAACACAATTCATAACAACCTCATTTTGAGCATCAATTTCTCATTTATTTCTCAACCGTTTTGAGCATATGAGATATCGTTGTAAAAGTCTCATGGAGTAGAATATAAATTAATAAATTTATCATTCGAACATCCACCTTTACCACTAGAAAATATGGCTCAAAGTTTCCAATTTCTCACATTTTTCCAACAATCCTCACATGAATGAAATTGATGTTTTTATCAAAATATTTTGACTCGATGTGGTGATAGGATCTACGATTGATAGTTGCATAGGATAGGTAGGTTTCCTCCTTTGAACATTCCTTATGAAAGTATATTTACTTTACTAGCTAATTAGTAGACGTGATGTCCTTGAACTGTTCAGTTGTTTGTGTAAATGATGATATACTTCACACAACTATCTTTCTGACAAGATTATTAGTTCTCATGGTTATGTCCATGTGGCCGTGGACATCGCCTGGTTCTGCAAGAGTTTAAAAGAACTATGCCCAATAGTCTCCTTGAAGCGGCCCCACTTCACTCTTATATAGGTAACTTATGTTGCTCGGCTCACCGAAGCATACAATGGTCATTAAAAGCTTTGCTTAACCTATAACGCTTTTTATCACTGTTTGCATTAGGAATGGACTTGGGGAAAAATCCCTCACAGTGATCGCACAAGTCTATATAATTAGGTTGTCCCTTTGAACCTAGATCTTGGGATCTCCAGTCAGCTAGGTAGAGTTTTCCTTCTCATAGTGCCTTTAATTCTTATGGGCTTTAGTCCCATTCCTTTAGATGTTTTCTCAACTTGATCTCGATTCAATCCTTTGGTTAGTGGATCAACAATATTATCCTTTGATCTTACAAAGTCAATAGAGATAACTCCATTTGAGATCAGTTGTCTGACGGTATTATGTCGACGGCGCATATGCCTTGACTTACCGTTATACATGAAACTCTTTGCCCTAGCAATTGTTGCTCGATTGTCACAGTGTATACATGCTGTGGGCACATGTTTCGACCATTCAGGGATATCCTCAAGGAATTGACGAAACCATTCTGCTTCTTCTCCAGATTTGTCTAGAGCAACAAACTCAGATTCCATTGTGGATCTGGTTATAATAGTTTATCTTGAGGATTTCCATGACACGGCTCCTCCCCCAAAGTGAATACATATCCACTTGTGCCTTTGGTATCTTGAATATCAGATATCCAACTAGCATCAAAGTATCCTTCTAAGACAGCGGGGTCTCTAAAATAATGCAGTCCGTAGTCCCGAGTATATCTTAGATATCTCACAATTGGTTTCTAGTGATCTTTCCCTGGATTGCTTAAACTACTCACAGTAAAAGTGATATCTGGTCTAGTGCAGCTCATGAGATACATTAAGCTGCCTATGACTCTTGCATATTCCACTTGGTGGATACTTTCCCACGATTCTTTGATAGATGTGAACAAGGATCTAACGGAGTTAAGGCTATGCCAGAATCCTCCTTATTACATTTCTCAAGAATATTTGTGCAAGATTGTGACATGTCAACAAGAAGAAGCATGCAAAAATAGCTATCATACCGTAAAAGTATTAAGTTGAGGTGATAATCCAGGTAATTCATTTGAATTGACATAGAAACCTTCCATATTGAACATATCAGTTCTATGCAAAGTAAGAATCTTAACACTTGGAAATGGGTTCCCTTTAGGGAAAAGCACACCATTTGAAAGAGTGCAAACTGGACCTTTGTCAGATGAGAGTCCAATAGATAAAGGCAAAGAATCTTGAACCTGCAAGTGAAAACATATGAAAAATGTTATAGCTTTGTACAGAACATAATCCAATTAAGCACCAGTGTGCATATAGATGCAAGCATCTGAATGTAACTCTTTTTTTTTCAATGGTACACAAAACATTGTACAAGGAAAACCCTCTGTGATACCTGAACGTACTATTCCTTTTCTTTCTAATAATGAGGCTAAGCGATTAGAGATTGGCCTCCTATAGATATTCAATTCATAAAGTAATTCGTCTTTCAAGAAAAATAATAGTAACGTAACTCCTAGAAAGTTTCAACCTCCTAAACAGGCTTGAAGAGAAGGGGAAAAGTAGCAATAGTAATCACTCCTAGAGCAGTTACAGCCCAGAAGAAATTCAATCCATGAGTTCAGCACAACGCACAATAGTGCTAAGCAAACAGAAAATGAGGTCCACATAAAAATAATATATGGTATTCATCTACATAACACATTTCATTTTCACACTCAACAAGAATTTCACCCAAAAAGGTGTAAAAGGTAGAAATTTAAGCATGAAGGGCTAGTGTATCCGTCACTCAGATGAGTGTGAGTGAAAATGAGAGAGGGTGTCTTTAAAAGAATGCTGTGACAGAACTCAGACAAGGAAACTCCTTTTTTTTGTCTCCAGATCAAGAGACTCTCAGTTTATTTATAATAGGAAAGAAAAGGATTTGACCAGAAGTAAAAGTCAATGTAACAGAATCTTAAAAGCAATAATATGTTAAAACACAAACCTCATACTCTCTGACACGGAATATTGGACTGAGCATTGCACATTGAAGAGCACAACCACGAGCCACACACTCACTAGCGTTTATGGTACGGCTAGGTTCTCGGTTAAATATAGAAGCTACAACCCTTGCAATAGCTGGAATTCGAGACCCTGATCCAACAAGCTCAACTGAGTTGATTCTATCCAGGGTCAGACCAGAATCAGCCAAAACCTTGCGACAAGGGACAACAATCCTTTCTAACAAGTCAGATGAAAGCTTCTCAAACTCCTCTCTCTTGATTAAGCCCCTAACATCTTTCTCATCCATCAAGCACTCTATATTAAGTGGCACTTCCGCATTTGCACTCAAGACCTTCTTCAGCTTCTCACATGATGCCCTCAACCTAACTGATGCCTTTATATTTGTATGAACATCAATGTTATACTGCTCCTTAAATTGAGATGCAAAGTGATTGAACAGAACTTCATCAAAGTCTCTTCCCCACAAGCTCCTATCAAAAGCATGAGAAATGATTTTCATTTGTCCAGCCTCAAGTGATGCAACACAGACCTGTGTGTCACAGTGACCAATATCCACGAATACAGTATAAACTGGACCCGAGTTAGAGAGATCATTCTTGTAAATCCCATATCCAAGCGCAGTGGCAGTACAATCGTGCAACAATCTCAATGGCCTCAATCCAGCAATCACCGCTGCATCCAAATAAGCACGCCTCTGTAAATCAGTGAAGTAAGATGGAATCCCAATTACACAATCCGAAACAGGCATTTCTAAATTCTTCTCAGCAATCTGCTTTAAATGTGAAAGCAACATCCCCAAAATCTGTACAGGAGTAAATTCATGAACCTCTCCCATAAACTGTAACCGGATCAAAATTCCACCATCGGAGCTTTCGAAAGTTTCGAAAGGGAACAGCTTAAGCTCTTTCTCCAAATCAGGTTCATTAAACCTCCTACCAATCAATCTCTTAACCTGCAAAATAGTGGACCTAGGATTCATCGTCGCAGAAGCCGACCCAGCTGAGCCCATAAACCTTTGTTTGTCACCGAAGGAAACAACAGCAGGCGTCTCGCGCTTCGATTCATCGTTCAACAACACGTCAATACCGCGTTGCTTAGCGACCGCAATAACACAGTTCTCGTTCTCGATATCAAACCCTACTACACTCATTTTTTCTCAACTAAATTCAAACAGTACCACTAAATTTTCAACAATTACAGACACGCTTATCAAAATCTCCAAAATTCCATATCCCTAAACAACTGATTCATCTTTAATCAAGCTCAAAAGCAACCGAAAGCTTCAAATTTCCAGCATCGAAAGCAAAACTAACTTGAAAAAATAGAATTAAGTTAATTAACCAAATGAGATTAAGCTTCTATGTTAGTATAAATTCAAAGTTCGATCTTTTCTTTACTTTTCTGCCGCATTTTGTGCTGAGAATCGAGAGATACCTGCTGAAAGTGGTATTGGGGAGTGTTTGGCTTTGCGAATCGAAAACGAAAAGTCTAAAATGATCGATCTCTCTCACTCTTTTAATGAGAAAAGTAGATGAAACTGAAGAATGTATTTACGAGTCCGATTGAACGGGAAAATGTTTGGCCGTTTGTAAATAAGGGCGTACCAAACAGTACCTAAGAAGAAATTAGCAATAATATAAGGGTAAACTACACTGGTAGTCACCGAACTTTTAGGACACTTTCAGTACGGTCACCGAACTTTTAAAACATTCATTATGGTCACTCAACTTTTATATCGATTTCATTACGATCACCCAACTTTTATATCGCTTTCATTACAACTATTACCGTCAGTTGCCGTTAAAAACGTTGACTTTGCACATTATTTTTCATTTTCTCTCTATTTTTCTTCATCTTCTCTCTCTTTCCTCCATCCTCGTCACTATTTCTCTTGTCTTGCTTCATTCGTTGCTGTTTGCAGTGTAGTTTTTGTTAAAATTCCTCAAACGTCGTAAACCCACAATGGTGAATGACAAGACCGATGAAGAAAAGGGGAGGGATTTAAGTGTCAAAGAAGGCAAATGGTTTGTTAAGAGGTTTAAATGGGATGAGACTAAGGGTTTCTCACGTTTGATCGGTCAAAGAGGGTCCAAACTCCAAACTTTGCTAACTTGTCGGGTTCCACCCTCGGAGCAGTCAAGAACCATGTCGGAAATGATCGATTAAACTAAGTTTTCAAACATGAACTGAATATTTGACCCGACTCCAACATGACAACATCGTTAAGTTTCTTGGCTATTGTGATGATCAAGGTAGTTGCTTTAACTCTTCAAGAATGGCAACAAAACAAAAAGATTTTCTTTTTAATATTTTTTTTAAGTTTTGTTTTACGGTTGAAGGTGCAATGGTGTTTGAATTTGTTTGGAATGGAAATTTGCAAGAGAAGTTCCATGGAAATGAAAGAGAATTGCTTCCATGGAAGACCCGTAAGCATAGCTTTTCAACTTGCTGAAGTTATCAAGTGCTTGCACGACAAATGCATTCTCCAAATAGTTAATAGCGATATCAAAGGTTTGAATATCTTGTTAGACAAGTGACTCAACTAATAGCTCTACGATTTCAGTTCGAAGAAGATGGGATTTTCGTCAATGGTGGTGCCGCCGAGGAAAAAGCAGATAATGGTAGGCTCGTCGCGGTACATTAACCCTCTTTATACGAGGACTAGTGTTGCTTCTAAGAAGAACAATGTTTATAGTTTGGTGTTATTATTTTATAGCTTGTGACTGGGATTGAAGCCTTTTGTCCTGAAAGGGGATAATTGTTGACGATGATGGTGGCGCCAAAGTTGAGTGGCACCAAAGTTGAGTGAGGTTGTTGAGGGTGATGTTGGGGCGATGGAGACAGTGGCGAGAGGGGTAAATCCAAGGTTGGGTGATGAGTTTGACTTGGAAGAAGGTAAATCTATGCTTTTAATCGTTGAAGACTTGGAGTTTGTCTTCGACAATCGTTTACTGTCAAGCCTTCTGCTGCAGAAATCATGCAGATGATGAGGATGAAATCAGTTTCGTTGATTTACGGTTGTCATCGCCGGCCAAAGATTGTCGGTGTTGATTCAGTTCATTGCAACGTTGATAATACATAGTCAGAAAAATCAAATTGTCAGGCCTTCTATTTTTATTAATTTTTATATCCATGGAAGAAAGATAGAGAAAAAAAGACGTGCCACGTCATCTTTTTTTAACGGCAACTAACAGTAATGACTACAATGAAAGGATATAAAAGTTGAGTGACCGTAATGAAAATTTTAAAAGTTGGGTGACCGTAATGAAAGTGCCTTAAAAGTTCGGTGACTACTAGTGTAGTTTACCCATAATATAATATATTTTTGAAATTCCACGTCATCATTAGAGTGGACCCCACCAGTGAACTCCCATGGAAAACATTTGCAGGCCCAAAAATAATCATTGGACTATATATAGCCTTCGGTCCAAATTTTGGGCTTAGCTTTCCCTACTAGAAAAAAATAATCTTTTAAATTTTATCAAAATTTTTGGGTTAAAATGAGAAATAATCTCATAAATCATCGGTAAAAATTTTAATTTTTTTTAATATAGTACGTTAGTTTTATTATTAAAGGAAAAATCTAAAATGAAAGTTTATAATGCAGGTAAGTAGACATGATACAGACATATTCTTAAAAATTACGAAAATTAACGTCTCTAGATCATAAACAAGATCAAAGAAAAGGTAAAAAAGTTAATTCAAAGACTTGAAACAAAGTAGATACAAAACATCACCAAAACACGACAATGAGAGTAAAATCCATCAACAAAACATTAAAAAATGCATATTACAGAATTGGAGCACGTTGATAACACGTTTATTACCACAACTCAATCGCGAACAAAAGCAGTGATTAAACTTGCATCTAGATTCAGTTCGAAGGTCCAAACAAGGAGATCAACTGGAATAATCAAAAGAGTGTCATCTTGATCAGTCGCGGCGACATCAAATCCAACCTTAACATAAAAACATGTCAATAGGCAGAAAAGCGTGCTAAGAAGCAGAAAATACATACCAAAAGGTAGAAGAAAGCATGTCATGAAGACAGATTTATTGAATTAAAAAACTAAAATTAAAGAACGGAATAAATAAATAAAAGGAGGGTGACCGGCGAACGACACCAACACTAAGATTAATATTGTCGCCGGCCATAATATTAGACAAAAAAACAAAATAGTGATGGCGGCAACAAAAGATAAAGAAAACCTCACGTAAAAAGAATATAATTTTTAACCCCGCTATTAGGCGAATTGGTCTGAATATTCCCTTTTGGGAATTTATTGGGGAAAATAACCCCCAAAGATTGATATTGGGAAAAATACCCCCCTTTCATGCCATGTAGGACGAATTCGCGTCCTGCAGGACGCGAATTACTGTGCCGTTTCAGTGGAAAATGGAATTCGCGTCCTGCAAAACGCGAATTCCACGAGATTTTATTCAAATTATCGCAGTAAATTACGAATAAATGCGGACGGTTGGGGAAATAGAATTCGCGTTCTGCAGGACGCGAATTCTATTTATTATATTGAATTCGCGTTCTGCAGAACGCGAATTCGGTTTGAATTCACTGCCCTCAGCGTCCGTTTTCTCTATAAAAGCAGTGGAGTTGGGAGAGAATTTTCATTCTCTCGCAAAATTTTGAAGAGGATTTGAAGAGTTTCAAGAGTTTTTGAAGAGTTTTGAAGAATCATGGCGGGTTTGCTAAGATTAGAAGAAGGCCACGTATCCAACTATCGTCGAATTAATGTAAGTTTTTTATTATTTTAATTCGAATATGTAAATTTAATTTAGTGTTGCCGGCATGATTTGAATATGTGAATAGTATTTACTTTTAGAGTAAGAAAATTAGTTAGATTCGAATATGTTAATAGTATTTATTATTAGACTAAGAAAATTAGTTAAATTCGAATATGCCTTTAGATTATATTTTTAGAATAAGAAAATTAGTTAAATTCGAATATGTTAATAGTATTTATTTTTAGACTAAGAATGTTGGTTAAATTTAAATATGTCTTTAGATATTGTTTTTAGACTAAAAAAATTAGTTAAATTCGAATATGTTAATAATATTTATTTTTAGACTAAGAATGTTAGTTAAATTCGAATATGTCTCTAGATATTATTTTTAGACTAAGAAAATTAGTTAAATTCGAATATGTTAATAATATTTATTTTTAGACTAAGAATGTTAGTTAAATTCAAATATGTCTTAAGATTTTATTTTTAGAGTAAGAAAATTAGTTAAATTCGAATATGTTAATAGTATTTATTTATAGACTAAGAAAATTAATTAAATTCGAATATGGGTTTAGATTTTATTTATAGACTAAAAAAATTAATTAAATTCGAATATGTCTTTAGATTTTATTTTTAGACTAAGAAAATTATTTAAATTCGAATATGTTAATAGTATTTATTTATAGAGTAAGAAAATTAGTTAAATTCGAATATGTTAATAGTATTTATTTTTAGACTAAGAAAATTAGTTAAATTCGAATATATTTTTGGTATTGACTTATAGATTAAAAATTAGTAAAATTAGAATATGTTTAGTATTTTATTGTACACTATAAAAAATTGTGATATAATATGTTATTGTTAATATGTGTGTGTAATTAATTATTTGTAGAATGGAGAAGAACGTCGATTGGAGGTTTATATCACACGGATGAGGGCGCCCCCGGATCCTCTTCTAGCTGAGTACATAGCCGAAGCCGGATTTGGACATGTGGCGAAGATTAATGGAGGAGGTGCGAAATTAGACGTTGATTTAATCAGCGCGCTTGTGGAGAGGTGGAGGCCAGAGACACATACCTTCCACTTACCATGTGGTGAGGCGACCATCACATTAGAAGATGTGTCGCATATTCTTGGCCTGCCTGTAGATGGGGAGGCTATCACTGGTGCCGCCAGTGACGATTGGGAGGGCTTATGTATGGACTTGTTAGGGGATAAGCCAGAAAAACTACAGGGCGGATGTGTGACTCTGAGGTGGTTGCGTACGGAATTCGCTAATTTGCCTGCTGGAGCCAATGAAGATGTGAAGAAGGTAAAAAAATATTTTTTTATTAGTAGTAATAAAATTATTATATTTTAATATTATTTTTCGTTATATTTTAGGCATATGCTCGGGCCTATATCTTACAGATCCTCGGGGGAATTTTGGTGGCCGACAAAACTCGCAACAAGGTTCACATGTTGTGGTTGCGGCACTTGCGGGATTTTGAAGAGGCTGGTAAATTAAGTTGGGGTTCGGCAGTACTTGCATTTCTGTATAGGGAGTTGTGCAAGGCTGCGAGTGCTGATCGACACGACATCGGAGGATGTCTTTTGCTACTTCAGTCTTGGGCGTGGTTTAGAATGCCATTTTTATGCCCTGAGTTGTCCGCGCCAGCAGACTATTCGTATCCACTATGTTTGCGGTAAGGAAAATAATCTTAACTAAATTTTATTTATAAATTGGTTATTTTCCTAATATTTATTTTTTAAATATTAAAATTATATTTTTGATGTTATGTAGGTGGTTCCATGCTCTAACTCATGTTGGGATTCCGACTATGATGCATTCTATTAGGCAAAAAATTGACACGAAATCTGCAAATGAGGTAAATATTTTAATTTTATATTAAGTTGAAGTTTAATATGAATATAGTTTAGTTTACTTGTTTTTAATTATTTCTAAATTTAATTTACAGTTTTTGTGGACCCCGTACTCTGAATCGGATATCAATGAATGCCTGCCTAATTTTGATCATGAGACGGTTTCCGCTTGGACGGCCATGGTACCTCTCATCTGGTACGCTGTAGTTGAGTGGCATCCGGTTGATCGCGTCCAACGCCAGTTCGGTCGTCTGCAAACAATTCCGATAGATCCTCCTGATTTGGACGACTTACATAGGATCACCCGACAAGGAAAACTTGAGGTATAATAATTAAATTTGATTTAATAGTTATCGATTTATACTTACTTTACAATTTATAAATAATAATTTTGTTGATGTTTTGTGGTAGGTGGACTGGTCGGTGAAACATGTGCAGTGGATTGCACAGTGGCAGGATAGGCTTCAGCGGCAGGCACTGAATGAGTACCGGATGTTTGATGAGCTTATGGTGAGCAGTAATTACTTTGCATGGTTCTTTGGTAGTGGGAAACCATATCTCCTCACTCCGGAAGAACAAGCAGCTGTGTTTGAGCCTATTCAGCGCAACCGCCCCCGGACTCATCGTACGAGCGGAGCAGGTGGATCGCAACGTCGAAGGGGAGCAGGTGCTTCATCCTCTAGAGCTACCGATCCGATTCGCCCCCAGGGCCGCACCCAGTTGATGATTCAGCCGAGGCCCCCGAGTCCGACGGAAGGCTTTTTCACTCCTATTGTGGGAATGATGGGTGGATCTTCGGTACCGACTACGTACGGGTTATTTCCTGGCGGATCTTCGAGTTCCACAGTTCCCTCTGCTTCTGCCCCCTACTCGTTTCATGCTCGGCCTTATGATATTTCGGGCCCCGGGTTCGTTCAGCACACACCTCAACAGTCGTTGTTCTATTCTGGAGACGACGACGTTAACGAGCCAGATCATGATCCTCAACAGGTTCCGGTTCAACATGCTCGACGCAATCAGGGTCGTACTCGACGTCCACCAAATTGTGGTACCGGCGGACATAGACATATGTAGTAGTTATATTTTTTCTATGTTTTTCGAAATAAGTAATGTTGATTTATATTTTCTTAATTAAAACATTATATATTCAGAATTATTAATTGATACTTTTATATTTAAAAACTTACATCGAAAGCACAACATAGAAAGCACCGAGTTCACAAAATACAAGTACGCAAGAGCAATAATTTTAAAATTCGCGTTTTGGAAAACGCGAATTTTAAAATTATTGCTCTTGCTTTCAGGCTTTACCGGGCTTTAAGCTGAGAAAGTCAATTATATGTACTGAATTCGCGTTCTGTAAAACGCGAATTCTGTTGGAATCTACTGAATTCGCGTCCTACAGAACGCGAATTCAGTACAAATAATTGACTTTGTCAGCCCAAAGCCCGGTAAAGCCTGGTAAACAGAGCAATAATTTTAAAATTCGCGTTTTGGAAAACGCGAATTTTAAAATTATTGCTCTGTTTACCAGGCTTTACCGGGCTTTGGGCTGACAACTCAAAAATTATTGCTACAGAATTCACCAATGCTTTACCAGACACATTTCTATTTATAATTGAGGGGTGCAGAATTTCTAGATGCACCCAAACAAAACTTAAGAATCACAAAGCTCTTCGATTTTCAGAAATGGCACCGAGAATTCAAGCTATAGTATACTACGATGGTCAGATGGTCCCCGATTCATACATTGGGATCATATTTCAATCTGAAAATACTGTTACGATCAACATTCCGAGACGATCACCGTTCCAGTCGCTTAGGACCTTAATATCCAGGAAGGTTCCCAATCGCTCCGGAAGGGAGTTGCAGTCTTTGAAGTATCGATGTCCAACGTCGATAGAGCCACTATATTACACAATATTCGATGTGGAAGACGACAGTTCTGTAGAAATGATGATAGATACACATAGCCAGTACTCAATGGGATGGGCCATGGAGCTATTTGTAACATTTGCTGAAGGTCACGTTGCTGCTCAAAATGTGGTACCAAATTGGTTACGAGGAAATCTCGAGTTCAATCCAAATGCTATTAGTCCGACATCGAGTTTACGACGTGACTTCAACCTTCTTCAAACAAGAACCGATGAAGCTTCATCGTCTTCGTCTTTGCGGCAACGACGTTCTTCCGTTCCACGGTTCGAATTTGACCTTAACTTGCCACCAACCCAAGAGTCGTCATACAGTCCATACGTTCCAAACTATGATGATTTCTCTACGGGGCGCCACTTGTTGCGTGTAAAAGTGTCTATCGCAATGGTAGTGCAAGTGCACACGACGCAAGTAGTAAAGTGATACGAAGTATCGGATATCGTCTCCACAGGGATTGGGCTAATAGCTTCACCTTAGTTTACTGCACAAATTAAAGGAAATATTTTAGAATTGTCACGAGAATAATAAGATAAAAACGTAAATAAAAGAATTGAGTTATCAAGATAGAGAGAATGGGCTGGTATTGAATTGCTTGGTAGTGCAGGTATTGAATTGCTTAGGATCTCCAGTTCTGTCGTCGCTCCCGTCGCCGACAGCACCTGTCGCGGCGTCTGTCCGTTAGCTGTCGCGGCAGCAGACACACCAACTCCGTACTTCAAGTTTGGCAAGAATCCCAGATCTGCCTTGCCCTATCCCTAGGCACAAGTCTGTCGATGAACACGTCTTTGATGATACCTCCCGGCGTGAATCGAAGGATGAACACCGATGTGTATGAATTCTTCTTTAGCCACTTAACCTCGCCCTATCCCTAGGCACGAGATGGTTCAACTATAAACTAGAGAACGCGCTCTTATCTCTTTCGTATACTTAACTCTCCCGATGCTAAGTAAATGGATAACCTCACAATGCTCTCCCGATGCTCTTGCAAGATATTAAAACCAAGATAAAAGAACTTGAAGTTTATTTTATTGAACTGAAAAAATCCTAAAACAAAGCAACCCTTGCAACTACTTTACAAAACAACCCGTAGCCCTAAGGGGAATTTAGAACATGTCGGTGACGGGTGGACGGCAGGGGTTTAGGTTTGGTTATGGGGTAATCGGTTATGCCCCTAGGTTAAATCTATGCCCTTATATAAGCTTTGGGCTCAAGTTATCTGAGGTAACAAGGATTACAACTTTAATTAAAAGTAAGATTCTAATAAAGACTAAATCTCTAAAGTCTCCTACTTTCCAGCCGCATCCCTATTTTGTGGGAATTCCTTTCCTTGAGCTTTGGCTTGACATATCTTTTGATCCGGGGCTTGGAAAATTATTTGGCTTCCACACGACAGACGAGCAGATTTTTCTCTATCTATCGAGGTCCACTTGACTTTTCCTCTTCATAAATCTGCTGTCACCTTGCTGTCGTGACAGGTCCATGACAGGTTCGTCTTCTTCGGCTGCTTGTCCAGTTCAGCTTTCCTGCTTATCTGCCCTGCGCCTGCCTCCATCGTCTACTATGACAGATACCTGCAAAAATAGCCATCTTTCAGTAGAATCCGTGCTTTTAATCCTTTTGTGATGTTTTACTAAAAACTAACCTAAATGCAATGCAATGATGCTTGAATGCAACAGAAATATGGGTTAAAAAGGGTGTAAATAATAGAACTTTTACACACTCAACACCACTCAACACACATTCCATACACGGCGTCTTCAACGTACAATGAACAGTTTAACCCGTTCGATGATTTCTTTACCGGGCGCCACTCAACATACATCCCAAGTCACCGAAATGTGGATGATATGTTCTCAGCGGGGAGACATTCAACCGCCGCTACTGTCGATCCGGTTATGACTTCAGAACCTGTTCACGCACATATTTATGATGACGCAGAACTTTTCCAGTTTCATGATGCGCTTTCTGATGAAGAGCCGCGTACAGAGGTTGGGCCTGATGGTGACGAGATGGGTCTATTTCCTTCAGAACCATCTGACATTGACGAGCCGGTGGAATCAGAGGAGAGCGCAGAAAACTCTTCTGAGGATGATGAGGATGATGATGTTCGTTCGACGCAACTGCATGGACCAACCAGTTGCGCAACATATTACGACCCACCTTCGCACTTCACAACAGTGGATATGGATGGCTTCTTCGATACTGAATTCCCAGAACATCCACAATTAGACCAGTTCAACCAATGGAATGTGGGTTCGACTGAGCTACATGCTGGAATGGTCTTCAGGACAAAAAAGCTCGCGGAGGCTGCCATCAAGCATTACAACATTCAGCGCTCAGTTACATCCACCGTTTGGAAGACCGAGGCCAGGAAATATATTGCAGAGTGTCCTCACAAGTCTGCAGGATGTAAATGGAGGGTTCGTGTGTCGCAATTGAAAAGGCTGAATAACCTGTGGAAAATAACGAGATATACAGGGCCTCATACATGCTCCGTTGGGAGCCTCAGCCAAGACCATCCTAACTTGGATGTACACGTGCTTTCCGATGCAATCCTTCCACTCGTGAAAGCAAACCCACGTGTATCTGTGCCAGTGTGTATAGCTGCCATCAAATCCATTTACAAGTACACCGTCAATTACGACAAGGCATGGTATGCAAGATATCGAGCCATCGAAACATTGTACGGGCAATGGGAGCTATCATACAACGATCTGCGATCATGGCTTCAAGTTATGCAGGAATACAATCCAGGGACAATTGTGGAATTGGAGACTGTTCCGAAGTACTACAACGATCGTGTTGTATCAGGGGAGGTCGAATTTCATCGCCTTTTCTGGACGTTCCCCCAATGCATAAAAGCTTTCCGTCACTGCAAACCTATGCTGCAGATCGACGGTACATTTTTATATGGCAGATACACGCAAATATTGCTAATTGCAGTTGCCCAGGATGGCAACAGAAAATGTATCCCAGTTGCTTTTGCGATTGTTGAAAAGGAAAATATACCTTCTTGGGAGTTTTTCCTTTACAACCTCCGCAAGTATGTCATGCGTCGGGTTTTGCGTACACGTGAAGATGGCCTAGCTATTATTTCAGATAGAGGCGCAGGGATTTGGGGAGCAATTCAACGTTTGGGAGATTCATGGAAACCCCCATACATACATCACCGATATTGTTTGCGGCATATAGCAGCAAACTACTATCAGAGGTTCAAGAACGAGGATGAACGTATAATGGTTCTCCGTATGGGTATGCAACCATTTCATTTTGTTATTCTACGTCCACCAATTTCATATTATTACCAATTAACTATTTTGCATGTCTTATTCAACAGGCAACGCACACCGAGTTAATCAAGTGGAAGAGCTGTTGGAGGAGTTGCAATTGAGGAATCCATTCGGGTATAACTATCTTATGGAGATACCGAAGGAGAAATGGTTGCGATGTTATGACGGGGGTCGTCGATGCGGCCATATGACAACAAACTTGGCTGAGGCGATCAATTCGTCTCTTAAGGGAACGCGCCATTTACCTATCACATCCGTTGTCAAAGCAACATATTACCGATTGGCAACCCTTTTCGCAACCCTCGGCAAACAAGCAATGAACTGGATGGCAGCTGGTCGCATATTTAATCCAGATCTCGCCGACAAAATCCAAGCGTCCATTGTGCATGCTAACTCGATGGGTGCGTTGTGCTTCTCTCGTCGGGAACACATCTTTGAGGTCACGCAATTTTCTGAACCGCTGCAAGGAATAATGCAATACACCTACGTGGTTGATTTGCAAAAACGAACGTGCGATTGCGGGGAGTTCCAGACGTTCAAGTTCCCGTGTTCGCATGCTTTCGCAGCATGTGCATCGGTTCATTTTGATGCAACGACACTCATTGATCCGATCTACAGGCTCGAAACCGTTTTCAAGGTTTACCGAAACGAGTTCCCTCCGATCGGAAATGCACATGACCGTCGTATAATCAGCAACGAACCAAAGATATGCCCAGATCCCTCCCTGCGACGAAAGAAAAAAGGCCGGCCACCATCAACGAGGATTCATTGTGCCGAAGATATGGTTCCGAGAGAAAAGACCGGACAACCTAGGAGGTGCAGTAAATGTGGGAACACTGGACATGATATTAGGAAATGCCCTCTTAGGACCGGCCCCGAATTAACTAGATCAACCATTGTGTACTCTTTTCTGATTTGTGAACTTCTATTATCTGGTAATTTAATAAATCTTATGGGCACTCTTTTCCCCCTACATAGGTTTAGAGGGTTTTTTTAACGAGGCCCTTTAAATTAAAAAAAAAACATGCCTATCGACACATTTTTTGCTTCAAAAATGTTACTTTGATAGCATTTTTAACACAATTTTCTCACATTTTCGGACACCGTCTTCCTCAGAACTTTAGCACCACTGTTAAATTAAGCTGCAGATCTTTGTCTCCAAACTTAGGAAAAACCAAAAAAAAGTTCGAAACACACCGTAAAATGCATTTAAACATGCCTATACGATAATGTTTCCTTTTAAAACATTGTTACTTGCCTATTTCTAGGCCATTTTCACACATCTTAGGATATTATATACGCTCGTATCTTCACACCATCTTAAAGATATGTTTCAATACGACACTGTTATAGTTCAAAAATTTTAATCGGGTACCCCGATAATCCGTTATTCGATCACAAATATTGCTACCTAAACATCTTATATTGGTTTTAATTCAATTTCATGTTGAATTTCTCGTGCGGGGGCAGCAATAAATCGTGGAATTCGCGTTTTGCAAAACGCGAATTCCCTTTTCACTGAAACGTCTCAGGAATTCGCGTCCTGCAGGACGCGAATTCTAAATTCGCTTTCCCCAGGACGCGAATTCGTCCTACATGGCATGAAAGGGGGGTATTTTTCCCAATATCAATCTTTGGGGGTTATTTTCCCCAATAAATTCCCAAAAGGGAATATTCAAACCAATTCCCCCCGCTATTATGAGTTTATAATTATTTTATTCACAATAACATAATTCAACAATATAATATTACTTAAAATATTTAATGTCTCATCTAGTAGATCAACATATAGTTATAACAATTAGATTAAGTCAATAACATGTGAAGCTTGACTTTTAATAGTGTCATTTGACATACGAAATTTGGGGCCTAACGTGGTCTCATGTCCCAATTGATAGGTTTTGTGCTGCATGAATATGATGAGAGCCAAAGGAGTAAGTGATAATTTAATTAGGAATGGTTCCAGAGGGCGGTCTTTTCTCTTTCGAAATTTGAAATTCGTATATAATTTTAAAAAAATTATATATTTTTTATTGAGAATATATTTTCGCCCCTAAAAATTTATAATTCATCTTTTAAAACTTTATAAATCCGTTCATTAACATAAAATCTTGCGTTCGTCCCTAAATTTATCACTAGCTTGAATTTATAAATCATAGAATATCTAATGACCTCTTCCCATATGTAGGGATGTAAAAACAAGTCAGAACCTGAAAACCCGACTGAAACCTGCTCGAGTCAGAATCTGATTTGACCCGAGGTTTTGATGACCCGAACCCGATCTGTAACCGACTGTTGTTGATCCGAACCCGAATTTGACCTGTTACTGTAGTAACCGAACCCGATCTGCGTCCAACTGAAAACGACCCGAACCCGAATTGGACCTGTTAATTTGGACCTGAAACCCGACCTGCGTCTGACTGAAACGAACCCGAACCCGACCTGGAAAATAACCGAATTTACCCGACTGAATTGACCCGATATCCGATTTTACCCGACCTGAAATGAACCCGACCTGAAATGGACCCGACCTGAAACGGACCCGAACTGAAAATGGACCCGACCTGAAATGGACCCGACCTGAAATGGACCCGACTTGTTTTGAACCCGACCTGCTTTAAACCCGACCTGTTAAGTGACCCGACCTGTTGTTGACCTGAACTGAAATTAACCCGAAATCTATGACATGATGAATTAAAAAATTTTAGAAGTTGATATACCATATACATGTATAATGTATATACATATACACCTACATATATTGATGTACATGATGTATATGCGCGCATACATATATATATTAAGTACTAAAGTTGAAAAAAGAATAAGTAATTGATAATTTATGAACTACAAAAATTAAATGAAGAGTTGTTTTTAATTTTTAAGTTATCTCATTAACTTGAATAAAATTGTAGACTTACAAATTATAAAAAAATAAATAACAATTGTATGAGTCTTTACTGTTAATTTATGAACTACAAAAATTTACTAAAGTTGTACATGCATTTGTAGTTCATAAAATTTACTAAAGTTATAAAAAAATTGTAAGTCTACAATTTTTTTTTATACTTAACATATTCAAGTTATAAAATTTAGTAGAGTAATAAAAAATTTGTAAGTCTACAAATTTTATGAACTACAAATGTTATACATAAGTTATAACATATTCAAGTTTAAAATTATAGACTTAAGCAAATTAACGTTATAAAAAAGAGAGTAAATTTTTAGGTTTAGGGTTATAGACATACTATGGATTTAGTTATTTGTACATACATGTAGGGTTTATGTTTTTTTGTTGATATTTGAATACTTGATAGTTAACTTGGAAGGTTAAGCTTAATGATTTATGAAGTATAAACTTCCATAACTGATGTAAAATACATTGTTTCAGGATGGACTGAAAAAACCAGCACCCTCGTTTCTAAACGAAAGACTTATTGACCAATAAAGTTCCAATGAAGAACAAAAAGTTGATTCATAATTCAGATTGAACCAAACCTTTTATTCATAACCAAACTACAGATATTATGTTGCAGACAAAAAGACACAACAACAATTCTATAATGATACAATAGTAGAGAAGGAACTCGCAACCATGAATGGACATAGACAAAACTTCAAGAAGCATGGTTGAATGATAGTCCGCTAGGCGAATCGATTCTCACAAGGATTTCATCTTCATCACTCAAATCATCATTTTCGTGGCCCTCTTTCGAGTCCGTGTTCCAATGATATTTGTATGTTGGCTTAGATTGATGCATCCTCGATAAACTCCAGCTGCGGCGTGGCAAATCATTCGTGCTATGATCACTAACTTTCTCACTTGGATCCAGCATTTTTGAAGATCTTCTTCCTTAATTGAACTCAAATTCGAACTCAGTTCCTCTTTCGTCTTTATCCTCCTCTTCTTGTGAATCTTCTTCCTTAATGAACCTTCTTTCTCGATAGAAGTAGTCTCCGAGTATCCATGACCAACCCCACCATTGTTATGCCCTAGGAACTCAATTAAGGGCACGAAGATACCAACATTTGCAGGTGAATTCTCCTATAAATTTCTTCAAACTCACCAAAGACCCTGTATTTGCCATCCAATTTATTGCTTCTCTCACTTGTGGATTGTGAAACCTTGTTTAAGGGTTTCCTGTTGACATTTTAACAAACACATGGGTGACAAACAAGTCAAAAAAGAACAAAATTTTAGAAAATAAAAGAAAAACTTTACCAAACGTAGCATCGTTTTGTCGATGATTTAAAGGCAAAGCAACATCTTTTCCGCCACTATTTTCATTAAGACCCAACTTGAAATTAACAGCTGAAAATGGTTGTTGCTGCTTTTGCCGTTGAAATGGTTGAAGCTGCGCTTGGAAAGGCTGATGGGTAACTGGACCTGAGTGTTGTTGTCGTTGTTGAGAATGTAAAGGGTAAGGGAAAACAGATTCTTGTTGTTGCTGCTGCTGGGGATTGGAAATGAAGAAAACTAAAGCGGATGAAGAATCGTTATCATCCGCCATGAATTGCTGCTGCTGCTGTTGTTGAAGATGATGATGGGCGCCATATTTAACGGGATGCATTTCTTTTTGAAGCTTTTTGTTCTGTTTATCTGAAAAACATGAATGCAAAAGAAGACAAATGATGATTATTTTCTTCCTTCTTAAAAATGTTGAATTAAATACACAAATAAAGAGAGAAAAATGAATGAGGAAGGAAAATAAGAACAGCTAATCCCTGAGATTCTGGGAATGAATTAGAATATTAGATGTTTGATATTTCTAAAATTCATCTATGGTTTTGGTTTATCTAAAAATTGGATCAAAATATCGAAAATGATTCAGAAAACAAAGTAGAAATGAAATGGAGATTTTGCTGAGTGACTTTGTTTTGTGTTGATCAGAGTGAGAGTGTGACAATTTTCTCGCGAGAGAAAGTGAAAGAAATAGAAGGAAAATTTTCAAGTCACACAAAAAAATCAATCCGACATAAAACACCACACACGTAGGCGGATCTAGAAAATTCTTTATAACGGGGTGCGAAACCCTAGTTCATTGACTGTAAAATGACTGAAACGCCATTGATAGATATAGTTTTATTCCATTTTGCCACCCGCCAAAATCTAAAAAATGATGAGATTTCATTAAATGAACAAAAAAGCGCCACTGAATTGTTTAAATTTTTGCTTTTCTTGTTTGGTTTGCCTCCAAAATTTTAATTTTTGTCACTATTTATTTGTTTTCTCGGAAAAAAATTTAAATTCATTTATGTATTTTAGTTTAGAGTTTAAATTTTCATTTTTTGGTTTAGGGTTTATGGTTTGACTTTTGATTTTATGTATTAATATATGAACCCTAAACCCTTAAATCCTAATCATAAACCCCTAAATCATACATGTTAAACCCTTAAATCCTAAACTTAAATCCTTGAATCCTAAATCCTAAATCACTAAACCCTAATGTATGTAAGTAAGTAAGTATGTATGTATGTATCTATCAATGTATGAACCCTAAACCCTTAAAAATTCCCTAAACCCTAAGCACTTAATTACTAATCTTAAACCCTACACCATAAACCCTAAACCCTAGTGTATGTATGTATGTATGTATGTATGTATGTATGTATGTATGTATGTATGAATGTACATATCAATATATGAACCCTAAACCCTTAGTGAATTTTCCCTAAACCCTTAACCTAAACACATAAACCCTAAACCATATTGTATTTAACTATACATGTATGTACCTATCAATGTCTGAACCCTAAACCTAAAAATTTGTTTATGACTACTATATTTTATTTAGTTATGAATCCTTAACCCAAACCCTAATCCCTAAACCATAATCCATAACCCCTAATTCCTAAACCATAAACCTTAAACACTAAAACATAACCCCTAATGTATGTAAGTACGTGCGTGTGTACATATTAATGCAAGAACCCTTTAACTTTATTTTAATTCCATATTGACACTTATATATATTTAATTCATCATGTTTTATAGTTTTAATTTTAAATTTTGTTCATTCTAGACACTAAAACTTTATTTTTATTTTAAATTGACCTATACTTAATGTTTTTTTAATTACTCTAATTTTTATACTTTTAATTTGATATTTTTGTTCATTATAGTCCCCAAAACTTTATTTTTATTCCAAAATACCCATTTTCCTTGTTTTCTTTTAAATTTGTCTAATGTTTTATAATTTTAATTTGATATCTATGTTCATTATAATCCCTGAAATTTTATTTGTAATCCAAATTGACACATTTTCAGTCCAAATCGACCCATTTTTATAATTTTTAATTACTCTAATGTTTTATAATTTTAATTTGATATGACTCTAAATAATTAACTCAAAATTAATGACGATTGACGAAGGTCAACCTAAAGTCTATCAACTACTTATACGGTTGTACGACCGAACTCAAACTGAATACGAATTTCAATCCTGAAAATACCCCGACCTGAATTACCCGACCTGAAACTACCCGACCTGAAATTACCCGACCTGAAATGCACCCGACCTGAAATGCAACCGACCTGAAATGAACCCGACCTGAAATGAACCCGACCTGAAATTGACCCGACCTGAAACGGACCCGACCTGAAATGGACCCGACCTGAAACGAACCCGACCTGAAATGTACCCGAACTGAAATGGACCCGACCTGAAGTGTATCCGAACCTGAATTAACCTGCCAATTATCTGCTTCGGACCCGACCCGTTTTAACCCGACCTGAAATGGACCCGACCTGAAATGGACCCGACCTGAAATGGACCCGGCCTGAAATGGACCTGACCTGAAATGGACCCGACCTGAAATGGACCCGCACCCGACCCGAGTCGAGCCAAAACAGAAAAATGACCTAAAATGACCTGTATCCGATTTTACCCGACCTGACAATACCCGACCTGAAACCCGTCACTTTGGCCAACGGCATGATGAGAAATAAAGGCAGTGTCTCCTAAATATTTTAAATGGGTTAATTCCATAAGAAGTCCTCAAACTATAGTTTGTTTTTATCTTAGTCTTGATTTTCAAAATGTTTTTAACTGAAGTCACAAAGTACAATATCAGTATGAAATAAGCACCTCTCTCAAAAAAACCCTAACCGCTCCACTTAAAATTGTTTTAATTTTAGTCAGTTTTTTTTCAATCCCTTTAATCGGTGTTCGGCAATTAATTTTCGTATTGGTTGTCGATCACTGATTTTATCACTTTTTTTGTTTTTATTTCAATAAAAATATCTGCTTTGTAGCACGCTTTTTCTCTGTCCTAGTGACACGCTTCTTCTTCTATTTTTGTGACATGTTTTTGTTTTGTTTTTTTGTTTTTTTGTTTGATTCATTTGTCTTCGTGGCACGTTTTAGCATAGCCTAGCGTTCGATTGTTGTTCGCACAGAGATTCACTCGACGCTAGTTTCTGATTCATGGTGTTGTCGGTGGTCACTTGGAATGTTTTATCCCCACTCGTTGATGGTTGTTTGCCGATAAAATCAATCCTAGGTAGCGGTACCTTTTGCCTGACAGAATGGATCACGCACCACTCATTCCTTCTTTATGTGTCTCGTTTGGACAGAGACAAGGAGATTCAGGAAGCTCTAAATTTTTTTTGGTATGCGTATTTTCATAAAAAAATTCGTTTTCATTGTTTTTGAGTTGTAAGAATTTTTTAGGTTATTTTAACCAAATTTTCTTCTTCTTAATTGCGTTGTAATTAATTTTTTTATGATTTAACGGAAATTCAGTTCGCTATTTCAAAATATATATATATATATATATATATATATATATATATCATATCAGTTAGATATTTTTTCCAACCAAATCATTAGCTTAGATATTAAAAGTAAGCTTTAATATGATTTGGAACAGTTTTAAAAGCCCTCCAAAATGGCAAACTTGTTGTTTAGCTCCTTTAGAAATTGTAGCATTTTAAATTTTCTTCATGGTCATTTCTACTTGCCCCCCTCCCCCATGATAATTTTATAATTTAATCTCTTCAAAAGTTGTAAAGTTTTAAATTAGTACAATGTTAAATTGTATTTTTGGCTTCTTGGCAGTTTAACCCCCAATTTTTTCCCTTGCTTCATTCTTGATCAAATTATACTCTTTATGCATGGGCGGAGCCACGTTAGGGAGTGGGGGTGTCTTATGACACTCAAAATTTTTTGGAGATATTTTTCTTTATATAAATTGTATATAATTTTTTAAAAGTATATATAAATGACATCCCTTTAATAAATAAAATGACACATTTTTATAAATAAACCGACATTCATTTATAAATAAAAGACATCCCTTTATAAATAATTAAATTTTCTTAAATACCGTTGAAAAAATGACACCTCTTTAATAAATTTTTGCCTCCGCCCCTGATTTTATGCCCACCTATTGAATGGATAGTTCGAATTTAACGTGTTAAAACCCATACGTACCTCGGTTCTTTAGAAAAAAATACCCATAAGTAACCCTTCTAAATTTTACTGATACTGGTTGTTTTTTCAACATGTCAAGTTCAAGTTGTTCATGTATAGTTCGCAATTCGATCCACATGTTTTAAATATACGCTAGGTAATATTTAAATTGACATTTAATACATAAATTAATGACTAGATTAACAAAAGGGTCTAATAAGATATATTTTTGATTAAGTAGAGAAATATTACAATTACCAAAGCAAATGTCGAGATTCAAACTCGTACTTTAAAGACACAAATATAACATTCTGAGTGTATAATGTTTTTAAGTGAACAAAGGACGAGGAAAGGTGGCGGCAATGGTTCCACGATCGCCGCCGCCGACACCACAGTTAAACAACCGTCTCCAAGTTTTCAACTGATTTAAAACCTGTCTGTAAACACAGATTCTTAAACCAGAAACACTAAAAATCGCAGCTTTCCTTAGCTTCTTTAATTTTCGGCCGATCTTCAGCTTCAGCCTACACAATCTGATTCGTATGAACGGTGGTTTTCTTCTGGAATCCGCTTGCTCCAGCGCTTTGTATATCAAGAACTGAGCTCGTCGATGAATTATCTCGTCTGGGTCTTCTTTATTCACCTTTGAGTAATCATATGATCTCTTCAAAACATCCATGGTTTTTTTTCTCGGGAAAATTTTATGAGCAAGAAAATGTTGAGAGGAAAGTGTGGAAGAAGAGACAGTTGTGAGTTGGGATTTTGAAGCAATATATATGGGGAAAGCTAAGCAGTTGATTGAGGTCATGACATATGGTGATGAAGCTATGCATGTACACTAACATTGACTTTGGTAGGGAAAATAATTCTTTTTTTTTGCTAAGACTGAAAATTAATTATAAATGATGAAAAAATTATTTTTTTATAATATATATTTTGTTTTGAAACTGGAGTATATTCAACTGTGAAAGAATTAAAAATGAATTACATTGTAAACAATGAAAGTTCAGTGCAAAATAAACAATGCAAAAAAATTAACGGTGTAAAAAACGTTAAAAAAATCAAATCTAACACCTTCAGAAGAAACTTTTGAAATGAAATCCAGAAAGCTATTATTTTGCCTTGGGTGCTCTTTGAAGACATCATAATTATTTTGTTACTCGTTTTTGGCATATAGGCACAACCACAAAAAGAGAATCATAACATGAAGTGTTCGGCATTCATTCGGTGACAAAAATATTTGATGATACTCGTCACCCGAACTCTAAACTATCAAAAGATAGACTAAAACTGCCATAAAAACAGACAAAGGAACTGTCATACAAGCAGACAAAAGAACTGCCATAGAGGCAGACGAAAGAACTGTCAAAGAAGCAGATGAGGTAGAAACCTGGCAAAGTAAAAAGAAAATAAAAAAACATGAAACTAAAAAATTCATCAGCAACGATGAAACTTATTTATATACATAATCAGCCGAACGGCCAACGGCCGTTGCTGGCAAAAGAAAAAAGAATAAAGATAAACTTTGAAACTTAAAAAATTTGTAACCGCCTCAGAGAAAATGGAAGATGTTAAAAGGAGTGAAGTTTATGTATATTTTTACCAATTTAGTAAGAATTTGTGTAAATCCGTCACATTTTAACCTTACGGCAAGGTTGTCTTACCGTAGCATCGAAAAGAGGAAGTTTATAAAAGAAAAAAAAGGTAAAGTTCACAAACGGTCACTAAACTTTGTTAAATTATTCAATTTGGTAACCAAACTTTGAATTGCTTCAATGTTACCATTAAACTTTTAATTTTGCTTCAATTTGGCCACCGAGCTTTAACGGACGTTAAAAAGGTGTTAGCAAAGTTTGCATAATAACATTGTAAAATCTAATTTGATTTTGATACAACAAATAGTCTAAGGACTAAAATTGAAAAGTAAATAAATTTTTAAGAACTCAAAAGCTCAAATTTGACAAGTATATTTTTAACTTTAAGTGTTTCAAAGTCAAAACTTAAACCCCATAATTTTTTCAAAGTGTTTTAAAATCAAACTACATAAAACAATCCAGACATTTCGATACTCCTCATGGTGTTTTGAAACAACTTGATCTTAAAACGTTACTATACATTTTTGTTTCGATACGGAAATAAGTGTTTCGATACTGGCGTTTCGAAACAGGGTAAACTGTTTCGATACAGCCTTCTTATGGGCCATTTTGTTTTAAGCATTGTTTCGAAACGACTCAAAACTATTTTGATACAAGGTTAAGAATTTTTAAACTCAAGCATTAAATGATATAGCCGTTACTTGTCAGAACGAGAATTTTGAGAATTGGTTAAACGTTTCGATACACCAGTTAGGCGTTTCGTAACGTGTTTTGACAGTTTTAAAAGTGAGCAACATCGTTTCAATACGCTACCCCACATTTCGATATGGTACCCTTTATTGTGCACAACGACACTTTCTATTTTGAGTAGGTATCGAAATGACCCCGAGTGTTACAATACGATATGTTCCAGATCAACATTTATGGTGGGAAAAAGAGGGTCCAACGACTCTATTTATGTTTCCAACCACCTAAACAACTAGAATTCAACGAAGAGGTATAAAAGCAAGTCATTAAAGCTACAATAACTATTGAACATCTTAGCAACATTCAATCAATCATCCAAACCATTTGAGCTATTAGAGTCAAATCTTGTACCCAATTGTGAAATTCTTAATTGTTTTATCATTTGTCAAATTGGGGAGAGTTGTTCTTTTAATTAGGAAATTTATAAGCCTAGTGATAGGTTATTTTCATTGACAATCTTCTTTCGTGTATTTGAGTGAGGTTTGATTAAGCTTTGGGTAGAAAGCTTAATCGATTTGTAAGGTTTTCTCCTAATCCGAGAAAATGGGTGAATTCAATAGTGAATTGAGTTGAAAATCCTTAATGGGAGCTAAGATAATAGATGTAGAGTTTGTTTACAAACTTGAACCACTATAAATCCTCTTATGTCAATTTTTATTTTACTTCCTTGCTCCCTTTCCATTTTAATTGCCAATTCACCCCCACTTGGCCATTTTGCAATTGTTTGACCAACTCAACAATTGGTATTAGAGCGACACACATTGGAAGGATTACAACCCTCTTGAGTCAGTTCTTAGAGAGTTTGATCAACAACAACTAGAAGCTATGTCATCTACCTCGGGCAACAACCTCTATGAGTCACAATCCATCACAAAGCCTCCTTATTTCAATGGGGACAACTATCCCTATTAGAAAAATAGGGTGAAACTCTTCATCAAATTCAATGATTGTGTCATATGGGATGTTGTGGAAGATGGCCTCATCATTCCTTTGAAGATAAATGATGAAGGAAGACTCATTCCAAAGACCAAGCACAAAATAACCGATGAAGAGCGAAAGAAGCTTTAAATCAATGACAAAGCATTACACATGATCTTTTGTGCACTTGGTCCGGACATGTACTCGAATATGTCTTCTTGTACAAGTGTCAATGAGGTGCGAGACAAGCTAGAGACCACATATAAAGGAACCAACGACGTCAAGGAGACCAAGATTGGGATCCTCAACTATAGCTACGAAAGCTTCAAGATGGGGCCCGAAGAAAGCGTCACTCAAATGTTCGATTGCTTCTCGGTCATCGTCAATGGTCTTAAGGGCTTCGGTGAAACCATTCTCGAAGATAAGCTAGTCTGGAAGCTTCTCTACTCTCTCTGATTCATGGGAAGGAAAAAGAACCGCAATCATAAAGGCCAAAAATTTGAAGACCTTGAAGCTTGATGAATTAGTGGGATCTCTTCTCACTCATGAGATCATGAAGAAAGAAAGATAAGAAGAAAATAAGAGAGAAGAGTAGAGAAGAAGAAGGTGGAGGACAAGAAATAAGGATTTCCTCTCAAAGCTTCACAAGAAGAGAGTGATTCTAGCTTAGATGAGAAGGAAGAAGAAATGGCTATGATAGCCAAGAAATTTGCCCGGTTCATGAAGACAAATCGAGGAAGAAAGTTCCATAGAAGATGAGACTTCAAGAACAAGACCAAAGAGGAAGAAAAGGATCAACTCATTTGCTATGAGTGCAAGAAGTTGGGGCATATTCGATCTGATTGCCCTCAACTTAAAAAGAAAAGCTTCGGGAAGAAGAAGAAGCTCAAGGCAAATGTTGCTACTTGGAGTGATGAGGAGTCATCTGAAGAGGAGCGAGAAGTTGCCAGCCTTTGCCTCATGGCTCTTGATGATGATCCTATGGTAAACCCTAACTCATCTACTTTAGATTTCACTTTTAATAAACTCTAAGATGCATATGATGAGTTGCAAGAGGTTTATGATGAGTTGGTTGAAAAATACAAAGAATCGATTTTGAATAACAAACAAATGATTTCGGTTTTAAGAACCCAAAACGATTCACTTTCCAAAACCAACTCGGATCTTGAAAAGAAGGTTTTTCTTTTACAAAATTCCTCAAATTAATTTGAAAAGAAAACGATTGATTTACATAATCTTCTTGAAAAATATCATGTTTATCACCATGAGGAGGTGGATAAACTAAAATTTTTTCTTAACACTATTGGGAAAATTAGTTTTGAAAAAGGGGAATTCTTAAAAAAAAAACCAGTATGTAAAAGAAACTTTAATAACTAAAAACAAAGAAGCTCTCATAGACATCCTAGAAGTAAAAGCGTTAGGGGTGTGTGGGTTCCTAAAGAACTTGTAACTTCTAATAATATTGATGCTATGTCTGCTTGGATTCCTAAGGAACCAAGTATTTTTTAGCTAAATCACATGGACCCAAAATGATTTGGGTACCAAAAATCAAGAACTAACCTTTGTTTGTGTGTGTGTGTGGGGGGGGGGGCATTGATATAAGGCCAAAACTTCAAGTCAAAACATATAGTACCTTGATAGTGGATGCTCAAGACACATGACCGAAGACAAGAGTAGATTCATGGAGCTAAGGCCGAAAAGTGGTGGAGTGGTGACATTTGGTGACAACTCCAAAGGTCATATTAGGGGTATTGGTTCCATTGGTAATCTCTCTTCCATTCTCATTGAAAATGTTTTGTATGTCAATGGTCTAAAGCATAATTTGTTGAGCATTAGTCAATTATGCGATAAAGGTTTCAATGTTTTCTTTGACAAAATGGTTGCAAAATTGTGAACATTAAAACAAATAAAATAATGCTCATTGGTCATCGCATAAATAACATTTATATGGTGCATATAGATGACATTCATACATCTCATGCTTGTTTAGTTGCACAAGATGAAAATGATGCATGGTTATGGCATAGAAAGTTAGGGCATGTAGGCATAAGTGTTTTATAAAAATTGGTTTCCCAAAATCCAGTAAGAGGTTTACCCAAACTAAAATTTTCATTGGACAAAATTTGTGATGCATGTGTTAAGGGTAAAAAAAGGAGTTTCTTTTAAACCTATTAATGATGTTTTAACTAGTAGAGTTTTACAATTGATCCATATGGATCTCTTTGGGCCAATTAGGACTACTAGCTTGGGTGGAAAATCATATGCATATGTACTTGTTGATGATTACTCTAGATACACATGGGTTCTCTTTTTAAGCACTAAAGATGAGGCTTTAGAAAATTTCATCACATTTTCAAAAATCACTCAAAATAATCTTGGTCAAAACATTTCCCATATTAGAAGTGATCATAGAACTGAATTTCAAAACTTAGGTTTTGAGGATTTTTGTAACTCTAATGGTATTAGCCATAAATTTTTGGCACCTCGCACTCCTCAAAAAATGGGGTAGTTGAGAGGAGAATCGTACTTTAGAAGAAATGGCTAGAACCATGTTTTGTGAAAACAATTTACATAAATATTTTTGGGCGGAAGCCACTAACACTTCTTGTTATATAATAAATCGAGTAATGATTATGCTACTTTTAAAGAAAACTCCTTATGGGATTTTAAAATCCAAGAAGCCTAACATTAGCTATTTTCATCCTTTTAGGTGTAAGTGTTTTGGTTTGAACAATGAAAAAGATAATTTGGGTAAATTTGATGCAAAAGATGATGAAACTATTTTTCTTGGTTACTCTTTAAATTATAAAGCCTATTGAGTTTTCAACAAAAGAACCTTAGTTGTAAAAGAGTCTATACATGTGGTTTTCGATGATAACTCCATTCCTAAGAAGACTTCTTATGATGATGATGATGTAGGGATCATTGAAGCTAATGATGGTGGATAATTATCAAAGGTGGATGAGGTTCCAACAAAAGAAGAAGAAACACAAGATTCTCCCATTAAAGCCTTGAAGGACATGGACCTTGGTGAAAAGAAAGTGAGCTACCCAAGGGAACTCAACTATGTCAAAGATGATGAAATCTTAGATGATCCATCTAAGGGGGTGACCACTAGATCTTCTCTTAAGTTATTTAATCATGTTGCATTCATTTCATGCATTGAGCCTAAAAATATCAAAGAAGCATTAAAAATGATTTTTGGATATTGGCCATGTAAGAAGAATTGAATCAATTTGAGAGAAGTAAAGTATGAACATTAGTTGATAGGATTAATGGTAAATCAACTATAAGAACTAAATGGCTTTTTAGAAACAAGCTAGATGAGAGTGGTAACATAGTGAGAAACAAGGCTATACTTATTGCTCAAGGTTACACTCAAGAAGAGAGAATTGGTTTTGATGAAACATATGCACCTGTTGTTAAGTGTGAAAAAGTACTAGATTTTAGCCCTAAGATAGCTCAATTATTGTTAGACTTAAGCTCATTTTAGTTGTATAATTAGGTAAACATACTCAAAAAACTGCATAGATTAGATACTCTGCCCTACTTGATGAATTTCACTGTTTTTATCTATAAAAGATATTGCTCAAGTATATGTTTTGTTGTGCGCAGATACCCGCCCAAACAGACGATGTTGAGGTAGCAAGAAGAGTAGAAGGAAGGAGTTGAACAATCGACGGACGATGCTGATGTACCTGTTGAAGAGCTGATCAAACTAAGATACAGAGGAAAAACACAGAATAAGGAGCCTTGCTAAGCTAGACCTCTACCGAGGCAGCAGATGGTGCGCCGCCGAGGCAGCATCCCAAGGCAGCTGAAAATATGCAAAGTGGTATGCGACTGGAAGAACACATCAAACCCAATTTTTATAGACCACTTGCATGTAGGTCGGAGCCCAGAAGCCCAAGAAAAGCCACCATCAAAGCTCAAGAAATTTGAAGTCAAACGAGAGTCAAGCTTGGATTAAATAAAAACTTAATTAGAGTTTAATCTTTTTAGGAGATCTACTTTAATTCCAACTTGTACTTTAGTCTCTTAACCAACTTCGAGTAGGCTAAGGCTTATATATATAGGGCATCTTAGTCGACAATGGGAGATATTGAGAGTTCTTGAAGAAAAAACCCTAGTGTTTCCATTCATCCATCATGTTCTAAACATTTCCCAGGGCTAAGGGTTGGTTTTGTTGATTAGTTGTGAGAGATTGTTTGTATTCGTTTAGGTTTTTAGTGTTTGCAATAATATTTCAAAGTTTGTTTACTCTTGGCATCCTTCTTATTTGCAATCAAATCGGGAGAGGAGAGAGCAATTATCAATTTGTCTAATATCGAGAGAGTTGGACTCACGAAACGAGTAAACACGATTTTATCCAACTTCGGTGAAACTACTTCGGCTTAGGAATAAGTCATAAGTTCAATGGCTAAATGAGGCTTAAGAATTGGTTGGTGTTCATCCTTAGATTCACGCCGAGAGATATTATCAAGACATTTTCACCAATTGTAATTCGACTTAAGGATAAGGAGGAGTCACTAAAGGAAGCCTTGCCGAACTTTGAAGCATCACTTAGCCGCCCGGGTAGCACATTAGTCTCTGCCGCGGCGGGTTATCTACCAAGGCATCACCTTGACAGTTGAGTCGATTTTGCAACACTTTAACCAAGACAAAACATTCAAAATCCACACTACGACGCATTCCAATACCAGCCCATTCTCTCAAACTGAATTCTCAATCTTTTAATTTACTTGCTTTTAGTTTTAGATCAGATCAAATCCCAATCTAATTGTGTTTTTACTCTTCCTTGTGCAGGAATTTAATCATTGAAGTAGCTTTCAATCCCTGTAGAGACGATATCTTAAATGCTATAACTTGGTAGCAGTGTACACTTGCACTCAATTTAGAGAACTCTTTTACGCTCTACACCCGTAGCTAGGATGAAAGCTATTAGGATGCTTCTAGCATTTGCATGTTATCATGATTTCAAGCTTTTTCAAATGGATGTTAAAAGTACATTTTTAAATGGTTTTATAAATAAAGAAGTGTATGTTGAACAACCACAGGGTTTTGAAAATCCACATTTTCCAAACCATGTTTTTAAATTGACCAAGCTTTGTATGGTTTAAAACAAGATCCTAGAGCTTGGTATGAAAGGCTTTCAAACTTTTTTGATTGAAAAAGGTTTTGAAAAAGGCAAGGTGGACACTACAATTTTCATTAAAAAATTGGCAATGACATCTTAGCAGTACAAATTTATGTTGATGATATAATTTTTGGGTCTACTAATGAATTTTATTGCCAAGAATTTTCTAAGCTAATGCAAGGTGAATTTGAGATGAGCATGATGGGAGAGCTCTCATTTTTCTTGGGGCTCCAAATCAAGCAAAGGAAGGATGTCACCTTCATAAATCAAGCAAAGTACATCAAGGATATGCTCAAGAAGTTTGGCTTGGAGAATGTGAAACCTCAAGCAACTCCTATGAGCTCATCAATTAAGCTTGACAAAGATGATGAAGGTAAGTGTGTTGATTCTAAACTTTATCATTCTATGATTGGATCTTTGCTTTACCTTACCGCAAGTAGACCGAATATCATGTTTAGTGTTTGCCTGTGTGATAGGTTTCAAGCTAGTCCTAGAGAATCACACATAGTTTCCGTTAAGAGAATCTTTAGATACCTTAGAGACACCTTGTTTAAGCCTTTGGTATCCTAGAGACTCCTCATTTGACTTTCATGCCTTTTCGAATGCGAATTATGAGAGATGTAAGATAGATAGAAATAGTACCTCCGGAACTTTCCAATTTCTATGTAGTATGCTCATATTTTGGTTCTCTAAGAAACAAAATAGTGTAGCCTTATTGTTGAGTGTGTAAAAGTTCTATTATTTACACCCTTTTTAACCCATATTTCTGCTGCATTCAAGCATCATTTCATTGCATTTAGGTCAGTTTACAGCAAAACATCACAAATATATAAAAGGCACAGATTCTACTAAAAATGGCTGATTTTGGCAGGTTGCTGCCGTCGTAGACGGTGAAGGCAGGCGCAGGGCAAAGAATCAGGAGAGCTGAACTGGACAAGCAGATAAAGAGGACGATGCTGTCATGGTGCTGCCGTGACAGGAGGACGACAGCAAGTTAGTGAAGGAAAAGCAAAGTGGACCTTGATAGATAGAGAAAATTATTCTCGTCTGTCGTGTGAAAACCCTATATTTTTCCAAGCCCCGGATCAAAAGATATGTCAAGCCAAAGCTCAAGGAGAGGAAATCCCATGAAACAAGGAGACGGCTAAAAAGTAGGATACTTAGAGATTAAGTCTTTATTAGAATCTTACTTTTAATTAAAGTTGTAATCCTTGTTATCTTAGAATACTTGAGCCCAAAGCTTATATAAGGGCATAGATTTTAACCTAGGAGAGATAATATCCCATAACCCATCACCTTCCCCATAACCGACAACTAAAACCCCTCCGCCGTTTACCCGCCGTCGACATGTTCTAAATTCCCCCTAGGGTCACGGGTTGTTTTGTAAAGTAGTTGCAAGGGTTGTTTTGTTTTAGGATTTTTCAGTTCAATAAAATAAACTTCAAGTTCTCTTATTTTGGTTATTAATATCTTGCAAGAGCATCGGGAGAGCATTGTGAGGTTATCCATTTACTTAGCATCGGGAGAGTTAAGTATACGAAAGAAATAAGAGCAAGTTCTCTAGTTTATAGTTGAACTATCTTGTGCCTAGGGATAGGGCAAGGTTAAGTGGCTAAGGAAGAATTCATACACATCGGTGTTCATCCTTCGATTCACGCCGGGAGGTATCATCAAGACGTGATCATCGACAGACTTGGACCTAGGGATAGGCCAAGGCAGATCTGAGATTCTTGCCAAACTTGGAGTACGGAGTTGGTGTGTTTGCTGTCGCGACAGGTGCTGCCGCGACAGGCGGGACGACAGAACTGGAATTCCTAAGCATCGCAATACCTGCACTACTGAGCAATTCAATACCGGCCCATTCTCTCTATCTTGATATTCCAACTCTTTTATTTACGATTTTCCTTATTATTTTAGTGACAATCCTCTTAAATATTTTCTTTACTTCGTGCAGTGAAATAAGGTGAAGCTATTAGCCCAATCCCTGTGGAGACGATATCCGATACTTCGTATCACTTTACTACTTTCGTCGTGTACACTTGCACTACAATTGCGATAGACTCTTTTACACGCAACAAGTTTTTGGCGCCGTTGCCGGGGATTGACAACATAACTACACCTTTCTTTTATTGCACTTTTAGTTTTTGTCTTTCTTTTAATTTTAATTCTTCTTTTATTTTTCTTTGGTGCTTTCAACTCTTGCTTTTCACGAGGTTTTCTTGTTTATGCGCAGATCTAAAAGAGGTGAAGATCCTGAGTATCCATTAGATCCGGAAATCGAACGTTCATTCAATCTCAAGAAACAACTTCATCACCTTCTAGCCAGGAACGAGTACCTTGAGGAACAGCTAGAGAAGATGGCCCATGTTGGAAACAACCTGCCTGTCGGCAAAGTTATACAACCTGTCAATAACCCTGCCGCCGACAAACGACGGTCCTGTCGTGACTACATGTTGAACGATCATGTAGAGTTGGAGACCACACTGCCGGATATTGAAGTTGATAACTTTGAGCTTAAACCTGTCATGTTCAGTATGATCAACAATGTCGGGCAGTTTAGTGGTGCTGTGACAGAAGATGCTAGAGAGCATCTCAAAACGTTCCAGGAGATCTGTGGTTCGTTTAGACTGCCAGGAGTTAATCCGGAGATACTGAGGCTTCGGTTATTTCTCCATTCATTGAGGGACAGAGCTAAAACTTGGTGGAATAAACTTACGCCGGGTTCAATTAGAACTTGGGCAGATTTATCTCGTGAATTTTTATCTCGTTTTAATCCTTCACATTTATCTGAGCGATTACGTAATGAAATTGCTACTTTTCAACAGGAAGATGACGAACCGATGCACGAGGCCTGGGACAGATTTACGACTCTTCTACGGAACTACCCAATGCATGGATTCCCCGTCCGGAATCAGGTAACTAAGTTCTATAATGCTGCTAACTTACAAACTCGCATTCGAATTGATTCTGCAGCAAATGGATTATTATTGGATAAAGATCCGGACGAGGCACTGCAAGTTTTGAAAAATCTGGCTAAGAATGAGGAGCAGTTTCTGACAGCTAGAAGAGGGGGTAAACGGGTACTTGCTGTCAAGGACTATGAGGCCGACAGCACTATGAAATCATAGGTAGCATTTCTTACTAAAGCAATGAAAAGGTTATTGAATGAGGATGAATTACAAGGATTTGCTGTTGAGGAAGTTTGTAATATCTGTGAGGGAAATCATAGTCGGGATGAGTGCCCAATACAAATAGAAGAGGGAAAATATGTTGGAAACTACAAGCCGAATTACAATTCCAACAATTATAATCCCAATTGGAGGAAGGATCCCAAATTTTCCTGGAGTAATCCCAATAACGCTCTGAATCCTCAAGCACACAATCAGAATCAGGGAGGACCTAGATTGCTGATACGACAGCAACTGCCGCCGCACCTGCCACCGTAGCAGCAACAACAGCCACCACCTGCCACGAGCACTATATTGGAACAGACTCTGGCCACCTTTATGTCTCAGACCGGTACGTATATGGAGAATATGAATCAGTTTGTCAAGAAGACAGAAACCTTAATGGATAAAACAGAGATGAGGATGACAAACCTTGAAGCTACTTTGAAATCTCTAGAGACACAAATGGGTCAGGTTTCTCAACATATTAAGCCGAGGCAGAATGGAGGATTCCCTAGCAATACTGAAAATGCTAGACCGCCCACACATGAGCAATGTAAGACAATTACTACTAGGAGTGGGAAGAAACTACCAGGGCCGGAAAAAGAAGCTGAAACAGTAAAGGAACCTGCCTTGGATAAACCTGCCGAGGAAGCTGCCCCGACAGGTGATAAACAGACTGCTGCCGATGAGCCTGTCACGACAGCAGAAGCGACAGAGGAGAAAAAAGATGATTACCATCCTCAGATTCGCATGCAGTGGGAAGGACGTATTGCTGATTACCGTCCTCCGCCACCTTTTCCCCAACGGATACACCAAGCTAAGCATGAATCTCAACTCAAAAAGATTTATGATATTTTTAAGCAGGTTCATATTAATATTCCGCTGTTAGATGCTGTTAAGGAGATGCCCGGTTATGCTAAATTTCTCAAGGATGTCATGTCGAAAAAATCTAAACTTGGGGAGTTTGAAACGGTAAAGATGACAGAAGGTTGCATGAGTATTCTTCATAGGCAGCCACCCTAGAAAAAGAAGGATCCGGGGAGCTTCATCATACCTTGCGTAATCAGAAATAAATTTGTGGGTAAGACACTTTGTGATCTTGGTGCTAGTGTTAATTTAATGCCAAAATATGTTTTTCAGAAACTAGGTATTGGAAAGGCGCGACCCACGACAGTAACTCTGCAGCTGGCAGACCGCTCTTACGTTCATCCAGAGGGAAAGATTGAAGATATTCTGGTAAGAGTAGATAAGTTTATTTTTCCTGCTGACTTTCTTGTTTTAGATTGTGAGGCAGACGAAAACGCACCAGTCATCCTTGGGCGACCCTTCTTAGCCACGGGAAGATCACTGATTGATGTGGAGAAAGAAGAACTCACCATGCGAGTGAACGATCAAGAGATTAAGTTGAATGTTCTCCAAGCAATGAAACATGCTGATGTGGACGAGGAATGCAAGGCTATCACTGATGTTACCCTTGATCAACCCTGCATCAGGTCGGGCTGTCACGATATTAAATTTGGTCATTGTCGCGGCAGCTACCTACAGGACTGTCACGACAGCACAGACGACAGCACCGACGATAGCACCGACGACAACAACTCCTCTGATTCCGATACATCTGATACTGAAGGTCAGGAGGAGGTAAACTGGTTACGCAATCGTCCAGGTAAGTTATTCGAACCCTTGAATTATACTTCGGATAACCATTTAATTCAAAAGCCATCTACTGTTGAACCACCTGCCTTAGAACTTAAGCCTCTGCCAGGGCAGCTAAAATATGCTTACCTTGGTTCAAATGACACACTGCCCGTAATCATCTCTTCTAAGCTGCCGCAGGAACAGGAACGGCAGCTAATCGACATGCTAAGGCAGTACAAAAAGGCGATTGGATGGACGATAGCAGACATTCAAGGCATTAGTCCGGCGTTATGTATGCACAAAATCCTCCTAGAGGAAGATCATAAGCCGACTATTGATGCCCAAAGGCGGCTAAACCATGCGATGAAAGAGGTGGTGCGTAAAGAGATAATCAAGTGGTTAGATGCTGGTATTATTTACGCCATCTCCGACAGCAAATGGGTGAGCCCGGTGCAATGCGTTCCCAAGAAAGGAGGAATGACCGTGATAACCAACGAGAACAATGAGTTAATCCCAAACAGGACTGTGACCGGTTGGAGGGTTTGTATGGACTATCGGAAGCTTAACAAAGCTACCCGAAAAGACCACTTTCCTTTACCCTTTATTGATCAAATGCTTGATAGATTAGCGGGAAAACCTTACTATTGTTTTCTTGATGGTTATTCAGGTTACAATCAAATTGCTATCGCACCGGAGGATCAAGAAAAGACGACTTTCACATGCCCCTACGGAACGTATGCTTTTAGGAGGATGCCGTTTGGATTATGTAATGCACCCGCCACCTTCCAAAGGTGCATGATGGCCATATTCTCCGACATGGTAGAGGACTTCCTAGAAATTTTTATGGATGATTTTTCCGTCTTTGGAGACGATTTTGAGAGCTGCCTAGGCAATCTACAAAAGGTACTTGAAAGATGCGAAAAAGCTAATCTTGTTCTAAATTGGGAAAAATGCCACTTTATGGTGGATGAAGGGATAGTCCTCGGCCATAAGATTAGCTGCCGTGGGATAGAAGTCGATAGGGCTAAGATTGAAGTAATTGAGAAGCTGCCGCCGCCAACAAAAGTCAAGGACATTAGAAGTTTTTTAGGGCATGCTGGTTTTTATCGGAGATTCATTGCAAATTTCTCAAAAATCACCAAGCCCCTATGCCATCTCTTAGAGCAGAACCGACCCTTTGACTTTAATGAGGAATGTACTGAAGCATTCAAGGTTCTGAAGGAAAAACTAGTGACAGCCCCCATAGTACAGCCACCAGACTGGACACAGCCATTCGAGATTATGTGTGATGCTAGTGACTATGTTGTCGGGGCAGCACTTGGGCAGCGCAGAGATAAGCTGTTTCATGTCATATACTATGCCAGCAAGACATTAAATGACACCCAAGTGAACTACACCACCACAGAAAAGGAGCTATTAGCTGTGGTGTTCTCTATTGACAAGTTTCGTTCTTACATACTTGGGACGAAGGTGATAGTGCACACAGATCATTCTGCCTTGAAGTATCTGTTCGCGAAAAAGGATGCAAAGCCTAGATTGATACGGTGGATCCTGCTGTTGCAAGAGTTCGACCTTGAGATCAAGGACAAAAAAGGGACAGAAAATCAGGTGGCAGACCACTTGTCAAGGTTGGAGAAGAGACAGAGTCTACCAATCGACGAGACAAACATACTGGAGACCTTCCCCGATGAGCAGCTCTTTGCTGCCGCAATCGCTGTCGCAACAGCCATGGCGGCAGGTAAGTCTTCTGAACTCCCCTGGTATGCTGATTTCGTTAATTTTATAGTTAGCGGAATACTTCCTTCTGATCTTAATTATCAAGCCAGGAAGAGGTTCCAAAATGATGTTAAGCATTATTATTGGGACGAACCTCTTCTTTTCAAACTATGTGCAGATCAGATCATAAGGAGCTGTGTACCACAGGAAGAGCAAGAAGACATTCTCCATCACTGCCACGCTTCACAATATGGAGGTCACTTAGGAGGCAACAAAACTGCTGCCAAGGTGCTGCAGTCAGGGTTCTACTGGCCGACACTGTATAAAGATGCACAGGACTTCTACAAAAACTGTGACAGATGCCAGCGGACAGGTAACATCTCGAGGAGAAACGAGATACCACTGCAGAACATTCTAGAAGTCGAGATCTTCGACGTTTGGGGGATCGATTTTATGGGACCTTTTCCATCTTCATGTGGAAATCTGTACATTCTCCTAGCAGTGGATTATGTCTCTAAGTGGGTTGAAGCCATCGCCACTCAAAAGAATGATGCCAAGACAGTCCAAAAGTTTTTGCACAAAAATATTTTTTCTAGATTTGGCATCCCTAAGGCGATTATCAGTGATGAAGGGAGACATTTTGATAATAGGGTAATTGCTGCCGCCCTGAAGAAATATGGTGTTAAGCACAAGATCGCGACAGCATACCACCCACAAACCAATGGACAAGCTGAGATATCCAATAGGGAAGTTAAGAACATTCTTGAGAAGATGGTTAAGCCAACTAGGAAAAATTGGTCTTTACTCCTTAATGATGCATTATGGGCATATAGAACAGCTTTTAAAACTCCGTTGGGCATGTCTCCATACCGACTGATTTACGGAAAAACCTGTCACTTGCCTGTCGAGATAGAGCACAAAGCATATTGGGCAATCAAGGTAGTGAATATGGACTTGGACAAGGCAGGCCAGAAAAGGCTATTAGATCTGAACGAGATTGAAGAAATAAGAACAATGGCCTACGACAATGCAAGAATTTACAAGGAGAAAACTAAGAAGTGGAACGACAGGAAGCTGCTGCCACGACAGTTCTGCCCAGGGCAGCTTGTGTTGTTGTTTAATTCTAGACTGAAACTCTTCCCAGGAAAGCTAAAGTCTAGATGGTCTGGCCCTTTCCAAGTGGTACAAGTTTTTCCCCATGGTGCCATCACAATCCGATCATTAAAAGGCGGGCACCAATTCAAAGTCAATGGACAGCGCCTCAAGCATTATCAGGGGACTGAAGCCCCAGGAATACAGGAAGTGGTTACTTTAGGAGATGCCCCACAAGGCATCCCTAATTTAACCTAAATTTTATTTTTATCTATTTTTATTATTTATTATTTATTAGGAAATTAGGTTTATTTTATTCGAATAATGTCTTTATATTTTCTGTTTTTAGGAAATAAAGGAGTCAAGAAGAAAAGGAGAAGTGACCCAAGCCCACCATCCATCCATCCGCCCAACAGAGCCCATTTATTGAAGCCTGTCGTTCCAGCTGCCGCTGCAGACACGGATAAGACAGGCTGTCAACAGACTGACACGGCAGACGCAGAAGCGTGTGACAGACGCGTAACAGACGCATAATTACGTGTCAGATGCGTCAGACACGCCAAAACTCATCAGTCGCCCCGTTATTCATGCCTGCCGTTACAGCATTAAACGGCCATCAACTCGACCGCTATAAAACCTTGTTCTCATTTTCATTTTCCTCACTTCTGCTTATTCTTACTTGCTTTCTCCTCTCGTTTTTATTTGTTTTCTTTACTTTCACAACCCTTGCAACTAATATGTCTTCCAGACGTACCCGCCGCAGTGCTGCTTCAACCTCTTCAGCAGCAGCACCCACACCGCAGTCGTTCGCCACCAAAGAATTATGGGAGGAAAGAGGATTCATCTACATCTGCAAGGCAGCAAACATGGGGCTCCGACCATTCATCGCGAAGGCGATAAGGGCTCACCTATGGGAGCAGTTCGCAACACAACCTGCAGAATTAAATGATACGCTGGTGAGGGAGTTTTATGCTGCCATCGACAGCAGGACAAAAACATCCGTAACTGTCCGAGGGGTAGAGGTACCATTCACAGCCGATAGCATCAACCACATGTATAGCCTCTATTTTGGTCCCAACGACGATGCCCATCAGCAGTTTTTAGACACCCTCGACTCTGCCGCCTACGGTGCTGTCATGGCAGAGGTGACAGAAGAAGGAACGGAGTGGAACAGGAGCAAAAAGAACCCCAACTCTGTCAAAAGAGGACAGCTGCTTCCGGAAGCCAAGCTATGGAAAGCTTTCATCAAGAAGCGTATCCTGCCGTCCTCCCATCACACGACGGTGGACCAGCAGAGGCTCGCCCTCATTCATTCGATCATGAACGATCGGCCTATCAACATGGGCCGCTATATGAGGGAAAGCGTCTTGGACTGCACATTTCGATCAACCTCCCGCCTCTGCCTACCATTCGTGATCACATCTCTCTGCCGCTGCGCTGCTGCCCCAACGGCAGCTGGCAGTCCAACGGCCGAAACCTCCGCCCGAGGAACAAAGCGATCTGCCTCACATGACAGCGAGTCAGACCCTCTTATTAGGAGGAATTTGGAGAAGGAGTTCACGCCTGTCAAGAGGCAGAAACATGTGGCAGACAGAAAACTAATGCCCAAGGCCAGCACCACCACCAGCAGCACTTGGGATAGCGGCAGCAGCTCAGACATCCAGGTCGTGGAGCAACCTGCCCAGCCTGCCCCACAGCCCAGACGCCGCCACCAGATCCGTGTCAGCAGCAGCAGTGAAGACATCAATTAAAATCTAAGTCTTTTACTTTCTTTTATTGCTGCATGCTTTATTTATATTTTGTGATGTACTTGCCTTCATTTTATCTGTCATTTGCATTGAGGGCAATGCAATCCTCGAGTTTGGGGGTGGCAACCCTCCATTTTAATGGAGTCTTAGTACATCTTTAATTAATTGTTGTGTCTTTTATTTAAGTTCTCTTAAAAAAAATCAGAAAAGACTGAAAAACTGTTGGCCTAAAACTGTGAAGTAAACTTACCTGTCATGACAGCTCTGTCGTGGCAGCATCTTTAGGACAGTTTAAGGAGAAGTTTAGAGCCTTTCTATAGTTCTGAAAAACTTAAACACTATTGTGACTGTTATATTGCTTAGATTTCTTTTAGCCAAACTAGAATAAGATTCTTAGTACTTGAATAGCCCCTAGAGGTGCCTAACACTGGCTCTTGGAAAGAAGTTTAGCAAAAAGAAACTCAAAAACCTAGAGGTGCCCGAAACCGGCTCTAGGAACCTAACTAGAGGTGCCCAAAACTGGCTCTAGTAAAACTTAGCTTGAAAATAGAAGAAAAAGAAGCATGAAAATGTGTCTTCAAGAAATTAAACATTGGCATAAAAATTCGAGTTAAAAAGTGGAATATTCTAGTGAAACTAAGAGAGTCTTGGCATATAACTGTTCACAAGCATGCACACACTGCACGAGGACTATAGTGAGATTCCGGACAGATCCTAATCTTTCCGACAGGTTGCTGCCGCCACAGAGAATGAGCGACGGGTAAGGGACAGTTCACTGTTTGACAGCCAAGACAAAAAAAAATTCTTTTTCTTTTAGGTCTTAATTGCTTGAGGGCAAGCAAAAACTTGAGTTTGGGGGTGTGTTGAGTGTGTAAAAGTTCTATTATTTACACCCTTTTTAACCCATATTTCTGCTGCATTCAAGCATCATTTCATTGCATTTAGGTCAGTTTACAGCAAAACATCACAAATATATAAAAGGCACAGATTCTACTAAAAATGGCTGATTTTGGCAGGTTGCTGCCGTCGTAGACGGTGAAGGCAGGCGCAGGGCAGAGAAGCAGGAGAGCTGAACTGGACAAGCAGATAAAGAGGACGATGCTGTCATGGTGCTGCCGTGACAGGAGGACGACAACAAGTTAGTGAAGGAAAAGCAAAGTGGACCTCGATAGATAGAGAAAATTATGCTCGTCTGTCGTGTGAAAACCCTATATTTTTCCAAGCCCCGGATCAAAAGATATGTCAAGCCAAAGCTCAAGGAGAGGAAATCCCATGAAACAAGGAGACGGCTGAAAAGTAGGATACTTAGAGATTAAGTCTTTATTAGAATCTTACTTTTAATTAAAGTTGTAATCCTTGTTATCTTAGAATACTTGAGCCCAAATCTTATATAAGGGCATAGATTTTAACCTAGGAGAGATAATATCCCATAACCCATCACCTTCCCCATAACCGACAACTAAAACCCATTCGTCGTTTACCCGCCGTCGACATGTTCTAAATTCCCCCTAGGGTCACAGGTTGTTTTGTAAAGTAGTTGCAAGGGTTGTTTTGTTTTAGGATTTTTTAGTTCAATAAAATAAACTTCAAGTTCTCTTATTTTGGTTATTAATATCTTGCAAGAGCATCGGGAGAGCATTGTGAGGTTATCCATTTACTTAGCATCGGGAGAGTTAAGTATACGAAAGAAATAAGAGCAAGTTCTCTAGTTTATAGTTGAACTATCGTGTGCCTAGGGATAGGGCAAGGTTAAGTGGCTAAGGAAGAATTCATACACATCGGTGTTCATCCTTCGATTCACGCCAGGAGGTATCATCAAGACGTGATCATCGACAGACTTGGACCTAGGGATAGGCCAAGGCAGATCTGGGATTCTTGCCAAACTTGGAGTACGGAGTTGGTGTGTTTGCTGCCGTGACAACCAACGGACAGCTGCCGCGACAGTCGGGACGACAGAACTGGAGTTCCTAAGCATCGCAATACCTGCACTACTGAGCAATTCAATACCAGCCCATTCTCTCTATCTTGATATTCCAACTCTTTTATTTACGATTTTCCTTATTATTTTAGTGACAATTCTCTTAAATATTTTCTTTACTTCGTGCAGTGAAATAAGGTGAAGCTATTAGCCCAATCCCTATGGAGACGATATTCGATACTTCGTATCACTTTACTACTTGCGTCGTGTACACTTGCACTACAATTGCGATAGACTCTTTTACACGCAACACTTATCTACCACCGAAGTAGAATACATAACAATTAGAAGTTATTGTGCTCAAGTCTTTTGGATGAAACAACAACTTCTAGACTATGGAGTTGATATAGGTACCATACCCCTTAAGTGTGACAACACTAATGCCATATGTCTTACTAAAAATCCCATCCAACATTCTAGAACCAAGCACATAGAAATTAGACATCATTTTATTAGAGATCATGTCTTGAAAAACAATATTGTTCTAGAACATGTTGACACCTTGAATCAATTAGTAGACATCTTTACCAAACCACTTGACAAATAGCGTTTTGGACTCTTAGGGGTGAGTTAGGTTTAACTAGTCTTTCTTGACCTTTTAGAGTCTCTTTTAGTAAAAAAAAAAACTAGCTTGAATTTGATTGATGATTGTGCTTATGTTTTTTTCTCCTTGTTGCCTCTATGCATGTAGTTAGGGGGGCATTTATCCTTTTTTGCCCTAATTTGTTGCTCATTCATCATATACATGTATTTAGGATTAATTGAAGTTCAATTTTTGAACATTTTCATGCCAAATCTGCATTTCAAGCACAACTATATCAAAACGGTAGAAACATTTTGATACGAGGTTCTGTGATGATACCCAACTTCATTACTAGCAAAGTTTGTATCGAAACGGCTAACAAGCGTTTCGATACGGCTAACAAGCGTTTGGATACGGGTTCGATCATATTTCTGTATGGCCTTAAACCGTACCGGTACGGACACAAGTTTCGAAACAATTTTAAAGCGTTCTGATACCCCAGTTTCGATATACCTTGTGGCGTATCGGTACGCGTAGCCACTGCAACCCAAAAGAGTCATTAAAGGCAGATTTTAAATGGGGTTTTAACCTAAAATTAAATTCTTTCCATATTCAAACTCTTTCAAACCCTAGTTTTCTCTCATATAAATACCTATCAAAACCCTTTGTTTTTCTCACTAATCTTTGAGGGTTTTTCATCAACACATCAAGGTTAAGCTTTGCTATCAATTTGGTGCTTTATCATCCACCCATTCATCTATAATCCTCATCAAGGTATAAAATTCTTCTTTCTTTAATTTCGTCTAGTTTTCTATACTGTTTTTACATACTTTTTGTATATAAATTATAAGTATAGCATGTGTTTTAAAGTATTTCCAAAAAATTCTTTCAAAATCCGAAATTTTTGTTTCAAATATATATTTATACCGTATATTTTTTATACTATTTTTCAAATCTGTTTTCTCTAAAAAAGTCTTTATATACTTGTATATATTTTTAACTATACAATACAATGTTTTAACAAATACCTTGATTTATTGGATTAATTGTTGGATTGAATTCAGTTGATTCATGCATACATGTGTTTTTGTTCTTTGACCTATTTTTCAGACTTTAATTATGGGTCCTAGGAAGAGACAACGATCTGATGTGGAAGGGGAAAGTTCAACCGTCAATGAGGATGTTCCCCGTCCAAATCTCACTCTTTTTTTTCAAAGGATTCTCCGAACCCCTGAAGCGCGTCAAAATTTCAAGCTTTATCAAAACCATCAAATCTGACGTGAGCGCATAACTTCTATTCCCCTTTTGGATTCTAAAACTTATAAATTCAAATATCTTCCCTTACTTAAACGTTGGAACTTTTTGGCCTTTTTGAGTTTTTCTGTGATTTTATATTGTAGCATGGTTCTTCTTTTTATGCTAATGTCTGGTATCTCCAATCCCGAATGAACTTATGTGATTGCAATTGAGTCCTATCTTATGGAAAAGACGTTTCAGATTGATCCCGACACCTTGGTCAATATTTTTGGTTTTGAAGATGAAGGTGTTTCGGATGAAAGCTCTCGCGGGCATGATCTTGGAGGCTCCGTTACTGTCCTAGATGCTCATGATCGCATCCTTCACTTGATGATCTCTTGATAATTCGTCCATTCGGAGGAAAGTTCGCACACATTCGTCAAGTCGATGATTTTTGGCTTAGGTGCTTTCATGAAGAAATCCAACCCAATCTTTGCCAAATCATGTTTGCCGAGTTGTTGTATTTTGTCCAAAACTGTCATTTGGATACAGTTACTTCCTTCACATATGAAACCGCTCTAAGCTACATGTTCTCAAAATTAGGGCTTGATTGCTCTCTTGACTTTTCGGAGACTCTCAATCAACCAATTGACGAAATATCTCTTTGTTGATCCAACTTTCACTACATTAACGACCAAGGGGTTCATCAAGAGAATCCCCCACAAGCGGCTTCACAAGCTCAAGTTGCACCGCCTAACAATGAAGCTCTTATGGCCTTTCTTACAACGCAATTCACGAGCTTGCAAACCAATATTGTTTCTTTGGATACGACCATGAACTTCGGTTTTGCGGCCATAGACACTCGCATCACGACCTTGGAGGAACGGGTTACTAGTGTTGAGAAATGTCTTGCTTCAGTTGAAACTCAACAATCTTCGATGGACCTTTCCTTTACCGGTTTCTATGGTGAATAGAGGCAATTTCAGAGAAGTAATGATGAAGATGATCCTTAGTTCTCTTGCATCCCATTGCAAATTATCTTAGGATTTCCCTTTCTATGCACCTATTTATGTTTTTAAGATTTAAGACTTATGCTTTGTTTTATTGTCTTTTTATTACACATTTAGGATTTAAGGTTTGGATTTATTTTCGTTTGGACATCTTTTGTTGCTTTTATGCTTAATGAATATTATGCTATTGGTTTTATTTGCTTGGTTTACATTATCATCTCTTTGGATTATTGTGATTTTGATCTAACAAAAAGGAAGAAGCATTAAGCTAAATTTATTACAATTTTTTTCAAAAAGTAGCTTAATCTAAGGGAAGATATCTTAAAAATTTACCTTGGTTTTGTTATATCAAAAAAGGGAGATTGTAAAACCTAATTTGATTATGATATAACAAATAGTCTAAGGACCAAAATTGAAAAATAAATAAATTTTAAGAACTCAAAAGTTCACATTTGACAAGTATATTTTTAACTTTAAGTGTTTCAAAGTCAAAACTTAAACCCCACAATTTTTTCTAAGTGTTTTAAAGTCAAATTACACAAAATAATCCAAGCGTTTCGATACACCCCATGGTGTTTCGAAACGGCTTTATCTTAAAACGTTATTGTAAATTTCCGTTTTGATACGAAAATAAATGTTTCGATACTGGCGTTTCGAAACATGGTAAACTGTTTCGATACAACCTTCTTATGGGGCATTTTGTTTTAAGCATTGTTTCGAAACGACTCAAAACCGTTTCGATACGGGGTTAAGATTTTTTAAACTCAAGTATTAAATGATATAGCCGTTACTTGTCGGAACGGGAATTTGAGAATTAGTTAAACGTTTCGATACACCAGTAGGCGTTTCGAAACGTGTTTTGGCAGTTTTAAAAGTGAGCAATACCGTTTCGATACGGTCTATGGTCGTTTCGATATGGCCCCTTATCGTTTTGATACGCCACCCTGCGTTTTGATACGGTACCCTTTATTGTGCACAACGACTCTTTCTATTTTGAGCATGTATCGAAAGGGGCCTGAGTGTCCCGATACGGTAGGTTGCAAATCAGCATTCATGGTGGGAAAAAGAGGGTCCAACGACTCTATTTGTGTTTCTAACCACCTAAACAGCTAGAATTCAATGAAGAGGTATAAAAGCAAGCCATTAAAGCTACATCAACAACTATTGAACATCTTAGCAATATTAAGCAATCATCCAAACCATTTGAGCTGTTAGAGTCAAATCTTGTACCAAATTGTGAAATTCTTAATTGTTTTATCCTTTGTCAAATTGGGGAAAATTGTTCTTTGTAATTGAGCAATTTATAAGCCTAGTGAGAGGTTATTTTCATTGCCAATCTTCTTTCTTGTATTTGAGTGAGGTTTGATTAAGCTTTGGGTAGAAAGTTTAATCGGTTTGTAAGGTTTCCTCTTAATCCGAGAAAATGGATGAATTCAATAGTGAATTAGGTTGAAAATCCTTAGTGGAAGCTAAGATATTAGATGTAGAGCTTGTTTACAAACTTGAACCACTATAAATCCTCTTGTGTCAATTTTTATTTTACTTCCTTGCTCCCTTTCTATTTTAATTGCCAATTCATTCCCTCTTGGTCATTTGCAATTGTTTGATCAACTCAACAAACACATTTAGTACTCCACATTTGCACATTTAAACAATTTAGTCCTAATTTAAAATAAATTAATAAATTTAATCCCAAAGGCAAAAACCCACTAGGTTTCTGCTATGCTCGTGTATCGTTTTACAGGGACCGTGAAGATAGCCATTGTAGCATCGAGTGTTGTAGTGCTAAATGCTGATAATTTTGACGAGCTTGTCCTTGAGGAGACCAAACACGTGTTGGTTTAGTTTTATGCTCCTTGGTAAGCACTTGCCTCAGCCTCATAGTATTTATTGTTGCATCATGTTTGTCATCACCAATTCTCTCTTCTTATCTTTGCACAGACTGGTATTTTGTCAAGTTTGGATCCATTGGTCAACAAGTTCGTGAGAAGAAAACAGCCTTTTCGAAGATCGAATGGGAAGTTGAGAAGCTTAAGGGTTCCTCTTCCAGGTATATTCAATTGGTTTCTCAATCTCCAGCTCCCCTACTTTGTTTAAAGTTTCTAAGTCAATGGATTGCTTTTGGCGTTGATAAAGCTGGACCAGATTGATTGCTTTGTTTAAATTTACTCAATAATGTGTAAATATGGGTATTATTAAACTTTTTAATTAAAAATATGATCAATTAAAAATAATGTGTAAATATTTATTTGTTTTGAATTAGGACTAAAATGTTTGAATATGTAAATATGGAGGACCAAATGTATTACTTTACAAACTTTGTTAAAATCTTATAGCGCCCATTACAACTCGGTGGCTAATTTGAAACAAAGTTAAAAGTTTAATAGTAATATTAAAGTAATTGAAAGTTTGGTTGTCATATTAAATAATTTAATAAGATTCAGTGACCATTTATAAACTTTACTTATCTAAATTTTAAAATTAGGGCTCACAGTTAGGGTCTATGGCTAAAATTCGAAATTTATGGTTAGAGATTTTAATTTAAGTAGTTTTTTTTTAACGAGAGGTATAAATAGAGGAGGCTTAGGGGAGAAGATGTTTACACCAAACTCCCAGAACTAACAAAACTAATAGGAATAAGATAATGAAGAAACCAACACGTGCTGGCGAAGCCTCAACACTTTACACTTCAACTCATCCACTTACCTTTTCTTCCTCTTTCTTTGCCTTTCACTCTAGCAATCCAGATCGCATTCCTTTTCCCCTCCGTCTCACATGGCGTCTTCACTCTCAACAACACCCTCCGCTTCCTTCTCTTCCGTCGTTAAAACCGCCGCCACCTCGCCTCACCTTCCGCTCTCCAACCTCTCTTACAGGCCAAACCTCCGATTCTTCTCCAAGGTAACCAACTTATTCTGGATTTTCTCTCATTTTTTGTATTAATTTTAGTTGCTCAGAATCCGTTGATGTCAAATTCCGGAGTAGGAAGAGACAATTGATATATTCTTCGAATCTTTGATTAGATTTTTTCTCTTTTGTTTCCATGTTTAGGTTTGTGAGAATTAGAGTGTAATCTCCATTGTTTGATCATTGTTGAGCTTCAATCCATGCATTTTTGCTGATAAAATTAGTAGCAGACGGAGAGAGATGATTGTTTTTCTTCGCATTTAATTCTTCTGGCTTTTAGAAAAAAGAGTTAGATGCTGTTTTATTTGCCCAATGCCTCATAATTTAGGCTCTGGTTGTTATTGTTTGATATCGAGATAACTTTGATGGATCACGAATTAGATATTTTAACTTGCAAATTGTTTATGTGCATGTGGCAGTTTAGCTATCTCTCCATGTTTAAAGCAAATATTAATTTTCTCTCAGCAGCTTTTGGGAAAGTAAAAACAAATATCAATAACGAAAAGAAAAGATGGAATGCTTGTATTTTTGAGTTTGTAATTAAATAGATTTTTTCATTGCTCATTTTTCAGCGACTGAAATCAAAGTAGTTTATCCAATAATCTAGGAGTGGATAGGAGAATAAGGAAGGAAAGCAGAAAGCTTTTGGTTCCCTTTTCTGATTTTGTATTCATACCACAAAATAATAGCTTTCTGTCGCAGCATGGTATGGCCTTTCTGTGCCATGAAAGAGTTAACTGTATTATTGGATTTATATATCGCCATTTGGATTATCATTATAATTCCATTAGCTTAGTTGACTAAACTTAACCTGGTTTTTTTTCTTCTGAATGACATTCCACAGATGCATTTGCCTAAGATTTTTTACGGTATTAGTACACAGACCTATTTGAAATATGTCTCAGAAATACAAGATCGTAGATTCGTAACATTCTTATTTGTACTGACATAACATAAGCATTTCCCTTCGTTGCAACTTTATGTTTTACTGTCATGTGCATTTTTGCTCCTGTTTTTCTACGTTGGACTAAAATTTTACTGTTCTCTGCACTGCAGAGTTTGCAGACTGGTCAGAACTGTTCTGTAGTGGTGAAAGCACAATTGAATGAGGTAAGATTCTTTAAATGATTTTGGCTAGAGGATCTGTTTTCAAATTTTCCTCCCTTCCTGGACACGCTTTTGGGATCATCTGTTGCCTTCAAGGTTGAGGTAGATGGATCATCAAATGCTTCTACTACCCCTCCAGTCAAATCAGGGTTATCAACAGCAAAACTGAAAGATGCTAAGCCATCCGACAATGCCTCTCCTCCAGCTTTGGCCACAGAAGAATCGATCTCAGAGTTCCTTAATCAAGTTTCAAGTCTAGTCAAGTATGCTGATCTTCGATAGGTTATGTGCTGTTTCTCATTCCCCCTAAGTTTAATCAATTTGATGGTTTTTATCTGTTTTCTTCTAGGCTTGTTGATTCAAGAGATATTGCGGAGTTGCAGCTGAAACAACTTGACTGTGAACTGATAATCCGGAAAAATGTGGCCTTGCCCCAACCACCCTCTGCAGCTCCTGTTTCTATGATGCAGGCATCCTCTCTACCACCCGTAGGGCCCCCAACCCAAACTTCTCCTGCACCTGCACCTGCTGCTGCAACTCCAGCACCTTCTCCAGCTGCTCCCAAGTCGGCCAAATCTTCACTTCCACCTCTTAAATCTCCCATGGCTGGTACTTTCTACAGAAGTCCGGCTCCTGGTGAACCGCCATTTGTGAAGGTGATCCATACATGTTGGTTTTATTGGATTTTCATGGCACTGTCATTATGTTTACCCTACAATTGCTTCTCTTTGTCTCTTGGGGCTTATGCAAAAGGCTTTCTCTGTAGGTTGGAGACAAAGTGCAAAAGGGTCAGGTCATATGCATCATTGAGGCAATGAAGTTGATGAATGAAATAGAAGTAAGTTCTTATCCATTTGGTTTGGAAAAAAATATATACTGTTTTTAGTCGTACAAATATTACCATTTCTTGACATTTTCTTTTTCCCGTTATAATCTTAGAACTTCTGTATCCCAAATCTAGAATAAGATTGACTAATGTAAGTCTGAACATTGAATCATTGATCCTAGGGTAAGTTTGAAATCAAGCTTGAAGCCCTTGGAGTCATGAGTGTGTTTTAATTTATGTCTTTAGTGCTCCAAATAAAATGCACAGGAATTAGAATACAAATATCTTTATGAAGGTTACTTGCCTATGATTTGACATTAAGTTGTTAGGACAGCTAATCTAAAATGTTGAACAAATGTCCTGTTCCCTTTGACAAAAAAATCAATGTCACTGGTGCTTGGAACATTGTAAAGGTGAGAAGTAAGGAATCAGATCTGATGTGTGCAATATTTTGCAGAAACAAATTGGTTAAGTGCTCTCTTTTGATTAATCTCAACAGTGGCTTTTGTGGCTAACAAAATTAGGTGGTTGTAGCCCTGAAAGTTTTCTAGTGCTTTTGGATGACAAAGCTGGGAGAATGAGAAGAGAATATCAACTAGATTGCTCCGTTAATACAATCTAGTTCTTCCCTTGCAAGTGTGTTTTGTCAAAAAAGGTTTCATGTGACCAACCCCAATAAAACTGGATTATGGCATAGTTGAGTTATCCCACATCAAGAAATTCCAACTAGGAATCGTTTTTGGTATACAAAAACCTGTTCGATCAAATGTAGAAAACTGGTAACAGGAAGATTGCAGTACATGGGTGATAAAATTATCTTAAGATACCTTGGAATTATTAGAACATTCTTATTATTCTTCGTCTATAAATATCCAAATTTTGATTCCTAATACCCCATAGATAGTTCGAACTCTATAGGAGCAATACTCAATTTGCGCTCCAATGGTTTGTAGAGGAACCCTACCCTCTCGGATCCATTCGACACGCGCGATTTCTTTTCCGTCGATACGCCCTGCAATTTGTATTTGAATTCCTTTTGTATCCGCTTGCTCAGTTAATTCAATAGCCTTTTTCATTGCTTTTCGAAATGAAACTCGATTCTTTAATTGTCCGGCTATAAATTCGGCAAGAATATTAGGGTGTCCATAAGGATTTCCAATTCTTGTGTAGGAGGAGAAAATGTGCAATCTTATATAAACTGTGAGAAAGGATGCTTTAATGATTTTGATCATAAGCATGCTTTAGATGCATTCTGTTGAAAAATGAGTTGGTTAATGAAATTTCAGTGTCGGACAAGAGTATGCTTTAACAGAGGCAGAATGGAAGGAAAAGATTCATGTGGTTAAAGTGTAATCCAGTTGTTTTTCCATTTCTTGGTTGAACAGTCATGCTTCCTTGATTACACTTAACCTCAAAGAGACTTGATATTAAATTTCCTAACGGTAAATAAAAAACCGTTGTTTCCTCAGGCTGATCAATCGGGAACCATAGTTGAGATCGTTGCAGAAGATGGCAAAGCAGTTAGTGTTGACACAGTGAGTATTCCTTTACGACCTTGATTTCAAATAATATACATGTATGGGTGGATATATCGAATTGTAGATTTTTAAGTAACTTCGATTTTTTAATGGTTTTCTGGGACAATCGTGTTTGTCATCTTTACAGCCTCTGTTTGTGATTGAACCTTGAAACTCGTACTCTCAAGTCGGCGAAGTCAAACTAGGAAGGACAGGCAGACTGGTTGAGATTTAGTGTTTTTTTTTTCTTCTGCTAATGTTGTGAGATGCGGCAGCTTGAGTACTTGGGAAATTCTGTTTTTAAAGTTCATTATGTGGAGTAATAGTAAGTAGTAACAGATTCAGTGAAGCTTCCTTTGTAGTGTGGTCGTGCTTATTCTGTACTTCCAAGTTTTATAGCTATAGTGAATAGTCTGTTATAGATGAATGAAGAGTTTTTCTTTGTAAACTAAAATCCTATATGTTTGGGTGGAATTTATTGCACGTTTCGTTCATTCGATCCGAATAAATGTTAATTAAATTTTTATATAAAAATAATTTTATAGTAACATTTTATGTTATAATCTAATTAAAAATATCATTTTCGTATAAAAATGTTACAAAAATATATAGAAATGCTGCAGGAGCCTATTGAGAGTTAGGGCCGTAAATGAACCGAACGTTCAGCGAACTGTTCGTGAACCGTTCGGCGGGAAGTTCGTTTATTTATTAAACGAATGAACATGAACAAGATTTTTTGTTTGTTTAATTAAATGAATGAACACGAACAAAAGAGCTTGTTCGTTCATTTATGTTCGTTTATTTTCGTGAAAGTTCAGTAATCTGTTCGTTTATGTTCGTTCTTTTATGTCCGTTCGTTTGTGTTCGTTCGTTTACGTTCATTTAAGTTTATTCACATATGTCTAGGGGTGTTCATTGTTCGATTAAACCGAACCAAACAATATTGGTTAATCTATTAGATAACTTTAGGTTTCGGTTAATGATTAAGAGTTTTTTTTTTAATTTCAATTGTCGATTAATTTGGTTTAAAATTGGTTAATTAACTGAATTAATCGAACTAACCCAAATATTAAATATTTAACACATTATATATGTTCGTTTGTGTTCATTTATGTTCATTTTTCATTTAAACGAACGAACATGAACGAACAAAAACAAGCTACATTCCTTAATGAACGAACACGAACAAATTTTTTTGTGTTCGTTTATGTTAGTGTTTGTTTATTGTTCGATTAAAGTTAAACGAACGGACATGAACACACCTTCGTTCGTGTTCGTTCGGTTCGTTTATAGGCCTACTGAGAGTCCATCCTAACCTAGGTTTAACCATTGCTGTTACTTGTTAAAAGCGGCGGGAGGACGAGGAACCACACATAACAAATATTTTTTTTGGCTTAAGGGTGTAAAAAACTCTTAAATTTTTGGGAAAAATTAATTAAGCTTTTAAACTTATTTTTATCCAATTAAACATTTTAACCAAGAAATTTAATCAATTAAGTTCATAAACCAAGAAGTTTAATCAATTACGTTTTTGAATCAAGAAATAGAGTCAATTAATACATTTGACCAATTTTGTCCTTTAAATCTTTACATTTTTTGATCTATTGGTGCGGTGCGTTGTGTCAAATTATTTCCACTTGATATTTTTATATTTTTTTGTTTTATTTAAAAAATTCTTTAAAAAACATTTAAAATTTATAAAAATAATTTTTTTAGAAAATTTGTAAATACAACCGGATAAAGTTATAGTGCGAATAATAAATCTTAAATGTGTCATATAAAAGAATATTAGTAACATTTTTTTTGTAAAATGGTCGGTTTTCCTTAGATGGATGGTAGTAATTTGGAGAAAAATAAATTCCACGCGAGAAAAAAGCTCGAATTAGGCGCGTGTTTAACATCTCCAGGAAACAGCCCGAAAAAATCCAAACCCTTAGAAAATAACCGTTCCTGGTAGTTTCCGTTTTTCTTCAACCTTAAATCAATCGAAGCATCAGCAGCAACCGAAGAAGCACAACCAAATTACTTTTGTTCAGGGGAAAATAAGAGGGAGGAAATAAACCCCCCAACCATGGGAATTTCAATTTTCTCTCCTTTTCCCACTCTTTGCCTGATTTTCTTTCTTAATTTTCTCACCGCCCAATCATCATCCCCTCCTTCAATCTACGACTACTTGAAACACAACGGCCTCCCTGTGGGTATCTTCCCAAAGGGAGTAACAGATTTCTCAGTTGATCCCGAGACGAACCGTTTCCATGTGAACCTAACCCAACCCTGCAACTCCGACTCCGAAATCCAATTCCATTACGATTTCAACATCACCGGAATCTTATCTTTCGGGAAGATCGCGAATTTGTCCGGTATGTCCCAGCAGGAGCTGTTCCTATGGTTTCCCGTCATTGGCATACGCGTCGATGATCCAGCCTCCGGTTTGATCAACTTTGATGTCGGCGTCGTTGATAAACAGCTCTCCTTGTCCTTGTTCGAGACTCCTCTTGATTGTACCGCTGTTGATCCTAATGATTCCTTCTTGAATTATCAGGTTGTTTCTACTTAAAATCTTATCTTTCTCATTTTTACATTGAACTGCACAAATTCATTTTAGGGTACAAAAATGTTCATAGCCTAAGAAGGGATGCGGATTCTAGAATTTGGATCCCAAACCTATTGAACACACAATATGAACCAATGAGGGCTAAGCTTCAGGTTCATGTTATTCTGGTTTTATTAATCTAGCAAAATAAAATTCTTTTGATTACTTGTTTAGCTGTTTGCTTCATGAGTTTCTACCAATTATTATGTGGTTTCCTTACATTTATCCTATATTCTGTCCTTATTCTAGTCTTTGAAAATTTTGGTTCTTAGACATGATTGAAGTATGGTCATTTTCTTTCCCTGGTAAAGTGTTTTTATGTTCGAGCTTGATGGTATCCAAATTCCCAAGTTCTTATAATCTGTGTAATTTTGTTTTCTTGAAAAGTTTAATGCTTGCAACAAATCTTAATTTGGTTTTGGTTTTAGTTCCTATCTAACTGTTGAAATCCTGTATATTTCTGGATTTCCTTGTTTAGTGGATTCTGATTAGTGAGAATAATGCTTTCACTGTTACTATTTCTGTATGGAATGATTCCTGTTTCTGGTTTCATTAAAATCGTAATTCGTATTATCTATATTGTTTGAGAAACAATAATGAAAATGTATGCAATTCTTTTTATGCTGCATATAAACCGAATTTTATTCGTAGAACTTTGTACCTAAAATTTCTGGAATTCAAATTTCTGAAATGTGCATCCACATACGCATGCACACATGTTAAAAATTCCTGATGAACATAGTTTGTTAGGCATGATTCATAATATGCATTTTTTACAAAGAAAAATGGATTTAAATTGGAAAGTTTCACATTATTTGTGTAAATGGCATCAAATTGTGCAATGTGATTCAATAATTTCCTAATTGAGCATGCAAGTTTCATATTCTCTCTCAAGATAATAAGATGGATTAGATTGTCTGTATGTTCCTCTCTTACACTATCCCTATAATGCAGACACCATTCAAGTTGCGTGGTACTGAAGCTGCAGAAGAGCACGAGCTGAGGGCTACATCATAGACTCTGGAGGCAGAGATAGTATACTAAAGTCTCGAGGTTGTTGATACACGTGTGTGTTTCTGTTCTCGTATAAAGATTCTGTTTTAAGAGTATATTTTGACTTCCGGTTGTGTGCGCATGTTGTTCTGACTATTCTAGCTAATGCATCTGTGATAGTAAGAATAACATTTTTGGTGAATCCAAATGGTGAACAACAACCCGAGTCTTGTATTCATGAGTGGAGGTTGGATCTGGGGCATTTGTTTGGCTTAGTTAATATTCTAGAAATTGCTGTTGCTTATTGTAATGGAATCACTGGACATACAAATGTACTAATGTTGTGCTCTGTAAATGGAAGTAACTCTTTGTACTCATCTTGTTCTTATAACTTTGGTCAAGTATTGATTTCTAAGATAAAACGGGGAGCCTTCAGCTCATGTGGCTCCCATATCTATTCATCTAAACCTCTTCTCTCTGCTAATCACAAAACCAGAGAGGGAAGGGAAAGGGAGGCTCTAGGGAAAAGGAGGAGTGCTCCTAGTGGGTCTAGAACCCATGACCTAAGGGAATATGAGGGAATAAAGATGAACAACTTGTTCAACCGGCCAAATGTGTTTGCTCAAACCTTAAATACTGTTTAAAAAATAACACTCCTTGAATAAATTTCTGGCTTCACCCCTTCCTCTTGTCCAACACATATAAAACTATTTTTTTACATAAATAAAACTAAATCAATTGCTTTAACTAGTATGTTAAATTAAGGAATAGAATACCATGAAGAAAAAAAACAAGACAATAGTGTATATCGGACAGTTCCTGTTGGGAATATCTACAAATTAATTTCCATGGGATGTTGGAAAATCTGATGGTTGTGAATTATCTGCTCTCTGATCATGTGGCTGTGGATAAAAAGTTGGAATGAGGAAATAATAAAATCAGGGAATCTTGATTTCCTCATTTGGTATATAACATTCAGTGCTGGAGTGACTATTTATGCATTATTGATGCTTTGGACAAACCTTGTACCGAGCCACTACATATACCTGCAAAATATGGAATTTTCAGAGGCAATCAGACATCCATTAATTCTTGTTTTTTTTCCTCTAATTTTTGATTGGCAGCAGATGATGATGGAGAATCCAAGACGATGAATGGAGTCCGGAGATTAGTATTTTTGACGCAAAAAGATACTTCAATGAAAGCAGCAGCGATCCGACAGTGTGCAAAAGAGTCTCTCCACTTGACACACCCAATCTGGTTCATGTTTCATCAGAGCACGGAGCCGTAGGAGATAATTCTGCCTTGGCCTTCGCAGGTAGATTTTCCTCGGCTGCCGACGGGTATGGTTATGGGAGGACATTCCGAGTTTGTTCCTTCCACGCAACAGCAACGCCTTCATCGGAGGCTAGCTGGAATAGCCAGATTGGTCTCTTGTCAAATCCTACCGGTGCCATTGCAGTTTCTATGACCATGAGAAAAGGGTCTGGTAAAAAACGATGGCTTTGGCGACCATGCTGCCCCTGCTCGGGGAAGAAGTCGGTTCAAGTCGAGTGCAAAGAACACTTGAGTCTGAATCAAAAACAAGAGATACCACTAAGGCACTAACCAACAATTCTCACAGTATCTCAGAAGAGAATCGTGAGTTTGATTCGAATTTAGGACAACTTGCGGTAGCAACAACAGTAAGAGCACCCCTTGTAATAAGTAATGGTTCAGGGAATTCTGGCTTCTCGTTCCCAATACTTAACCAACAACATGTTACAAAGTAATTAATCCAAGACGATAATAAAAATAAAATAAAAGAAATAACTTTAATAAATTAAATAAGAAGAGAAAATTATAAAACCAGATTAAAGTTGAGGCCTGCGAAGAGCAGTTTCCTTAAGACAAATTTCGACCACTCCGTGGTGCTTGAGTTAGGTTGGTCGTTCGTCTCCTAGGATACAACAACAGGAAGATCTTAGCAGAAGCACAAACTGAAGAGATCTCAAACTAGAGCCTTGTCTTAGCCTATAACCAGGTAAAAGAAAACGAGAGAAAAAACAATTTTTTTGGAGTGTTTTGAAACTGAGGAGAAGCACGGTTTATATAGGGGAGTGGAGGAGGAAAAATATGGAAGGTAAATATTTCGAATTAAGGCCATTGACTTTGTATCCGAGCAAAATTGGAAATAATCAATTAATGACTTATTTAAACGGATATATTTCTTATGAATTGATTTTAACATCTTTTAATATCCGATTTAATGAAAATCACAATTTTTTTTATTAAATTCGAAATATTCAAAAAGATATGTTGTATATAAGGAAAAAAATTAATTCGAAGTGGGTAAAATATCCGTAAGTCCTAAGTAGAACCCGACCGGTCCGGACTTTTGCGTCGCCCACCCCAACCCGAATGAGTTCGACGAGCTTCAATTTGCACCCCCCATGCGCCTGTGCGCGAGGCATAGTGTTCATTCAAGTCATTCAATAACTTCTAAATGGGTTGGTGTATTTAAATCATTCCCAAGCTTGTTATCCCACCCATGTGGGATAAGGGGTTCATATTTTCCTTAATACAATTCATAACAACCTCACTTTGAGCATCAATTTCTCATTCATTTCTCAACCGTTTTGAGCATATGAGATACCGTTGTAAAGGTCTCATGGAGTAGAATATAAATTAATAAATTCATCATATATGGCTCAAAATTTCCAATTTCTCACATTTCCCAACAATCTCCACATGAATGAAATTGATGATTTTATCAAAATATTTTGACTCGATGTGGTGATAGGATCTACGATTGATAGTTGCATAGGATAGGCGGGTTTCCTCTTTTGAACCTTCCCTTGTGAAAGTATATTTACTTTACTAGCTAATCAGTAGACGTGATGTCCTTGAACTGTTCAATTGTTTGTGTAAACGATGATATACTTCACACAACTACCTTTCTGACAAGATTATTAGTTCCCATGGTTATGTCTATGTGGCCGTGGACATCGCCTGGTTCTGCAAGAGTTTGAAAGAACTATGCCCAATAGTCTCCTTGAAGCGGCCTCACTTCACTCTTACATAGGTGACTTATATTGCTCGACTCACCGAAGCATACAATGGTCATTAAAATCTTTGCTTAACCTATAACGCTTTTTATCACTGTTTGCATCATAGGAATGGACTTGGGGAAAAATCCCCCACAATGATCGCACAGGTCTATGCAATTAGGTTGTCCCTTTGAACCTAGATCTTGGGATCTCCAGTTAACTAGGTAGGGTTTTCCTTCACATAGTGCCTTTACTTCTCATGGGCTTTAGTCACATTCCTTTAGATGTTTTCTTAACTTGATCTCGATTCAATCCTTTGGTTAGTGGATCAACAATGTTATCCTTTGATCTTACAAAGTCAATAGAGACTCCATTTGAGATCAGTTGTCTGACGGTGTTATGTCGACGACGCATATGCATTAACTTACCGTTATACATGAAACTCTGTGCCCTATCAATTGTTGCTTGATTTTCACAGTGTATACATACTGTGGGCACATGTTTCGACCATTCAGGGATATCCTCAAGGAATTGACGAAGCCATTCTGCTTCTTCTCCAGATTTGTCTAGAGCAACAAACTCAGATTCCATTGTGGATCTGGTTATAATAGTTTGTCTTAAGGATTTCCATGACACGGCTCCCCCCCAAAGTGAATACATATTCACTTGTGCCTTTGGTATCTTGAATATCAGATAGCCAACTGGCATCAGAGTATCCTTCTAAGATAGCGGGGTCTCTGGAATAATGCAGTCCGTAGTCCCGAGTATATCTTAGATATCTCAGTATTCTCACAATTGCTTTCCAGAGATCTTTCCCTGGGTTGCTTGTGAATCTTCTTAAACTACTCACAATAAAAGCGATATCTGGTTTAGTGCAGCTCATGAGATACATTAAGCTGCCTATGACTCTTGCATATTCCACTTGATGGATATTTTCCCCACGATTCTTTGATAGATGTGAACAATGGTCTAACGGAGTTAAGGCTATGCCAGAATCCTCCTTATTAAAACTTTCAAGAATCTTATCCACATAGTGTGACTGACTTAATATGAGACCCTCCAGTGACCTTTTGATTTGGATGCCCAGAATCGTATCAGCCAGTCCCATATCTTTCATGTCAAATTTTGAATTTAACATGTTTTTGGTACGTTTTACCATTTCATTGTTGCTTCAACCAATAAGTATGTCATCAACATATAAACATAGGATGACATATCCAATGTCTATAGTTTTGTCATATATACATTTGTCACACTCGTTTATTTTGAAACCGTTAGTCATCATGACATTATCGAATTTCTCATGCCATTGTTTTGGTGCTTGTTTAAGTCCATACAAGGACTTAACCAATCTGCATACTTTCTTTTCTTGACCTGAAACTACATAACCCTCAGGTTGTTCCATGTAAATTTCTTCATCAAGATCTCCATTTAGGAAAGCTGTTTTAACATCCATTTGATGTACTTCTAGATTTCGCAGAGCAGCTATTGCGAGTATCATCCTTATGGATGTTATTCTTAATACATGGGAAAATGTATCGAAGTAATCAAGGCCTTCTTTTTGTCGGTATCCTTTGATTACCAACCTTGCCTTGTACTTATCAATTGTTCCATCTGCTTTTATTTTCCTTTTAAAAATCCATTTTGAATTTAGTGGTTTAATTCTAGGAGGAAGGTCCACTAATTCCCATGTATGGTTTTGCATGATGGAATCAATTTCGCTCTTAATGGCATCTTTCCATAAGGTGCCTTCAGAGGAGCGTATAGCATCACTATACGTTAGAGGTTCAGCCTCCAGCATAAAGGTTAAGAAATCAGATCCAAAGGATTTTTCTACCCTTGCTCGTTTGCTCCTTCTTGGCTCTATTTCATTTTCAGCCTCTTGTTGATCACTTGGAATCATTTCATCCAACGTTTGTTCTGTTGAACTTTGATCAAGTTCCCTAGATTTATAAGGGAATGTATTTTCAAAGAATGATGCATTCTTTGATTCCATTATCGTGTTCTTGTGAATCTCAGAATTTTTTGATTCATACACAAGAAATCGATAAGCATTGCTATGTTTAGCATAGCCAATAAAAATACAATTCACGGTTTTTGGACCTATTTTCATTTGTTTTGGTAATGGAGCCATTACCTTGGCAAGACACTCCCACATTTTCAAGTGTTTATAGGAAGGCTTTCGACCTTTCCACAAATCACATGGTGTCTTATTCTTTTCCTTTCGAGGAACCTTATTCAAAAGGTAATTAGCCGAAAGAACTGCTTCCCCCCACATGTTCTGTGGTAACCCAGAGCTTCCTAACAAAGCATTCATCATTTCTTTTTGAGTTCGATCTTTGCGTTCAGCTACTCCATTAGATTGGGGAGAATATGGTGGTGTTACTTCATGAATAATTCCATGTTGTGAACAATATTCACCAAATGGATTAACATATTCACCACCACGATCACTTCTTACCACCTTAATCTTTTTATCAAGTTGGTTTTCGAGTTCTTGCTTATAGAGTATAAATTTCTCTATAGCTTCGTCTTTGCTTTTAAGCAAATATACATAGTAATACTTTGTGATATCATCGATGAAGGTAATAAAATATTTATTTCCTCCTTTAGTTTGAACAAATTTCAAATCACATATATCGCTATGTATTAGATCAAGTGGTTATGTACTTCTTTCAATTGTTTGAAATGAAGACCTTGTTAATTTTGCTTCTACACATGTTTCACATTTATGGTTATAATTAATGTGAAATGAAGGGATGTGTTCCAAGTTAATTAACCTACGTAAGGTATCATAATTAACATGTCCAAGTCTACCATGCCATAAATTAAATGATTCGAGCATGTAAATAGAAGAAGCTGCATTCTTATTCATTATTTTGGATTTTACAGAGATAGCATTGAGTTTCCACATTCCATTCAATACATATCTCATACCCACAAACACCCCCTTTTGACAGAATTAACTTCTAGGACTCAAAAACCATTTTAAAACCGTGAACACTTAAAAGTGTTCCAGAAACAAGGTTTTTGCGTACGTCAGGCACGTACAATACATTCTGCAGCTTGAGTTCTTTTCCAGAAGTCATCTTCAAGACCATTGTTCCCTTCCCTTTGATCTTGGAAGTCGCAGCATTTCCCATGTAGAGCTTCTCCCCATTGTCGCAAGGTATCAGCTCTGAGAAAGAGTTCTCGTCACAACATATATGGCGTGTGGCTCCAGTGTCAAGCCACCATTACCTCGGGTTAGAGTCAACCAGGTTGACTTCAGAAATCACCGCGCATAGATCTTCATCCTCCATAGCATTGGCCTCCTTGGCTCTAGCTCTTTTCGGATGTCTGCATTCAGAAGACTTGTGCCCCACCTTGCCACAATTGAAGCATGACCCTTTGAATTTCTCCTTTTTGGAGACTCCGCCATTAGGCCTCATATTTGGCTTGGCCTAGTGATGTTGAGGTTGCTTACCCTTATTGACTTCGACAACATTTGCCTTGGCCTCTTTGAAAGCAAGTTTTCTAGCATTACCTCTGTTGTCCTATTCAATTCGAAGTCTGGTGATCAGTTCTTCCACTGACATTTCCTTCCTCTTGTGCTTCAAATAATGTTTGAAGTCATTCCATCCGGGAGGCAGCTTTTCCGTGATGGCAGCTACTTGAAAAGATTCACTGATAGTCATCCCTTATGCAATAGTTTTATGAATGATTAGTTGGAATTCTTCAACTTGATTTACTACTAGTTTTGAATCAACCATAGTAAAGTTCAAAATTTTGGCTACTAAAAACTTTTTAGCCTCAGCATCCTCTGCTTTGTACTTATTATTCAGTGCTGCCCACAGTTGTTTTGCTGTTTTGTACACATCATATACCGGATACAATGAGTCTTGTAGTCTGTTGAGGATGTAGTTTCGACATAGAAAGTCAGCATTGTTCCAAGACTCTGTGATACTGAAGGCGGTGAGATCATCCACCTCTCCTTCTCCATCCCCTACGGCGACAACTGGGGGAACTTCTTTTAAATACTTTGACAGATTCAGCATGGTCAGATAGAACAACATCTTCTGTTACCATGTCTTAAAATTCTGTCCGCAAAATTTCGACGGCTTCTCATTGTGGCTCATTGCCACTGCCGTTGCATTCAGATTCGATATCGCTTGTTTCGAAGTCTGTGCAGGTACGAGGACCTTAACAGTAGAATCAACAGAATCTCCAATAGTCATTGTTTCTGTTCAAGAGAAACAAAGAGGAATTAAAATAAATTCCAATAAACAAAAAATTAATTTCTCGTTTATTACCGACAATTTCTGTAACCAGATTTGACCAACTTTGAGATTTTAGCAAATCCATTAAACGGCAGGATAAATCCTGAAACCAATTTATTTGCTATCTCTATTACGATTATATCGTCTCGGATTAGAAGAAAGGTAGAAGAAGATTTGTCTTAAGATTGTTACAAAGTAATCAATCCAAGACGATAATAAAAATAAAATAAAAGAAATAACTTTAATCAAATAAATAAGAAAAGAAGAATTATAAAACCAGATTAAAGTTGAGGCCTGCGAAGAGCAGTTTCCTTAAGACAAATTTCGACCACTCCGTGGTGCTTAAGTTTGGTTGGTCGTTCGTCTCCTAGGATACAACAACAGGAAGATCTTCGACAGAAGCACGAACTGAAGAGATCTCGAACTAGAGCCTTGTCTTAGCCTATCACCGAGTAAAAGAAAACGAGAGAGAAAACAATTTTTTTGGAGTGCTTTGAAACTGAGGAGAAGCACGGTTTATATAGGGGAGTGGAGGAGGAAAAATATGGAAGGTAAATATTCCGAATTAAGGCCATTGACTTTGTATCCGAGAAAAATCGGAAATAATCAATTAATGCCTTATTTAAACGGATATATTTCTTATGAATTGATTTTAATATATTTTAATATCCAATTTAATGAAAATCACAAATTTTTCTATTAAATTCGGAATATTCAAAAAGATATGTTGTATATAAGGAAAAAAATTTAATTCAAAGTGGGTAAAATATCCACAGGTCCTAAGTAGAACCCGACCGGTCCGAACATTCGCGTCGCCCACGACGTGCGAGCGCGCCCCAACCCGAATGGGTTCAACGAGCTTTGATTTGCATCCCCCTACGCCTGCGTGCAAGGCATAGTGTTCATTCAAGTCATTCAATGACTTTCAAGTGGGTTGGTGTATTTAAACCATTCTCAAGCTTGTTAACCCACCCATGTGGGATAAAGGGTTCATATTTTCCTTAACACAATTCATAACAACCTCACTTTGAGCATCAATTTCTCATTCATTTCTCAACCGTTTTGAGCATATGAGATACCATTGTAAATGTCTCATGGAGTATAATATAAATTAATAAATTCATCATTCGAACATCCACCTTTACCACTAGAAAATATGGCTCAAAGTTTCCAATTTCTCACATTTTTCCAACACAACCAAAATCATCCCACGTTAAAATGGCAGTGAATAGGAATCATAGTTCCCTTGTTGTGGATCATGAAGATCCACCTCGAGAGTCATTGGATGTGTTCCTACCACCTAGCGAATCATCATCATCGTTATCGAATTATGTTCTGAAGAAACTAGTGTCGAGAATTACCATAGCAGACGATGATGTCACAAGCGATACCAGCTCGGACTTGATCGAAATCGAGATCTTATCCACAACGACCACACAGGGCCAGACCACCATGCCACATCTGATGTACAATCGTTGAGATTCCTTGGACCAGGTCTTGCATTTTAATACAATAAGATCGATACCAGGTGCCTTAGGCTTCGGATGTCAGTATTCGTCGATGGTGACGGAGGGTTACGAGCCGAGCGAGGCGAGCATAGAGTGGAGCGTGACGACGGTAGAAGGGTTCGAGAGAGGGTCAGTAGTGGAGGAGATGCATGGCATTGGGAGTGGAGGAAAGAAGAAATCAGTGGAAGGGGGTTGAGAGCTGCCGAAGCCAGAAGGCGGTGAGCGTGGGGCCAAATTAGGGGTGCTTAATGAGTTGAGCAGTTCGTGAAAGGAGCAATCACATAAGCGAATGAGATTAACAGAATTATTCTAAGTGTCTTCTTTGGTTAGTTCTGTATCGGGGTTAACACCACCTGCGTTTCACTATTTTAGTAGATGGTTGTAGCTGACGTTAGCTAAGGCAACAACAATGGTTGACAACGGTTGCATCAGTAAAAATGAAGGTTAAGGTTGAAGAGGATAATTTTTGTAGGGTTTTTGTATAAAGATGGTGAAAAATAAAAGTTTAAGGATTAAATAATAAATTACTCATTTTTATTAACGTGATACATCGTAAAATTAATGAGGAATAATGACCTAGTGACCAAAATAGAACAAAACGATAATGTAAGTGACTTAAACATAAAAAACTAAAATCGGTGACTAAAACGAAATAGACCGAAAACAAAAGTAACGAAGACTAACAAACCAATGACCAAAATAGAAACGTTTTTAAACGTAAATAACAAAAATAATCTTTTTTTTTAATTTAAATGACCAAAATAAAACAAAAAGAACTATGGGTGAAGATTACCCTTTACGTAAAGTACCCATGTTTTTGGGTCATTTACTAACGATGGCCGAGTTCTTTTACGCTCTATTGCTAGGTCAATGCAAGTTTATTTCTAGAATATGAAAATACTTATATCATATATCGACGGTAGAAATATTTTGTTTTCATAAGCACCTTAATTTTAGGGATTGCGAATTCAGTTTATGGTTCATAGTTTAGGAATTTATATTTATGTGCTTATAATTTGGGGATTGTGATTTGAATTTAGAGTTTAAGGTTAGAATTTAAGGGTTATACAAAAAACATAAATCTTTAACATATTACCCTAAAACATAAACCCCAACGTCTAAATGTTAAATCTTAATAAACCATACATTCTAAACCCTTAAGCCTAAACCCTAAAACTATAAGTCCTAACTTTGATCTCTACTTATTATTCTTATTGATTTAATTTATAAATTTTATGGATAAATATTTTATACACAGGCGGTGGAAACTGAAAGTTTCTATAAGCGCCTTAGTTTTAGGGTATAGGGAGTTAGTGTAGGGTATATGATTTAGAGGTTTAGGTGTATGGGGTAGAATTTAGGGACAATTGTTTCAATTTAAGGTTTATGGTTATAATTTAGGGTTTATAGGTTAAAACCTAAATCCTCACCATATTACCCTAAAACTAAACCATAACCTATAAACCATAAATTATAACCCTAAACATTAAATTGAAACAACTATCCATAAATTCTAACCCTTACACCTAAACTCCTAAATCATATACCCTAAACTAACTCTCTATACCCTAAAATTAAGGCACTTGTGAAAACTTTCAGTTTCCACGCCAATGTATTTATATTAATCCTTAGTATATTAGTCAAACATGTTTGGGCAACACGTGTCTTTTAATCTAACATAAATATTGTGCAATTCATTTGAAAATGTTGTGCAATTCTTTGTGTGTTTATTTGGACAATTTGTATTTTGGGATTGGTCGGTTTGACACGTAAGCCCTGGATAGCATATCCTTTGGAACATTTTCTTAAATTCTTCAAAAAACCATTCGTCTTTTCTCATTTATACATTTATGTGGTAGAAGAAAGCCTTGGACCCATCAAAATTAATTAATGGACAAAAACACCCCTTCTTATACATGTTGGACAAGTACTTCTTATTATACCTGACAAATTTGACCTGAGACCTGAGAATCGAACTGATTTATCTAAACTGAAATTTAAAATCGACCCGAATATGATGACCTGAATTTAATCCGAAATACACCGAACCAAATTTTAATTAAACCGAAAATGAACTCGAACCGAATAGAACCGAACCGAAGGCAATTCGAAATTAAAAAAATATATTAAAATAAATAAGAATGAGATGTAAACTGTCGCACAACTCACCAAAAAGTCAAATATATATGCTATATAAAGTCATATATAGAGTGAAAAAATGTAACTCTTCTTGAAAATTCGACTAAAATTGACCGATCTTCTTTTAACTCGACATTGACTCGATCCCAAATTAACCGACCCGAAATTAATCAAACCAAAAATCAACTGATCCGACGCCCTGGCCCAATACCCGAACCAAAATCACCATAGACCCAAACTAAAATCGAATCAGACCCGAACTGAACTTAAACCAAATGCAATCATACCTGAAATGACCCGAACCGAAATCAAACTGAATCACTCGTTTGCCACCTCTATTCCCATCGAATATCCCAAGTCTAATATCGTCTTTTCACTTCCCAAAAACTAAATCTTCTCCATCATGTATGTCACCTCCTCTCCTCTAATCCTACACCTCTTATTCTTTCCATCACCATTTCTCTATCTGACCAAAATATCCCAACACTTCCCACAAGAATTCATGATTCACATGGGTGAATAGTATTTACACACCAACAATAATAAAAACAATCTCCATTTTTTACAATTCAGTCACTCCCTTCTTTCCTACTCTGCAAGTCCACCGAATTGATTTTCTTCTTTATTTTTTTACATTTTTATTTTCTCAGAAATGTCGCTCCTCCAATCTGCCGTTTCTACTCCGTCAACCGTCCGTTCTTCGCCGTCACTGTCATGCGCGGCGGCACACCCCGTCGTGGCCTCTTGTAGCTTTTCTTCCACTTCGAATTCCTTCCTCTTGTTAAGATCGTCATCGTTAAAGACCGTTACCTCCACTTCTAGCTCTAGGAATAATAAAAGAAAAGGCGCTGTCGGAAAGGTGAGATCGAGCCTTGAAGCGGCGGGAGCAACGGTGGGGCTGGTGACGGAGGTTACGAAGGACACCTTCTGGCCCATCGTTAACGCCGCCGAGGATAAAACCGTCGTCCTCGATATGTACACTCAATGGTACGTATATACGGTACGCTGACGTATTCTGTTAACTAATTAGTTACAGTTAGTGGGATGTCAGGATTTTAGCTAAGGCCGTGTTTGGTGTTTGTTCTTACTCTTTTTCATGATTAAATCTAAACTTTAGGAAATTTATTTAGCTTAGTTAAAATGTTAAAAAAATTGGAAAGTTCAGTTTGATCGTTTACTTTACCCAATGCTTCTATTAAAATTAGATTATACCTCCATGCATGTTAATTATATTAATTGGATGAATAATTCCATTAAAATGGACAAAATATGTTTATGTGAAGAGAAAAAGTTTGATACACGGTTCGTGTAAATAAAAGTTTACACATGCTTTTGAAATTTAGAGGTTAGAGGTTTAGTTTAAAGGTTTAAATTTTGGTATGGTTAGAGTTTAGTGTCTAGGGATTAGAATTTAGGATGTTAAAGTTAGGGTTTTTGATTTTAAATTTTATAAAGGGTTGTGTAAATTTTTTTACACGGCTGTGTATCAAAATAAAACAAATATGTGAATGCCCCAAACTTATGAAATTTAGGTACTCTATATGTTTGAGTTAATCTAGTTGATGGGTTGGTTATTCAATTCAGCTTTCTAATGATTGATTCATATATATATATATATATATATATATATATATATATATATAGACGTGGTGATGTGCTTTTAATAAACCGAGAGAGCTTTAATCTAAGTTCTAATAAGTAATAACTATAGGTGTCAAGCAGGTCGTCCGGGTAATGTTATTTCGGATCTAGTTTGTGTCCGGTCTAGATTCGATTCAGGTCAGTTCTAGTTTGGATTTAGTTTGAGTCTATGGTGAGTTTGTTCAAGGCGGTTCATTATCGATTCAGGTCAATTTCGGGTTGCATCAGTTAACACGTCTTGCTTTAATGTTTTAGGTGTGGTCCTTGCAAAATTATAGCTCCCAAGTATCAAGAATTGTCTGAGAAGTACCTTGACGTTGTGTTTCTAAAGCTTGATTGCAATCAAGAAAACAAGGTAATTCCTATGATTATTTCCGCTCAACTATGTAAGCATTTGTTAACTACTTATATCAAGGAAAGATTATGATGATGAGAGATTTGTGCAATGATTTTGGCAGCCATTGGCGAAGGAGCTCGGCATAAGAGTGGTTCCGACGTTCAAGATACTGAAGCACAACAAGATAGTCAAGGAGGTGACAGGAGCGAAATTTGATGAATTGGTTGCAGCCATCGATACCGTTCGATCCAGCTAAGTTCATTTCAGTACCTGCAAAATATTAATCCAACAATACCATCGTGCAAGTGTTCTACTTGTGTTTATGTATACATTCCCAGTTCTTCAAATGAAGAGAGGGCACCGGTTGTATGTAACCTTAACCTGTTGCTTCTGATATCTATGTCATTTTATTCCCGGTTGGACCAAAGAGATTTAGACTTGATGAATTAGCCTATTACATCTGTTATGTCTTCTACTGCAACTGCAATTTAAATAGATTGTTGGAACTTATCTCTCCTGTAGCTCTTGGGAGAAGATACTTTCCCACTTACAGCTTTCTAACATAATTCTTCTTCTTCATTGATGTTCTCGAATTCGAACCTTCTTCACTTGTTGTAGAAACCATGTACCATCCGATACAAGTACACAATGTTGCAACTGACCTTCCAAAAAGCACTAGGGACAACAAAATCAAGATTATAACTGCTGGGATGTAATGAGAAGGTCTTCTCAGATTCTGTAACTTGACATCCCATGAAAAGCTCTTCTTTTTCTCAAGTTTTCGATCCGATCCCGATGGTGTTTGAAGCTTATCGGTAACTTCCGGAACATCCATTTGAGGCTGATGATCGTTGGTAGTTCCTGATTTGATTCTGTCATCTTTCTTGTCCTTCAGCTTCACCACCAAAGGGATACAATCGTTGGAGTTCTTGTACACAAATCGAACCGTACCTTGGGTTCCCATTTGTGAGTAAATCTGTTGCCTCTTCTCTTCGAGTTCAGCTAGAAGTGCAGAGAACTGATCGAGTCCGCGTGTCGAATACGGGTTCTTGCTATCCCTTTTTCTCCTTGATTTTCTCGGTTCGATCCAGAAGTCATCGTCTCCTTGATGACGGAAAGCTCCACAAACAAATGGATAAAACATGGTTTTGGGGTGTAGAGTTTGGGTTTTGAGGTTAAAATTCATACAGGACTTAATAAAGGAGTCTGGTTAGCCTAATAAGCCAAGTTCATGGTTGGAACTTGGAAAGCAAGAAATCAATGAATAACAGAAGCTTCCACTTGACTTACAGGTGATGTTTGACTTCTAAAAAGCACATGCCACGAATTTATTATTTCTTCTAGACTAGGAATTGTGAAGAAAAAATGGCCATGTATTCAATATTTTAAAGATCTGATTAATTAATAAAGCCGAACCAACATGTGAAATATTTCTGGGGTTTGGACCTGAAAATTGATTTTATATTTATTTATGACCCTCTTCTCAATTCTCATAGTCAAACTTGGCATGAATATATATAAACAAGTAAACTGCGGTCATTTACAATTATTAAAGACATGTTCTAGATGCAATTGAGTTGTCCGGGTTAATGGTTAATTAAATTTTTATTTGTATATTAAAAACTTAATTAACATACATCTAAATTTGAAATAACTCAACAGAAATGAAATCGATGAATATCAAATGTAATATTAAACTTGTTTCAAATAACCAAATTTGATCGAATAATTATGACGTGCAAAAAAAAATCACAAACTTTGGTCTCGGCAGATCCCACATCATTGAATTAGCCACAACCACCAGTCCACAACATGAGTTTTCCTCACAAATAGAAAGGATGATGGCAGACCACAATAGCAACAATATTTGGGAAGCAACTTTTCATCCCTCCACGGCCAATGTCTGTCAAAAACCAAATGCTTGATCGAAGTTTCATTCCCGGGCAGCCCAAGTTAGTGTGGAAGACCGATATTGAACCGACACATTAGATGTGTTACTTTTCAGGGCAGTCGGATGACATATGCCCACGGCGGCCGCAGTTGAAACAGGAACCTCCAAAGCCTCTGCACACAAATAGAGAGGTCAACTTCAAATCCATTCTAGTTGTAAGTTTTTCCATATGAGATTAAGAGTTTCTGCCAACAATAAACAAACATAGAATCAAAACAACAAATGACTGCCTAGAATAGGTACCATGGATTGCCATGAAGAGAAATTACGTCCATTGCCTCATCATGCATGTACCCTCCACCATACATGATAAAATAAATTCTAGTTTAGTACAGGATGTGCGTAAAGCGATTATTGTTTCCGTAATTAAATGACCTACTTCTGCCCTTTTTATCTTTATTTAAGACAAGGACTATATAACTCTACAGTGTGAAATCTTGAACTAGATCAGGGGAATATGGATAACTAGATTAGCCAATACCCAACAGATTACGGGAATATGGATCACTAGATTAGCTGAATCTAATCTTTTCTATGTTCTCATTTATTTCCTGGTCTCGAGACCGTTAGACTCCTACCCTAAATGATGATCTTGATAAAAGTGAATGGTGCATGGATGTCATATTACGTGTCATAGAACTTGGTACAAGTTAAAGGGTTCGAGATATTCATCACAAGCGAAAAATAGGGAAAAGACATGCCTGTCCAGGGAGAATGACCTGTCAGATCTGCTACTACCCATTAGCCAGTCATTACTACTGCTTTTCGAATATGATCTGTTTGATCTGCTGCTACCAATTAGCCAGTCATCCCTACTGCTTTTCGAAGTCCGAGCCCAACTATTTCTTCCGCCTCGAACCTCATTATTGGAGTTTCGGCCATTGCTCCAACCTCTAGATGTCCTCGAACTTCTCGGACTTTTGTTAACTTCTCGTGGATAGCTACCCCTTGAAGAAAATTTGTCATAATAATCACTTGAAGGGCCATCATCTTGCAAAGCTGGCAACTGCTAGAAGAAATAAATACACAATCAACTTAGTGCGGTAAAACACACACACACACGCACGTGTGTGCCAAGGGACCATAGCTAGATGAATTAGATGAGAGTAACATAAGCGACATGGCCATCATCCGGAAGCACATCTAATGAGCAACAATGACCATCCGGTGGACAGCATTTGTGTATATAGAAGGGTTGCTGCCATTACATATTAGAGGTTGTTTGCATTTACGAGGTTAGTTGATAGCATGCTGCCAATATACATGGATATGTTTATATAAAAAACAAATAGGATTTACCTAACAGAAGAAGACGAAAAAGGGACAGTACAATGCACAACAAAAGCAATTGCATTGTGAGTACCACAGCCATTTTCATGGTGGCAACCACATCCTACAATGCATTCACTTCCAACATACCAAGCCAAACAACACAAAAGGGAAGAGGCACATGCCACTTAAAAAAAATCTGGAACACATGGACTAACATGCCATCCCTGTCCGTTAAACTCCTTCCAATGGGTTTGAACTCGACACCACCACAAATTAAGAGTTCCAATACCAAGAGCTAGGTCGTCCCCAGGGGGGACGAGCAAAGTTAAATGTAATTTCACAATTAGGTGTTCCAATTAGAACTGAAAGCGTACTATAGTTTACCTGTTTATGGTTAACAAGAGACCGGGATGAATCCTCAATAGCTGGAGAACTAATGAACTCAAACTTACACCCAACGTCACGTTCAAGAGTTTTGACAGTTCTCCTTTGGCTATTAGTATACATCAAAATTGCAGAACCTTCCTTCCCTGCCCGTCCAGTACGGCCAGAGCGATGCACAAAAGTCTCTGCGTTATTGGGAAGCTCATAGTGGATAACCTGGAGAAAACGGTATCAACATAGCATGGATGTATTTTTTATGCTCAGATGACACATATTTTTGCAACTAAATGCATGGTATCAAACAGTAACTCAAGTTCTAAGCATGAGTGCTAGATGACAAGGACTTTAAATACCATACCGCTCATGTTAAGTGGTGTTATCCAACATCTGTTAAGTATAAGGTTTCCTGTGATCCTATATAGAATTGAGCCTCCCCACCTATTATCAATTGGTTTTAGGTGGGGTGCTTAACAATTCTAATTAGGAATAAGTCAACTGGTTCGAGTTCCAAAATAAGTCAATTGGTCTTTCAAGTACTATTTAAATATGTACTAATTAATAGGTGCCTTTATTATTGCTTTTTGCTTCCAATGATTAAAAGATCAACAATATTTGGCATTATAGTAATGCCTCAATGGATAAAATACAAATTGTTTAATCGATGTAACATTTTAACCATTGTCATTTAGTCATTGATTTTGCGTGCAGAATCAACAGCAAAAATAAGTGGTAAATTTAATAACCAGGAAGGAGTCTAAATTAGCATGAAAGAACATAATGATAGGCCCAAAAGGACTTATAGAGTTTAAAGAACTAAAATATATTTTGGTACCGTACCAGATCAACATTTGGAATATCAAGACCACGAGACGCAACATCAGTGGCAACAAGCACAGTAAATTTTCCTTGCCGAAATCCATTCAATGTTCTCTCCCTCTGATGTTGAGAAATATCGCCATGCAATGCCTTAGAAGCTATGCTATTTGTTAAAGCAAAAGAAACATAATCTGCATCTCGTTTTCTTTGTGTAAAAACAATGATTTTCCCACCCTTCGCATAATCCTGAAGATTTAGACAAGATTCAGTTTTTTTCATGGTTGTAAACCTATATTAACTTTGATTAGTGCCAATATATGTAGCATAACAACATCGCATCCATGTTAGAGCCAAATGATAAAATAATTTACTCTTAAGAACAATTATAAGTATGGATAAGGCAACTCCTACATTTGATAAATACACGAATCAGTATGATCTGAAAATGATGGAACACTTGACACAAACAAAAATAGTTAGGCTAGGAATGTACTTTTACTTTTATGAAGTTGGTGTTTTTAAGAAGCCTTGCATCAAATAAACTCAGTAGGGCCAATATGCTGGCAGCAAAAATGGAAACATAAAACTACCAAGGACTTAAATTAAGAGGCTTTGGAGTACAATTTACAAAAGCTTGAACTAAGAATAACAATCCAACATTTGAACCAAATTCATAAGTCATAACTGAAAATTTTAAGGAATAAAGAACATATTAACAGCTGATGCCAAAAAGCAAAATAACTCAGCAGATGTTGCTTACTCAGAATAATATCAACATAAGAATCCTTTGAGTTTTTACCACATAAAACATAAACTTATTGCATCTTTTTTATGGCATTATGTTTATTACTCTCCACTGAAAAGATACATATACAAAGAAAAACTCATTACAAGTAATAGACAGACTTTATCGGTGGCTTCAGTTTATAGCAAAATAGAGAGAAACTGGGACAAAGTAAGAGAAGATAAACTGTTTACCGTTATGAGATCACTAAGAATGGTCTGCTTTGAATTTGCAGTGGTTGATACTGCATAAAGTTTGATCCCTTCGGCAAGCTTTTCATTTTGATCTCCAACCTGTTAAAGGAGAAAGAACAACTAAAAAGAATATTTCTTTATGCAATGAAAAAACTTTTAAGACAATTTACTCATGTATGTGCATAGATGTGTATAATGTCTTTCTCCCTGTTTCTTGAATAATATTAACAGAAGATAATTTCACTTGCTCGTCAAGAGAACTTATTACATTAGAACTTCACTAAATTATAGTATTCACTTTTAATCTCTCAACATATCATACCCTGTTTATCAGGAAAAAGAACATAATTTTGAAATGTCACAGCTAAGTAATATTTGCATCGCATGAATATAGGAAGACAGTAGTATGCTGTGTAGATCTATGCACATAACTCACAGCATTTTCCAGGATTGCACTTTTGTTTAGCTGATAAAGCAGGAGAGATCAAATTTATAAGGTTGATAAGCACACTCTGAGCAGCGGTTAGCATTAAAAATTAAATCACTTGCTCAACAATGTATTAGTCCTCTGAACCTAAGAAAATGGACTGCAATGGGGACACAGACTAGTTTCAACATTAACAATCAGAAACATAGAATTTTGAAGTTCCACTGATGTTTGAATAACTATTCATCCATCAAACAAGCACCCATAACTACCTCCAATACTTCAGACTCAGGATAAGTTTAGATATAAACTTCTACCGCACCAACGAATAAGGAAACAGATGTAACATGTCAATTGTCAAAACTCAAAACCAAGTCAATATTCAAGTGGTACATAGAAAAGAATTTACCAAGTCAATATTCAGAGGACTGTCCAAGTATTTTTTTGCCAACTTTTTAACCCAAGAAGGCATGGTTGCAGAGAAAAGCATGCTCTGCCGCTTTGATGGAAGATTTTCTAAAATTTGTTCGACAGCCTCCTCAAACCCAACTGCAAGCATCTGATCAGCTTCATCAAGAACCAGGTATTCAACTTCTCCCAATTTGAGATAATTACTCTCTATGAGGTCAATGATTCGACCAGGAGTCCCAACAACTACATCAACCCCACGGGAAAGAGCATTTCGCTGTATGCTATAAGAAACCCCTCCATAAACACAAACAGTGTTCAAATAAGATGCAGAGTCTTTAATTTCTTTCTCAACTTGCTTGGCTAACTCCCGAGTAGGAGCGAGGACCAAAACTCTGGGAAGCCGACCAGATGTCCTAAAAAAGAGAAGCAGAATGGAAAAAAGATTAAGAATAACAAGAATATTGAAAATGGAAGAACTCCAGGTTTGCATTACAATGTTTTTTACCGACGAGGACTTGTGTTTGGGGTAGCATCTTCGGTGAGGCGTTTTATTATGGGGATACCGAAGGCTAATGTCTTGCCGGTTCCAGTCTTTGCACGAGCAATAATGTCTCGACCTTGCAGTGCCGGTACGAGAACAGCTCTCTAAATTAATGACAGGGGAGATATAAATTAGAATGTCAAAATAGCATTTCAAAGAAGTATACTCGAATAGAAAGAAAGGCACAATCATGGTTCTACACAAAGATTATGAGCTGGTATAAAGGTTAAAACTTGAAAGAAAGTAAGAAGCGAAAACAGCAAAAGACAAGCAAGTTGCATTGAATGCAAATTCTCCCCATTGTCTACTCCAGCAAGGGAAAGACGAAATAGATTATATGTGAAGTGAGCAAAAAAGGACCTGAATTGGGAAAAGGTGAGTGATGCCTCGGTTGAGTAGGGAGTCGAGGAGGCGCTGAGGCAAACCCAACTTGGAAATGTCAAGTTGGTCAGCTGGAGTGTCTTGGATGAGAGGGAGGCCATTGAAGGCCTGCTCGGTGAGCACAGAACTGGGAGTGGCAAAAGCGCGAGGAACAGAAAGCAAGGGCCTTCCGGCCCGCACGAGGGGGTTGAAGTGAGACTTGCAAGGGAAGGGGAAGGAGAAGGAAGAAGGTGGTGCAGTGGGCGTTAGCCTTCTATTAGAGACGGAGGAGGAGAGCTCCAGTGACGGGGAGTGGTGAATGGAGCTTAGGAAGGAGGCCATCGTTCTGACTTCTGTAGGATAAGGGGATTTCGTTTCAGATATTCATTTAAGTTTATTTTGATGTATTTAAATATGGGTAAATATCATATACACTGGCAGTGGAAACTAAAAGTTTCCACAAGCGCCTTAATTTTAGGATATAAGACTTAGTTTAGGCTATAGGGTTTAGATGTTTAGTTGTAGGGGTTTAGATGTTTAGTTGTAGTTGTTTAAATTTAAGGTTTAGGGTTATAATTTAGGATTTATAGGTTAGAGTTTAGCTTTTAAGGTAATATGGTGAAGATTTAGGTTTTAACCTATAAACCCTAAATTGTAACCCTAAACCTTAAATTTAAACAATTATCCCTAAATTTTAAACCCCTACACCTAAACTCTATACCCTAAACTAAATCACTATACCCTAAAATTAAGGCGCTTGTGGAAACTTTCCGTTTCTACCGCCTGTGTATAGAATATTTATCCTTTAAATATTATCAACAATTAATTGGTCTTACGGGACAGACGCAAAATCTTCTAAGCAAGGTCAATTGTTCTAATTCTGATATTGTGAATGAAAAAGTATTGATTAGAAGAGTTAGGGACGGAGCCATGAATCAAGGTTAGGGGACAAAGTGTGATTTTCCGTCTTTAATCATACATCTACTTTTTAAAAAAAAATAGGGGACAAAGTATAAATAATTATAAAATAGGATTGAGGGTTCAAATGGGTAAATTTCCCATCGTATTTTAAAATATAAAAAATTTGGAAGGGTCACCCGTATTAAATTTCCCAAGATTGCAACAACTCTGTCACTGGGAGGGTCGTACTATATTGTATCTCTGTAAAATTCGATCTGAATTAATCAGTCAATGAGTCAAATATCGATTATTAAAAAAATATCACAGATTTTATGAAATCTAATAGGTTTCTTAAGCAAGGTCGGAAGTTCAAATCATATCATTGTGAATGAACAAAGTTGGTTTAGAAGGGTCGTCCCTAATAGAATTCCTACGCAACTCGATACAGACTAGCCGACTAATGAGTGTGAATAGTTTGTGTAATGTGATAAAATTTCAAGTTTAGTTTGAATTTTTTTTTGAATTGAATCCACTAATTTTATTAAACGAGGATATATCTGAAACTATAATGAAAGTTCACAACTTAGTAAACAAAACACCTAATCCAGACATATTCCTAGTAAACGAAACTAGCGTCTCGAGATCATAAGAGGACCATACTAGGAAAAAGTAAAAACCTAACCTAAAGACTCGAAACAAGATATGGATACAAACATCACTGTAGATCGACGACGAAAGGTAAAACCATCAACAAACAACATAAAAATGCATATTGCAATGAGCTACGTTAACAACAAGGTGATTACCACAACTCAATCGCGAAAAAAGAATGGTGAATGTAATCGTGTATCCAAATCTAGTTCGAAGGTCCAAGACAGGGAGATCAACAGCATAATGAAAAGAGTGCCATCTTGATCAGTCGTTGTGTTGTCAGATCCAACCCTAATAGAAAATCAAAACAAAAAAGAGAAAAATGTTGTCAAAAGGCAGAGAAAATGTATCAAAAAGTAGAATAAATCGTGCCACAAGAACAAAATAATTTATTAAAAACTAAAAAACAAAAGATTCTGACGATCGACGACCGATATTAAAATTAATGTGGCCACTGGCGTTTAAAAGAAAAAAAGAAAGAGAAAAAGTAGTCATTGTAGAACTAGGGTTATTTGAGAGAAAAAGAATGGCTAAGTTTAGTTTGAAATCTATTTGCATTACCTTTTAATTTTTATGTAATGTATTAAAGTTAATATTTATATCTAATATATTAGCGGTGAAAATTTTTAGTTTTCACGAGCGTCTTAGTTTTAGGGCTTAGAGACTTAGTTTAGGGTGTAGGAGTTTAGAATTGAGGGACAATGATTAAAATTTAGGGGTTATGATTAGGATTTAGGGTTTAGAGGTTAGGGCAATATGCTGAGGATTTAAGTTTTAACATATAAATCTTAAATTTTAACCATAAACCTTAAATTTTATTCACAACTCCTAAATTCTAAATTACTAAACCTAAACCCCTAAATCCTACACCCTAAATTGAGTCTTTATACTTTAAAATTAAGGCGCTTGTAAAAAAATTTAGTTTCTACAGTCAATGTATAAATAATTATGCTTAAAGTTATATATTTTCTACTAAGTCTAAAAACATTGATCAAACTTCAAATATGTTCTCTGCAATGAATACTATATTGACATTTGACACTATAAACATGAAAATAATAAGTATTTATCCATATACAATATTCAAGTAAAATAACTAAAATTCATTACTTAAGATTTGATCATGATCAAAAATTTTAAAAATAAGTTTATCTTAGTTTAGGTATACATCCAATTCGTAGTTTTACCCTAGTCGCTCTCTCAAAAAATTTCAATTTTAGACACTTTTTCTTTTGTTCAATCCCTTTAATCGGTGGTCGACAATCAATTTTCGTATTGGTTGTCGACCACCGATTTTATCAATTTTTTTGTTTTTATTTCAATAAGAATATATGTTTCTGTAGCACGCTCTTTCTCTGTCCTAGTGACACGCTTCTTTTTCTGTCTTTGTGACATGTTTTTGTTTTGTTTTTTTGGTTTGGTTCATCTGTCTTCGTGGCAGGTTTCAGCATACCCTAGAGTTCGATTGTTGTTCGCACAGAGATTCACTCGGCGCTAGTTTTTGATTCATGGTATTGTCAGTGGTCACTTGGAATGTTTTATCCCCACTCGTTGATGGTTGTTTGCCGATAAAATCAGTCCTAGGTAGCGGTACCTTTTGCTTGACAGAATGGATCGCGCACCACTCCTTCCTTCTTTATGCGTCTCGTTTGGACAGTGACAAGGAGATTCAGGAAGCTTTTGAATTTTCGTTGGTATGCGTATTTCCATAGAAATTTTCGTTTTCATTGTTTTTGAGTTGTAAAATTTTTTTGAGCTATTTTAACCCAAATCTTTTTCTTCTTAATTGCGTTGTAATTGAATTTTTCTATGGTTTAATGAAAATTCAGTAGATATTTAAAAAAAATAAGTATTTATCCACCGTAGATGTTATTGCAAATAGAAAATGTGTTCTGAAAATCTATCAAAAAATGTGTTTTGAGAAAGTTATTTACTTTTTTATCATTCGGTTCCTACAGTGCAACTATTAAAGTAATTAAACATATAGATATCTGGACTAAGGTTAATAATTTGAATTTTAATGTATTCGATCTATATTAGTCAGACAATAAATTGAATACAAGTAATTATACAAAAAATTAAATATATTTTAAACAAGGATGACAATTTTACCTGAACCCAACGGTTTCTCACCCAATAGGTGCGGGTTTTATTTTTAAATTTTGGGTTTCAGGTCGGGGCGGGCGGGTTTTATGAAGAATAATCGGGACGAGGCGAATTCGAGTTTAGTATAAAGAATCTCCGACCCAACCCGACCCAAATATATATAATTACATAAATATAATTATTCTTTAGAATATTACGAAATTGTCATTGTGTATATATTAGGTTTTCAGTTTCATTTATTCATCCTCTTCCATTTTCATGGTCGTCTGCCCCATCTCCCACCCACATTTCCTCTTATTTCTTCTTTATTTTTCATTTCACCATCCAGCATCAATTCTTCATGTAATTTCTCTTTAATAGTTCAATATTCTAATTTTATTTAACTTTTGTCATTTTTATTTTTCCTTTAATTTTTTCTCCATCTCCCTCAACATAATGGTTATTGAAACTTCAAAATCTACATTTTTTAAACTAGTCTTCTTCCCCACCATTTTTTTTCCGATCACAACCCATGATACTCCACTCCAAACTCTCCGACCACACCGACCCTTCACTGTTTGGTGTTTTGGGTATTTAATATATTTATTTTATTTTTTAAAATAAATAAAAATAATGTGACACGTTCTGATTGGTCAAGACATATTTTTTAACGGTAAGGGACAATATAAGTAACGTCGAAAACGTTAAGGGACAAAAATGGTTAAAATGAACTTTAGACGACAAATTAGGAAAACAAGTAAAATTTATGAAGAAAAAGTGTATTAAGCCTTTTAGATTTGCATGTTTAATATATTTTTGTTTATGGGTTTTCATTATCCTTCCCTATTTCTTTAATTTACTATTTGTATTCATGTTTTTTTTATATGATTTTTTTATTTCTTTGTTTTTTAACATAAGAAATATATTAAAACTAGAAGAAAAAGTTACGGCAGAAGCTGCAGATAGGGATGTAAAAACAGGTAATCGGATGGGTTTTAGGTCGGGTACTGTTAGGTCGAGTAAAATTGGGTACATGTCATTTAAGGTCATTTTTTGTTTTGACTCGACTCGAGTCGGGTGCGGGACCATTTCAAGTCGGGTCCATTTCAGGTCGGGTCAAAACGGGTCAGGTTCGAAGCAGCTAATTGACAGGTTAATTCGGGTTCAAATACACTTTAGGTCGGGTCTATTTCAGGTCGGGTCCGTTTCAGGTCGGGTCCATTTCAGGTCGGGTCCATTTCAGGCCGGGTTCATTTCAGGTCAGGTCCATTTCAGGTCGGGTGCATTTCAGGTCGGGTAATTTCAGGTCGGGTAGTTTCAGGTCAGGTAATTCAGGTCGGGTTATTTTCGGGATTGGAATTCGTATTGAGTTTGAGTTCGGTACAACCGTATAAGTAGTCGATAGACTTTAGGTTGGCCTTCTTCAATCGTCATTGATTTGGAGTTAATTATTTTAAGTCATATTAAATTAAAGGGTAAACTACATAAATGACCACCATACTATTAGAAAAGTCGCGATTTGACCACCTTACTTTTTTCGAAGCAATTAAACCATTGTACTATTAATTGGATGCAATGTGACCACCAGCCGTTAGAGGTTAACGGTAGGGTGACGTGGCAGTTAAAAAAATAGGGGTGTAATTACACATTTGGTCCTCGTTACTTATTCACTCTATCAATTTGGTCCTAATTTTAATTTAATAAAATTAATTAATTATTTAATTAGGTTGTGACACGTGTCACCATCTTATTGGAGGACTTTAATTATTTTTATTTAATTTATTTAATTAATTTTCCACCTCCAATCATATGGTGACACGTGTCACCAGATTGGAGGAAGAAAATAAAAGCAAGAAACATCTTGCTCTTAGTAGGATTTGAACCAGGGTTGGAGGTGGAAAATTAATTAAATAAATTAAATAAAAATAATTAAAGTCCTCCAATAAGATGGCGACATGTGTCACAACCTAATTAAGTAATTAATTTATTTTATTAAATTAAAATTAAGACCAAATTGATAGAGTGAATAAGTAACGAGGACCAAATGTGTAATTATACCCCTATTTTTTTAACTGCCACGTCACTCTACCGTTAACCTCTAACGGCTGGTGGTCACATTGCATCCAATTTAATAGTGTGGTGGTTTAATTGCTTCGAAAAAAAGTAAGGTGGTCAAATTACGACTTTTCTAATAGTATGGTGGTCATTTATGTAGTTTACCCAAAATTAAAATTATAAAATATTGGAGTAATTAAAAAATAATGAAAAGGGGTCAATTTGGACTAAAAATGGGTCAATTTGGATTAGAAATAAAGTTTCACGGATTACAATGAACAAAAATATCAAATTAAAATTATAAAACATTAGATAAATTTAAAAGAAAACAATGAAAATGGGTCAATTTGGAATAAAAATAAAGTTTTGGGACTATAATGAACAAAAATATCAAATTAAAAGTATAAAAATTGGAGTAATTAAAAAAACAATAAGTAGAGATCAATTTAGAATAAAAATAAAGTTTTAAGGTCTAGAATGAATTAAAAAAACATGATGAATTAATATATATATATATATGGGTTAATATGGAATTAAAATAAAGTTAATGGACTAGGATGAAGAAAATATCAAATTAAAATAATAAAACATTGGACAAATTAAAAAATAAATGTTGGTCAATTTGGAATAAAAATAAAGTTTAGGGAGTAGAATGAACAAAAAATCAAATTAAAAATTGTGAAACCAAAAATTGATTTTGATATAACATATAAACTTAAGGACCAATTTGCAAAACAATAAATTTTTAAGTACTCTTTAAAGTCTCACAATTGACAAGTATTTTAAACAAAATAATATCTCAAGACAAGCTCTTAAATATATGAAAATTTTCTAAGTCTTTTCCTATGATTTTCAAGCCAAACTATACAAAAACGCTCAGGTGTATTGATACCCTTAGGCGTATCGATACGGGCTTTTGCCACTGGAATTTTAATGGACTTAGCGTACCGATACGGTATTACCCTGTATCGATACGATATTCATCTGGGCAACTCTTTCAATGAAACCGTATCGATACGCTTTGCAACCATATCGATACGATAAGCTTATCTTTGAAAAATCTTTGCATTTAATTTTTCGACCGTTACTTGTCAGTTGGTTGGCTTCCCAATTTTTAAAAGACCGTTATACCGTACCGATACGCTTGGTATGCGTATCGATACGATTTTTAAGAAAACCAAACTTGAGATTCCAGTGAGCAAACACCGTATCGATACGACCTTTCGTACCGATACGCCCCTTAAAACTGTACCGATACGCCTTCTATGCGTATCGATACGCTCTGTTTTCAGTCACAACGACTCTTTTCTCTTTGATGCAGGTATCGATACGCCCTCTACGAGTACCGATACGGTAAGCTGCAGAGCTGCATTTATTGCGGGAAAAATGCTCTCAACGGCTCTATTGATGATCCCAACTACCCAAACGGCTAGAATTCAATACAAGGGTATAAAACAAGCTTCAATTGACCAAGCAACAACTATTGAACCTACAAGCAACATCAAAGCATAAAATCCAAATCCTAGTGCTCTTCATAGTCAAATTCTTGTACCCAACTCTTGTGATCTTATTGTAATCTTGTATTGTGAGTTTGGGGAGTTTGAAATTGTATTTGGATAAACATTTATCCTTTGAGAGGAACTTTTAGAGTTTACCAAATTCATCTCTTTGTAAAAGTGAGTGGATTAAGCTTTGGGTAGAAAGCTTAATCAATTTGTAAGGTTACCTCCTCATCCAAGAAAAGGGGAAGAATTCAAGTAGTGAATTGGTTGAAAATCCTTAGTGGGAACTAAGGTAGTGGATGTGGAGTTCATTTGGAGAACTTGAACCACTCTAACCACTTGTGTCACTTTTTATTTTTCACTCTTACCTCCTACCAAAATTTTAATTGCCAATTCACCCCCTCTCTTGGCCATTTGCAATTGTGTGACCAACTCAACAAAAATATAAAGTATTGGACTAATTAAAAAAATAATGAATAGGGGACAATTTGGAATAAAAATAAAGTTTTAGGGACTATAATGAACAAAAATATCAAATTAAAATTATAAAACATTATACTAATTTAAAAGAAAACAATGAATATGGGTCAATTTGGAATAACAATAAAGTTTTAGGGTATATAATGATGAAAACATCAAATTAAAATTATAAAACATTGGAAAAATTAAAAAAAAAAACAATGAATAGAGGTCAATTTGGAATTGAAATAAAGTTAAGGGACTAGAATGAACAAAGTACCAAATTAAAATTATAAAACATCAGACGGATTAAAAAAACAATAAATAAGGCTCAATTTGGAATTAAACTAAAGTTTAGGGGACTAGAATGAACAAAATATCAAATTAAAATTATAAAACATCGGACTAATTAATATAAAGTTAAGGGACTAGAATGAACAAAATATCAAATTAAAATTATAAAACGTCGGACTAATTAAAAAAATAAAAAGTGGTCAATTTGGAATACAAATAAAGTTTAGGGACTAGAATGAACAAAACGCCAAAGTAAAATTATATATTATTGGACTAATTAAAAAACAATTAGTATGGGTCAATTTGGAATAGAAATGAAGATTTAAGGGCTATAATGAATAGAAATATCAAATTAAAATTATAAAACATTGGATGATTCAGGGTTTAGGGTTTAGAGAAAATTCATTAATGGTTTAGGGTTTATACATTGATAGATACATACATATACACTTACATACATTAGGGCTTAAGGTTTAGGGTTAGGGAAAATTCATTAAGTGTTTATGGTTCATACATTAATAGGTACATACATACATACTTACATGCATTAGGGTTTAGGGGTTTAGGCTTATGATTTAAGGGTTTAGGGTCATGAGAAAATTAATTAATGGGTTAGGGTTTATACATTGATAGGTACATACATACTTATTTACATATATTAGGGTTTAAGGTTTATAGTGTATGGTTTAGGATTTAAGGGTTTAGGGTGTATGAAAAAATCATTAAGGGTTTAGGGAAAATCCTTGAATCTAAACCCTTAAACCTTTAAACCCTAGAACACTAAACCCTAAAACTTTAAACCCTAAACATTTAAAACAAAACAATGATTCAAAACCCTAAACCCTAAACACTAAAAAATAAAACACGAAAACCCTAAACCCCAAAATTGAAACACTAATTAAAAAATAACACTAAACCCTAAATCATAACGCCTAAATTAAAACCCCAAACCCTAAATTAAAACCCAACCATAAATCTTAAAACTGAAATAAGGACCAAATTGAATATAAAACAAACCTTTAAGCTCAATTTCACAAAAATCAGGACAAAATTAAAATAAATGAAAGTACACGTGCTTGCGGAGCAAGACCCGTATAACGACGCGCGACCCATTAAAAAACGCGCGAATCTTTTGACCCGGCTCACTCCTATAAATATAACCTCACCCCCAACGATTTTAAACATTTTTTACCCAACCGTTACTCTGCCAAAATTTCTTATCGCTTTCTCTCTCCCTCAAAAACACAAATTTCCTAGAAATTCTATCTATTTTCGATCAAAACCTTGATTTTTAACCAAGTTCTTCGTTATTCTTCCACCAAACATTTTCAGATCCAATACAAACATCCAACTTCAGTCTAAACTTGTTTCTTCTCGATCAAAACCTAAAATTTTCTCAAGAACAACCTCGTGTTCTTCCACTTTCCCCTTTTCAATCCTTCAAAACCCTAATTCCCAAATCAAATTTGTTTTACTATAAACTCTAAATTATTCAAAACCCTAACCCATATACCCTTAACCATAAACCTAGATCTATGAACACTAATCCATAAACCCTAAACTATTATCCCAAAATTTGTTCGTATTCAAAAAAACCTTAATTTCTTAAAATCTTTTCATCTTCTTTCTGAAAACCCTAAATTCCTTTCATCTTCTTTCTCAGAACCCTAAAATCCTCGTCTTGTTTATTACTTATTATTTAAATCTGTTGCTTCTGTTTATTATTTAAACCTGCTGTTTTTGTTTATTACTTATTGTTGATGCTTCTGTTTATGACTTAGTGTTGCTGTTGCTGTTGTTTGACTTGATTTTGCTGAATGTTGCTGCTGTTTATGACTTGATGTTGCTGAATGTTGCTGATGTTTATGACTTAGTGTTGCTGCTGTTAATGACTTATGTAGTTGCTGGTAGCTGGTTGCTTGTTTACATGGTTGTTTTTATCTCTTATCTAATTGTTGCCCTTGTTTTAATTGTGTTGGTTTCTTACCTATGTAAGTTACCCATAATTAACCTTGATGGTAGCATTTAGATCTGATAGCTCGATAAAGAAATTTCTGGTAGCAAAGTCGAACTTTTTTAGCTTTAGACTTTGCTATAAGATCTGAGAGCTAATATTATTACCCAACAAACTTCTTGTATTTTATAAGTTTCAATTTTTAGAATTGTAAGTTTAAAGAATACTAACTTATATTATATTGACATTCTGTATTGCATATGTAATGAACTTTTTTTTAAGTTAACTATCAAGTATTCAAATATTAGTAAAAAACAGACCTTATATTGTATAGTCTGAAAATTATGTTTCAAGCTGATAACAGTAAATATTTGTTTATGTAGTTCAAATAACTAAATGTTAGATATAAAAAAAACCTAAAGGTTAGATAAGAATAATCAATAACTCTACAATTTTGTTCGATTGATAAGAAAACAATTATCCTGAATATGTTATAACTTAATATATATTTTGTTATAATTTGTAAATCTAAAATTTTATTTAAGTTACTGAGAAAAAAATCAATATAATTTATTTTGTAAGTAATGTAAATATTTTTTTGAATACGGTAAGTAACGTAAATATTAGTTAAAAATAATTGATAAATTATCAATTACTTAATATTTTTAATAATTGAAAAAAATAAACATGTTTAATGTATTAGATTGAAAGTATAATATAATGTCTAATTTAATATTTCTTATTTTCATAAATTATTTTTATTATTTGGCTCAATATTTTTATTTTATAGTATTCACTCTTCATTGAATTTTTGTAATTGATAAATTATCAATTACTTATTTTTTTTCAATTTTAGTACTTAATATATATATATATATATATATATATATATATATATATATATATATATATATATATATATATATGTGTGTGTGTGTGTGTGCGCGCGCGCGCGCACGCGCATATACATCATATATGTATATCAATATATGTAGGCGCATATGTAGATATATCATATATGTGTATCAACTTGTGACAGTTTTTAATTCATAAAGTCATAGATTTTGGGTCAATATCAGTTTAAGTCAACAACAGGTCGGGTCACTTAACAAGCCGGGTTTAAAACAAGTCGGGTCCAAAACAGATCGGGTCCAAAACAGGTCGGGTAAAATCGGATCTCGGATCAATTCAGTCGGGTAAAATCGGTTATCTGCCAGTTCGAGTTCGTTTCAGTCGGGCGCAGGTCGGGTTTCAGGTCCACAGTAACATGTCCAATTCGGGTTCGGGTCGTTTTCAGTCGGACGCAAGTCAGGTTCGGTCACTACAGTAACAAGTCGAATTCAGGTTCGGGTCAACAATAATCGATTACAGATTGAGTTCGGGTCATTAAATTCAGGTTAAATCAAATTCTGACTCAAACATATTTCAGTCAGGTTTTCAGGTCGGATTAGTTTTTTACGTCCCTAGCTGCAGAATGTATGGTATTGACCGATACCAATTTGCTGGACATGTATTTAATCTGGTATTTTTTGCCACGCAGTCTGTTGTAGAGTTACAAGCACGAGAAACGAAAGAAAAAGAAACAGAATTAAAGCAACGAACATCGGCGATAATGTCATTTTCAATAGCAGCAGTACTCCAAAGAGAGAAGGATTTGTGAACAAGTCGATCGATTAACTCCTTGTTGTCCGATTCAAATATCACTTTTCGAAGGTTTAGGCTTTTTGCAAGCTTCACACCTAATCTCAAAGCGGAGGCTTCAGCCACATCAGTTGATGAAGAAAGATTTTTTTTTGAATCTTTTAAAATTTCGGGGGCGGATCAAGATCGGATTTAAGTATTTATTTTTTGGGTCAGAGTCGGGTGGCGAAAAAGCCGTCCCACCCCGTTACCATCCATACATACTTTTAAATAAATTACGATAAAAAAGTGATTGATAATTTACATTGAAGGTCTAAAAGATTCTTGGATTGAAAAGAAATATTACTAAACCATCACTAATAGAATAGATTAGAATTTGGTGCATTTTCAAAACTTATTCTAGGTGATATATGTTAGTCCCATTCACATACCATTGGGATTATTTAAGTATCCCATCACTTGATAAATACATCAGACAAGATTATTATATTTGTTTATTGTTAATTCATGTTCCAACGCCCGTAAAATTATTTGTTCAAATAAAAAAGTAAAAAACATATTTGTTTTAATCTTGTAATAAAAGAAATTCATCTTCTTGGTGAGTTTCGTCTCATGTTACCAATTACTATTGTATATATATAATTAGGGATAGGAATTGTTGGGTACCCAGGTTTCGGGTACCGAGTACCCGTATATTTATTTTTATTTTTTTATTCTATTTTTTAAAAATCACATATTAAATACAAAAATATTTTTGAAAAATTTAAAACTTAAAACTTAATAGTATATAATACGAACATAAAAAGAATTTAGGGATTTAAATTTAGTTTTAGAGTAAAAATATTAAGAAACTTAAAATAAAAATACAATTGAAAATATAAAAAAAATATATTAAACATTATCGGGTCGAGTCGGGTACCCGATAACTTAAAAATCCCAGTCCGTGTCCCGAGAAAATTCTTGGGTCGAGTACTCAGCCCGGTCAGATAATTTTTTTTTAAAGAATTACCTGATATTTTTAGGTTCGGGTCGTCGAATCAGGTCAACCGAGTCGGATATTTTTGCCCACCGCTATATATAATAGCAAAACAATTTAAAGCCATATAGCTTATATTCGTATACAAATTGTAGTGATATAATTCACTGGATGCCTCTAAACCATTATTTGTATGAGACAAAATTTTTAGTTTCAACATAAGATTGTATTATTTTACGGGTAGAAAATTTATGCACATCATACAAACAAATTATCATAATTTCTTTCCGTTGCAATTGACTTCTGAGAATATATGTTAGTTATGTATCTCTTTCTATAATCATCTTGAATTAATGACCAAAAATTATTTTTCTGTAAAATACAATTTTTGATATTTTATTAGTTTGACTTCACATGAAAAATCTAACTTTTGTGTATGATATATGTTATTATAGCTTACTTATGATAATGAATTATTTATAAAAAAATTCTAAAATATTTAAAATGCTAGAAGCATGTGAAAATTGTTAAAATGATTTGTGTATATAACTAACAAGGGTTGAGTGCAAGGCACATTGCACTCCCAAGAAAAGGACGCGAGTTCAAACATTGAAGACGACATTGTTGGGAGGGGCAGCCACGCACCCTAAACATAGACCGTAAGACGGACATACATATTACCAAAAAAAATTTGTGTAATAACTGAGTCAACATGTTAGCATGGGCATACTCTTATGAGAGCTTGGGAGGGTCTTGGCCCTCTAAATTTCGGTAAATTAACTTTTTAGTCTTTTAAAAATTACTATTATATTTCATAATTTTGAATGTTTTTAATCAAATCCCCTACTAATTTTTTAAATTTTTTCATTAAGTTTCAAAACTTTAAAAAATTAACTAAAACATCTAAAATTATTAAAAAAATTAAATAAACCTCCTCAACTCGAATTACCAAGATTCGCCCCCTTCGTGTTAGTTAACCCTACTATGTGAAAAAAGAACATGATTTGTAGGAAATGATTTTGGGGAGACACGAGGGAGAGAAAGGGTGGGGGAAGGGAGACACTAGAATGAAAACAAATTAGAATTTGGGTTTAAATTTACGAAAACAAAATAATTTAAATCTAAATCTTTTAAAATAAACATCTTTTAATTTTTTATTGGACTACTTGTGAGGTTTTTAAAGTTAGAAATTTAGATTTTAAATGTTGAAACTTAAATAAGAACGATTGTGAAAAAAATTATTGTCGATGCATCAAATATTTTATCTTAAATTTATATATGAAGGGTAAAATGATAAGCGCGCACACACTATATAGATAAAATTGTTTAAATTTGAGTCACTTAAATAACAACAATCCTTTTTTCACTAGACCAATTATTAATTTTTTTCCTTGTATTTTTTTTACAATGACAACTAATTTTTTTTATTAAAAACTATAGAAGATATCACAAATGCAATGAATCTAAAAGTGAGAACAATGGAGAGTAGTCCACCAAAATCTCATACAAAAACCCAAAGGTGCAAAGAAAAGTAAATATTTTCATAGAGATTAGAATATCGTAAAAATCCAGAAGCCTTTCTGAATCTCATTATCTCTATCCAAACGAGATGCTTTACAGTGTGGAAAAGGAGTGGTGAAAGAACCAAACTATCAGGCAGATTGCTCTGCTACCCAGGTCCGATTTATTCGGCAAACAACCATCAACCGAGTGGAGATCTATCTTTCTATGACCACCAACAGAATCATAATAAGAAATTAGCTCCGCAAAGATCTCTGTACGAGCACCAAACGATCGCTAAGGTATGCTGAAATCATGCCAAAACGACAGATGAAACGAACCATAAGAAAAATAAAGAAAAAGCGTGCCACAAGAACAGAGGGAACACATGCCACAAGAACAGAAAGAACACGTGCCACAAAAGTAGAGATTCTTATTAAAAATATAAAAAAAATAATGAACCCAGTGATCTACCACCAATAAAACACTACGAGATTATAAGTTCCAGTTGGATTGCTATTTTTCCTTGTGTTTTTGGTTACACGGTTGAGAATAAATTGTTTAGTGACGCTTATCTTGCCGCGCAAGTTAAGCCCAATCGTGGTAAGATGCAGACTAACCTAATATTATATACCCTATATGGCTATATCTATATCTATATACCCAGCCGGCACAAGTGTTGGAACGTCATGAGCTTAGATTAGGTTAGGTGTTCGGTTTTGGACTAAACTTTTTTCCAGAGTGAATGATCCACCAATAACTTGCACTACAAAACATAGGCATACACCTCCTCAGCTGAGCTCTCTCGTCTTTGACCTTTTCTTACATTACATCCTAATTCGTAATAACTTGTAAATGTAGGTTCCTGGCGGGCCTTTTCCACGAACATTGCGTGATTGCGGATCCTTCTACTGCACGAATCATATCGTCCAATTCAGATGCAGATTGCCCTGAATTCAAACCTATCCAGTTACCCGAGTGAGATGTTATAAATGCTCAACACTTTTGACTTTCGATCCAAGTCTTTTTGTTTAAGACAAAAGTGGGTCTATTTCACTGTTGGCTGGCTCCTGCGGTGGCGCTCTGCTTCCAAGCCAGCACATTTTAAATACCCACCAGTGCAGAACTTTGCCTGAGATCTTTGGTGTACGGGTTACATGGCTTTGCTGGGGAGTGATAACGATCATGTTATGTCATCGTATTCGAATGGGTATATGGAGCACAAGAACATGATGGTGATGATGGAGAAGCGGCAGCTGTTCTTGAGGAGTTACCAGTTCTGCAGGAAGAGGACCCTGACCGAGAGAATCAAGACATCCTTGGTGGGGTTCAAACGGGTCGTGTGGTTTAGGCTACGGTCTGCTCGTAAACTCAGAAGGATGGTCTTGTCCAGAATCCGATTCGCCTTCTTGTCTCGCAGTCGCAGGAGGAGATATGTTCGTTTCAGGAACAACCATTACCGTCACCATCTTAACCCATTTTACTTATGGTAGGCCAAGGACAGAACACCAGTTCCTCTGTTCTCACTCTGTAACATAACCTTCTCTGTTTTCAGTCTGTAGTTTTTTTTCCTTCTCTTTTCAAAATTTCATTATTAATTTGTAAGTTGTAACTGTATTTTGAATTAAAATTTTTCATTTTCCCTCAATTTTATTTGTGCTATGCACTGCTCCTCTTCTCTCACCCTCATTCAAAGAACATCTGCTATTGCAGACATAACAATTACAGGTATCGCAATTTCTATATAGCGCCGCTATTACAATAACATAACGCTATTTTTACACCAAAGCAGGGGAGGGGAAGAACATCGGAAAAGGAGCGGAGCCGGAGGTAGCCTTTGAAAAAGGTCAAAGCCCCCAGATCCAAGTATGAACGAGAAAGTTACAGCTCAGTGCCTCAGTGGGGATTGGGGAATGGTGTGGTGCTTGACTTTAACTTGAAACTTTTGAGGAAGCAGCACATGTGAAAGCGGATAAAGAAAGCAACCACTATTTTCTCCTTACTTTTCTACGCCAATATGCATGTGGCCAGTGGCATTCTCATGTTATCGTTATTCACGCCCATTCCCCAGTTGCTTTGCCAATGGGATCAAGATCAACCAAATCGGCACTTTATTCGCCAAGTTTCTTTTATTTATATTATATGCACGTGAAATTTGTAGCAGCAAATCTCTTTTCTTTTCTCTTGGCATAGCAACTACCAGAACCGGAATGCCCGTGAGTATGAACAAGAAATAGATAGCTTTGATTTTTTTTACAGCAGAATGTCACGCCTCACCCGGTCAAACCGAAGCAAGCCGAGGGGCACACCCGTCAGGGTGCACCGAGATGCACCGAGGTGCCCCACCTTGGTGCGCAACGCGCGCCCAAAGAGTTCCTTCCAAGGGCACTCGGGCTAACAAGTGGAAAATGAGGTGCCTTAGAGATTTTAAGGCCAAGGATGATCCAAAGAAGGATCTAGAACGGCCTAGTGAGCTCCAAACGTTTCCACACAAGTCCGAGGGGTTCCAGAAGGTTCCACGACCATCTAGGCTCATCCGGAGAGACCTAGAAGACCCGAGAGACTCGGGACAAGTCCGAAAGGCTCGAGACAACTTCGGAACATTCTAGAAGGCTATAGATAAGTGTAGATCTATAGGAGCAACTCTAGAACATTCTAGAATACCTTAGAATGCTATAGATGTATATAGATAAGTAGGGACTTATCTAGAGAAATCTAGGCACCTTAGATATTTTGGGAGGCAAACTCCTAGCCGTTGGATCAAATCGATCCTAACCGTCCGTTGAGGAGGTTGATGCCTATAAATAGGGCCACCTCCCTCATTTGTAAATCACCTAAGAAGTCATTCACTTCATATTTGTAAAGCTTTCGTTGCTTAATACAAGGTTCTTTCCTTGTAAGCTCTATTGCTCCTTGTGTTTTGCCATATCGTTGCGTGAGTAAGGCTGTATAGCATCGTGCCGAGAGTGCTAGTGCCGCACGGATTTGAGCTTGAAGAAATAAGTCCGTGACAGTTGGTATCAGAGCAAGTTACGATCGCTTGGGAGCATAGCCAAGACCAACAAGAACCAAGTTGCTAGCCCGTCCGAGACCGAGGTCACGCATGACCAAGGTGGGCAAGGAGTAAAGGCTGACCCTACCGAGACAAGGCCTCGTGCCAAATCCAAGGACGTACTCTCTAGCTTGGAGTCGCGCTTGACTCGCGTGGAGGAAGGTGTATCGGGCATGGGTGCCCATATGGACGACCTTTAAGAGCGGATTGAAGGCCTAGAGGCGGAGGATGCCGAGATCCACACGGCCGTGAGGGCCATGAAGATCAAGCTAGAGAAGACCCTGCGCGCGGAAATGGGCGAAGTACGCGACGCACTCATGGGAGAGCTCACAAAGGTACGCGAGTCTTTTCGACGTGAACTTTCCAACGTGTATGCTCAACTAGAGTCATTGCAAGGCGACCTTGCGTTGTGCAAGCGCGCCATGGCCGCCGGACCAAGCACCTCATACGAGACCAGGAGGGTCGAGGTGCCTAAACCTAATACATTTTCGGGAGTACGCAACGCAAAAGAAGTAGACAACTTCTTGTATGGCTTGGAGTAATACTTAGAAGCCGTTGGCATCAGGGAAGATGCCTCGAAGGTCTAGGCCGCGACCTTATACCTCACCGACACCGACATGATTTTGTGGATGAGAAGGCGTCTTGACATTGAGAGAGGTACGTGCACCATCTCTACCTTTTCCGATTTCAAAAGGGAGCTCAAAAGGAAATTCTATCCGGAGAATGCCGAGGATGAGGCAAGAGCTCGCCTACGAAGGTTGAAGCAGTCGGGGAGCATCCAAGACTACGTGAGGGAGTTCACTAGTTTGGTGCTCGAGATCCCCGATCTGTCCGAGAAAGACTCGCTCTTCTACTTCTTAAATGGTCTCCAAAGTTGGGCATAAATCGAGCTAAGGCGAAGGGGAGTCCAAACCCTTGCCGACGCAATTGCCGTGGCCGAGAGCCTCATCGACTACTCGAGCCCCAAGGAGACCACCCCTAAGCCGAGGGATAAGAAGGGCGATCATGTTAAAGGAGGGGAAGACAAGGGCCAACATAAGGAGGGCCATCGAGAAGGCCACTCACCAAGGCACCAGGACTCGTCCCCTTGGAAAAGTAAGGACAAGGGTAAGTCCAAGGAGTTCCAAGGTGCGAGAAAGTCACCACCAAGCAGTTGCTTCATTTGTGATGGTGACCATTGGACACGTGAATGCCCACAACGCCAAGCCCTTAATTCACTCCTAGCCAAGCACCGAGAAGGTAGTGACACCGACAATGGCGACAAGGGTGCACAAATGGGATCCATACAACTCATTTCAGCACTTCAAACAGAAGGGGACACCAAGAGGAACGAGGGAAGTTCCTTCCCCAAGGGACAAGACATCGAGGGACTTAAGCCAAGGTCAATGCTCGAGGTGGAGCACAAGGGCAACCAACCAACTTCAAAGGCCAAGGGTAAGGCCGAGTCACCGACCAAGCTTGCACGGGGTAAGCAAGGTGGCGTCACAAAGGTCAAGTCCACGAGAGGGAATCGTGGCAACACAAAGGCTAAGTCCGCACCAAAGGCTAGCACGAGGGTGAAGTGCTATCTATGTGAAGGACCTCATGTGATGAGGTCGTGTCCGATACGAAAGCGTCTTGTTGCCTTCATCAAAGGGGTTGATGGTAAGGCACAACCAGATACAATTGCCCAGGATCAAGCTGCCAAGCCGAGGGTGAAGACGAGGAAAGCTAGGAGCCGAGGGAGGCACACCAGCAACACCCCAGCAGCTCGACTAAAACGCGACGAGGGCGTCGCGAGATTAGGTGGGGGAGGATGTCATGCCTCACCCGGTCAAACCGAAGCAAGTCGTGGGGCACACCCGTCAGGGTGCACCGAGATGCACCGAGGTGCCCCACCTAGGTGCGCAACGCGCGCCCAAAGGGTTCCTTCTAAGGGCACTCGGGCTAACAAGTGGAAAATGAGGTGCCTTAGAGATTTTAAGGCCAAGGATGATCCAAAGAAGGATCTAGAACGGCCTAGTGAGCTCCAAACGTTTCCACACAAGTCCGAGGGGTTATAGAAGGTTCCACGACCATCTAAGCTCATCCGAAGAGACCTAGAAGACCCGAGAGACTCGAGAAGGCTCGGGACAAGTCCGGAAGGCTCGAGACAACTCCGGACATCTCCGGAACATTCTAGAAGGCTATAGATAAGTGTAGATCTATAGGAGCAACTCTAGAACATTCTAGAATACCTTAGAATGCTATAGATGTATATAGATAAGTAGGGACTTATCTAGAGAAATCTAGGCACCTTAGATATTTTGGGAGGCAAACTCCTAGCCGTTGGATCAAATCGATCCTAACTGTCCGTTGAGGAGGTTGGTGCCTATAAATAGGGCCACCTCCCTCATTTGTAAATCACCTAAGAAGTCATTCACTTCATATTTGTAAAGCTTTCGTTGCTTAATACAAGGTTCTTTCCTTGTAAGCTCTCTCGCTCCTTGTGTTTTGCCATATCGTTGCATGAGTAAGGCTGACTAGCATCGTGCCGAGAGTGCTAGTGCCGCACGGATTTGAGCTTGAAGAAATAAGCCCGTGACAAGAAGCTCAGTTTCATCGGGAGAAGTCCGCTATTGAATGTTAACATCGGTTGAGATCTTGTCTCCTTTTATTATATTGAGAATTTAAAAGTTTATGGTGTCGAAAACAAGATGGAAATCTTCCGCCCTAACCATGATTCTTTTGATGCCCTCACTTTAAAATAATGGGTTTAGGGTTTAAGATTAAAATTTATAGTTAGAGTTTAGAGAATTAGAGGCAGTGTGTATGGTTTAGGATGTGAAAATTATGGTTAGAGTTTAAAAATTAATTTTTAAACGTATTTTAGTATGGGCACAAAAGGGAACATGCATAAGGGGCGGAGAATTTTTGTTCAAACAATGTTGGAATTTTCGGTGCTTGATTCCTTCAATCGTTCTTGCTCGCCAAGTGGTGGAGAAGTTGAATTTTAGGTGAAAGAGGTGTGGAAGCTAAAATTGATAAAGAAAAGATGATTTATAGTGGTTCAACCTTCTAACCAAGGTCTACATCCACTACCTTAGCTTCCCACTAAGGATTTCCAATCAATCCACTATTGATTCGTCCTCTTTTCTAGGCTTAGGAGGAAACCCTTACAAACCGATCAAGCTTTCTATCCAAAGCCTTGATCAAACCCTCTTTACAAAGAGATAAAAATAAGCAAACTCAAATCCCTCTAATAGGTATTTGTTTGCACAATTAAGCTCTCACCCAATCCTAAAATACTTGAGTAAATATAACAGTTTTGGCTCACTAGTGTTTGTCTATACAAGGAAATGACAATTAAGTACTAAGACACATTTTGATCATATGTTATATTACAATTGAAGCATTAACCATTACTAGATGTTTGGAGGTCTCTTTTATACTCATTAATGAGTTTGTAGCCGTTGCTAGCCGTTGGAGTTAAATTGGAGCCGTTGGAGACTTTATTTCTCACCATAAATGCAGTTCTGTAGCTCCCCGTTTTGAAACGCTCGACCTCGTTTCGAAACACTCTTGAAATAAAAAGAGTCGTTGCAGTCTGATGTAGCACCCGTATCGAAACGCCTTTGGCCGTATCGAAACAGCGTATCGAAATGCTTGATCCCGTATCGAAACGCTCTGCATTTAAAAGGTAGTTGGGAAATAGCCGTTGGGGGTTTTATGACTGTTGAGGTCATGCCACATAGGCGTATCGAAATGGTCGTGACCGTATCGAAACGCCAAGCAAAATGCTCACCCAGATTGAAACCCGTTTCGAAACAGCTTAAGGTTGCATCGAAATGTTTTGCCACTATAAATACCCGTATCGAAACACCTAAGAGCGTTTCGAAACGCCTTGGTGGTTTTGTTGGATTTGACTTTAAAAACGTTTGAAAACCTTTTTGAAATATCCCATAAACATAGTATCAAGTTGTTTGGACTTAGAAATGGTTTTAAATTCTTTTTTAACTTTGTCCAAAACATTTTTCAATTATTATATCAAAATATTAGTTCTACAATCTCCCCCTTTTTGATATAATAAAACCAACTTGAAAATTTGTTTAGGATTCTCCCCCTTTAAGTTTAAAAATGTGAATAAGAGATGAAAATTTTAAAATAAAGTAAAGCTCCCCCTTATTCATTTGAAAATGCAATTTTTCAAACCGAACTCTCCCCCTTTTTGTTATATCAAAAAAAAATTCAAAAGACATTAAGTTCAAAATAACTTAAGAGGTTTGAAAAGATGACAAAAATTTAGAATTTTGGTTTTAAAATGCCCCCTTACTCAAAGCATCATCAAAAATGTTAGTCCAACATATGTCATAATCTAGTTAAAAAAATAAATCAAATTAAACCAATGAAACAACTAGATTTTTACCACACTTGAACACAAGAGAGGATGCGAAGCATTCCTTCTTCAAGTGTCTTTCTTTGTGTGCATGGAGCTCCACCTCAAATTTTGACTAGTTGATCACTCTCCATCACACCTATCATAAGACAATCAAGTAATTTTTGGTATCCAAATTGCTTTGGATCCATAGTGTTAGTAGCACAAAATTTAGTCCCCTTAGGAATCCATTTTTCAATTTCATCCACTTTTGTTGAAGTACTTAATCTTTTTGGGACCCAAATACTTCTAAAAACTTTACCATTTACAAATCTAGGGGAACTAGATTGTCTTACATAAAATTTTGATTTTCCACAACATTATTTTTCTTTTCAAGCTCTTTGAAAATCAAAATTTTCTCTTCTTGAACTTTATGAAGCAAATTTTGTAAATCAAAACATTTTTGTTCAAACTCATTGAGTTTTGCTTCAAGTTCAAGCTTGGTTTTAGAAATCAAGTCATTTTGAATTTTTTAAATTTGAAATTACTTTCTTGTTTTTCAAAAAGTGATTTTTAAATTCTAAAACCAAATCGTCATAGGCATTTTGTAATTCATCAAAAGAATATGAACATGAAGTAGATGAATTAGAAGTTACCCTTGAATCTTTTTCGATGGCCATAAGGTAAAGGTTGGCTTGTTCATCGTCGGTGGAGTCCTCATCACTCCAAGTAGCCACATATGCCTTCTTCCTATGGCTTGAAGTGCTTGCCCTCTTCTTCTTCATGGATTCTCGTTCAAGCTCTTTCAAGGCTTTCTTCATGTAAAGGGAACACTTCTTGAATCTACATGATGGCATGTGAAGGATTTGAGAGCAATGGCATTTGTGTTGATTTCAAGCCCTTTGAGCTTCTTCTCCCACATAGCTCTAATTTCTTCCCTCTTCTTCTCCTCTTCTTTGTTTTTCTTCATAATTTGGTGAGTGAGAAGTGACCCCATGAGCTCATCAAGCTTCAAAGTCTTGAGATTCTTGGCTTCGATGATGGCGGTCCTTTTTTAGTCCCATGACTCGAGAAGAGAGTGGATAAGCTTCCGAACAAGTTTCTCTTTCGGGATGACTTCTCCATAATCTTTAAGTCCATTGGTGATGGTGGAGAACATATCGAACATCTTCTCAATGTCCTCTTCCGGATCCATCTTAAAGTTTTCATACACTAGGTTGAGGAGCCCGATCTTGGTCTCCTTTACTTCATTTGTCCCCTCATATGTAACTTCGAGCTTGTCCCAAACTTCCTTGGCACTCTCACAAGAAGACATCTTCTCATAGATGTTGGGACCAAATGCACAAAATAGGATGTGCAAGGCTTTGCAATTAAGCTCCATCTCCTTGCGATCTTCGACACTCTAATCCGCCTTACTTTGTTGAGGCACGAACGAACCATCTTCTACTATGTCCCAAAGCTTGTAGTCCTTTGACTTTATGAAGAACTTCATCCTTGTCTTCCAATGAGCATAGTGTGTTCCTTTAAAGGAGGGCAGTTTATCGATGGATTGCGCCATTAAGCCGGTTGTTTGAAATGATGGTCGAGCTTGCCGGATCTTCTCAATAGGATGTTAATACTCTTCAATTGAGCCAAGCTTTGATACCAATTTTTGGATTTTCGGTGCTCGATTCCTTCAACTGTTCTTGCTCTCCAAGTGGCGGAGAAGTGGAATTTTGGGTGAAAGAGGTGTGGAAACTAAAATTGATAAAGACAAGATGATTTATAGTGGTTCAACCTTCTAACCAAGGTCTACATCCACTACCTTAGCTTCCCACTAAGGATTTCCAATCAATCCACTATTGATTCGTCCATTTTTTTAGGCTTAGGAGGAAACCCTTACAAACCGATCAAGCTTTCTACCCAAAGCCTTGATCAAACCCTATTTACAAAGAGATAAAAATAAGCAAACTCAAATCCCTCTAATAGGTATTTGTTTGCACAATTAAGCTCTCGCCCAATCCTAAAACACTTGAGCAAATATAATAGTTTTGGCTCACTAGTGTTTGTCTATACAAAGAATTCGACAATTAAGTACTAAGACACATTTTGATCATATATTGTATTACAATTGAAGCATTAACCATTACTAGATGCTTGGAGGTCCATTTTATACTCCTTAATGAGTTTGTAGCCGTTACTAGCCGTTGGGGTTAAATTGGAGCCGTTGGAGACTTTATTTTTCACCATAAATGCAGTTTTGCAACTTCCCGTTTCGAAACGCTCAACCCCGTTTCGAAACACTCTTGAAATAGAAAGAGTCGTTGCAGTCTGATGCAGCACCCGTATCGAAACGCTTGATCCTGTATCGAAACGCTCTGCATTTAAAAGATAGTTAGGAAATAGCCGTTGGGGGTTTTATGACCGTTGAGGTAATGCCACATAGGTGTATGGAAACGGTCGTGGCCGTATCGAAACGCCAAGAAAAATGCTCATCCAGATTGAAATCCGTTTCAAAACAACTTAAGGCTGTATCGAAACGTTTGTCCACTGTAAATACCCGTATCGAAACACCTAGGGGCGTTTCGAAACTCCTGGGTGGTTTTGTTGGATTTGGCTTTAAAAATGTTTGAAAACCTTTTTGACATATCTCATAAACATAGTATCAAGTTGTTTGGACTTAGAAATGGTTTTGAATTATTTTTTAACTTTGTCCAAAACATTTTTTCCAATTATTATATCAAAACATTAGTTTTACAAACAAGATGGAAATCGTCTGCTCCTAACCATGCCTCTTTTGGTTCCCTCACTTTAAAATAATAGATTTAGGGGTTAGAATTTAGGGTTTAAGGTTAGGGTTTATAGTTAGAGTTTAGAGAATTAGGGATAGTGTATATTTTTAGGGTGTATGGTTTAAGATATGAAAATAAGATTAGGGTTTAGAATTTAATTTTAAGCGTATTTTATTGTAGGAGGGAAATCGTCTGCCTTTTATCATGCCTCCTTTTATGTCCCATTTTAAAATAATAGGTTTAGGGTTTAGAATTTAAAGTTTAAGGTTAGGGGTTGTGGTTAGAGTTTAAGGAATTAGGGGTAGAGTATATTTTTAGGGTGTAGGATTTAGGGTTTAGAATACGGAAATTAAGGTTAAGGTTTAAAATTTAATTTTTAAGTGATTTTTAGTGTGGGGCATATAAGAGAGCATAATTAGGGGCATAAAATTTTTACCCTTTATTGTAGGGCATAAAAGAAGTATAAAAATCATATGCCCCTTTCAGTGCCCTCCTTATGCTCCAACACTAAAAAACATTATAAAATTAAATTTTAAGTTCTAACCCTAAATTTTAAATCCTAAACCATACACCTTATACCCTTAAAAATACAACATACCCTAAATTCCTTAAACCCTTACCATCAATTCTAACCTAAAATTTTAAACCCTAAATCTAATTTTAAGCGTGAAACATAAATAAAAACACAGAAGAATGTGAAATAATTTCTATCTATAAAAGAAAACATGCATGGGGTGCAGAAGATTATTGTTCTCGGAAATACACGCAAAAACTCTTGTAATGTTCAGTTTTCACAGATCGAAATTGACCCATGGCCTAAATATACTGTCATATACAACATACATACATGATTCTAATAATATAACGGCATGCCATAATAATTTTAAATGTCAATAAATTTTTATCAACTCACTTTTAACATACATTCTAACTGATTATTCATTACTCTCATTTCTCTTCCTCCCATTCATGTACAAGGGGTGCTCTACCACCCAATAGGGCACTCACATCCTTGGAAATTTTAATCTCTTATATAATTTATGTATTTTTTTATATATTTTTTATCGATGATCTAAGTTTGCACTCCTAATTTTTTAATATAACTCTCTAATAGTTCGCACTCTTGACATAAAATCATGAGTCTTGCTATTCTAACAAAATTTCTTTAAGTACCAAATTGTAAAAATGTGTATTGTTCAGGTACCAACATGGGAAAAAAAATTCTTTAAGAACCAAATGTATATTTAAGCAAATACAGAATGTATAGACATTATGATTGAAGGCTAAACACGGATTATGTGTGTAAGAACCAGCTCACCCCGTCCAATATGGAAATCTTATTATATATCATGTAAATTACAGCTTATTTTGATATATTTAGACTTTACAAATTACAACAAGATCTCATAATTAATTAAAATTACAGCTACCATATATATCATTACCATTAATTTGAACAAATTAATTTTCACTCTCTTTATAGTCCATACCTGTGTATCTTTGTTAATCCAGTTTATATATCAGAACAGAATTCCTTCCATCCACCACACAGAAAGCTCTGCCATAAAAATTAAAAACTAGGCTTTGAATTCCAATTCTTTGTATGCTAAGCCATGACTAGGAAGAAGCTCAAGCTTGCCTACATTACCAACGATTCTGCAAGGAAAGCTACATACAAGAAAAGAAAGAAGGGTCTGACGAAAAAAGTGAGCCAACTCAGTACACTCTGCGGGATACAGGCTTGTGCAATCCTCTACAGTCCGTACGAGTCACAACCCGAGGTTTGGCCTTCCCCAGGGGGAGTTCATCGCGTGCTCTCCGAGTTCAAGAGGATGCCCGAGGTGGAACAAAGCAAGAAGATGATGAACCAAGAGAGCTTCCTCGGGAATAGGATTGCAAAGGCCGGCGAACAGCTAATGAAACAGTGCAGGGACAATCGAGAGAAGGAGATGACACAGGTTATGTTCCTAAACCTGACAGGGAACGGGTTGCTGCTGCACGGTTTGAACGTGATGGATTTGAATGACCTTGCTTGGGTGATTGACCAAAAGTTGAATGATGTTAACAACATGGTTGATATGCTGAGTAAAGCGTGTCAAGGGTCCGAAGCATCGACCGTGGTGAATGCTCTGAAAGCGACGTCAAAGAGTAATGGAAAGAACTTGCAGGCAGAGAGGTCAGTTCCCCAGCCTGAGGCGAATGCGGATGCAGTGCAACGACGGCAGGGGATGCTGGACATGATGATGAACCCGCAAGACAACGGGGGATTTGGCGGCGAAGTGATCGGTATGCTTCCATTAGGGGATAACAGACACAATGCTGCTAGTTGGTCTAATGCGTTTTTCCCTTGGGAGAAATAGGCGTATCCCTGTTTCTGTTATATATGTCCAAGCGCAGTGTTATTACATATACACACAATATCATGTTATTCTGGTCTTAGCATAATATATGGTTTCACTTGTGCTGGTCATAGCCATTAATTAATAAATCCTAGTGATTCAAACATGAATTCTTGATTAGTGAATGTTGAATATTGGATTTAAAATGTGGGTTTGTGTTTGAGGCTTTTGGGCCTCTTGTCAAATGAATCTGTTAAGGCCTAGTACGCCCAATAAATTAGTTGAGTAGTGATCTATTTTGTCACAAAGTTGGCACTGAAACTTATTCCGATTGCAACCACGACCACCACTGTTAATGTTCTAGCGATAGGGATGTTGTGCTAAACCGCCACTCGAATTCCCAGCACCACTTTGAACTGGTGTAGAGACACGCACCACATGTGCACTCATCGGAGCAATAGACTGCTCTTGATCAAACAAACCCTGTTGGGCCTTAGCATCCACCAGAATAGTTGTCACATTATCAAGCGAGAGAACCTCCTGGCTTGCTGTTATCACCGCCACGAAAGGCTTGTACTCGGCCGGAAGGCCACCAAGTATGGTGGCAATATGCTCAACCTTAGAAACAAGATTGCCACATGACGCAAGAGCATCACAAATTTCTTTTACTTTAGAGATATACATCCGCATACTAAGATAACCTTTGCGAATCATCCCAAGCTTGAAGGGAAAACTCATAACTGTCGTGGTGGAACGGCTACTAAAAAACTCAACGGCAATAGACCAGATTTCAGCAGTAGACTCGGCACCGACAAAGTTAGAGAGAAGGTGAGGACTCATCGTGGAGAAGAGCCAGGACGACATGGCGCTATCTTGAGCAAGAAAGTCCTCATACTCCTCGTTGGCTTTTTTCGAACCATCAGCTTGACATAAAACGGTCGGTGACGCTTTCCGAGAGCCAGTAAAAATCCTTCAAGACGATGGCTCCTCATCGTAAGAAGCACCTACTGCTTCCAGATCAGAAAATTAGTTTCATCAAGAAGGATATTAACTCTCTTATTTGCAAAAAACTTCGCAGACCGACCGAGAGAGTCAGCTTCGTCATCACCGGAGATCGAACCAACAGTCACCATGACGAACAGAGAGAATCACCACCGCGAGCACCGACACACAACACAAATAACCGAAGAACAAAAAGCTTTAGACGCGTAACCCGGTGAATGATACCATATTAAATAAAGAGAAGAGAAACCCTATGAATTGGGGATCTGAGAAGAAAAGAAAATGACGATGAAAAGAGAAATGTGGGCTGTTTCAACCAGAAAAAATCAGCCAGGGTCGGGTCACCTAGCTGATCGATGTTTCAAGCGTTTTGACCAAAGCTTTGTTGGAGATTCTACAAGTCTGTATAAAAGCATGACGAGTGAAAGTACCCCTGGTTCAATGTCTGCGAATGTGTGTGCCTTAGATCCTACTACCATGGGTATGTCATCCAGCTATGTTTCTACATCTGGATGTGCTCAATGTGCTCATGTTTCTGCGGCAAGTGGGTCTGGAAGCTCTGGTCAGTGGTATGTTGATATCGGAGCTACGCACCATGTCACGCCGGAAGCAAGTCGAGTTCATCAGAGTGCTGAATTTTCTGGGCCAGGTAAGCTTCTCGTTGGTGATGGTAAAGGTTTAGATATTAGTAAAATTAGTCTTACTAGCTTGCCTACTATGTCTCGTAGTCTTCTTTTACATGATTTGTTGCTAGTACCGCAGATTACTAAGAATTTGGTCTTGGTCTCGAAGTGTGCTAAGGATAATGTTGTTTACTTCGAGTTTCATGTTGATTACTAAGATATTGTTTGCCCTGCTTGTCGTGCTGGCAAAAGCCATAAATTGCCCTTCTCTGACTCTAAATATGTTTATTCTCATCCTTTTCAACTAATAACTACAGACTTGTGGGGTCTTGTGCATGTTCAATCTGATGGTTATTTGTATTATGTGTCTTTTGTTGATGCCTACACACGGCATACTTGGTTATATCTTTTGAAAAACAAATCTTAGGCCACTCATACGTATAAGCTGCTTGCTAGTTTTGTTCAAACTCAATTTGGTGCAGTGATTAAGGAAGTGCAAAGCGATTGAGGGGGAGAGTTTCGCAGCTTGTCTCCAATCCTTGTCGAGTCTGGGATTAAACATCGTGTTACTTGTCCGCATACGTCGAAACAAAATGGTGTTGTTGAACGGAAGCATTAGCATGTCCTTGAGACTGCTCTCACACTTTTGACTCAAGCTTCGCTGCCTCTACTGTTCTGGTCATATGTTGTTGTCACAGCGGTTCATCTTATTAATCGACTTTTGACTCATGTGCATGATTGTTTAAGTCCCTTTAAGAAGTTGTTTCAGAAAGTTCCAGACTATTCATTCCTTCGTGTGTTTGATTGTCGTTGTTTCCCTCACCTTCAGTTGTTTCAAAATCATAAGTTGGAGTTTCGCTCCCAACCTTGTGTTTTTTTGGGCTATAGTACTCAACATAAGGGTTATAAATGCCGCACTCCGCAAGGGAAAATTGTTATCTCTCGCCATGTTATATTTGATGAGTCTTACTTTCCCTTTGCAAGTTCTGCCAATATTGTTGATACTGGGTGCCACAAAGGTGCTGGTTTTCTGTCTCCCTCCTTGGAGGTTGTTCCTGGTCGAAAGGCAGATCCATAATCTTCCGCTTCTCACTCGGTTTGTGCTCATGAGCAGAATTATGTTGTTGTTCGTGCAACTGCAACACAAGGCACTACTACTATGGCCTCTTCGACTCCTAAAGGTGTCCAAGGTATCCCTACACAACAAGAGTGTTTGGCTGGTGGTAGTTCAGCAGTTCGTGGTGTTTGTAGTAATTCACCTTGTGGTGTAGACTTCGATCCTTCTATTGTGACGCATGAGACTGAGTCATCCTTGCTTGGTTCTGGTGGAAATCAAGATACCCAGTCTCCTAGTCTCTCTCCTGATCTTGGTGGAGATCAAGTTGGGTCTCAAGGTCCTTGCAATGATGAGTTGCACACTAATTTTGACAGTGTTGCTCGTATGGATGCTGAGCTAGTGTGTAGCGCTACTTCGGATTCTGATAGCCATGGTCGTCTTGTGGCTAATGCGCATCCAATGCTTACAAGAAGCAAACTGGGAATATTCAAACCAAAGGCGTACATCATTGCCTTAACGTCTGAAAAAGTTCCTGAAATAGTTGAACAAACACTTCGAGCCCCTGCGTGGAAGGAGGCTGTTATGGCTGAGTACAATGCTTTAGTAGCAAATGATACTTGGAAGCTTGTAGCTCTACCTGAAGAAAGACGAGTAGTTGGGTGCAAGTATCTCTTTTGGATTAAGTATAACTTTGATGGTTCTATCTCACGTTACAAAGCTCGGTTAATTACGAAGGGTTTCTCTCAAATCCCGGGTCAAGACTTCAGTGACACGTACAACCCGGAGGTCCGTTTCTTTATGTTGAACATACTTTTTTATGTGGCTGTCACTAACAAATGGAAGCTTCGTCAAGTGGATGTGAACAACGCCTTCCTTAATGGAGGCCTCGAGGAGGAAGTGTTTATGCAACAACCATCGGGGTTTGTTCAAAGTTCAAAGGATGGTTCAGCCCTTGTGTGTTTGCTGCAAAAAGCTTTGTACGGATTACGACAAGCTCCTCGCAATTGGTACACAAAGTTACAGAATTTTCTTGTGTCTCTCGGGTTTAAGGAATCCACAACTGATACCTCGTTGTTTGTCCGCAACAACAACAGTGCAGTTGTATATATTCTAGTATATGTCGACGACATTATACTTACGGGATCTTCTATAGTTGTTGTTGAAGATGTAGTTCGCAAGCTACATGACCAATTCTCACTGAAGGATCTCAGTGAGATTTCCTTTTTCCTTGGTATAACTGCACTTAAAATTGGTGATTCCTTGTTCCTTAGTCAGAAAAAATACATTTTGGAGTTGCTTGAAAACACCAAAATGCATCAGGCCAACTCCTACTCCTATGTTGTCCTCTACAAAACTCGTACATGATGTTGGTAGCCCCTTAGCTGATCCGTATGCCTATCGTAGTATTGTGGGTGCATTATTGTATGTGTGTCATACGCATCCTGACATTGCGTTTAGTGTTAATTGAGTTGCTCAATTTATGCATAAGCCGTGTGAAGACCACTTAGTTGTTGTTAAACAGATTTTACGCTACTTAGTTGGCACACTCGACTATGGCTTGTTATTTACCCCATCTGATTCGGGTGTGGGGAGTATCGTTGCGTTTGCTGATGCGGATTGGGGTAATAATTTGGATGACCAGAGGTCCACGACGAGTTATTGTGTGTATATCGATAATTGCTTGGTAGTATGGAGTTCTAAGAAATATAAATATGTTTCTCGGTCCACCTCGGAGGCCGAGTATAGAAGTGTTGCAGATGCCGTGTCTGAAGTGTTATGGGTTGATATTATTTTGCGTGATATGGGCATTCAGTCCATCACTTCTCCAGTTGTGTGGTGCGATAATACAAGTGTCGTTGCCATGACTGCCAATCTCGTCTTTCATTCAAAGTTGAAACATGTTGAACTTGATGTTCACTTTGTTCGGAAAAAAGTTGCTGATCACAAAATTCAAGTCAATTATGTAGTTGTTGAACATCAGGCAGCTGATGGGCTCACAAAATCGTTGTCCAAGACGTACTTTCAGAGTTTTCATCACAAGATGAGTGTTCATTCGGCTGAGCCCGCGTGATAACATAGGGGGAGAAAGCAGAGGAAATGTTGAATATTAGATTTAAAATGTGGGTTTGTGTTTAAGGCTGTTGGGCCTCTTGTCAAATGAATCTGTTAAGGCCTAGTACGCCCAACAAATCAGTTGAGTAGTAACTGAATTTTGTTGGATTTGTTGAATCTGGGCTATATCAAGGTAATAGGGTGACCCGACCCTGGCTGATTTTTTCTGGTTGAAACAGCTCACATTTCTCTTTCCTCGTCGTTTTCTTTTCTTCTCAGATCCCTAATTTTTAGGGTTTCTCTTCTCTTCTCTTCTCTTTGTTCAATAGTGAAAAATGAATTTATTGATATGATATTCTCAATACGGCCTAAAACACTTTCTCTTTGTACTAAACAAAATATTTACAGTTCCTTATAAGAAAGGTTTCAGAAAATTCTCAAAACACAGACTAGATAAGTTCTTGATTAGTAAAAATTGAATTTATTGATATGATATTCTCATCACGGGCTTCTGGGACAAGTTTTTAGCCATGGGAATAGACAAGGATAATTAATTATCTAGTTTTAGAGATACGATATGCCTTTTTGTGTGAGTTGATTTGCAGAAAAGAAACAGCAGCCGCAAATTGCAAAATGCAAATTGAAATCTATTCGTTGCCTAACCTAACCTAACCTAAGTAATCAAATAGGTCTAAATCTGATCCAGCATACAGCAGTCAGCATATAATATATGTTTTTTTTCCCCTAATAATATGATATGGGTCTCTTTGTGAATCTTGAATTCAACATTAGTTAAACCTTTTTCATGTTTATTGGTTCTATCCTTAACATGCAAGCTATTCACTCTCCACTTTAGATGGATTAGCATACACAGACAAACAGACAGACAGAAACAACAAGAATCTCAACTGTTTACGCTACAGTGCGTGGTGCAAGAATATTTAAGAATACTGCACTGCCGGGTATCTCAGACTTGAACAAAAGCCATATGTTTTTCATACTAAACAAAAGCGTATGTCAGTGTTATTTATGTTGCTCAATTATGAAAGAAAAAAAATTTTACTGCTGAATTTATCATTATTTTCTTAATAATTTATTTATTACTTAGTTTATATATATATATATATATTGTTTTATTCAAGATAATGTCGATTTTTATCTCTTTCTCATTATACTGGCTCAATTTTAAAGAGAACACTGAATTACTTGTTGGATTTTCATTACTAATATTTTTAATTCTATATTAATTGTCTTTTATAACCGAAAATTCCCCATATTAATATTGTAACTCCTATTTTCAATATTAATAAATACTTATTTAGTATATGATTTTGTAACATCGGTTCTTAAAGTTAGGGGTGAGCGTTCGAGCGAGTCGAGTCGAGTCGAGCCAAAAAATTTGAGTTATTCGAGTTCAATCGTCATATTTTACAACTTGAACTTAAATTGAAATTTTTTCGATTCGAGTCGATTTTAGCGAGTTCGAGTCGATTCGATTTTTCGAGTTTGGTTTTAATTTAAACATTTTTCTATTTATATCTACATATATATTTCTTCATATTATTTTTCACATGTGTAAAAAAAGATTTTGAATTATATCTACATACATATAAATTGACTTATGACTAAACAATACAATGATTCTAAAAGCACAAAAATAAGAACACATTTTTCATCAAACAAGGTAAACCTGTCCAAATTTCAATTGTAACAATCAAACCAACAAAAAGAAAACTCAACCTTCCATTATAAACTACGGGCCTCGTTAAAAACCTCCTTCTTATCTAGGTAACGCCAAGACGAGACCAAAGATAGCGGAAGGAGGAAAAGAGTACCCTAAAATATATTAATAACTAAAGCAAATAACACAGTAGAGTTTAGAAAATCCAACATCACATGTCAAAAGATACAAACCAATAAAAGCAAAAACATAATAGTTCAAAAAAGAGAATTGCAACAAACTTTTTTCGAGTTCCGAATTATATTGTCAAGTTTTCGAGTTTCTATACAAATTTAATTGTAATTATTTACCATGTTATAGTACGATTTGATTCTAATTTAAACGACTTTCTCTATTCATATAAGATATGCATATATATATATATATATTTCTTCATATTATTTTTCACATGCATAAGTAAGATTTGTAATGTTATTTAATAAAAAATATCATCTAAACTTCTAAAATATATTTATAATATTATTTTTAAATAAGGAACTTTTAAGGATAAAGTACTGATGGGGGTATAAATGAGTCAATGAATTGATGTAAAGAAAAAAATTACAAAAAAATCGGTTGAATGATCAAATTGAATAAAATATAAAGTTAAAGGGCTAAATTAAAAAAAGAATAAATTTGTTAAAAATATGAATTGAAGTTATATAGATATTATATAGTGTTAGTGAATCATGTGGTTTAATTTTGGTAAAGAATAGACTTAAAACGAAAGAGAAATTAAAGAAATGGGAAACATTCAAAGTTGAGGGGCTAAATTACAAAAGTAGAAAATTTAATTTAAAAATATGAATTGAAGCTAAATATGTATTCTAGTTTCTACATTGGTTTAGGAGCATGTGGTTCAATTTTGGTCAAAATTGACTTAAAACGAAGGAGATATTGAAGAAATGAGGAAATCATACAAAGTTAAGGGGCTGAATTGAAAAAATATGAACTTTATTTTAAAAATATAAATTGAAGATAAATATGTATTCTACGCTTGTTTAGGAATATGTGGTTCAAATTTGGTCAAAAATGGACTTAAAATGAAGGAGGAATTGAAGAAAAATGAAATCAGTGACTAAATTGTAAAACTGTAAAATTCGGTTTTTCGATTTTTCAATTTTTCGAGTTGGGCAAATTCTAAACCGACTCGAAATCGAATTTTTTTCGAGTTAATCGAGTTGACTCGAATAACTCGAACAACTCGAATAACTCGAAATTGAAAAAAAAAATCGATTTTTTCGAGTCGAGTTTTGCTCACCCCTACTTAAAGTCGTTCACAACTTGTAAGTCGTAATGGGAGACCTTTGGGACCTTTTTTTTAGCATCTCAGATTTTAAAACTACTCCTTTTCTCCCCTCTTGCCCCTCACTCACCATTTTTTTACCTTTAACCTAATTTTTTTTTTAAAATGGATTATTTGTGAATTTATCTCCCTACTTTTTAAAATTTATATTTTGCCCTCAAACAATAGTCTTGACTTCGTCCCAGTTATAAGTAGGGATGACCATATGACCAACACCCAATAAGTTTCGACCCGACCCGATCTTATAGGGTCGGGTTTTAAAAAAATTCGGGTTCGGGTCTGATTTTTTTAGTATAAGGTCGGGTTTGGGCTTAAGGTGAAAAATATCATACCCAACCCGAAATAATAGTTTAATTTTATTCTAAATATATAGGTATAATTGCTACAATACCCCTCTCTTTATATATATATTTCAATTATCTCTCTATTTTGTCTAATAAAGTGGAATAATTATTATAATGCTCTCTCTTTATTTGTATTTTTTCAATTAGCTCTTGATTTTATCAAATAATAATAAAAATGATAGTTTTTTTATTTATGTAGGGTCGGTTTGGGTTCATGTTTTTACTCTAAAATTCGGATTTGGGTTCGGGTCGGTGGAACATTATAAAATGTCGGGTCGGGTCGAATTTGGATGAAGATGTTAAATTTTCGGGCTAGATGCGGATCGACCAAAACCCGAACCCAACACGAATTAAGAAAGTGTTTCAAAATATAGTAAGATGCCTTGGTAGAATGCATGAGATCATCGTTTAATAAGGCAAGTGCATAACCAAGAAATTCTTTGGTCATGGATTTACTACACGGATGGATGGATACCAAATGTGCACTCTCTCGATAAAAACAAATTGAGTTGGTGTTCGAGCGAAAGATCAAAGAAGGAAACAACTCAGTACAGTAATTTGATTGAATGAAAGCAATTCTTGCTATACAACACAGGACAATTGACATATATGTTCAATTTTCATTCACAAAGTACTATAACCAACCGGTAACAATTAAAGACAATTTGGTGCTAGCTAGAGCGGTGTGCATGAAAAGTGAGTTCATATCTGGGCGGACTCATTTTCAGCTTGCATGGTTATGATTTCAGAGACACGAGTTGCATGGAAATTGGCAATGAAAGCCGAAGCTCTCTTGTCGATACCAGGCTCGGCAACCACCCTGAGAGTGTTGTCTTCCTCACTGGGATATACTTTTCTTGCGCCCCAAACATCTTCCTCCTGATCTTTACCAGACCGACCCTTCTTAGCTTTGAAGAAACTGAGGAAGGAGAAGGGTTTCTTGTGTTTGTTTCCTGCCATAGCTATTAGCTAGAGATATGCTGAGTTTTCACTGCTGCACTCTGATACTCTCGGTGGATTTGAAGCCTGTTTTATAGGGGGAGGGGGACCAGGCAACCATGTATGAGAGAAGGAATCAATAATGATAATTGAGGACAAGTGTATGGATTGGGGAGGCTAAACTTCTCATCCCCATGTGCTGTGGTCCGTTGCTTGCTTGCTTTGATTGACAGGAGAAAAGCAATGGTTGTGAGGGAGTTTACTGCCTCATTTCTTGGGTCTTTGCCTGCATTATTTTTTATTCCTTAGGTGAGATTGAGAATTAAATCATTGCCAAGTTTGCATGCAGTATGCACCTTCCCTTGTGGCCTTGTCGATTGATACCTCATGTCGATTAAACCCAATGAGTGACTCTAGGAGATTTAGGTTCAAGCACCTATATGTGTAAGGTGTGTGCCTTTATCAAAAGATTAAGAAAAAATACGAACATATACTATCTTAGTTAATGAGTTCGTATCGATCAATCTTACATGCTTTTTTAAAATCGAATGTATAAAGCTAAGACGAGACACTTATGATAAATGTTTACTGACATCCCAAATGGACTTGGTAGGCTCTTGCACAACTATCAAACACCAAAACCACCTCATTCACTCAGATTAAGAAATATATAAAGGAATGATTTTAGGAATCAGTTCAACTTTGTGTTAAATATTGTATATAGTTAAGGAAATTTTGCTTACATTTATCCCAAAAAAAAAAATCCATTCTTTTATTACTTACCTTATTTGACTGACTTAATTTCTCCTCTCTCACTATGTAGTGTACACATATATACACCTCTACACATTATCCTAATTGAACAATTAACAATTTTTCTTTTCATTTTCTTAACCCAGGAATTTCATCAAGCAGGTTGCTTCAATGGAATCTAGTGCAGAAATGGTAAATGTTTTCCATCTCTCTTTTTTAACTATATTTTCTATCACTTTGCCTTTAGAAACTAATTTATTTTCTTTTTGTCTTGCAGTCTTGTGTTCTGAAATTGGATGTCAATTGTGCAAAATGCAAAAGGAAGGTGGTGAATGTGTTGCAAAATCTCCATGGTAATTCATTTACCATTCTAAAATTGAATATTGTATTAGGAAAATGGTTTCCAAGAAAGTAATATCTTCCCCTTTTTTGTTCGAATTAGGGGCGTATTCTGTCGTTATTGATGCAGAGAAAGGGACACTGAAAGTTTCAGGAAATGTAAATCCGTGTATAATTATGAACATCTTTGAAAAATATGGGAAACATGGAGAAATAACTTGTATTAAATTTGAAGGGGGGTTAGGGAGCCAATGTATCATCCCCACAGTTACTATTATGGACGAAATGGGTTCAGTCCTTATGGATCGGTTAATCCATATCCACTCATGGGAGGCCCAGACCCTTATTTTTCATGGTACGACGGAAACCGGTATGCTTTTCCATCGCTCCCGTCGTCGTCGCCGCCACCGTTATCACCGCCACAACCAGTAGTTAACTATATTTTACCACCTAGAGCGCCACCAGTGGTTCCACCCCCTGACGAGATGAATCCTAACGGGTGCAACATAATATGAATGATGTTAGATTGTGAAAAACACTGTTTTTACTCTCTCTATCTTTTTTTAATTTTGCTAATAGATTTTATAGTTTACAACAATGAATTTCTATTTAGTTTGGTTTTCAACTCAAATTTATGTCTGGTTTTATTGTTTCATTGAATTTGTATGAAATGTTAATGTAAACAAATAATTCTAAAAATTGATATTTGTCGTCGAATGAAATATTTTTGAACAATTATAACAAAAAAAAGAGATTGAACAATTTGATCGAACAAAAACAATTTGCGTTCTCTGACATTAGAAATGACATTTTATGTTGTATTCACAAACTGTAAACAACAGCCAGTAATTAAAGACAATAGAATTTGCTTGATTCGAGAAAAGCAATGGTCGGGAGTTCAGGACCCCGTTTCTTGGGTCTTTGCCTATCTATTTATTCCTCACTTGAGAACTTAATCATTGCAGTATTCGAACATGACCACCGTTTTTAGTGGAAAAGAAGATAATTTTTATCTTAGAAAGCACAAATTTGAGTATTTATGTATGCAAGATGCGTGTTATTGAAGTATTAAAAAAATATATAAACAATTACTATCATGTAATTATATTATTATATTAAAAAAATTATTACAGTATTTGCCTTCTTTGTCGGGATGCTTAGATTCAGGGACGTAACTAGAATTCAATGTTAGGAGGGGCAAGATTCTTTAAGCCTTTAAATTTAAAAATTAAAAAGGACAAAAGCCTTATTTAATTAATATTTAAATTAAAAGAGACTAAAAATATAATTATACCAAAAAATTTGGGAAGTGAAACAGCACCTCCCACACCACTAATCGTTCCGTCCCTGCTTAGATCGTTTAGAGTCTAGTTTTCGTCCAAATCTGAAGGATCATCTAAAATATAAGAGAAAGAGAATTTGCTGGGAAAAATTGACCCCTAATAAATAGATTTAAATAAAATTTGAGATACTTTTATTTGGGTTAGACTTGGGAAATAATATTTAAGCTTGAGTTGGCTCAAATTTATTTATAATATATATATATTAAATATAATAATTAGTTTTATTATATATATTTTAATATAATGATTATATTTATAAAATTAATAAATCAATACAGGCCTAGGGGTGGAAATTAGGTGGGGCGTGATGGTTTTACATTTCCATTCCGTCCTCATTAAATATTTCGGGAATTTTTTTGTCCCTATAATTTTCCGCGTGGGTCCCCACGATTTTCGAGAAATTTTCATGCCCTAAAATATTAAACAAACTTACTATTTTATTTTATTTTATTTTGAAGAAAAACTTACTATTTTACTGGCCAAATAAATGACCAATTCAGTTTAAAATATAAAGTTTGGATACTTCGATTGGAAGCAGTTACGAGATGATGAACATTGAAATAATGTTGTGTTGGGGAAGACTTAGATGATGGTTTTAGCTTATATCTAAAAACTAAGAAACATGTTGAGAAACTTGAGTGTGACTAGGTTTGAGAGAAAGTTAAAGTGAAAATAATATATAAATAAATAACTATATATTTTTGGAATAAATTTAAAAATAGCCCCCAACATTTGACCTTTTGGTCATTTTAGCACCTATTCTTTTTTTTGGGTGCAAACAACCCCTTAACGTTTGGTTTACGTGTAATTTTCACCCTCGATGGATGAAAATCGTTAGTCAACAAATGTTGACCGTTTAAGGCTGATGTGGCACTCCAACATGGCACAGAGAGATGACATGACAATGCCACGTGTAAATTGAGGGTGACGTGGTAAAATGACGTGTAAAAAATATTTTAAAATTATTATTTTTTTTCAATTTTTAAAATTTGGTTGTAACCAATCGGATGATGACACGTAGCATCATTTGATTGGTTTAAAGGCAAATAAAAACATAAATAAAAGAGTGAACATATAAGCTCATGAGAATCAAACCCGCACCTAGTGGTTGATAGGCTAAACAGCTAACCACCAGGCCAAATGACTCAAATGCTATGTTTTTTCACAACAATATTACATAATGAAATTTTTAAATTTAAATTATTAATTATTAAAATTGTTTTCCCTTTTCAATTCATTCTCTCCATTCTTCAACACCCTTTTTTCGTCGTCTTCCATCCTTCTTTAGTAATTGAGTGTCATAAATTTCTGGCAATTTCAAAGCTGAAGCACATGCTTCACAATTCTTCTTTAACGTTTTATGCCTTGAAAATAAATCAGATTTTAAATTGACATTATCTACTCTTATATTTTCCAATAAATAATTGTTAGTAATGCAAAAGAAAGAATCCCGCATTGAGTGGGAAACTAACATGTGAAGGGTATTTATAGCCTTCATCTTCCCTTCCCTTGTTGAGTGATAGAGAACAATGACTAGTTTCGCGTGACGCCGCCACCGTCCGTTTGTCTCGGCTCGTGGAAACACGTGTCTACCACAAGTTCGCACGTGTTACTATCTTTTTGGAGAAAATTCGTAAAAGAATTTTTTCTCTGAGAATGAATCTATTTATAGGTTGTTTGTTGATGTTTGAAATTCTGTATTTACAGAGGATAACAGTTGTTTTAGTTGAATATAGAGATTGTACCTGGACAGAATTACAGCTTAATTTAGTTGTTTAATTTATCTGTTATAACAGCTAATTGATGGTAATAAAATTAAATTTATGGTTGTTGAGATAATGAATTGACAATTTTGTCCTTCATTTTGAGCCTATAAATAGCATGCTTTGCATGCTTTATAATCATCCAATTCCAGAAACAGTATTACATACACACTCTCACAACCTTCTTCATGTTTTTTCACCATTGTCCACTTCGAGTTCGGGTGTACGAACTTCAAAGAGACCGTGTTAACCTTAGGGGACATGTTCGCCGTAGCAGCAATTACACACATCAGGGCAAATTCGTTTCTAAGGCAGTGGCAGCTTCCACGACACAGTTCAACTTGTTCTTCTGTTTTTGTTTTTTCCAGTCAGTGCTAACGTCCTGTTTTGCAGCTTATATTTACAACAACAATAACCAGACGAGACTCTTTATCCTGTGAATCATTGCCTGTTCAATCTTACCAGAATCTTCTTTAGTGATGACCACCTACACACTTTTAGCTTCAAATCCACTTAAAATTATTCCCCCACCAATTTTCAACACTCAATTTTTACAAAAAAAATACCTTTGTGAAAATATGTAAATTATAAAGGTACATGTTTTAGGTTGCAGAAGCCTTCGTAAACCGTTAGCATATAATCAAATTTCTTAACAGGAGACAAAATCGAACCCGTGCTCTATGGTGAAATTAAAAATATTAAAAAAAATTCTGAAAATTTGTTTTGCTGGAGAAGGTTGGACGACGATAAAAAGGTGTTGAAGAATGAAAAAATGAGTTGCAGAGGAATTTTTTTTTAATAATTTGAAATTTGTATTATATAATATTGTTGTTAAAATATATAACAATAGAGTGATTTAGCTTGGTGGTTAGGCGTTTAGCCTATTAACCATTAGGTGTGGGTTTGATTTTCATGAGTTGCATGTTTATTTTTTTATTTTCGTTTTTATTTGCCTTTAAACCAATCGGATGATGTTACGAGTCATCATCTGATTTGTTACAATTAAATTTAAAAAATTAATTTAAAAATATTTTTTACACGTTATTTTTGCCACGTCACCCTCACTTTACACGTGGCATTGCCAAATCATCTCCCCATGCCATGTTAGAGTGTCACGTCAGCCCTAAACGGTCAACATCTGTTGACTAACAATTTTCATTCATAGAGGGTCAAAATTGCACGGAAACCAAACGTTAAGAGATTGTTTGCACACAAAAAAAGAATAGGTGCTAAAATGACCAAAAGGTCAAACGTTAGAGGATATTTTTTACTTTATGCCTATAATTTTTAAAAATCTTATAAAATATCGGGATTCTTACGGGTATTTTTTAGGATCCCCACGGTTATTTATACGATTACGGTTTTATCCTTACGGTTCGGATATAACAACCTCTGTACTCATTCCCGTGGGTAATGATTTTGATTATTCCTCATACCCGTTGGTTCGAATTCCCACAATTTTCGAATATTAATAAAGGTATTCATTCTAAAATCCAAACCCTAAGCATGTAAATCATTCTGTGCAAACAAAAGAAGAAGAAATCTTTGAAGAATAAAAAAAGCTTACAGTAACCTAACTAAGGCATCCCCAAATCTTCAGCCAAAATCTTACTCTAAATTCTTTACAAACCTTTAACTAGAATAAAAAGACTAGCGATGGACCTCGCTTCCGTAAATACTTTGAAAAATTAAAACAAAAACCAAAAAGATGCATTTAGATTTTAGATGCAGCAAAAGAGAGTTCGAGGAGAGGAAATCAAGACATATTATAATTATATTTTAATTCTGTATATAATATCTAATGGTGCAAATTACAATTATACAACTATCTATAATATTTTATATAATATTATGTATATAATATTCTTTAAGTCTAAAATTTATTAATTAAAATATAAATGCTTTAAATTTTGAATTTAGCCTAAGATCTTTTCTACCAATAATAAATAATTTTGACATATTTTTTTATTTGAAATTTATAAGCACGTGCCTTGACAAATTTATATATGTATAACATATAAGTCATGTTTGACAATTAGCGGATAGCTGATAGCGGATTACATTAACTGATAGCTGATTGCATTAGCTGATTTGACTATCGAATTGTATTAGCTTGTTGTATAAAAGTGTTTGGTAAAATTAACGAATAGCTGATAGCTGTTAGATTATTTAAACAAGCAAAATGACATATAAGGACAGGGACGGAGCCATTAAGGCTTCGGGAGGGGCAATCGCCCCCCGCCCCCGAAGATTTTTTTTTCACCTTTGTCCCCCTATTTAAATTTTTTTAAAAATTGGTTTATTTATAAATTTGCCCCCCCCCCTTCAAATATTTATAGTTTGTCCCCCCAATCTCAAATCCTGGCTTCGTCCTTGTATAAGAACATGATTATAGTCAATACTTGTTTGAATAGTTTATTAGTTATCAATATTTTGTATCTAATTAATATTAATTAGATCTATAAAATTATTTTTAATATAACTTTTCTAAACATATTTGAATGATTTATATATTAATTTATTATTTATATAATTATTTTAATATAATTTAATTAATTAATATAATTTAAATAAACATATAAATATGTGATAATAAAAAGAACAAAAAAAAATATGATTAACTTATAGATAAAGTGAAAAAATATTTAATTTAGGTTATTTTGAGATTTTTGGTAACTTGTAAGGGTAAAAGAGTCTTTACAACTCTAATATCAAACCTCTAATCTCAAAAAGCTCTTAATATGAGCTTTTTCAAAATTAGCGGTTTCATCCAATCCGCTCTTTTAATCCGTTGTTCACCAAACAACAATATTAACAGATTTGACTAGTCAAACCTCTAATTATGTCTCAATCCTCTAATTTTTACCAAATTCTCTCTTTACCAAATATGCCTATATAACACTTTTAATTTTATGAATTGCAGCATTGGTGAGAATCGTAACATATAACATTAGCAATGACTATAACACAATAAACAGCAAAATAATTACACCAATTTTTATCTCTCATCTAAAAAATATTAACAAAATATACCATACTTATATAAATACACATAGTTACACCCCAAATGCAATTATTAGTTAAATTTAACTGTTGTTTCTTAGTATTTTGGTTTTCTTTCCTGTCGACTCTAAATTTAATTTGATTTAGTTTGGATTTTTTATTAACTTTTTTTATCAATTTGTTTAATATATAATTTTAGGTTAACTACACATAATTACACCCCCAAATACACATTATTTGTCATAAAAATATTTAGAGTAAAATGCATAAATAGCCTATCGATTATAGTGTGTTTTTTGTTGAGTCTCCCGACTATGAAAAGTTACAAAATGATCATTTATTTAAAAAGGTAATAAATTGGTTCGTTGCCGTTAAAAAAATTAACGGCTAATAACATGACAATTAACAAAATATGTATAATAACACATCTAGTCTTTTATATTTACGCATTCAGTCAATTTAATCCTAATTAAAAAAAACAGTCTTCTTTATTTACTATTTCTATCAACTTAGCCCATAATCCAAACCAAGTGACTAGTTGGTTGGCCTTTTTCAACACTCGCAGTGTTAACATATTTTATCCCATCACCCCTGCACCACCCCCATCAAGCTAAAAAAACTAAATTCTACACTCTGATGATAAATTCTAAACTTTAAACTTTAAAGACTAATAACTAAATCTTACACTTTATACCCTAAACACTTAACACGAACTCTAAACTTTAAATTTTATTTTTTCTAGTGTTGAAGCATATATAGAAACATAAAAAAAGGGCATTCGTGATTCAGCATAAGCATGCACTATTGCCTGGGAATAAAAATTCTCTGCCTGTTTTTAGTGTCGCTACTCATGCTCTCATACTAAAAAATTAAGTTTAGAGTTTAAAGTTATGGTGTATTTTTAAGATTTAAAATTTATGGCTTATGATTTATAATTTAAGAATAAAATTTAGAATTTAATTTTTTAGCATCGAGGCTGAAAAATGGAACGATTATTTTGTTCATGCCCGGACGCTGCCCCCTATCTCATCAGTCGAAAACAACTATTCATTGAACATGCTTATAATATTAATTAGTATAATTTCTTTTAAAAATTATGGCATTGATTTGCATAGCTGTTTGCGTTAGATCCGAGCCACAAGCGAAGTGTCACAAAAACTAGGTACGGTTCAAATCTTATACATGTAGTACAAGACATAATCAGAACAAGAGCCAAGTAGTCTCTCCAAAGTGCAAAACCAATGTCCAGGTTCTGTAGTGAAAAATGGTGTGGGCTGGATTGCGGCCCCGTGAGGACATCTCCATGCATAAGCTGATAAACATGCGCGTTGGCCCCTCACCTCTATCTCATCACTCCAAAACAACTATTCATTGATTTGAGGTGAAATTTTGCAAGCCATACATTCCGCACCACTTCATCCCTTCCTCATTCCCGACTTCTATCCTTCAATCATCGCCATGAACGGTACTTCTGCCCCCGCCGCTGTTCCTCCTCAGCCCTTACACATCACTCCGGCCGAAGTTGTTTCCGAGTTCTCCCACCACCACCCCTCCGTCGCTCGCATCAACAATGGCGGCTTTGGCTGCTGTCCTTCTTCTCTTATTTCTTTCCAGCGTCAGATCCAGATGCAGTGGCTACGACAGCCCGACGAGTTCTTTTTCAACCAGATCCAGCCCGGGATGCTCCGTTCCAGAAACGTCATCAAGGACCTTATCAACGCTGACCACGTTGACGAAGTTTCCATCCTCGACAACGCCTCCACCGCGGTCTCCATCGTGCTTCAGCATATGGCATGGGGATTCGCCGAGGGTAGGTTCCACCCCGGCGATGCCACCGTCATGTTTCACTGCGCTTATGGATCGGTCAAGAAATCCGTCGAAGCTTATTTCGTACGTGCTGGCGGGTCCGTGATCGAGGTCCCTTTGCCTTTCCCTCTTAACTCAGATGATGAAATAGTCCAAGAGTTTAGGCAGGCATTAGAGAAAGCCAAACAAAACAACAGGAGGGTGAGATTAGCTATCCTCGACCATGTTGCTTTCATGCCCTCTGTGGTCATTCCAGTTAAACAATTGGTTATCATTTGCCGGGAGGCAGGCGTCGACCACATCTTCATCGACGGGGCACATGGAATCGGGTGCGTTGACGTCGACATGAAACAAATCGGAGCCGACTTTTACACTAGTAACTTGCATAAATGGATGTTCTGCCCACCTTCCGCCGCCTTCTTGTACTGCCGAAGGTCTAACGAAAGCTCTGGCTTGCACCATCTCGTAGTTACCCACGAGTACGGGAATGGGTTGGGTAGAGAAAGTACTTGGATCGGGACTAGGGATTATAGTGCACAGTTGGTTGTCCCCAAGGTTTTGGAATTCGTCAATCGGTTCGAAGGCGGCATCGACGGAATCAAGCGACGGAACCACGATGCCGTTGTCGAGATGGGGATGATGTTGGCGAAAGCATGGGGGACTCATCTAGGCTGCCCTCCCCACATGTGTTCAAGCATGGTTATGGTGGGTTTGCCTGCTTGTTTGGGAGTTTTAAGTGATGAACACGCTTTGAAGTTACGAACATACTTGAGGGACAAATTTGGTGTGGAAGTTTCAATATATTATCTGGCACCGAAGGACGGGGAGGTCGGTCCATTAACGGGGTACACTCGAATATCCTATCAGGTTTACAACAAGGTTGACGATTATTACAAGTTTAGAGACGCAATTAATCAACTCGTACATGATGCATTCACATGTGCATCTCTTCCCAATTCATACGGTTGATGTGTACCAGTACCGCTCTAGTTTTGTATGGTGTGCGGGTGCAGCTGGGCAATGGATGTGTGGCAGTGGTACTGGTGGGTTGGTTTGAATAAGAAGTTGGGTCATGGTCCGTGAACATGGCCTATAATGGATCACCTATTCTTAATTTGTTCCTCGTATAGTATTTTCATCATTTTTTGCTTTCGTTTGTTTGATTTATCGAAATTGGCTAAGGAGATATGATGGTGGGTGTGTTTGTTGTGGCCAAGGGCGGATTTAGAAATATATTTGAGGTGGGTATATATAAAATTTTAGGGTCGGCATAAATCATAAATATTATAAAAAATTGGGTAAACTACATAAATAGTCCTCCGACTATGTTTCAATTATCTTTTGCATCCCCCGACTATCAGAAGTTACAAACTGGTCCCCTAACTTAAAAAAAAATAACAAATTGATCCAGTGCCGTTAAAAATTTAACGACTGGTGACGTGGCAGTTAACAAAAATTGGCATAATAACATATTTAGTCCTCAACTTTTACACTTTGTTTAACTTTGCCCTAATCTTAAAAAAATGACCCTTAACATTTTAAAATTCTATCAATTTAATCAATTTTTTTCTCTCCACATAACTGGTTTTGGTTAGTTTTTGTTAAATGAAAAATTGATTTTGTGCTTGTTGTTTCTCTTCTATTAAAATCTATGTTTTAATTAACATTTTATAAAACTAATACTATGAATAATATTCTCTGAAATTTACTGTTCTGATTGCACTTCAAATGAAAAATATCACATTCACAGTTCTGATTGCACTTCAAAATTCACGGGTTTCAAGGAACCAGTAAAAAGTACACATTCGCTTTGTGTTTTCACTTATTTAACAAGTAAAAAGAGGGGTTTGGGTTGTATTTCCTCTCTCACAATCGAGGAAAATCGTTCGAACATAAATCAAAAATACCCTGATACACTTGATCGCAAAAAAATGAACAGTCCGGTCACTGGCAATGGCATGGCCAACGCCACCTAGATTATTTGTGCAGCTATCCAAGAGATGAAACAAATATAGTTAGGCTGCAGATTCCTTGGCAATCTTGTCTGCCTTGGTAAGCACCTCCTCTATTCCTCCAACCATGTAAAATGATTGCTCTGGAAGATCATCATATTTTCCATCCAACACCCCCTGTAGTGTACCCAGTCATGATTATTCAGAATTCATGCTTACTAATACCACACAATATACAACTAATTCTGATGCACATGACGCATACACGATCAACCGCTAAACTATGCACATAGCAGCTAGTAGCATAATCAGATAGATTTTCTCAACCAAGATATATTTTAGCCAATATCGTTAGAAACCTTGTCAATGAATTCTCATTAAAATTTGAGTCTGAATATCTACATAAAGCAAATATACATCCCATTGTCCCGATTAATATTATCTGTCTAAACCACAAGTTGACACATGCCAACCCACAACCAAGAAATTACCATTTACATATATATATCTGGGTTTAGCCATACAGATCACATGGCATTTATTTACTCTATAATGGAAGTGAATTTTATCCACGCGTCTCATAAGTTGGCCACTTCATTATAGCATAGCATCTGCTGATGAGATCAAAGAACTTTTAAAAGCTAGACTAATTTTAAAAATGGTGGATATAATACAATGTATCTGCCCATTATAAGTAGCTAATCACTTTGCCATGCATGCCATAACACACCATAATAGAAGCCCAGGGCAGAGAAATAATAAATGGTACCTGGAAGCTGGTGATGCTCTCTTTCAACTCCACATACTTGCCCGGGGCACCAGTGAACACTTCTACTACATGGAATGGCTGGCTCAAGAACCTTTGGATCTTACGAGCACGAGCAACAGTCAACTTATCATCTTCACTGAGCTCATCCATTTCCAAAATGGCAATGATATCTTGCAAGTTTTGTAGTTTTGGAGAACCTTCTGCACACCACGGGCAGTATTATAGTGTTCCTCACCCAAAATATGAGGAGAGAGCATACGAGATGTAGAATCTAAAGGATCAACAGCAGGATAAATACCAAGCTCAGAGATCTGATAAAATAAAGAAAGAAACAAATGTTATGAACAGAGAGCTAGAGGTAATCATAAAGTAACATCAGATAAAGCACTTCCAAAAAAGTGACATATAGAAATGTACAGTACCTGTCGGGACAATACAGTTGTAGCATCCAAGTGAGCAAAGGTTGTCGCAGGAGCTGGATCAGTCAAGTCATCCGCAGGCACATAAATGGCTTGCGCAGAAGTGATGGAACCTTTCTTGGTGGTGGTAATACGCTCTTAAAGGCCTCCAAGATCAGTAGCCAAAGTCGGTTGGTAACCGACAGCAGATGGAATTCGACCAAGCAAAGCAAACACTTCTGAGTTCGCCTGAAAAAGAACAAACACGTGCAATACAAACCATCAGCAACATATGGCATGCACAGGAAAGTGTTTCAAAAGCTTCCACGATAAGCCAACTCACTTGAGTAAAACGGAAAATGTTGTCAATAAAGAGAAGAACATCCTACCCTTCAGCATCACGGAAGTGTTCAGCAACAGTCAAACCAGTAAGGCCAACACGAGCACGAGCACCAGGTGGCTCATTCATTTGACCATAGATGTTGATATCAAGTTTGGGTTTGTTACAGCCGGTATTTCAGTGGTTAGGCTGTTAACCTTGTAGGACCCAGCAGTTACAACTGACTGACCCATATATGGCAGTTGGGTTGTGCTGAGAATTGGGTTATATAAACAAGAGTCTTGTGACTCGGCCCATTATCAAGTATTGTGGCCTAAATTTTCTTTTCTCTCAAAAAAAGTTCTCTGGTCTATCTGATTTCCCTTGTATTTTCTCTGTATCCAAACACGCTTTTCTGTTGCTAAACCTTGTATCATCATGGTATCATTCGCTAGGTTGTGATCCTTTCGCTCTGTTTGTTTTTTTCTCCTTTATCTTCTCTTGTTTCTGGTCTATTGTTTGTTTCTTCGCTTGTCATCATGCCGGATTTCGCAGATTCTGTGCTCGTCGGTGATGAATCTGGTGGCTCGGTTGGAAATCGGTCGTTCACAAACAAGAGAGTGAACGTCTTGCTTGACGAGTCTAATTTCCTCATCTGGCGGCAGCAGGTTCTGCTTACGGTTCGCAGCCATCGACTGGAGAAATTTCTTACCGGCAAGGTCACCGCTCCGCCGGAGAAGGTTCGGTCCACCAGTGGGGCTCTTGTCGACAACGAAGCTTATGAAGAATTTGTGGCACAAGATAGTGCGTTGGCCTGTTGGTTACTGTCAACGATGAGTCCGCATTTGCTTTCTAACTTTGTTGGAGCTGAATCGGCGGCGCAAGTGTGGAAGATTGTTGTGGAATTTTTCAACAGTCGATCCACCACAACAGTTATGAGTTTGCATTTCAAGTTGCGTTCTATTCGAAAAGGGGAAATGAGCATGAGAGCTTACATTTCGAAGGTCAAAGAGGTGTGTGACGCGTTGGCTTCTTGCGACAGTCCGGTTTCTATTACTGAGCAAGTTGCGTCTATTTTGAACGGTCTCCCTGCAGACTACAAACCGTTTGTGGCAGTTATCACGGCGAGTCGGGAGCCGTTTACCCTGGACAATGTTACTCATATTTTGGTAGATGCTGAGGCTCAGCAATCTCTATTTGATCAGTCTATTCCAATGGTTGCTAACAATGTTCAAGTGTCCAGTGGTCGTTCGTTTGATAATTCTGTTCAGAAATCTTCTTCTTCAAATCCTGGTCAGAACAATCGTGGGCGTGGGCGTAACCGATTCCAGTGTCAATTGTGTGGTAAGATGGGGCATTTAGTCGATCGATGTTATCGAAGGTTTGATAAATCTTTTTCGGGAGTCTTTGCTACTAATCAGAGGTCCCGCGGTAATGATGGCTCATCCTCTGCTCATACATGTTCTCCTGAGTCTAATACACCACCTCCGAGTTGTGTGCCTGCAGGTTCTACCTCTGGTGTGGCCAATTGCAACCTTTGTACTCAACCTGGTGATTCGTCTGAAGGGTGGTACCTAGACACTGGTACAACACACCATGTGTCTCCTGATGCTTCTGGTGCTCAATGCAGTGATTTCACAGGCCCAAGTAAGCTTATTCTTGGTGATGGTAAAGGTATTCAGATTACTAAGATAGGTTCTTCTATTGTTGCATCCAAATCTCGTTTGCTTGTTTTACGAGACTTATTAATTGTCCCTCAAGTGACTAAAAACTTGTTGTCTGTGTCCAAGTTTGCTAAGGACAACCAAATATTTTTCCAGTTTCATGCCAATTGCTGTCTTGTTCGTGATGAAGTAACTGGTGAGGAATTGCTTCGGGGTACTGAAGAGAATGGTCTTTACACATTTACTGATTTTACTCTTAATAATGCTTCTAGTGATGGTTCTGCTCATTTGAATTTTGTGCAAATAAAATGTTCTGATTATGAACTGTGGCACCGTAGGTTAGGTCACCCTGCTCATCCTACGTTAGCTACTGTTCTCAAGCATTGTAATATCGCTTTGCCTGCTAATGAACATACTTTTTCTGTGTGCACTGAATGTAAGATCGGCAAAAGTCATAAGCTCCCCTTTCCTGATTCAAACACTGTTTATACGCAACCATTTCTTCTTGTATTTACTGATTTGTGGGGCCCTGCTCATGTGTCATCTAGTGGTTACAGCTATTACGTTACATTTGTTGATGCATGTACTCGTCACACTTGGTTGTTTTTGTTGAAGGATAAATCACAGGCTTTAGCTGCTTTTAATCAGTTTTCTACTATGGTGCAAACTCAGTTTGGGGTTAAAGTTAAGGCAGTTCAGAGTGATTGGGGGGTGAGTTTAGGATTCTGTCTTCTGTTCTTGCTTCTTCAGGGGTTCAACATCGAGTTACGTGTCCACACACCTCGGAACAAAACGGTGTGGTGGAACGTAAACATCGACACATCATCGAGCTTGCTTTAACCCTTCTTGCTCAAGCCTCCTTACCCCTTAGTTTCTGGTCCTATGCTGCCATAACTGCAGTTTTTCTGATTAATCGATTACCAACGAGTGTCTTGGGAGGTGTTTCCCCATTTGAAAAATTGTTTCATAAGTCACCAGATTATCGTCTTGTTCGAATCTTTGGTTGTAGATGTTTCCCACATTTGCGTCCGTTTCAAAAGCATAAACTGGATTTCAGGTCTCAACCTTGTACCTTTTTAGGTGTTAGTCCTCAACACAAAGGGTATTATTGTCTTTTACCTTCTGGCAAAGTCATTGTGTCCCGGCATGATGTGTTTGATGAGAACACATTTCCATTTGTTGCTTCATCTATCTCTCAAAACAGTCCAAACAATCCTGATGTTGTTCGTTTGTCTCATTCTCTTCGAGTACCTCCTACACAAGTTTCTTTATCTTCTGCTGCGATGGTCATGTTTCTTCCCCTGCTCAGTCTTCTTCTTCTACACAAGCTAGTGTTCCATCTACATCTCCTGTACGTGTTTCTGTTGCTGATCCACAGGAAGCTGTTGGTGCATCCTCACTACCTGTATCTTCAACTTGTGCACCTTCTATGAGTGGTGGTCCTGCTGCGTTGGACACTTCTGATCAGCATGTTTCAGGTGGTGCTAATGATGTTCCTGAAACTCATGATCAGGTTGTTTCGAGTGGTGATAGTGGTATACTTGGAACTCATGATCAGTCTGACTTGAGTGGTACTCCTCATGTTGGTAATCAGTCTCTTTTTGGTGATGGTGTTGTGGAACCTGAGGTTCAAGATCAGCTGCCTGTAGTAGGTGCTGGTAATACTCACAGTATGCTTACTCGAAGCAAACGAGGGATTTTCAAGCCTAAGTTGTACATGAATGTTGTTGCCTCTTCTGAAGAAGTTCCTACTGATATTGTTGATGCTTTTAAGTCTCCAGCTTGGAAGGAAGCTGTTGTTTCTGAGTTCACTGCCTTGGTTCAGAATGGAACATGGACATTGGTTCCAAAACCTGATGGTCGACGCATTGTGGGGTGCAAGTGGATATTTCGCATCAAACGAAATCCTGATGGCTCCATTGCAAGGTACAAAGCCCGCCTTGTGGCTAAAGGTTTTTCCCAAGTGCCTGGTCCGGATTTTGTGCACACATTTAGCCCCGTGGTTCGCTTTTCCACTGTGTATGTTGTGTTGTCTCTTGCTGTGACCCATATATGGCAGTTGGGTTGTGCTGAGAATTGGGTTATATAAACAAGAGTCTTGTGACTCGGCCCATTATCAAGTATTGTGGCCTAAATTTTCTTTTCTCTCAAAAAAAGTTCTCTGGTCTATCTGATTTCCCTTGTATTTTCTCTGTATCCAAACACGTTTTTCTATTGCTAAACCTTGTATCATCAATAGACAAGGGTCACTTTTTTTAGAAAGAGGAGAAATAAAAATTTGATTTTTTTTAGAAAGAAGACCGTTCTTGTTTAGGATTGCGTGGAGAGAAAAATGGATTAAATTGATAGAATTTTGAAATGTTAAGGGTCATTTTTTAGAATTAGGGCAAAGTTAAACAAAGTGTAAAAATTGAGGACTAAATGTGTTATTATGCCAATTTTTGTTAACTGCCACGTCACCAGCCGTTAAATTTTTAACGGCACTAGATCAATTTGTTATTTTTTTTAAGTCAGAGGACCAGTTTGTAACTTCTGATAGTCAGGGGATGCAAAAGATAATTGGAGCATAGTCGAGGGACTATTTATGTAGTTTACCCTAAAAATTAATGATTAATTCATAAAAAAATAAAAATAAATAAAAATAAATGTGTGAACTTTGAAAAGTTCAAGACGAGCACGGGCACATCCCGTCATACATGTACATCCGCTATTGGTTGTGGGCTCTTAAACAATATAGGTATAATAAATGGTGCTGAATGAGTAAATTTTAGTAATACCATAGCCTCTGTATTCGCTCTTCTTATTGATGTATAAAATCATACAAAGTAAAACATATTTTAAATTTAGTTCACACAATTTTAGTCGAAAAGTAAGTATATTTGGTCGGTTGGTCAAGTTGCTCATTTTTGTTCCCTCATATTTTTTTAGGTCATGAGTTTTAGACTGATATGGGATTAGATGTGGGTTGTTTGAATTCGTTTTGTTTAATATTTATAATGTCCAATGTTATTTTTGAAATAAAAACTTGGAAAGAATTTTGATTAATTCGATTTTGGATAATTCAGTTTAGTCATCGACTGAATTAACCGAATACACACATCTATTGGTTTATAACAATTTGTTCGATTTTCCATTAAATGCCACCGATCAAACTAATAATAGTATATTTAATCAATCAATTTGATCTGATCAGGGACAAACCTACAACATGGCTTGAGGTTATACCTCGATATTTTTATATAATAGAAGGGATAATAAAAAATTTATTTAAATATTCAATCTTCAATTCATTTAAACTTTAATTTTTATTTCCAACACTTAGGCTGCGTTCAACAATACTTTTCCAACAAGCGATAGAGCGTCAAAAGAAAAAATAATGCAGAACATATACTCTATACACATTGAACGAGCGTTTTCTCCCATAATTTAACGTCTAAACCGGCGTTCTTCTACAACTAATTTCCTCAGCTTCTCTGAGATTTAAATTGTAATTAGTTGTAGAAGCTGAGGAAATTAGTTGTAGAAGAACGACGAACTTAAAAAATGGCCTTAAATTAAAGATTTAAATTGAAATTTTGATTACAGTCGTATTTTCGGTTGTGTTGTGTTTATCATGATTGTGTATATAATAGATGTTATTTTATTTATTGTGAGTATCGCGGTTATGAAATTTTTTTAGTAACATATGCTATTGTGGACATAATGGTTCCATATACCGCGGTTTTGGATGATGTCACTACCGTCATATAAAGATCGTTGTTGTGGTTGCATGCCGCTATTTAAATCTTTGCCCCTAATAGCAAGTAATGAAAGAAATTAAATTTTATTTTTTTAAAAAAGAAAGAAATTAAATTTTAAGAGTTGGTCCATCGTAACAAGTATTAAAAAAATTGGTCCCCTAATAACAAGTATTGAAAAAAATTAAATTTTAAAACTATTAAAAAACTTTGATACGCATGTCGTGTAAATTTTAGTTTACACGTGCCTTTTAGTTTTAGGGGTTAGGGTTTTAGTTTAGGGTTTAAAGTGTAGGGGTTTATGTTGTAGGGTTTAGAATTTAAGATTAGTGTTGAGAATTTAGGGTATAGGGTTTATGGTTTAGTTTTTAGGGTTAGGGTTAGAATTTAAGATTTGAGTTTTATAATGTAAATATGCAGGCTTGTGTAAAATTAGTTTTACCAACATGTATATCAAAATTTTACCTTAATAACAAATATTGAAAAAAAACTGGAGCCCTAGTAACAAGTACTAGAAAAAAAATGAATATTAAGAGTAGACCCCTAATAATAAATATCGGAAAAAACTCATCCCCTAATAACAAGTATTAAAAAATGGGCTCTTAATAACAAGTATTAAAAAATTGAATATTAAGAGTAGACCCTAGTAATAAATATTGAAAAATACTCAACCTCTAATAACAAAATATAAAAAATAGTCCCTAATAACAAGTATTAGAAAATAAATAAATATTAAGAGTAGATCTTTAATAATAAATGTTGGAAAAATCTTAACCCCTATTAACAAATATTAAAAAAAATAGGCCTAATAACAAATATTAAAACAAACTAAATCTTTAAATATAATTCGAAAATATACAATATTTAATTTTCCTAAGCAATGGGCCCTGAGCGGGCATCCTTGCTGCCCCTGCCTAGAGCCGGCCCTGTAGTTTTTTTAAAAAAAATTCTTGGCATTGTGTTGCATGGTCGTGCCAGTGAGCACTTGCGGGATTGATGATTAAATCGAAAAATGAACCATGTCGACCAGGGTCATGCCTTGGGGCATTTGCTTGATAGTATGACTTGGTGACACTTACCTTTTGGTGAGGTGTATTAATGCTCTGGAGCATATCATATCTTATTATGGTTGTTCAGTAAAGAAATCTGAATGTCTTAGAGTCAATACTACGGTACTTAATCAAGGGGGTTATACTTAATGTTATGTGATCAAGTACATCTGACGTACTCGCGGGCTATGTGATCTGGGTGCGGTTATATAAGGTTAGGGTTGTGTGATCAAGTACATCTGACGTACCTGATGGCTGAGTGATCATGATGCAATTAGAAATCTACTCGATAAGTTGGGTGAGCTCGAGTAATCTGATTGCTAAGTGAACTTAGGTAAATACTACTTGTGGCTAATGTGATCCAAGTACGTCTAGGACATATCTGTGGCAATGGTGATTCGAATATAGTCTATTTAACCTGACGGGTGTGTGAGCACGAGTATAGTAGGGTTTCATTTGCCAATATGTAAAGATGTATGGATTTAAATTATGTATGTTGTTATAGATGATAGCTTGTGGTTGTTTTGAACTCGATAGGCTGAGTGATCTCGGGTATGACGAAGCAATGTGGAATATGTAAGATTTCATATAAATCTAATGATACCTTTGAGATAGGTGGTCTAAAAACTCTAGTTTGTGTAGGTTAGATGATGACTCATAGATAGTGAAGCCTTATATATGCTCTCTAGACTATATTTATCTTGCATGCTTGTTTTATGATAATAAAAAATTATGGTAGAGTAGAAATGTACCACCGAGCTTTATAAGCTCAGCGTTCGAAATCGTTGTTTCCGTTTGCATGTTAGTACGTGGTTCGTGATCGAGGAGCACGTCGAGGAAGAATCTCCCAGCACCGTCTCGTTTTCATGGTACAATACTTGTTATTTAGTTTGGGTTGATGTATTCATAGGACCTTACACATGTTGAGTTTGTAAACTTTATTTGAATTATTATTTTGATATGTTGTGTTTTAAACTCGAAGTTCTTATTTTGTAAAATAATTTATATTATTATTTAAGTAAATGAGATTATGAATGGTTTAAGTGATTTAAATGTTGGCTAAATTTATGATTATCAAATGAAAATTTCTGGGGACGAATTTTAAGTAACTCGAATGTAACATTTTAGATCTGAATCAAAATCGAAGTGTTATATCCACAAATTTCACATAATAAATTTTCACTAAATAAATAATTCAAACATGTTAAAAGCAATGTCTGGCAGCAAACAAGGCTGCGTGCAGGGCCAACAAAACACCAAAATCCAATTTAATTAAGCAATTGAATTTTGGCAGCAAACAACGCTGCATGGAAGGCTAAAGAATCGTCAAAATTCAATTGAATTGTAGCAACGTAAACGCCAAATTGAATATGAATTAAAAGCCTATGGCTTAATATTAAAAAAATGCCTAACCTATACTCTTTGTTATAGTTTAGTGCCTAACATTTCTTTTTTGCTATTTATGTGTCTAATATTTCATTTCGTAACTCAGATTAAATTTTTCCGTCAACGGCAGTTAAAATTTTTTCATTAACCAATTATAACATAATATGTGACCTATTTTATATATTTATTTAATTTTTGAATTACTTAAAACGTATATACTTCTTAAAAAAACCTCAAAGTTTTAATTTTTTTCCAAACAAACCCTCAAATCACATCTCCATCACCGTTCGGCATCCCCACATGTCGGCGATTCACCGTTCACCACCCAAGCGTCGGGTACCTCACCGTTCAACATCCCCACCTTCTAACCATCGATTAGAAGCCCAACTGATCTCTTTTTTCTTTATTTTTAAATGTTCGTCGAAGGTTCATCCGTCGATTTTCGGCGGCGGAATCATTGAGCCTTCGGTCGTGGGGGACGACGAAGGCAAGGGTGGCTGGCGGTGATTGAATCGGTGGTGGGAGGGGAGGAATTTAAGGGTACAAGGTTTGGATTTGAGGGTTTTAGAGAAATTAAAGATTTTGGGGTTTTTTATAAAAAATTAAAGATTTTTTATTTTTAGAAGAAAAAAATTAAAGAAAATACTAAAATATGGCACTTGTTGTGTTTTTATTGTATAACGAAAAAATTTTAGCGTCTGTTAAAAAAATCTAATTTAAATTATAAAATAAAACTTTAAGCACCAAAGTGACAAAAAAAAACATTATACACCAAATTAAAAAAGGTCAAAGAGTATAGATTAAACACATTTCTTACTATTAAGCCCAAACCTATGAAGCCAACGCTCCAGTTAATAGCCAATTAACCTCTGCAATTAACATCTTAACCATTATCAAAACCATTCATTGATTTGAGGTGAGATTTAAGCCATGCATTCGGCAAAACAAAAATCCTCTGTACTAAATAGGGGTGAGCAAAACTCGACTTAAAAAAAGTTAAATTTTTTTGACTCGACACGAGACGAAAAAATTCCCGTCTTGACTCAACTTAAAATTTTATATAAACTCAATTTGACACGAAAAAATTTCAAATAAAGTTTGAGTTGTAAAATGGAAATTCGAATAACTCGAATTTTTTAATAATTAGTGGATTGATTTTTAAGTTCGAGTTGAGTCACTCAATTTTTCTTTATATATATGCCACATAAAAAATATGAAGAAATATATATGCATATCTTAAATGATTAGAGAAAGTCGTTTGAATTGAACTCAAATCGTACTATAACATGACAAATAATTAAAATTAAATTTTTATAGGAACTCAAAAACTCGACTCGACTTGAATTTCATAAAATCGACTCGAATCGAAAAAGTTTCAAATAAAATTTGAGTTGTAAAATATGACGCTTCAACTCGAATAATTAAAAAAATTATTTGACTCGATCGAACGCGCACTATATCCATAAAAAAATATATTTTACCCTAAAGTTTGTATACCTAACCTTAAACTCTAATCTTATATCATAAATTTAATTTTTAGTATATAGACATAAAGTTACGTTTCACTGTGGTGACTATTTCCATCCCATTCGGCACCCTTTATCCTGACTTCTATCCTTCGATCATCGCCATGAACGGTACTTCTGCCTCCGCCGCTGTTTCTCCTCAGCCTTTACTCATCACTCCGGCCGAAGTCGCATCCGAATTCTCCCACCACCACCCCTCCGTCGCTCGCATCAACAATGGCGGCTTGGGCTGCTGTCCTTCTTCTCTTCTTTCTTCCCAGCGTCAGATCCAGTTGCAGTGGCTGCGACAGCCCGACGAATTCTTTTTCAACCACCTCAAGCCCGGGATGCTCCGTTCCAGAAACTTTATCAAGGACCTTATCAACGCTGACCATGTTGACGAAGTTTCCATCGTTGACAACGCCTCCACCGCGGTCTCCATCGTGCTTCAGCATATGGCATGGGGATTCGCCGAGGGTAGGTTCCACCCAGGCGATGCCACCGTCATGTTTCACTGCGCTTATGGATCAGTCAAGAAGTCCGTCGAAGCTTATTTCGTACGTGCCGGCGGGTCCGTGATCGAGGTCCCTTTGCCATTCCCTCTTAACTCCGATGATGAAATAGTCCAAGAGTTTAGACAGGCATTAGAGAAAGCCAAACAAAGCAACAGGAGGGTGAGATTAGCTATCCTCGACCATGTTGCTTTCATGCCCACTGTGGTCATTCCGGTTAAACAATTGGTTACCATTTGCCGGGAGGCAGGCGTCGACCACGTCTTCATCGACGGGGCACATGGAATCGGGTGCGTCGACGTCGATATGAAACAAATCGGGGCCGACTTTTACACTAGTAACTTGCATAAATGGATGTTCTGCCCACCTTCGGCCGCCTTCTTGTACTGCCGAAGGTCTAACGAAAGCTCTGGCTTGCACCATCTCGTTGTTACCCACGAGTACGGGAATGGGTTGGCTAGAGAAAGTACTTGGATTGGGACTAGGGGTTATAGTGCACAGTTGGTTGTCCCCAAGGTTTTGGAATTCGTCAATCGGTTCGAAGGCGGCATCGACGGAATCAAGAGACGGAACCACGATGCCGTTGTCGAGATGGGAATGATGTTGGCGAAAGCATGGGGGACTCATCTGGGCTGCCTTCCCCACATGTGTTCAAGCATGGTTATGGTGGGTTTGCCTGCTTGTTTGGGAGTTTTAAGTGATGAACACACTTGGAAGTTACGAACATACTTGAGGGACAAATTTGGTGTGGAAGTTTCGATATATTATCGGCCACCGAAGGACGGGGAGGTCAGTCCATTAACGGGTTACACTCGAATATCCTATCAGGTTTACAACAAGGTTGACGATTATTACAAGTTTCGAGACGCTATTAATCAACTCGTACATGATGCATTCACATGTGCATCTCTTCCCAATTCATACGGTTGATGTGTACGGCTCTAGTTTTGTATGGTGTGCGGGTGCAGCTGAGCAATGGATGTGTGGTATTGGTGGGTTGGTTTGATTAAGAAGTTGGGTCATGGTCCGTGAACATGGCCTATAATGGATCACCTATTCTTAATTTGCTCCTCATATAGTATTTTCATCATTTTTTGCTTTCGTTTGTTTGATATATCGAAATTGGCTAAGGAGATATGATGGTGGGTGTGTTGGTTGTGGACTTGTGGGCTCTTAGACAATATAGGTATAATAAATGGTGTTGAATGAGTAAATTTTAGTAATACCATGGCCTCTGTATTCGCTCTTCTTATTGATGTATAAAATGATGAAAATCATACCTCCTTAGCCAATTAGAAGAACGAAAATTTTACGTTTTCTCTCTGCTCTTGTGTGGCACGTTTTTTTTTCTTTTCTTTTTGTTGTGATTCTTTGTTGGTTTCTCCTATCATCGTAGTACTTGGGAGTCTGTGGTGGTTAATGGCGGGTGTAGAAGTGGATCTGGCTGGTCTTACGATTGAAGAAGGTGAGGAGGAACCGCTTCTGGTTGATAATGTGAGTGTGGATCCTGAGATCTTGTACGACCACTGCTTTGTAGGCTCGTTCCTGACGACGAGTGTGGTCAATTTTCAGTCGATGCGTTCCACGTTATCTAATGTATGGCATCCAGCTGGTGGGATATCTATCTCTGATATTGGGAATGGTAGATTTTTGTTCAGATTCTATCACCCTATTGACGCTGATGGATTGGAGGCGGGTGGACCGTGGTATTTTAATAACCATTTACTGATTCTCCATCGGCTCTGTGCGGGGGAGGAGCCGTTGTGTGTTCCGCTGTTCTTGGTTGATTTTTGGGTACTGGTATGCGATGTGCCGGTGGGATTTATGTCTTCTCACATTGCGGTTCAGTTAGGTAATTTTGTCGGAGCCTTCATCGAACAAGATTCATCTACGGTTACGTTAGGGTATATGGGAATGATGCGTATTCGGGTGCGCATCGACATCCGTCGTCCGCTAAAGCGTAGGAAGAAAGTGACTGTGCTTAATGGTGTTCATGTTTATGTTAGGTTCCAGTATGAAAAATTGAAACTTTTCTGTTTTTTGTGTGGGAGGCTCGAGCATGGTGAGAGTGTTTGCCCGATTAGATTTCAGTCCGGGGATTCTGTTTTGAAGTGTGAATGGGATGCTTCCCTTCGTGCCCCGTCGAGGCGCGGTGCTTTGGTGTATAGCCCCTGGCTGCGTGACGATGTTGGAGCAATTAGTGGCGTAAGTGGCTCTGACACTTCGCTAAATTTTAGCATGGATCAGGGTAAGATTGGATCCCCTGCGCAAATTAAGGAATTTCGGTCAGATAGATTTTTGGATCTCATTTCAAACTTAAAAGGCAAGTCAACTTCCTCTAATTTGGGTGAGGGCTCTCCTCCGGGCTTAATAGGCTTCGGGCCAGGTGTTGGGCCAGTACACAATGTGGGGTCGGGGTTTGACCAGGAAATGTCCTATGAGGCTGAGGATAATGCGTTGGAACATCTGGATGGCCCTAAGCGTCAGAGAGTTGGTGCAAGTTCCTCTCAAGTTTCACGAGCTAGTGATTCTAAAGAGGGTGATGTCAGAGGATCAGCGGGTCTGGTTGTCCAGGCCAGCCGGGCGCAATGAAGCTCCTAAGTTGGAATGTCCGTGGTTTGGGGAAACCTCGGACATTAAGACGTCTCCGACGTGTATTGAGAGATGTCAACCCGGTGGTAGTGTTTTTGATGGAGACTAAGTTAAGTTCAAACAAGATGGCTAGAGCTCGTAGATTATGCGGGTTTCCTAACGGGATCGATGGTAGTTCGCAAGGTCGAAGTAGCGGGCTTTCGCTGGCTTGGAAGAAGGAGTGTGAGGTTACGGTGAGATCGTTTTCGGAACGTTTTATTGATGCTATAATCACAGAGAACAATGGGCTCATTTGGCGTGTGACGGGGTTTTATGGGGGCTCCTGAGGAGAGGTTTCGAAATGCAGCTTGGGATTTACTTCGGGGGCTGAACGAGAATCCTGAGTTTCCGTGGCTGGTCATAGGTGATTTCAATCAAATTTTAACCACGGATGAGAAGAAAGGAGGGCGGTTGAGATGTGAAAGACAAATGGAGAGTTTTAGGAGTGTGCTTGATGATTGTTCTTTGTCGGATATTGGGTACACTGGGCGTTGGTATACGTGGAGTAAAGGTGTATCTCGGGGCACGAGTATACGCGAGAGGTTGGACCGTGGGGTAGCTAACAATGGATGGTGGGAGATGTTCCCGAATTTCTCTCTTACTCATATGGTTCACACTTTTTCGGACCACTGCCCATTATTGTTAGAAACGGACACAGCAATGGGTGGCCCAGGTCACTGGTTATTCAGGTTTGAGGCTGCTTGGTTGATGGAGGAATCATGTGAAGGTGAGGTTAAACGTCTGTGGAGTTTATCTGAGGGTTCTGTTCCTGAACGGTTAAGGGAGATGGTTGTGGGTTTGAATAAATGGGCCTTAAAACTGCGTAGTGAAAAGAGGTTCTCCATTTCTCGTTTAAAAGCAAAGTTAGAGGAACTTCTCGATAAAGACCCCTCTGATGAAGTGATTGGAGATATTATGGATACCCGGTTGGAATTAAATATGGAATATGATAAAGCATAGCTCTATTGAGAGCAGCGGGCTAGGAGTAATTGGATGAAGAATGGAGATCGCAATACATCGTTTTTTCATCGTTTTGCTTCCCAACGGAAACGTCGTAATAAGTTTCGTCGCTTGTGGATAGCAATAATGTTTGCCATAATGATGAGGATGGGCTTGCGGCTACAACTAAGGAATATTTTGAAACTTTGTTTTGTTCTCAAAGCCCAAGTGATCCAGCGGAAGTCTTAGAGGGGATTGCCTCATGTATTACTGGGCCCATGAATGATGAGTTATGTAGGGAATTCTCTGTTGGTGAGGTCCTTGTTGCGCTAAAGTCCATGAACCCTCTGAAAGCAGCGAGCTCTGATGGTCTAGGGGCCATTTTTTATCAAAGGTTTTGGCATGTTGTGGGCCATGATATTTCTTTGTTCTGTTTGGACCTTCTAAACGGAGCCTATCCTATGGATGAGGTTAATCAGACAAGTATAGTTCTTATCCCAAAAGTTCAAAATCCGAGCTCCATGGTAAATTTCCGGCCCATTAGCCTATGCAATGTGGTTTACAAGCTGGTTGCGAAGGTATTGGTTAATCGTTTCCAGTCCGTCCTCTTGTTTTGCATAGACGAAGCCCAAAGTGCTTTTGTCCCGGGCCGTTTGATCACAGATAATATTATTGTAGCTTATGAGGCGCTGCACTCTTTTAAAAATAAGTTAGGGGGAATTGTGGCTTCTTTGCTCTAAAGTTGGACATGAGCAAGGCTTACGATAGAGTCGAGTGGAGTTTTGTAAGAGTTGTGCTACTACGTATGGGCTTTTGTTCAACATGGGTAAATTGTATTTGGCGATGTATTTCCACGGTGTCTTATTCAGTGATTATGAATGGTAAGATGGGGGATTCGTTTCGTCCATCTAGAGGCCTTCGCCAGGGAGACCCTCTAAGCCTGTACTTGTACCTGGTCTGTGCGGAAGGACTCTCTTCTCTTTTGCATCAAGCTCAAAGTAGAGGGCAACTATCGGGTGTCCGCCTGAATAGGTACGCTCCATCTCTTACGCATTTATTCTTTGCGGATGATAGTCTTGTATTTGGCAAAGCAAGTGGTGGGGGTGCTTGCTCTATTAAAAACGCCCTCGAGTTATATTCGAAGTGTTCGGGTCAGCAGATTAATTTTGCTAAATCAGGCTTGTTTTTCAGTTCGAATACTGATGAATTGGATCAACAGTCAGTAAAAGGGGTTTTTGGTGTTGGGCAAAGTAGCAATATTGAAAAGTACTTGGGCTTGCCCCTGTTAGTTGGGTGTAGTAGAGTGCGGGCCTTTGCAGAGTTGAAGGATAAGACCCAGAAACGGACATCTGGTTGGAGCGTTAAGCCTTTATCTCAAGGGGGAAAGGTAGTGTTTATTAAAAGCGTTTTACGGGCCATCCCCTTATATGTCATGAGTGTTTTCCTCTTACCTAAGACTGTCTATAATGAGTTACAATCAGCTATGGCTAGATTCTGGTGGCAAAACTCTAAACAAAAACGTGGTATCCACTGGTGTACTTGGGAGAAGTTGTGCCTCTTGAAGGAGGATAGTGGGCTCGGATTTAGGGACCTTGCAAAATTCAACATGGCCCTGCTGGCGAAGCAAGGTTGGAGGTTGATAACTAATCCTACAAGTCTGGTAAGCAGAGTTTTGAAGGCTAAGTATTTTCGGTCCTCGGATTTTCTGGGTTCACTATTGGGCTCGGCTCCTTCCTTGGTTTGGAGAAGCATCTGGAGCGCGAAGGGTCTTCTGCTTAAGGGGCTGAGATGGAAGGTTGGGTCGGGGACGTCTATAAATATCTGGAACGACTTCTGGTTGTCAGTGTCCCCACCAAACCTCATTGAATCTCCTATGTCCTCGGAGGTCACCAGGGTTCAGGATCTCATTCATGAAAATCCGAAATCCTGGAACTTCGATTTAATTCAAGCTACGTTTCTAGAGGAGGAGGCATCGAATATTGTTAGCATTCCTCTTGCGAATTCATTGTAGGAGGATTTCCTTGTATGGTCCGCCGAACAGTCCGGGGTTTATTCAGTTAGAAGCGGTTACAAGCTCCTAATCCAGAATTTGTCTAGCGATCCTTCTGAAAGAAAGTTTTTTAAATACTTGTGGGCTCTATCGTGTCCTGAAAAGATCAAAATTCAGGTCTGGAAATTTGTTATGAATTTTGTCCCTTCTAGGCAAAACCTGTGTATTAAGAGAGTCCTAAGTGATTCTAATTGCTCCATTTGTTCATCAGCTTGTGAGACAGGGCTACATGCTATCAGGGATTGTCAATTACCTAAGCTCGTTTGGCAGTCCATGGGTTATCAATGGCCTCTTCAGCCTATCCTAAATAGTGTCTATGATTGGTTAGCTTGGATCTTCACTAATGTATCGCAGGCAAAACATAGAGAAGTTGGAATTACAATTTGGGCATTATGGTTTGCTAGGAATAAACGCATACATGAGGGTATTTCTCAGTCGAGGGAAGAGATTTGTACCTTCGTTAAATCCTACTGCCATGAGTTGGAAACCCTTGTGCCGTTAGACCGCCCTCCTCCTGGTGTAGGTGTCGTTAGGTGGAATCCGCCACAGGAGGGCTGGGTCAAGGTGAATTTTTATGCTCGCTTCTTGGCTGGGTCTTTTGAGTCGATCTCGGGAGTGGTGGTCCGGGATTGCTTAGGAGAAATTTTGGGAGCTTGTTATCGGAGGGTGTTGCATGTCCATAACTGCTTTGTGGCGGAAGCTTACGCGGCGCTGCATGCCTTGGAGTTTGCTACTGATCTGGGGCTACGCCGTGTAACTTTAGAGGGCGACTCATTAGCCGTGGTGAAAAGTCTTAAATCTACATCGAGGGAGTTTTCAGAGATGAGTGCCCTGACCTGGGAAGTGAAGAGTCACGCCCGATTGCTGGAAGCGTGCGATTTCAACTTTGTTCCGAGATCTGGGAATAAGGCCGCTCATGAGGTCGCTCGAGCTTTCGATGGTTCCTCGTCGGAGGTTTTTTGGGTTGAAGAAGTCCCAGAACGTGCGATTCCCGTGGTTGCGGCGGACAAAAGATTTTGGGATCCGCCATGATCTTATCGTGTTTGTTCTAATTTCTTTGGGGCTTTCTTTCTAAGCTAGTGGCCCTGTCTCCTCTTGCATGTGCTTTGTCCTCAGTGCTCCGACGCTTCACGGTGGTGAAGAGAGATGAGAGGAGTTCCTTAGTCTGAATCTGGCATGGTGTTGTCTGGGGAGTTTCGACTCTTTAGTTTTTCTTTTATTTAACCTTTCTTTTTTGGGGCTTTTGTTTTTGCCTCGCCAAGTGTCTGTTTAGTTTCATTTTCTGGATTTGGGTGGGGTTTTTGTCCCCTTTTGTTCTTTTTTCTTTTATTTTTGATATATAATAAATCTCCTGTCGGGTTTTTATCAAAAAAAAAGTTGAAGAGCAAATACATTTGGCCAGTTGGTTAAGTTGTTCATTTTTGTCCCCTCGTATTTTTTTAGGTCATGAGTTCTAGACTTATTAGAAACATCCCCTTCCTTCCCCTAGAGTCGCCGTTGACAAAATAACATATTTTATATCGGTGTAAATATGTTAATTTTCCTCAAACTTTATTATAACAGTGTAAATTTACCGAATTAAATTAGTCGACTATGTGTTCTTAGTAGTCATCCATAACATATCAGATGAAATTAGATGTGGGTTGTTTGAATTCGTTTTGTTTAATATTATAATGTCCAATGTTATTTTGAAATAAAAACTTGTAAAATTTTTTGGTTAATTCGATTTTTGCTAATTTAGTTTGGCCACCGACTGAATTAATGAATGCACACCTCTATCGATTCATAACAATTTGTTCGATTTTCCATTAAATGCCGCCGATCAAATAATAATATTATATTTAATCAATCAATTTGATCTGATCAGAGACAAACCTACAACATGGCTCGTGGTTATACCCCAATTTTCTATTCAACAATACTTTTCCAACAGGCGTTGGAGCGTCAAACGAAAAAGTAATGCAAATATATATTTTATACACGCTGAACAAGCGTTTTCTCACCTAATTTAACGTTTAAACCAGTGTTCTTCTACAACTAATTTCCTCAGCTTCTCTGAAAATGATCGTTTAAAAAAAATTTACGTTTAACAATCAATGTTGGACGACCTTAATCTGATTTGGATAACATACCAACAATACAAACATTCAACCTACTTAGGGATGGGCACGGAACCCGGACCCGACGGGTTCCGACCCGACCCGGCCCGATCGGGTCGGGTATTTTTATGAAAAAATCGGGTTCGGGTCGGGTTTTTGTGTAGGGTGAGGTCGGGTCGGGTCGGGTTCGGGTTTTAGGGTGAAAAAATCCTACTCGACCCTACCCGGGACTAATAGTGTAATTTTCCTCTAAATGTTTTAGGGATATTTGTAATAATACCCCTTTTATATTTTTTTATAATTAGGTCCTTAAAATTGATTTGTTTATTTACAATTTAGTCCTTAAATTTATTATTTTTTACAATTAAGTCTCTTAAAATTATTTTTTTTACAATTTAGTCCCTAAAATTGATTTTTTTATATAGGTCGGGTCGGAGTCGGGTTTAAGGTATTTATTTTCGGGTCGGGTCGAATTTTTTAAAAGATATGGTCGGGTCGGGTTCGGGCTTAGGGTTAATATTTTCGGGTCGGGTTCGGGTGGGCCAAAAACCCGGCCCGACCCGACCCGTGCCCATCTCTAAACCTACTTACCACATAAGAAAGAAGTTGCCAAATAAACAAGTGAAACGGAGTAGCTCAAAATATTATAAAAGAAGTGTTGGTAAACTACATCGAATACTATTAAATTATGACCCATGAGTCGAAAATATTATCGAACTTTAAAATTCTTCAAAACTGGCACTGAACTTTAATATTTGAGTCGAAAATGCTACTCTGCCGTTAACCGTTAATTCCTCCGTTAAGTCAAAATGACATCGTTTTGGTGCGGCTGTTTTGAAGTCAAAAAAAATTAAAACCATGAAATTAAGGTGTTTTGGACCCAAGACCTTTAAGAGAAAGAGCTAAGCCTTAACCACTGAACTAACATAACATTATAAAATATTTTACCACAAATATTATATATCTCAAACTAATTCAGATTAATTCAAATTATTTTATAAAATAAATAATATTAAAATATATATTATATATAATAATAATAATATAAAAATAAAAGTGTATTGTTTTTATTTTGCATGTAATATTTATAAGATAAATATATTATTTAAAAAAACTCCAAAATATTCATAAAAATAATATATTCATATTATAAATATTATATAAAAACTTTAAATCTAAATCTTAAACCTTAAACTACAAATCTCAAACCTCAAACCCTAAAATTTATGATTTGAGGTTTGTGGTTTATAGTTTTTTTATATATTATTTGTAATATAAATATATTGTTTTATGAATATTTTTTGTTTTTTAAAAAATAATATATTATTTTTTATAAAATATATTTTATATTTATAATATTATTTATTTCATAAAATAATTTGAGTTAATCTAAAGTAGTTTGATATATATAATATTTGTGGTAAAATATTACATAATGTTATGTTGATTTAATGATTAAGGCTTAGCTCTTTATCTTTAAGTTCTTGGGTTCAAAACCCCTCAATCACATGGTTCTCATATTTTTCCTCAAGTAAAACGACGTCGTTTTGGGCTAAATTAGGCTTCAAAATAGCCACACCAAAACGACGTCCTTTTAACTTAACGGTTAACAGTGGAGTGACATTTTCGACTTAAATATTAAAGTTTAGTGTTAGTTTTGAAGAATTTTAAAGTTCGGTGGTATTTTTTACTCAAGAGCCATAGTTTAATGATATCCGATTAATTTACCTAAAAAGTGGAACAGCCCAAGCCCAATCAAGTGACGCTAGAGAAAGGGAGCGAACACAAATAGATCTAATGGGTGAGAGAAAGAGAAGGATCCATGCGGCAAGAATCCATGGGCAAACACCAAAATTTTGGATTTGTCGTGCTAGCCTGGCCTTGCTTTATGGCTTTGGCATAAAAAATGTAGTCAAAATGTCGAATCTGGAAAGAGAATCCCACAATAAAAAACACAGCTTAGGATTTTTGTCATAATCACAAAACCCTAGGCATGGAAACCCCTAATGAGATGAAATAATTTATAAAATTGAGAACCTGAGATTTTACTCCTAAATAAAAACATAACATGTAACAACCCGGCAATTGTAAAAGAGATAATTATTGCAATTGTTTTTTAAAAGATTCTTGGCATCGTGTTGCATGGTCGTGCCAGTGAACACTTACGTGATTGATGATTAAATCGAGAGATAAACCATGTAGACCAGGGTCATACCTTGGGGCATTTGCTTAATAGTATAACTTGGTGTCACTTATTTCTTGGTGAGGTGTATTAATGCACCGAGAGCATATCATATCTTATTATGGTTGTTGAGTAAAGGAAATTGGATGTTCTAAAGTCGGTATTACGATAGTTAATCAAGAAGATTATACTTAATGTTCAGTGATCAAGTACATTTGACGTACTTACAGGCTATGTGATATGAGTGCGATTATATAAGGGGATTGTACTCAGGCTGTGTGATCAAGTACATCCGACGTACCTGATGGCTGAGTGATCAGGGTGCGATTAGAAATCTACTCGATAGGTTGAGTGAGCTCGAGTAACCTGATGGCTGAGTGACCTCAGGTAAAGACTACATGTGGCTAATGTGATCCAAGTACGTCTAGTACATATCTGTGGCCATGGTGATTCGAATATGGTCCATTTAACCTGACGGCTGTGTGAGCACGAGTATGGTAAGGTTTCGTTTGCCAATATGTAGAGATGTATGGATTTAAATTATGTATGTTGTTATAGATGATAGCTTGTGGTTATTTTGAACTCGACAGGCTAAGTGATCTCGGGTATGACGAAGCAATGTGAAATATGTAAGATTTCATATAGATTTAATGATACTTTGAGATAGGTGGTCTAAAAACTCTAGTTTATGTAGGCTAGATGATGACTCATAGATAGTGAAGCCTTATATATACTCTCTAGACTATATTTATCTCGCATGTTTGTTTTATGATAATAAAAAATTATGGTAGAGTAGAAATGTACCACTGAGTTTTATAGGCTCAGCATTTAAAATTGTTGTTTCCGTTCGCAAGTTAGTATGTGGTTCGTGATCGAGGAGCACATCGAGGAAGAATCTTCCAGCATCGTCTCGTTTTCATGGTACAATATTTGATATTTAGCTTGAGTTGATGTATTCATAGGACCTTACAAATGTTGAGTCTATAAACTCTATTTGAATTATTATTTTGATATTTGGTGTTTTAAACTCGAAGCTCCTATTTTGTAAAATAATGTATAATGTTATTTAAGTAAAGAGATTATGAATGGTTTAAGTGATTTAAATGTTGGCTAAATTTATGATTATTAAATATATAAAAAATTGTCGAGTAATTCGAATATAGCATTTTAGATCCGAATTGGAATCGGAGGGTTATATCCACAAATTTCACATGATAAATTTTCAGTAAATAAATAATTTAAACATGTTAAAAGCAATGTCTGGCAGCAAACAAGGCTGCGTGCAAGGCTAACAAAACACCAAAATCCAATTTAATTAAGCAATTGAATTTTGGCAGCAAACAACGCTGCATGGAAGGCTAAAGAATCGTCAAAATTCAATTGAACTGTAGCAACATAAACGCAAAATTCAATATGAATTAAAAGCCTATGGCTTAACAGTAAAAATGTGCCTAACCTATATTCTTTGTTTTAATTTTGGTGCCTAACTTTTTTTATCATTTAAATCTCTAACGTTTCATTTCGTAATTTAGATTAAATTTTTCTGTCAACGGCCGTTAAAATTTTTTCGTTAACCAATTATAACATCATACGTGGCCTATTTTATATATTTATTTAATTTCCGAATTACTTAAAACTTATATACTACTTAAAAACCTCAATGTTTTAATTTCTTTAAACAAACCTTCAAATCACATCACCATCACCGTTCGACACCCCCACACGTTGGCGTTTCAGCATTCACCACCCAAGCGTCGGGTACCGCACCATTCAACATCCCCCACCCTCTAGTCGTCGATTAAAAATTCAATCGATCTCTTTTTTCTTTATTTTTGGATGTTCGTCGACGGTTCATATGCCGATTTTCGAAGGCGAAATCATAGAACCTTCGGTCGGGGGGGGGGGGGGGGGGCGACGAAGACAAAGGTGGCCGGTGGTGATTGAATTGGTGGTGGGAGGGGTGGAATTTAGGGATCTAGAGTTTGGATTTGAGGGTTTTAGAGAAATTAAATATTTAGAGATTTTTATATAAAATTAAAGATTTTTTAATTTTTAAAAAAATAAAAATTAAAGAAAATACCATAATATGTCACTTGTCGTGTTTTTATTGTATAACGGAAAAAATTTAACGTCCATCAAGGAAAAATTCAATCTGAGTTACGAAATAAAATGTTAGACACCAAAGTGACCAAAAAACGTTAGACACCAAACTAAAACAAAAGGTATAGGTTGAACACATTTCTGCCTATTAAGCCAATATCAACACACGCGGCCAACACTCCAGTTAATAGCCAATTAACCTCGGCAATTAACATCTTAACCATGGATGGAAATCTCTCGCCCCTTTTCGGTGCTCTTACTTGTGCCTCACGTTCAAAATTAGGTTTAGGGTATATGTCTTTAGGTTAGGGTTTAAGAAATTTAGGGTATAATGTATTTTTTAGGGTATAGAGTTTATGATTTAAAATTAGGGTTAGGGCTTAAAATTTAATTTTATAGTACATTTTAGTGGTATGGCATAAATAGAGGCACCGAAAAGTGACAGAGAATTTTTATTCCTTAACCAATATCAAAACCATTCATTGATTTGAGGTGAGATTTTTCAAGCCATGCATTCGGCAAAACAAAAATCATCTATCTCTAAATAGTGGTGAGCAAAACTCGATTTTATTTGAAAAAATTAAAATTTTCAACTCGACACGAGGCGAAAAAACTCTCATCTTGACTCGACTCAAAATTTCATAAACTCAATTCGACTTAAAAAAATTCAAATAAAGTTTGAGTTGTAAAATATGACGCGTCAAGTCGAATAACTAAAAATTTTTTACTCGACTCGATCGAACGCTTATCCCTATTCTTTAGTATGCCCATTTTATGCCTCATACTAACAAATACTGAAAAATTAAATTCTGAACTCTGGCACTAAAAAATATATTTTATCTTAAATTTTTTATACCTAATTTTAAACTCAAGGCATAGCATAAAAGTTGAGGAAGAATTTACATCCCATTGGACACCCCTTTATCCTGACTTCTATCCTTCGATCATCGCCATGAACGGTACTTCTGCCTCCGCCGTTGTTCCTCCTCAGCCTTTACTCATCACTCCGGCCGAAGTCGCATCCGAATTCTCCCACCACCACCCCTCCGTCGCTCGCATCAACAATGGCGGATTGGGCTGCTGTCCTTCTTCTCTTCTTTCTTCCCAGCGTCAAATCCAGATGCAGTGGCTACGACAGCCTGACGAATTCTTTTTCAACCACCTCAATCCCGGGATGCTCCGTTCCAGAAACGTCATCAAGGACCTTATCAACGCTGACCACGTTGATGAAGTTTCCATCGTCGACAACGCCTCCACCGCGGTATCCATCGTGCTTCAGCATATGGCATGGGGATTCGCCGAGGGTAGGTTCCACCCAGGCGATGCCACCGTCATGTTTCGCTGCGCTTATGGATCGGTCAAGAAGTCCGTCGAAGCTTATTTCGTACGTGCTGGCGGGTCCGTGATCGAGGTCCCTTTGCCTTTCCCTCTTAACTCAGATGATGAAATAGTCCAAGAGTTTAGGCAGGCATTAGAGAAAGCCAAACAAAACAACAGGAGGGTGAGATTAGCTATCCTCGACCATGTTGCTTTCATGCCCTCTGTGGTCATTCCAGTTAAACAATTGGTTATCATTTGCCGGGAGGCAGGCGTCGACCACATCTTCATCGACGGGGCACATGGAATCGGGTGCGTTGACGTCGACATGAAACAAATCGGAGCCGACTTTTACACTAGTAACTTGCATAAATGGATGTTCTGCCCACCTTCCGCCGCCTTCTTGTACTGCCGAAGGTCTAACGAAAGCTCTGGCTTGCACCATCTCGTAGTTACCCACGAGTACGGGAATGGGTTGGGTAGAGAAAGTACTTGGATCGGGACTAGGGATTATAGTGCACAGTTGGTTGTCCCCAAGGTTTTGGAATTCGTCAATCGGTTCGAAGGCGGCATCGACGGAATCAAGCGACGGAACCACGATGCCGTTGTCGAGATGGGGATGATGTTGGCGAAAGCATGGGGGACTCATCTAGGCTGCCCTCCCCACATGTGTTCAAGCATGGTTATGGTGGGTTTGCCTGCTTGTTTGGGAGTTTTAAGTGATGAACACGCTTTGAAGTTACGAACATACTTGAGGGACAAATTTGGTGTGGAAGTTTCAATATATTATCTGGCACCGAAGGACGGGGAGGTCGGTCCATTAACGGGGTACACTCGAATATCCTATCAGGTTTACAACAAGGTTGACGATTATTACAAGTTTAGAGACGCAATTAATCAACTCGTACATGATGCATTCACTTGCGCATCTCTTCCCAATTCATAGGGTTGATGTGTTATGTCTATGGCTCGTGTGCAGGTGCAGCTGTGCAATGACTGGTGGTTTGGTTTGAATAAGAACCTGAGTCACGGCTGTAAGTTGTAATGGATCACATATATAGGTAGAAAGATATATGTGCTAGTAAATTTGTTGCTCATATAGTATTTTCTTTTGTTTGATTGATATATCGAGATTGAGTAAGGGTAAGGAGGGAAAAAAATTATGCCCTTTTCGGTGCCTATTTATGCCCTAACGCTAAAAAATACTACTCTATTAACCCTAAATTTTAAATCTTAAACCCTACACCTTATACTATAAAAAATATATTATACCTTAATTTTTTAAAATTTTAACTTAAAACTCTAAACCCTAAACTTAATTTTAAACGTGTAGCGTAAATAAGATTGCCGAAATGCAGTGGCGGATCCAGAAATTTTTTTCAGGGTGGGCACAAATACATTAATAACACACAATTTTTAAACATAAAAATTTTAATAATACTCTAATTATAATAAAAATCTTACAAAAAAATATAACAAAAAATAAATGTTAACTTCGAATGTCTAGTCGAGTATAGAGTTGGCAGATGGTGTACGTGTATCCATGGCAGGGACTTTGTTGGGCACCGTTTGATTTTCATGTGATGGATCTGTTGATTTATGATTTGTGTTAATATGTGCGGTTGTTTATACATGTCAATATTTACACTATTTTATTGAATTTAATAAAATAATATATTAAAATATTTTGAGATAATTATATATAATTGTTATGTTGAATTTAATTGATAATTAAAATTAACATGTTGAATTCAATTGATAATTACAATTATCATGTTAAATTCAATTAATAATTACAATTACGATATTAAATTTAATTAATAACTAAAGTCCAAATCTGTAATCAATTAATTTCCTAACTTAAAATATTATAAATGGGCAGAATTTTAATTCTTTTAAGGTAAATTTGGACAAAATTGGAAGAATCAATAATTTACAAGGTTCAATTGCTAAAACATTTCGTGAGATGATGACCTAATCAAAAGGGTTCAAAAAGCGGTATGACAACGCGAATAATTTACCCTAAAATAAGGGGAGAAACGCGGACCTAAGAGAGAATTCGGGTCGGGTCGGATGACTATTCGGGTAAATATTTAACTAAAATTGTAACCTAAGTTTTCTTGTAGGTCATTTTAGTATATAAGCCGCCTTTTTTATTTTTTTACTTTCTAGATCTATGGAATTCTGACCATGGTTATATGAGATCAGCCGTGACGGTTGTCATTCGCCGGTATCGTTTGTTTCCATCAACCACCGTCGACGACAATTGAAAAATTCAAACAAAAATCTCTTATGATTATTTTTTGTGTTTCAACCAAATTCAAGGTCAGTTTTTTTTAAATCAATTAGATATGTATATATCTAAATTTAAAAACAAAGGGCGTTACCATTTCGCCGACTGATCAAGGTGGTCTTTATCGAGATATCTTTATCTACTCGTCGTTGTGGAGTTGCTCACCGTCCGAATTCGCTATCGAAGGTGTTGTTCGTTAAAGATTTTCAAAAAGGGTTTTGGCCTTTCTTTAAATTTGTTTTATTTTTTTTCTAGTTTATACCCCTAATTTGTCTTCTCCTTTTTTTTGCAAATTTTTTATATTCAGTATACTCTAGGGGTGGAGGGGCTTGGTTTTACCTAGTTAGAAATAGCTATTGGGCTATTGGTTTTATCCAGTATATTTTAGGGGTCGAGATTGTTGATTTTCTTGTAGTCTCAGATGAAAAAAAATAGTTATTGGATCTGGCTGTAGGGTAAATTTGGGCCTCAGTCCAATAAATTTTAAGCTTTAATAAAATTTTGAGTTGCACAAGTAGATGACACAATTTTTCTAGGGTGGGCACGAATTTTTTTCAGGGTGGACACTATAATATAAACTAAACATTGAACAAATTAATTTTAAATTCCAGGCCCACCCTCATTAACCTATAGATCCGCCACTGCCGAAATGGGACAGATGATTTCCATCCACATGATGGTGGCCGTGTTGCTGTTGGGCTCTAAGACAATGTATGTGTGCTCCTTTTATCATTATTGATGTAAAAATAATAACAATTATATGAAATAAAAATATATCTTAAAACCAGTTCACACAATTTTAGTCAATTTTTTATTTCATTTTTCATTTATTCATAACAGCTTGCTCAATTTTTGATCAAATATTTGTGGTCAAACTATTAATTTTATATTTTTGAGCTGTCTTTCAAAAAAAATTATATTTTTGTGTTGATCATGGACAAACATATAATAGGATTTGTGGGTTGTGCCTCCAATTTTTATACTAAAAAATATAATGAAAATTTTATTTATTTGAATCTTCTATTTTTATTTTTATTTTTCTCTTATTTTATATTTATTTCAATCTTAATTTTCGAGTTGTCGCCAAAATTGATTTTGATAACATTACCATTTACCAACGAGACAAACCTTCTAACAACTTACCACATAAGAAAGGAGTTGCCGAATAAAGAAGTGAAATAGAGTAGCCCAAAATATCATAAAAGAGATGGAACAGCCTAAGCCCAACAAAAGTGACGCTAGAGAAAGGGAGCGAATAAAAACAGATCTAACGGGTGAGATAAAGAGAAGGATCCACGCGGCAAGAATCCATGGGCAAACACCAAAAATTTGGATTTGCCGCGCTACCCTAGCCTTGCTTCATGGCTTTGGCATAAAAAAATATAGTCAAAATGTCGAATCTGGAAAGAGAATCCCACCACAAAAAACACAGCTTAGGATTTTGTCATAATCACAAAACCCCAGGTTCGGAAACCCGAACCAAATTTAAATAAATAGTTAAATAATAATAATAAATCTCCAACACAGCGAAAATAAATAAATAAAAAGCAAAAATAAATTGGGTAAACTACATAAATGACTACCATATTATGGATAAAATCGCGATTTGACCATCATACTTTTTTCTAAGCAATTAAGTCACCATACTATTAATTTGGACTCAATTTGGCCACATGCTGTTAGATTACTTAACGATAGGATGACATGACAGTTAAAAAAGTATAATTACACAATTGTTCTTTGCTATTTATACATCCTTTTAATTTAATCTTAATTTTAAATAAATAAAATTAATTAATGATTTAATTAGTCATCACCTAATTGGAAAAATGAAATCAAGCAATCTTACTTGACAAGAAGATCAAACCCTGGGGAATATGAGTGGCTTAAGCGCTTAGTCACTACACCAGAAACAACTTCATGCTTTTTATCACTAAATTAAATATAACTAATTTTACATATACAATCATCGAATTGAATTCACATATATAACCTTAAACACTAAATCCAAACCTTAAACACTAATTTGGCATATATAATTATCAAATTAATTTCACATATATAACCTTAAACTCTAAACAACAAACCTCAAAATATAAATACTAACCATAAACTCCAAACACTAAACCCCAAATCTTGAACTCTAATTTCTCAATCATCGAATTGATTTCACATATATCATGTGAAATTATTTTGATAATTGTGAAATTAGAATTTAAGCTTTGGAGTTTATGGTTTAGTGTTTAGAGTTATATATGTGAAATCAATTCGATGATTATATATGTAAAATTAAAAGAATAAATGTAGAAAACAATAAGACATGTATATCTACTTTAGTGATATAAAGCATAAAGTCATGTTTGGCGTAGTGGCTAAGCCACTCTTAGTCCCTAAAGTTTGCCCAAATTTAGGTGTTTAACACGTGTTATCATCTAATTAAATAATTAATTAATTTTATTAATTTAACATTAAAACTAAATTAAAAAAATGTATAAATAGCAGAGATAAATTGTGTAATTATACCATTTTTTTAACTGTTACGTCTGCCTCTTATTTTGTCCAAATTAATAGTATGGTGACTTAATTGCTTAAAAAAAAGTATGATAGTCAAATTATAACTTTATTCATAATATGATAGCTATTTATGTAATTTACCCAAATAAATAAGATTTGAAAACAAGTAATCAATCAATCAATCAATTATTATCCCTCTGTCTGGCCCTAATTTGAGCCCAGGATTCCATTAACAAACTCAAAGATCAAATCTCATCCCTTCCGATTTCTTCTCCACACGCAGATAACAACAAGCTTTAGCGTCTTATCGTCAAATCCTAGATTAAGCTTAGAGAGGAACTGAAGCTGCTGCTATGGTTTATTGGTCGGTAACTCTGATTCTCTCCTTTTGTCTCTCTCTTTTGTTTACTTGTTTTTCTGCAAAAAGCCAAAATGTTTTCTTTATCTCTCTTTTCGAGTTTTGAGTATGGCGTTTCAGTTTCATCTTTCTGTTCACTTTCCCTAGAAAATTCTCTCTCTATTTCAAAATTTGAATTTTTTTCAAATTGAAGAAAAGCTGTCTCTTTCTCTCTCCATGTCTTCATCAATAATATACAAAGACTCTTTATATATATATTTCATAGCCTTCTCTCTGTTTTGACCAGATTAATTTCTTCCATTTTTTTCACTGCTTTTAGATTTCTGATCTTTCATCTCAAAGAAAATTCTTAAATAATGCGAGTATTATTGGTATTGCATTACATTTATATATATTTCAAACTTGTTTCTTGCTGTCCCACTTGAATTAAATGCTCAGCTACCTTGTTCAAACGCAGATATCCTTTTATTAATATGAGCAAAGACTAGCCACTGGTTTTTTCTTCTTCTTATCCTTCAAAGCACTTACATATTCACCCTCGGATCAAGACGGTGAATAGCTAGACTTACCGTCGGATCAAGAACGTGCTATCCTGATGTCATCCGTGTCGTTCCCATCGCATAGGGATTTTGATCCTCTGTTGAAGGATTTGAATGAGAAGAAGCAAAGTTTCCGGCGTAACGTGGTGTCGCTTGCGGCGGAGTTGAAGGAGGTTAGGAGCCGTTTGGCATCGCAAGAACAGTCGTTTGCTCAAGAAACCCTAACGAGACAGGCATGCCTTCTTTTCCGTCTCTCTTTTCGTTATTAACTTTCGGATTTCAATTGAATATTTCTCCCTTTTTGGGTTTTTTTTTTGTGGGGCAACTGGATCTTGTTTTCTAATAGATTTGGTTCCGCTTTTTTTTTAAACAAAAATAAAATAAAATCAGGAAGCAGAGACAAAGGCGAAGCAAATGGAGAATGAGATTTTTAAATTGCATAAGATGTTAGAGGAGAGAAATGGGGAGCTTCAAGCTTCAGCCTCTGCTTCTGAAAAGGTCCCGCCTAAATCCCGCTTCTTGAACTTCTGTCGTTTCTTTTTGCTGATTAATTAGCTTGATTATGGCTCATTTTCACTTGTTAATTCATAATTTAGAAAGAACCCATCATGCCCTAATGATTGTATTATCTGCTATGGTGGTTGATCTGTCTTTAAATGAATCCTTTTTGATGTATCTTGACCTTTTAAAGTTGTCAACGATCCACCCATATTTTAGCATTTCTTTTTGCCTTTCCTCTTTAGTTATTTCTCTGCATATTTTGCCAACTTATAAATGTACTTATTTCATGCATTATTAACGAATTGTCCTTCTTAACTTCTAATTTGCTAGTTTAACTTGAGGGATGTTTATAATTAATCACAAACGTTATGGTACCATTTTTACATAATTGTTAAATTCTATTTATTATGTACTTAAATGAATATGTTAAATCATTGAATCTTATGTTAAATGATGCCTAACTAAATATTGCACCAATTGTGACCTTTGCTGGTATTCATTCCCTGTTCTTATTGCTGACATATTTATTGTTGCTGTATAGAATGGCACCAGTTTGATAGCAAATATATATACGGCTTGATATTTGATAATTTCCAACTTTAGAGAGCTCAGAGCTGTTTTTACTAGTTTACTGTCAGATCATAATTGAATTTTCGCTTGATAATTCTTAAAGAAGCACGAGATGTCTGCCGGATTCAGAAGTATATTATCTTATATAAAATGCAATTGTGTGAATGAAGGGTAATGACGGTATCATGTTGCTTTCCACTTGGATGGTTATGAGACTACCTTAGGAGTTATGACTGTGTTTATATGGTATTGTTTCTAGTTCATCATCTATTTTAGCTTTCATGTAAATTCTGTCGTTTAGTGGTGCTGCTTCATTGATTTTTCCTTCCTTTTTACATCATTTGGTTTAGCACCCTAATCCACTTGTAAGATTCTGATATGACTTTGTTATGTATGTCTCAGTATATTAGGGATTTGGATGATCTAAGATCTCAGCTTACAGCCACTCAAGCCACCGCTGATGCTAGTGCAGCATCAGCTCAGTCAGCCCAAGTACAGTGTTTAGCGTTGTTGAAGGAGTTGGACGAGAAGAATAGTTCATTGAAAGAGCACGAGGATCGTGTTACTAGGTTAGGAAATCAACTAGATAATTTGCAGAAGGATCTTCAAGCAAGGGAATTGTCCCAAAAGCAGCTGAAAGATGAGGTCTTGAGAATTGAGCATGATATCATGCAAGCTGTTGCTAAGGCTGGAGCAAATAAGGACTGTGAGCTCAGGAAACTTTTGGCTGAGGTTTCTCCCAAGAATTTCAAAAAGATTAATAAGCTTTTGACTACCAAGGATGAAGAAATAGCCAAACTGAAAGATGAAATCAGGATTATGTCAGCCCACTGGAAGCTCAAAACAGAAGATTTGGAATCACAGGTATATTTTTGTATATGCATAAGTTGCCTTTGATAAAACATACTTTCAATTTTATTACCGTTTCACCCTTTTTGTATTGATATTATTAACATTTCTTAAAAAAATTGATCGTATATCTATTTTATGGAGCAGTTAGAGAAACAACGGCGAGCTGATCAGGAACTGAAAAAGAGGGTGTTGAAGTTGGAATTTTGTCTCCAGGAAGCTCGTTCTCAGACACGAAAGCTCCAAAGGGTAATGTTAATATATTGCTTCATTCCTAAAGTCGGATTTTAGTTATTGTATGCTGCTCAAGTGCTGCTTCTAAATTATTTGTTTGCATTAGAACTGAAAATGCTCAGATTGCTAATTTTAATCACCATTGAATTTCCACTTTGCAATTTTCCCCAATTTCTTGTGCTGAACCAGTACCGAGCCAAGTTTTTCACTTCAAACCTTTTATATAGTCACTTTCAGTTTCAGTTGTATATTCAGTGAGCTCATCCTATTCCTACTCATTTTGGCAGATGGGAGAGCGCCGAGACAAAGCACTAAAAGAACTTAGAGATCAGCTGTCTGCAAAACAACAATCTGCAGGTTTTGGTGCCGAGAAACAGAATTTCTGGGAAACCTCTGGTTTCAAGATTGTAGTCTCCATGTCAATGTTGATCTTGGTAGTTTTTTCGAGGCGGTGATTCCATTTAGCTGTGTAGGTAATGTGTATAATGAATACCCGAAGAGGATTTTAGGAAGGCCATAAAACCATTGCCTTTGTCGAAAGAAAAGGCTTGTAGATGTAGTACAGGAGTCTGTTTCCCAGAATTAGTTGAAATGCCCGTCTGTCCTCATCGTGAACGAGATTGAGATGACACTAGTGTTATAGCAACATGCATGACAATTTTTTCTTCCTTTCCCGTTATGGATTATCAGCTGTACCGAGCAACATCATTATGACAAAACATTTACAAATCCTGTGTTGCTGACTTTACATATGGTGTTAAGTAGGAAGTAGGAACTAGAAAGTAAAAGTATACCGTTTTCTACCTTGATAAAATACCACTAACCCGCATTATTCATCTGTTATTCAAGTTGAAATGTTTGGTTACACAACAGGGTTAGTCTACTGCTTGTGCCACTGTGCCAGTGGCACTGCCTTTGGTGATCGGTACCATCCAAGGATTGTTGGTTTTTGTAGAGGCTAGGTTACTGTGATGGGAGTCTGTACGTATATATTGTGATGGCCATTATACCTGGACCCGACGGGTTCCGACCCGGCCCGTTCGGGTTGGATTTTTTAATGAAAAAATTGGGTCGGTTTGGGTTTTTGTTAAGGGTGAACACAGTTCGGTTCGGGTTTAGGGTGAAAAATATCCGACCTGACTTGAGACTAATAGTGTAATTTTTCCCTAAATTTTTTGGTATATTTATAATAATACCCCCTTAATATATATTTTTATAATTAAGTCCTTAAAATTGATTTTTTATTTTTAATTTACTACTTTAAATTATATATTTTTTACAATTAAGTTCCTTAAAATTATTTTTTTACAATTAAGTCCCTGAAATTAATTTATTTTATATAGTCTGGGTCGGGTCGGTTTTTTTGAAGAAAAAGTTCGGGCCGGGTGCGGATTTAGGCTGCCTATTTTCGAGTCGGGTTCGGGTGGGCCAAAAACCCGACCCGACCTGTGCCCATCCCTACGTGTATATTCTATTGTGATTAGGGGTGTAAATGAATAGAGCGTTCGATGAATTATTCGTAAACACAAACTAAGATGTGTTCGATTCATTTTTGTTCGCAAACAAGCTTGTTTATTGATTCGTTTATAAACTTTTTTATCGACTCATTTATAAACTCATTTGCTTGGTTTCCCTTTTCTTTTTTATTTTTTTTACATTTTAAATATTGGTGAAATTATGGGGCTAAATTGAACACATGGTAAATTTTGGAGTTCAATTTGTAAAGCTTGAAGGGCTTAGGACTAATGCTATAATTTCTCCATTTTCTTCAATAAATTAAACATGTATTTGAACACTAAACAAACGACCATAAACACCCTCAAAATTAAAGAATCTAATATGATATTAAAATTTTAAATAAATAAGAATCAAACATAAACACCTTCAAAAGTAAATAAACGAAAAAGAACACAACATTGTTTGTTAAAACTTGGTTTATTTACACCCCTAATTGTAGCAGGGAGGATTAACGCTATATATATATCGTGACTTGAATGAAAGATTCAAAGCCTCATTAACTAATACCCCCAGCCCCAGGACCAGGCATCTCCATTTCCCTTTACAAAGTAGTGCCAAACACAGTACTTGGAAACATTCATAAGGTTAGCTAACATCCATATCCATCCTAAAATCCCCGAAGAAGGGATCGAAAATTGCTTCTTTAGCTGAATCATATTTGTCGAGGCGCTTTTTCAAAGACCGCATATCTCTCTCATTCTTTGAAGAACGTACCTGCCTCGCCATTTTTGTCAAATGAACACAACACATTATATCAGAAAATTGCTTCCGATAATCAACTAATGATGGACAACATTTGTCATCGAGTTATTATAGGACGAAAACCACTTACATATGTTTTCTTCAGCAGCAGTATATCCACCAAGTATATCAACCACAACACATTTGTTCTGGGAAAACTGTGCAACAACAAAAAAACAACTATGAGAAATATGTGGTTTAATGAAAAAGACCAAAACAAAGAACTAGAAATGCCTCAACCCCTTCCTTTAGTGATTGGTATAGGGTAAGCATGAGCAGTTTTGTGGATCTCATTCTTCCCTATGAATTTAATTGAACAATTACACAACCGAAACTTGATTGTACAAGTTGACTTGCATCAGTTAGGAACAAAATCACTACTACTACTTTCACCTTATACGCTTGAATTAGTAGTAATAACAAGCCTAAAGCACACTACAACCGATTAACAACTATTGATAGCAACCGCAAAACCAAGAAAAAGAACAGAGGTTTTACAAAAAGAACACAATCTAAGCAAAACTTGCAGTGCTGCTGTTGAATCCAGTTGCTTAATAACAAGGTTCACTACATGGAGTTATAATAAGGTGGGGGTGGGTAGTAAGACAGTTCAAGGCTTGAACTGATAAACCAACAAAAGTGGTTTGTTCTCAGATGTGAATAGATTGGAAAAGTACCTTCCTTCCCAGTGATCTTCTGTAACCTCCTTCATTTTTCTATATGTTTCTGACTGCATTTCATAATACATTAGTGCATTAGTTTAGCTAGATTAGACGTGAATGCATTTTTCATGTAATTATGAACGGGAATTCACCGCTTGTTTATGTTTCTTACTTGTTTATCTCCTTTTGGACCTTTGAAAAGATAAGGGTCTTGTGACAGATCCAAAAAGAGTATGTTTTCACCTGTACACCAAAGGCATCAGAAAATTCTTATCACGTCAAACTTCTGATGTAGCAAAATTTTGAAAAGGAATAAAAGAAAGAAGCAGAGGAAACTTCACCAGTGTTTAATCTCGAAAGTGTAAAATCAATTATCGACACCGATAACCCATATGTCCTGAAGGATATTTGCTTGCCCTCTAGCATAAACTTCATAGTTTCAGAATCATTTCGGCTCAAAAGTATGTTTCCCCTGTAAAGAAAGGGGGAAAATTGATCAGCAACCAGGAAGACACCAATTTACCATAAAAATAGTGAAAGCAAGCACACCAATGCAAGTCACGGTGTTCAAACTCATATGCAGCTTCAGCCACAGCCAGGGCAGCCGTAACCTGCAAGACAATTGATAAGTTCACTCTGAGCTGGTAATAACAGATAACATGATCCATGAAACAGAACTATCTTTTTAACGAGAAAATCACTATTCAAATTTGTTTGAAAATTTATGTATCACAAGTCTTTGATTTACCTGAACCAATAAACTCCGCGCTTCATCAAAATTGTCAAGTACAAAGCTTTCAAGATCCTTACCACCATGTTGTAGAACAAATACGAGATAACGCTGAAGGAGATCATCAGGGTCAGCAAAAGAGTATTGGTAAACAAAAAGTGTTTGTACATGTGAGTTTCCTATACGTGAGGTATTCATAAAGTATGTATTTATAACTTTCTTGCGCACACGTATTAGTCAGGAAAAAGAGAAACCTGTTTCTCTGGGAACTCTTTGGGGTGATCATTTTCTGAGCCATTCTTTTCATCCCATTTTTCCCAAGCTCTAATCAATGACGCATCATACAAACCTTGGCAAACCTTTAAACTGTCAAAGAGAGATAAATAAGAGATCATCTGAATAATGTCATCGAATAGGAAGCACAAAATTTCTGGCCAGGCTACAAAAAACGTAATTACATTTTTTTTTATAAATGTTTGAAAGTGCACAACCAGGCACATATTTCATGAACTGTGACTTTCTCTTGAGCATTACCCTAAACAGCCAAGTAAGAATGAAAACTGCTTCTAATTGAAATGTTTGCTTATGGTTATCAGAAGGTAAGTTACAAAGAATGATGCAGCAATATGTGATGCGGAATACATACTCAATTGTTTCTATAAAGGTCGTGCAAGCATTAAAATCATCTTTCTCAAATTCTCGTAAACTGTTAAGAGCTTTAGAAAGCACAGCCTCCTCAAGCAATTCTTCTGATTTCTGAAGCACACAAAAGAATATTGGTTAGTGATAAGACAGGCAAGTCATGAATTCATCAAAAAAATGTGTTCATGCAAAAGAACAATTTAACCAGAAAACTACTTACAGAAAACTTTATTTCACTGAAATAATTACCTTTTGCACTTCTCCATTCACTGGAAAATCCCCATCAAACGGAACTATTTTGCAAACGGTATTGCCTGCTCTGAAGGCTTCTCCATAAGTACCTTCACCAACTTTAGCAATACTTTCTGGAGCACTGAATCAAGAAGGTTTCACCATAATCAACCCAAGCCGTATGCATTATCGACTAAATTTAGGGCAGAGAGGAATAGAAGAAGAACAATGCAATGAACTAAACACCATTGGAACTAACAGGACCGCAAAAATCAGTGAAACCCTTTAACATAGAAACATGCATTTCTAATTTCTGAAAATGGGACAGAATATTTTATGCTAACACAAGAGTCAATACATAATAGAAGATAAAGCATGACGCTTTGGCACTGTGGTAAAATCAGATGTACACAACCTGATCATTGCAATGAAGCTCACCCTCCACTTGTACGGAAAACCACAGAAATAAATTATGTGCAGTTCTCGTCGAGGGGAAAAGGAAAACAATTAATTTAGAGAGACTAACCAATACTTAGAGAAAAGATCAAGAAACTGTAACGGTGCTGACTGTTCACAGATTCCCAGCAAAGCAGTAAATGGATCAATACAATCAAGATGTGCTGATGTTGTTGTAGATGCCAAGGAAAGCTTCCTAATGGAAGCATTTATATCTTCACAACCTTGGTCACCATCACTTGCATTTGTATCTTCACAAACTTGATCATCGTCACTTGCGGATACCGGACCGCACTTTTCAGGAGTTTTCACAATTGAAAATTCCAAATCATCAATATATCTTTGATCCAGTGGAGCAGCAGGAGTTTCCAATATTTTAGACAAAGTGGAAGAAGGCCCGCAACTGAAATTTATCTTCTTTGACAAGAGCCACTTCTCTAATCGGGATGAAACATGCGGTATAGGATCAGGGACAGTTTGGTTGCCCGTCGCCCATGTCCCAAAGTGTTTTGGTGATGGGCTCTCCTCCAATAACTCAAAGGCATCAACCTCTTGAAAATATTCTCTCTCTTTCTCGAAGCTCGGAGGTTCTGCAACCTTGCCCTGTAAACAAAAACAAAAAAAAGAAACTTTAATGACAAAGTGATCCCAATGCACCTTTCTCCGGACACTAGATTGGTTTGGGGAATTAGTAATTGTGCAGCAACAGAAGAAATAAAGGAAACAACTTTAAGATTGTTTGCGATGATATAGGAATCTGTCAGTCCTACTTTAGGAAGAGGTGGTTTTCCCCTTCTCCTGGGCTGCTTTTGTTGTGGCTGATTGGCCGCGCAAGGGGCAACAGCAATGCTTGTCCTCCCTCTGAATGAAGCAGAAATATGAGTTACATTAAAACGCATTTGAAGATTGTTGAGCAAACACCGAAACAAAAAAAAAAGAAAAAAAAAAAAGGAAACCCAGAACATTAAATAACCAGCATAAGCAAGGAAACGTTAAATTGTAGTATGGGCGTAATCTCTTATGCTATTCGTTGGTTAGATAAGAAAGAACCTTGTGGAAAGCTCGCGATTCCAACTGATCCGCTTGGTGTTAGCAGCAGCGGCGAAACTGACGCGATTGCGGTTAGAGGGTTGCGGCAGCGGCAGTGGCAGCTGGTGGTCTGAGTCAGCGGGGGTAGGGAGAGACGGTTGTCGTCTTCTCTGATAGATGGGTTGGACTGTAGATTGGTGTTGTTGTTCGGGTGCCCCTGTGATTTCTGCCCAAACATCAACGGCCCCGCCCGCTCTTGCTCTTGCTTTGCTATCCATTACCAAGATAAACAGACTGAGATCAGTGAGAGAAGGAAAGGACAGTGGCTGATTTGAATGCGCAGGCAGGCGGGAAATGCCATTTCTGCTACGGGCTTTGGTCCAATTATCAGTTCCTGTGCAGCCCAACGACAGGAAATGCCATGACTCATTTAGCAAAAAAAAATATATATATATGAATTTATCCGCGGTATTCACATGGGTAATTATTCATTACATACCCGATAAAAACAAAAAGTTTTCACAAAAACTTAAATTTTAGGGTTTATGATTATATTTTAAGCTTTAAAAGTTATGAGGTTAGATTCAGTGGTCTAAAATTGATAGGTTGTTGTTATAATTATATATTAAAATTTAAATCTCTAACCACATTACATTAACTTTAACCCTTACCCCAACATCTAAATTTTAAACTCCAAATATCTAAACCTCAAAATATAACTCTAAATTCTAAAACCAAGAAATATTTCCACTGCCTGTGTATTAAATATTTTTTATGTTATACTTTTTTGATTTAATATGTGTATTGAATATACTGTAAATCTTATTTACATACTCGTTGTCATGCAAGTCAGATGCAATGATGTTAATATTTTATTTTTTTCACCAATAATCCGTTGGTTTAATCATGTTGAGCGGTTAAATTTTTTAAGTGAAGTCAGATGTTTTAATCTTAATGTTATGAATAAAAAAATAGATTAAAAATGTTGTCCCCTTATTGAGCATGTGTGAAGTACGATCTAAATTAGTTTACCGATGGATCTGATACCGATGACTAAACCAATTATTGAGAGAATTCCAAACCGTATATAGTTCTTTATTTATCATTATTATAATATTGGGAGGTTGTTCCTTTGTCTTAAGCAGTTGGATCTAAGTTGGATTTGCGTGGATTAGAGTTTTGACTTTATAAACTTTAAGTAAATTGTTAGTATTAGTTTTTTTAGATATTTCATGTTTGTTTTGTTTGATTAGATTAAGATTAAGATTAGATTAGATATCAACCACAGCAGACAACACACAGACCCTCATCCTTAACTGTCTGTCTGTGAACAATGAAAACAAACTAAGAATGATTAAAAATAAAAGTAAATACACCTATAAAATGAAGAAGAATCATAATCATGTTATAGTAGTAATAAATTATTAATAATTTCCTCTACTTGTCTCTCCCTTTTCTTCTCAATTCTCTGTTTCCAAGTATTGGTATATCATCCTTTCTATTTCAGTTCCAGTTTCTTATTTTTCTTTCATTTTTCATATGCAATTGCTGCACTTTTTTCTTCTTCTTGAACTCCTTTGGGTCGGATACCAGCTTTTTGGTGATCATTATCTGATTTCGACCCGCAGTTTCCTTTTTTAATCATTTATATAAATTATTACACACTTCCCTGTCTGAATTTTACCTTCGAGATCTTTTTTTGGTAACTTTTTTAAGAACAAATTTTACTTTTGATTATTGTTGAGGAGATGGTTGAAAGATGGGTCTTAAATTGTCTGTATTTCTTCCTGCATTTTTAGTGCTTTAGTAAGTATTTAAGTGGAAATAATTTTCTTTGTTGCTGATTTCGAACTGCATTTTTTTTCAACAACTGAAAAGGATGAACTATATCTTAATTTGGTACTCGAGTATGTACCTGAAACTGTTCATCGTGTGATCAAGCACTATACCAAGTTGAACCAAAGGATGCCATTGATATATGTGAAACTTTACACATACCTGCAGGTTAAGTGTTTGTTTTTTCAGAATTTGGTTCCTCCTGTGGTTTTAAATTGAAGCTCGGTTGAGATGCAAATAAAGGTTGATGCTTGCAGATATTTAGGGCACTGTCTTACATCCATAATCCATTGCTGCATTGGTGTGTGTCATCGGGACATTAAACCTCAAAACCTTTTGGTATGTTCAAATATATGTTTCTTTTGGGATATGATATCTCTTTGTTGGTCGAGTATAGTAGTACTGTTTCTTTATATGCCTGATTGTTTGATTGATGGTGTTTTGTGTTGTCCACCAGAACTGAAGGGTGTTCCGATTGAGACTCAAGTGAAATTGATTCAGGAGCATGCAAGAAAGCAATGTCCAAATCTCGGGTTGTAATTGAATGCAAAATGTAACAGAGTAGTCGAGGAAGTGTATTATCATTTGCTTCATGTAAGTAATTTATTTTTGTTATGTAAAAGCAGATATTTATACGACGACAACAATAATAATAATCGTGTTGTCCAAACATCGCAATAGATTGTAACTAATATTTTAGTTTTGATATGTATGGCCATGGGTTCTGGATTGGTCTCTCATTGTCATACAACCAACCATACTGACGTTTTTACAGAAATAATACTTTCCTTTTAATATATTGATATGATGCTCATTTGTGGCATATTTGTGTCATTGTGTGTAATTTTATTAAAAATTATTAAAATAAGTGTTCAAATTATCATGTTTTCACTTTTTAAGCGACTAAACTATTTTTTATCTCTTTTAGGTGTACTAACTATTTCGTTTTTCCTTTTTAGATGCCTAAACTATTTTTTGTCCCTTTTAAGTGCTCAATCTTTTTTTTTGGTCAAAATAGGTGCCCAAACTATTATTTTCCGGTCAAAATAGGTACCTTGATTTGACCTTAAAGGGGGCAAAAATGATAGTTTAGGCACTTAAAATGTGCAAAAATAGTTTAAGTACCTAAAAGGAAAAAATATGATAGATCAAGCACCTAAAAGATCAAAAAATAGTTTAAACACTTAAAAAGGAAAAACATGATAGTTTGAACACTTATTTTGACATTAAGTAAAAATTAAAAGTTAAATATAACAAAAAGTGTAAGTTAAAAGTGTGAATGTGTAAACCATGAGACGAGGCAGGAAAGTCTAATGTACAATAAGTAGATGTGCAGTTAAAGAAAATGGCAAGTTTCAAAACGAAAGATTCACCCAAAATCTAAAATTATATACTATTTGATAACATTTTAAGTTGGTTTTTTTTGTGATTTTTAACAAGTTTCGAAACTTGGTTTTTTTTATTAAAACATTTTAGGTTCTCAGACAAAGTTTTGAAATTTGTCAAAAATTACGAAAAAATCAACTTAAAATATTATCAAAAAGTCTAAAATTTTAAGTTCTGAGTGAGTCTTTTACAAGTTTCAAAATTTATCGTTTTTTAGCCACACTTTAGACCTGTCATACTCCAGACTCACTCTATTTAGGTACCTATTTTGATCGAAAATGGTAATTTATGCACTTAAAATGGGCAAAAAAAATTAAGCACCTAAAATAAAAAAAGGCTTATATATCATATTAGTACCTAAAGTATACCAACTTTTTATTTAGGTACCTAAAGTATAATTTTTGGTCAAAATAGGTACCTAAAGTATTTTTTCGTCAAAGTATATTTTAAAGTATATTTTTTTGGTCAAAATAGGCATCTAAAGTATTTTTTTAGGTCAAAATAGGTACTTAAAGTATACATATTTTTATATAGGTTCCTAAAAATTGTCATGTGACATTAATTAAAAGGATTATTATCTTATACATTGGCGGTGGAATTTTTTTGTTTCTACAAGTGTCTCAATTATAGGGTTTAAGGTTTAGTGTTTATGGGATTTACTGTAGGAATTTAGAATTTAGGGTTTAGAGTTAAGGTTTAGGTTTTAGGGTAATATGGGTAGGAATTTAGGTTTAAATCTAGAAACCCTAAACTCTAAAATTATCAACAACCCATAAATTCAAAACTATTACACATAAACCTCTAAACTTTAAATCCTAAACAAAATCCCTAACCCCTAAAACTAAGGCGCTTGTGTAAAAAAGTTTCCACAAGTGCTTGTGTATAAAATAATCACCCTAATTAAAAAAACACATTATGTGCCTATTTTAACAAAAATATATATACTTTAGGTACTTATTTTGACCAAAAATATACTTTGGTACTTATTCTGACAAAAAAATATTTTAGGTACCTATTTTGACCAAAAATTATATTTTAGGTACCTAATTTAACAAAAAAAATATTTTAAGTACTTATTTTGACCAAAAAGTACTTTAAGTACCAAAATAAAAAAGGCAAAATGACAAAAGATGCCCCCAACGTTTGCAAGTTTTGTCATTTGGCCCCCTATTCTTTTTTTGGTCCAAATATGCCCCCAACGTTTGCTTATTTTGTCATTTGGCCTCCTATTGTTTCTTTTGGTCCAAATATGCTCCCAACGTTTCATTCATAGTCCAAATATGCCCCTGTTGGGTGTAAACTGTCAATCAACTGACGGTCAACGGCTTATAAAAAATTTTGACGCGGCTCAACAGATCTTAATACATGGCAAGTTCAGTCAGCATCAGTTGTTGAACGTCAGTTGACTGACAGTTTCCATCGAACGGGGGCATATTTGGACCAAATTGAAACGTTGGGGCATATTTGGACCAAAAGAAAGAATAGGGGGCTAAATGACAAAACAAGAAAACGTTGGGGGCATATTTAGACCAAAAAAAAAAGAATATGGGCTAAATGATAAAATATGCAAACGTTGGGGGCATCTTTTGTCATTTTGCCAATAAAAAATGGTATACTTTAAATATTAATATAATATACAAGCTATAAAAAATGAGATAATTTGAACACTTAATTTGATATTAAACCTAAATAATAATAGCAGTAAATTGAACAAGTGTTCGGAGCGAGAGAGGGGAAAATGCCGATAGGGAAGTACTACTGCGACTACTGCGATAAGCAGTTCCAAGACACCCCAGGTGCTCGGAAACGCCACCTGCAGGGCCTCCAACACCTCCGCGCCAAAGCTCAATGGTTCCACTCCCTCAACGCCCCCGGTACTTCTCCTTTCTACTTTCTACTCTTCTCCTTTCCCTGCTTTCTAGCTCAAGGTACTTTCTGATTGCAGATCTCTATCAAACTTCATCACAAGGCGTCTGCAATCGCTTCCTCAAAACCGTAATAACCCTTCCCCTCTCTTCTCAGAAATCCCTCTTTTTTTGTTCGTTTTTCTAATATCCAACTGCACTTGTTTCTAGGGATTTTGCCAGTACGGAGATAACTGCAAATACTTCCATCCCAGCAACGATTCCCGGACCCCTATTCCTCAACCTGCAACAGGTCTCAATTCATATTTATTTATTTCTTTATGCTATGCAATTAGGGATATGTTGTCATTTGATTGCGATTTATAGGTGGTAATGGTATGACAATTTCATGGGGAAATCTGCCGCCATCCTTGCAGCCTCCTCCCGAGACTGGTTATCCGTCGCTTCCCTTCGTCGATTGGGGTTAAAACTACTCTGTTGCTGTGTTTTTAGATGCCAATTCCCTCATATGACTGCACCTATAATGTCTATGCTTTATTTCACCCGGTTTCTGTTTCCTTTTGCATGGCATCAGTTAAGAATCAGTTAGAAAGACAACAAAGAACTTAAATTAAACACAGTTGCACAACATTAAACGAATACGAGACTCGGAGCTCGACTAGTACAAACAAATGTTCTGGTAATGGAAACAAGCCGGAATCTATTCACATGCTAACATTCAAGCACAAGGTGTATCTGCTGAAATACAATTTCTTTCCTTTCACCATCCATCCATCCCTTACAACATGATACACAACAGTACGATCGTGTCAATTCCCGGAAATGAAGATGAGATATGTTGCTAACAGAGAGAACCGAGTACCTCCAACAAGGAGGCAGCGAATTTCATTTGGGTCTCCTCGTCTATGGTCAAGAAGAGAGGGACATGGACAAAGAGGGATTTGATCCCATTCTGCTCTGCAAAGTGAAGGGAGTGGTAGTACACATAATTGCACACAAACCGTCCGGCATCATCCGATGTCATTACCTCGTATCCCTTCTTTGCTAACACCTTTGTGATCTCCTCAACAGGAAGAGAAGTCTGCAGGAACGTAACAGAGGAAAGTCTTTAACCATGCGAAGCAAAGAAAAGCTATACTTAGGGACAACCGTACTACCTTTCGTATGCGTGAAATTCCACCATCTGCAGGCACAATGGGTACTCTCTGCAAACAATATAAAAGTTAAACAAAAGGATGAAAGTTCGAGGGAAAGAGGTAGCGATATGCACCATGATCGGGGCAGTGGGATATATATACTAACCTGAGGTTTCCATCCCATCTCATCAGGGCAACGGAAAGTAGCTTCATTTACAGCTTGCTGCTCAATAGCGAATCTACATGCACCACTATTGACACCAAAATGTACCTGAAGAAACATTGTCAAAATGGACAAAAACATTAGGCCTGAATTTGTAAGGCAATAAGTTAATTGCATTGAAAAAACAATTTATTAAGAGAATAAAGGAGAGGGAGGGTAGCATGTTAGAGTTATTGCATAAAGCAGCTAGTTACAAAGGCCTCCTGTAATTGTTCTTAGAATAAGAGAATTCGAACACCGTGACCGGGACACACTTTCTTCTTTCCAGCTTGTATGAAACTAAGCAATTAGAACAAAGTAGAAAGTGAATGCCGAGTAACTAACCCAAATAATTTTCTCAGAACATGAAGATTGAGAATCCTTCCCTGTTAAGGCAGATTGCAATGTCTGATACAGTGGAGTGAGAGCCCCTTGTCCGGCAGTCTCAAGAACACTACAACTGCCGAGAATAACGCCTTTTGGCAAACCTTTCTTTCTCATATACTCTTTTAGATTACTAACAATGGTTTCAGTTGGGTTCTCTGAAACACCATGAAACTTCTTAAAACCAGTCACATGGATGGTTACTGCTGCTGGCCCTTCGGAACCCATCGATCAACAATTCGGATGATACCGACAAAGTCTTATTCCGAGAAAACTGATATAGTTATCCAAGTACCTGCATGAAGCACAAAAGAAGTAAACCAACAAACTCTACCAAGAATGTTCATGGTTAACAAATTTACACTTCATTACTCCTAACTCTGTGCAGACCCTATATAATTCTCAATAAGGAGTAAGTTGAAATTAGAAATTATCAAAAAGATGGTATTGGTAACAGGGCAATGGGAGCCTGAGTTTAAGCTTCAGAATGTTGAACCGATCAACTGGCCTTGCTAACAATGAATACATTGAGAAAATAAACTTGTGATGATCAAACATTCCTTTTTGTTTTCCAGAAGATAATACTTCATAAAAGCTTCAAAACCCCTATATATTTTACAAAGTTCATAAATCTGCAGAAAGGAAGCAGCTGAGAGAGAGAGACAAAGCTGTAAGATCAAAAGAACATCATAATTCATAATCCAGTTACCAAAACCATAAAATGAACAATCTAGAATCAATTAATCTGATCTAAGACATAATCACACAATCCAAGCCTAAAAAACAAAACGAAACCTCAGAAACATACCTGGAAAGCAAAGGCAAGAAGAAGAAGATTACAAGCTTTGGTCACCTGTAGTGTTTGACGGGAAAAGGGGAAGAGAGGAAAAGAAAAGTCGCAGCCAAGCAGTCTTATCTAATCTAAAGCTGGTTTAAATAAATACGAAAGCTAATCTGATAAAGATTCCCACTTTGGTTTCATATAGAGAGAAAGAAGAAGAAAACAAATTTGTTTGTATATATATATATATATATATATATATATCATAATCGTGTATGCCAGTCAGTTTAGTTGAAGAAACGGGGAGGTAAGTGGGTGGGGTTTGGAGTCACTTTCGTTTCATCATTATAAAAGAAAAACTGCATCTACAGTTGTATTACCTATCATCTTTTAACAAACTATCATCCGAACCATTCCCGAAATATTTCGGGTTCGAGTAACATAATTAGGGATGACCATTTTATCGATCTGGTCGGATTTTAACTTGACTGGGCTTGATCAGGTCAGATTTTTTAATAAAAAAAATTAAGTTTGGGTTAAGTTTTTATTAGGGGTGAATTCTGGTCTGGTCGGGTTGAGTTTTTACTAAGTGTGAACTCTGGTCGGGTCGTGTTCGAGTTTAGGGTAGAAAATATTCGACCCGACCTTACCTGGGATTAATTGTATAATTTTTCCTAATTTTTTAGATATTTATAATTATACCCCCTTTATATATATTTTTTATAATTATGTTCTTAGAATTGAATTTTTATTTACAATTTAGTCATTCAAATTATAATTTTTTACAATTAAGTCCCATATTTTATTTTACAATTAAATCTCTAAAATTAATTAATTTTTTATAGGTCGGGTCGGTTTAAGATTTTTATTTTCGGGTGGGAAAAAACCCAAATTGTGCCATCCCTAAACATAATTTATAAATACATGTGAGTTTATTTAAATTTAAAATTGAACTGAATATTACCTTATAATTTTTTTCTTGAACAATGACATCTGAATTTTTTTTAATCACCATGGAAGATAATACAATACATTAAAAAAAAGGGGACAAGTCCACTAAAAGTCTCTTACAATGATGCAAAGAAAAACATATAATTCCATTGAGATTAGCATACCAAAATCTAGAGATCTTCCTGAAACTCTTTGTCTATGTCCAAACTAGACACATTACGGGATGAAAAAGAGGTGGTGAGCGAACCAAACTATCAGGCAACCAACCATCAACCGAGTGAGGATCCATCTTTCTAATACCACTGATAGAACAATAATCAAATATTAGTGTTGTGAAGGTCTCTATACGAGCACTAACCGACCACTAAGGTATGCTGAAATCATGCCACAAAGACATATGAAACGAACAAAAAAATTAAAGAAAATGTGCTATAAAGGCAAAGATTCTTATTAAAATATGAAAAAAAAGAAAAATAATAAACTCGACAGTCGACCACCAATGCTAAAAGTAATTGCCGACCACCAACCAAAGGAAGAAAAATAAAATTCCAGACGACAAGGATTTAAAAGCGAGCGGTTAACTTTAAAAAAGCGTTTACTTTAGCAATATTACCTTATAATTAAATATTAAAAAAACAAAGTATCATCTATATTGGTTTTATAGTCTACGAAAACTGAGAGATTATTACCAACAAGGTTGGTTAAAATAGTAAGTAATTTGTTACCGCTTAAATAAATCTTTGGTTTGAGATCTTGTATATGTAAAAAAAAATCTGTAAAAAAATTCAACTACCAAAATCAGTTGTGTAACGTGAGTCGGTTCTAATTAATCAGACATGCCCTAAGGCCTAAGGTACCAAAAAAGCAATAAAAACAAACACAGTGTTATTTTTAATATCTTCTTTAAAATTTAAACGTAATTTTTGTCCTCTAAAATATAATATATTGTATCAATGTATCAAAAATTTGTTAATATCCATATTATTATCATTATCATATACTATCATTATGTATATTCTATATATGATTCAATATTAATAACTATAAGCTCATCCTCTTGTGTCCTGGTAGTAAAGATGTATGTTTATCATCTCCTCGGATCCGGTTTCGAGCACTAATAATGCATGTTGTGTATGCCGACTTAGAAAGCTAAACAGATGCTACCCTTGCATCACACCAACATATTAAAAAATATTAATAATTATAAGGATTTCAATTAAATTTTAAAAAATCAAGTTAAATTAAAAATTATTTTTAAAAGATAATTTTTTAGTATTAATGTTTCCATACATAAAACGTTTGGACTTATGATTGGTCCTTGTTTTACCTATGTCTTTGGTTTTAGGCAAATGAAATGATAGATCATCCTTTACTTTGGACTTCAAATTTTAATAACACCAATCGAATCAACATTCAAATAAATTAAAGCATATAAATTTACACGAATAAATTCATATTTATTTTACCGATGATAAAAAAATGTCTATATATCATAGATTTATCAAATATTGATCTATTAATCAAATATTGATCTATTGATCTATATATCATAGATTTATCATAGATAAAATAAATTTAAAAAGAAAAAAGTAGTAGTGGTAAGCCCAAACAAAACCTATTTATAACAGTTAGTTTTAAGCCCAAACAAAACCTAACGCCGCCGCCCCTGGCCCTCAGGCCTCATCTGAAACCTTCCTAATAAATCACATCCCGTTGCTGTATGTTATTCTCTCCTTTCATTTCTTTCCAAGTTTCAACCTTGTTCTCGTCCTTCATTTCTCTTTCAATCTCTCGCCATGTACTGTACAGATTCTCCTTTGCCTTCTGTTTCTGCATCTTATTTACAATTTATCTCTACTCTCTTGTTTATGTGTTCTTGTTTCATTTGCTTCTTCTTTTTTGTTTAGATTTATGTGTATCTATTCATAAAAGTCTTTTTACGTTGATTTCTGCTGATGGGTCTTTTGCTATTTTATCCCAGATCCAGATCTCGATCTGGGTTTTATTAGATCTGCTTATATTTACGCTCGGATCTTAATTTTCGTGAAATACAGTATGCTACTGGTATTAGATTTCATATTGAATCTATTTTTTCTACGATATCTGCTTGTTTTGTTTAATTGGGATTATATATTTTTTCATTTTGTTTGATATGTTATTGTGTTGTAGTTGATTCAGATCCTGTGGTTAAGTTGTTCCCACCTCTTTAAATAAAATGGTTTTTTGCTCCTTTTTTTTTCATTTTATTAGTTGATGAATAAGCTGGGGCGGACCTTCTCTTATGTTCTTTTTTTTCCATCTTCAGCCAGAATAGAAGGATGGGGCTTTCTTTTGCTAAGTTGTTCAGTCGCCTGTTTGCCAAGAAAGAGATGCGAATTCTTATGGTGGGTCTTGATGCTGCTGGTAAGACAACCATTTTGTACAAGCTGAAGCTCGGAGAGATTGTCACCACCATTCCCACAATTGGTATTCTCTTATTGTTAGATTTTCTGCAAGTATTTTGCTTTCATATGTCTATAGATATTGATGCTTATTGCTTTCTAACCCAGGGTTTAATGTGGAGACTGTTGAATATAAGAACATTAGCTTCACTGTCTGGGATGTTGGTGGTCAGGACAAGGTAATACAACAGGAACCCAAAATTATTGATTTCATTTATTTCTTGGCAAACATCACATGCATATTTATGTGTATTTTTCTTGCAATTATGTTTAGCTTTTATTTGTTTTCTGTGATTTGATATTACTACAACGCATGAGAGAACCTTGTGATGTATTGATTTATTTAGCATATTCAGTAAAAAGCTTTGCTTTTTATATGCATAAATATGTTTTTTGAGTTTACCTGTTGCTTCATAATTTCGTATTGTGAATTTGAGTGCTTATTGACGGTCTTGTGCTAGCTAGATGTTCCCCGTTAGCACATAACATTATCATAAGCTATATTTATCTGTGCCATCTTGTCTTTCAAGTTTTCCTTTGGCTATAAGAGGAAGGCTATCCACGTAATGGCATATATAAAACAATGTTTATGTATTTGTTTATATATTATTATCTGTATTCACTCATACTTGTTTAGAAATAACAACAATGTTTATGAAAATGCTTTTCTTTTTTAATTTCCTGGTTTTGATCCTATTGCTGATTTTTGAACTGTACAAATTTTGATGAATGCCAAGCTAATCTGTCTTCCGCTTCAAATTTATATTCTATATATGGTGCAGCCAGAAATATTTCTTCAATGTTATTGAGATCTAGTGGGTTTTTTCTGCGAATTGCTGCTTGCATTTCTGTGGTAGTCGTGTTTACCCAATTTTCTAATTGACAGTGGAATATTTGGAGTTTGATGGCATGAAATTTTCTGATCGCTTTTATGGCCACTTTCAGATCCGACCTTTGTGGAGGCACTACTTCCAAAATACCCAGGGGCTAATCTTTGTTGTTGATAGCAATGATCGTGATCGTGTGGTTGAGGCCAGGGATGAGCTTCACCGTATGCTAAATGAGGTGACAGTTCGCTTTTTTGCTCTATTGCATTTGTTTTCTCTATTGAGTTGAAATATGAAAGCCACCTTTGGATTTGGGTGTAATCGAGTGTAATTACACAGTTGTGGCATGTTTGGACAACTGTAGGAAATGCACTTTTCTAGTTTATAATTAATGTTATTTTAAAATTTAAACTTATATAATTGTGTAACTGGAATTTGTACTACCGAACATGAGTAAGGTAGTACTTATTTTTTCATGCAATTACACAATGGTGTCCAAACATGCCCTAAAGAGAGAAGGGATGAGCTGAGGGACACTAGTTACTATTTTGATCATATCATTGCTTCTGATATTGTGTAGGATGAGCTGAGGGATGCTGTGCTGCTTGTATTTGCAAACAAGCAAGATTTACCAAATGCTATGAATGCTGCTGAGATCACTGATAAACTTGGTCTTCATTCCCTTCGTCAGCGTCACTGGTATTTTATAATCAAGTTTTCCTGCTTGTTTATTTCCAAATCGGTCAGTTTTGTTCTAAACAACTTGTTTTTTCCCGTTAGAATGTAATCTTTTCTTTAATGTGAGTTGCAGGTATATCCAGAGTACATGTGCTACTTCTGGTGAAGGGTTGTATGAGGGACTGGATTGGCTCTCCAACAACATAGCTAGCAAGGTTAGGTTCAGACTGATGTGTGAGCCCTTTGTTGATATTATTCTGTTCTAACTCTTGCTTCCATTCCTTTGTTTTTACTAGGCTTGAGAGGTTTGGTCAATGATACATCTGGGGCAGCAATCTTTGCAGAAGTGGAATTTGAATATGTATATTTTTAGTTTTATAATGATATGTTCGGGTATTGGGTTTTTCTTTTGCTACAAGAAATGTACGAGGTTGTGTTAGATATGGCTTGCCTGCTTTGTAGATGGAATTCATTGTTCTCAAAGTTTAAAGAATTTATTGACGACATTTCATAGTAAGATGTTATGAATTTTCCAAGTATGATCTCAAATATGTTTATTGCTGTTTGTTAGATAGCTGAGAAAGCTCCAAGTTGAATTTGGTTTGAATTGTTCAACATTCTACCATTTCATATGTTTAGACTTTGGTGGTTGTTGCCCTGATCCTCTTGATGGTTTTTCTGTTGTCGACATTTCATGTTTTTTTCTTATGACTATTGCTTTTAGCCCCTGATGGGTTTGATCTTTGATGGAAATGGTGAAAACTGGTTTGGATTGATGTGTCATTCTGTGCCCAAAAACTGCATTGCCCGCTTGTGTTGTGCCCATAGAACAAAGCTCAATTCATGCCTTCTTCAGCCTTGTGCCTTGAATGATTTGGTCTCTTATTTTTACTATCCCAGACAACCTAGTGCATCTTGGGAGGATGTTGTTGTTTTCTTCCCCACCACTAAAAGCAGCAGTTACAACTCACGACACTTCCGCACCTAACACTCAAAATTATTCATTCACCGATTGACAACTTAACGCAACTGGTAAAACGGAAATGCCTGATTAACCTCTCTTCTCTTCTTGCAAACTAAATAAACCCCAGATAGATATGGTAATTCATCAAATGTTAAAACTTAAAAGACCTCCAACCTCTGCAAATGCCTACCAGTAAAGCTAAAGTTTGGATCCAATCTACCTTTCTCTTCCACATTCTCGCAAGATTTTAATTTTTCATCGATCTTTGTTTATTAGGATCTGGAACTTCAACTTCTCATAGTATTTGTCAAACCCTTTTGTGTTCACAATGGATTCTTCTAATAAAAAAAGTACAGAAAATATTCATTTTTTTTATATAAACATTAAATTCAAAACGTTTACAAATAGTCAAACTAACAAAGAATCCATAAGGCCACAGGATGATAGTTCCTTATGTCAGTTTTCCTGAGAAAGTATCTCTGCCCCTTTTAAAAAATGCAAGCACAGATCAAATACAACTAGAAAAATACTTAATACACTTACACAATTACACTCCCTACACAACTTAGCTGTACTTACTCCCGTCAAACACTAAGCAGCGGATGGGGCATTAATATGATGAACAACGCCAGCCTCTGCTAACCCTGCGAAAATTTGTTCCAGGCTTGCTTGCTTTTCCTCACCAGCTTCTGCTTCGCTGATGCTCACAGCATTTCTCAAGTCAAGAGACTCATCATTGTAAATATCCCACCATTTTGCCACCAGCGTCTTAATGTCTTCCCTCTCCATGTTCTGTTCTTTGCCCGTATACCTCCAGGGTTTGGAGCCAGCAGCACAGTAGTGAACCACCTTGGCCTTTTCTAGCTCAATGTTCTCAGGGTGGCGCCATAGCATGGCCATCACCAGGTTGTAAACCGGAGGAATGGGCCTGTAAATGTCCCTGAAATACATGTTCAGATAATCCTGCTCCGCAAATGGGGTAGGAGGGGTAACTTTGAGAGTGGTCAACAGGTCCTGATACACGGAAAGGCTGGGTTCATACACAAACATGCCAGCGTTGAAGTAAAGAGGAGGCTTAGGACCAAGCTGAGAAGGCCACTGGACCTTGTTAGGACACTGTTGGCAGTAGCCAATCTTGTACTGTGGGGTGTGGCTCCAGGTTTTCTCACAGAAGCAATCCATCACAGCATAAAAGTAGCCATCTTCCATGTCGAACAAGTGGTCTATGTTTTCAAACACTTGGATGTCTCCGTCCAAGTATATCATCTTGGAATACTCCACAAACTGTACATGAAAAGTAAGAAAAATATTCATTTTGGAACATCTTTTTAATTGAAAATCCCAAACAGAATATGCAAATATATTTAGTATATTTACCTCCCAGATACGCAGCTTGGAATAGTTGATGACATAGTAGGCCATGGCAAACTGAGTTTGGTTCTCGGGTGGGTACACAGGCTCAATCTCCTTGAGTATGCAGCCCTGTTCCACAAGTATCTTCCTGTGGTCCTCCGGCACGTCCGGCAAAAGAGCCACCAAGAGAGGGTATCTGCTCTTAACCTTCCTGAGTCCCTTGGCTAGCCCCACCACACCTTTGACGTAGTCACCGTTCCCTGCCAAGAACGTAACGTAAGCGTTCTTGGGAGGAATGGGAGCTTTGGCGGTGAGAGTGGCAGCTTTGGTACCGGTGATGTTAGGGGCCATGTTTTAGCTTAGTGTGTGTTTGGTTTGAAGGAAAATGAGATTCCGGTGGTGTTGCAAGAGAAAGCTCAGTTGTTGGTGTTGGGGATGGATGCGGGAGGTGCTGTTTATATAGGCTATAAACAACGCGTTGGCCCACCACAATGAGAAAGGAAAAAATAAATATTATTTTATGATATTGTGATTAATTAATTAATTCATTAAAAATAAAAATACAATTAATATTAAAAATATTTGTTACAATAACATTTGACATTACAACCTCAAATATAAAATTAAACGCGTGTTTTTCTGTGTGCCTCAAGTCTCGACTTCAATTTCATAGGCAATACCTGTAACACCCGGCTAATTTGTTAATGAAAAAAAAAAGAAAGATTGAAAAAAAAGGAAAAGAAGGTTGAACTGCTTTGTGGGGGACTCGAACCCGTGCCTTTGGCATGGAAGTGGGGGACCTAACCATTTGAGCCAAGTACTCATGTTTGTCATGTTTTCCCTAAGGTAATATTTGGATTAAGTTGGGGTGATATTGAATCAAATTTGATAACCCATCTGACTCCCCACATACTTAGATTGGTCGATTCAAGTTTGAAAGTACCCTGGGGATATCCAAAGGTTTTCTCCCACCCAACCTCGTCGGCCACATATCTGATCTCGGCCACCGCTCGCCGGTGTCGTGCACCGCCGTCACCCCTACGTCCATCGTCGAACCCCGACCAAAACCCTGTGCTCCACTCGCAGCATCGTGCTGTCGGCCGCCGTGGAGAACGCCTTGAAGGTTCGTCAAGAACATGGTTGCCCCTCTCTGTTTATTTCTTAGATCTAGCCGTCTCCGTCGCCGATGGAAGTCACCACCACCACCAGCTGGTGTGTCGTCCCACCCCGATCCTTCAGCCGCCTGTCACGCGCGCTATCGAGCCGCCTAACGCCGGCGAAAACCCGTTGAAGGTTCAACCTAACAAACCCATCGCCGCCCCTGTTTTTCCGCATTTCCGGCCATCCTCGCCGCCCGTTCGTGTCACGGCCACCAGATCTGGGTTCCCCACGTCACGACGGATAAAACCCAGTCAACCGATCATCCATTCGACGCCGGTAAGACGCTCATCGGAGCTTCAAGCTTTCCGACGGATTTTAGACATTTTCGGCAATTTCCGACAAGATTTCGGCCTATTTTTCGTGTTGTTAATATTTGGGTGATCTAACAATGATGTTCTCTCTGTTTTTCCGGTGAAAATGAGGTTTTTGGGGGCTTTCGGCGACCGTCCGATGACCGACCGGCAAGGTTAATTTTGGGTAAGTGGGTCGGTTCAGGTGTTGGCCCAAGAGCCTGAACCGGTTACCTTTGGGCCAAGCCCGTTTCTTTTAATCCGGTCAGCCCATAAACTAGACTCAACCGACCCGACCCGCTCTGCCCTATACCCGACCCGTTGACCCGACCCGACCCGTTGACCGAGTCAACCCAGTGAATCAACTCATCCGAGTCAACATGTTTGAGTCAACTCAGTGAGTCAACTCGCCCGAGTTGACTCAGCTGAGTCAACCCAGTTGACCAGTGACATCAGCGTTGACCTGCCCGTTGACTTTGACCGTTGACCAAAAAGTCAAATTTTCCGAAAACTCCTATTTTATGTTTTTCGACGTCCTGAGTCCGTTTTCGAAGCCCGTTTTGCAAAATTCTGATCCGAAAGCCTCCGAATCTGACCTTGAGCCCGAACTTGTTTATGTACTTAATTATTGGTTAAGAGCTTGTGAGTAGGGTCTGATCTTGAAATTTGTGTAATTGAAGGTATTCTCGGTTCCTTGGATGCACGATGTTGAGGAATATCGAATTCGGGTTCGAGGGTATTCGAATATCATATCACGAATCAACTGTTATAGCTCGGAACTAAGGTAATACATTACTACCCCTTGTATGCTTTATGTACATGTTGATATTCGGTTAACGCATGCATGCTTATGATGATGTATACTGTAAATTCTGCTTAAGTTGAATCAGATTCGAGCAATAAGTATGGATATTAATAAGACCAAATTATCCGAATAAGATTACTAATGGGCTAAATGTATCAGAAGTTTTAATAATTAAATTCAGTTAATCCGCAACTCAATCATCAGTGCGTAAGAATCGAGGCCCAAGATACGGAGTGAGATATTAATTATGAAATTACGAAAATGCCCTTGGAGCATAAGTGACTAAACTACCCCTCTGATAAAGGAAATGACCTAAAATCTGCATTCGACATGATTATGCGAATTACACTACCCAAGATGTATGTTCTTTTAGAAAAGACTTCAGCATCATTATTCAAATGTGTGTGATACTAAAAGAAACTTGAATTCCCCCCCCAAGCTCTGTATAACACATTAAGGTATAACGCCTAAAGGTGAAATTACTGAAGTTATTGTTGTATTCTTAAGCTGATCCGTACGACAGTAAGGAATGAATTAATCGAAATGATCGTAATGACCAAAAAGACTATAGTGCCTTCGAGCACCGAAATTCCTAATCAGAATAGCAATTTTACCCTTAAGTTCTAAAATGAGTAAACCGTCTGTAAGGGCCGAAGGAATTAAAATGACTTAATCTCTACCCAGTACGTAAACGATAGAGGTGCTAAATAGTAAGATTTGACAAAAACGGTGAATTTATCCCAACTTTCAAAATGACTGAAATGCTTTCTTGAGTAAAATATACAATTATGCATTTGATGAAACCCTGAGAGTTCTAAAGAGACTTTAAGGGCTAAGCCGCCCCTAAGTGTTAGGGAGCACGCTCATGTCTGTTAATCACCCCTGATATTAATATAAGAGTTGGTTAGCACTGCAAGGTAAGAATATGTTAGTTCGAATAGTTGGAGGCTTGAAAAACTTCTGGAAATATTAACTATTGTAAATCGTCATTTTATCATTTCTGGGCTAAACTATAAAATCACCTCTGATAGTTAAATGACCAAAACGCCCTTGTTGGCCATTGTGACCAGAACAGCCCTGGATGTATCCGATATCGCAAAAGATTTTATCATAGAAATCTCTGAATGCATGACTGGAAAAGTGATGAGTAAATAGAATTTCCTGAGCGACTGTTTATGTCTCGTTGGTATATATTACCAAAACGTCCATGTATGATAAAATGACCATAATGCCCTTGTAAGCTTAAATGACTAAAGTACTCATGATATATCCAAATTTTCTAAGATCTTGACGTATCAATTCTTGGATACATGATATGAATCGTTTTTCTAACCTCTTCCTAATAGGAACCTCGTTTCAGAAACCCGTTCAAATTATCAAAAGTTTAATGTGTCCCCTTCCGTAAATGCCAAGTATCTCCAAGAAATGATCTGTCCCACCTAGTGTGTTCCATGTGTGATATATTCGGTTGAATTGATTGTAAAATTATTTAATCATGAATAATATTATGTTTGATGAACTTGATATATGATGACGTTCTCTGCCTATCTGATATATGTCTGCTCAATCTGTATACTTGGTATGTGATCATTTAATCTGTGATGGTATTGTTTGACTATTTGACGAATTTGTTAGCATGATCTGTTAGTTTGACTAATGATGATACAATCTGTTCGCATAATGAATGCTGAAAATGTATGTTCTGCAATAGTATGCCCATTTATCTGTCAAAGCATGAACTTCTGTTTCTGATACTCTGAATAGAATATGTCTGTTACATGTAGTATGTTACTCATGTCTGAAATTTGATTACCGATTGTCATCTGGGGTATACTGTTGGGTTATGATATGAAGTCTCTGTCGGTACAGCCCTGATCAAGCTGGTAAATCCTTATGGACTCAAGGTCTCCCCTTGAGTGGCACCTACGCCCATCGGGCTTAGGGTAAGTCCTTATGGACCTAAGGCATCCCCTTAGGTGGCACCTATGCCCATCGGGCCTAGGGTAAGTCCTTATGGACTCAAGGTCTCCCCTTGAGTGGCACCTATGCCCATCGGGCTTAGGGTAAGTCCTTATGGACCTAAGGCATCCCCTTAGGTGGCACCTATGCCCATCGGGCCTAGGGTAAGTCCTTATGGATGCAGTTCTGGGGGACTGCATTTTGGTGTAAGGTTGGAGGGTAGTTCTTGTAAACTTCTGTATGAACATTGAACATTTGCATTTAATCTGTTATGTGCTCATATGATATGATGTTAAGTACTTTTGTATGTTGATCTGCACTTATTGGAACACACTAGACGCTAAACTCTCTGATTTGCCTACCTCGTATGTTACCAGCCTATATAATTTCCGTCTATTTCTCAAGGTCTGATTAAAGAACAAATACCATTATTCTTGAGTATGATGTAACCTCGAAATAGTAGAACATAAATAGAGGGCTATCACTGCTTGAAACATCATGAAAATGTTATGCCTATCATATGTCTGCATGAGCTTATAGCATCTTTTGGTAGTTCTGTATTACTGAGCTTTTCCAAGCTCACGTTGTTTTTACCATCGCAAGTTCAAAGAAAATAACATGACCTAATGTTTGACATCAGTGTTCGGAGTTCCCTCGGCGTTGCCTCTGGAGTACGGTACTGTATAGTTAGTGGGCATGTATGTCACGTATGGTTTTGTGATTGAGTCTGTAAAGTACTTTCTGAAATTTCTTGTTGTGTTTAAATGATTTTCTGAAATAGTATTTTAAACAGAAGTTGATTTTACAGCTTAATAAGTGTTTTGAGGAAAAAAAATGTTTTCATGTGTATTTTACTGTGGGTCGCTCTTGTGACCCTAATGTGACTTCCTAGGATCCGTTGTAACGCATAGGCGGGTCTAGGGGGTTACATTTAGTGGTATCAGAGCTTAGAGTTGCGTCTTTCTGGGTTGATCGGCCGATCGTCTGTCATAAGGTGTCTGGTCTGTGCATGCCCCCTAGATGATAACCGTACTCCTTAGTGCTGAGACTCTGATGTCAAATTCTTTCCTGTATTAAGTGTATCGAACCATTTTTTTTTCATCATAGCTCGATCTGTTCTAACAATGAATGCTTGTAACTTTTGCCTGTAATTCAGATTCTCTTAGTGGATTTGGATTTTTAAAAAAAAACATGAGGTGGTTAATGAACGTGAAATTAAAGATCTGGTCCAGATTTAGAACAACTGTTTGACCATGTGGAGTAATCGATATTAGATTACATGTAAGGTTATTTGATGATAAGAATTATGTTTGAGAATATTTTGAGGGAAATTTGATAAAAGTATTATGAGTTTAAAAGAAAGGTATCTTTGAATGTGACGACGTGTAAATTCTATGGTTACTCTGTTGTACACGGACGAAAAAGTCGGCTGAACATGATGTTGAAGGTAAGTGTTAGTTAATCAAACCCTTGGTTATGATTGATCGGCTTGAAGAAAGACTTTTCTATGAAAATAGGGCATGGTGTATCGTATATCATCCTTGACTTAAATTTGGTGTTACATCCTGATTCTGGAAGGCCCTGCTTGAGGCCTTGAGTACTCGACTGTATTTCAGGTACCGCTTTTCTTCCATAAATTGATATTCAACCTAGTAGAATGATTAAGATTATAGAGAAGATACATCAAGTATGTAAGATCGACTTCTGTAGTAGTTGGAAAAATTCCGACCCCTAGTTGAGACCATTATAATAATAATAATAATTATGAGACCAATGTTCGTTTGACTTCATAAGTTCATTATGGATTCATATGTTGTATTCTGATTGGTTGGTCTGAGATGTATAATGGGATGACTTGGGGTCTAAAGGACAATTCGGGTGACTGAGAACTCTATCATTTGATTAGTGGTCGTCTGAGAATCCTGAGAAAACAAGGATACTCTGATGAAGTTGTTTTGGTACATGAAGAGATGAAAGAACTGTTTTTGCATCTCTTTGGCTCAGATAAATTTCGAGGACGAAATTTCTTTTAAGAGGGGGAGAGTTGTAACACCCGGCTAATTTGTTAATGAAAAAAAAAGAAAGATTGAAAAAAAAGGAAAAGAAGGTTGAACTGCTTTGTGGGGGACTCGAACCCGTGCCTTTGGCATGGAAGTGGGGGACCTAACCATTTGAGCCAAGTACTCATGTTTGTCATGTTTTCCCTAAGGTAATATTTGGATTAAGTTGGGGTGATATTGAATCAAATTTGATAACCCATCTGACTCCCCACATACTTAGATTGGTCGATTCAAGTTTGAAAGTACCCTGGGGATATCCAAAGGTTTTCTCCCACCCAACCTCGTCGGCCACATATCTGATCTCGGCCACCGCTCGCCGGTGTCGTGCACCGCCGTCACCCCTACGTCCATCGTCGAACCCCGACCAAAACCCTGTGCTCCACTCGCAGCATCGTGCTGTCGGCCGCCGTGGAGAACGCCTTGAAGGTTCGTCAAGAACATGGTTGCCCCTCTCTGTTTATTTCTTAGATCTAGCCGTCTCCGTCGCCGATGGAAGTCACCACCACCACCAGCTGGTGTGTCGTCCCACCCCGATCCTTCAGCCGCCTGTCACGCGCGCTATCGAGCCGCCTAACGCCGGCGAAAACCCGTTGAAGGTTCAACCTAACAAACCCATCGCCGCCCCTGTTTTTCCGCATTTCCGGCCATCCTCGCCGCCCGTTCGTGTCACGACCACCAGATCTGGGTTCCCCACGTCACGACGGATAAAACCCAGTCAACCGATCATCCATTCGACGCCGGTAAGACGCTCATCGGAGCTTCAAGCTTTCCGACGGATTTTAGACATTTTCGGTAATTTCCGACAAGATTTCGGCCTATTTTTCGTGTTGTTAATATTTGGGTGATCTAACAATGATGTTCTCTCTGTTTTTCCGGTGAAAATGAGGTTTTTGGGGGCTTCCGGCGACCGTCCGATGACCGACCGGCAAGGTTAATTTTGGGTAAGTGGGTCGGTTCAGGTGTTGGCCCAAGAGCCTGAACCGGTTACCTTTGGGCCAAGCCCGTTTCTTTTAATCCGGTCAGCCCATAAACTAGACTCAACCGACCCGACCCGCTCTGCCCTATACCCGACCCGTTGACCCGACCCAACCCGTTGACCGAGTCAACCCAGTGAATCAACTCATCCGAGTCAACATGTTTGAGTCAACTCAGTGAGTCAACTCGCCCGAGTTGACTCAGCTGAGTCAACTCGCCCGAGTTGACTCAGCTGAGTCAACCCAGTTGACCAGTGACATCAGCGTTGACCTGCCCGTTGACCGTTGACCTGCCCGTTGACTTTGACCGTTGACCAAAAAGTCAAATTTTCCGAAAACTCCTATTTTATGTTTTTCGACGTCCTGAGTCCGTTTTTGAAGCCCGTTTTGCAAAATTCTGATCCGAAAGCCTCCGAATCTGACCTTGAGCCCGAACTTGTTTATGTACTTAATTATTGGTTAAGAGCTTGTGAGTAGGGTCTGATCTTGAAATTTGTGTAATTGAAGGTATTCTTGGTTCCTTGGATGCACGATGTTGAGGAATATCGAATTCGGGTTCGAGGGTATTCGAATATCATATCACGAATCAACTGTTATAGCTCGGAACTAAGGTAATACATTACTACCCCTTGTATGCTTTATGTACATGTTGATATTCGGTTAACGCATGCATGCTTATGATGATGTATACTGTAAATTCTGCTTAAGTTGAATCAGATTCGAGCAATAAGTATGGATATTAATAAGACCAAATTATCCGAATAAGATTACTAATGGGCTAAATGTATCAGAAGTTTTAATAATTAAATTCAGTTAATCCGCAACTCAATCATCAGTGCGTAAGAATCGAGGCCCAAGATACGGAGTGAGATATTAATTATGAAATTACGAAAATGCCCTTGGAGCATAAGTGACTAAACTACCCCTCTGATAAAGGAAATGACCTAAAATCTGCATTCGACATGATTATGCGAATTACACTACCCAAGATGTATGTTCTTTTGGAAAAGACTTCAGCATCATTATTCAAATGTGTGTGATACTAAAAGAAACTTGAATTCCCCCCCAAGCTCTGTATAACACATTAAGGTATAACGCCTAAAGGTGAAATTACTGAAGTTATTGTTGTATTCTTAAGCTGATCCGTACGACAGTAAGGAATGAATTAATCAAAATGATCGTAATGACCAAAAAGACTGTAGTGCCTTCGAGCACCGAAATTCCTAATCAGAATAGCAATTTTACCCTTAAGTTCTGAAATGGGTAAACCGTCTGTAAGGGCCGAAGGAATTAAAATGACTTAATCTCTACCCAGTACGTAAACGATAGAGGTGCTAAATAGTAAGATTTGACAGAAACGGTGAATTTATCCCAACTTTCAAAATGACTGAAATGCTTTCTTGAGTAAAATATACAATTATGCATTTGATGAAACCCTGAGAGTTCTAAAGAGACTTTAAGGGCTAAGCCGCCCCTAAGTGTTAGGGAGCACGCTCATGTCTGTTAATCACCCCTGATATTAATATAAGAGTTGGTTAGCACTGCAAGGTAAGAATATGTTAGTTCGAATAGTTGGAGGCTTGAAAAACTTCTGGAAATATTAACTATTGTAAATCGTCATTTTATCATTTCTGGGCTAAACTATAAAATCACCTCTGATAGTTAAATGACCAAAACGCCCTTGTTGGCCATTGTGACCAGAACAGCCCTGGATGTATCCGATATCGCAAAAGATTTTATCATAGAAATCTCTGAATGCATGACTGGAAAAGTGATGAGTAAATAGAATTTCCTGAGCGACTGTTTATGTCTCGTTGGTATATATTACCAAAACGTCCATGTATGATAAAATGACCATAATGCCCTTGTAAGCTTAAATGACTAAAGTACTCATGATATATCCAAATTTTCTAAGATCTTGATGTATCAATTCTTGGATACATGATATGTATCGTTTTTCTAACCTCTTCCTAATAGGGACCTCGTTTCAGAAACCCGTTCAAATTATCAAAAGTTTAATGTGTCCCCTTCCGTAAATGCCAAGTATCTCCAAGAAATGATCTGTCCCACCTAGTGTGTTCCATGTGTGATATATTCGGTTGAATTGATTGTAAAATTATTTAATCATGAATAATATTATGTTTGATGAACTTGATATATGATGACGTTCTCTGCCTATCTGATATATGTCTGCTCAATCTGTATACTTGGTATGTGATCATTTAATCTGTGATGGTATTGTTTGACTGTTTGACGAATTTGTTAGCATGATCTGTTAGTTTGACTAATGATGATACAATCTGTTCGCATAATGAATGCTGAAAATGTATGTTCTGCAATAGTATGCCCATTTATCTGTCAAAGCATGAACTTCTGTTTCTGATACTCTGAATAGAATATGTCTGTTACATGTAGTATGTTACTCATGTCTGAAATTTGATTACCAATTGTCATCTGGGGTATACTGTTGGGTTATGATATGAAGTCTCTGTCGGTACAGCCCTGATCAAGCTGGTAAATCCTTATGGACTCAAGGTCTCCCCTTGAGTGGCACCTACGCCCATCGGGCTTAGGGTAAGTCCTTATGGACCTAAGGCATCCCCTTAGGTGGCACCTATGCCCATCGGGCCTAGGGTAAGTCCTTATGGACTCAAGGTCTCCCCTTGAGTGGCACCTATGCCCATCGGGCCTAGGATAAGTCCTTATGGATGCAGTTCTGGGGGACTGCATTTTGGTGTAAGGTTGGAGGGAAGTTCTTGTAAACTTCTGTATGAACATTGAACATTTGCATTTAATCTGTTATGTGCTCATATGATATGATGTTAAGTACTTTTGTATGTTGATCTGCACTTATTGGAACACACTAGACGCTAAACTCTCTGATTTGCCTACCTCGTATGTTACCAGCCTATATAATTTCCGTCTATTTCTCAAGGTCTGATTAAAGAACAAATACCATTATTCTTGAGTATGATGTAACCTCGAAATAGTAGAACATAAATAGAGGGCTATCACTGCTTGAAACATCATGAAAATGTTATGCCTACCATATGTCTGCATGAGCTTATAGCATCTTTTGGTAGTTCTGTATTACTGAGCTTTTCCAAGCTCACGTTGTTTTTACCATCGCAGGTTCAAAGAAAATAACATGACCTAATGTTTGACATCAGTGTTCGGAGTTCCCTCGGCGTTGCCTCTGGAGTACGGTACTGTATAGTTAGTGGGCATGTATGTCACGTATGGTTTTGTGATTGAGTCTGTAAAGTACTTTCTGAAATTTCTTGTTGTGTTTAAATGATTTTCTGAAATAGTATTTTAAACAGAAGTTGATTTTACAGCTTAATAAGTGTTTTGAGGAAAAAAAATGTTTTCATGTGTATTTTACTGTGGGTCGCTCTTGTGACCCTAATGTGACTTCCTAGGATCCGTTGTAACGCATAGGCGGGTCTAAGGGGTTACAATACCGTTGAATTGTTTTAATATACAGTATTTAAAATTAAAATATAATTTAATATTTTTCAATTGTTTTAATATATAAGGGATAAATTCAAACCCTACCTTTCTCTACAAATTCAAGAGCAGCGTCACAACTCTTCTTTACTTTTGCCTTCTTAGGTAGTGTTCGATTATGGATCTTAGTGTTGGTTGTCGATCACCAAGTTTATTATTTATCTTATTTTTTTAGTTTTTATATTTTAATAAAAAGTTTTACTTTTTTGGCACGCGTTTTCTATGTCCTTGTGATAGAGTTTTCTTTATTTTTGTGGTCCGTTTCATCTGTCCTTGTGGCATGATTTCAGTATACTTTAGCGGCCGATTGGTAGTCGTACAGAGATGTTCACGACGCTAATCTCTGACTATGGTTTTGTCGGTGGTCTTGGAAAGATGGATTCCCATTCGGTTGATGGTTGGTTGCCGATGTAATCAGACCTGAGTAGCGGAGCAATCTGCCTGTTAGCTTAGTTCACTCACCACTCATTTTTTACCCCTTAAAGTGTCCCGTTTGAATAGTGACAAAGAGATTCAGGAACGTTTTTAGATTTTGGTATGCTAATCTCGATAGAAGTGTCTACTTTTATTTGCATCATTGCAAGAGACTTTTAGTGGATATGTTCCTTTTTCCCTCTCTTTTTGATACAATGTATTGTAGTATCTTTCATGGTGATTAATAAAATTTAGGTGCTATTATTAAAAAAAATTAACTTATATAATCTTCATAAATAAATTTTACATTAATTTTCTAGTTTAGTTTTTAAGTTTAACCTTCAAAAATTCATTTATTTATCAGCTAGTTTGAATTAAGTTCAATAGAATAATTTTGAAACGATGGTTCAAATCTAATTTGATTTAGTTTGTTTTTGTAATGTGCATGTCCGTTTTACGGTCAATATTTAAAGTACGAGATTGTTTTTACCAACAATATTATCTGTAAAATTTAAACTCGCATTCTCTCTATAAAAATAATGTGTCTTACTAATACACTCAACACTCGTTTGTAAATTATTATTGTTCACTTATTGTTGAACAAAATCAAAACATACTCTCTCCGTGTATCAAAATGGGGGTAAATAAAAACTTCATTTTATTTTGTTTTGTTTTACATCTTAGCTAACTCCAACTAACCGACATCACCAAAAATACCTGGCCCACTGTGATATCGCCACGAAATCCACAGGTAGTTTCCTTGTAGGCTGTCCGTTATTCCTAGTTTAAATGAAAGCTGCGACACGTCATCGTAGGGTCCACTAAATCTACTGCGTGTTGAACCCCTGACGCCACGTGTCAGCATCGTGTATAGAAGTCGGTGGTTTTGCTTGTTAGTTGTTTGATTCAACGGTCCAACAAAACCATCGCATTTATTTAGTTTTATTTTGTTTATCTTTGGCTTAATAGTCAAATAAGTGCCTAAATAATATTTTTTTAGTTAAGTGCCCAAATTATTTTTCGGGTCAAATTGGGATCTAAAGTTTTATTCTGTGACTCATTTAAGGTTTGCTGTTAATTCTCATCGTTAAATAGCACGTGTCACCTCTAGAAAAATTCAAAATTATATTAAAAATAAATAAAATTAATTAATTTTCAAAAATCTCTAAATTTTTCGGATTTTACAAAACAAACCCCAAAACCTAAATTCCAATTTAGGCCAATTCCGCCGCCCACCACATCGGTCACCGGACCATCACGGCCATTTCACCCACCATCATGTCGCTTGAAATCGACCGACGACGTGCGAATCGACGAAATTGTCGAATGGTTCTTTCGAACGACTCGTGACGAATGGCGTCAGAAGGGGCAGCGAACGACGTGTGGGTTGTTCGGCAAGGGGAGGGCGCTTCATTTTGTCGCCGGCAATACGTCCGTCGCCGGCGGGAGTGGTCGGATTTGGGGACTGTTTTGGGAATATTTGAAAATTTTAGGGTATATTTTTATTTTGTTTTATTAATTTTATTTATTTTTAATATAATTTTTGAAATTTTTAGGAGGTGACATGTGTCCTTTAACGAAAAAATTAATGGTGAACCTTAAATGAGTCGCGGAATGAAATTTTAAGTCTCAATTTGGCCCGAAAAATAATTTGGGTACCTAACTAAAAAATGAGCATAATTTGGGCACCTATTTTCCTATTAAGCCTTTTATCTTTTTCAAAGTTTCTAGTTAAGTTGGTTATGACCCACAATTACAATTAAGATAACGAAACGTTTTAATACATTAGATTTATGGGATATTGTTCTTTATTTAATGGACTAACCGACCAAATTTCTAGGATAATGTTTTTAATTCTTTTGACTATCAACTTTAACTTCCATCCCATGTTATACGTTCAATATCTGAATTTTTTTTATTTAATACGGATTATGATTTCATATATTTTATATTGATATTTTTTTAGGACGAGTCTACCACGTGCGACGAACACCGCTGAACATCACTAATGTTAAACACCGCTGAACACCATTAAATTAATGGAAAATTCTACAACGGGTGACGAACATTGATGAACACCACTAACGATGAACACCTTTATTTTTTTTTTAATTTTAAACATCTATAGGACTAAAATTATAATTAAAATTATTTCTTAAAAAATAAAAATCAAATTTAATAGTTACTTTATAATATTTTTTAATAGGTTATAATCAAATATAGCCAATTTTCCTAAACCTTAACAAAATCAATCTCTTAAAAAATAAAAATCAGTTTATAATTTTTTAATAGATTAGAATAAATATACTCAACTCTCCTAAACCTATTAACTGATTTCTATTTTTTAAGAGATTGATTTTGTTAGGGTTTAAGAGAATTGAGTATATTTGATTCTAACCTATTAAAAAAATTATAAAGTAACTATTAAATTTGATTTTTATTTTTAAGATAAATTTTTAATTATAATTTTAGTCATTTAGATTTTTAAATTTTTTAAAAAATTAATGGTGTTCATCGTTAGTGGTGTTCATCAATGTTCGTCGCACGTGATATATTCATCCTAAATTAATTAATAAATATTTTAAATTTCAAGGACCCATCATATACAATTAATAATTATTTTTAAAAATTCAATTCAATTATTATATATAGGATGAGTCTACCATGTGCGACGAACATTGATGAACACCACTAACGATGAACACCGATGAACACCATTAATTATTTTAAAATTTTTAAAAATCTAAAAGACTAAAATTATAATTAAAACTATCTCTTAAAAAATAAAAATCAAATTTAATAATTACTTTATAATATTTTTAATAGATTAGAATCAAATATACTCAATTCTTCTAAACCCTAACAAAATCAATCTCTTAAAAAAATAGAAATCAGTTTATAATTTTTAATAGATTAGAATAAAATATACCCAATTCTCATATTATTGATTCTAATATATTAAAAAATTATAAACTAATTTCTATTTTTTAAGAGATTGATTTTGTTAGGGTTTAGGAAAATTGGGTATATTTGATTCTAACCTATTAAAAAAATATTATAAAGTAATTATTAAATTTGATTTTTATTTTTTTAAGAGATAATTTTAATTATAATTTTAGTCCTTTAGATTTTTAAAATTTTTAAAAAAATTAATGGTGTTTATCGGTGTTCATCGTTAGTGGTGTTCATCAATGTTCGTCGCCTGCTGTAGAATTTTACTTATATATATATTAAAATTTTATTTTTTAATAAGGGTAAACTATGGTCCTATTTGGCAATTAGCGGATAGTTGATAGCGGATTACATTAGCTGATAGCTGATTGCATTAGTTAATTTGACTAGCAGATTGTATAAAAGTGTTTGATAAAATTAACTGATAGCTGATAGCTGTTTGATTATTTAAACAAGCAAAATGACATATAAAGACATGATTATATTCAATACTTGTTTGAATAATTTATCATCTATGAATATTATGTATCCTTGATGCTCACACATTGATGATGCCAAAAAGTTTGTTATTTTTGGATCCTTGATGCTCACACATTGGTTGAGGTTGTTACGTGTGAGCTGTAAATCCCTTAGTTAACATGTTAGTTACAATTATGACTTCATTTGCATGCATTAAATACCCATGCAATGCACCTGTGTAAACCAACCATGTTGAGAAGAAACGTATAGAGTTTACAAAAGAATAAGGAAGAAAAGTGATATTTTTTTTATTTACATTGATTTCATAGAAAAGGTTGGTTTACACAAGTGCGTTGTATGGGTATTTAATGCATGCAAAGGAAGTCCTAATTGTAACTAATATGCTGACTAAGGGATTTACATCTTACGTAACAGCCTCAACCAATGTGTGAGCATCAAAGATCCAGAAATAACAAACCTTTTGGCATTATCACAAATTCAGCTGGCTCTTGTTGCTCAACATTCACTCGATTTTCTGAGCTCTTAAACATATGCAAGGGCAACTACACGTAGCTTGTGTCGTAAGGCTTTAAATCGCTCAAGAGGGAGTGGTTTGGTGAGAATGTCTGTAATTTGGTCTTGAGCTGGGACGTAGTTGACTTGAAACTCTCTATTTACAACTCGTTCACTGATAAAGTGAAGGATGAGTTTAACATATTTTCCTTTGGTGCGTAGAACGAGGTTGACTGCCATGGCCACGACACTCGTGTTGTCGCACCAAAGCTTGTTGACAGAAGAAGGTGATGCAACCATCTCAGTTAGAACACCACGAACCCAGACAACTTCAGAGGCAGCATCAACTAAGCTTCTATACTCAGCTTCAACTGTGGAACGCGACACAACCCATTATTTCTTAGAGCTCCAGGTAAAAAGGTGACCTTTGTAGAAGACACAATAGCCAGACATGGATCGACAGTCATCTTGATCACCCGCCCAGTCTGCATCAGTGAAAATGGTAAGTTCAGAGGAAGATGAGGGTCGTGCTTCAAACCATAGACCAAAATTCAGCGTGCCATTCAAGTATCGTAGGATCTTTTTTACTGCACTCCAATGTATAGAGGTTGGTTCCTGCATAAATTGGGCAACTTTAGTGACAACATACGAGATGTCAGGCCTGGTGTGGTAGACATACAATAGTGCACCCACGATGCTTCGATAATGGTTGTGTATCAGCCAATTTCTCTCATTCAAAGCGATTGAGTTTCTAAGATGTTACCATCGGTGTTGTTGTAGGCCGTGAGTGTAGCATGTTTGTTCTTTGTAAAATTTCAATAATGAAAGTCTTTTGAGACAAGTACAGGCCATGAGGGAGTTGTTGAACTGCAATCCCCAAGAAGAATTAAAGTATGCCAAGGTCCTTGAGATAGAATGTAGCATTGAGGGCGGTGATGACTTGGTGAACATGAGCATCTAAATTTCCAGTGACAAGGATGTCATCTACATAGATCACTAAGTATGTAGTGACTTTGTTGCAGCAGTAAACAGATAAGAAGGAATTTGCCCGTGATGATTTGAAGCCAAGTTCAGTTAGATATGCCCTGAGTTTCATGAACCAGTTCCTTGGAGCTTGGCGGAGACCATAAAGGGCCTTCTTCAGTCTACAAACGAGTAAGTCACCGTTGGCAGCTCGTTTTTCAAAACCTAGGGGCTGAAGCATATACACTTCTTCTTGAAGATCACCTTTGAGAAAGGCATTGTTAACGTTGACTTTTCTGAGTGGCCAATTGTTCATAACAGCTAGGGAAAGAAGTATATTGACAATGGGGAATCGAATGATTGGGCTAAGGTGTCCAGAAAATCACAACCAGGAATTTGAGAGAAACCTTTTGCTACCAAGCGTGTTTTATGCTTGTTAATTGAACCATCAGAGTTGTGTTTGAGTCGAAAGAGCCATTTGCAACCAATTGGTTTACGATTCTTTGGCAAAGGTACAATGCTCCAGGTGTCATTATCAACAAGTGCATTATACTCAATCATAATTGCATCATGCCATTTGTTGTCTTGTTAGGCTTCCTGAATCGTTGAGGGAACTTCATAATGTTGCAGCTGAAAGATTTTTGGTTTAAATATGCCATCTTTGGCCCGTGTAATCATGCCATGAGTGTTACCAACACGGGAGGGAAGATAAGTTGGTTCAGGTGAAGGAACATATGTGTCAGGTGCCATAGAATCTGTGGTTGTGGCCATGAGAATGTCAAGGAGTGCATCTGTAGAACTTGCACAGCCAACCCGTGAGGGAGGAGAGATACGAATAGTAGAGTCACTAGGTGCAGCCATAGTACATGCTGGTGTAGGTAGCAGAGGTGAAGAATGAGCACTGGTGTCCTCAGCAAGAGTCTACCCCATAGAATGAGTACTAGTGTCCTCAACAAGAGTCTGTCCCATAGAATGAGTACTAGTGTTCTCAGCAAGAGTCTTGTTGAGTTGATCGAACACTTGCAAATGGCCAAGAGGGGGGTGAATTGGCAATTAAAATTTTGGTGAAGAGAAAGATTGAAAATAAAAATAACACAAGGGGTTATAGTGGTTCAAGTTCTCCAAATGAACTCTACATCCACTACCTTAGCTCCCACTAAGGATTTTCAAACAATTCACTAATTGAATTCGTCCCCTTTTCTTGGATGAGGAGGAAACCTTACAATTTCGATTAAGCTTTATACCCAAAGCTTAATCCACTCAAATACAAAGAAGGAATTTTGGTAAACTCAAATGTTTCCTCTCAAAGGATATTTGTGTACCCAATTACAATTTGAACAAACTCAAACTCACAATACAATTTGACAATTTGAAAGACAAAGAGTTGAGTACAAGAATATGACTTTGAATAGCTCAAGGATTTGGATTTTTTGCTTTGATGATGCTTGAATGTTCAATTCTTGTTGCTGATGCTTTTGGATGTCCCTTTTATACCTTCTCATTGATTTCTAGCCGTTTGGGTGGTTGGGAACATAAATGGAGCCGTTGGAACCCTCTATTGCCACCATTAATGCTGTCTGCACGAACTCGTTTCGGAATACGGGGAACCTGTTTCGGAATGGACTAAAATAGAAAGAGCCGTTGGGGTGCATTTAAGAGCCCGTTTCGAAACGCCTTAGGGCCGTTTCGGAACGGTTTTGCCACTGTAAAAGGGTCGTTTCGGAACGGTCCTAGACCGTTTCGAAACGCCTTAACGGTTTCAAAAAGTTAGTTAAAACATACAACGGTCATATATTTCAAAATAAAACCTAGCCCCTGTTTCGGAACGGTATTGATCCGTTTCGAAACGGAATGGCTACTGTCAAAGGGTCGTTTCGGAACGGGCTTGATCCGTTTCGAAACACCCCTTTTATATTTAAAAAATCTGAAATATTTCAAATAATTTAGCCCTTTTTAAATCCAACATGAAGAACAGTTTCGAAACTAGTTGTGCCGTTTCGAAACGGGTGTAAGTGTTTCGATACACGTTTCAGAACGGTAGTCAACAGTGGTGAAAGTGTTTCGAAACGCCTTAGGGCCGTTTCGAAACAAGTACTTGAAAAACACTGTTTTGGCTTGAAACACTTAGAAAAATGTTTGAAATAGTATGTTTTTAACTTGGGCATAATACTAAAATTATATGGGGATATTTTGAGGACTTAAAATTCGTTTTGACTTTTTCAATTTAGTCCTTAGGTTTTTAGTTATATCAAAATTAAAATACTTGTTTCACAATCTCCCCCTTTTTGATATAACAAAACCAAAGTTAGAATTTTTAGGAATTTTGAAAGTTTTGAAAATATTCTAACTCCCCCTTAATTTAAGATAGGTTTTTAAAGTTAAAATAAATATTTGATTTGAAATCCAAGTTGTAAATCTTTAAAAACCTTTTAACATTTTAAAACGAATTTTAGTTTAAAGTGTGGCTCTTAAATTTATTCTCCCCCTTTTTGTTAGATCAAAAAGAACAATGCAAGCTCATAGAGAAGATAAAAGATTAGTACCAATAAGCAATAAGAAGCAACCATAAAATTAATTCAATAATAAAAATATCCAAAACATAATTCAAACATGAAGTTCAACATAATTCAAACAATAAAATCCCAAATAAAAAGTCATAAACATAGGTTCCTAAAAACATGAGAAAACAAAAAGATGCAATCTTAATCCTATAAATAATATGATATGATATGAATTTTCTAGGCCTCGTCATCATTATCCTCGTCATCATCATCATCGTCCTTGGCTTGAGAACGGTGAAACTTCGTCCATTGCCCATAAAGAGTGGAGAAGGAAAGATCCAAGTTGGAATGAGAAGTTTCAAGAGAAAGAAGACGATCCTCGACATTCTTCAACCGATTGTCCATAGATTCAAAGCCCGAAGTAAGGTGAGTGTCCAAGGCATCAAACCGAGAGTCCAAAGCGTTGAAACGCTCGGTAAGGAAAGTTGTGAGAGCTTCATTGTTTGCCATTTGAACTTGCGGTGGAGGAGCAACGGGAGGAGGAACCGCTTCTCTATCAATTCTTTCCCAAATACCATTCACGTAGGTGAACCCGGATTTGCGAAGAGATGACTCACCAATAGTAGTCTTGCGAGGTTCCGGAGAGTCGTAGGTACAATCGATGCCAAGATTATGAAATAAGGCACTCAAGACAATGCCATAAGTAAAGGATTTCAACTCATTTGTGTCAATAAGTTTGATATTATTGACTATCTCGGCAAAGATTATTTTAGGGACATTTGGGCGCTCACCCCTACGGAAACACTCTAGCCAAAAATGATCGGTTTGACGGATGTGGGAATATTTACCGCCGGAAGGGCAAATAAACCAAGAGACCATTAAGTGAAGAACACGATCATGCACATCCAAATTAAGTGCTTTACCAGTGAAAGTGCCAAAATGTCATTCATCTTCAAGACCCTCATTCTTAAGCTTAAGAGCAGACTCTAAAAGTGCAACATTAACAACAAACTTTCTGCCTAATAAGGATGATTCAATTCCTATGATTTCGGTTTTGGTCTCATCATAAAGAAAACGAGCATTTGAGTAAAAGATGAGTACCATATTTTTGTAGCAAACATCTGGAATGCTCAAGAAATACATGAGATTCCACTCATCCAAACGGCCGAGATAACGGAAAAGGAATCGCTCGGAATTGAGGAAATCAAGGTCAATGACACGTTCTTTACGAACCGCAAATTCCTTGACATAAGAGAAACGAGCACGTGCCTCTGAAGTCTTGAAAGATTTCTGAAAAAGCATCGTGATATTCGGACGAATGCTCGAATCACTGGATTGAACGGCCTTGCGCTTTTTGTTCGATTGTTCCGCCATCTAAAAACATTAAGCAAGTGTTTTAAAAATGAGTGTATGCATTGATAATTAAAATCAATCCAATAATAAATCCCACTTAGGTTTTTGAAAACAAAATTAAAAAAAAAAACCTTAAGGACATGATCTCTAATGAAATGATGCCTTATTTCTATATGTTTGGTTCTAGAGTGTTGGATGGGATTTTTAGTTAAGCATATTGCACTAGTGTTGTCACATTTTAGGGGTATGGTTCCAACTTTAATTCCATAATCTAAGAGTTGTTGCTTCATCCAAAGGACTTGAGCACAACAACTCCTTAAGGATATGTACTCGGCTTCGGTGGTAGATAAGGCTACACTATTTTTTTTCTTAGAGAACCAAGATATGAGCATACTACCTAAGAATTGGCAAGTTCCCGAAGTACTTTTCCTATCAATTTTGCAACCCCCATAATCCGCATCCGAGTAAGCATGAAGGTTGAAGGTAGAGTCTCTAGGGTACCAAAGACCTAAACAAGGAGTGTCTCTAAGATACCTAAAGATTCTCTTAACGGCTATAAGGTGAGACTCTCTAGGACTAGCTTGAAACCTAGCACACAAGCAAACACTAAACAAGATATCCGGTCTACTTGCGGTAAGGTAAAGCAAAGATCCAATCATAGAACGATAAAGCTTAGAGTCAACACACTTACCTCCTTCATCTTTGTCAAGCTTTGTAGATGAGCTCATAGGAGTGGCTTGAGGCTTTGCATTCTCCAAGCCAAACTTCTTGAGCATATCCTTTATGTATTTTGCTTGGTTGATGAAGGTGCCATCCTTCTTTTGCTTGATTTGGAGTCCCAAAAAGAATGAGAGCTCCCCCATCATGCTCATCTCAAATTCACCTTGCATTAGCTTAGAAAACTCCTTACAATAACACTCATTAGTAGAACCAAAAATGATATCATCAACATAAATTTGAACTACTAAGATGTCATTGTTATATCTTTTTATGAAGAGTGTTGTATCCACCTTTCCTTTTTCAAAACCCTTTTCAATTAAGAAATTTGAAAGTCTCTCATACCAAGCTCTAGGAGCTTGTTTTAAACCATAGAGAGCTTTTGTAAGTTTGAACACATGGTTTGGAAATTTTGAATCCTCAAAACCCGGTGGTTGTTCAACATATACCTCTTCATTTATAAAACCATTTAAAAAGGCACTTTTCACGTCCATTTGAAAAAGCTTGAAATCATGATAACATGCAAATGCAAGTAACATCCTAATAGCTTCCATCCTAGCTACGGGTGCATAAGTCTCATCAAAATCAATTCCCTCTTCTTGTGTATAGCCTTGAGCAACAAGCCTAGCCTTGTTTCTCACTATATTACCACTTTCATCTAATTTGTTCCTAAAACCCATTTTGTACCTATAGTAGATTGATTATTAGGCCTTTCAACTAATGTCCAAACTCTACTTCTCTCAAATTGATTTAATTCCTCTTGCATGGCCAAAATCCAAAAATCATCTTTTAAAGCTTCTTTAATATTTTTAGGCTCAATGCATGAAAGAAATGCAACATGATTCATTAATTTGAGAGAGGATCTAGTAGTTACCCCCTTGGATGGATCACCCAAGATTTCACCACCTTTGACATAGTTTAACTCCCTTGGGTAAGACACCTCCTTTTCCTCAAGAGCCAAGTCTTTCAAGGCTTCAAGAGGTGGATCTTGTGAATCCTCTTCTTTGGTTGGAATCTCATCCACCTTTGACGTTTGTCCTCCATCAATGGCATCAATGATTCCTACATCATTATCATCACAAGATTCCTTCCTCGGAAGGAGGTTATCATCGAAAACAACATGTATTGACTCTTCAACAACTAGAGTTCTTTTATTAAATACACGATAGGCTTTAGAATTTAAAGAATACCCTAAGAAAATAGCTTCATCACTTTTAGCATCAAATTTACCTAAGTTTTCTTTACCATTATTTAAAACAAAACACTTGCAACCAAAAGGGTGAAAATAGCTAATGTTAGGCTTCTTAGATTTTAAAATCTCATAAGGTGTTTTCTTCAAAATTGGCCTAATCATTACTCGATTTATGATATAGCAAGCGGTATTTGTGGCTTCCGCCCAAAAATATTTAGGTAAATTATTTTCACAAAGCATGGTTCTAGCCATTTCTTCTAAAGTTCGATTTTTCCTCTCAACTACCCCATTTTGTTGAGGAGTGCGAGGTGCGGAAAAATTGTGGCTAATCCCATTTTCATTTAAAAACTCATCAAAACCTAGATTTTGAAATTCGGTTCCATGATCACTTCTAATGTGAGAAATTTTAAGTTCAAGATCATTTTGAGTTATTTTTAGAAAATGTGATGAATTTTTCTAAAGCCTCATCCTTTGTACTTAAGAATAGAACCCAAGTATACCTAGAATAGTCATCTACAAGCACAAAAGCATATGATTTTCCACCCAAGCTCATTGTTCTAATTGGCCCAAAAAGATCCATATGAATCAATTGTAAACATCTACTAGTAGAGACATCATTTATGGATTTAAAAGAACTTTTATGTTGTTTACCTTTTGAACATGCATCACAAATTTTATCATTTGAAAATTTAAGTTTAGGTAAACCTCTAACTAGATTAAGGGAAATTAATTTCTCTAAGACACTCATGCTAGCATGTCCTAATTTTCTATGCCAAAGCCATGAGTCATGTTCATCATGTGCAACTAAGCATGTATGGGATGAATGAATGTCATCTAAATGCACCATGTAAATATTGCCTATTCTATGTCCTATGAGCATTATTTGATTTGTTTTAATGTTTACGATTTTGCAACCACTTTTATCAAATAAAACATTAAAACCCCTATCACATAGTTGACTAATGCTCAACAAATTATGTTTAAGACCGTTGACATACAAAACATTTTCAATGTAAATCGAAGAGTGATTACCAATGGAGCCTATTCCTTCAATGTGTCCTTTGGAGTTGTCACCGAAAGTTACTACTCCACCACTCTTAGGCTTTAGTTCCACAAATCTACTCTTGTCACCGGTCATGTGTCTTGAGCATCCACTATCAAGGTACCAAGAATTTTTGCTTGAAGCTTTAGCCTTGTAGCAATGCTCCCCCTACAAACAAAGAAATTAGGTCTTGGTTTTTGGTACCCAAATCATTTTGGGTCCATGAGAGTTAGCCTTCAACAATTTGGTTCCCTTAGGAATCCAAGAAGCAATAGCATTCAAATCATTAGAAATAATGAGTTCTTTAGGAACCCAAACACTCCTAACTCTATGACCTCTAGCTTGCTTATAAAAATTTCTTTGTTTAGGTACAAAATGCTTTCTTTTTATATATTGGGAGTTAGAGTGATTTCCTTTTTCAAAATTATTTTTCCCAATAGCAATAGATGTTTTAAGACTATCCACTTCCTTTGTGTGATAATCTTGAAAATCGGAAAGAAGTTTTTCAAGTTCAAGATTTTTAGTTTTAAGATCATTTGAAAGATTAACTAGAAACAAAACCTTCTTTTCCAATTCGGAGTTATTTTTTGAAAATGTCTCATTTTGAATTTTTAAATCGGAAATTGTTTTCTTGTTTTTCAAAATGGACTCTTTGTATTTTCCTACCAACTCATCATACACTTCTTGAAATTCATCATAAGCATCTTGAAGTTCCTCAATGGAAAAATCGAAATTTGATGAGTTAGAGTTTACCTTTGGTTCATCATCGATGGCCATGAGACACAAGTTGGCCACTTCCTCCTCTTCTTCGGAAGACTCATCATCACTCCAAGTGGCAATTTGTGCTTTGAGCTTGTTCTTCTTCCCAAAGCTTTTCTTTTTCACTTGAGGACACTCGGAACGAATGTGACCCGGTTTCTTGCATTCATAGCAAGTAATTTGGTCCTTCTCCTCTTCCTTGCTTTTACTCTTGAAGTCTCCCTTTCTAATGAATTTTCTTCCTCGATTTGACTTCATAAACCGAGTAAAGCGTTTGGCCAACATAGCCATCTCCTCATCTTCATCCTCACTAGAATCGTTTTCTTGTTGTGAGGCCTTTAGTGCGATTCCAACTTTCTTCTTCTCCACTATCTTCTTCTCTTGTTCTCTTCCCTTCCTCATAATCTCATATGTTAGTAGAGATCCAACAAGAGCATCTAGCTTGAGAGTCTTCAAATCTCTAGCTTCAATAATGGTCGTTCTCTTGCCATCCCATGACTCCGGAAGAGAATACAACAACTTTCTCACTAGCTTGTCTTCGGGAATGATTTCACTGAAACCCTTCAACCCGTTGACAATAACCGAGAACCGATCAAACATCTTGGAGACACTTTCTTCGGGATCCATCTTGAAGTTCTCACAGCTTAGATTGAGTAGCCCAATCTTTGTCTCCTTGACATCACTAGTTCCCTCATATGTTGTCTCGAGGGTGTCCCAAACCTCCTTGGCATTTTCGATTGAAGACACCTTGGAGTAGATATCCGGACCAAGTGCACAAAATATAACATGAAGAGCTTTGTCATTGACTTGCATCCTTCTTCTTTCATCATCGGTCATTTCGGCTTTGATCTTTGGGATAAGCCTTTCTCCATCTCTCCTCATGGGAATGTATGGACCTTCTTCAACCACATCCCACACCATATAGTCGGTAGACTTGATGAAGAGCTTCATCCTATTCTTCAAATAAGGATAGTTATCCCCATTGAAGAATGGTGGCTTGGTGGTGGATTGGGACTCATAGTTGGAGGTGGATGCCATTGCTTGACTTGTTGTTGATCAAACTCTCCAAGAATCGACTCAAGAGGGTTGTAATCCTTCCAATGAGTGTAGCTCTGATACCAATTGTTGAGTTGATCGAACACTTGCAAATGGCCAAGAGGGGGGTGAATTGGCAATTAAAATTTTGGTGAAGAGAAAGATTGAAAATAAAAATAACACAAGGGGTTATAGTGGTTCAAGTTCTCCAAATGAACTCTACATCCACTACCTTAGCTCCCACTAAGGATTTTCAAACAATTCACTAATTGAATTCGTCCCCTTTTCTTGGATGAGGAGGAAACCTTACAATTTCGATTAAGCTTTATACCCAAAGCTTAATCCACTCAAATACAAAGAAGGAATTTTGGTAAACTCAAATGTTTCCTCTCAAAGGATATTTGCCTACCCAATTACAATTTGAACAAACTCAAACTCACAATACAATTTGACAATTTGAAAGACAAAGAGTTGAGTACAAGAATATGACTTTGAATAGCTCAAGGATTTGGATTTTTTGCTTTGATGATGCTTGAATGTTCAATTCTTGTTGCTGATGCTTTTGGATGTCCCTTTTATACCTTCTCATTGATTTCTAGCCGTTTGGGTGGTTGGGAACATAAGTGGAGCCGTTGGAACCCTCTCTTGCCACCATTAATGCTGTCTGCACGAACCCGTTTCGGAACACGGGGAACCTGTTTCGGAATGGACTAAAATAGAAAGAGCCGTTGGGGTGCATTTAAGTGCCCGTTTCGGAACGCCTTAGGGCCGTTTTGGAACGGTTTTGCCACTGTAAAAGGGTCGTTTCGGAACGGTCCTAGCCCGTTTCGAAACGCCTTAACGGTTTCAAAAAGTTAGTTAAAACATACAACAGTCATATATTTCAAAATAAAACCTAGCCCCTGTTTCGAAACGGTATTGATCCGTTTCGAAACGGAATGGCTACTGTCAAAGGGTCGTTTCGAAACGGGCTTGATCCGTTTCGAAACACCCCTTTTATATTTAAAAAATTTGAAATATTTCAAATAATTTAGCCCTTTTTAAATCCAACATGAAGAACAGTTTCGAAACTAGTTGTGCCGTTTCGAAACGGGTGTAAGTGTTTCGATACACGTTTCGGAACGGTAGTCAACAGTGGTGAAAGTGTTTCGAAACGCCTTAGGGCCGTTTCGAAACAGATACTTGAAAAACACTGTTTTGGCTTGAAACACTTAGAAAAATGTTTGAAATAGTATGTTTTTAACTTGGGCATAATACTAAAATTATATGGGGATATTTTGAGGACTTAAAATTCGTTTTGACTTTTTCAATTTAGTCCTTAGGTTTTTAGTTATATCAAAATTAAAATACTTGTTTCACAAGTCTGCTCCATAGAATGTGTGCTCATAGTCGAAGTATGTGAAACTTCAGGGATGATAGGTAGAGGGTCAGACTGAAAGCTCTTGAGGCCTGAAGAGGTTGAGCAGGATTCAACAACAAAAAGGAACACAAATTCATTGAATACAACATTGCGAGAAACGTATATCCTTCCATCCTTGGCAAGGCACTGATAGCCTTGATGTTTTGGTGAGTATCCCAAAAACACACATGATTAGGATCGAAATTCGAACTTGTGTTTATTGAAGGGACGAAGATGGAGAAAGCATTGGCAGCCAAATACTCGAAGCATCTTGTAATCTGGAGGTTTGCCATAAAGTTTCTAAAAGGGTTATATGTTCCTTAAAGCTGGTGATGACATGCGATTGATGAGAAAGACTGCACTGAGAACATCATATGCCCAAAATTTGATAGGGACAGATGCCTGAGCTAGTAAGGTGAGTGTTGTTTCAATAATATAGCGATGTTTACGTTCAACTAGGCCATTTTGTTGAGATGTATGAGGGCAAGTAACCCAATGTTGTACCCCAAGCATAGACAATTTAGCTGTAAGTGGCATAAATTCTCCTCCACCATCAGTTTGGAGGGCAATAAGGTTGGAATTGAACTAATTTTTAACCAAGGTATAAAATAATTCAAACGAAGCTGATACTTCTGACTTAGTTCGAAGAAGATAAATCCAACAAAACCTTGTGCATTTGTCAACAAAAAAGACATAAAATCTGTAACCATTGGATAATTCAGGGGCAAGACCCCATACATCAACTTCCACTAATTCGAAAGGTAAATTATAAACAGTAGATGAAAAAAAGAAGGGATGAACATGGCTATTGCCCAGTTGACATGATGCACACACACCAAGGACTTGGGAGAGACCATTTGTTTATTAAGAGCTGTGCTGATGACACGAGCTGTAGAGTGATCCATTTGTCTATGCCAAAGTAAGTAATCTGAAGCAACATCGGTAGTAAACACAGTAGCGGACTCAGGTGAAGGAAACTCGAAGCTATAAAGACCCCCAGACTGCTTCCCATATAGTAAAATTGAACTTGTATGTTAATCCTTCACATAACAAGAAGTTGCATGAAACTCAATGTAAATAAAATTGTCCTTAGTAAATTTAGATACGGAGATCAAGTTATTTGTAATTTGAGGCACATGAAGCAGCTGATTTAAAGTAAAAGGGCGAGAAAATAAATTAATTGATGTGTGACCAGTATGATCAATATGTAAAGGTGACCCATCACCAATATGGACCTTACCACTTCCCTTATAAGGATCTTGAAGTTGAAGATGCTCCAGTTTGTTGGTGACATGGTGTGTAGCACCCGAATCAGGAAACCATGTGCCACAACACATCATAAGAGTGTTGACTTGAATATCATCAGCAGAAGGAGAATTAGTGCCTGAAGTGTCACCAGGGGGAGTAACAAATGGAGAACAAGAAATCTCAATAGGGTGATGATTGCATCAACATACATTGGCATAAGCAGGTGAGTGGGAAAAGGGATGCTGAGTCGAGACACGCTTGAAATATTTGTTGAATCGATGCCAACAACGGTCAACAAGGTGCCCCAGCTTTCCACATAATTGGCATTGGAATTTTAGACGACCTTTGAATCTACCATTGGAAGAAGTGGAATGGATGTTTTTTCAAACAACATGAGTATCACAATATGAGAAAGTATCATGAGGTGGGACTGGGGAAAAATTAGTGACATTAACACTAATTGGGAAGCGAGAAGGATCCATGAGTCTGGATTATGCAACAATGAGAATTGAGACTACACTGTCAAGCGAGAAGGGTTCCTTACTGGCAGTAATGGCAGCAATAGAGGGTTCATATTCCATGGGCAAGCCATTGATGATGGTGGCTATATGTTCAAGCTCAGACACTGGATTACCGCAGGAAGCAAGAAGATCACAAATAGTCTTAACTTGGATGGCATACTCAGACATGGAAAGACTGCATTTCTTCAGGGATCGGAGTTTGCAGTGAAGATGCATAAGTTTGGTAGTGGAGAGCTTTGAGTGAGAGCTGGTGATGGCAGTCTAAATGGAAGATGAAGTTTCAGATCCAACAAGCTGAGAGAGAACAGTGGCACTGACGGTGGAGAGTAACCACAACGCAAGAGGATTATCTTGCTTGAAGTGACGCATGTAAGTTGGATTAGGGACCCGATCGCCATTTGTTCCAGCTATCATTTTGTCAGGAACAAGGTGTGATGGATCGAGAAAATGTTCTAGCCCTAAGCCACGAACAGTTAAAAGGACTTGCTGCTTCTACAGCAAGTAATTTGTATCATCAAGTAGGACGTTAACGCGTCGATTAGAGAAAACATGAGCAAGTGCATCAAGGGCATCAGAGTCAGACATGTTGAAAATGAAAACCTGAGAACAAGACCGTCAGAGCAAAATCAGAGAATGAGAAACGAGCAACCTACTTCAGATCAGCAGCGGAAGCACAACAGCCTCAAGATCGACGACGAATGATACCATGTTGAAAAGAAACATAGGGAGTTTACAAAATAATAAGGAAGAAAAGTGATGTTTTCCTGGTTTCCATTAATTTCAGAGAAAAGGTTGGTTTACACAGGTGCATTGCATGGGTATTTAATGCATGCAAAAGAAGCCCTAATTGTAACTAACATGCTGACTAAGAGAATTACAGCTCACGTAACAGCCTCAACCAATGTGTGAGCATCAAGAATCCAAAAATAACAAACTTTTTGGCATCATCACAAATCCAGTTGGCTCTTATTGTTCAACACTTAGGACAAGTTTGTTTTTGCTTTAAAATGTGAAGGGAAACTGTTTTTGAGATGTACGGCTAAATTGTTTAGTTTAAAATTAGAGTTTTGATATTACTGCAAAAAATATTTTTAAGTAGATAATATGTTTATTTTAACTATATCTTTTAAAAATAAAAATATTGATCATATAAACGAGAACAAGTAACTTAGTTAAAAATGCTTTTGAAAAAAATTAAAAAGCTAAAAAAATTTACTTCTAAAAAGCATTTTTCAAATCAAACACAAAATATTGTTAGCCGAAAAATAGTTTATTCTTATTACTTTTAGCCCAAAACACTTTTGAAAAAGAATATACAACATAACATAAATATACAATAAATTCTCAATAATTAAAATTTTCATATAAATAATAATTTTTTAGTCCTATTTAAGCTAAAGGGATAAAATAACAACCTGGTCAAATGTGTAAGATAATAAATTTAAAAAAATCTTGAAGGGTCCGGTGAAAATATAAAATAACAATTCATTAAATGTATTTAAAGTTTTATATACAATTCATTAACAATTCATTGAATTTTTTAAAATAATTATTAATTTTATGATGAGTCCTTAACATTTTAAATCTTTATTAATTAATTTAATGATATTCAGCGATGTTCTACATTAGTGGTGTTCAGCGGTATTCGTCGCACGTTGTAAAATTTTCATTTTTTTAATTCTATAAATTGTTTAAATTTACTATCATTATTTTTTATTTTGAATAATCTGATTATAATATAGTATCTATTCATATTTTCTCTCAACTTTTTGATAAGACATACACACCTTACAAACACAATTGTTTGTACTCGGATCTCTTAGGATGAATAAGTCATCTTTTCTACTAGGACCTTTACTTATACAAATATTACTTTTAATTAATTAAAAGATAAAAGGGATTATTGAAGTATGAAAAGGAAAATGAATGGTCAAGCTTGTCCAGAATTCTGGGTATGATTCCTTGAATTGGTCACCAATTTTAGCATGGTTTAATGGTGTATATGTCAACATATATTTTTTTAAAAAAGAATTCTAAATTTAAAGGTGGATATCTCAGTTTACATTTCTTCTTTGGTAGGGTAAGCTTACATTAAATTAGATTAGATTTTGGGTTGCTTGTAACTTGTAAATTAACAAATGTCGCTACCCATATCCACATCTCTACATTTATTAATAAGATTAGATAATGTAATTTTTGGTCTTTGAATTTATATGTTAGATTAGGGATGAGTTTACTACGTGCGATGAACACTGTTAAACACCATTAACGCTGAACACTATTAAATTAATTAATAAAAATTAAAAAAATTTAAGGACTCAACATATAATTAATAATTATTTAAAATAAAATTTCAATTAAATTATTTTTCATATATATTCTAATTTTTTAATTCTTATTTTCAAATAATTAGATCAAATATCAACCATAGTCAATCCCTAAATTAAAAACCCTATATTTTTCCCCTCCATCGAAGAATATGGTTCTCCACGACTGGGATGATTTTAAGCCATCCATTGTCTCTACTTTAAGTTTCAACAAATTGGTTGCACATGTATGCCGTTGCGTAAGTAAAGCTTGGTAAAAAAGATTTAGGATTTTTTAATTTAGGGATTAACTATGATTGATATTTGATCTAATTATTTTAAATTTATTTTAAATAATTATTAATTATATATTGAGTCTTTAAATTTTTTAATCTTTATTAATTAATTTAATGGTGTTCAACAGTGTTTAACGTTACTCATGTTCATCGGTGTTCGTCGCCTGTTGTAGAATTTTCCTTATATTAGAATTTCGATTGCTTGTAACTTGTAAATTATCAAATGACACTACCCACATCCACATATGTACACTAATTAATGGGATAATGTAATTTTTGGTAATTGAATTTAGAAATATAGCCCATTATCTTAAATTAATTTATTTGAGTTATTTTTGAAACTTGTATTTTATCCCTTAGTTATGAACTTGAAATTTCAACTTTTTATGAGGCAACATTATTAAAAAATGCCACACTATCTTTTAAAAAATTTGGAATGATCACATTCTACAATCTTATAATATCACACCATTGAGACGATTGAAAATGTTAATTCAAAGATCAATTTAAACGATATTTATCATGTTCTAAGGCTAATGTATATGTAAATAAATAAAAAAAACTACTGATTTCAGGGTCAAAAACAACATTTACTTTTTTTTTTGGTACAATTCATGTCTAGTTTATAATCTATGTTTGAGATTTATAGTTTTCCTTCCCAAGTCCCAACAATGTCATTTTTTAAGTTTAAACTTGAGTTTTCTCTCAGAAAAACAACGTATCTTATTATTACACCCAACATTTATCGATAAATTACATTATATTTTTGATTTATCTATTTTGTGGATGAAATATAAATATCGAAATATCCGGCTGGTCCACACCATTGTTATCCGTTACTGTTAGACTAAGGAATTAGAAGCTAAACCTGGTAGGGCATATAGACATTAAATAATGACATTATGAAATTCTTGGCAATTTCATTGTTCATTAACTACCGGAACCTATATGGGCAACGTTCACTTAGGAGCATGTAGATTAGTCAGGGTCATTTATTTCCAAAGATTTTGTTCCAACACAAAGGATTCTCTATATACACAATTTTAGATGAATAAGAATCTAAATACATAATTAGATGTTTGGAGAAAAAAAATTAAAAAGAGAAAATAATTCTAAAGATTTCAAATAAAGAGTGTAACATGAAACTTGTTTTCAGTGGGTACTAAAATGTCCACATTTACAAATAAGACTACAAATAATCAAACCGTAGAAAATAGCCATAAGGACAACATTATAATAGCCCTTAAACTTTTCTGAGAAGATATCAGTATTGTCCCTTTTGAAAAAATGTTAAGGACAGATCAAATACAACTACAAAGAAAAGAACACATTGCACAACATAGGTGTATAGTGTGTTGTATTGTATAGTAACGTATAATACTAATAATCTTTATCACCCAACGAAGTAAGGCCGCAAACATTAAGCGGCGGATGGAGCTTTAATATGTCGAACAATGGCAGCCTCCGGCAAGGCTGCGAAAAATTGTTGCAGGCCTGCTCGCTCATCCTCATCAGCTTCTGCAGTTTTGTAGTCAAGGGACTCATCATTGTAAATATCCCACCATTTTGCCACCAGCGTCTTAATGTCTTCCCTCTCCATGTTCTGTTCTTTGCCCGTATACCTCCAGGGTTTGGAGCCAGCAGCACAGTAGTGAACCACCTTGGCCTTTTCTAGCTCAATGTTCTCAGGGTGGCGCCATAGCATGGCCATCACCAGGTTGTAAACCGGAGGAATGGGCCTGTAAATGTCCCTGAAATACATGTTCAGATAATCCTGCTCCGCAAATGGGGTAGGAGGGGTAACTTTGAGAGTGGTCAACAGGTCCTGATACACGGAAAGGCTGGGTTCATACACAAACATGCCAGCGTTGAAGTAAAGAGGAGGCTTAGGACCAAGCTGAGAAGGCCACTGGACCTTGTTAGGACACTGTTGGCAGTAGCCAATCTTGTACTGTGGGGTGTGGCTCCAGGTTTTCTCACAGAAGCAATCCATCACAGCATAAAAGTAGCCATCTTCCATGTCGAACAAGTGGTCTATGTTTTCAAACACTTGGATGTCTCCGTCCAAGTATATCATCTTGGAATACTCCACAAACTGTACATGAAAAGTAAGAAAAATATTCATTTTGGAACATCTTTTTAATTGAAAATCCCAAACAGAATATGCAAATATATTTAGTATATTTACCTCCCAGATACGCAGCTTGGAATAGTTGATGACATAGTAGGCCATGGCAAACTGAGTTTGGTTCTCGGGTGGGTACACAGGCTCAATCTCCTTGAGTATGCAGCCCTGTTCCACAAGTATCTTCCTGTGGTCCTCCGGCACGTCCGGCAAAAGAGCCACCAAGAGAGGGTATCTGCTCTTAACCTTCCTGAGTCCCTTGGCTAGCCCCACCACACCTTTGACGTAGTCACCGTTCCCTGCCAAGAACGTAACGTAAGCGTTCTTGGGAGGAATGGGAGCTTTGGCGGTGAGAGTGGCAGCTTTGGTACCGGTGATGTTAGGGGCCATGTTTTAGCTTAGTGTGTGTTTGGTTTGAAGGAAAATGAGATTCCGGTGGTGTTGCAAGAGAAAGCTCAGTTGTTGGTGTTGGGGATGGATGCGGGAGGTGCTGTTTATATAGGCTATAAACAACGCGTTGGCCCACCACAATGAGAAAGGAAAAAATAAATATTATTTTATGATATTGTGATTAATTAATTAATTCATTAAAAATAAAAATACAATTAATATTAAAAATATTTGTTACAATAACATTTGACATTACAACCTCAAATATAAAATTAAACGCGTGTTTTTCTGTGTGCCTCAAGTCTCGACTTCAATTTCGTAGGTAATACCTTTGAATTGTTTTAATATATAGTATTTAAAATATAATTTAATATTTTTTTCAATTGTTTTAATATACAGGGATAAATTGAAACCCTACTTTTCTCAGCAAATTCAAGAGTAGCGCGGCAACTTTTCTCTACTTTTTGCCTTTTTAGCCGGTGTTCGAATATCGATTTTAGTATTAGTTGTCGATCACTAGATTTATTATTTTTTGTTTTATATTTTAATAAAAATTTATACTTTTGTGGCACGCGTTTTCTCTATTCTTGTGACACAATTTTTTTTTTGTTTTTATAGTTTGTTTCATCTGTCCTTGTGGTATGATTTCAGCATACCTTGCCGGTCGATTGGTACTCGTACAAAGATCTTCACGACTTTAATCTACAACTATGGTTTTGTTGGTGACCCTAGAAAGACAGAGACAATGAGATTCAAGAATGTTTCTGAATTTTGGTATATTAATCTCGATAGAAGTGTCTACTTTTATTTGCACCATTGTAAGAGACTTTTAATAAATATGTTCTCTTTTTTTTCTTTTTCTTTTTTTGATGCAATGTAATGTATTATTTTTCATGGTTATTAATAAAATTCAATGCGTGTACTTCTAAATTCTATGTGTCTTGAGTCTCAGCTTCAATTTCATATGTGACACTGTTGACTAATTTTTTAATATATTTTTTATAATGTTTATACTATTTTTAGTTTTAAATAAAATGTACGTACATTTTATAGATAATATTTTTGGAACTCAGATTAATAAGAAAAAAACATTAAATATGTCATCATGTCTTGAAAATTTCTAAAGTAAACATAATGTGTTTGTATGTACCACTAATCATATGCAATGATATGTACTATTAATTATTTTAATAATTTTTGAAATTATAGGACTTAAAGTGTGATTATTCTTTTTTTATAAAGTGAATAAAAAAGTATACTTTTAACTTATTTAATAGCTATTTTAAAAGAATTTAATTAAAAGTTAAATTAGAAATTATTATTTTTAAAATAAAATTTTATTGTTTTGAAATTAAAAATAAAAAATCTAAAAAAACATATAAAGTGTTTCAATCTATTTTATTCTAAAAAATGAATAATCATACTTTAAGTCCTCATAATTTTAAAAGTTAATAAAATAGTTATTGGTGCATTATATATGATTAACGGTAAGTAACCTTTAATTTACTCTCGGCCCAATTTTCTTAATTTTTTTAATAAGACACACATATCGTACAGAATTTGTGTTTAAATTCGGGTCACTTGAATTTACCACTGAGACAACAAATAGTGTGCAGCAAACTGTAAATTATATCTACATAAGATCAAATCAATCTTTTCGTAAAAAAAATATAAGAAAGCGATTGATTCAATTTATGTATATATATTATCGTAGGATTAGAGTAGTTTTGTTTCACATTTTTTATATGATTAATAATAAAATATAGTTAAATGTATAAAAAAATAATAGTATTTTTAGACTTAAGGGCTATTTTTTTCTGTAATAGTCTCAATTTATCGATTTTGTCTCTATGGTATTTTTGCATCAATTTGACTTTTAAAATAGATAAATTATATCACTGTTTAGGGTTTATGGTTTGAGATTTAGAAATTAGAGTTAGAGTTTCAGTCAAGGGGCAAACAATTATACAATTCGACTACTTCATGAGCTAAATTGATGTGAAAATACCATATGAACAAAATCGATAAATTGACTACTATAGGACAAAAGTAACCCTTAAGCCTATTTTTATGTAGGTGAAATTTTAAATTACTCTAATATTTTATTATATTAATAAAATTTCAATTAATTTGTTTATGACGTTGCTCCAATAGAGTTGTTCTAATGGGATATTGACAGGAATATCAATAGTTCCCTATAGATGTCAGTCAGCTCTTTAACTCGTAATAAACCGTTGTCTTTCTATTTCAAAAATACTGTATTTAAAATTTTATAAATACTTAAATATTTTTCAATTCATTCAAAACTTAACTTATAATCTCCTTAAATAATATTTAAAATAAATTAAATTTTATTTATATTGATTTTCTAGCTTATTTTTTTAAGTATATCTTTCAACATCTCATTTATTTATCAACTACTCTAAATTAGGTATTACATAGAGTAGTTTGAAGGTGATCAATCCAATCAACTTATTAAAATTCAGATCTTATACCAGCAATCAATTGATCTAGTGAAATGAGACGTTAGATTTCTTAAACAATGTTAAATTTTGACGTTGTGAATAGAGAAAATCGAATTGAGAGGGTTGCCTCCATAATGCGTCTCTGTAAAATCCGATCCAAATTAATTGGTTAATAGATCAAATACTGATGATTAAACAGTGGCGGATCCAGAATTTTTTTGAGAGTGGGCACAAGCCAAAATATTCATGAAGGTTGACACAAGTAATAAAAATATCAGAGTGGACACAAATCATAAAAATAAAAAAAAAAATTAAGGATTAATTCATAAAAATTTAAAAAAATTAAGCCAAATGTATTAACTTTGAAAAGTTTAGAGTGGGCAGAGGCCCACCCAAACTTTAATGTAGATGCGCCACTATGATTAAATGAAAAATATATATAATTTTTTTAAAACAATCTAGCAGTTTATTAGATTAGGCTAACTATTAGTTGGTAGTTTATCTTTTAAATATTCTTATTGCTAACTTATTGTTGAACGAAATCAAAACATACTCTCTCCATGTATCAAAATGAGGGTAAATTAAAACTTCATTTTTATTTTGTTTTATTTACAGCATAACTAACTCCAACTAACTGACATCACCAAAAATACCTGGCTCATTGTGATATCGCCACGTAATCCACTTAGAGTCCTTGTAGACTGTCGGTTATTCCTAGTTTAAATGAAAGTGGCGAAACATCATCGTAGGGTCCACTAAATTTACTGCGTGCTGAACACCTGGCGCCATGTGTCAGCATAGCATATAGAAGTCGGTGATTTTGCTTGTTAGTTGTTTGAATCATCGGTCCAACAAAACCATTGCATTTATTTTTCTTTATTTAATGACCCACAATTACAATTAAGATAATGAAACGTTTCAATACATTAGATTTATAGGATATTGTTCTTTATTTATTGGACAAACCGACCAAATTTCTAGGATAATATTTTTGACTATAACTTTAACTTCCATATTGTGTATTACATTCAAATTTTGAAACTTAAATTTCTTATAGTAATTAAACATGTTTGTTTTACGGTTTATATTCAGGGTGCGAAGTTATCCTCTTCCAATAATGTTAACTCCAAAATTTAAATTTGTGTTATTTTATTGAGAATACAATGCGTTTGACTAATGTACCCAACATTTGTTGGCCTTAATTTTTTTAATAAGACCCTTTTAAATTTTCTGATATTGATTTTTTTAATTTCCATATTTTTATTAATTTACTACTATCATTTATTTTTTTAATAGTCCTTTAATAAAGTATACATATGTTGCAAAAATGAATTACCAAAGGACGGGAAAGAATGAATGGTCAAGGAAGCATGTCCAGAATTCTAGGAATGATTCCTTGAGTTGGTCACCAATTTTAGCATGGTTAATGGTTTATATGACAACGTATATTTTTTAAAAAATAATTTTAAATTTGAAAGTGGATATATAAGTTTACATTTCTTCTTCGGTGGGGTAAGATTATATCACACATGATCAGATTTGGGGTTGATTGTAACTTGTAAATCAACAAATGTCACTACCCATATCCACACACATATAGAGTTAGGATCAATTTACACAATGTAAAACTTAAAAAGTTTTATACGTTTTTTAGATCGTTGAATAACGGAAATGGATGATTGAGATTAACTCCTTATTTTTTTTTCAAGTGATAATCTTCACATATTTTACTGTTAATCTCACTCATCCGTTTCACTCATCCAACGATCTAAAAAACGTGTAAAACTTAAAAGAGTTTTATACTGTGTAATTGAATCTTATCCTATATATATATATTAATGAAATAATGTCATTTTTTTTTTAATTTAAAACTTTATTCGTACTGATATTTAAACTTCAATTCAAAGATCAACTTAAAAATATTTATCATGTTCTAAGACTAATGTAAATAAATTAAAAAAAACTAAACTATCAAGTTCAGGGTCAAAAAATTATATTTCCCTTTTATTTATCTATTATGTGGACGAAATATAAATATCGAACATTTGTTATCTGTTAGACTAAGGAATTAGGAGCTAACCCTGGTAGGGCAGGCAAACATTAAATAACGACATTGTAAAATTCTTGGTAAGTTCCTTGTTCATTAATTATCGGAACCTGCATGGGCAATGGCATGGCACTCTTTCGTGGATGGAAATCATTCCTCTCTAATTATGCCCCACATTAAAATTAGGGTATATGATATAAGATTTAAAGTTTAATTTAAGATTTAAAGAATTTAAAGTACGGTGTAAAATTTAAAATTTAAGGTTAGAATTTCTAATTTAATTTTTAAGTATTTTTTTTAATATGAAACAAAAATGAGGCATGGTTAGGGAAAGAAGATTTTTACTCTTTTATTCACATGAGAACACACGAAATAGTCGGGGTCATTTCCTTGTCGGTTTAAATCATACATGCAATGTTTGGCAATTAGCGGATAGCTGATAGCGGATTACATTAGTTGATAGCGGATAATTGATTGCATTAGCTGATTTGACTAGCGGATTGTATTAGCTGATTGTATAAAAGTGTTGGTAAAATTAACTGATAGTTGATAGCTGTTAGATTATTTAAATAAGCAAAATGACATATAAGTACATGATTATATTCAATACTTGTTTGAATAATTTATTAGTTATCAATATTTTGTATCTAATTATTATTAATTAGACTTATAAAATTATTTTTAATATAACTTTTCTAAACATATTCAAATTTATTTGTATATTAATTTATTATTTATATAATTATTTTAATATAATTTAATTAATTAATAAAATTAAATACACATATAAATATGTGATAATAAAAAAGTAAATATGATTGACTTATAAATAGGGTGAGAAAATATTTAATTTAGGTTATTTTGAGATTTTTGGTAACTGATAAGGGTAAAAGAGTCTTTACAACTCTAATATCAAACCTCTAATCTCAAAAAGCTCCTATTATGAGCTTTTTTAAAATTAGCAGTTTCACCCCAATCCGCTCTTTCAATCCGCTATTTACCAAATAACAATATTAGCAAATTTGACTGGTCAAACCTCTAATTTTTGCCCAAACCTCTCTTTACCAAACATGTCACAATTTTTTAACCATTCCCTATCATTTATATCTATTTTTTTATAATAGCCATTAAATTTTTATTAAAACCATAGAAGATATCACAATTACAACGCATCCAGGAATGAGAATGATAAAACTAGTCTACCAAAATCTTTTACAGCCCAAAAATAAAGAAATGTGAATACTTCCATAGAGATAAGTATACCATTAAAATTCAGAAGTTTTCCTGAATCTTTTTGTCTCTATCCAATCGAGACGCATAACGGGTGAAAAAGAAGTGAGCGACCCAAACTATCATGCAGAATGTTCTACTACCCAGGACTGATTACATCGGCAAACAACCATCAACCGAATGAAGATCTAACTTTCTATGACCACCGACAAAATCATAATCAGAAACCAACGTCGTTAAAATCTCTGTGCGAGCAACAAACGACCGCCAGGGTATGCTGAAACTATGCCACAAGGAAGAAAAAAACGCATGTCACGAGGTCAGAGAAAACGCGTGTCACAAAAGCAGAGATTCTTATTAAAATATAAAAAATAGAAAAAAAAATAAATTTGGTATCAAAGAAAAAAAAGAAAAATTACAGTCGACAGTGAGAAGATTAAAAGCGACAATAGAGAATTAGAAAATTAAGATAACTCATTTTATTTTTCTATTATATATCTAATAATTTCATTCGTATACAAACGATTCTTTTTATATAAAGTTTAGATGAATAAGAGACTAAATAGATAACAAGATGTTTGGAGAAAAACTAGTATTAAATGAGAAAACAATTCTAAAATGTAACACCCTTGAATTTAGCTTAAAAATTAAAAGATAATTAAGTAAAATTTCATTCTATTTAAATTATAATTATAAGGTGTCTTAACAAATTAACTCAATTAGAGACTAAATTGAGAATTAAGAAGAAACAAAATACTTGATTGTCTTAACAAAATACTTGATTAGCTCAATATTAAAAATTAAGGGACAAAAGAGATCATTCTTACTCTTAATGGTGACACAATTGTTAAATCTCATTATTTCTTCTCTTCTCCCCTACCCGACACCTTAGCGTGTAAGGAAAATCTCATGCAAATTTTAGAGAGCAAAGGTTGGAGAGGAATCGACCATTGCTGAAAATTAAAGAAGATAGAAAGCTTTATATGTTAAAGAAATTAGCTTGAAAAATTAGATCAATCACAACAAGTAAGTTCAACTTTCTTCCCTCTTTTCATATATATATATGGGATAGGATCAAATTACACTGTGTAAAATTCTCTAAGTTTTACACGTTTTTTGGATCGTTGGATGGGTGAAACGGATGGATGTGATTAACAGTAAAATATGTCAAGATTATCACTTGAGAATTAAAAACACGGTGTTAATCTCAACCATCCATTTTCTCCATCTAACGATCCAAAAAACGTGTAAAATTTAAAGAATTTTACACAGTGTAAGTTGATCCTAACCCTATATATGTGTGTGTTTGTGTGTGTGATGTAAATAAGCCATCCATGTTCTTAATTTTGAAGTTGTTAAAGAAGTGAAGGGTGGTGATCAACTAACATGCAAGTTGTTAGAAAGATAATGGAGAATTAAAGGTTATAAATGGAACTAGAGTAAACTGTCCAGTAAGCAAGTGTAATGAGCAGCAAATTGTAAAATTTATCAAAAATTATTGGAATGAAATTTTTACTTGAAATTTTTATAGGAGATACTTGAAAATATTAATTTTAATTAGAAACAAACGACACTAAATTTTGTAAAAAAAATATGGAGCTAAAATAGTGCAAGTGGTACAAACTGTTCGACACGTAGGAGAGTCGAATCTTGGAATAAAAATATGTATTGGTTAGATAGGAATTAAATTGTGGAAATTATATGGACTTAACGATAATGTTATTAGTTTTAAAACGGTAAAGATTAATTGAAAATCCGAGTTACGGATTAAAAGTTATGGCCAATTTAGTAATATGATTCGAATCTGTCCAGAATTAGAAGATTCATTAAAATTAGTTGCGAAAATTAACTTAATTGAGTAATTGGTTGTTAAATTGAATACTAATCAGTTCTACATTTTTTGTGATTGAATGATTAGAACCGAGAGAAGAAGGAATCGAAGAGGATCCAATAATTAAATTGACTAAGGATCGAAGGAAAAGCATTCGAATCCAAGATTAACTCGACGTTTGTGAGTGAAACAAACCTTATAATTGAGAATAATGTCTCAACTAAATTTGTTTAATTTTGTCTTTGAATTGCATGAAATTGGACTTAATATGGATTGGTAAATTAATAAGGGAAGAAGGATTAATAAGAAAATTTGTATTGAGAAATGTTGTTGTGTTCGAATGGTTGAGTGCTTGATTGAAATTTTGGTGATTTCCATGCTTAATTATTATAGAATTAGAACTTTATGGCTCGAATTATGCTAGATATCAAGTGAATTGGTTGCTGAAAATTACTTGTGGATCTAATTATGTTATTGTTGATCAAGTTATATGTGTTATATGTCAAGCAATGGAAATTACATGATCAATGATTGAAATTGTATATCACATAATTGAAATTGTATGTTTGATAATTGGAACGCATGTATTGTTATATGAAACTATGTGTTATATGGATCGATCGATAAAGATTGAATAATTAATATAGCATGGTTGATAATTGGAATGCTATATCTTATGATTGAAATCGTATGGTTGAGAATTGGAAATATGCATTGTGATATGAAACTATGTGACATGTGAATCATTTGATAAGGATTGAATATGTGATGGTACAATTACTTGATAAATGCCAAAATAAAAATCTAATTACATGAATAACAAGCCTATGGTTATATGGTCAGTCTAGGTAGTACGGCATGCCTAGATTCTAGAGCTCAAAATTTGGTGCGTAAGTGTACCCCTCTGAATTTGGTAGGTGAGTGTACCCCTCTAAAATTGGTACGTAAGTGTACCTCTCTGTATGGTGATAAATCACCCCTTTGTTATATGTGACTCGAATACCTAACTAGCTATATTATCAAGACAATCGAACTAATGAGAATTGAATTGATAATTTGTTATAAGTTACAATCTAAATAATGTTGATTGTTAGTATATTGAGAATGCCCATGGATTCAATTGAGCTGCCTATGTTTTAAATTAAGATTGAAATTAATTCTCTGCTACAGTTTGCTGCTGTTTGTATAATTGATACATGAATGATTGTATGATATCATGTAAAGCATGATTGTTCGAATGATACTTGAATGAATTTGAAATTAATGATTTTTTAGGTATTCGAATGAGTGGATTTAAAGGATGAAAAATTTGTTGATCTAATTAGATATGAAATTCTACTTGAATATGTCTGATTCGATTGCTCTTGTGTGAAATTGACATGTTGGCCTTTGGTTGCTCTTAGTAATTCGAATGATATGTAAAATTGAAAATACTATACTTGTGATAATTGAAAAATTACTATTCGATTAAATGACCAACCTTTAAAAGATGTTAGTATAAGGTTTCCTCACTAAGTATTGTATCTACTTATCACTCCGTTTTTTCTTTCTTCCCAACAATTCAGGTTTTAGCGATCTTCAGCTCCCCTATTTCGAACCTGTTAGAGCATCTACCGACTGAAAGCATGCCTTGCATCCTCTCTATTGTCCTTTTGTGTGGTGGCTTAGTGGTCAACATTTTAGTGCAAGTGGTATGTATTCTGTTAATACTTAAACTTTATATGCGGTATATGTAATAAACTAACTCGTATCCCTGTTTATTTTTGTTGTATATAATGGGGTAAATATGTGGTATAATAGTAAGCCCTCATATATTTTGTTTAGAGGTTTGCTAATATTTTGGTATAGTTTTGTATAGATGACCGTAGAGTCATTTCAGACTCTAAGTTTGAAAATCATCCTATGTGGATGAAAATTATTAAAAAGATTATCATATGGTCACGTTTTGTTAAGCTCACTCAAAAGGAGGAAATGTTTTGTATGATTGAGTTTATTATGAAATATAAATCGATCGGTTATGTATATGCCTTGGTATGATTTGGTTTATAAAATTATATGATAGATTTACATGCCTTGATTTAAGTAGAATCATGTGAAAAGATTATGTAAATTGATAGACGATAAAAATAGTCACTTTTCTATTGTAATACAAAAATGGAAGTCTAAATAATAAGTAGCATTAAATTAATATGCAAGCTAGAAATGTTTGTTGATTATGTTAAAAGTAGTTTCAATTCGATTGAATTGCAAATTAGAATTGGAATTGATTAGTAAATTGATTTATAAGTATAAGCTAAATATATTTGAATAAAAAATAGTTCGGTTCGCTGCACATCTGTCATAAGTATGTTTAGCAAACAACCGTAACATTTCAAGTTCTTAATCGGGGCGAAGGGTGTTACATAAAGATTTTAAATAAGAAGTGTAACATCATACTTGTTTTCAGTGGGTACTAAAATGTTCACATTTACAAATAAGACTACAAATAATCAAACCATAGAAAATAGCCACAAGGACAACATTATAATAATCCTTATGCTTTTCTGAGAAAATATCAGTACTGTCCCTTTAAAAAAATGTAAGGACAGATCAAATACAACTACAAAGAAGAAAATAACACTCTGCACAACTTAGGTGTATAATGTATTGTAACGTATAGTATTAATAATCTTTATCACCAACCAAATTTAGCCTGCAAGCATTAAGCAGCGGATGGAGCTTTAATATGATGAACAATGGCAGCCTCCGGCAATGCTGCGAAATATTGTTGCAGGCCTGCTTGCTCATCCTCATCAGCTTCTGCAGTTTTGTAGTCAAGGGACTCATCGTTGTAAATATCCCACCATTTTGCCACCAGCATCTTAATGTCTTCCCTCTCCATGTTCTGTTCTTTGCCCGTATACCTCCAGGGTTTGGAGCCAGCAGCACAGTAGTGAACCACCTTGGCCTTTTCTAGCTCAATGTTCTCCGGGTGGCGCCATAGCATGGCCATCACCAGGTTGTAAATTGGAGGAATGGGCCTGTAAATGTCCCTGAAATACATGTTCAGATAATCCTGCTCCGCAAATGGGGTAGGAGGGGTAGCTTTGAGAGTGGTCAAGAGGTCCTCATAGACGGAAAGGTTTGGTTCATACACAAACATGCCAGCGTTGAAGTAAAGAGGAGGCTTAGGACCCAGCTGAGAAGGCCATTGGACCTTGTCAGGGCATTGTTGACAGTAGCCAATCTTGTACTGTGGGGTGTGGCTCCAGGTTTTCTCACAGAAGCAATCCATCACAGCATAAAAATAACCGTCTTCCATGTCGAACAAGTGGTCTATGTTGTCAAATACTTGAATGTCTCCGTCCAAGTATATTATCTTGGAATATTCCACAAACTGAACATAAAAAAAAGTAAGAAAATGATTCATTTTGAAACATCTTTTTAATTGAATTCCTAAATAGAACCTGCAAAAATATTAATATTTACCTCCCAGATACGAAGCTTTGAATAGTTGATGACATAGTAAGCCATGGCAAATTGGGTCTGGTTTTCGGGTGGGTAGACAGGTTGGATCTCCTTTAGTATGCAGCCTTGTTCTACAAGTATTTTTCTGTGATCCTCCGGCACGTCAGGCAAAAGAGCCACCACAAGTGGGTACTTACTCTTAACCTTCCTGAGTCCCTTGGCTAGCCCCACCACACCCTTGACGTAGTCACCGTTCCCTGCCAAGAACGTAACGTAAGCATTCTTGGGAAGGAGGGGAGCTTTGGCGGTGAGAGTGGCAACTTTGGTGCCGGTGATGTTAGGGGCCATGTTTTAGCTTACTGAGTGTTTGGTTTGAAGGAAAATGAGGTTGCGTTTGTAATAGAGAAATTGGTGTTGCAAGAGAAAGCTCCGTTGCTGGTGTTGAAAAGGGATGTGGGAGGTGGTGTTTATATAGGCCACACACACAGACACACACAAAAAAACGCGTTGGCCCACGAGAAAAAGAGAGGAAAAAATAAATAATATTTTATGATGTTGTGATTAATTAATTCAATCATTAAAAAATTAAAAATACAATTAAATATGAAATATAATTTTTATAATAACCTTTTACATTACAACCGTGAATATAAAATTCAATGCGTGTATTTCTATGTGCCTCAAGTCTCAGCTTTAATTTCGTATGTCCCTACAAGTATTCTTTGGATTCACGTGTTGACTAATTTTTATATTCCCGACAAACTCTAAATTATATTACAAAAGATCAAATCAACCTTTTAATAAGAAAAACCATAAGATAATGATTTGTTCAATTTATGTGTGTATATATATGTGTTTCATATTTTTTATATGATTAATAATAAAGTAATAGTTAAATTTATCAAACATAGTTGTATTTTTATGTAGGTAAAATTTTAAATTAATATAATATTATATGATATTGATAAAATTTCAAATAATTGTTTATGGCGTTGCTCCAATTGAGTTGTTGTAATGGGATCTTGACAGGAATATCAATAGTTCCCTATAGATGTCTTTTTATTTCAAAAATATTGTATTTAAAATTTTATAAATATTTAAATATTTTTCAATTCATTCAAAACTTAACTTGTATAATCTCCATAAATAATGTTTAGAATAAACTAAATTTTATATTGATTTTCTAGTTTATTATTTTTAGTATAACCTTCAGCGTCTCATTTATTTATCAACTTCTCTAAATTATGTATTACGTAGAATAGTTTAGAGTAGTTTGAAGGTGATCAATTCAATTAACTTCATTTACAATATTAAATTTAAATTTTATACCAACAACCAAATGACCTAATGTGATGAGATGTTAGATTCTTTAAACAAGATTAGGGATTCGAATCTCGCTGTTGTGAATGAAGGAAAACAAGTTGGGAGGGTCGCCCTGTAACGGTTCACTGTAACTTGATCCAGATTAGTTAGCTAATAGACCGAATACGGATAATAAAACAAAAAAATGTAGAATATTCTTTTTTTATAAAAAATCTACCAGTTAATTCCATTGGACTAACAAAATCAAAAACATACTCTCACCATGTATCAAAATGAGGGTAAGTTATATTTGATACATTGCAAAGTGTAATTGTTTTTATACAAGTATACTTATTTACAAGTCAAAATTTAAAATTTAATTTTTAACTCTAAACCTTAAAATTGTAATACCAAAGCTTAAACTATAAATTCTAAATTATAACCAAAAATCTTAAATTTTAAATCCCACAACCTAAACCCCTAATCTTTAAATCTTAAATTAAAATATTAAACTTTTAAATGTCCCCATTTATAAAATTATTATTTTTACCACTACTGCACAAGATAATAATCCAATTAAAACTTTATTTATTTTGTTTTATTTACGACTTAACTAACTCCAACTAACCTACATCAACAAATATACCTGGCTCACTGTGATACTGCCACGTAATCCACTGAGAGTCGGGTAGTTTCCTTGTAGACTGTCGGTTATTTCTAGTTTAGTTGAAAGTGGCGAAACGTCATCGTTGGGTCCACCAAATCTACTGGGTGATGTACACCTGGCGCCACGTGTCAGCATCGTATATAGAAGTCGGTGATTTTGCTTCTTAGTTGTTTGAATCAACGGTCCAACAAAACCATTGCATTTTTTTTCTTCCATTTGTTTATCTTTTTCAAAGTTTCTAGTTAAGTTGGTTATGACCCACAATTACAATTAAGATAATGAAACTTTTCAATACATTAGATTAGATTTATGGGATATTGTTCTTTATTTAATGGACTAACCGACCAAAATTCTAGGATAATGTTTTTAAAGAAAATCTTGTATCTTAAGATAAATAATTTTTTTTACTGAGACATTTACTTATTCAAATATTACTTTTCATTAATTCAAAGATAAATGGAATTATTAAAGGATGGAAAAGAATGAATGGAGAAGACTAACGAGTTGGTCTAAGTAGTAAATAACTTGGTTTCGTTTGAGCGAGTCTCTTTGTGTATATAGAAAATTTTCGTTAAGAGACTCATCCACCAAAACGATGTGCACGACACGAATCGTGTCAGATTAGTCAGGACAAAACCTAAAAATCGAAGGTAACAAAAATATGAATAGTGAAGGAAGCATGTCCAGAATTCTAGGAATGATTCCTTGAATTGGTCACCAACTTTAGCATGGTTAATGGTTTATATGCCAACATATATTTTTCAAAAAAATAATTTTAAATTTAAAGGTGGATATCTAAGTTTACATTTCTTCTTTGGTGGGGTAAGATTACATCACACATGATCAGATTTTGGGTTGCTTGTAACTTGTAAATTAACAAATGTGGTTACTCATATCCACATCTCTACATTTATTAATGGGATAATGTAATTTTTGGCCTTTGAATTTACGTTAGATTAGATTAGATTTTGGGTTGCTTGTAACTTATGAATTAACAAATGTCCATATCCACATATCTACATTTTAATGGAATAATGTAATTTTTCAGGTTTTTTTTTTTAATTTAGAACATTAGTCATTCTGATATTTAATTTATTTATTTGAGTTAATTCTGAAACCTGTATTTTTTCCTCAGTTCATGAGCTTGAACTTTTAATCTTCTTGATGATGTAACATTATCAAATTATGCCACGTCACCTCCTAAAATATTAAAATGATAAACCATAAACCCTTAAACTATAAACCATGCACTTTAAACCCTACATTTTTTAATTCTCAAACCCTAAATCATTAAACCCTCGGATGTAAACCGTAATTCTAAAACCCTAACACATAAACCCTAAACTATAAACTATAAACCATAAACAATAATGATAACTCATAAACCATAATGCAACACTTTAAACCCTAAACACTCGAATATGAACCCTAAACCCTAAACAATAATGATAACTCATAAACCTTAATGCAACACAGAAAATTATAAACCATAAACCCTAAACCTTAAACCCATTAAACTCTAAACCTTAAACCCTTAAACTATAAACCATACACCATACAACATAGACCCTTTAACTCTCAACCCCTAAACCATTAAACCCTTGAATATAAACCCTAACTCTAAAACCCTACACCTTAAACCCTAACTCATAAATAATAAATTATAAACCATAAACAAATAATGATAACTCATAAACCCTAATGCAACACCCTAAACTCTAAACACTCGAATATAAACCCTAAACCCTAAATCATATACTCTAAGCCATAAACAATAATGATACTCATAAACCCTAATACAACACCAAAAACTATAAACCCTAAACATTAAACCTTAAAAGTTGAACCCTTAAACTCTAGCCCTAAATACTAATACAACACTAAAAACTATAAACCCTAAACCCTAATCCATAAACAATAATGATGACTCGTAACCCTAACACAACACCTTAAACCCTAAACATCAAATATAAACACTTACTCTCAAACCCTAAACCCAAAACAATGATGATAACTCATAAACCCTAATGCAACACCCTAAACAATAAACAATGATGATAGCTCATAAACCCTAATGCAACACCCTAAACCCTAAACACTCTAATATAAACCATAAACCCTCAAATATAAACCATAACTCTTAAATCATAAACCCTAAACCCTAAACCCTTAAACTCTAAACCATAAACAATAATGATAACTAGTAAACCCTAATGCAACACCATAAACCCTCTAATATAAAACCTAACTCTCAAACCCTAAACCCTAAATGATAATGATAACTCATAAACCATAATGTAACACCCTAAACCCTAAACACTCTAATATGAACTTATAATATAACATATAAATATATACATATATATTATATGTATACGTACATAATAATTAACATAACATATTATATATATATATATTAAAACTTATTATATAACATATAAATATAATTAATATAACATATAATATATATATATATATATACATATATATTATATGTATACGTACATAATAATTTATATAACATATAATATATATATATATTAAAACTTATAATATAACATATAAATATAATTAATATATATATATATATTAAAACTTATAAGTTATATAATGTATATGTAATATAATAATTAATAATAAATAATAATTATTAATAGTTTGAGGCTTTGGCCTTTGGGTTCATATCCCACCACCCATTCATTTTAGATGGGCTAAATATTTTGTAGCCCTTTAAATTTTAGATGTTTTTCATTCAAGTCTTTTAACTTTTAGTTCAATTTAATTAAGTCCTTAAAACATTATTTTTAGTCCAAATTGAATCTTATTTATTATTTGTTGTTCATTATAGTCCCTAAAACTTTGTTTTTACTCGAAATTGACCCTATTTCAAGTTTTTAATTTACTTTATTATTTTAAATATGAATCATTTATGATATGTTTATTCATTTCTAGTGCCAAATTTTTATTTTTAATGTGATTCTATGAAAGACGTTAAATAATTAACTCGAAATAAATATCGACTACTTGTACAATTGTACCAAACTAAAAAATAATATGAATTCAAAACCCGAATTAACCCGACTTGAAATGAAACCGACCTGAAATTACCCAACCTGAAATGAACCCGACCTGAAATGAACACAGACTTAAATGAACCCGACCTAAGTCTACCCGAGCCCGAATTAACCTGCCAATACCTGGTTCAGACCCGATCTGCTTGAACCCGACCTGAAATAAACCTGACCTGCTACTGACCCGCACCCGACCCGAGTCGAGTCAATTTTTTTGACCTGAATTGACATGTATCTGATTTGACCCGACCTGACATGACCCGACCTGAAACCCATCTGATTATCTGTTTTTACAACCCTAGTTACACTTGTATAGTTCATCTAATATTTCTTGATATCTTGAGTAGAAACGAATACCTATAATATCTCATATCAACTTATTCGAGCATAGCCATGCATTTCTAGTCGCACTCAATTAAGAGACCTATGATATTACTCATATTATGTAGGAGGGGCAAATCCTATCTTGATCATCTATATCCCACTACATAGATTGTGACATATCCAATATCAGTCTTTACAGTGTAGTCAGTTATGACACACATTTGACCGTATCAAAATATGTGTCACGATGTTGAAATAATGATGATATATGGGGATCATACATGTAGTTATCACTATGAGAAATGTTGTGACTGTCACATAATAATTCAAGAAACATGCTCATAGCGGGTCAGTCCAGTATGACGTTCTGTAACACATACTTATGTATTGATTTTGACATTTTCGTGTCAATGACAACACTTTGTCATCAATCAATTACATATTAGTCTTAATGTATTATTGTTGTTCATGCCCACAATAATACCCGACTAAGGACATTTAAGAATAACCATATTATTCTAAGAACTTTATTATAATTCAATTTATTTATGCACGCATAATTGTAACTGAAAATAATAATGACAATGTCTCTTTTTGAATAAACAAGGTAAAAATAAATGTCATTTACAATCACCTTATGATTGTTGGTCTTTGGAAATACTCTAATAATTTATTGGACACAAAATCTGGATTATGTTATATTTATATCAATAGTATAACATTTTCATATTAAATAGTGTTTGAATTCGTTTCTTAATTGATTATCAGGCTAAATTGAAGGATAAAAAGATGAAGTAGAAGTTTCATCTTCAACTAATGGTTTGGCTAACGTGGATGAGATCGAAAATCAAATTATCGCTGAAGTTTTGGGTCATAAACGATATGGTCAGGTTCGATGCCAAGGATCACTCGTTACCCAACAAAATATTTTGGTGCTAACTCGTCTCAATATATTGCCATCACATAGCCAATCTTCCTAAGCAGAAGTTAATCGTTTACAACAACAGTTAACTCAATTTAAAGTCAAAGTAGAAGCGAGGGAAGCGGAAACAGAAGCGAGAGAAGCAGTATATCAGAATCTCAAAAACAAATTTCAAGAAATGATGTCGATGTTCAAGCAGAATCAACCGCAGAATCCCCATGTTAGTTGATTTATTAGATTCATTCATGTTTCGTTTATTCTACTGGACAATGTTGAATTACATTTTACTTTAACGATGAACTACAATGTTGAATTAAATTTCACATTAATGTTCTAGACTTTAATTTATTTTTGTTGTTAAGTATTTCAACTTAATTTGTTTTTATTAGATATGTTACAGGTTAAATCTAGGTAGTAAATATATAAAAATGTAGCTTGGTAAAGACAGTAAGCTTATCGACGTTTTAAGGTGAAAACGCCTCTAAATATCACATCACATATACAAACCCCGCTATAGTGAAGGTATTGACGGTGTTTGAAACATAAAACTCTGCCACATAATACAAACAAACACCACTATAGAGCAAGTACTAGCAACATTTTATATTTAAAATACCGCTAAATAGTAGGTATTGGTGGCGTTTGAAAAAGAAAATGTCGTTATAGAACACTACCCTTTGTGACGTTTGTAAAACAAACACCGCTATAGTGAAGGTATTAGCTGCCTTTGAAAACGGTAACCAATTGTGTGATTTACCCAAAATTTTATAACAAATTTCGGTTAATTAGAAAATTGGCCAAATTATCGAATTTTTTCTGTTCGGTTAAAAATTTTCAAAAAAAAAATCTGGTTCGGTTAATGGTTAAAGGGGAAAATTACGTTAATGAATTTAGGGTAATTTGGTTTGGTCAGTTAACCGAATTAATGAATGCACACCCCTACTCCTTTCAAGAAATCGAATAAAATTAAAGACAAACAAAGCGGTTGCGTGGGGATAAATTTTAAGAGACAAAAAGATTATAGAATATTTTTGTTTAAAAATGGTGAAAAAAATAAAAATTTAAAAGTGTAGGGATTAAATTAAAAATTATCTATTTTTATTAATGTGACACATCATCAAATCAACGGGGATTAATGCCCAATGGCCAAAATAGAACAAAATGATAATGTAAATGGCTTAAACAATACAAAACAAAAATCAAAATTGATGACCAAAACGAGGTCAAAAATAAAATTATCGGAGACTAACGGTCCAGTGATCAAAATAAAAGTATTTTTAAACATAAATAATAAAAATAATTTTTTTTTAATTTAAATGACCAAAATAAAACAAAAACATAAACAAACCGACCACCGCTGTCTTACGTACAAAAGTAAAGCATGAAAACTAGAAAAGCACACGAAATGTAGGGAAAATAGAGAAAATGTTTATACCGGAAGTCCGGAACAGGGAGGAATAAGCGGGAACGTCGTGGACTGTTCACGTTGCCCGCAGCCACCTGCTTCGGTGTAGTAGCTGCCTGTCCCCGAGGAGGCGCACACTTGACAGGGTTTGGCCCCAGCTCACCGCCTTCTGGCTTTGGCAGCTCAGCAGCCCCCTTCCCCTGATTTCTTCTTTCCTCCATTCCCAATGGCATGCATCTCCTCCACTTCAGACCCTCTCTCGAACCCTTCTACCGTCGTCACGCTCCACTCTATGCTCGGCTCGTAACCCTCCGTCACCATCGACGAATTCCGATACCCGAAGCCTAAGGCACTTGATATCGATCTTATTGTATTAAAATGCAAGACCTCGTCTAAAGAATCTCGACGATTGTACATCGGATATGGCATGGTGGTCTTTCACGACACTTTCGCACCTAACACTCAAAACTACGCAAAAAGAAAGAAAACATGGCACATACAGATAGATATACGATTAGTTTATTCTGGCCCTATGTGAAACATGGATAACTCGCTCCCGTAGTTACTTGTCCTGATTAACCTCTCTTCTCTTCTTGCAAACTAAACAAACCCCAGATAGATATGGTAATTCATCAAATGTTAAAACTTAAAAGAGATCCTACCTCTGCAAATGCCTACCAGTAAAGCTTAAGTTTGGATCCTATCTAATTTCAACTTCATCAACCTTGTTTATTAGGATCTGGAACTTCAACTTCTGATATCATTTCTCAATTCCTTTTGAGTTCACAATAGACTTAACAAAAAAAGTACAGAAAATATTCATTAAATCCAAAACGTTTACAAATAGTCAAACTAAATAAAGAATCCATAAGGACAGCATGATAGTTCCTTATGTTTTCCAGAGAAATATCTCTGCCCTATTTAAAAAATGGTAGGACAGGTCAAATACAACTAGAAAATACTGAACGCATTTACAGTTTACACAATTACACTCCCTACACAACTTAGCTGTATTGTATTCTATATCCCCGCCAAACATTAAGCAGCCGATGGGGCATTAATATAATGAACAACGCCAGCATTTGACAACCCTGCAAAAATTTGTTCCAGGCTTGCTTGCTCTTCCTCTTCAGTTTCTGCTTCGCCCGTGCCCACAGCGTTTTTGAAGTCAAGCGACTCATCATTGTAAATATCCCACCATTTTGCCACCAGCATCTTAATGTCTTCCCTGTCCATGTTCTCTTCTTTGCCTGTATACCTCCAGGGTTTGGAGCCAGCAGCACAGTAATGAACAACCTTGGCCTTTTCTAGCTCAATGTTCTCAGGGTGGCGCCATAGCATGGCCATCACCAGGTTGTAAATTGGAGGAATTGGCCTGTAAATGTCCCTGAAGAACATGTTCAGATAATCTTGCTCCGCAAATGGGGTAGGAGGAGTAACTTTGAGAGTGGTCAAGAGGTCCTCGTAGACGGAAAGGTTGGGTTCATACACAAACATCCCAGCGTTGAAGTAAAGAGGAGGCTTAGGACCAAGCTGAGAAGGCCACTGGAGCTTGTTAGGACACTGTTGGCAGTAGCCAATCTTGTACTGTGGGGTGTGGCTCCAAGTTTTCTCACAGAAGCAATCCATCACAGCATAAAAGTAGCCATCTTCCATGTCGAACAAGTGGTCTATGTTTTCAAACACTTGGATGTCTCCGTCCAAGTATATCATCTTGGAATACTCCACAAACTGTACATGAAAAGTAAGAAAAATATTCATTTTGGAACATCTTTTTAATTGAAAATCCCAAACAGAATATGCAAATATATTTAGTATATTTACCTCCCAGATACGCAGCTTGGAATAGTTGATGACATAGTAGGCCATGGCAAACTGAGTTTGGTTCTCGGGTGGGTACACAGGCTCAATCTCCTTGAGTATGCAGCCCTGTTCCACAAGTATCTTCCTGTGGTCCTCCGGCACGTCCGGCAAAAGAGCCACCAAGAGAGGGTACCTGCTCTTAACCTTCCTGAGTCCCTTGGCTAGCCCCACCACGCCCTTGACGTAGTCACCGTTCCCTGCCAAGAACGTAACGTAAGCGTTCTTGGGAGAGATGGGAGCTTTGGCGGTGAGAGTGGCAGCTTTGGTACCGGTGATGTTGGCCATGTTTGGAAAATGTTTTGATTATACGGTAGAAGGGTAAAGTGTTTGGTTTGAAGGGAAATTGAAGTTCTGGTTTGGTATTTGGTATTATGCAAGAGAAAGCTCAGTTGTTGGTGTTGTGTTGGGGAGGAACGTGGTGTTTATATAGAAATATTTAAACGCGTTGGCCCACGGGAAAGAAGAAAAAAGAAATAATATTTTATCATATTATATTATTATTTAAACAATTAATTAAATTTACTAATGAATGGAATGAAATCGTATAATACAGTTAATTAAAAAATCAGCTGATTTTATTATGTTTCTTTTATGGTTTAACTAGCTCCAACTAACCAACAGCATCAAACACACTGGTGCAGGAAAAAACTTTCTCTGTCACATAATTTTTGTTCCTTATTAATTTTTATTTTGGTCAATTTTTTTTAATTTCGACTTATATTTATTTAAAATGTATCATTGATAATAATATAAAAAAATATATTTTAAAAACCTCTAATTGAATAGTTTTCAAATATATATTTTATAAAATTAATTATTTAAAATATTTAATATAATAATAATCAAAGTTTAAAATTTTTGACTTTCAAAAAGTCAATAAAGGACATTTTTTATGAGACGGAGGGAGTACATGTTAATTAATACAATAGTTAATATTTATTTATTTTTTTGTCTATTTAAATATTTTCAATTATTATTTTTATTTATATCATATAAATTTTAGGAAATATTATCTTTTCTTATACATTTATTTATTTTTAAATAATTAAAAAATATTTTATTTTCATAGATTATATATTTAAATCTAGACAAAATTATTGTCTAGAAAAAAAATTAAATACTCTTACATTTGTATACGAAAAAAATTCGTCTACCTTCATTTTTTATCTCATTCATTGTCCCGTTTATGGATTATTGTCATATAATTTTAATTAATTAAGTTTTTTTTACATTGTGTCCTATTTACATTTAACAAAATCTAATTTTTATTTTTATTGTATGATAATTATGAAATCTATTAGATTAAAAACTTCAATATATCATATGTTATCCAATTTATTAATTTGAAGTCATAAAATTTAGTTATATTATCTTCGTATTATGAGCCAATTAGAATTTTAAAATTTAAAAAGTACATGAATCGGATCCAACGAGTGTTCTTATTCTTCAATTTGATAAATTTAAGTCATATGATTTAGTTATAATGTCTTGGTATTATGAGTGAATTAAAATTTAAAAAATTAAAAAGTATATGAATCGAACCCAACGAATGGTCTTAGACTCTTAGTAGAAAGAGATATTATACTATGCTTATCTTAAAGAACTTCGGTTCAAGCAGCTTTGTCTGCAAAATGTATTTGCATGCCTATAAAAATGTTTAAGAAAGCATGAACAAATATGCTATCATGTAATCACACCGATTTTATTTAAAAAAAAAACATGAATCGAAACTACAAAAATTAGAATACATGAACTATTGACTATTTTTTGTTCTAAAAGAACAAAAATAAACTATTTCATCTTGATTTCGATATAGTATATCTCTTCAAGGGCTATTATTTGAAGCAAGATCACACTCGTTAATCCGAAAACTAGCGGAACATGATACTACGACATGTCAAAATATTTTTCTAATTAGCTTGGTTTCTGTTACTATTATATTAAAAAATAAAATATTTCATTAAAAATAAAATATTAATTATATTATATTTATAGTTATGAAAAATTATTTATGGAGTAAAGATTCATTAATTGTATTGTAGTTGGGAAAATTTTCAATATAGAGGATTTTAGGGATTAGGACTAATGCTTAGGATTTAAATTTTAGGGGTTTATGTTTTAAGGTTTAGAATTTAATGCTAGTGTTTAGAATTTAAAGATTATGATTTAAGTGTTAGGGTTAGGAATTTAAGAGTTGAGTTTTATAAGATAAAAACATAGACTTGTGTAAAATTTATTTTACACAGTCTGTGTATCAAAGTTTTACCCATTGTAGTTATAATCTTAAAAGTTATTTATTGATTAAACTTAAAAAAATGCATTAATTGTATTACATATATTATTTACTAAAATACATATTATATTACATTTAATAGTTAACAAATAATGTGTCATCTCAATTCGGTAATGTACTCAATGGGTTGACGTAGAATTGCCCCACCGGTGCACCGTTTAAAATGGGTGTCGGCCGTAGGGGAACTTAGATAGTGTAGGGTCCACTGTGATATGACCACGTAATCCGTTGAGAGCCACGTGACTTCCTCATAGACGTGGGTTGTTCATATATGTATATTTTAATTTAGTCGCAAAAGTCACCGTAGGGTCCACCATATCGATTGCGTGTCGACCTCTTTGGTATTTCTAGCTGCCATGTGTCATAACCGTATTTAAAAGTCGGTGATGGACATTTGAGTTTTCTAAGTTTGAATCAACGGTCCAATTAAAACGAAAAATTATTGTATCGTCTCGTCCCATCACATCATCCATAGTTATTCCCACTAAAAATTAAGTATATAATTTTTTTTCATATTATTTTTTAAAGATAAATATTTATCTTTTTAAGCCATGTAAATAAAGAGCGAGTGGTTATATAAAAGTTGATTATGAATGAATTAGTGATATAGGAAAAAAAAGAAATCATGTGACTTATTTTTAGTAGATGGGGACTACGGATAATGTGGTGGGCCGAGAACATGTAATAATTTCTCAATTAGAACAATCTCTTATTATTTTCATTTTTAAGTTTATAGTTAAAAGTTAGTGACATGTAAATAGGGATTGAATTTATATAGAAGTTGATTATGAATGGATTAGTGACATGTAAAAAAAAAGAAATTGTGACTTATTTTTAGTAGATGAAGACCATAAATAATGTGGTAGGCCGAGATCATATAATAATTTCTCAATTACAACAATCTCTTATTATTTTCATTTTCAAAGTTTATAGTTAAAAGTTAGTTATGACTCACGGTTGCATTAAGATGGTGAAGTGTTTCAATATATTTGGTTTTGGGGATAATTCTCTATTATTTAATGGACTCACCGACCAAATTTTTAGGATATTGTTTTTTTTTATAAATGTTGGTGACCTCATTAAAAAACCCCTCATGCCCGGTTTTGCTCGTAAAGACGAAACCGAGTAGCGGAAGGGGGAAAAGAGTGTCACAGAAGATTTATTAATTAAATAGTAACTTACAAGCACCAATGTCATAGCCACTCTCCACTCGACAAACCTTTTCACGAACATAGACCTAACCTATCCCTTTTTTTGCAAGGGAATCCGCTACTGTATTACAAGAACGGGAGGCAAACCTGAACACACAATTCACCTGTTGACCCAGCACCGAGATATCACTAACTAGCTTACTAAATATTTCAGGACAATTTTCTGGTGTGAGGATCCAATCCAGAGCAACTTGGCAATCACACTCCAATATGATGCATTTATTTGTGAACATCCTGCCTTCGACGATAGTCATCAGTCCCTGCTTGACAGCCATCAGCTCAGCTAACACCGGAGGTCCCGGGCCTATGCTTTTGGAGAACGTCGCAATCGCCTTCCCCTCGGCGTCTTGCACCACCCCTCCAATGCCCCCGCCACTGCCATCGTTCTTCATTGCACCGTCAATGTTCACCTTTAAAAAACCAGGGGGTGGTTTCGCCCAAGTGTGCTTGCCGGGCTTCACCACTCTGCGGCAGATTGACATTTCTTCGGCTGCCAAGTTGTTCATCACTTCGTCCAAAGATCTCATATCTGCTGGGAACTTTGCTTTGTACCAAGCGGCTACCCTGTATTTGACAAGAAATAAGAGTTGCAAAACATCTATAATACAATTCTTAAATATAATCTCGTTGCGCATTAGCCAAATGGACCAAGTCACGGCTGCCGGTATCGATTGCCAAATATTAGAACCCTTCAAATGTATCCCAATTTCTCGCCACATAGTCACTAGATCCTTGAGTCCCCTCGGCATCACCCAGACAACACCCCACGCGGCTGCCAAGGTGGTCCATACTAGCCACGCAACCCTGCAGTGCATAAAGAGATGCTGGGCAGATTCGCAACCAGACTTGCAAAAAGGGCATGACAGATCCTCCACCCCAGGCAACCCTCTCTTGTGAAGTTCAGCTCGAACGGCCACTTTGCACTGAATCGCTTGCCACAAGAAGAACTCAACCTTGGGAGGGGCCATACCAGCCCATACCAACGATTTCCAGTCAAAAAACTCACTCGAAACCACTCTAGTGCACAACGCTCCCGACTTGGTAGAGAATACTCCAGTACCAGCTCCCTTCCACACAAGGCAATCAAAATCACAGCCATCTAAACTGACGTTGTCTAATAGGACAAGTAGAGCGTTCATTTGTTCCACCTCCCAATCGAAAAGTCTTCTCCTAAGACCGATATCCCATCTAACACAGCCATCTCGCGTAACAGCAAACTCTCGCACCTTTCCGCTCTTATTACAAGCTAGAGCAAATATCCTCGGAAAGGCTTGGCACAACGGTGTTTCCCCCATCCACCTATCGTACCAAAACTGAAGACGTCTTCCATCACCTAACTGAAACCGAGTGTTGACTCGCAAAGCTTCACCCAACATATCAGATTTATGAAACGAGTTTAAGATCCCACGCCAAATCCAAGAATCAAACCTGTGTCTAGAAGGCCCAGGCACTAACGGCAGCTCCACAATGTTCCTCTTTGCTGCCAACAACTTGCTCACCACACTTTCACGTTCATTAGCCAATTTCCAAACCCATTTGAATAATAGTAACCTGTTTTGTAATGTAATCTCACGAACGCCCAGGCCCCCTTCTTCAACGGTTTTGCAAACCGTCGCCCACTTTACCCAGTGAACTTTCTTCCTTTCTTCACTATCGCCCCACAATAATTCGGCCATAATACTATTCAGTTTCTTCGCAACTTCCACTAGAATAGTAAATAGAGATAGAAAATAGGATGGGAGGGCACATAAGACTGATTTAATTAAGACTAACCTTCCACTTACAGTGAGATTCTTCCTTTTCCAATTGGCTAGGTGCCTATGAAACTTTTCTATCACTGGTTCCCACAAACCAATTGAGTTTTTCTTCGGCCCCAAAGGCAATCCAAGGTATTCAGACGGTAGAGACCCAACTAAGCAACCTACTCTATCCGTCCAGCTCTTGAGTAACCCATCACCCACATTGAGACCAAACATCCTGCTTTTTATTAGATTGAGCTGTAATCCTGCTGCCAATTCGAAGACCCGAAGAACACGTCGGACATTTAGCAACTCTCTAACAGAGGCTCTGCAGAAAATTATTAAGTCGTCTGCAAATTGCAGATGCGACAAGTGGAAAGCTCGCTCCTCTTTACCAATTGAGAACCCCTGAAAAAGACCCACCTCCGTTGCCTTGGCTAACATGAGATGTAGCGCTTCCCCAACTATGTTAAACAAAAGAGGGGACATAGGACAACCTTGCCGAACACCTCGCGAGAGGGAGAAGCGCGAAGTCGGTGACCCATTAACAAGGATTGAAATGCTAGCTGACGAAATACAGTTCAAAATCCAATTACACCAACGGTCTCCAAACCTCATCCCTTTCATGACTTTGATAAGAAACTGCCAATCCACTGTGTCGTAGGCTCGCTTGAAGTCAATCTTAAAAACTGTCCCCTTCAATCCCGCTTTTTGAATGTAATCGATGGCCTCATTCGCCATAAGCGCACAATCTAGGATTTGCCTCCCGGGAATAAAGGCAAATTGTGAATTGCTAATAATAGATCCCACGCACCCTTTTAGTCTTCTCGCTAGCACCTTGGCAATTATTTTATACACCCCTCCAACTAGACTAATGGGGCGAAAATCTTCGATTGCGTTTGCGCCACTCTTCTTGGGTATTAGAGTGATAAAGGAATGATATACTCCTTCTTCAAGGTTTCTGCCATGAAAAAACTCACTAAAAACTCTCATCATATCGTCTTTCAACACTTCCCAATATTTCTTAAAAAACGCCATCGAGAATCCATCCGGTCCGGGAGCCTTCGAATTTCCCATGGAAGCAATGGCCTCCCACACCTCGCCACTGTTAAAAGGCATTTCCAGCTTTTCTTTTTGGGTACTAGAAATCTTAGCAAAATTAAGATCCAATTCTTCAACCTCAATGGTGTTTCGCGCATTGTATGATCTAGAGAAAAAATTCAGTATACCATCCTTCACTCCCGCGGGATCAGATACTAGTGCTCCATCAATATAAATGTTGCTTATAAAGTTACGTCTACGCCTATTAGATGCGATAAGGTGGAAGAATTTTGAATTACGATCTCCCACCTTAAACCACCTAAGCCGCGAGTTTTGCAACCATATCCTTTCTTCTCGCCTAAGTAACGCCCACAATTCTTTTTTATATCCTGCTAACAATATAGTATCCTGACTCGAACCCCTCCCAAGCTGTAATTTCTTTTCAATCGCGGATATTTTATTTTCCATTTCCGCAACTGCATCTTTCTTTAGCAGGCCTACTTTCAGGGACCACCTCTTAATCTCTTCCTTAGTCGCCTTCAAGGTGTTGCAAATTCCTCTTCTACCGTTAGATTGTTTCAGCCTAGAGATAGTTCATTTTACCAAATTGTCGAACCCTTCCTCATCCAAGAGGTAGTTGAAAAACTTGAAGGGTCGCGGCCCCCAATCCATACGGTCACAGCTTAGCAAAATACCGTGATGATCCGAAATAGAGCAAGGCAGTAAATGCTGAATTAGATTATGGAAAATTGATAGAAAATCGGCACTCACCAGGAACCGATCCAATCGTACAAACGTTGGGAATTCTCTATTGTTCAACCAGGTATAAGCACCACCCAACATAGGCAAATCGACAAGATTTGAAGCTTGAATAAAGTCTCGGAATATTTCAACTGTGTTAAGATTGACAGCAGCTCCCAATTTCTCCTCTCTGCTAATAACCGCGTTAAAATCCCCCCCCCCCCCACACCAAACTTTTTTATACTTCTTCATAAAGTCCCCTAATTCTGCAAAAAAACATATGTTTCTCCGTTTCTACTGATGGTTCGTAAACATTGATCAACCCGAACTCCATTTGATACCCCTTAAACCTGCCGAATAAAGCTATGAATCTGCGATAAGAATAAAACTCGGATACCTCGAAAAAATCTGTGTCCCAAACACTAATAAGTCCGCCTGCGGAGCCATCTGCCGGGGCAAACACCTTCCCGAAATTTTGCCTCACTCCCATACTTCTAAAGATCGCAGGCGAAAAAGACGCGAGTTTTGTTTCCTGTAAAAACTGATTTTAGGCTTCTTCGACAAGAACAGCTTCCTCACCGCACAACACTTTTCCTTCCTTCCTAACCCCCTGACATTCAAAGTAATTATAGATAATTCCATAACTGATAAAACACCTTCGAAATCTTGTAAAGGAATACAAGTTGACCCTACTTTGCCGCATCTTCAATCTCTGTAACTTTGCTAACCACCGCACTCTTCCCACCTCTGAAAGATATCCCTAAAATTTGGCTAACACCCCAGACTGCTAATGCTTCTTCAATATTATTCAGATTAACAGAGCCATTCATCGAGCCAGACCCATCCCCACTGTGCTCATTAATAGAACCTTCGATTGCATCCCTGATATGGCTTCTCATCTCCCTCCGATGCTGCATGTTACAGAAACCCCCACTGCTACCCAACGAAACAGACACATTGATTTGGGAAGGAACTTTCAGCGCCGATTGCCTACCCACACTAACGTTTTCCACCCCACATAGTTTAGGGGTTCAATTTCTTGATTCATCTCAACCCCCAAACTGTCCGAAACATAACCCTCATTCCGCCAAAGTAATTCCTCATCTATTTTTTCCAGAGAGTCACCAACCACCAAATTCTCGTTACTTGTTTTAGGGGAATCTTGGGCCTCAGGAATCCTAGCCCCGGTAGCCGAATGTGCTGGAATAGATTGTTGGTCCCCCATTGCATTAGAGCCCAATTCTGGCCCAATTGGATTCACAGAGGGCCTGGTAGTATCCTGGCTGTGCACACCATCAACTTGAAAATCAAGCACATGCGAAAAAACACCAGCATCCCTCTCCTGGGCCCCCACACCCATCTGATCATTACTGTCTGACATTACCATAGGAATGTCTTCGATCGGGGAACTCCCCCTAATTTGTTCATCATTAAAACCTCCCCTAGAATGTCGGGGAAGTGCCTCGAAACTGTCAATAAAATTGCTATTCCTCGTGCACTCGTTGGCATTCCTTGCCTCTTCACCTTCCGCCTGATCTGAGAACACTGGGGCCTCCGGCCTAACTTCGTCGTCTCCACCAAACTCGGCCCCATCATCGAACTCCAAATCGTCCAGAAAATCTTCCCCCGCCTTAATCCTAACATAGAAGGATTTACCCAGAACATTGATTTTGATCATTTTGGGAACATTGAATTGGCTGGAGACTCTGATAGTCATACGAGCCGCCACCAGATCCCATTTCTTCTTTGTTTCTTCATGAATCTTAGACAGGATCCCCCATTTACCAGCAAGGGTACTGAAAAAACCATCCGACCAGCAGCATAATGGTACACCATATAAAGAAACCGAGCAAAAGAAGAATGGAATGCCATCCTTTTTAGCGTTAAATTCCAGCAACTCAAACCAGAAGGAAAGTGCCTCCTTCTTGTTATTCCACACGTCGGCCTTGTCCGCTTCTGATGCAAAGGTGATGATGCAAGCATTTGCTGAACATCCCCACTTCGCTATTTTGGCACATATTCCGTCGTTACTCAGCGCTTTCATCACGAATCCCCTATCAAAACCCCTCTTAATAATACTAGTGCTTGAACTGTTAATCCATTCGAACTCCTCGCTAGGGAAATTAAACTCCATATCAGAAGGCTCACCGTGTTTCTGGTTCAGCCCCTCCTGAAGATGCTCCCTTTCGCTTGCCTTTTCCTTCGAGTTAAAAAGTAATGTTTCCTTGAAGGATCTTCCTCCGCTCTTCCAAAAACTCATCTTGTCACTATTTCTTGCTCCATAGTTTACCTTCGACCTCGCTTCCTGTTGGATCGGGGAACTAGCAACCCCACCATTCTCGCTTCTACCGCCTTTGCTGAAACCTAGCCTTGGATACAAACACGACCCTTCCGTCGATCTTCGTCTTGTCAAACTTCTCGATAGCCACCATAAGATCATTGAGGCTTGCCAGGTGAACAAACGCAAAGGTACCATATCTATATTTTGGTTTCTGGTTATGGTAGGGGATGTACACTTTCAGAACCTTCCCATAATGACTGAAGAGCTCCCATAGAGCCCCTCTCGACACTCTCTTGCTAAGCTTGTCCACAAAGACGACCCATTTCCCTTCATCAGCGTGCGAACGTCCAACCCTCCCGATGGCTCCTCCGGCGCTCCTGGCTCCTCCGACGCTCCTGTTCTCTCGACCCATTTGTGGGGCTTGATGTAGACCTGAGATCTAGGATATTGTTTTTCATTCTAAAAAAACAATAACTTAACTCACAAGTCACATCCGATGTTTTAGTTCAAAATTTGAATAAAGAATAGATGAACAGTACTTGAGTCTTTAATCTTTATGATGACATACCAATAACATATCATGAATGAACAGAGACGACTCATGTGGGTCTTGACAAGGGTTCATGTCCTCTCTCTACGCGGAAATTTTTTACCTTTTTTTGTATTAATAATTTTTTAAAATAAATTAAATATAAATTTGTTTTTCTCACTTTTAATATTTATATTTTTTAATTCTCAATCTTAGTTTCAGCCACATTCTAACTTCTTCAAGTTCTTTTAATATTTGTTGTTGACCGGTCGAGTTGTCACGGTTTCAATTGAGAAGATAATGGCTAATCAGATTAGCTTGCTGGGGTACGATGAGCTCAACTTGTACCGACAGATTGACCAATTGAGAACAAGTTGCTAGGCAGTTGGGAAAGGCTTCTTACTAGATATTCCATCTTGTCCTATCGTCCTCCATAAGATACATGACGAAGGTGGGGAACATATTGATTCTATACATTTGTCTCCGCTATATTCGAAAGGCATTAACCTCAATCCTTTTGTTGCACTTGCAGAATGCAGAGGGATTCCAGCAAAAAGTGATGAGCCCATCTGACCCAAATCTGCATTATGATGTGATGTTTGGAACTCAAGAATTTTATACTATCATGATTCACGACGTGGTTTATATTATGTGAATTAAGCTTAATCGAATCGGATTTCATGAAACAAAATGTACCAGAAAATGTATGATTAATTCTGCACACAAAAGACCAGGCATGGCTGATAGGAAAATAGTATACTTCCAAAATGAATGTCTAAACTCTACCCTAAGCTTGTGGCTGCATGCTGAAGAATTACACATTCAGCAACATCGCGAGAAGACATTTTTGGTAAGAGCACAAACACACTTCTCAAGAGGCTCGTTGCCACAACAAGGAACCCATATCAGGATTCTCCAACATTCTGTAGGTAAGGAAACCAGGTGTGGCCCATGTTTCACAAAACCTAGATTGTTTTTCGATCAACTTCACACTCAGGGTGTCATAGTATTCAACTAAAAGCCTCTACCCTGCCCATAGTATTAAATTACGGTTGCAATGCAACAGTTTTGAATGTCACCACAACCGCATATAAAATCATAGTTATTTTTTAAAGAAAAATTATGTCGCATCCGCAACCACAACCACAATTTAATACTATGTCCCTGCCACACCAACTGCTTTCTCAGCTAGTTTTAATATGCCCATCTTGATGCATTCCAAAGTAAACTGATGATATTAAGTTTACCTGCCAGCACAACTCCATTAAGCAAACTGGTGTGGTGTCAATAGATAATACATGGTTGTCTGTGTGCAAACAAAAATCCTTTATCTTTTTTTATGTCTAAACACTTAAAAAACTAAAATCTACACTATAACCCTAGAGGCAAGACGACGCAGTCTTCGAGTAGTTGCTGCTTGCCGGTAATTATGCGCCACTTCGTTCTGTATTTGAGGATACATATCATGAGGGGAATATGCCCCGTAATATCAGCTTCAATTAAGTTGAAAATAGCTACATCCTAAATCCAACAAGTAGCCTCAGTAGAAAAGAGGATGAAGTTCATTTTAAGAGACACTGGTTTAATTCGCATTATTCGTAAGGTGTGTGTATTGTCAAAGTATTAAGAATTTATATGAACAGATATTATCTTGTAATTATTTTTAAACTGTTAAAAGAAAAAAAAAGAATAGCTTCATCGTGTCTTAGGAATGGCCAGTGGTGAAACAATGGATGAGATTTCCACCCTGAAGAACCTAAAATCCATGTTGTAACCCCCTCGTCCCGGTCCGGACGCTTGACCGGTCCGAGTGGGTCACACGGGGAAAACCGAAGCGAAACCCGTGAAGGTCACACCTCGGTAAACGACCCTAAAAAATTCTTTTAACTTTAACTTGTCTATAGGCATTATTAATTCCTATGTGTAACACGATAGCGGAACACAAGCAATATAACAACGACCATCCAGAACAACCCATTTTAATCCTTTACAGCAGACCGTATCGAAACACCCTTAGGGTGTTTCGATACGCCTTGACTTAGTCAACAGGCCAAGGTCAACCTGATAAGACTGTTTCGAAACAGGGGTGACCCGTATCGAAACGACCCCAACGGTCAACTTTTCGTGGACAACGAGATTTTGACCGTTTCGAAACTCCCTAGACCCGTTTCGAAACACCTTCATCTCGCCAATTTCTCAAAATTCCAGTAGCGAAAGTGTACCGAAACGGCCTCTACGCGTTTCGAAACGCCCGACCAAAAACAAAGGGACCGTATCGAAACAGGGTAGCCCGTTTCGAAACACCCTCTGTCTGCAGACTGGTTTTAGCTGGTTTATGGCACAAGGATGTCCCAAAACCCCACTAAAGCCTCTCACAACACACAAGCATTAACTATAGATGCAAGACATCCTATACGAACATGCTTAACACACATCGAACATATAAAAACCAAACATACAAATGATCAACAATCCACATACGAACCAAACATAGCAATCAAGATTAACATGCTTAAACAACATACATAAGAGCATCCACCAAGGGCACAAGACCAACATACATATAAGCATTCAAGGTAAGCAATAAAGCATGCCTTGCAAACCATAACATGGCATCCAAAAGCCGAACCAACAACATGATAAAGAAGAGTCTAACATGCTCTTAAACGAAACCAGCATCAACACACTTCAAAACTCAAATCGCAACATCTATCCCATTGCTTGACTATTACAATCTACAATTTAAAATTCATACTTGAGCTAACCATAAGCAACACTTGAAGACCTTTCCTTGCCCTTGCCACCCACAAGCTACTGATCTGCATTGTCGAACAAAAAGGAGCGTAAGCATAAAAACTTAGTGAGGGTAAGCTCTTAAAACAAACCTTCGACAATGCAGGGTCCAAGCACGAGCAAGAATCAAAATAGAATGCATGGTCTTACCTCCAATCCTCAAGAGCCAAAATAAAAGATGATGCATGAACATATTATCAAAATCATGTCATGCTCACAAATCCATAACCACCACATATGGAAACATATATGTTCCACATATAAGCAACATAATCCACAATTTCGTATTAGCACCTAGCTATGACTCGAATATGCGGATAACCGTTGGAACTCACATCCAACAACACAACCATTACTTGACGGTGGGATTACACTCATCACCGTTCACGCGGAGGGGATTCCACTCATCCTCACGCCTTATTTCACGCGGAGGGGATTCCACTCATCCTCACGCCCGTCGATGGGATTCTACTCATCACCGACATATATATATATAAGAAGATTTCCGGGCGAACCCGTACTCCATCTTGATGACTACCGTCATCAAGACCACGCGCGCATTTTGACTCGCGTGTGCACACTAAACATCCTAATGATCGATCATTTGTACCCAAGCATACTAGTGTCAATACTACACATTTCATTAATCTTTCACAATATCATTTCATAATACTTCCGTGCTTAGCACGTACTCACCATGACTCACCGTCATGCACAAACCACATTTACATGCCTAGCATGTACTCACCATGATCCTCGGATCATACAATCACCTCATAATATCATTTCACATGTCAACACCACATGTATATCATTAACACAATATCACATCATATTTCATGCATATGTATATCTCCATCATGTTTATCATCAACATGCATATAACAATGCATCAAACATGCCTCAACATACATGTATACAACATATACATAACCAACACCATCACAATTTAACACGAGGCATAAACGACCATTAAAGAGTGCAACCAAAGTCTCTAATCAAAGCTTGGGATTAGGCTACCACTCTAATCCCAACTCTAGGTGGGTTTACCAAACCCATCCTAGGTTCACATGCTTGAACCAGATACTCAAAACCATTTTAAAAATATTTAACCACTCACCTAAGCTTCCAAGCTTCAAGCCAAGCAAGCAACCACCCTCGAGCTTCCGGATTTCTTCCCGATGCTTCACCGACCCAAGTTCTTGCTTCTAAACAACTTCAATACAATTCAAACAATCTCAAATCAGCCCAAGCATCGAAGTACTAACCCGGAATACAATTCAAACACAATTCGAAATGTTTCAAGCCATGAACACACCCCATATTAAGCAATCTCGGACAGCCCCGAAACCTCTTCCAAAATCCATGTTTCCAACAACTTTTACACCCACAAATGATCCCAAATCAACCCCTAACCATAGTACCACCATTGGACTATCAATTCCCACCTAAAACAACCCCTAAAACTCACCCAAAACCCTCCAAAAACCCCATTTACACCCAAATTCGGGAATATGTATAAAATCATGTAAAAATCATATATGTTGGACCATTTGGTTCACAAACACCATAACTAACAATAACAAACCAAAAGCTTTAGTAAAAACTCATAAAGCTTTAACCTTTAGCTTGAAACTTTGAAAAACCCAAATTCTAAAACATTGATGAAAATGAAAACTATTTGTACTTTCGAGTATTGGAAGATGAGAGCAAGATGGGGATGTGATTACCTTTCAAAACCGACCAAAAATGAAGAAGAAAGGAGATGGAATAGGGATTTGGAGAAGAGTTCTCTTCTTGTCGTTAGAAACCAAATGAAGAGAGGAGGAAGATGACAAATAGTTCTTTTAATTAAAAAGGGGGGTTTTTTAAATTGAAGTCCAACAATTTACAAGTTTGCCATTATTGAGATGGCAAACTCATTACCTACAAAATCCATGAAATTTGAGTTTCAATTCAATTTGGTCCAACACAAAATGTTTGCTTTGAAAATATGAAGACCAAAATAATACTTTATCATGTTAATTATAAAACCAAAACCCGAAACAATATTTTAATATTATTTCCATCGGACCCCCAAACCCAGGTGTTACAACTCTCCCCCACTTAAGGAAATTTCGTCCCCGAAATTTATCGGACATGGAAATACCACGAAATCTACTCCTCCACACTTACCTTCTCACCACAACATACTAACCAACTCGGTAGACTTACCACGCAACAACAGCTATCTAATGCTTAGATCTCAACTGGTTCCTTCAAGGCATGTCAATTTTAAACTTAACTCAACCTCTTCAACCACATAGCGCGTGACAATTCTGACCCACACTTCCAGATCATAGACACACAAAACACATCACAAACCTCTTTCAAACTCTGGTGGTAATCGCAACAAATAAACAACAGAACTAGTCGGGTTCATAACTCATACAACATTGCTCGAATACTTGACCCATAACTTTTTCTGACTAACCATCTGACTTCAACAGGTAACCAAACACTATGCAGACGTCTTCAAAAATCCAGTTAGAATCTCGAATCTCTATTACCCACTTTCAGTAAGAATTTCCATGGATGTAATAAACTAGAATAAACTGATGCTCGGCCTTGACACGCTGGCAATTTACACACTTACTCTCATACTGAATCATAACATTCACCAACTAAATCCAGAAGTACTCATCTTCAACCCACAATACGTCTTCATACTACTCAAATGCAATACAAATGAACTACTGTGTGCTTCTGCCAAAACAATACGTCTCAAAACACTATGTCATTCGGCACAACCATCCTGTCTCTAAAATGCGAAACTCTATCATCCTGTCTCAAAACACAGTCTTCAATTTCTTCCAACTTACATCTTCTTCTACCTACTTAGGATTTACTCTAATACACTCGGCTAATCTGAATGTCTTAGGAGGACATCTTCCTTGACTCGGAGTTCGCGTTTGATCATCTTGGCATACAACTGATTCTCTAATAGAATCTACAACACTAACTTCATAGCTTATCATGGTCTTCTTTGGTACGTGAATACACCCATGTATCATCTATGAGGACTACTACAAATGATCAAGGAATTTAGGAAATATTCTGCTCAACATCTCTATGAAAGTAACTAACTCATTAGTCAAACAAAGCGGCACAACTCAAAACTCAAAATGATCACATCTTGCCCCTAAAGTTGTCTTCGATACATCAATTTCTCTCACATTCAACTGGTAACAATCGGATCCCAAATTAATCTTCGAAAAGACTGAAGCACACACTAACTGATCAACAAATCACTGACACTCGGTAACGGATACTAATTATTCACTGTCACTTGTTTCGACTGTCTGAAATCTAAACACATTCTCGTACTGTCACTCTTTCTTCTTCAAAAATTACATTGTCGAACTCTAAGATGATACACTAGGCCTAATGAGTCTAAGGTCTAACAAACCTCGTAATTGATTCTTTAACACTCTCAATTCTTTCGGGAGTCATAAGATACAGAGCAATCAAATCGGGAGCAAACTCGAAGACGGTCTCAATAACAAACTCTTCTCCTCTAACAAGAGATAAACCGGCAATTCTTCTAAACACTTCTAGGAAAAGAAAACACAAACTATCCTAACATTCTGCGGTCTAATCTTCATTCAAAAATCAAATCCATCACAATTGCTAAGCAAGCTTGTCAACTAAACTCAATCAATCTTTGACCTCTAAAGTTGGATCAACATTCAATAAGAAGTTCACATCCTCACCTACCCCTACAGTCTCACAGAAATCTACAACTTCAGGGCAACTCTCGCTTCGTCTCAACGTATACCCTAGCTTTGTGCTCTACAAGCCAAACCATGTCAAAAAGGTACATCAAAACCGTAGAAAGACAATTACTTCACATCTACTAGAAACTAGTAACCCTAAACCACCAACAAACATCTTCTGTACATTTCTCTGACCACCACTATCTCACTAAAAGGTCTAGTCACATGTGTTCCTACGTCTAAAATCTCAACAAGTATGTCTGATTTCTTTGCATGCTAACACAAACGGACGAATCTGCAGAAATTACAACTTCACAAGTACACAGCTGTTAGTCCTCGGCCCTCTTGTCTTCAGGCTGGTCCTCCAAACATAAGCTAGCTCTTCAAAACCGTTCTTAGAGCATCTCGAAACTTCAAAATTCAATTCTGATTACACACAAACTATCATGCTTGAACTTGTTCTATAACGTCGATCCTCGCGACTCGAAACATTCCACTACCAAACAATCTGGAGTCAAAACTCAAGACTTCTTCTCGGGTTGACTATATCGGAAGCGATTTCATCACTTCTTCTTCTTGCTGGAGACAACTTAGACGCACACTGGTCCAATCATACTAATCGATTTCCACCAACGGATACTGACCGACTATCTTGTATTAAAACTATAGGCCGAACCCCAACGATCACTAACTAACATTTCTGAATTTCGGATTACTCACACGAGACCCTTACCCTGATCTCGCCAACAGAACTAAGGTACTCGTACCTACCTCTAACACTTTACCGAGCATATTCAAACTTTGCATGCTTGCTATCAACATACGGAAGCACAGGCTCAGAATCAACCAGAAGGGGACAAACTCATAACTGTACCAAGGGTTTATCTACTATAACATCGATCCACTCTGAACCTCACTCAAAGGTCTTCGCTTCTTTTTACCAACTAATACCAGAAATGATCACATCGTCCCCCACCAACAAGAACCAACTCACATACACACGGACTCGAGCAAACAAATTGTACCTCAACTCCGGTACAACCATACTTCACTAACTATAGTGATGAACTCCCCCAACATCATCCACCTTTCCAGAAACCACTAATTCTACTTATCGATTTACGGCCCACCCTTTTGCCTCAAACCTACTAAAAAGCAATAAATCAACAACAACAGATTAACATACAAATTGGGTTAGCAAAGGAAAGGGTCCAAGTGGCTCAAGTATGATTTCCCTCACTTAAAAATCCTTTTTCCGATGTAATAGAAGCAATGTGACTCTACTAAACATACTTCAAGCAACATACGCGTACGATCAAACAACATACATTCACGATCAAACAATCGCACATCACATCATGCACGAATAACAAGGAACATGCTTACATGGCAAGCAAACACCGTGCAATTCAATATAAGAACTTAACTTACCTCACTTACTTGCCCAAGGTCTCGGAAACCTTAGGCTCTGATACCAACAAATGTAACCCCCTCGTCTCGGTTTGGACGCTTGACCGGTCCGAGTGGGTCACACGGGGAAAACCGAAGCGAAACCCGTGAAGGTCCCACCTCGGTTAACGACCCTAAAAATTTCTTTTAACTTTAACTTGTCTATAGGCATTATTAATTCCTATGTGTAACATGACAGCAGAACACAAGCAATATAACAACGACCATCCAGAACAACACGTTAAAACAGCCCATTTTAATCATTTACAGCAGACCGTATCGAAACACCCTTAGGGTGTTTCGATACGCCTTGACTTACTCAATAGGCCAAGGTCAACCTGATGAGACCGTTTCAAAACAGGGGTGACCCGTATCGAAACGACCCTAACGGTCAACTTCTCGTGGACAACGAGATTTTGATCGTTTTGAAACTCCCTAGACCCGTTTTGAAACACCTTCATCTCGCCAATTTCTCAAAATTCTAGTAGCGAAAGTGTACCGAAACGGCCTCTACGCGTTTCAAAACGCCCGGCCAAAAACAAAGGGACCGTATCGAAACAGGGTAGCCCGTTTCGAAACACCCTCTGTCTACAGACTGGTTTTAGCTGGTTTATGGCACAAGGATGTCCCAAAATCCCACTAAAGCCTCTCACATCACACAAGCATTAACTCTAGATGCAAGACATCCTATACGAACATGCTTAACACACATCGAACATATAAAAACCAAACATACAAAGGATCAACAATCCACATACAAACCAAACATAGCAATCAAGATTAACATGCTTAAACAACATACACAAGAGCATCCACCAAGGGCACAAGACCAACATATGTATAAGCATTCAAGGTAAGAAAAAAAGCATGCCTTGCAAACCATAACATGGCATCCAAAAGTCGAACCAACAACATGATAAATAAGAGTCTAACATGCTCTTAAACGAAACCAACATCAACACACTTCAAAACTCAAATCGCAACATCTATCCCATTGCTTAACTATTACAATCTACAATTTAAGATTCATACTTGAGCTAACCATAAGCAACACTTGAAGACCTTTCCTTGCCCTTGCCACCCACAAGCTACTGATCTGCATTGTCGAACAAAAAGGAGCGTAAGCATAAAAGCTTAGTGAGGGTAAGCTCTTAAAACAAACCTTCGACAATGCAGGGTCCAAGCACGAGCAAGAATCAAAATAGAATGCATGGTCTTACCTCCAATCCTTAAGAGCCAAAATAAAAGATGATGCATGAACATATTATCAAAATCATGTCATGCTCACAAATCCATAACCACCACATATGGAAACATATATGTTCCACATATAAGCAACATAATCCACAATTCCGTATTGGCACCTAGCTATGACTCGAATACGCGGATAACCGTTGGAACTCACATCCAACAACACAACCATTACCTGACGGTGGGATTACACTCATCACCGTTCACGCGGAGGGGATTCCACTCATCCTCACGCCTTATTTCACGCGGAGGGGATTCCACTCATCCTCACGCCCGTCGATGGGATTCCACTCATCACCGACATATATATATATATAAGAAGATTTCCGGGCGAACCCGTACTCGATCTTGATTACTACCGTCATCAAGACCACGCGCGCATTTTGACTCGCGTGTGCACACTAAACATCCTAATGATCGATCATTTGTACCCAAGCATACTAGTGTCAATACTACACATTTCATTAATCTTTCACAATATCATTTCATAATACTTCCGTGCTTAGCACGTACTCACCATGACTCACCGTCATGCACAAACCACATTTCCATGCCTAGCATGTACTCACCATGATCCTCGGATCATACAATCACCTCATAATATCATTTCACATGTCAACACCACATATATATCATTAACACAATATCACATCATATTTCATGCATATGTATATCTCCATCATGTTTATCATCAACATGCATATAACAATGCATCAAACATGCCTCAACATACATGTATACAACATATACATAACCAACACCATCACAATTTAACACGAGGCATAAACGACCATTAGAGAGTGCAACCAAAGTCTCTAATCAAAGCTTGGGATTAGGCTACCACTCTAATCCCAACTCTAGGTGGGTTTACCAAGCCCATCCTAGGTTCACATGCTTGAACCAGATACTCAAAACCATTTTAAAAATATTTAACCACTCACCTAAGCTTCCAAGCTCCAAGCCAAGCAAGCAACCACCCTTGAGCTTCCGGATTTCTTCCCGATGCTTCACCGACCCAAGTTCTTGCTTCTAAACAACTTCAATACAATTCAAATAATCTCAAATCAGCCCAAGCATCGAAGTACTAACCCGGAATACAATTCAAACACAATTCGAAATGTTTCAAGCCATGAACACACCCCATATTAAGCAATCTCGGACAGCCCCAAAACCTCTTCCAAAATCCATGTTTCCAACAACTTTTACACCCACAAATGATCCCAAATCAACCCCTAACCATAGTACCACCATTGGACTATTAATTCCCACCTAAAACAACCCCCAAAACTCACCCAAAACCCTCCAAAAAACCCCATTTACACCCAAATTCGGGAATATGTATAAAATCATGTAAAAATCATATATGTTGGACCATTTGGTTCACAAACACCATAACTAACAATAACAAACCAAAAGCTTTAGTAAAAACTCATAAAGCTTTAACCTTTAGCTTGAAATTTTGAAAAACCCAAATTCCAATACATTGATGAAAATGAAAACTATTTGTACTTTCAAGTAGAGGAAGATGAGAGCAAGCTGGGGATGTGATTACCTTTCAAAACCGACCAAAAATGAAGAAGTAAGGAGATAGAATAGGAATTTGAAGAAGAGTTCTCTTCTTGTCGTTAGAAACCAAATGAAGAAAGGAGGAAGATGACAAATAGTTCTTTTAATTAAAAAGGGGGGTTTTAAATTGAAGTCCAACAATTTATAAGTTTGCCATTAATGAGATGGCAAACTCATTACCTACAAAATCCATGAAATTTGAGTTTCAATTCAATTTGGTCCAACACAAAATGTTTGCTTTGAAAATATGATGACCAAAATAATACTTTATCATTTTAATTATAAAACTGAAACTCGAAACAATATTTTAATATTATTTCCATCCGACCCCCAACCCCGGTGTTACACATGTGACCTGGCTCTACATTTCCATTTAATATCAACCTTGATATACAAGTCATGGAGGAATTTGTTTAGTATATTTTTATAATTTATAATATAATTAATATATTCTCTAATTAAAATTTTATAACAATATATTATAAATTTTAAAATGTTGTATAAGAATATATTTATAATTCATTTTATAATTAATATAATTTGTTATTATTTTGTATTCTTCTTCGTTAGTTTTTTGGTTGTTAAGATAAATTATAAACAACGTTACAATATTAATATTTTTTAATTGAAGTTATAAATATATTTTGTAAAATTATGTGATAAAATCTGGACTTGATAGGTTTCAATCCGACTCTATATGATCAAAAAAATTAAATTAGATTTGAATCAAATCGAGTCAAAATAAAAAATCTCTAACTTGACTTGAATAATTTGTATATAGAGTTAATTGCACCACACATCCTCAAACTATGACACTCATTTTAAATTGGCCCCTAAACTTTAAAACTTTTCAGTTTCATTCTCAAACTACGACCTTCATTCTAAATTTGTCCCCAAACTTTTGAGCATTCTAATTTCATTCTCAAACTTTGACTCTCATTCTAAATTAGTCCTCAAACTTTTTGAACATTCTAATTTCATCCCCAAATTATCGATATATGCTAATCATATCTTATGTTTATAAAACCATTACAAAAATTGTTAATTGTCATTAAACATTGATGTGTATTATGTAATAATATGGTGCGATATAAACGATAATTTGAGGATGAAATTTGAACGTTCAAAAAGTTTGAGGATCAATTTAAAATAAGAGTCATAGTTTGAAGATGAAAGTGGAATGCTCAAAAGTTTGGGGACCAATTTAGAATGAAAGTCATAATTTGAGGATAAAATTGAAATATTTTAAAGTTTAATGACCAATTTAAAATGTGTCAAAGTTGGAAGACGTGTGGTGCAATTAACTCTTATATATGTTATTCAAAAATTTACAAATAAACCCTTATATATCATTTTTTTATTTTTACGGAATCTGTGAAAACTCAAAAGAAAATAATTTCGATGACACGGCTCACACGTTCGTGACAATTATTTTAATGAGGTGGATGTAAACGTGAATGTGGCTCAAAATACAATTAAGATATAGGGTAAGCTCTGGATAGGGACATCTAATAGGATACGTTGCGAAACGGGAAGAGGTCTTATATCATATAGACGGAATTTGGTGATAAAGTTTGCGAGGCAATTTAAAAATTTGAAAGTTTTAAAGTTTTAAACTAAGTTTTTAAAAATTGAAGGGTTCGACTTTTATTTTTCTTTAAAAAAAGTGAGATCTAAATAAATTTTTTAAAACTTGATAAACTTAATAAATTTTTAAAAAAATTATAAAAAATATTTGACTAAAAACATTAAAAAAATTTAAACTTAATCTAAATTTCTAAAACTTTTGTGCGGGTTATATTATATTTTAAATGTCTAGATTATAATTTTTCAGAGGCCCTCAAAGGCCTCTATTATATTACGCATATGAGTGATAATGAGCCTAATCAGCTTGTAAGCTACTCAGGTTTCGTCTAGATTTGGCTCGAGTAAGTTCGACTAGGGTTCGTGCTTGGCTCGAGATCTTAACAAGCCAAACCGACTCAAACTCAGCTCGTAAAACTTGTGAACATGGTCAGAATAATTATATATATATATATATATATATATTATACTACATATGCACTAAAAGTAATCTTTCTAGCAAAAAAAAAGCAATAAAATAAATTAGGAGAAAATCTACTAAAAGCAAATTAACTAAAATAAATTAAGCATTATGCACTAAAACAAATTTACAAAACTCGAGTCAAGCCGAATTTGACGAGCTTTAAGTTCGAATCAAATTCATTAATATTATTTCCGAGTCAAACTCGAACTTAAAATTTTGAATTCGACGAGTCTCGAGCCTCAAGCCAGGCCTAATTGTGTTGTTTATCCCACCTAATTATTCCCAGCAGCTGTAGTCAAATTATCAACGAATATTTAAAGAAAAAACAACGAATAAAGAATAAGCATATTGCCTCCACTTAAACGGCATTCGGTTGATCTTCCAATAAGTCGAAGCAACAAAATGAACCCAGTCTCAAACATATCTTGTTCTAGTACTAATCATAGTATTAAATTGTGATTGCGGTTGTAATATCACGATTGTAACCATTGCGGCGTAATTAATTTTCTAAAATAAAACTATAATTTTAAATACGATTACAGTTTGCTGCGTCACAAGGACCTTCAAACCATTATATTATATACGACCGTCACGTTACGTTGCGGCCGCAATTTAATATTCACTACCAACATGAACTGCAAAATACTTGATTTCTTTTTTATCATTACTCAAATTTATTGAAATTACATATAACTGAAACACACATATGGAGCCTTCTCCTAGTGGAAATTCAAGGCTCATTTTCTCTACTTTACTTCTTCTCCTTGGGCTGGTCTTCAGTCTCGAAAACCGATACAGGGTAAGACCTGGACAGACCGGCAGGGGTCTTGAAAGTGATTTTGCCGGTGGGTGGATCATCGACGGTGATCTCACTCAGTGTGATCCAGATGAGAAGCTCCTTGCTCTTAACCCCATTCAGCTTCTTTATCCTGTTCTTCTCAATAACAGATGTGACCTCCGTGGCATAGGAAGTAAGCTTCCCGATCTTGTCAAACTTGTGGGTTGTGCTCTTCTTCTGTTTAAGCCAGACGAAGCCTGTGTCCTTGACGTAGCCGCATTCCTCGATGTCTTTCAAGGGCAGAAGCCCCCGGGGAAACCCCATCTCTTCCAGCAAAGACTTGTATTTCTCTTGACAAATCTCATCCCCATGGTATATCTCTGACGCACTGGCTTTGATCTCTTCGGTCACTAGAGACATCTTGTTGGGGGAAACGTAGCTTAATGGCCTGAGGAAGCTGGGAAGACGACGGGTCCTCATATAGTTTTCAAGCTATGTATCCACCCTTCTGGCACCCAAATATTTCCATGTTGCCACTATGTAAACGGACAAAAATCTTATGTCACTTTTTGATATCTATTTCTATATATCAATATTAAAATTTTGAACTCTAAACACGAATTTTAAATTTTAAATTTTAAAAATATACTATACTTTTAATTTTCTAAATTATTTTCTTAAACTCTAACCTTAAACTTTAAGTTTAATTGTTTTTTAGTATGGGAAGCATAACTAGAATAGAAGCATCGAAAAAAAATAGTAGTGAATTTTTATTCTTATGACAATTGACAAGCATGTGAATAGAAATCATTTTTTGTGTCCTTTATCTGCATATTAAAAATTTAGATTTAGGATTAAATTTAATATTGGAGTTTAAAAAATTGAAAGTAAAGTGTATTTGTTCATATTTAAAGTTAGAATTTTAATTTTAATTTTTTACTATTAAGGTATAAAAAATTACACCGAAAATGATCTCCGGTCCACCCTAATACTAAAGCTTAGTTTGGGGTTTTGCCATAAATGATCCCTGGTCCATCCTGGCTGCTGCCTCTTGTTAGTTTAGGTGCAGCGGCTTTAAATAGAGGTGAGCATTTGGCCGAACTAATTTAAGTCGAATAATTTTTTTTGAATTGATGAGTTTTAATTTATAATTTAGATTTTATTTAAAATATTTTAAAATGAAATTTAGTTTATAAAATTTGAGTTGAATTATTTAAATTTTTATTCAAATCGTAAACATTTTATAATGTTACTAATTGGTTCTAGTTCAAACAATTTTCTATAACTATATATGAAATACATATATATTGCTTCATATTTCTTCATATGTGATATATACATATCATGAAGAATTAAAAGACTCGACTCGAACTTAAAAACCGATCCATTAATTACTACAAATTTTGAGTTATTCAAGTTATTTGAAGTTTCATTTCATAACTCTAATTTTATTTAAATTTTTTCGAGTCAATATTTGCTCACTCTTAACTTTAGGTGAACTAATTGGTATGACCGAGTAATTTGGGTAAGCCTAGGGTGCAGTGGCTTATGGTAAGGCTAAAAATGGCGGTTTTCGGTTCAAACTTAAATTCTTAACAATTGGAAAATATTTTAGGTTGAATTCGGTAACATTTCAGGTTGAGACCGAAATTATTACGCTGCCCATAATATTTTAGGTTTGTAACCGGAATTCTTACCAATTAGGTATGTTTTAAGTTGGAACCGAAATTATTACGTGTCCATAACATTTTAGGTTTGTAACCGAAATTATTATTAATTGGATAACATTTTAAGTTGTAACTGAAATTTTTACATAGTCCATAACATTTTAAGTTGTAACTGGAATTCTCACCAATTGGATAATATTTTAGGTTGTAATACTACCTAAATTCTTACCAACTTCATCTCATTTTAAGTTAAAGACTGCTTTAAATTAAACTTACACTAAGCTGCCGCGCCCTATAAATAGGCGAGTAATTTAGGTGAACAAAAAGGGGCATTACATCCTGCCTAGCTAGTAACTTTATTAGTTATTAATAACAGTTGGAAACTTGGTGCAGAGTGCAGACAATTATTTGAACAAAAAAAAGAGTGCAGACAATTAAAGGAGAAGTGAATGCTGATACACATTTTACCACTTGGTTTTGTACAAGCACCTCGTTGATTAATATCATCCTTTTAATCTTTGTAAGGACTCACATGCAAACACAAGTCTAAAAATTTCACTGCAAGGGAAGTAGTAAGACCTGCAAAACTATAGCCAAATTTCCAAAACTAAACACTTCAACCGAATTTGAAGCCCCCGGAAGAAACGTTGGGCTGATTCACTCCAAAATTAAAGCCTTGCTGGTTTTCATCCCCGCCATCTTGGAGATTCTGTTCATCCTCTCCTTCTTCAGCCCAGTACCTCTCCAAGATCTTCACAGCCTTCTCATATCTCATGGTTGTCATGAGTTTGAAGGTTTTCGATTTTATCCAACCTTTCATATTCCTCATTAATCATTTGTGCAAATAGATTCATTCCATCGTGCATTCCCATTTCCTTATCAGCCTCACCAACCTTCAGGATGTTCTCCAGCCCTTCAAGGCACACAGTCACAATTCTTGGATCTGGACATATTAAGAGATCACAGAGAGGCTTAATGCAACCTTGGTTCACCAGGAGTCTGCAAAATAACAGATCATATAACTCTCATTGTACCACATGAATATGATTAACTGAGATGGTTAAGGGCACTTATTATGCAATGCATGCCCCCAAAATTATATATTTGTATTTTCATCATATTTATGACAAGCAATTGGAGGCAAGAGAAAATAAAAACATCAGCTGCACTCATAATCGTTAACGAGCAAGTATACATGTATGCATCATGGTTCTAACTTCTAATCTTGCATCTGGAAAAAAAATATATCAACATATATTCTAGAGTGAATCCATGGGTGGAGGTTTGCATGTGTCCATGTGTCTTTTGCAAACATGCATGGATGCCCAGTCCAATAAAGGAAAAACTGAAATGAAAGCAAAAAAGTAGCAGGAGATACTTAATCTGCTCATGAGATCCTCCAGAGGTTGCATTTGAGATGGCCCATGCAGCCTCCTTCTTAATATCAAACTCTGCATGTTGAAGAAGGTGCACAAGAGGAGGAATAATATCTGTCTCTATAACTGTCTGTGCCACGGGGAACCAACAACAATGTGAGTGCCATTAATTTGATATATACTGCACTAGTACTAGTACTAATTGAAGCCACAGCTTAAGTATGCAAAAAAAAAAAAAGCTTCAGTTACTATGAACTAAAGTTTGCAACATGCTATCGACACCTTTGAAATCATCACTAAACATAAAAGCCACATTGGCACTTCGGTGGCAACCAACCAAGGTGATTGAATAATTATACCTTTTGGTTGCTGGCTTGCTGCATACATTGAGGCAATGGAATTTTCAAAGGAATAAGGGATAGAGAGAAACTATACCTGTACTTGAATTTTATTTCCAGCTGTTATATTGGAGATTGTCCAACAAGCTTCTTTCTTGATACTTTTTTTGTGATTTTGTATGAGAAGTTGATAGAGATGAGAGAGCACCTTGTTGTCAATCACAAACTGAAAAATATACCCAGAGTTATTTTGCAGCTTTTAAAGGAAACAAAGAAAAAACTTCACAAAAATTGTTTATCGGCGTGGAATCAACAACAATAGAACTTTGAAGTACCGCTTCTATTTAAAAGAATTAGTTTGTTTACTATATCCTTACAATTAGATTATGCTTCATGAACATTCCAAATGAAGCAAATAACTTCAGTCCAGTAAACACCGGAAAAGAAGATGAACCAGAATCCAAGAAAAAAAACTACTGATGCGAAGATTGCTGTGAACTTGCATAAATGTACTTCATACATGTGTCTGACTATCATCACCAGTGACAATGTTTCCCACAGTCCGTAGAGCAGGTACAAGAACTGTGGGTGATGGATGACTGGCAATGGCATAAATGAATTTTAGTCAGCACCAGTAGTCAAAATATTTGTAATAAGTATATAGCTAAAAAAATCAACAAGTATAAATGACAGACAAAGTATATAGACATAAAATCCTTGTGAAAAAAGCAAAACAATTCGCGGTATCCAAGGGGAAGGTGCACAATATCTATGCTAAAAATTTCCTGAGGGGAAAAAATCTAAGGGTAATTGGCTTTAAAGTATTTTGTAGAGAGTGCACAAGATTACCCTAGAAGTTCCACCAGTCGTGGGCAGACCCCAGATTCAATCACAGCCTGAATTTTGTCATTTGGACCATCTGAAAGATAAGACAGTGCCCAGCAAGTATCTGTCAGAACTTCTTCATCATTCAAGTGGATAAGTTCCCGTAGAACTGGTAAAGCAGGCTTTACCTACAAAGAAAACAAGGTTAACATCAAGAACTCTACAAACAAATTATAAAAATGTATTGTGCCAAAATACAATAAGCTAATTATGACTGTGAACACTTCTCTTATACAAAATTCAAGAGGAGCCTCGCAAAGTCTCTACCTGTTCAAATGGTGCTGGTGGCTTGCCACGACAGAAATTAGATAATGTCCACGTATCATTCCTCAGCATTGATAATTTTGTTCGTTCATTTAACTGAGCTAACAATGGCATAAGTGCACCATTGCCAAGAACTAGATCTCTACAACTTGGTGAATCACCCGCGACATTACCTAAAGCCCATACAGCCTAAACAGAAAATAGGGTGAGGATAGTGCTTAGAAGCAATGAACAACCGATAAAATGAGGATTGACAAAGAAAAGACAAAAAGGGCGTACAAGTAAACATCGCATATGGAAATTAATTCCAGCATAAATTACTCTAAGTGGGAGCAAAGAAAGCAATATAGGACAGGATCTAAATATATGAAGTGACAGATAAAGTACATCTAGAAAATGTAGAACTAAAAACAGTAATGATCAGTGATTCATCGTAAGTAAGAATTTTTTTCATTCTTCAGTCACAAATACACGAGATATAGACGAGTTATTAAAACAAGAACTGACCTGCTCTCTAACATCATCACTAGCAGAACTAAGCAACTATACAAACATTGGGACGGCACCATTTCAATAACAACCCGTGTGTGCTCAGATGTGCCAGAGGCAACATTGGTCAAAGCCCAGGCAGCCTCGAACTAAAATAAAATGGAAGTTAGTCTCAATGTTAATAATAGTCTCAGTGATAATAATATTTCTTATAAAATTATTTCAATTTAAACAAAAGAAACGAAACACTGTACTTGTAATTGCGGCAAATCCTGCCTTCCGAGAAACTCTACAAACCGAGGAACAACTCCAGCTTTAATTACTTCATCAATTGGAGGGCTGCGCTCTACAAGTAAGCATATGAATGTTAATAATGTAAATGGGCATTTTCCTTAGCAAAGAAACCGCTTTAAGTGTAGGAATTAGGATATTGAAGTGGAACTAACCTATCGACAACAACTTCCTAAACTGTGTTGTGGCTTCCAACTGCATGGCAGGATCGTTGGACAACACCCCTTGTACCATCAAAGGAATACTTTCCAACTGTTAGATATCATCAAGAATACCATGTTCAGGATCCAAATAATAAAGTACAACGGTGACCTCACCGGAAATTGAATCTACGGTGAACGGAAGAAAAGAAAGAAGTATGAAAGAAGAAGAGAGAACGGTTAGGGATTTTGACTTAACCGATAGAATAGTCAAAGAGAGAATGAAGAAGAATATTGGATATTATTGATAATTGGGTTACAAAATACAAGCCCACTTAGCTCTTTATATAGGCATTAGCACAATAGCCCAATAACCAACTAACTGACCCAAACAACTATAACCTCTTTTAAACAGCCTAACAGAAAACAATTATCAAATATAACTTGCTGATTAATCAGCTAACATTCTCCCGATTTTCTTCTCTCTTCAATTTTTGACCATGACACAACACCTAATTTTGTCTAAACAACTGGAAAAATGAAGTAGACAAGGCTTTGGTCAGACCATCAGCAGTTTGATGAGCTGCTGGCACATAGCAAACCTTCAAGCTCTCATCTGCAATCTTCTCTCGAACAAAATGAATATCAAGCTCCACATGCTTAGATTTCGCATGAAACACTGGATTAGCACTCATGGCAATTGTGCTGGTATTATCACTCCATACCACAGGCTTAACTGCTTGCTTCACTCCCATATCATCAAGCAGAGCACCAAGCCATGTTACTTCAGAAACCACATCAGCTACACTTCTATATTCTGCTTCTGTGGTTGATCGTGAAACAGATTTTTGTTTCCTTGAGCTCCAAGCCACCAGGCTATGGTTTAGAAACACACAATAGCCTGTAATGGAGCGTCTATCATCTAGACTTCCTTCCCAATCTGTATCTGCAAATGCTACCAACTCAGGTCCACTGTTGGAAGCACAAAAATGCAACCCAAAATCCATGGTTCCACACAAATATCTGAGTATTCTGTTAACTGCTTCCCAATGAGCTTCACAAGGTGCTTGCATAAACTGAGCAACCCTGTTTACACTAAAAGAAATATCTGGTCTAGTATGACTCAAATACAAAAGTGCACCCACAATACTCCTATACCCTTGAACATCTTCTAACAATCTTCCAGCATCATTAACAAGCTTTGCTGAAGGTAACATAGGAGTTGGAGCTGACTTCGAATTCTCCATTTTAGTTCGAATAAGCAAATCTAAAATATACTTCTTTTGACTTAGAAATAAACTATCTCCCTTGCGTCTAACCTCAATTCCCAGAAAATAGTTTAACTCCCCTAAATCTTTAAGAGAAAAAGTCAAACTCAGCATTCTGACAACATCATCAATCTCTTCATCAGACTCACCAGTCAATATTATATTATCTACGTATACTAAAACATAGAGATACACACCTTCCTTGTGTCTGATGAATAAAGAGGCATCAGCAGCCGTTCCACTAAAGCCAATATTCACCAAACTTTGTCTCAACTTTGCATACCAGTTCCTGGGGGCCTGCTTAAGCCCATACAAAGCCCGTTGTAACTTGCAAACAAACAAACTACCATCAGACGCCACTTGTTCGAACCCAGGTGGCTGCTGCATGTACACGTCTTCACTAAGCTCACAATTCAAGAAGGCGTTGTTTACATCAATTTGCCTTAGCTTCCACCTTCTTGAGACAGCCAATGCTAGAATTACATTCACTGTTGATTGTTTAACCACTGGACTAAAAGTATCATGGTAGTCTTGGCCTGGTACCTGAGAAAAACCCTTGGCCACTAGTCTTGCTTTATATCTCCCAACTGAACCATCAGAGTTCCTTTTAATTTTAAAAATCCATTTGCATCCAACCAGTTTCCTTCCCCTTGGTAGTTGAACCAGCTCCCAAGTATTGTTTTTCTTCAAAGCTTCAAACTCTGCCATCACTGCCTCTCTCCACTTAGGATCTGCAAGAGCCTGATGTACTGTTAAAGGTTCTTTGTCAACTCCCAAAGCTTCAGAAAAGTAGATATTGGGCTTGAAAATCCCTCTCTTGCTCCTCGTGATCATTGGATGTCCTTTGTGTGCACTTTCAACTTGTGAAACATCATCCACATTCTCCTCAGTTAAATCTGGACCATACTCAATTCCATGGCCACTGTCATTTCCAGTTGCAACATCATGAACATCTTCACATTCAACACCACCAGCATCGTCCATATCTGTACCAACATCAGCACTTTCAAAAACAGCACCAAAAGCATCTTCATGAACTGTACCAGCAGCATCTTCAGACTCAACAGCATTTGCAGCTCCTTCAGTAGTAGTTTCTTCAAGCTCAGCACCATCAGCTCCTTCAACAGGTCTTGCATCAGCATTTGCAGCTTCTTCAGTTGCACCAGGTCCTGCACCAGCATCTGCAGCTTCTTCAGTTGCACCAGGTCCTGCATCAGCAGCTGCATCTTCTTCAGTGACATCAGGTCCTGTATCAGCATCTGCTCCTTCTTCAGTTGAACCAAATCCTGCACCAGCATCTGCAGCTTCTTCAGTTGCAGGTCCTTCTTCAAGATCAACAGTAGTTGCATCAGGTCCTGCACCAGTTGAAGGAGTCTGAAACAGCTTCCTCATTTTATCCAACTCAGGAATGAGTTCTAGATCAGTAGCTTTAGGACATTGACTACACGAGTGGCCTTCATGTTTTAAATGAGCATCTGCAAAAGGGAACACCAGCTCATCAAAAATTACATTTCTCGAAATGTAAAGTTTACCATCTGGAGCCAAACACTGATAACCCTTGTGTTGAGAGCTGTAACCCAAGAAAGTGCAAGGTGTAGACCGAAAATCCAATTTATGCCTGTTGAACGGTCTAATATGAGGGAAACACTTGCACCCAAACACTTTGAACAGACTATATTGTGGCTTCTTCCCATAAAGCTTTTCAAATGGTGAAATACCATTCAAGACCCTGGTGGACAGTCTGTTAATTAAGAACACTGCAGAAGACACTGCTTGAGACCAAAACTTCAACGGTAAGGAAGCTTGAGCCAATAAGGTTAGAGCCAGCTCCACCACATGCCTGTGCTTCCTCTCCACTACTCCATTCTGTTGGGAGGCGTGAGGACAGGTTAGTCTGTGTCGAATACCTTCCTCAGCAAGAACAGAGGACAATGCCCTGTATTCACCTCCCCAATCACTCTGAAGTTCTTTAATCCCAGTGTTGAATTGAGTGGACACAAGTTTCTGAAACTGCTTAAAAGCTGCTAAAGCTTGACTCTTGTGCTTAAGCAAATAAATCCATGAGTGCCTTGTACAAGCATCTACAAATGCCACATAATATGAATATCCTCCAGAAAATACATGAGCTGGACCCCATAGGTCAGTATACACTAGTTGGAAAGGTGTATCATAAGTTGTACTAGAACTTTCAAAAGGTAATCTATGGCTTTTTCCCATCTGACAAGCAACACATATGTTCTTATTAAAATTCTCAGAAAGTACAATATCAGAATCTCTGCACACTTTCAACAATGTTTCATGTGCAGGATGACCTAACCTTCTATGCCATAGATCATAAGAACAATTCAGAACATTAATTTCTACATCTTTACAAGGTTCTTGACACTTGTTTTTATTAACAACAGAATCAAACTTATAAAGGCCTTCAACTTCCCTTCCTTCAAGCAAAACAGCACCAGAATCCTCATCTCTCACAAGACAGTTGGAAGCATGAAACTCTAGGAAAACATGATTGTCTCTAGCAAGCTTTGACACATAAATCAGATTCTTAGTTATCTGAGGAACATGCATCAAGTCATTCAGAACTAATGATTTATCAGGTTTCTTGCTACTAGACAAAACAGACTGACCAATCTGATTAATGTTTAAGCTAGTACCATTACCAACAATAATTTTACATGGTCTAGTGTACTCAGCACCCTTCATCACCTTGGACCCCTCAGGTGTGACATGGTGAGTGGCACCAGAGTCCACATACCACTGATCACCAATGCCAGAGCCTTGCTGAGAAAGGCCAGCATTACTAGCTGCTGAACGTCCTGCACAAGCACACACAAAGCCTGAACCATCAAAACCACCATCACACATATTCACATTACCAGACTCTTCACGAGAATTATTCTTCCTGGCATTGTTCACTCCTGGATAGGCCTGATCATAACGATGCCAGCAGGCATCTGCAAGATGGCCAAGTTTCCCACAGACTTGGCATTGAGGCCTTGTTCTACCTCGACCTCTCCCAAAATTTGAGTATTGTCTATACGGAGGTGCACTGTACGATTGCTGAGTATGCATCACAGAATCACCAGATGGCTTCTGACTCTCCGACGGTCCTTGAGCCACACTAATACTCCCCGAGAAATTGTTTGGATGATCAAACGCTTTCTGTTGAACCTCAGCATCCACAAGTACAGACACAACAGCATCAAGAGTAAACGGCTCTCTACTAGCCGTAATAACAGCAATAAAAGGCTTATAGTCAATTGGCAAACCATTCAAGATTGTTGCTATTTTTTCTAGATCAGATATAGGACTTCCACAAGCTGCTAACGAATCACATACCTCCTTCACCTGGGAAATGTAAGTTCGCATATCAAGATCACCTTTCTTGAGAGTCTTCATTTTGTAATGTAAGCTCATCACTGTAGTGGTGGATTGACTGGAAAAATACTTAGTAACCGTCGACCAAACTCCTGAAGCCGTTTCTGCACCGACGAATTGAGACAGTAACTGTGGACTAATCGTCGACAATAGCCACTGTGCCAGGGCACTATCCTGTGCAACGAACAGCTCGTACTCCTCGTTCTCGATCATTTCATCACCTTCTCCACGAATCATCTCCGGCGGCGCCTTCACCTTTCCGAGTAGAAGCTTCTCCAGGCGGTGACTTCTATTTGCTAGCAGAATCTGCTGCTTCCACAGTAAGAAGTTGAAATTGTCGAGTACAATGTTAACACGCTTGTTCGTGAACAGCGTCGATTTCTTTGAAGAGAAAATCGACTCAGTTGAATCTGCATCATTCGTTCCTTGGCCAGATTGTCCCGTCTGATGACTCATCGTCGTCTAGGAAGAATGGTGATCTTCTCGTCGTGAATGGAAGAGCTCTGATACCATGTACAACGGTGACCTCACCGGAAATTGAATCTATGGTGAACGGAAGAAAAGAAAGAAGTATGAAAGAAGAAGAGAGAACGGTTAGGGATTTTGACTTAACCGGTAGAATAGTCAAAGAGAGAATGAAGAAGAATATTGGATATTATTGATAATTGGGTTACAAAATACAAGCCCACTTAGCTCTTTATATAGGCATTAGCACAATAGCCCAATAACCAACTAACTGACCCAAACAACTATAACCTCTTTTAAACAGCCTAACAGAAAACAGTTATCAAATATAACTTGCTGATTAATCAGCTAACAAATAAAAAGCCTAAAATTCAGAAGATCAGAATCACAACAAAACCAACAATAATATCTTGACCAAAGTAACATTGCAATACACTCGGTTGAATCAAGATCTCAACTTTCACCATCAACAAAACTAATTCCATCAATCAAAGGCTCAAAAAGATCAGAACTAAATATTTAAAACCCATAACCAATAAAAAAAAGGTACCTTTTTTCAAAAGCGGCAGCATTTTGGGTGGTAACGACCAAGGGCGGCTGAGACTGAAGCAAGAGGCCTTCCCTCCGCTTTTTAAGGAGATTGTCTTCGCGCTTGTTCTTCCGGATCTCAACCAAATTGTCCTCTCTCCTCCTCCTGGCCTCCAACGCATCAACCCCCATTTTGTAGCTCTTCTTCTTCGCCTCATTTCGGGTACCTGGTCGAAGCATCATTCTCTTCTTTTGAATGCTTCCCTGTGCACACCTCTGTTTGTAGAAATGACACAATGAAGGAAATGAAAGGGGGATCGTCGTCGTCCAAGGCGGGTAGTGATGGTCCGATGGAGCCGTGGAGGGTAGAGACTTGAGAACGATTTGTGAAGTGATAAATGGTTTTATTATTAGGGTAATCACTCAACTATTTTCTCACTCTTATTTTGGTCACACAACTTTAGAAAATTTTAATTTATTAACTAAACTTTATACATTAAACTTTTTTTTTGCTACTCGTCCGTTTTTTCATTAACAGCCCGATGATGTGATTTATTTTATTAGTATTTGTTTGTGACATGAATTATTTATTAATATTTAATCATGTAAAATTTAAAATAAAAAATATAACTCCTTAGGTTCTAGGGCTGGCAACGGGTCAGATTTGGGTGGGCTGGAGCTTCACCCATTCCATCATTCGTATGCCAAATCGTCACCCAACCCATCCACCACCCGCTTGATCATTGACCCAAATCCGCCCCACCCATCAACCGCGGATGAGGCGGGTGGATCGGATCATAAATAGATTCTATTATTAGAAAATTATAGTTAAAAATACACGTAAAATTTTATTAAAAATATTTAATATATTAAAGTCAACTATTATTAAAATTCTAAATTTTCAAATAATCTTACATACAATAGAACCTACATAAACAAAATTTTCATTTTCCAATAATAAACAAAAGCTTAAAAAAGTCTAAGGTTCAAAATATTTTTTAAAATTAATATTATACCAATGGATAGGACGGGTGATGGATTGAAATTTTTTCACCCGAGTCCTTCACTCGCTCCATCCACCACCCACTTCAAACGGATCAAACTTACATTTTATCGAGTTTTTATCCATTTAGTTAAATTAAGTGAGTCGAGTGAGCCACCATCATAAGTAATTGCCGGCCCTATTAGTTTCATCACTATGCCAAATATAATGAATGGCGGCAGAGCTTAGTTATTATCCCAAATATATTGAATAGCATAATCACATAAATTTATATGGTTTTAGCAAGTGATCCCTTTAGGTATTTGGGTATTTTGAAGGGGTTTAATCTAAATACCCGTCACTAAAAGAAAAATTACATGTTAAGTTACTAGAAATTATCTAAATGAGATTCAATGGTATTTTTAAGCTTTTTGAAATTATAAATCTCACCATGGATATTATTTGATAAGCTATTCAACAACTAAAATAAAATGATAATTATAAGCGAAATATAACTCATCTACCTTCGACGATGGTAACTGTAGGCAGTGAGAATGACGACTGAAATTTAAAAGGTTTAAAAAGAAAGACAGAAAAGTTGAAGAAGAAAATGAAACAAAAGATAAAAAATGAGAGGAAAAAACTTTAATAGAGATTCAAAAGGTCATCGTCTTGGTCTAAAATTTTATTTTTTTAGAGATAAAACGACACTATTTTGATATATGCTACTATGTCATAACACTGTTAACTATTTAACGGCAGAACGACCAAAACATGAGAATTCAAAAATTGAGTGAGTAAATTGAAAAAAAAAATTGAAAATTAAATGATCAAATAAAAATAAAAAAGATAGTTGAGCGATGATCTATGTAAATTATTATTATTATTATTATTATTATTATTATTATTAGGCTAAAGGGGTATTTTTGCCCCTGAGTTTGACCCAAAAATACAATTTCGCCCCTCGTTGAAAAATGCGCTCAATGTGGCCCTCCAGTTCATCAAATCGATCAAATTGACTCTTTGACCGACGTTGATCGTTACGGTGCTGACGTGGCAGTTAACGGTGCTGACGTGGCAGTCCATGATGCTGGCGTAGTGGTTAATGGTGCTGACGTGGCAGTACACGTGGGATGATGACGTGGCAAGAGGGGCTGAATTGATTATTTTAACCGAATTCAAGGGCATAATTGATTTTTTCCCGAGTTTAGGGGCGTAATTAAAATTTCAATAACTTATTTAATTTTTAAGCTAAAAAAATAAAAACTATTAATATTTAAATATTCATAAAATATTAAAAAAATATATATAAACACCATAATGAATTAAATATAAGTAAAAACATTAAAGTCATAAATGTAAAAAATTAAAAAAATATATTTATAAACCATTGGAGAATCTTTTAATTGTTTCTCGTTATGCTACGCGTACTAATGTTCCTTGAACGTATTTTCAATTGAGACATCCTTGTATTAAAGTATTAATAAAGCCAAAATTCTCTTTCATTTCTCTACATCAAATATTAATGAGCATCAATTTGATGTAAAAAAGCGGAAAAAAATTGAATTCTATTGTTATTCTAGTACAATGTTGAATCCATTAAAAAATTTTAACGAATAGTAATACTCAAAGTGATGAAGTCGAATTTTTTTCTATAAAAGTGTTTAATTTTTAATACTTTATAAAAAAAATTATTAAGTTTTACATTAAATTTTATCATTTTTTAATTTATAATATATTTTAATTTTTATATAATTTTTATTTTAGTAATTTTTAGAATATTTTATTTATTTTTATTAACTCTATAGATTTTTATAAAATAAATTAAAGAATATTTTGATCTTCTGTGAGAGTCTTCACTTTGTTTTTTTTTAAATTATCCTCACTTAATAAAATTATTTATCTAGTTTTAATATTTTAAAATTTTAATAATTTCATAAATTCCTATTTTTCAACTTAAATATTAAATAAGTTATCGAACTTTTAATTAAAATCAATTATGCCCCTAAACTCAGGAAAAGATCAATTATGACCTCGAATTCGGTTAAAATAATCAATTCAGCCCCTCCTACCACGTCATCATCACACGTGTACTGCTATGTCAACACTATTGACCACCACGTCAGCATCATGAATTGCCACGTCATCACCGTTAACTGCCACGTCAGCACCGTAACGGTCAACGTCAGTCAAAGGGTCAATTTGATCGATTTTATGGACTAGAGGGTCACATTGAGTGCACTTTTCAGCGAGGGGCGAAATTACATTTTTGGGTCGAACTCAAGGACAAAAGTACCCCTTTAACCTTATTATTATTATCATCTTTTCGTCTCTGTTCTTTTATGACCTGAAAAGTACAGTAATTAGATTTCAACAGATTTACTGAAGGCAGTTGGATGGCCAATGGAACGTATTTTTGTGGATAAACTACACTCATGGTCACTACAGTTTAAATATTATTTTTATTTTAGCCACTATAGTTTTAAAGGTTATATTTTCGTCACTAGAGTTATCGATAACAAAAAATGTCACTCGAAAGATAAATCCGTTTAGATTAATGGCGTGACATGTTAACAATAATGATTAATATCTAATTTAACAACATTTTCTAACTCTAGAAAATTAAAAATCTCCATTAGTCCAAACATTCAGCACCACTATTTATATGTTTTGGGCCTTTATTGCTCTCTTTAATGTTGGGCTTTTGTTCAAACTGTTTTGTTGAGCTCTAAAATTCAACTGTTTATTGGACCGTTTTGTGAATGAAACCGTCTTCCAGGATTTAAAAAAAAATCTGGCCCAAATAAAAACGGGGAGTTTTAAGTACTCAAAACTTCGTCTTCCCCTCGAATAACCCAACAATTTGTTCACAGCTTAACAAAAACCCTAACCATGGCATTGATGCAAGTTCTTAACAGCACAAAGGCAATTCCTTTTTCAAATCCATATGGGTTCTCGAGGTTCTTCTCCAAGTCAAGTTTATTTATTGGTAAGGTCTTCTCTTTCCTTCTTAAACAACGCCAAGAACATTAAAAACGAAATATCCCCATAGTTCCTGGGAAACTAATAGAATCTCATTTGTGTTAGTTTTTTTGCCTGTGCTTCTTTAGGCTTTTTTCAGGTTTAATGAGGATTTTAGGGGGGGAAAGTTCAGATCTTTTTTCTCAGTCCAGTGAACTTGTCATAAATGGTTGAAAAGAAGAGATGCAAAAGAAAGATTGGGCTTTTCTATTCATGTTGTTAGATTATTAGGTTAAGAATAGCTACATAGACTTAAAATGAAGTTGATCCTTTTTCATGTCTACAAGAGTTAGTATCACAAGGAGAATTTATTTTCCCAAAAGTAATTATATTGTAAATGTCGTGTCTTTTTTTGTAATTGTAATCTTGAAATGATGAAAATTGAATTTGAGAAGTGATCTTGTTCTTGTTGCAGAGAAGGTTGGAATACCAGAATTTCTGAATGGTGTAGGGAATGGGGTTGAAACTCATGTAGCAAAGCTGGAATCTGAGATTGGTGACTTCCAGAAACTGCTCGTCACCCGCACTCTTAAGCTCAAGAAACTTGGAATTCCTTGCAAACATGTAATGATTCCGGACTTACGCCAAAACACTAATTTTGTTTAATATGTATGCCTACGTTGAGGAACTGCATACTTTTGTGCAGTTATGATTAGGGTGATAATGAGCAGGTTCGGCTTGGCTCGGAAATAGTATAATTGGGCTCGGCTCGAAGCTCGTCGAGCTCGAAATTTTAGGCTCGAGCTCAAACAGTTTGAGCTCGGCTCTTGCTTTACTCAATTTGCTTTTAATTTTTTTTTTATGTTTTGTAAAATAACATGTGAAAACCTGTTTGGGAAAAGATAATATTTATTTTTGAAGTCCACCAAGTAACCATAGTGCATTTTCTAAATTATACAAGTCCACAAGGGATTTAAAGTATTTAACCATGATAACAAGTTAACAACACTGAAACGTACAAGTGTATATGGAGTATATATATATAGCCTGTTCACGAGCTTTTCGAGTTGAGCTTGGGTCGGCTCAGCTTGTTAAGGTCTCGAGTCGAGCTCACTCAAGCCGAGCCCGAGTAGCTTGCGAGCCGGTCAGGCTCATTATCACCTCTAGTTGTGATTATCTAATTATGCAGTATCATTAATAGGTTTTGTGTATACTAATTTTTTAATGCTCTCACTATGTTGCCCCTAGTTTAGGATATAAACCCCTAGCGTAATGTTTATCAAACTGGAATTGCAGCTGACTAAATCATTACTATTCTGTTCTTTTATGGCCTTGGTATAAAGCTGTGTGTTTATTATTTTGTTTAAATTAGTTTGGCTAGTTCATTAGCCTGTGCTACTTAGGAATTAGGATCTTCCAAAGATTAAGCTAATGAATATGGGAGCTGACAAATAGTTCGAAAGAGCAGGATAGAATGGAATGGTTTTACTTTTTAACAGCCATAATTTAGGCTTTGCTTGGTATGAAGGAAGTAAATGAGCGAGGATGTTTTCTGTTGTTCATAGCAAGCAAAGCGTGAAAGTGTATTCTCGTCTCTTTCAAAGGACATTAGCATGACAAATAATTCTGCACTTCTTAATGTGTTGTAGAGAAGAAGCTTCTTGCATTAGCTATATAGCATGCAGTGTGCTGGTTTATCATCAACCTGACGGGTTAGATCCTTCAGCTATGATTACTAATTATCTGATTGTTGTACAGAGTAGAATGTCGGCATAGATTCTACATATCTGCCGAGTTGAGTTATCTTTGTGCAGTTTTTCTGTCTTGTGGTAGTTTTATCCGTGATTTGATACACTCTTGTTATCGTATGAAAGATTTTGCTTTTAGGGTGTAAACAGATTTGCAATTTAAGTACATATATTTGTAGAATTGTTGTTTCATTTCTACTGGGATTGACTTAGCCACTCATGGTCTTTTTTCGGTCTTGCAGAGAAAGCTGATATTGAAATACACACACAAATATAGGCTGGGTTTGTGGAGGCCGAGGGCTGAACCATCCAAGGCCTAATTAATCAGTCTAGTTATTTGCGGGCTATACAAAGATGTTGCTGTTAGATCCCATTCGTTATCCTTTCTGCCTCGAGATTGAGATGAGTACTGAAAATTGGCGTTCTAATCAAATTTCTTAGTATGTAATTGCAGTTTGCAACTCTGGTTTCTTAAGAGATGTCGAATGTTGAATAGTACCGGCTGCCCCGGAGAAACTTTATCAGTATCCAGGACCTTGTGTATCCCATTGCAAAAGAAGTCCATTCTTATATGTACTCGCTGTAATTCGCTATTAATTGCAGCAAAGATGCATCAACAATAAAAATAATTAGACTGAAATAACCTTGTCTGTCTGCAGTCTAGTGGTAGGATTGAGCTTGGTTACCTTGGAAGATTATGACACAGATGAATAGAATAGTGATGATTGTTGCAAAAACACTGGCCCGTGATGAAGATGCCTTCTCAGCTCTCTTTTTCTTTAATGCCTTGATTCTTTCGTTCCTCGCACGCCTTAACCTCGAAAGTTGAGAAATTTCCCTAATCAATTTGATATCAGTCTCGCTCAACGACCGGCCACTGGGTGGCAGCGGAGGTTTTTGAGGCTTCTTCGAACCCGGGCTTGTCTTTCTCTGATCCCTCAACGTTTTCTTCTCAACATTGACCCTCACCATTGCATTATCCTCCACGTTAATCATCGTTGCATCCTCTCCTGAAAAGAAGGAATGCTTATTGTCAATCGTAGCGGTCAATGTCGATACATTTCGAGTGGCAATAAGCTCATCCAGATCCATACCTTGACGAGCAAGATGTCTAAGATGTTGTTCTTTGCTTCCATCTCGATAATCACCGATATCAGTTGTGGTGGTGGATGCGGTGGTGCCACCAATTTCCAAATCTACAACATCTTCCCTTGAATCTACTTTATCCATAATATTTCATCACAATCTCTGAAAACCATGAAGGTGCAAACTATATATCTCCATTTTTCAATCCAATGCAGCTCACTTCCATTGTCATACATCTCATGGATGTTGTCAACCATACGGACGTTGCGCATTATGTTTTGCCGTTTGCTTTTATCAACAAAATATATACTAAAATAATGTATAGTTTGGTAATGCTGCGATTCTTGTTTACAACTCAAAGCAGGTAACGAAAATCTGTTGGGCCTTTTCTGATCCCAACACACTAAACCACAATTTGTGTCTTCGGTCATTCCTTTCATCGGCAGCTCTTCCCCTAAACCCAAAAAAGAAAGAGCAGAATCAGGAGGGTTTGTCATAAGGCAAGTTACGGTACGGTTACGTTGCGGCACTAGCTGAAAATGTAAAATATAGCACTAAAAAAGTTACACTTTTAATGACATTTTCAGTTGTGGTCAGTATCTGAATTTTATTTGAGTTTTGAAACTTTCATCATTTTTTTATAAGATTTTAAGTTTTTGTAAGAACTAAAAATGTTATAAAAAAGTGTAATATTTTCAGTGCTATTTTTACATTTTCAGTTGGTGCCGCACCGTAACCGTACCATAACTTGTCGTACCTTAGACCTACTCAACTCAAAATGTGAAGAAGGCATTTGCAAAAATGAAGGGCGGGGAGTAAACAAGCCCCGTCAAGTTCGAGTATCGTTAAGCTTGAATCGAACTCGAAAACAAAAATTAGAGCTCGAACTAAATTATAATTTGCTAACCCTTATTTCCCGAAACCTGTGATCCATGTTAACCTAACTTAACCTTAAATTTTAATTTAGACTCTAAATTAACCCTAAACCTTTAAAATTAAACACTAATTAATCAATGTAATATAATATATTATATTTTTGAGTAGCTCGCGAGCTTTTCAAGTCGGGTATCGAATAGCTCGTTTCAGCTCGTTAAAAATTCAAGTCAAACTTTAATTAAGTTGAACTTAAATAACTCGCGATCTGTCTCGTGTCATTTACGTTATTAATGAAAGTTCACAATCAAAGCCACCAAGGATCCACGTGTGGGAAGATCCCCAATGGGGGCCCTCAACGGATGTTGAAACTGGAGAGAGTCAAACTGTCTTTTGTCACAAGATAAGGAGTCATAATTAGGACAATGGACTTGTGTGCCTGAGAATGAGGCCACGACTTTCATTTATAGATTATAGTGCAGCAAATAACACAACGTAGCACCGCCCCTTTTAACTCCGCATGTGGCCAAACTGCCAAGGAACCCACCCCCTCCTGTTTGTTTGGCTTATATTTTGTCCTCTTCCTCCCCCGCTTTGGTGTTTTTAGGGCCCTCCAACCCTATGTGTCCCCCTCTTTGATGGGGCCTCTCCCTTAATCCTTATGGCGGTTGGTCCCTTTGACAACTCAAAAGCAATTTATAGTTTCGTCCTTTATTGCTCCCTCCATCTTTGTTTATTAAACCCCTTTCAACATCATGGGGCCAACATACAAGCAATGAATTCCATGTTTTGATGAAGCAAGTTATGTTTAAATTTTTTAACCATTGTTATCTGATTCATTGATCAACTAATTTAGATTGGGTTTATATAAGCCCAATATAAAACGATCCTCCCAATTTAGTTTAGCCCAATATAGCCAAATTATTGAACGAATAGTTTGAATATGATCAGTTTAAAAAAAGAAATAATTTTTTAACTTTACTATCTACTTTTTAACACATCAAATCTAAATTATATGTATGATAGATATAAACATGCTGAAAATTTGATACATATAAATTTTCACTATCAATAATCAACCCCTAGTATAAATATAAGCATGATACATCTTTGAGGCTAATGATAAGAAATGGTTGTAAGAGATAGAATGAAGGGTGAGATTGACAGCTGTGGTATGCAGTCATGGCCATTCATATGGAGAATAATGCCATGGGAGAAGGAGAATATACGGTGGTTGATCCAATGACTCGTATAAATTTGGTTTGCTGACATGACAGTAGGTGCCACGTGGCACCTTACATTTATAACGTCACCATCAGGGGTACCACCAAAGATGGTGAAATATGGCGTGCCACGCTGGAAGGACATACGTGTCACAAACTTACAACAAGGCAAAGAAAACAACAAGTCGAGATAATGGAATTTCATTGCACGCCACCTGCTCGCCTGACCTCCTTCTGCATCTGCCCTTTGTTTCTTTTTTGACTCATTCATCCATCCATCCATATTTACACGCATGCACGTACACATATATATTAGGCAATTTTAGGCGAATAATCCCTCTTTAATTATTATTTGGGAAAATGGCTCCCAAAAAATTTTATTTGGCAAAATAACCCCCAAAAGTGTGGGTAGGCCTGTTCGAGCCCAATTTCAAGCGTGTAAATCGTATATTTTCAGTCGTGGCATTGTTGTTTGTGTTAACGGTTTTACAGTACCTCGCGTTCTGCAGAACGCGAGGTCCCCGAGAATTTGAAAAGGCGGCTGAATATATCGCACATACCTCGCGTTCTGCAGGACGCGAGTTCTGTGCAAATCTGACCAGAAGAACAAGGGAAAAAAAGTGTGGGTAGGCCTGTTCGAGCCCAATTTCGAGCGTGTAAATCGTATATTTTTAGCGATCATCGAGTTTGGGGTCGTAGTACTGGAAATTGTCTATCGTATGATACCAACATTGTTAATTTTCGTCCATTCTATAATGGTTTAAAATGGCTTCGAAAATCTTATGCTATCATCTCCTTTTTTTTATGAAGTTGCATTTCAACTAATGTCGATTTTCGGTTTAGTAATCACATTAAATTTATTAAAAACTGAAATTAAATAAACATTATAAAGTTTAATTATAATATGTAAACAAAATTATAATACGACATTATAAAATTCAAATGTGTTGTACATAAATATTAAAAACATAAGTACAAAACAGTAAAAAAAAAGACTAAAAATGCCTATGTCCACCCATTCCGCAGTCCGGTTGATGACGCTCACGATCCGGATACCTTCTCTGCCCATCGTGTGGTGGTCTCTGGTCCCAATCATCCTGACCATCTTGCGCGATATGCGGATCTGTGCTGGGCCCAAGCGGGGAGTAAAACAAGCTACCGATCGGCGTACTCTCCACAGTGGGAAACCCATACTGAGAGTGCAGCTGTGGATAATCGATAAGTTGAAGGTCAATCGTGGGCGTATGGGGACGATAGGCATCAGAGGAGCCGAACTGGGGTGGAGGCATCGTCTGGTGGAAACTGGATAGACCGCTATAAGCATGAAATGGTGTGGCAGAAGATGATGCCCCTGCAGTGTCATATCGTGGTCTCGGACCGCGCTGCGTCGATTGCCTCTGGCCCTGCGTCTGGCTCGCTCGACGGCTCCCGCGTGGGCGGTTTTGGGGTTGCTAGGGAAGCCCTGCATCGCGCTCGGCCTGAGTAAGGATATGCGGCATCCCATTATTCAAATACCACTGGTCATAATTGAAAGTGACCAAATGACCCCCTTCCATAATTTGTTGGAGAAACTGTGGGCGTCTGTCAAATCGGTGAGCCCAAAGTGCTATCCAGATAGCGTGGTGCTCGACCCAGTCAACCTCCGTCTTCCCTTGACGCGTAAGATTGTGGAAGCAATCCTTATTTTGCGGAGGGGCTGAAACATTTTGGAAGTACCCGAACTGTCGGAGTACCCTATCCGTAGAATGCCACACACAAATTTCGTAGTTCAGCAGCGGTACGACGGAAATCCAGAGGTCTCGGTCTCGCATAATATCTGGTGGAGTAATCTACCGAATCTCCTCTAAATCGTAGGGCCTCCACACGAACTAAAAAGAATGAAAACGTTTGTAACGGTTATATGAAATATTATTGAAAAAATAGTATGAAAAAATTCAAAATAATCGTTGAATTACCTCGTCCTCCGTCAAGGCATCGAAAGCATGCATGTATACTTTCTGGGAGTTCGGCAGGCCGGTATGGGTCAGTGTGGTGGTCCACCTATAAATAATGAAAAACATCGTTAAATAAAATAATTTAATAGTAAAAAATTTAGTAGATTACGTAGTACCTCTGTAGAAGCGGAAATAACATAGCGGTGGGCTGCCTAAGCTGTGGTCTCAAAGTAGGCTTCCGAAACTAAACCCAAGCCTGTAGGAATAAACAACATCCTCCCATCGATGCTCTGGAGGCGTCAACGTTTCTGCAGAGGTCTCTGATAAAAAACGCCAAGACAGCTGACCCCTAAGATTTTCTTCGAGACTCATCTAAATCTGTAAGATGACGAAGCCACATAGCATGCACCTTTGTGCGGGATTTGACGGGCATTAATATCTCGCCAATAATGCGCAAGATGTGGGCTCGCGCACACCGCTGTGAAAATAAAGATTTAACAAAGACATCCTAATTAAAAAAATTGTAAGTTCATCCTAAATTTAATAAATGCATCCAAAGAAATTAGTAACTTAATCCTAATTTGCAAATAAATATTTGTAATTTTATCCTAAATATTTAATGTAGGCAACCTAAATATTTAATAAAGTCATCATAAATATTTAATAAAAGCATCCTAATTTTGAAGTACTGATTTGTAATTGCATCCTAAATTTATTAAAAGGATCCTAAATATTTAATGAAGTCATCCTAAAAATTTCATAAACCATCCTAATGTTCAAATAAATATTTTTAATTTCATCATAAATATAATAAAAGCATACTAAATATATAATAATGACATCCTAATTTTTAAATAGAAAAATACCTGAAGTGCAACTACATCCGCATTGGAGGGAGGGGTTCCAAACTGGTCCTCCAAGTACGATAGATCGATTTTCCCTCCGTCCCACACGTTCTCAGGGGGCATCACGCCCATTTCTTCAGCAAATAGAGGTGGCCAATGTGCCAACGCTACACCCGTAATTACGATGTCGTTTATAGGCAACCCAGAATGTAGGCAACATCCTCCAACGTGATTGTTGCCTCACCAAATGGAAGATGAAACGTGTGTGTCTCGGGTCTCCACCGTTCTATCAGCGCGCTGATCAACAGCGGTCTTACCTTCACCCCCTATATACCGAGCTATGTGCCCAAAACCAGCGCGCTAAATCCAATACATAACAGCATCAACGGGTGCAGTGTTGATACGGTTAAGGTAACATTGTAAGTTACGTTCGTATCCCTGCAAAAAAATAAAATAAAATAGTTAGTAAAATAAAAAATATATAATTTAATTAAACAATTTAAAAAATAAAAGGGAAAAAATAATACTAAAGCAAGAGTGACTTCCCCTATCACTTAAAGGCTGGAAGAAAGTTTGAATTTCCTACGGCGTTATTTACCATGCTCGGGGCTAGAGGAGCATTTTTAGAATTTTAGGTTGTGATAAGGATGAAGTCTCATTCATATAGTAATGTCCCTAGCTTGCGCCCTATTTGGGACTAAGGCAGGTTTGGAACCTTGTCCTATCACCTTTATAAAATTCCTAGCTCTCTTCCTTAGTGCAACTGCCCTATTCCTACCATGGGAATATCTATAATATTGACTGCAGTGACTCGCTTTGTTGCGTAGCAAGGGCTCCATGTTATCGAACGACATATAAAAGTTGCTGACAATTTTTTGTAAAAATGCTATAGAACTCGCGTTCTGTGGGTTTTTTTAGAAAAAAACCTCCAATTTATAGAAGACCTCGCGGCTTTTGGGATGCGAGGTTAATGAACCTCGCGTTCTGTAGAACGCAATATCCACATACCTCGCGTCCTATAGAACGCGAGGTTCATTAAAAAGGTGCGTCAATGAATAGACGCATGAACTGAATGGTCAGCAGTGACCTCGCGTCCTATAGAACGTGAGGTTCTAAAGAAACCGCGTTCTACAGGACGCGAGGTCGTGGGATTTTTTAAATGAAGAGTTTCGAGGCGGGAAGGTCATTTAATATTAAAAATTTATTTATAATAATAACAATAAAAATAATAATAATAATAGAAATAATAAAAATAATAATTATAATAATAATAATAATAATAATAATAATAACAATAATAATAATAACAATAATAATGAATCATACTAATAATATCAAAATAGTAATTATAATAATAAAAATTATTAGTATGATAGTAATAATAATAATAACAACAATAATAATAATAACAATAATAAAAAAAATTATTAGTATGATAATGATAATAATAATAATAATAATAATAATAATCGAAAAAAACTTCATAAATGCGCGCTATATTTTCATTAGTAACTACAAATAACGACATAGCGCAATATTTTGGAAGTTAGTTTGAACAAAACTTCCAAAATACGTGCTATGTTGCCATTAGTAGCTGCAAGCGAAAATGATTACGTGAATATGTTTACAAAGGGAGGTGAATATGCTATTTATAGAGGGAGGTGAATATGCTGACGTGGCAACCTCGCGTTCTGTGGGACGCGAGGTCATTCAAACCTCGTGTTGTACAGAACGCGAGGTCTTTGAGATGTTGGTATATATATATATGCACGGTGATGAATTTTTGTAATCAGTTAAGTTTAGGTCAGTTGAATATGAGTTCGTGTAATGCTGCGTTTTTTACAGTTGAAATTTTTATGCCCGAAATTTTGTTCCTTTATGATAGTTGGAGTTCACTTAAAGATTTGTGTTCCGCGGGGTACATACCCCCGCATGATACGTTCATTGAATAATATTTACCGACATACCGCAATATTTTAGAGGTTGTGTGCTACATAGTGGCTTATGTAGCCGCCGTCGAGAGGATCCCCGACTACAGTTTTGAAACAAAACGACTTTTAGGAAGCGAGGGCGGATTCAGATCGACATTTTGTCGTGGCAGCCAACATTTTCAGATGCGGCTGGTGCCAATTACATTTCTTAATGTGGATCAAAGCTACTACCATTTCAGAAGAAATCTGATTATCGCGCTCTGATTCTTTCAGTCGGGACCTCCGATCACATTTGCCCACCGGAGTTTTTGCATATATTGTTTCGAATTTTGTAGATAATTTATGTAGTTGTCTCAATTTACTTATTAAAGAATACATGTTGAAAGTTTTGTTAAATGAAATGCGACTTAAATTTACTTATGTGGTGTTTTTCCTTTCCTATAAATACCCACGAATTCCATCATCATTTACTAATTCCAAATTCTCTCTAAACACCCAATCTTTGCTCACCTTATGACAAAATTTCAGGCAACATTTTATTTTCTCGATACTTATTTTGAGTCAACAATCACCGGCAAAATGTCACTGAAAGATTTAATACAGTTGACAACAATCGAGGTTAGTAAACACACCGATAAACAAATTTCTTCCATGGAATGTCGAATCCCAACACCGTCAACTAATGAAACACAGTACGTTATGAAGCTTACGAATGAAGTAGACGTTCGTAACATGTATGATCGGCTCAATTCCGTCGGAGCTAGAGACGTCGATTTCAATGTTAAGTTTGTCAACGCCGGCGAAGGTAGTACGTCTGCACCCGTACAACCTACTCCGAACACTGAACACGCACCGTCTTCAGCGGATGTTGATGCGGCTGTGGAGGAGCTGCAACTTTTTATGTACAGGCGTAGACAAAGAAAACAATAGTTGATCGAAGAACTAAACCTAAGTTCAGACGTGTCCACTGACTACGATGATTCAGATTAACCATTAACTTATGAAATTATCTTCCAATTATGTTATATGACGTCTTATTTCATCATTTATTAATGTTTAACGGACCTCAAGTTATGTAAAACTACTACTACTCAATTACATTGATAAACTACAATTGTCTAAGTTATTCAAACATAAATTTTTTTGACGTAATCTCTGTCTCAAATACTATAAAGGGACCTCACGTTATGCACCACTAGTAGTATTCAATTACATTATCATACTACAATTGTCTCAAATTCTCGAACATGTTCTCAATTACAGAAACAAACAAATAGTAAACAGTACGGTTATTATAACTTCTAACGGAATATCTGAAACAAAGCAATTAAAGTGACCTCGCGTTTTACATAACACGATATTAATGGACCTCGCGTTGTATAGAACACGATGTACTAATATCGTGTTCTACAGAACGCGAGGTACTGGTTAACCCTGCCTCCCATCAACTCTATCCCTTACTTGTCGAAAGTTAGGGAACTGCCTCCTAGGCACACGCCATTCCTGACTTGTTCATCATTTGCCTGCTTATCGGTTTTAGGTAATGGACAGGCAAAGTTACCTCTCGGAACCATTATTTGCCTTACACAAACAGATTCTCCGAGATTTCAAGGGCCAATAATTTTGCCTATATATGAAGCAGAACCATAAAACGAAAATATAAGTTTCAATTGGCAAACAATTCCAAGAATTTTCCAAGTATCAAAAATTCAAAAGTCTTTCATAAAATATTCAAATGGCCAGACGAGGCGTTACTACGCTAGTTTACTACGATGGGCAGATATTCGAGGGTACCAAACTCGACGTCCCTTTTCACTGCGAAGATCCGGTAACGATAAAGCTTCCGAGGAGATTATCGTTCAAGAAGTTGGTCAAGGAACTAGAGGCAAAAGTCCCTCATTTCAATAATCACCGTTTGTCCGACGTGAAGTATCGGGTGCCAACATCTATAGACCCTTTACAGTACTCTGTATGCCAAATTGCGAAAAATGCTGATGTGGACATGATGATGGAAACCCACTTCGAGTATTCAATTGGAACGCCCCTCGAGCTGTATGCATCGTTCTCCGAGTCTAATCCAGTTGTCAAAATACCAAGCTGGGGGCGGGCGAATTTTGACTTCGATCCGAATGCCAACGTTGCTAGCCCGACCGTAGGTCTACGACGTGATTTTAGCCTACTGTTCCGAGACAATAAGTTTGGTGCATTGTCATCTGCTCCTCCAAGGCAATCGTGCGTAGGTAGTATCGGGTTCGACCTGAACCAACCCCCAAACGATGAATTCGATGCACCAACAAATGCATCGTACAATCTATACAATCCATACAATCCTTATAGTTTTGGGGGGGAGGGAATGTCGGCTCCTTACGTTGCGCACGACCATGAAGCATCATATGGCCGGCACTCAATGTATGTCCCTGACACCAACTACGGTTAACCATCTATGGGGAGACATTCTTCTTTTGGAGGTGAGGGAGCGTCGTCTTCTTATGGTATGCACGACCATGATTCCTCATATGGACGACACTCAACGTATGTCCCTAGCACGGAGTGTGTTCAACCATCTATGGGAATACATTCTTCTTATGATGATCTTGATTTTGGTCTTGGAAATGCGGTTCGTGAGCGATCTCGTGAGAGGTCTCCCGCTCATCGACCCCAATCCTCGCCTCCAAGGGTAGTGATCGACGAAGCTCTACTATTCCAGCTCTCGGAGGATGCTTCTGACGAAGAACCGATTAGAGAACCCGGGCCCGACGGAGACGAGCTGGGGCCATTCTATCCCGAACCAGAAGACTTGACAATTCTACAAGAAGACACTATCGTTCCACCACCAGATTTGGACGAAGAACCGACTGCCACCAACTTTCATGTAGACGCAACACTAATTTATATGTTCCAGCCACCATCCCACTTCACAACGGTTGATATGGATGCAATGGACGTCCTTGATTTTCCCCATGACGACACAATAGATGGCCGAGTCAACCGTTCTGATGGTGAACTAAGAATTAGTATGGCGTTCTTAAACAAGGAAATTGCGGTGGCGGCAGTTAAGCAGTACAAACTTCGTCATAATGTTGAGACGGCAGTGGATAAAACCCAATCCACATACTACAAGGCTTATTGCGTCCAAAAAAATCAAGGTTGTAAATGGAAAACCCGTATATCAGAGTTGAAGAGGGCAGACAACCGTTGGAAAATAACAAAACTTGAGGGGCCCCATACATGCACCTTTGCTAGCCTCAACCAGGATCACAAGAACCTGGATGCAAAGTACCTCGAGGACATCTTTTCGACACTAGTGAAAACAAATCCCATTGTGTCGGTCCCCACATGTCAGGCTGCAGCTCTAGCTGTCACCGGCTTCCGTCCAGGTTATTTGAAAGCATGGTATGCAAGGAAAAAGGCCAAAGAGGAAATGTATGGCCGATGGGAGGAATCTTAAAAAGAGTTGCGCCCGTGGCTTAATCTCCTGCAGAAACACATCCCCAGAATGGTTGTCAAACTTGATATGGTTCTGGCATACGAAAATGATCGTGCCGTCCGAGGTGTTTCTTAATTCCACCGGTTATTTTGGACTTTCCCCCAGTGCATCAACGCATTCAAGCACTGCAAACCGATGGTCCAAATCGACAGCACATGGTTGTACGGAAGATATACACAGACCCTACTTCTAGTTATAGCACAGGACGGCAATCGCAAATGCGTTCCTGTGCATTCGCAATCGTCCCGAAGGAGGATTTGGAGTCTTGGAAGTTCTTCCTTCAGAACCTACGAAAATATGTCCTTGATCATGTAATACGAAGAAGGGATGAAGGGGTGTGTGTTATTTCTGACAGAGGCACATCGCTGTTGTGGGCGATAGAAAATTTGGGTGACTAGAAGCCTCCATACATTCATCACCGTTTTTTCTTGCGGCACATAGCCGCAAACTACCTGCTAAAATACAAGAATCGTGATAAACGTCAAATGGTGCTCGATATGGGTACGTCCTTTATATCATTTTCATTTACTATATTACTTGTTACTCGCTTTCATTTACGACCTTTTTGCTTGTGTTTTTTGCCCATAACTATTCAACTGTCATTCCGTAGGCAACTCGCACTACTAACAAGAGGTGGCTGACCTGCTCGAGGAACTGAGAGCGAGAAACAAACATGGTGCAGAATACCTTAAAAAAATCCCAAAGGAAAAATGGCTTCGATCGTATGACGAGGGTAAACGTTATGGTCACATGACAACGAACTTGGATGAGGTAGTGAACTCATCATTGAAGGGAGTGCGGCAGTTGCCTATCACTTCCATTGTCAAAGCGACCTATTATAGTTTAGCTACCCTTTTTGCAACCTTGGGAAGGTAAGCAATTGAGTACATGGCAGGTGGACATAAAGTCCATCCAGATTTCCGCACAAAACTGCATACTCAATTGGGCCAATCAAGACAAATGCAAGCAACTCTCTTCTCGCGAGAAGGACACTTGTTTCGTGTTGCGGAATTTTCCAAGCGGTTGGAAGGCATTCAGCACAACGCTTACGTGGTAGATCTGAGGGCAAGAACCTGCGAGTGCGGAATTTTCCAAACTTTCAAATACCCGTGCGCACACGCCATTGCTGCTTGCACTAACCAACGGATATAATACATGCATATGGTTGATCCGGTATACTTACTCAAAACGGTGTTTAAGGTTTACGAAAAAGAGTTTCCTCCAATCGGAAATGAGGTTGATCTGAATGCTGTGGACACTGAACCGATCATACGCCCAGATCCAGCACTACTACGAGTCAAAGGACGTCCACGTTCTACAAGAATATACTGTGCCAAGGATATGGTCGAACATCGAGAGAAAACCGGACAAAAGAAGCATTGTACTATATGTCGAAATCCTAGACACACATCTCTTAAGTGTCCTAATCGCTCAGCCCCTCGTATTAATTAATTATTTTTAATGTGTATATGTGAGTTCGCCCATGACAATCGAATCAATAAAGTCAGTCTACTTCGATTTATACAGTACGCCATCTTATATTTTCAATCATTCAAAAAAATATGTTATGATAGTGTTTTCGAAGAAACTTTAAATCAGCGTACAATGGACGGAAATTGACCGTGTCAGTGTCATACGATAGAGAATTTCCACTACTACAACCCCAAACTCGATGTTACCTAAAAATTTAAAATTTCTACGTATGAAATTCTACTCAAACATGCCTATCGACATTTGTTCAAATGCAACTTCATTAAAAAAAAGATGATAGCATATGGTTTTCGAAGCCATTTTAAATCATTGTAGAATGGACGGAAATTAACCATGTTGGTATCATACGACAAACAATTTCCAGTACTACGACCCCAAACTCGATGACCGCTAAAAATATATGATTTACACGCTCGAAATTGGGCTCGAACAGGCCTACCCACACTTGTTTTACCTTGTTCTTCAGGCCAGATTAGCACAGAACTCGCGTCCTACAGCACGCGAGGTCTGTGCGATATATTCAGCCGCCGTTTCAATTTCTCGTGTACCTCGCGTTCTGTAGAACGCGAGGTACTGTAAAACCGTTAACACAAACAACAATGCCACGTCGACTGAAATCACGTTCTATACAATGCGATATTCGACCTCGCATCCTACACAACGCGAGGTCTGCCGACCTGGCAAGTTTGGGGTTATTTTGCCAAATAAAATTTTTTGGGAGCCATTTTCCCAAATAATAATTAAAAACGGATTATTCGCCTAAAATTGCCTATATATTATATATAAGCATATTTTAATAACAATATTTTCAAGTCAACTGATTCAAATCGGTTTTAAAACAAAACGCCACAAAAGTATACGTCTGTAATGACGTTTTTCTAAAAACGCCATCATATATCAGTCTAGCGTGACGTTTTATTTAAAACACCACTAGAGATGTAAAATTGTGACATTTACTATGAAAACACCGCTAAAAAAAGCCTATTTTGCCATAGTAACAGTAAATCCATTTTGATTTTGGAATTCAACGAGGGTAGATTGAGAGGCCATTGATTGGACTTGAAAAATAAAAATATGACAAGTTGGTTTAAATTTTGATATCTATAGTAGCCTGGGCAAGTAAATACTTACATTTACTTTGCTCGCCAAGATGAACTAAGAAATAGAAGTTTATGAATACCAACAATTAATTGGGCTGGCTCATTAAAGTTTTTAAGTACAGTCAAGTGTTCGAAATTTGATATTGTGAATGTAATCAATTGTATTTGAAGGAACACCTTATAATGAATTTCTGTTTGTTCCTGATATAGATTATCGATCAATAATTTGAGGATAAAATTCGCCTCCCTCTTTTCGGTGTCCCTACATATGCTCAACACTAAAAAACACTACAAAATTTAATTTTAACTCCTGACCCTAAATTCTAAATACTAAACCCTACACCCTATACCCTAAAAAATACACCCTACCCTAAATTTCTGAAACCCTAACCACAAACCCTAACATAAAACCCTAAATCATAAAGTTAATTTTGAGCGTAAGAGCATATGTAAGAGCACCGAAAAGGGTAGAAGATTTTCGTCTATAAACTAAATATGAATCATGATTATACCAGAAAGAACAAAAGGTCATAAATTGTATAGTGATTTTAAGAAGCATACCAAATAAGAATTCGCAGTATAATAAATATGGTTCCAAAATCCAAAAGAGTGGGGGGCCTCTCTACCGTCTCATACAATGCAGGTTAGGTCAGCGTCATGTGCACCCACCACAAAATCAACACCTTCAAGCAAACCCCAAATTAAAAAGGGGAAAGAAAGAGAACAAACCCTAAACATATCAGGCTAACACGATCTCCTTAGAGAATTGGAAACAACTGTAAGGTGGCAAATGGAGAAAAAGTAAGAAGTTCTGGGGCTCCATTGATATAGAGAGAGACGGACACAAGGGTGTCGGGGGCACTCGTAACCCCTAAAAATTTTAAGTTTCCTTTTATTTTATATATTTTTATTGATAATTTAATTGTGTATCTTTAAAATTTTGTAATTTTGTACCCTCTACATTTTTAATATAGATTCCTAATAGTTCGCACCCCTACATAAAATTATACGTTAGTCCTATATATATATATCCCAAAATGTAGTGAATAGATAATCACCTGAATAAAGGTGATGTTGGAGAAAGCCCGATCCATCGTTTCCTTAGAGTACAAGGAGAACCAAGGGACGACAAGACAGCCTTTTGTTTTGTGAAGACCGGTAGTTTTCAATCCATACATGCTAATGTATTCTACCCGTTTGAGTAAATATAAGATATATTTTTGTTATACTCTGTATCTGGTCTTCTGTTACGATTTCTTTACCGTTATTTTTTAGTTTTAAATATTTCAAAAACAAGCTTTGAAGTCTTTGAAAATTTTATGATGCGACCTTGTTAAAGAACTATAACGCTATTAATATGATAGTTATCAAATTCATGTCAATCGACTCTTAGGTCTGACATCACTCACTAAAGTGATATTTATACACTATCAGAGATTAGATGAAAGAACAGAAACCATTAAACTATAAAAAATATCGATATCCTTTACAAATCGTCAATAATAGAGGTTTTATATCTAAATCAGAAAAAAAAAACCGTTATAAACCACTGCAACCCTACTTTTATTATCAATAATTTTATATTTAAGAAAATGTCTCTTATAAGATTCAGTGCTTTTAATTTTCTTGTGGGTCTATTAGGGAGATGATGATGATTCAAGTCACAGGAGCGCCGATTACTTGTGGTAATTGCATAAGCGACACATGTTAATTGGAGAAGAAAAAGTAGATTGGGGCATGTTTTTTTTTGTTGCGTTCACATTGGTTTTGTTTTAATGAAGGCACATGGTTGCATGTGAAAATATGGTGAATCAGGCAAATGCATGAGCCTACGGAGAAGGAAAAGCATAAAAGTATTTAATAAAATAATGTGAATTGTTGGACAAAAGAAAGAAATATACAAAAAAAAAAAAACACCCCCACCACAATAGAACAAGGTCATGTGGTCCTTCGATTGATAATTTATAAAATTTGCAAAATGGGGCTTCCTCAAAACTTCTCTTGACCAGCCAACCCACGTCTCAATCCCAAAATCAGACAGCTTGGCTTTCATGTTTCCACACGTGTTATCCCTTAAATGTGAAAAAAAAAAAGAGATTCCTATCCTTTGGGTTTGGATCATTTGCCCCCAATGGGGTTATAATAGTAATAGTAACATTTTTATTTTTTTATTTTTTATTTTATTCGAATAATAATAAGATACATTATATTATTAATAAAAATTAAAGAGGATATAATTAGAGAATAATCATAGGGAAAATGAAGGTAACTTTGGGCGTCATGGTGTTGGTGTGTCTCAAAAGTAATAAATATTTATTGAAGGTTTTGAAATTTTTCCATTTCATAAATGTGCATTTGAATTTTTGACATTTTTAAGGGGTTAAAGAGGGGAGGGGGCACATGCAAGCCATTTGAAGGGTGGGGCACTTCAAAATGTAGGGCCACTCAGGCACATGTGCTGCGGCTGCCAAAGGGCTACTTAATCAAGGATATCTATTTTTGTCCCCCAAGAAAATCAAGGATATCTGTTTTTGTGAGGCTGTTTTGCTCATAAAAACACCTCCCATTACGCCCATCCTATGTGAAAAATAAATGGAATTACATGTATTCAAATTCGACAAATCATCGACGGTATTAAATTTGGGTTTTTGTTTATTAATTTAGGGTTTTGTATCTTACAAATATCTCTCGATAAATTTTAGGATGAGGCACCTTATAGTGAGGCTAAAATGCAGCCCTATATAAATTATGATTATTTTTATAAAAATTTGTGTAAGACTGGATAATAATTTAGGTAGAAACTGAAATTCTTACTAATTAAGTAAGACTTGTGTAACTATATAAATTTTTATTAACTTAGTAAAAATTTGTACAATTACACAAATTCTTATATCATTAACTTAAATTCTTACAATTTACACAATTCTTATCAACTTAATAAAAATTTATATAAATTCGTTTCATTTTAGATTCACCCTAAAAATGCCTCACCATTAGAATTTCCCATATCTCTCACATTTAAACTTTACAGACATGTGAGAAATCTTTGTCGCGAACTAGATTATTGGCCTGACCCTTTTGCCGACACAATTTTGATGTTTCTTTGGTTCCACTCCAACTTATTAAACCAACAAAATGAGTGCCAAAGAATTGATTAGAAAGGCTTGTTTGTAGGGGGGGAGTTTATAAGCTTGTAAAACTCATGCATTTTGTTCTATTTCTATCAAGTAAAATAATGAAAATCCCAAATCTTGTGGCATATATATGTACACATATATTTACAAATATAAATCTTTTTAAATTTTATAAGATTGTTTTTATGTGATACAAAAACTACTTTAAACTCAAATAATTTCTTTTTGTGATCTGACCACTATATTCAATTTTTCTTTTAATGTTAAAATAAAATTAAGACTACAAAACAAAAACCTTGGAACAAAGCAATTAAAAATATTTTTTTGCTTTCCTTTCGATTTCCGCGGTTTTGATCTAATTAATTTGGACAGACCCACATCGCACGCCTAGTTTTAGTGAGTGAGTCTCCCAACAAGAATTTTCTACATACACAAGGTCTCAAACTCGAGACATGCTTAAGTGATACCAAATTACTTACCATTTTGACCAACCCGTTGATAATCGGGCTGAGCATGGTGAACCACAAAACTGAAAACTAATCTGAACTAAGGCATTTGGACGGTTTATGGTTCATAAGTTTATGAACCGTGGTTAATCGAATTGAATTGAATTTGATATTTTATTTAATTTATAATTATTTTATAATGTAAAAATGGGTATTTTATACTTAAAATACTATAGATGCATTTTTAATTATTATTTTTACCTAAAAATTAAGTTTTTAATAAATATTTATGAAAAATACTTTAAAACTCTAACTTTTAATGCTTAAAAGTCATCAAATAAAACTATTTTGTCAAAATAAAATACAAAATTTCAAAAACTAATGTTAATATAGAAAAACCAAAAACCTAAGTTAACCGAACCGAAAACTAATGGTTACTAAGATAGCTTACCGAATTAAACCAAAATCGAACTGTATACACCTCTCGTTATTAAGCAATCAAAACCTTTTAAATTAAGCCCTTTTAACATTATTACTCCACCAAAACCAAAAATTAGATGGCATTGGTAAGTTCTATTTTATTATTAATCAATATAATTAATTAAATGTTGCTTTGATTTGCTTAGCTTAACTAACAAAATAATAATAAATGAAATAGAATGAAGTTAGTGGAGCTTAAAAAGAAGAGGAAAAAATCATGTATACACAATAAAATACAGGAATTTAAAAATCTCAATGAAAAAAAAGAGTTTCCAAAAATAATAATGATCATAATAAACACCTTTTCAAGAGTTGACATTAGACGCAAGCCGATCAGCCGGCGGCTGCGGTCCACCGCCGGCGAGAAACTCGGTGATAGCCGTCATGACTCGAACTTGCATCTCGAGTGCCGCTATGTAATCGCTAGTTTCCTCTAGAAGGTTCGAGAACGATAGTTTCCGGCAACCGGGAACGAGACGTCCCAAATCCTTCAACTTCCTCTGAACGACAGGCGTTTTTCTCTTCTCCCTGTTAAGCGCCGGCTTCCTCAACCTCGTATTGGCGGCGACCTTGGCTTTCTTATGTCTGGCCATCTTGCGAGCGGTGAGGATCGCTCTGCTCCAACGCGTGGTTCCCTTGGCCAAAACGGCGAGGACTCTGTCTGCCGTCTCGTGGACATCCTTGGTGGCGGAGGATGAAGCTGAGGTCCGCCGAGAACGGCGGAGGGCCTGAATGAGCTTGGAGGAGTAGATATGCTGCTCGCGTTGCGTTCGCCACCGCTTAATCCTTTGGTTCCGTTGATGCGGGTGAGAAGAAGCAAGCATTTGGTCCGTTAGGCTTCGTTTCCTCCGTTTGAACTCGGGACACGTGTCGGGGGCGGGTTCGAGGTTGGGTATGGATGAAGCCATGGAAAGTTGGGAATAATTGCAGAAAGGAGATGAAATGAGTGGAGAATAGAGAGGAAAATCAAAGGCAACGCTTTTGAATGATATATGTTGGGTTTGAGAAATTGATTTGAGGGGGAATGACTTTATAAATGCGATTCACCCCCAAAAAAAAGAACACGCGGGTTCCAGGTTCTGTGTTGTGCTGTCCCTCTTTCTTGTTTTTTTTAGTAAATTACCCACCATATTATTAAAAAAATCATAATTTAATTATCTTATTTTTTCGAACCAATTAAACCACTATACTATTAAATTGGATGCAATTTGACTACCAGTCGTTAGAGGTTAACGAAATGGTGATATGACAGTTAAAAAAATAAGGATATAATTACACATTTAGTCATCGTTACTTATACACTTTATTAATTTAATCTTAATTTTAATTTAATAAAATAAATTAATTATTTTAGTGATACGTGTCACCACCTTATTGGAGGAATTTAATTAATTTAATTTGATTGGAGAAAAAAAATTAAAAGCAAAAAATTAGGGGTGGGGGTTTAAACTAGCTAGGGGTGGATTTAAGGGAGGAAGCTAGGCTTGCCACTAGGCCAAGCTTACTTTTGTGTTATGAATTAACACATATAAGATATGTTTATATCGTTACTAGTTCCTGGAAAAATTAAAAGTATTGGGATGAGGGGATTCGAACCAATGACCCCTTATGGAAATAAACATGTGCTTGCACTAGGCCAAGGTTATTTTTGTGATATAAAGAACAACATATAATATATTTGTTATATTACTGTTAATGCATGGAAAATGGAAGAAATGTGGTTTTAGGGAACTCGAACACAACATACTTATGATGCATAAAAATATATAACCCAATTAAATAAATCTAATAATTAAATTAAAATTAACAATATTTTGTAAATATTTTAAAATATATTTAGTGCACGATTAAAATAAAAAATTTAAATAAATTTAATTTTTATTTTAATCGTGCACCAAACATAATTTAAAAATACATACAAAGTATTTGTTATTTTTAATTTAATTATTATATTTATTTAATTGGGTTAGATGTTTTTATGCATCATAAGTATGTTGTGTTCGAGTTTCCTAAAATCGCATTTCTTCTATTTTCCATGCATTAACAGTAATATAACAGATATATTATATGTTGCACTTTATATTACAAAAATAACCTTGGCTTAGTGGTAAGCACATGTTTTTTTCACCAAGGGATCCTTTGATTGAATCCCCTCAGCCCCAATTTTGTTACTTTCAATTTTTCCAGGCATTAATAACGATATAAACATATAATATATGTGGTAATTCATAACACAAAAGTAAGTTTGGCCTAGTGGCAAGTCCAGCTTCCTCCCACCAATCAAACCCTGGTGGTGACACGTGTCATCAAATAATTAATTTATTTTATTAAATTAAAATTAGGATCAAATTAATATAGTGTATAAATAATAATGACCAAATATGTAATTATACCCTTATTTTTTAACTGATACGTCACCTTTCCGTTAACCTCTGACGGATGGTGGTTTAATTGTTCGAAAAAAGTAAGGTGGTCAAATCGCGACTTTTCTAATAATATGACGATCATTTATGCAGTTTACCTTTTTTATTTGAATACTCAAGAATAACTTAATTATATAAATAATACATTTTTTATTGATTTACAAAATGATACTCAAGTTGCATACATTTTAATTTTTTACTATATGATGAAATGTCAAAAGTGAATTTTAATATATTTAAAGGTAGAAGGTAAGAAAAGGAAGATGAAGGCTAAGCAAACCTTTGCAGGCAACCAACCATAAATAAATAAACAGAAACATTCCATTCAATACCAATAACTCCCTATATCAGAATATATATAATTAGCAATAGCCATTAGCATGTTATTCCAATCATCTTAACTTAGTTCCCAAGATAATATTAATAAATAACAGTAATTATTTTGATTTCCTTGTTTCATGTTCCAACTTTCAATAAAAATATATTTATTGAGAAAAAAAATAATAGTAAACGAAAATGAGGAGTTTAAGATTAATGAGGTGATCCGAATGATTTCTATAATATATTAGATATGATTATATGATAGTATTTGTTCATACTATTTTTCTCAATTCTTTGATAACGTATACACATTGTTCATACTAGGATGAGAGAGTTTTTTTTTTTTTAACAAATCCTTATTCTAGTCCTAATCCTAATCCGACCTAAAGGGGAGGGGAAGGAAGACTCTAGTGGAAGCAAGAGGTGCTCATAGTTAGTCTATAACCCACGACTTAAGGGAATACGAGGGAACAAAGATAAGTAACTTGGTTAACTAGTCATATGTGTTTACTGTTTTTTTTATGAATAGAATGAGTTAAATGTATAATTAAAGTTGCAAACTAATGAAATTACGAATAGATGTTTTAGGTTATATATAAATACAGACATAAAGTCAAAAAAATCTTAATGTTTGAGTGAATAGTCACTTTGACCACTATTTTTTGGATCAATTCAAGCTACCATATTCATTTTGAGTCAAAATGACCCCTATGCGTGTGAAAATTGTTAGAAAACTCAGGGTAAACAATTTGAAATGACTTGACAGAATGATAAGTCAACAGAAAAATTACTTTATATCATTTTATAAATTTTTTTTACTGATATAATATTTTTTAAGTCAACATATCTGTCTATATGTTAATGTCATATTAGGGTGCATTGCTATATAAGTTTGTCACGTCATTTTAAGTCATTTATTATCAGTTGATTGACAGTTTTTATCAGCAAAAAAACTATTTTAATCTAAAATAAAAAATTAAATTACTTCCAAAAAAATAGAGACTAAAGTGATTATATATTCAAAGATTAAGGACATTTTTAACTTTATGCCATAAATATATATAGATTGCTGGATGTTTTACATCGTACGTTACCTAGCACTATCCTTGGCAGCTGAAAGCTTTCTTTTCAAACTTTAAATTCAAATAGAAGAGAAGAAATTAATTATATTATATAAATATTGTGGTGTTAGCTTAGGGCCGTTTCTTTCGAAAAAGAATATGAGTTCCCGCGCAAGGTCCACTTTTTACATTCGTAGCCTTAGTAATTTTTAAAAGGGTAAACTATATAAATAATCTTCCGACTATATTTTAATTATTTTTTGCATTCTCAATTATTAGAAATTATAAATTAATCTTCTGACTTAAAAAATAACAAATTGGCCTAACGCTGCTAAAAATTTAACGGTTGATGACATAAATGGTCTACATAAATTATTATAATTTAATAATAATTTATTAATAAAATATTATATTAATTATTTAAAGTAATAGAATATGTTTTTATACTATAAAGACCTAATTTATTTTTAAATTTTTATTCAGAATTTTAAAAATATCCGAAATGACTCTATGTTAATCACTTATCTCCTTTTTATTTGGCAAATACAATTAAGAAAGGAAAATGGAAATGATTTACAGGATAACAAAGCAAGTGTTGAGCTTTCCCTTCCCACTCATTGGCTTTTGTCTTTTGTGTGGGCCAAATGCAATTTGTTTTTATTATCGGCAATGATTAGTGGGTGATGCACAAATAAATTAGTATTATTTTTTTGTTCATAATAAATTAGTATTATTGAATGGATAGACAAAAATAAAAGCCATGTGGTTGTTTTCATGCCACTTTCTTCCATCCTTTTCTTTTTGGCATTTCCCCTTAAAATATATATATTTAAAGATAATTGCATTAATCAAGTTGATTAAAATTGGAAGTTATTTGATAGTTGTATTGAAGGGTTTTTTTTGCTAATGCGGTGGGGTTGTAAATAGGGACGAAATAGAATTAGACAATAAAAAATAAAAATGTTAATATCAAAATTAATAAGAATCTAATGATTTTTTTTTATAAAATTGTGGACAGGTTTGATCCACATTGCCTGCTCAGTGCTCACACACAAATCCCTTCCTATGCACTAAAAGCCTGCAATTTCCTTGTCATTCTAATAATTGATACATCTCTTTTATTTTATTTTTTTATTATAAATCCGAATGTGTATAAATATATTTAAAAACAACAAAGCTTTCAAAGATAATTTTAAAAATAATAATTTTAAATTATTTATCGAGGATGAAGTTAATTTTGAGGGAAGGTAACTAATAATGACAACTTTTGGGAGGTTGGTGCTGTTGGCTGTTATTGCAGAATAGGATATCTTAGTACAAGTTAATTGGGTCACAAAAAGCAGGGTTTAAGGGGTAATTCTAAAATAAGACGCCTTAAAATGATGCTAAAAATTTTAAACTAAATTTTTTATAAAATTTAGTATCGATTATTCAGTATATACTAAATTTTTTATATTTTTTGTAATAAATTCAGTATATACTAAAAAATTAATACCGAAATATTTATAATTTTTATAAGAATTTCGGTTGCATCTTATTTTAACCTCATTTTAAGGTGTCTCACCCTAAAATATCTTGGGTTTAACAGTGTTTTGGATAATTTTGATTAATTAAGAAAAGATAAATCAAACTTGTTTGTTTGTATCTAAGATGAACAACAGAAAGATTAGATTTTTCATGGGTGAGAAAACATGAGAAATTCTAGGGTAAGGCTAAACAGCGGTCCCATATAAATTCTTACTATTTTTAATAAGGATTTGTACAAGATTAAATAAAAATTTGTATAACTATATAAATTCTTATCAATTTAATAAAAATTTGTATAAATTTATCTCATTTTAAACACACCCTAAAATATCTAGAAAAAATGAGAGAGAGAGAGAAATCTTGAATAGAATCAGAAGAGGATCATCACCCATTGCACCACTTGCCAGACGCCCTGCCTCCTCTTGTGAGACAAACCCCATTTCAGAAAAACCAAAACTAAACTGAGTCAGTAATCCAAAATCTCATTTTAAAATTCAACAGTGAAATCCTTCATTTTCAATTCAAAATGCTTTTTTTCGTAAGAACCAGTGTATTATCTATCGGTTAACTAATCTGAATCAGATATTATAAAAATATATTACTAGGTTAAATTTTTTATTTATAACGTAAAAATTCGAATCTCTATCCCTGATAAACCAACTGCTTGTTGGTTCAAGACTACAAGGTAAATAATTGGTGCAAGATGTGAGATTGACCAAAACCAGGATCCAATTTGATTCCTTCTTATCCATACAGGAAAGAGGAGCCAATCAGGCCACATCTCTGTGCCCTCCAACGATTAACATAAATATTTTAATTAAGAACCCCGTGATCTCATGTTAAGACAGCACGCAACACAAGGCTAGGTTTTGTTCCATCTCTCACTTCATCCTTATCCCTTACATAACATGGGGTTTGGATTTATTAAATCACAATATGTTTTAGAATTCTCCGTCCGTGAATTAAAATAAACCCAAAACAAGGACCATAAGAAAACAGCTTGAATTAGTCTCATTCACATTATTTGATTAGAGCTTTAATTAATCATAATTTTATGATTATATGTTGACATCCTATCCTCTTCTTCATCAACCCTAAACCCCTAAATTATAATTTAATAGTATAAGCTTGCACGAATGTGACTCTGCCTTGCTCCCCAATCCATCTTTATTTATTTGGGTTAATTGTACAAATGTTCCCATATTATCAGTCTAAATTATAAATTTGTTTATAAACTTTTAAACATTCGAATTTGATCCTCAAAGTATTATTAGTATTGTACTAGTCGAGTTATTCCATCAACCTGGCTGCTGATTTAAACATATGATATCAGTTTGATTTTGTTGTGGATAATATTTAAAACACGTGCATCTACTATATGCACATGTGCAATTTGAGCCTGGCATGTTAAAAAGCAGATAATATTCATAAAATTTATGAAGCTTATGAAGCTTATAATTTTCAACACATCATATCCAAATTTTCATTACAATTTGTTCTATGTGTTATAACTATACTCTATACATCAAATTAGATTAAGCATTTAATGCCCAGGCTGACGACAATATTAGGTGGATATAATATCCTTACTTTAAGGACTCAATTAAAAAGTTTTGAACTTTATAGACCAGTTTTTAATTTGAACCATAATTTGAGGACATGTGATGGATTACCTTTTTTAACAACAACCAGTGACCATACCAGCAATTTTTTATATAGTAGCATGAAGTCATAGTAACGGCAGCTGGCTGCTGCCACCTCAAAAGGGAGCACAACATAAAATAAGAGGAAGAGGACTTTGTTGTCAATTTACAATGCTATTTATTGCTAAATTACATACATACATACATATTTTAAAAAAAAAAGTATATACATGCATATTTATATGAGCATCTTAAGGGGGCAATTAACTAACAAGCTGTTTGTTGAAGCTTTGAGCTTCACATCATAGGAAAGTTTGATATCTGCAGGCTTAGATTCTGGATCTTCCTCTTGGAAGGGTACCCCAAATAAGAGTGACTGGTACAAGAACATTTCATCTTCTTTACAATAATACACCTGCAAGGTCACTGACCAAACAATTTGACCCAAAATGATTTGATTTTCAAAGAAGTTCTATGATTTATCTTTAGGGTGCGTTTGGTTCACGGAATATATAATTACTTCTGGGAATGAGATTCCCGGAATATAACATTACCTTGAGAATTTTACATTACCTTGTTTGGTTTATTTGGCAGGAATATAAGGTTACTGTGTTTGGTTGAAGAAATATAAGATTACTTAAAAGTAAAATTTACCAAATTATCCATGTGTTATATTTTCTTTCTAACATGTTATACTTTCAATATTAAGTTAAAAATATTTACATAAAAAGTCATATACCTATTTTTGTTATACTATCTAAAATTTGTAAAAATTATATATTTATCATATCATTAATATAACTATTAGATTTAAAAATTAAAAATATATTTTTTTATATTTTCATATCTTCGTTACTCTCTATTAACATAATTTTGTGAATTTTCAAATGTTAAACTTTTAACATGTTCAAATTTTTAATTTTTTTTATTTTTTATGATAGATTGTCAAATAAATTAAAATAAATAATAAAATAAATTTAAAAATTATTAAACAGTAATAAAAATTTTAGATCATAAATTTAGCCTACTAAAATGTTTTATAATACGATAAACATCTTATAAATCAAAGAATAAAATTAAAAACATCAGATACTAACTTATTAATTCTTAAGCAAATATGCAGCCCACCATATAACCTATAATCATCATAAATATAATATTAATAAAAATACATTAAATACTAAAACAATATTTAAATAAGTGTAACGCCATTTAAATATTAAATTAATATTGTGTAAAAATATTTAATTAATTTACACCACAAATAATTAATCATCTAATTAAAAATCAAATAAAGGATCTATATGAACAAAATTCATTAACTTAAGGATAATATAGTCCATATGGGTGGGAATTAACAAATACCTAAGAAATTGGTGGGAATGACATTCCCACCATTTAAGGGGAAAAGTGGCACTATTGGGAAAAGATTATTACCCTATAGAGGGAATGCTCTCAAACCAAACATGGGAATGTTATTCCAGAAAAGATTATTACCTTTGGTAATAATCTTTTCCATGAACCAAACGCCCCCTTAATGTAATCTACAAAAGGGGAAGAACTAGTGTTTTAATAATTGAAAATAGTTTTGGACTAAATTAAAAAGATTTTAAAATGTTTTTAAGTCCAAACAACTTAAAAATATGTTTGAAAAATTTTAAAATGGTTTTAATGTGTTTTCTAAAGTCAAACTTTACAAAACCACCCAGGTGTTTCGAAACACACGTAGGCGTTTTGAAACACCCTTAGGCGTTTCGAAACGACCATTCAGAGTGTCAATACGTGTTTGATACAGCTTTGTCTGTTTCGAAACGGGCATTAATTTGGGTGAGAGTTTTACATAGCGTTTCGGTATGGATTTCACCGTTTCGATACGGCTATTTCCCTAACGGTCAAATCTCCAACGGCTATTTTCTAACAGCATTTTAAATTGCAGCTCAATTGTCATCGTTTCGAAACGACCAGAGATATTTCGATACGGCTTGCTGCATCAAGCTCCAACGGCTAGTTTTGAAGAAGGCCGTTCTAATACGGGGTCGCTTGTTTTGAAACGGACAACTGCAGAACAACATTTATGGTGGGAAATAAAGTTTTCAACGGCTCCAAAACAACACCAACGATTACAAACTCAATTGAGAGTATAAAAAAGAACTCCAAGCATCAAGGGAAGATGATGCTTCAATTGTTAAACACTATGATGTCAAATTGTCATTAGAGCTAAATTTGCATATTTCTTGTATAGACAACACTAATGAGCTAAACATTGTCAAGTGTTTAGGTTTTGGGTGAGTGCTTATTAGTGCAAACAATTACATATTAGAGTGATTTTAGTTTGTTTAGAATTTCCCTTGTAAGAGAGTGCTTGATCAAACTTTGGGTAGAAAGCTTGATCGTTGTAACGGTTTCCTCCTAATCCAAAAAAAGTGTGGATGTAGATTTTGGGTTAGAAAACTGAACCACTTTAAATCTTTGTGTTCAATTCTTATTTTGTAGCTTCCACTTAAACACCCAAAAACCAACATTCTCTACCTTTTGGCAAGCATCTCGGTTGTGACCATCAAGCTGAACAAAACGCTAATCTTATAAAAATGGTCAGTATCTTGGGGGTGGGGGAGGCAGATATTGAATAATGAACAACCATTTAGACATCAAAAACATGCACGCGGCAGCTTGCGTGCCGACCATATTCATCTCCTAAAACAGTAAAGAAAGGAGTACCTTGCAATTAATCATCCTTGTAAAACCTGAAGAAAGTGGATCTTCTGTGATGAATTGTTGCAGATCCCTTTGGTCTAAGCTTTCCATCCAAGGGGTCAATAGACGCGGCATTTTCGGGTTCTACGTCCACAGAATTTACACTGTGCTTCCTGCAAATGGTATTAGGAATGAAAACATTGAGGAATATTCTTAGATGGACAATCCCATTCTAAGTTCTTTCATTGAGAACTGTTGATGGATTGTGTTCAGAAACTGCATATCCTGCACCATCTTATCTGCAATGATACGTTTTTATTAGAACTTTTCTCGTTATTTCATCAAATTCAAGATCAAAATTTAGTAATATGTTAGTTCACAAGGATGGACTTTATCAATAGAATTGAAAATTTTCCAGTACATACGATATGATCCCGTTACAAGAGAGTGTTATCTTAAAAAACAGAACAGTAAAAAGCATCACCATTTTACAATGTTGATAGTACAAAATGACATTTTTAGCACATTCTCAGAACTACAGACTATGACCACCTGAGCCACCACTGAGAATATCATAAAGCGAAATACTTCCTATATCGTTCCTGATAAATGATGGACCAACGGCTTTTAAAGCCTCTTCTGTCAATGTAGTTGTCACAGCTATGCATCTGCAGCAAGTGGAGAATGATTAGAATTTTTGCTATGAAGTTGCTCCACTTCTGTATGCTGAGACAAGGAAATGGTTGAAAAACACAACCGGAAAGACTAATTTATCGTGTGCGGATGATTTTGATAAAACATACTAATCCTGTATGCAAATCATTTTCTTCACCTAAGTTGAAAATGTTTAAAAAATGCATAAGTAAATTGAAACAAACATGCATATATGATAATTTACCTCATATTGGCTGCATTAGCTGCCTGTACTCCAGCCACAGCATCTTCAATAACAATACACTGGCAAATGATAGGTGGATGTCATATTCCTCAGCAGAAAAACTAAAATGTCACTTTAAAAAACAAAGAGTTCTAACAACTGAAGCTCTGCAGGATTATAACAAGTATATGAAATTCTCCAACCAAGTAATAAAGCTGTCAAAATTCTACAGCGGTACCACCCATGAGAGAAATGTGAAGTATGATAAGAGCATGAAACACGGCAACACCAGTAAGTTCTTATACTTCTTGGCACATAAATAAGAAAAATACATTCTCTCTTTCACTGAAATACAAATAAAATTTGCAGAAAGTATACAACAGAATCACCATTCTCATGCAGAGCAACTCTTTGATAAATGAGAAGGGACGAAAGTAGTTTTAATTAGTAGAGGGGAGAGAATTATGTTACCTCTTCAGGGGAAACATCTAATATCTTTGATGCAGCTAAGAAAATATCTGGAGCAGGCTTCAAATTCTCAAAAGCATCTGCTGACACAATAGCATCGAACCTGGTATAAAAAGGTCAGAACCATGATGAATTGAAAATATACAACCAATATATGCGTCCAAACTCCAAACAACTACATTAAGTTGGCTTACATTGATATCGGCAATCCAGCTGCAGCTAAGTTAGCATCAACCTTGACACGATCGGCACTGGATGCAACAGCGACTTTTAAACCTTTGTTTTTACACTGTCAAGCAGAATACTCCATCATATGGCCATAAATCTGAGGTGACATCATTATCTCACTTGTGATAATTAGCTTACGTACCTCAGTAATGAGCTCAAGAGCACCTGGGAATCCTATTCCAGAATTTGGTTTCGCATACTACGAGTATGAAATAACAGTTTGTGTGAAGTTTTGTTAATTGAAAAACACCGAAAATCGGTATTGTAAGGTTGTAAATTCCAGTGTTACCTAATTCGCCCCCACCCCACAAATCAATGAGGAAAGAAGATAAATTTAAGTTGCAGTGTTGCACTGCACATCTCCCCTTTCAATTAAGCAATGGAAAGGAAAAAGTCCATTTCTAATCTAGATAATGAATCAATCATCACTAAATTATACATCACTACCGATTACAAAATCAGTTCCGCGAATCATGATCCCGAACCGTAAAGGCGTAAACTGTAAAACTAACGAATTGAGAACTAGGTAACACTGGTCCATTCATAAGAAGATACTACCTTATAAATCTGAATATAAAAACTAAGGGCTAAGTACCTTATCTAGATATATCTCAAAGAATCTCTTTTTTGCCGCATCGGTGTCGAATTCTTTAACACCCTTAACAGCAGCAACGCCTGCTAAAAAGTATGCTTCACCTAGTATACCAGCAAAGTAGAAAAATGCAGGTAAGATGGCAGATTTACATACTTACAAATAACGTTTTGAAATACATTTACTTTTTTTTTAATAAGCAGTACACAATTAATCACCTACAATCCTCAAAGTTCATACTTTTCTTGATCTATCAAATTTACGAAAGACTGCCAATAACAGAAGAAACTTAAATCAATAGCAAGGGGTGAAGCTAAAGTTTTTACCCATTCCAGTGAAAGGATCAAAGTCGTCCTCGGTGCATTGGACACCCATTTCTGCAAAAACATCAACAGCTGCCTTCCTAGAAGGGTTCTCACTGTTGCACAACACACCATCCATGTCAAAAAGCACGGCCGACACCTTGCCCCATTCTTGGACACCCATTTCTTGATATTTTCCTCGTGAAACCTCTGCACGGGGATCTCCAATGAAAGAAGGAGCTTGTTATTGAGATGGGTTTTGGCGATGAGATGAAGAAGAGCTTTGTTGGCTGAGAGTAGGGAAGGTCGTTTGACCTGGACCCGACCAGCTCCTACCTAATCCGATCCGATCTGATTTTTTACAAAAAAAAAAATATAATTAGGTTTGGATCCGGTGTTTTTTTATGTTGATTCGAGTTTAGATTTAGTGTAACAATTCAGATCGGATACGAGATAGTATAATAATTTTATTTTAAATATTTCGAGAAAATTGAACTAGAAAGGTGATTCCAGTGATATAAGATGATGTATTTAGACTGAATAAAGAACATCTGATACAATTTTGACACCTGAAAATTTAGCTTTGAACCACCAAATTAGTCTAATTTTTGCTACGTGAAAGATTTGCAGCCTGTCTAGATAAGAATTACCAAAATATCATATCATTCCTAAAGAGCCATATAGTCCATATTATCACAAACGGGAGGAAATGCCAGATGGAATCTCCCAACCAAGACTTATTCATATCCTTCCAACTTAGCAAAAATGAAGCTGGATCTGCAGGAAAACAACTGATACACTCCAAATCCTACAAAATTTCATTCAGATAGACTAAGAGGTTTCACATGTAAAAAAATAGATGACTGAAAATTTACGACAAAATGGACAAAGGAAGATCGAGATTAAAGACACCTTGCGCTTAAGCAATTTCACTTTAATCGGAAGACGATTATGTAAAACTAACCAAACACACAATTCAACTTTAGGGGGAGCCAACCCTTTCCATACAAGAAGTTTCTATGTCTGGTTCACGGGAAAATGATGAAAATACGTTTTAATAAAAGAGCCGGCTGTAAACGTACCTTCACTGTTATCGAACCAAGCCACAAAATCATAGTTAATATTGCAAGGGCGGAAATTTTGGAAAAGAAACAGCAGCAAATTTCAAATTTTCAATGGAAAAGTTGTCTACGCAGATTAATCTCCCAAGACCAGCCCCATAATTCTTTTACCACAAAGTCAGCAATCACCCCAACTTTATTCACCAAAAGAGCAAAGATGTGAGGAAATTTTAGGTTGAGTGGATGTTCAATTAACCAAGGATCTGTCCAGAACAACAAAAATTTTACATCTCTAACTTTTAAGTGCAAATTATTCCTTAGGCATGTACCAACATTTTAATAATTTTTTTGAATGAAGAACTTCAACTGAATTTCATTAATAAAAAAAAAAGAATTACACACTCTAAACATGAATGTTCATAGAGATAAAAGTATCATAAAATCAAAGAGCGTGAAAGATAAATTAAATACAATCTTTCTTAAGAAAATATATTTTATTTTCCAAATGAAATTTCAGCAAAGATGAACGTTAACCAGAAAGCTTCATATATCAAGAATTCTTTTTGGTGCGAGATCTTGGCACATCGGCAAACTGCCACAAGGAAATTTAAAAAATAACATATCGCCGATTATATTGTGACTTGAAACGCTCGATGATACTTGTTATCTGAACGTTAAATTGCCATAATATCAGACAAAACTGTTACAAAAATAGACAAATACTGTAAAAAAATAGACAAACAAATTACCATACAAGCAAACGAAAAATAGCCAAAAAAGCAGATGTAAAATAATTTTTGGTAAAGCAAAACAAAAAAAAACAAACAAAAAAGAAGTAAATGATTCATCGTCAAAAGAGAAGAATTTTATTTATATACATTTAGCGTAAATACTAGAAATCAGTCAGACGGCATAAAAGTTGTCCTAAAAAAACTTTAATAAAAAATGAATTTAAAGAGATTTTTAAAATAATTACATCAGAAAGAAAATGAAAGTTGTATGAAATACACGTTTTAATTTTTACATGAATCTCCTTTAAGATCTAATATTTTTAAATTAACATGTAGTTTGAATCATCAATGTTTCAACATTTAAAATAATCGTTATTACCCTAATGATTATTTTTTAAAATGAAATCTGATTTAGAAAAGAAAAGTAAAAATATATTATTTATAGCTGAGCCAACCTCATTGTCTTCCATGCTAACTAAACCAAAACTGATAAAACTAATCACAGCAGATCAACAAAGTGCATTTGATTAACACAACATAACATTCCTTCTCTTCCAGACAGACACTTACAAGTTTCAATTTCATTTCCTTCACATATAGCATCCCTCGCCTTAAAGAATTTTTTGCCATGTAAAAATGTCATGCCTCGCCAAGCCATAAACCATAAATAATTTTGGTCGGCTATTTATTATTAACAACCGGTTGATTTAGTAGGACGAGATATTATAGCTTTGTTTGTTAAAGAAAACAAGTGAAATAGAGGAAGGAGGGAGAAAAAATTGGAAATAAAATGAATTTAAAGGTTGCTTGGTAGAGTGAAAAATTAGAAGGAACGGAAATAAGAGAAAAAATAGTTTTCTTTGCTCCTATACAAAAAATTTCTTTCAAAATTAGGTGAAAAATAGGAAAAAAAAGTGTAACACCCGTGTTTTGGGCCTAGGAGTTAACCGAGTTTATAGTTCGAGTCAAATAAAATTTAATTAAAACAATTCAACCTAAAATGTGGTGTATTTGAGCTTTAGTAAAAAGGGAATGACTTATATTGTAAATTACCCAAATTTTTTTAAAAAGGATGACAACTTTTAAAGTTCATCTTCTCCCCCTTTTTCAATATTTCCCAACGTGAAACACTCTCCCCTTTCCCCAAACCCTCTCAAATATTCAAGTTACTATTCCATCAATTTGCCACTTGATTTCAACACCATTTTGAAAGGTAAACATGTTTTCTTAATCTCCTCTTTATTTCCTATCAACCCATAGTCTTAAATTTCAAAGTTATAAAGTTTTGAAAATTAGGGTTTATATCAAAGTTTGAGTTTTTAAGGGGTTTTCCAATCGGTTTTGATAAATTGTGTTGGGGCTTTGTTTAATCACGTTGAAATACACATTATATGTAAATTTGGTTGAATTTTGGTAAAAATCCGAAGTGAGCTTTTATACCCATTTTGAGTTGTCAAGAACACCATTTTTGGTGGGTTTTTGGTTGAAAACTAAGGGCTGATGGTTAGGGTAGGTTAGGAGGGTGATTTGGGATGTTTTGGAGGTCATTTGGGTGTTTGGAAATGGGTGTTTTAGCCAAGGGTTGTTGGAGTACGAAAATTGAGTTTTTGGGAGATTATGTGGTTTGGGAATTTGTGGAATTTGGCTTGTGTTTGTGTAGTAAGTTGATGGTTGAGTTTAGCATTGAATTGTGGTGTAATAAGTGTGTTTTGTTTGGCTAGAAGCAAGAGGAGGCTTTGAAGAGGCTTTGGGACCGAATCCGGGTTCGTAGGAGGATTGTTTCGATTTGCTAAGGAAGGGCGGTGAGTGGTTTCAACTTGTTTTAAGTTTGGTTCGAGTATGTGTACTGGGAGTGTGTGAAGTGTGCTTGGTAGGCCAGTTATAGTTAATTCAAGTTGTTGATTTAACCATTGATATCCATAAATGCATTTATGCTTGCTTAACTATGCTATTGTGATTGTGGTTGATGGATGTAAGTTTATCTTGATTTGCATCTATAAGATTGAACATGAATGTGGTTGATGATATATATTATGATGTGGTTATGATAATTGGCACTAAAATAATTACCCGTTGTAAATGATCGATCATTAGGATAGTGTGCACACAAATTGAGTCAAAACGTACGTGGCCTTGATGGCGTTAAGTCATCAAGGAGAAGTACAGTGATGTAACATTCCACCGGAAGCTTTTTATACATTTCTACGGGATGATGAGTGGAATCCCATCCGTAGGGCATGTGGCGATGAGTGGAATCTCGCACATGCAAGGTCCGGTGATGCGTGTAATCCCACCGAGGTAAAGTGTTGTTGAGGTTTAAATCCGCACAATCGGGGTAATTAAAGTGGCCAATTAACTTGTTCATACATTGTGATATGTGATGATGATATATGTTGGTGATATATGGTGTTGCTATATGATGTTGATATTGATAATTGAGCTTGGTAGGATCGAGAAACCATATATGCCACTTGAAAGACTAGCTAGGTCTACTCAAATTATATGCAATTGTAGGTGTATGTGAGATTAGGATTTACATGCTTGAACCCTGCATTGTTGATGTTTTTCGTTTTAGAGCACCCTCACTAAGCTATTAGCTTACGCTCTCAATGTTCAACAATGCAAATCATTAGCGTGGTGTTAGCTCGAGGCAAGGCAAGAAGGGTTTTCCAAGTTCGTGGCTCAAGTACGATTATCAATTTTTGTATTAGCTAGCAATGTGGCAAGGGTTTTTGTATGAGCTTTACATGACTCATTGATATATTGATGTTTTGGATTGTAAAGCATGTAATACCATGATGAATGTTGGTGTGTGATGGCATGCTTTAGATGTTTAGGTTGCCTTGTGTATGAGTGCAAACCTCTTGTGTTGAATTGTGCCATTTGGGCCCTTTGAGCTTTCATGAATGACCTTAAATGCTAAATTTGCTCTTTTGTTGGAATATCATGTTCGAATGCCTTGACTCATGTTGATTGCTACCTATGGTTCATGTATGGTTGCTTAAATGTTAGTATGTACAAGTCTTATGAGTGTTAATTCATGCCTTTGGTCCTTTGTAAGCTCTTATGTATGCCTATGTACGATCTTAGTGTTCCTTTCCCTAGGAAGTCTTTAGAGTTGAGCAGTAAGTGCTCCCCTGCACAATGGTTTCGAAACTATGGGGAAGGTTTCGAAATCTTTGCAGAAATCTAGGATTCCAGACCTTACTGCCAGCCTAAGTTTCAAAACCTTTGAGGAAGGTTTCGAAACCTTTGCAACATCTGGGAATCCAAACCTCACTGTCGGCCTAAGTTTCAAAACCTTTGAGGAAGGTTTCGAAACCATAGAAGAGGGTTTCGAAACCATGGGGAAGGTTTCGAAACCTTTGCAGAAATCTGGGTTCCAGACCTTACTGCCAGTCTAAGTTTCGAAACCTTTTGGAGAGGTTTCAAAACCTTTGCTTAAGACTGCACTGTTTGATCCTTGTTGGCCTTTTTAAAGAGAAAAACCCCTAGGTATTAAGATGCCTTTAGTCAAGATTAAAATTGGGTTGTTTGAATGTGGTTTGGGGTTCGAATGTGACAAGATTAAAAAAAATAGGGTTGCTAACCGAGGGGGAACCCTTTGGGTTTCGCTTTGGTTTTCCCCGTGTGGCCCACTCGGACCGGTCATCTGGCTAGACCGAGACGAGGGGGTTACATTTGTTGGTATCAGAGCCTGAGGTTACCGAGACCTCGGGCAGGTAAGTGAGGTAAGCTTAATGTGTTAAGTGATTGTGTTGTTCGATGCATGCCCTATCATGAATTTTTGATATTTGAATGTTCGCATGATGTTTGAAGCATGAATTGTTGTGTCTGGTGTAGAGTGTGTGCCCATTGCTACTATTACTTAATTGAAAAGATTTTTTGATAAAATGAGTACTTGAGCACCATTGGACCCTTGCTTTGACTAACGTAATCCCTATTTGTTTGTTGTTGTAGTTATTTCCTTGCTAGCTGTACCATGAGACCACGTGGGAGGCCTAGGATGGTTCGACCGGAACCACGGGCAGAGGCTCCGAGAGCTGAGCCAGTAGTGAGAGTTGAGGCTCAAGTTAGAGAGCCTGTGGTTGGAGTTGGAGCTCCTCCACCACCTCCACCACCACCACCTCCTCCACCGTGAGCGGGAGGTGAGGCCGGGGTCGAAGGAGAGGGACCACAAGGAGGCCAAGAAACGGCCGGAATTGATTTAGCTTCGTTGGTTCAGGCAATAGCCGGGGCATTTTAGGCTGCAGTAGCTGGGGGTCAGGCAGCACACCATCAGGGTGAGGGCACCGAATTACTTTTAGAGAGACTTCGGGGCCTTGGGGCCGAAAAGTTCAGAGGTGCTACTCCAGAGCGATCAGAGTTATGGTTTGAGAAGACTGTTCGTATTCTTGCTCAGATGGGATGTACTGGTGAGCGCAAGTTGGGATGTGTTGAGTCTCTGCTTCAGGGTGATGCCTACACTTGGTGGGTCACCATTACTACGGGTATGGATGAGGCTGAGATCACTTGGGAGTTCTTTGAGACAGCTTTCCGGAAGAAGTATTTGGGTCCGCGATACCTCGATGAGAGGAAGATGGAGTTTATGGCATTGCTTCAGGGGAGTATGTCCGTGACCGATTATGAGATCCGATTTGTCAGATTGAGTCAGTATGCACCTGAGCTTGTACCTACTGAGGTGGAGCGTTGTAACCGCTTCCGTTATGGGCTGAGTGAAGAGATCAAGATGTATACTCTAGCTTCAGATTACACTGATTTCGATGTCTTGGTCGCGAGGGCCAAGGACTTAGAGCACAGCTTGAGTTTGACCAGGCGGTCAAGTGGATCTAGTTCGGGTAAGAGGTCCAGCAACTTTGATAGAGGTGATGCCAAGAGGCATCTGGACAACAAACATCATTTTGATCATAGGCGTGGTGGCGGTAACCACGGTAGGGGCCATCAGGGTCAGAGAGCTGGTGGGAAGTTGCCCACATGTGCTACTTGCGGGAGGAACCACTCCGGTGAGTGTTGTGGAAATTTTCATTCTTGTTGGAGTTGTGGGGCTAGAGACCACATTAGGCGTGACTGTTCACATCAGGTGGGACAGGCACCAGCTCAGGCTCCTGCTAGAGCCAATAACTTTCAGAGAGGCCGCGGGCGCGGTAGAGGTAACTTCCAGCCGAGGAATGATGGTCAGAGGAACATAGCATATGTAGTTGCGGTTCAGCCAGAGGGCGGAGGTCAGGCCAGAGTTTATGCTCAGCGTGGGGATCAGCATAACACCGATGTGATCGCAGGTAACTTCTCGATAAAGTCTTTGGGTTTGCTTTCTTTGATTGACTCTGGGTCTACACATTCCTACATATTGAGTGAGCATGCACAGTCTTTGAACCTGCCTTGTGAAATGTTAGAGGTAGGAGTTAGTGTTACTAGTTCCTTTGGGGACACGGTAGTAGTTAGGAAGATGTACCGAAGGTGTCCGTTGATGGTTCAAGGGCACGTGTTTCTAGTGGATATGATGGAACTTCCTTTCTATGGTTTTGATGTGATTCTGGGTATGGATTGGCTCACGGAGCATAGAGCTAGGATAGATTTTGAAACTAAACGGATTTCTTTGAGGCTCACAGATGACTATGAGATTGTAGTGGTGGGTGAGAACGTGAAGTTCTTGTCCAATGTGGTTTCAGTATTAGAGGCTAAGAGATTGGTTGAGTTGGGGTGTGAAGCATACATAGCGTATGTGATGAACCCTAACATGAGTGAGGCTAGACCTCAGGACATCCGGACAGTGTGTGACTTTCCTAGTGTGTTTCCGGAAGAGTTGCTAGGGTTTCCACCGGACAGAGAGGTAGAGTTCAGCATTGAGACATATTCTGATTTAGCTCCTGTTTCGATTGCTCCGTATCGTATGGCACCGAAAGAATTGAAAGAGTTGAAGACTCAGTTGCAAGAATTGACAGATAAAGGTTTTATTCGACCTAGTTCTTCACCTTGGGGTGCACTAGTTTTGTTTGTGAAGAAGAAAGATGGAAGCATGAGAATGTGTATAGATTACATGCAGTTAAATCAGTTGACAGTGAAGAATAAATATCCGTTGCCTAGAATTGATGAGTTGTTTGATCAGTTGAGAGGAGCATCGGTCTTTTTGAAGATTGATCTGAGATCAGGTTATTACCAGCTAAAGGTAAGAGAGGTTGATGTACCGAAGATGACCTTTAGGACTAGGTATGGACATTATGAGTTCTTAGTCATGCCTTTTGGGTTGACTAATGCTCCGACAGCTTTCATGGACATGATGAATATGATTTTTCATCAGTATCTAGATCAGTTTGTAGTTGTGTTTATTGATGACATCTTGGTGTACTCGCGAACTGAAGAAGACCATGACCGACACTTGAGACTTGTTTTGAAGACTTTGCTAGATCATCAGTTGTATGCGAAGCTCAGCAAGTGTGAATTCTGGATCCGAGAGGTAGTTTTCTTAGGACATGTAGTGTCAGCCGATGGGATTAAAGTTGATCCGAAGAAGATTGAAGCCATTGTTGAGTGGAAGCAACCAAAGTCTGTGACAGAGGTACGTAGCTTCCTAGGCTTAGCCAGATACTATAGGAGGTTTGTAGAGGGTTTCTCTAAGTTAGCCGCTCCATTGACACAGTTATTTCAGAAGAGTGTTCAGTTTGAGTGGACAGATGCAAGACAGAGAGCCTTTGAGAAATTGAAAGAAGCTTTGACCCAAGCACCGATCTTGATTCAGCCTGAGTCCGGGAAGGACTATGTAGTCTACAGTGATGCTTCTTATGTAGGGCTAGGATGCGTTCTTATGCAAGACCGGAGAGTAGTGGCTTATGCCTCAAGACAGTTGAAGACCCATGAGCGCAACTATCCGACCCATGACATAGAGTTAGCTGCAGTTGTGTTTGCTCTGAAGATTTGGAGGCACTATTTGTACGGTGAGAGATGCACAGTGTACACCGACCACAAGAGTTTGAAATACATCATGACTCAGCGAGATTTGAATCTCAGACAGCGTAGGTGGTTAGAGTTGCTAAAAGACTATGATCTTACTATCGAGTACCATCCGGGTAAGGCCAATGTAGTGGCCGATGCATTGAGTATGAAGATGGTCGTGGACTTGAGAGCTATGTTTGCTAGATTGAGTTTGTCCGGAGATGGTGGCTTGGTAGCCGAGCTTCAGGTTAGACCTACTCTAGGTCAGTTGATTCGAGAGAAACAGCTCTTAGATAGATATTTGGCACCTCACGTGCAAGATATAGCCGAGGGTAGATCTTCAGATTACAGTTTCAGCACTGATGGAGTTTTGTGTTTCAAGGATAGAATAGTTGTGCCAGAGGACAGTGACTTGAGACGTACGATCTTGACTGAAGCCCACAGTAGTCTGTTTGCTATGCATCCTGGAAGTACGAAGATGTACCGTGATATGAAGGATGAGTACTTTTGGGTTGACTTGAAGAGAGATGTAGCCGACTTTGTGAGTAAGTGCTTAGTGTGTTAGAGAGTGAAGGCGGAACATCAGGTTCCCTCAGGTTTGTTACAGCCTTTGAGAATTCCGGAATGGAAGTGGGAGAACATCACTATGGATTTTGTTTCGGGTTTGCCTTTGACTCCTACGAAGAAGAACTCAGTTTGGGTGATAGTAGATCATTTTACGAAGTGTGCTCACTTCTTGGCAGTCAACACTACATACACCTTAGATAGATTGGCCAACTTGTACATTGGTGAGATTGTGAGACTACATGGTGTGCCGAAGTCCATTGTGTCAGATAGAGATCCGCGGTTTACTTCTAGATTTTGGGAGTGTCTGCATACAGCCTTGGGTACCCGTTTGAACTTCAGCACTTCTTATCATCCTCAGTCAGATGGTCAGTCAGAGAGGGTTATTCAGATCTTAGAGGATATGTTGCGTTGTTGTATCATTGACTTTCAGGGTACTTGGGAGAAGCATTTGCCTCTCGTAGAGTTTGCGTACAATAACAGATTTCAGTCGAGCATTCAGATGGCTCCGTATGAGGCCTTGTATGGCCGAAAGTGTAGGACTCCAGTTTGTTGGGCCGAAGTGGGACAGAAATTGTTACCTATGCCGGATTTGCTTAAGGGGACAACCGACAAGGTAAAATTGATTTGTGACCGTTTGAAGGCTGCTTCAGATAGGGAGAAGTCCTATGTCGATTTGAAGTGGAAAGAAGTTGAGTTCTCAGTGGGTGAGAAGGTGTTCTTGAAAGTGTTTCCGTGAAAGAAAGTGATGAGATTTGGCCGAAAAGGAAAATTGAGTCCGAGGTACATAGGACCGTATGAGATTGTGAAGAGGGTTGGTCCCGTTGCTTATCAGTTGCGTTTGCCGTTCGAGCTTGAGAAGATACATGATGTGTTTCATGTTTCGATGCTTCGTAAGTATAGGTCCGATCCATCACATGTTATGCCCGTAGAAGAAATTGAATTGAATCCGGATTTGACTTATGAAGAAGAACCCGTTGAGATCTTAGCTTCTGACAGTAAGGTGTTGAGGGGTAGATCGATTGAGTTAGTGAAGGTGCGGTGGCAACGTAGAGGTGTGGACGAGGCCACTTGGGAGAGGAATGAGGATACGGAAAGGCAGTTTCTGTATCTCTTTCAGTCAGGTAATTTCGGGGACGAAATTCCTCAAGTGGGAGAGAGTTGTAACACCCGTGTTTTGGGCCTAGGAGTTAACTGGGTTTATAGTTCGAGTCAAATAAAATTTAATCAAAACAATTCAACCTAAAATGTGGTGTATTTGAGCTTTAGTAAAAAGGGAAGGACTTATGTTTTAAATTACCCAAATTTTTTTAAAAAGGATGACAACTTTCAAAGTTGTCATCTTCTCCCCTTTTTCAATATTTCCCAACGTGAAACACTCTCCCCTTTCCCCAAACCCTCTCAAATATTCAAGTTACTATTCCATCAATTTGCCACTTGATTTCAACACCATTTTGAAAGGTAAACATATTTTCTTAATCTCCTCTTTATTTCCTATCAACCCATAGTCTTAGATTTCAAAGTTATAGAGTTTTGAAAATTAGGGTTTATATCAAAGTTTGGGTTTTTAAGGGGTTTTCCAATCGGTTTTGATAAATTGTGTTGGGGCTTTGTTTAATCACGTTGAAATACACATTATATGTAAATTTGGTTGAATTTTGGTAAAAATCCGAAGTGAGCTCTTATACCCATTTTTGAGTTGTCAAGAACACCATTTTTGGTGGGTTTTTAGTTGAAAACTAAGGGCTGATGGTTAGGGTAGGTTAGAAGGGTGATTTGGGATGTTTTGGAGGTCATTTGGGTGTTTGGAAATGGGTGTTTCAGCCAAGGGTTGTTGGAGTACGAAAATTGAGTTTTTGGGAGATTATGTGGTTTGGGAATTTGTGGAATTTGGCTTATGTTTGTGTAGTAAGTTGATGGTTGAGTTTAGCATTGAATTGTGGTGTAATAAGTGTGTTTTGTTTGGCTAGAAGCAAGAGGAGGCGTTGAAGAGGCTTTGGGACCGAATCCGGGTTCGTAGGAGGATTGTTTTGATTTGCTAAGGAAGGACGGTGAGTGGTTTCAACTTGTTTTAAGTTTGGTTCGAGTATGTGTAGTGGGAGTGTGTGAAGTGTGCTTGGTAGGCCAGTTATAGTTAATTCAAGTTGTTGATTTAACCATTGATATCCATAAATGCATTTATGCTTGCTTAACTATGCTATTGTGATTGTGGTTGATGGGTGTAAGTTTATCTTGATATGCATCTATGAGATTGAGCATGAATGTGGTTGATGATATATATTATGATGTGGTTATGATAATTGGCACTAAAATAATTACCCGTTGTAAATGATCGATCATTAGGATAGTGTGCACACAAATTGAGTCAAAGCGTACGTGGCCTTGATGGCGTTAAGTCATCAAGGAGGAGTACGGTGATGTAACATTCCACCGGAAGCTTTTTATACATTTCTACAGGATGATGAGTGGAATCTCATCCGTAGGGCATGTGGCAATGAGTGGAATCCCGCATATGCAAGGTCCGGTGATGAGTGTAATCCCACCGAGATAAAGTGTTATTGAGGTTTAAATCCGCACAATCGGGGTAATTAAAGTGGCCAATTAACTTGTTCATACATTGTGATATGTGATGATGATATATGTTGGTGATATATGGTGTTGCTATATGATGTTGATATTGATAATTGAGCTTGGTAGGATCGAGAAACCATATATGCCACTTGAAAGACTAGCTAGGTCTACTCAAATTATATGCAATTGTAGGTTGTATATGAGATTAGGATTTACATGCTTGAACCCTGCATTGTTGATTTTTTTCGTTTTAGAGCACCCTCACTAAGCTATTAACTTACGCTCTCAATGTTCAACAATGCAAATCATTAGCGTGGTGTTAGCTCGAGGCAAGGCAAAAAGGATTTTCCAAGTTCGTGGCTCAAGTACGGTTATCAATTTTTGTATTAGCTAGCAATGTGGCAAGGGTTTTTGTATGAGCTTTACATGACTCATTGATATATTGATGTTTTGGATTGTAAAGCATGTAATACCATGATGAATGTTGGTGTGTGATGGCATGCTTTAGATGCTTAGGTTGCCTTGTGTATGAGTGCAAACCTCTTGTGTTGAATTGTGCCATTTGGGCCCTTTGAGCTTTCATGAATGACCTTAAATGCTAAATTTGCTCTTTTGTTGGAATATCATGTTCGAATGCCTTGACTCATGTTGATTGCTACCTATGGTTCATGTATGGTTGCTTAAATGTTAGTATGTACAAGTCTTATGAGTGTTAATTCATGCCTTTGGTCCTTTGTAAGCTCTTATGTATGCCTATGTACGATCTTAGTGTTCCTTTCCCTAGGAAGTCTTTAGAGTTGAGCAGTAAGTGCTCCCCTGCACAATGGTTTCGAAACCATAGGGAAGGTTTCGAAACCTTTGCAGAAATCTGGGATTCCAGACCTTACTGCCAGCCTAAGTTTCGAAACCTTTGAGAAAGGTTTCGAAACCTTTGCAACATCTGGGAATTCAGACCTCACTGCCGGCCTAAGTTTCGAAACCTTTGAGTAAGGTTTCGAAACCATAGAAGAGGGTTTTGAAACTATGGGGAAGGTTTCGAAACCTTTGCAGAAATCTGGGTTCCAGACCTTACTGCCAGTCTAAGTTTCGAAACCTTTTGGGGAGGTTTCGAAACCTTTGCTTAAGACTGCACTGTTTGATCCTTGTTGGCCTTTTTAAAGAGAAAAACCCCTAGGTATTAAGATGCCTTTAGTCAAGATTAAAATTGGGATGTTTGAATGTGGTTTGGGGTTCGAATGTGACAAGACTAAAATAAAAAAATAGGGTTGCTAACCGAGGGGGAACCCTTTGGGTTTCGCTTCGGTTTTCCCCGTGTGGCCCACTCGGACTGGTCATCCGGCCAGACCGAGATGAGGGGGTTACAAAAAGTAAAAGTCATCCCACTTTAATAATAAAAGGGTAAACTACACGAAGTGCCACTAAACTTTAGTCTTTGTATCGATCATACCACTAAACTATAAAATGATGCACGAAATACCATTGAACTTTGTTTTTTGTTCAATCCAAGCATTCGACTATTAAATTGTAACGAACTGTTAAATTTAAAACGACATCGGTTTGGTATAGTTGTTTTGATGCCTAAGATAGGCCAAAACGACATCGTTTTATTAGTAAAAAATAAATAAAAAAACACTAGCATTTGAAGGGGGTTAAACCAAAGACCTCTAAGATGAAAAGGTTACACCAAACCACCAAGCCAACTTAAATAATTGATACAATACTAACAAAAATAATAAGCCAACTTAAATAATTAATATAAGGATTAATATCCTATACACAGGCGGTGGAAACTAAAAGTTTCCACAAGCGCCTTAATTTTAGGGTATAGTGAATTAGTTTAGGGTATAGGGTTTAGGGGTTTAGGTGTAGGGGTTTAGAATTTAGGGATAGTTGTTTCAATTTAAGGGTTAGGTTTGTAATTTAGGGTTTATAGGTTAGGGTTTAGTTTTTAGGGTAATTTGACGAGGATTTAGGTTTTAAGCTATAAACCCTAAATTATAACCATAAACCTTAAATTGAAACAACTATCCCTAAATTCTAACCATCTACATCTAAACCCCTAAACTCTATACCCTAAACTAATTCCCTATACCCTAAAATTAAGGCGCTTGTGGAAACTTTTAGTTTCCACCGCCTGTGTATAGGATATTTATCCTTAATATAATACTAACAAAATAATATATAAATAATATTGCAGTTGAACTTAATTTTATTTATCTCATAATATAATTTTACAAATATATTAACTTTATAAATAAATATTATTTATAATTTATATTACAAAACTAAAATATTATTTATAATATATACAACTAAACCCTAAACTATACATATAACTAACTAAACTACAAATCCTAAACCCTAAACCTTAAATATATATACTTAAATCTAAAATCCCAAACCACATATATATATAATTAAATCATAAATCTCAAACCCAAAACCATAAAATTAAAATATTATTTATAATATATATTAGGGTTTGAAATATAAATTATAAACAATATTTTAGCTTTACTATTTATGATTTAGGGTTTAGTTATATATAGAGTTTAGGTTTAGGTTTTAGTCACACATATGGCTTAGTGTTTAGGTTTAGGGTTTAGTTTAAGGTTTAGTTGCATATATGATTTAGAGTTTAATTATATATGTAACACCCTAAATGTTGGGGAAAAATGAATGAAAAAAATAAGGTTATTGCTGCCATTAAACCCATGGCCTATGCTTATTAAACCAAAGCTTTAGCCAACCAGGCTAAAGCAATCCTTTGATATTGTTTAGATCAATTTGATCTTAAACTATGGTTTTTGGGTTTGACTAAACATTAAATAAAAGTCTGACTCCTTATTTACCCAATTAAATGCTTATGACCCAAATCTCAGAAACCATCCGTCTTCTCCTACCCACCCCCTTCGACCACCGTTCGATCCGCCTCCACCGCCGTGTCGTGCTGCTCACCGCCGGTGTCGAGGCGTTCCCCGTCGAGTCCCGACCATACCCATGGCCTCCACGCGCATTTTTGAGCCACCGTCTGTCGGAAAAATATGTTTGAAGTTTCAACCGAAAACCTAGTTTCCTCCACGTTTTCATTTCTATTTTTCGGCGCCGTCTGTGGTTTGTTGGTTGATCCGTTGTCAGCAAGGAGTTCCTTACTTCAGGGCGAGCAAAACCCGAGCAACGGATCATCGATCTGTTACCGATAAGCCCCTCATCAGAACCTACGTGGTTTCCGGCCGTGAATCGCAATTTCGGTCTTATTTCCGGTAAAGTTTTGAGTTATATCGAGTTTTCAACTTGGGGGTTTGAACCTTGGTCTAACATTCTTTTGTTTTCCAGCAGAAACACGGCGTTTCGGGCCTCCGACGAAGATTTCGGCGACCGTCCGACGACCCTGGAAATTTTTGGGTAAGAATCGGTCTGAACGTCCGACCCAAGCAGCTTGACCCGACCCGAGTCCAACCCGATTGAGTTAACTCGTCAGAGTTGACTCAGTGAGTTAACTCGTCCGAGTTGACTCAACTAACCTTGACTTGTCTGATGACGTCATACTGACGTCAGCGTTGACTTGACTGCTGACGTCAGCGTTGACTTTGACCAAAAAGTCAAAATTTTCAAAAGGCTCTATTTTATGTTTTTCGACGTTCTGAGTCCGATTTTGAAGCCTGTTTTGTGAAATCTTAACCCGAAAGCCTCCAAATCCAACCTTGAACCCGAACTTGTATATGTATTTAATTATTCAGTTAAGGACTTTGTGAATAAGGTCTGATCTTGGAGTTTGTGTATTTGAAGGTGTTCAAAGTTCCTTGTATCTGAGATGTTGAGGGACGTCGAATTTGGGTTCGAGTGTGATCGAATGAAGTATCATGAATCGACCGGTGTAGCTCGGAGTTGAGGTAATACATTACTACCTTTTGTATGCTTTATGATACATAGCGGTATCCGGTAAACGCATGCATAATTGTGTTTAAGCGTATGATTAATTCTGTTTATGCCTAATCAAATATGGAAAAGGGTAGTAAACTAGTTGAGACTAGTACTCGGTTAGAAAGATGAGTGACTTAAAGAACTTTCGAAACCTAAGAATGATTGATAAGACTGTGATGCTCTAAATTGGGGTTTTGCTTGTTAATGATTTAAATTTTTGAAATGCTAAGTTAAGAGATGATGAAAATACCTCTGAGAGTAATGCGATATGAGATTTTGCTCTTTATCTTATAAACAACTGATTCATCAAAAAATCTCGTTATACTTGGAATGACCTAGTAATAAGATTTGCATCTCCGGGAATGTAAACATTTAAGCTATTCTTGAATTCTGAATAATTTCCAAAGACAAATTTACAAGAATTTTTCACATGTCCAGAGCTACCAATGGTGTAATTATCGGATTGACTAAAGCGTCTGAAATGACAAAGAGGATTGAAAATATTAATAAGGCGGAATTAATCGAAATGATGAATATACCCTCGAGATCGGAAAGAAGTGAACAGTTGGAACAACCAAAAGGCTCATAATTTTTGGAACACCCTCGGATATGAAGCATCTGAAATACTTGCGAATGCTAAAAATGACTAAAGGTACCTCTACGACTGGAATAAGGAACACCAATAAAGCCAAACAATATAATGACTTTAAAGTGGTAATTCACGAACCATGTTTGTTTGTCGTTTCTGATACTATCGTAATTTTGGAAAGATACCATATGGCGACATGTTCGGGTTATTTGGAAAAAGTACTCAGTTGTTGGTAAGAGCAACATGTTTCCTAAAAAAAAATATTCGATGCTATGGAACGATTTCGGGTGTTATATACATGTTCAGGAATTTGGAAAAATTTCCGCTTGGATACATGTTTGATCTCTCGTAGTAAGTTCAGTGGATGTAAGGTGAAGACGATCTGTTTTGTTGTTACGTTGTAATCAGTTCTGGAAATGAATGCTTAAGATGTATTTATCCGATTATATTTCAAACTCTGTATTAATGGTTTCAATTAGTTTAGAGGGACTCGAAAGCTTGATGAGCAGCTAGAATTACTGAATTTAGAACATCACCGTTTATACCTTGTTGGTTCAGTTTACCAAATTACCCCCCGAAGGTCAGTATGACCAACAATACTCTCGTAAGCTTTAGCGATCGAATCACTCTCGATATATCTGAAATCCCAATGATTTTGATGCATCAACTTCCGATGTTGATTCGATCCGTCTTATCGAACCCCCTATTCATAGGGACCTCGTTCTGAAATCAGTCCAATTGTCAAATGTCATCTTTCTGATATCTATCAAGTACCTCTAAGAAATAAATTGGGCCATAAAGCGTGTACCATGTATCTGTAAATACTTTCTGTTCTAAACCAAGACCATATGCTTAAAATTTAAAAGTATGGTACTGTAATTCGAAAGGAAAGCAATTCTCTGACTTCTGACCTTTGATATGAAAAATATATTTGATATATGACATTGAATACGAAATAATAATGATGATAATGAAATAAATTTGATATATGTCTTCTGGTATAAAAATAGATTTGATACCTATTTTCTGTAATACTGTCTTCTGAATATAAACTGAAATCATCTAGGGTATATTATATGGGATATGAATGATGATTTGTAGGCTCAGCGCTGGTAAGTCCTTCTGTACTTAAGCTCATACGCCCACGGGCTTAGGGTAAGTCTTTCTGGACCTAAGGCATCCCCTTAGGTAGGCTCCTACGCCTCAGGCCTAGGGTAAGACTTTCTGTATGCAGTTCAGGGGGACTGCATTTTGGAGTTCGGTTGGGATAGTTAAGTAAATTAATAAAACTTTCTGACCTCTTCTGAAACATACCCTACTAAATTAATGTATCAATGTTGAACCCTCAGTAAACTTACAATTCACGTTTAATAGACCGCTCTGAACTCCTTGATTTAACTTCTGAAAATCTGAATCTCTTTTGAATCTTTGGCTTTAGACTCACCTCTTACGGTTCAAGTGATCAAATAAAGAACAGCTCTGTGACCTCCTAATAATGCTTCCCTAATTATCGAATCGTAATTTGAGCTTACTGTTGCTTAATTCTTCATGACAATGTTAAGTTGCCATATACCTACTTGTACCTTAACATCTCCTGGTAGTTTGTATTACTGAGCTTTCCGAAGCTCACGTTGTTTTTACCATCACAGGTTAGAAGATCGACTTTGTCGCAGCTGTCAACGTCGGTATGAGAGTTTCTTTGGCTTGCTTGCGGAGTATGATATTTGTATAACTAGGAGGCATGTATGTCATGTTTTTATTTATATTCGGATTTGAAACTGGTATTATTTTATGGCATTGTCTGTAAAATATTTTTCTGAAGTTTTTATTATGTGTTTAAATGACATCCCGAGATGATATTTTAAATAGAAGTTGATTTTTTATGGGTATTTTTACTGTGGGTCGCTCTTGTGACCCTAATGTGACTTCATAAGATCCGTTGTAACGCATAGGCAGGTCTAGGGGTTACAATATATTATAAATAATATTTTAGTTTTATAATATAAATTATAAATAATATTTATTTATAAAGTTAATATATTTATAACACTATATTATAAATATTATAAAATTATATTATGAGATAAACGAAATTAAGTTCAACTGTAATATTATTTATATACTATTTTCATTAGGATTATATTAAATATTTAAGTTGGCTTGGTGGTTTGGTGTAAACTTTTCATTTTAGAGGTCTTTAGATCAATTCCCTTCAAATGTATTGTTTTCTTAATTTTTTTTACTACCAAAATGACGCAGTTTTAGATTTAACGGTTCGTTATAGTTTAACGGTCGAGTGCTTTGATTGAACAAAAAATAAAGTTCAATGATATTTCGTGTAAAATTTTATAGTTCAATGGTATCATCGATACAAAAGTTAAAGTTTAGTGGTATTTCGTGTAGTTTACCCATAATAAAATTATGAAAATTATGTTTAAAAAATTCTAATTTGTTGTGAATAAAATAACAAAGAACAATACTAAGAACAAAGAACAAGAATAGAAGAACAAAGAGATGAGAGAAAGAGAAAGATTTGTATTATTCTCCAAAATAGAATTGTGTACAATACCTTCAATGAATCATCTATTTATAGGCATAAGAAGTACATAATACATTAAACTCTAATTAATAGAGATAATATTCCTAATAATAAATAAATCAAACTCCTTAGATAAAGTTTTAATCATGATAGACACCCACATAGATAAATATTCATAACATAATTTTATTTTAACCGCATTTATAATTATTTTTTTATGGTTCCATCCAATTTTTATATTATGATTTTATTTTGTTCAGTTTAGTCCCTAAAAATTTATTCAATCTAAAATTTACCCTTATTTGTTTTTTTAATTTTATTATTAAATTCAATATTATTAATATAATAATATTTTTGTTCACTTTAGTCCATAAAATATTTGTTTACTTCGAAATTGAACCCTATTTGTTTCTAATTTTATCTAATATTTTTACTATAATTTTATTTTTGATCAATTTAATCCCCTAAACTTTTATTTAATTTGGAGTTGACCTCTATTTTATAATTCATTCCATTATCTTATAATAGCAAATTTTATATTTTAGCCACTAATTTTATAATTGCAATTAAGGACTTATTTTTAGCTCAGATTAACCTGAAACTTGCTCTATCTGTCAATGATGATATTTAATTCATAAAGGAAGGTTTAATTTCACTTTTTAAAAAATTGGCCCTGTATTTTATGAATGTTTCAAAATGGCCCATAAACTACTTATTTTTTGCAATTAACACTTTATTTCAAATTAGACTTCAACACAAATTTACCATTAAGTCTAATTAGAATTAATGAGTCTAAAATGGACTCGAAATTGAGTTTTTAACTTAAAATCCAACTTATGAATTATTTACATTTTAGTCTCTAAACCCCGATTCGGTTAAATTTACTTCGATTTGAACTTCTTCTTTTTTTTAGAAAAACAGAGGTATACAATGTTTCTACTTATATTAAACTTTTATTTAAGTTTCGAATGTTTTTTGGATTCAAATCTTATAAAATTACCAAAATGCCTTTTTGTTTAATCATTTAGCTTCTAAAGTTTTTAAAGGTTTATTTTCTCGGGTGACTTTAGTTAATTGTTTCTCCTTCATGTTCATGTTCATGTTGGTTGTTTACTTTCATGTAATCAAATATGCTTGTTTTTTTAATTTGTTTTAGGCCACAAATGAGTCATTTGTAGCATTCAATATTCGGGTTGGATTCGTTTGTTCAGTGTATTAGGTGTTACAATGACAATCAAACTCTCGGGATTAGATTATAAAAATATTAGACTAAATTATAAAAAATTAGAAATAAATAGATGTTAATTTCAGATTAAATAAAAATTTTATGAACTAAACTGGACAAAAATAAAAATATATTAAAAAATATTGGACTCAATTATAAAAAATAGAATTACATATGGTCTAATTTTGAACTAATTAAAGAAAAATTTTAAGTATTAAATTGAACAAAAATAAAATTAGATTAAATTATAAAAATTAGAAACAAATAGGGGTTAGTTTCAAATTAAATTAAAATTTTAAGAACTAAATTGAATAAAAATAATTATATTAAAAATATTAGACTAAATCATAAAAATAAAAATAAACTATAATTTTCAAAGTTCAATTTTCTTTCCTCTCACTTTTCCATTGTACCAAGCAATAGAAAGGGAATAAACTTATTTTCCTTCTAGTTTTTCATCCTCTCAACCAAGCACACCGATAAATATATATATATATATATATATATATATATATATATATATATATTCCATCTTTTCATTATTTTATCGCTTTGATTTTTCATCTTTTCTATTTTCTTTCCACTCTACTAAATAAAGCCTAATGTTTAAACCAAGTAACAGTATAGTGAAAGATAATCATACTTATGATCATAACAATGTCATGCCAAGTTCACTATAATTAGAATTAGAAAAGTTGTTTTGGGAAAACATATCACATTCACTCCATTCCTTATCAACAAGTTGTAGATGTATATATATTCTTTCATGGTTGAACCTGTGAATTCATTAACTGAAATCCATGTTCATTGTCTGCTTTAATTTGTTAACATCTAAAGGAATATGGCTACAATTTAAAAACTACTATAATTGGATTTATTACTACTTAATGATTCCTCCGTAGGATGTTTTTCTTTTGTCAATTTACCGTTACACAATATACGTATATACGGAGATGAACACGGACGTAAGATTTTACATTAAAAATATTAATTTTTAAAAAATTATATTGACATTCAGGAGGTGCGAAAATATTAAATTTTAAGATGTGCGAAATTAAAATTTCTAAAGATGCGACTGCTCCCGCCCCACGGTACATCCCTACATATGGTTGTCTAAAGAACACAGAGCCATGGCTTGCCGCCACTGAATCAAAATGCAGCATAAAGCACCATTCATTCTCACGTTGGTAGTCTTTTCTTTGGGGATCTCTATAGTCGATGCCGGTGATTGCAGTGGAAACGGTGGCTCGAATTTTGCATACACCATCGTTGTAGACAAGTCCGGTGGTGGACACTTTACCTCGGTTCAATCTGCCATTGATTCGATTCCGTGGAACAATCATCAATGGATCAAAGTTCAAATTAGTCCCGGTATCTATGTGTAAGTTTCTTCTTTTTAATGCTTATTAGAGTATATTTCATCAGCTCAGTTACTTCAGTAACACTAGCTTGTTACAGGGAGAAGGTAACTATTCCGAGAGGGAAGCCTTGTATTGTTCTCCTAGGTCGAGATCGAAGAGTCACGATGATTACCTTCAACGAGCATGATCTAACAGATAGAAGCGCGACGTTCACCTCCGTAGCGGACAATATCGTTGCAAAGGGCATCACTTTCAAGGTCAAGCTTCATGCTAATTTCCTTTTGTTTCATGTCTAAAATACCAGATTCAACATGTATGTTCATGTTCGGGTTCGGGTTCGGGTACATGTAAGTAACTGTTTGTGTTGAATGGCTCTGTTGCTTCTATTGCAGAACTCCTATAACCATCCACGGTTGCAAAAACGTGCGCTGCGCAACAGGCAAATTCCCGGTGTATCACGGGCGGTGGCAGCGAGAATTTTAGGGGACAAATCTGCATTCTTCAAGTGCGGTTTCTTGGGGCTGCAAGATACGCTGTGGGACGCGCTAGGCCGCCATTACTTCTTCCGGTGCCACATCGAAGGCGCTGATGATTTTATCTTTGGTACCGGGCAGTCTTTCTACGAGGTAACTGATGAGAAATAACAAAGATCAACTCAAAGACTTGAACATAAACCATAAAAAAAAACATGTTCTCTTGTGCTTTTATTTCGCAGGACTGTTCGATAAATGTTACCGCTTGTGCATACTCTAGGCAACTTCCTTACGGTTATATAACGGCTCAGGGCCGACAATCATCGGATGATCCGAGCGGCTTCGTGTTCAAAGGGGGGAAAATATTCGGCACGGTGCGACCGTATCTGGGAAGAGCTTGGGGACCTTACTCTAGAGTAATATTCCAGGAGACAACAATGAACTCAGATGTGATCCCTCAAGGGTGGGATGCCTGGAAATTCCCTGGAAAAGAGTAAGTTTGTTATTAATTTAGACCCAAAATTTGTGTCTTAAAAGTTGGAGACTGGTTAATTGATGTGTGTTTGGTCTGAAAAGAGAGAATTTCATGTATGCTGAGGTGGACTGCAAAGGACCAGGATCCCACACTTCCAAGCGTGTTCCATGGGAGAAGAAGCTTAATCCAGATCAACTCAAACAGTTTTCACTCTGGTCTTTCGTTGACCAAGATGGATGGCTTGCCAGATTACCACGAAACTAAACCAGAATTTTGTTGCACCTTCCACTTGTCTTTGATTTTTTCCCATAAATGTTGTAAAATGAGTTTCATATGCACCGTTAGTTGGTCTAACGTATTGAAATACTAAATCTCTTAAATAATAGTAAATTTAAATTCTAACGTTGTAAATTTAAAGTCATCTCATAATGAACATTTGTTATATTTTATAATTCATCTCATAATAAACAACTCTAATAACTTATCTAAAGTAATAATTAAATAAGATGTAAACTATTATATTAAAATAATAAGTTTTAGAATGCTACCATAAGATTACAACATATACCAAAGAAGTCAAATTGTAATAAAAGTTTAATTAAAAATATATTGAAAATTTAAAAATCAATTCAACCATCAATAAGGGAAGTTTGATGGAAATTAAGAATGAAAATTAGATAATTAAAAGATACACACAATAAGGGAAAAATTACAAAAATATTGTGATGAAACTTTTTATTTTCTAATCTATTGCACTGCCTATATTATTTTCACGAATATTGTGGTTTGAACAGTGCATTAGAAGTTGAATTTTCTTGAGTCCGAAAATGAAAAAAATGCTCAGATCCTGCTTCATTAGAATCTGATTTGACTCCCCTAAAGTGTGCACCAAGTGAATCTGACTTTGGCTCCCTTAAAGCCTGCTCTCTAACAGAAACATGTATGGCACGGGGTGGCAGACGCAGGGTGACAGTGTGGCAGACGGGTGCATGCATGGCAGGGGTACGGGGTGGCAGAAGGGGGGTGGGGGGCAGAAAAAAATGCATGAGGGTCACGAAAAAGGGGAAAAATAATTGGTTGGATAAATGGTGGAAGTGGTATGTGTGGTTGAGATTTAATTTTTGTGAGGTTAAAAGAGGGGTGAGTTGAAGGTAAATAGTGGGAGAGAAAATATTTTGAAGAAGAAGATGATGAAGATTTGAAAAATTTTATTAAAGTAAGTATTTTATTTTCATAATTTATTTTTGTTATTATGAATTATAGTAAGTATTATTTTTGTAATTTGTTTGTTTTTGTACATTTTATTTTATAGTAATTACGAAAATCGGATTTTTATGTTTTTAAGTTAAAATTTAAGATTTTTTTGTGTTAAATAGGTGGTTGAAGAGAATAAAGAACTTTGAAGAGAATATAATAAGTTAAGTTATTTGTTTGATTAAATTTGAAGTTGTTGTTTGAATTTTGTGTTAAATAGGTGGGGATTTGAGAAATATTTTGTTGTATATTGTTCAGTTTAAATTCGTTAATTTTTTTAATTTTTATTTTGAAGTTCCTTGAATTTTTGATGTTATTTGGAGAGAATGTAATTTGAAAGTTTTGTGTTAAATAGGTAAAGATTTGTGAAGAAAATATAGTTTAAATATTTTGTGTTAAATAGGTGGAAAGATATTAAAAATATAAAAAAATTGTTTGAATATAAGAAAAGAAACATTTATTTTGAGAATATAGGAAAAATATGTGGTTTATTTAAGTTCGTTAATTTATTTATATTTATTTATAGGTGGTTCAATAAAATGTTAAATTGATGATTTAATAAACAATAAGCAAATATGACATTTATTTTAATTGTTATTTTTAATGTGGTAGATTTAGTCTCGATTTACTAATATTTTCTTACTTGTCATGTAGGATGGCTGAGCAAGCTTCATTGCTGCATTTACTGAATCAACACATTACTAGCCTTAGAGTTGATGAGCTGATATAATTTTTTAAAAATTATTTCATTACGAAATATGTCACTTTTGTGTTTTTTGTTAGTAATTATGTTTAAATAATGTGTTATTTATAGGATGCAGAGGAAACATTTAAACATCATTTGTGCATGGTAGACAAACCCCTAGACCATAAAATCGAGAATTTTTTTTATATATGGCAGGATTTTATCATGCCACGTTCCTCCGTGGATACAAGTTGGTGCCCGGATTGATTACCGCTTTAATTGAGCGTTGGAGACCTGAAACGCATACCTTCCATATACCTTGCGGAGAATGCATGATCACTCTTGAGGATGTGGTTTATCTTATTGGGATCCCAGTAAACGGGAAGCCAGTGGTCGAGTGTACCGTAGGCTTAACGGCTGAAATTTGTCAAATATTTCTTGGGAAGGAACCATATGAAAGTAACGTGAAAGGGTCTCGTGTGAAAATGAGTTGGCTAGAGAGAGAATTTCAACTCGTCGAGTATAATACAATTGAAGAAATTTATATGGTCAGTCGAGCATATATCCTACAGATGATCGGAGGTATACTAATGCCGGATAAATCTGACAATATGATCAGTGTAAGGTATCTTCGTTTTTTGGATACTCCTTGAAAACCTAGTTGTTAATATAATTAGAGATCAGCTATATTAGCGTGCTTGTATCGCGAGTTGTGCAAAGGCGTTTTACTACAAAAGGGAAAGAGGGTAGGCAATATTGGTGGTTGCATGTTATTGTTGTAAGCGTGGGATTGACAATGACTTCTCTTTTTTTACACCACTTACTCGAACACATGTGCAGTTTCCTGTCGTTGCAAGGTAAATATATATATATATATATATATATTCTTATTCTTAGTTGAATCTGTAAATTAATTAAATTAACTTGTTATTTAAATATATTGTGATTTGTATGCAGATGGTACGAGGAGAAGCATGAGACGAGGTTGGCGCACAACAACGTCAGAATTTGTAGATCTTTTATCAATTCTCATTGTCAGGAGCAGGTATATGAATGGAAAGTACTGTTTGACGTTCAATGTGTTTTTCACATCTTAGTTAGTTAAATGTATTATTTTAAACCACTATTTTTTGCAGTTTATTTGGAAGGCCTACGAAGATGACCATATATTTGTATCGAAATATTTGACGAAGTATTCACTTTTATGGTGTAGTATTACACTGTTGATCCATTTCTCTATTGTAGAGTTCCACTTTGCAGATAGAGTGTTAAGGCAATTTGGCTTCCACCAGCATATTTTGTGCATTTCATGTGATCATTACTATATTTATGCCTATGATGGATGTGCATTCCACATGATCATTACTATCTTCATTGCTTTGTGGAACAACAAAGGTTCATCATTTCCGGAACGCCGTCCAATGGAAGCGGCCGATTTTGATTTCAAGAGTTCAGAGTACATGATCTATTATCGTAGTCATGAAATGTCGTACTTAACAGACCAGTCTGAACGAGAGGAATGCGTAAGGTTCCGAAGAAAATATGGAGGAAAAAGTAAATCATCGAAGGCTGCAACGAGCTCATCACATCGGCAACAGATTGGTACTAGAGACCCTACGGTTTGGCCAATGACATGGGAGCCACCAGTGGCTATATGGGAAAAAGAATTGACTCCTACTTGTGTACAATCGGAAGCGGCCCTGAGATCCTCGGATAATATAGGATTTTTTTCAGCCTGCTACATTTGTATATACACTAGTGAGCTCGAGCTATTCAGGTAATGTGGGAGGGAGCTCTTCAGGTAATATAGGGTTTAATGATCCTAATTTATACAGACCCAAGTTTACTTCGCCACAGACATCCAATTACACGAACTTGGGCGAGAACATAGATTTTTTTACACCTTTTGTAGCCAACCCCTACGATGCAATTTTGCCGATGATGACTGCCTCGTCTAGTGTTCTTCAAAGATCGTTCCATATGTATCTGTATCAACCCGATTTTGGGATCTTCTGTGTTCAGCAAACACCACTGCAGTCCTTGTTCTTCACAGGTGGGTCAATTGGAATCGAGAACGATGATGACGACGATGAAGAGCAGAACCTTCAGCCTCGTCGTCGACGCAATCTCGATCATCCACCGAAGTGTGGTACGGGTGGACATAAGCATTGCTAGCTTTTTTATTTCAAGTAGTTAATAACTTTAGTGTATTATGTTAAAATGCAATTTTTGAATAAATTTTTTATTTGTATTTTATGTCTAACAATTTAAAAGAAAAATATTTTTCAACTTAATCGATTATATTAAAATAATTTAAATTAAGTGATTAAATTGAATTGTTTCACAACACAACATAACATAATATAACATAACATTTTTCAAATACAAACATTAGAAATCACCGAGGCATCGACACGAATCTTGGTTCATTTGGACAGTTTGATCTGGAATGTCCTTCGACCCTACATACGGTGCATCTCTTCCGCTGTCCCTTCTCCCTATCATGAAGATCCATACTAGTATATATGTGAGTCGATCTAGGTCGGCCATTTGGAGATCTACAAAGTGTAGGATCCGGTAACCATTTTTCATGCTCTACTGACGGCCAATAAATTGAATTTGTAATCGGTGGAAACTCACTTTTGTAAATTTTAACCATCTTGTGGAGATCGAAGCATTCATCAACAAAAGTGTACGAGTCAACCCTTACATGCATACACGCTGCAACTGCATGAATGCATGGATATCACCATGCTTAGAATGCGAGCTAAGTTTAAAATTTAAGTTTAGTATGTGACAAGATGCATAATCATTGATCCTACTTGCTAAAGTCAAAATCATGAATATGTTTTTAAGCACATATGAGAAATGATAATTAATTATTAGTTTGATTAAAAATTCATCCAAATAAGAGTTCATTTAACTAAAATTGTAAGGATGAAATTTGATATTATGCCAAAAAGAATTCAAAGGTTTGCTTGCTATCTAAACGTGGGAACTCAATTCGAATGGCAACTTGGCTCGGCATAAGCATTTTACGCTGATTGTTGTTGCGCAAAGGAAATATCGAAACTTGGCAAAGTTCCAAAAAAGAACCAAGCTTTGTAATGGACCCACATACACAAGCCTGGCGCCACCCATCAAATCTGATGGCCACACAATCTTTCCCCACTTCCTTCACGCCTCTCCGCCTACCGCCGGAAATTCATCCCCTCCTGGGATAAGCCTCCACGTTCTTCGACAACTCAGCTTTCCCAAACCCTTTCTTTGTGCTTGAATGATAAAGAATCCATCTTTTGCCCCTTTGAATTGAAGGCTATACCGTTACCAGATTGTTTTTGTTATCTAGAAACTGACCCCTTTCAATTTCACACACGAAAGCTTCCACTTTTTTCTTTGCGATAAACCCAGATAGCTTTTTTGTATCTCAGAAACTGAACCAGTTCATTTTAGCTGTTAAAAAGATCCAATTTTTGTTTTTTTACTCGTTTGAAGTTAAACCTAGATAGCATTTGCTGTCTAAGTGAACCCAAGCGTGGTAAAATTTGCTACTTGTTGTCATTCTCGATTAGTTTTCTTCAAAGCTGCATGAGTTTAGAAGAAGTCAAAAGTGACTATTGGTGCTTCAAATTCTGGAGTGATAAGAAGTTAAATAAGCAACAGCCAAAGCTAGCATGGCAATGGCGGCGTTTACAAGCTCTCAGATCTTTTTCAATTTGTTTAACTTCTCTGTTTCCAGAAGAGAAGCCTTTATATCGAGACAAGCTGCTTGTGGAATTCGCCATCGCTTCGTTTCTAGCCGACGGTTGAATCTCAAGTCCCCGTCCACTACTACTCATAGGTAACTGTGTAATTTGTTTCTCTAATTTTAATCTGGCAATTGTAATTTTGATGCAATGTCATATCGCTTGAAGGACTTCTGGTCCAAGGTTGAATTAGTCTGCAATTTGTTCTGAAAAGCTGTTTTTAGTATTTGATATATCTGGATGAGGCAGCTAACATTTACTTTATTTGGTTTAGTCATAGTTTTGACAGCTTCAGATCGAGATGTTCATTAATAAATACTGATGTACACTTAAACCATGTGGATACTGAGGATGAGGATTTATCAGCAAAAAATAGTGGTTGTTCTTGTACAAGTACAACTCCAATAGTTCAGCTTAAATCTGATGTTCTTCAGACTGAATCTTTGAACATACTAACAGGGGATACTTATGTAGATAGTCTCTTGACAACAATCCCAGTATGTTCCTCTTCGTATATCAGTTTATTTTCGACTTGAGTTTAATATCTTCTAACGTTTTCCTGTTGTTCTATTCCCTTTGTTGTTTAGGTGTTATCCGAGGAGGAGCAGAAAGCTCTTGCTGGAACTCCAGCTCACCCGGAGGCATTATATGGTAGGACATTCTGTTTTCATTTTATCAAAGCACAGTAGATTTGATCTTATACTCTTACAGACTTAAACTGATTCTATTTTGTTCTGTAAGCTGTAAGAATATAACTTCATGTTAAGAAGTTTAGTTGTTGTAGCCCTCTTGTGCTTCGGGGATTGGCTTTCTTTCGAGTTGTCATTTAGAGCATAATTAAACTAATTTTTCCTAGATTGCATATCTTCAAGTTGTGCAAAATTTGTTACTCTGTGTCATTTCAGCACATTATCTCAAATGAGCCAAATTTGTTTATATCAACTATAATGGCTTGTGCTTTTGTATCTTGTTCTATCATTTTACTAAATTGTGGTTTTATCGGCTGCTAACTTTAAAGACATTCATGTTTCAGCATTTTATGCAAGTTGCCTGGCTGGGAATGTAGTGGAACAGCTTTGGAACTTTGCTTGGCCTTCTGCTATCGCGTTGCTTCATCCGAGCCTTCTACCAGTGGCTGTCATGGGATTCTTCACTAAGGTATAGATTAGTCTAGCAACATAAATTCACTACACAATAAATAATGGAATACTTTCTAATGGAATTTATGTTAATAGCTCGTTATTATCATTGGAGGCCCTTTGGTTGGTAAACTTATGGATCATTCTCCAAGAGTACCTTCATATATCTTTTTGAATGTTGTTCAGGTACTGCAAGTAACATCCTTTTTGTTCAAGTTTAGTGTAAACACTGTCCTAATTTGTTTTCTAAATTTATTGGCATCTTCAAGGCTTCTGCTCAGTTGTTGTCAGCGGCAATGATAATTCATGCTCATACAGTTTCTTCTACTTCTGCCTCATCTATTCTTCTACGCCCTTGGTTTGCTGTGCTAGTGTTAGCAGGAGCTATTGAGAGGCTATCTGGAGTGGCACTGGGGGTTGCTATGGAGCGTGACTGGGTTGTGCTGGTAATACAATTCTGTGTGTTTTGTTTGTTTTCTTCTCGGGAAACATTGGCCATCCATCTCTAGGAAAGCGGACCGTAAATTAAACTAGAGTTCTTGTGTTTGCAGTTAGCCGGAATAAATAGACCAATTGCACTGGCACAAGCAAATGCTGTTCTCAATCGAATTGACCTGCTCTGCGAGGTATTTGATGATCTTAAGATCTGTTGTATTTTTTTTTACCATTGGGCCATGTAGTTTATCTTTTTTGGTTCAAGCCATCATAATCCATAGAGCATGAATCCTAAATAAAAGCTGGAAATTTTATAAGCTTGCAGTTATCTTAGCAATCAAGTTATGGAAGAAATTTCTGAACTAAAGATTCATTATAATCCATAATTGCAGATAGCTGGTGCTTCATTATTTGGAATTCTTCTCTCCAAATATGATCCAGTAACCTGCTTAAAGTTTGCTGCTGGGTTGATGGTGTGGTCATTACCTGTTATGGTAATTGCTTATATTCTTGCTCTGATTATCTATATTATTTGGAGAAAGGATCTACTTCCTCTTCTAATTTCTAGCAACATTCTTCAGATTGCTCTGACATGGTTAACGAACAAACTTTCTACTGGAGTTCTTGACCGTGCTAAGTGTTCACAATCTTGTTGCATATCATCTGATGAGGGGCCTCTTCCAGATTCTGATAACTTTGGTAAAACTTGTTCATCTGATTACTATTCAAGTCCCGACTTCCTTCCTGCTATATTTAGAAATTGCATCTTTTCCAAAAATTGATTTATGCTCGCTTAAGTGATTTTCTTTTGTGGATGACCAGTTAATACAGGTTTGGAAGCTATCAAGCATGGATGGAGAGAATACATTCAGCAGCCGGTCCTTCCTGCTAGCCTAGCTTTTGTGCTCCTCTACTTCAATGTTGTTCTCACTCCAGGAAGTTTAATGACGGCATTTTTAACTCAGCGTGGTATTTTTTTCTATCTATTTAAGATGCAAATCTCCCGGTTTATAGTTTGGACCCAGTCTTGAGGAGAACTTTGGAAAGATAACTAAGGCAAAAATTATTACAGCGAAGAGGGCTGACAATAATCATTATTCAGAAGACATGCTAATAGTGTTTGTCTAAATTTGATCTTTAAAGCCTTGCATGCACTGATATGCCTGAAGTCGCTCCATGGTGTGTAGTTTATTGTAAATTAGTCTTTTTTTTCTTCATTTTCCAGATTACTTCTGATTACTTGAATCGGTTTTATATTTAAGCTGAGGAAAATAGCCTTGTATTATTGCAGAAATTCATTTTTGACTCCAAAGTGCTATCTGGGTTTGTTTTACAGGTTTAAATCCATCTATTATCGGGGGATTTAGTGGATTATGTGCTTTTATGGGTGTTGCAGCAACCTTCATATCTGCAACTTTGGTCAAGAGATTCGGCATTTTAAAGGTTGGTTCTTGTGTTTGGCTTTGTCTGCTGGAATTTTCTATTTTGGGGATGATTGGCCAATTTTCCCTTCAAACAGGCTGGAGCAGTTGGATTAATTTTTCAGGCTTCACTTCTCACCATGGCTGTAGCTGTTTACCACAGTGGATCTCTTGCCCACAGGAGTCCCCTTCTTGTCTTCTTATGTTTGATTGTAAGAACATCTTTAGACTTTTATGTTTCTTCATGGACTACGCCATTGACTTTTAGCATAACCCGAACTGCCTTGGCGAACTAGGAATTTAGAAAGCATGACTCGAAGAGTGTACATAATTGTCATGGTTGGAGGTCTAACCGAAATTTAGATTCAGTGAAAGGCCTGTAACTTTTATTTCAGCAGTAATGGAACTTACTGCAACCATCACGAATCACGATCCATTTTGATGTCTCTAACAAGTTATTGGCTGCTCTATCGAAGCCAGGAGAGATCTGGCATCTTATTAGGAAATTCTTATAGCAATTTATAAAATGGTTGTCTTGTCTAAAATATAGAGTGAAGAAGACACGACGATCAGGCTTAACACATGCTTGATACCTGAATCATCCTCACCTCTTGTATGCAGGTATTATCAAGGTTGGGATATATGTCATATGATATTGTTGTGGCACAGATTCTGCAAACAGGAATCCCATCATCCAAAGCAAATCTTATTGGAACAACAGAGATTTCTGTTGCAAGTTTAGCCGAGTCACTGATGTTGGGGGTTGTGATAATCGCAAATGATGTTTCGCATTTCGGTTTTCTAGCAATGCTGTCGCTATTATCAGTAGCTGGAGCTGCATGGATATTCTGCCGATGGTTGTTGAATCCTACAGAGGAACAAAGAAGCCTTTTCTCTTTTGATCCACAATTTTAGATAAAATGCAATTGCATAGAGCTTCCATTGTGTATGTGGTATTTACCTCGGGTTTACATATCTATACAATTGTCTCACTTTTTTCTATAGTTTTCAACAGAATGAGCAGCTGTTTACAGACTCAGATGCCTGATGTATATAGTTTGATCCAGCATGGATCTATGATTTTACTGTCGGAAGATGAGCAGCTGTTTCTGATCTTTTAGATTGCTAAAAAATACAACTTTTCCATTAGCCATTGCAATTCATCATCAATGGATAATACCAGTAGGAGGTTAAGAAATAAAAACAGTGAAGTACAAAAAAAAAAACATATGTTGTCACATTAATCAAATGATAATCAGCTTCAAAGTAATAAGTTTCAACCAGGCATAAAACATGCAATAAACTCTCTTCTATATCTGTTTAATGTTTCTCTTGATATGATTGCATAGAAGGTTCTGGAAGGGAGGAAATGTTTGCTACAGCTACCATGATCCAACAGCACCCTGTGCAGGGTTTGCAAAAGCAGAGAATTCCCAGTAGGTCTTCAATGAATATGGCTGGGAAATTGTCATGCCTTCTTCAGTGATCTTAGCTATCTGCAATCAATGAAAATCAATATTGATAAAATTTTGCCTCAGATTGTCAAGTAAAGGTCAATCGACAAATATACTTGATTCAGAGCCAACCTGAGAAATACATGAACCTAAGTTGCATACATAAAAATCTAACAGGATGTACTAAATGCCAGTTAGACTATAAGAATAGTAAATATCCATTGGATAGATTGTTGACCAATCATAAAAGCCTGGAAGACCATGCACAATTTTCTAGAAATTGCTGTCAAATGGCATAGATTAAAAAATTATTTTAAGAAAATGGAGTTGCAACGCTGAAAGAGAAAAGATCAAACCTGAAGCTTGTTAATGGCTGATCTATCACGATAGAGGAGAACACGCATGCACTTCTCCAGTAGTCTAACACCGTCTTCGAAGCTCAAGTTCTCATGCCACTCTTGACGAAGAATTGGCCGTGCAAGGTGATTCCCAAACCCAGTGGCAACATGATTGTCCTCAAAGTTAACACCAATCATACTGACCTGATGAATCATAGTTAAAAAATGGTCAGATACAATCTTAAAACTGCAAGTAGCTCATTTCTGAACTTTAGGATGATATAACTTCGAACTTACTGTTCCAAGATACTTTTGTCCATTTTTAACTCCACCAAGTACAAGGGAGTTCCACAATGGATTGAACTTGTTACGCCTGTTATACATGACTCGAGTCAAGTAATTGTGCACCTCTTTAGGCCCCAAAGAGTTGCCATCATCCCACATATTGTCATACAAGCTACAATAATCAAACATCAAAATGCAACAATTTTATGTCAGAATTTTACAAACAAAACCCATGAAAGTTCAGGGGGGAATGGAATAACCAAAACAAAAGTACTTTAATCTTAGTGACTTGGTCAATCCTTACATAAGCTCATCAAGATAATGCAAAATCTCTTGGAAATCACTGATTTCTCCACTTGCACCCAGAAGAGAATGTTTTCCAATAGGCTTCATTCGCTCCACGCTCTTGTACCTCAGCGTGGACCCATAAGAACCTGCCAATTAACAGGATTCCAGCATAAAACAAGAGCATTCATTGCTTTAATTAAAGTAGGGACCAACCAGTTAGGCAATGAGTATCAAATGAGGGCATATTACATTAGAGGAACGCTAGGGTACTTGAAACAGCAGACTTCCAGCAGAAAACAAGAAAGAAGAGGGAAGAGGGAGGAGAATGAAAACCAAAAGGTAGAACGCATGCATGGCAAATGAACTATAAGCAAAATCTATTTTCCTAGCAAGCGCATAACTTGTTTTAGGGGAAACCACAAATAAGGAATAAGGACTTTAATGTGAAAGAGCATGGCAGTGAGAAGTACAGATAGCCTTAAATAACTTCCAACTCCATTTCACTCTATAATAATCTAGCCATAATGCAGAGTGGCTCAACAAGATCTCTTTAACCTCTGACGATAATCATGTTACTCGCTTTGCACAATAGATTTGACAGCAGACAAGAAATCTAAAATGAAGTCCAATTATACAAATGATGCTACAATTAGACAAACATATGGATCCTATATAAAGTACTGGTCATTTAGAGCATACCATCAAGCAAGCATTGTATCAAATGCTGTGTATGTTAAATACTATGTCGAGATTTTGAACAGAAACGTTTTCTGTCACAAGTTACAACCAACGGGTTGAAAAAGGGTTAAATACTACAGTTGTTAAGCTACTTAGCAATACTCAAATACTATGTTAAATGCTACAATTCTTAAGCTACTTTACAATACTAAAATACTCTAACCAAACCTTATTTATTGTTTTTTTTTAAGAAAAAAAAAACATTACATAAAGCATCAAAGGGTTGAAAAAGGATCATCCCATAATTCAAATTTCTATCTCAATCCAAAAAAAAGAAACGACTTTGGATCAAGGTTGCTTCTAGCAAATTGATATCTTTTAAATCCTAAAACACCCAAATGGCCAGAACTTTTTTTCCTTCCACTTGCATGCCTTTTTCAAGAGCATTGTCTACTTCAAATAACAAAACTAACTCGAACAAATAAAATCCAGAAGAATTGGAAAATTGCTTATGAAACTGTATGAACTAACCTCCCATATCAGCAGCCATCAAAATCCCATCTTTATACTTTAACGCAACAACTGATGTTCCAGTCACATATGGGTACCTAACAATTAAAAAAGAATAAGGTAAAATCAAGTAAAAACAAGGAGAATTTCCAAATACCCAGTGCCAAAAGAAAACCCTAGTTCAATAGAAAACAGATAATAACATACAGAGTCCTTTGAGAGTCAGCTTCGGGACCGAGCAAGCTATTTTCAGGTTGCTTTGAAGCCATGAACTGCATTAGGGGGAGAATCAACAAAGAAGAGGGGAAAAAAGTAAAAACTTTGTGCTATTTTTTGAAGTGGAAAGTGCGAGCCTAAGAAATCAATAATGGGTATTTAAAGATTAACGGAATAACTTACATTCATTCTGATTTAAGGGTATAGATCGATTAATTGAAGAAGAAGAAGAACTGGTGCTAAATAATAGTAATTCAAAGTTTTCGTTTTCCCTTCTCTCAAGAAACTCCTTTTTATGAAAACGGGTCCTGATCCATTTGTTATCGGGTTAGGAGTGAAGACGTTCTCGAATCTCAGTCTGAACATTGAAAATGTATGGGTTAAGTCAGACCGAGGCCTATTTTCTTTTTTCCCCCTCAAATTCTAGGCCCAATTCCTATTCACTGAAATTATCTATTTTCTTATTAAAAATAAAATATAGGTGTATTTTAATGCCTATATTTTGGGTAATTTGCATTTTAGATCACTAAACTTAACTTTCACTTTCATTTACATCATAAACCTTTAATATAATCAAATCACATCATTTAACTTTTATTATTAATAAAGTAACTCACTTATACCAATATTATTGAATAATTATAATGAAAAAAGTGAAATTAACACTTTTATGGATCATATTGTTCACATACCATCATCAAATAATGTTTAATTGATGATTTTAATATTTTTTCTATGAGAATTTTTTTAAAATTTTTATTTGAATAAATTCAAAGGAAAACTAACTAAATTTATTATAAATCCTAACAAAAATATTTAAATTACCAATTGAAAATTATTTATTGATGATATGTGAAAATATGTCAAACAAAAGTGCCAATTTTAATTTTTTTCCATTTTAATTATTTGATGGTATCAATACAAGTGACTTAATTTGTAAATAATAAAAATTAAATGATGTAATTTGATTAAATTAAAGTTTTGTGATGTAAATGAAAGTGAATGTTAAGTTCGGTGATCTAAAATGTAAACTACCCCTATATTTTAAAATTAGACTTAATGTATATTGAATTATTTAAATTCCACTCAAATTGAGTCAAACTAATTTGAAAATTAAGAATTTTACACTCATTTAACTCGGGTCGGATTATTCAAACTCGATGGACCATTCACTTATGGACAGATCCACCTACAAGACAAGGCAACGTACTGTATTGTTTGACATGCATGTTGAATAACATGGTTGACTTTCTGCAATATATGATAAACAAGCTTTATCAACAAATAAGTTGTAAAATTTCATGATAAAGTCGGAGAAATTTATGAAGCAATGGAGATGTTGGCTAACTTGCTACCCTAATTTTTGTGTGTTCTATGTTAAGATTTCAGAAGATGTTGAAAATATCTGTTATGTGTTTATGTTGTAGGAACTGTGTCGGTATTCGATGAACTATTCGTATAACGTTCGTTTATGTTTATTTATTAAGCTAAGTAAACGAGTATGAGCAAAATTTTTATGTTCGTTTAATAAATGAACACGAACAAAGGTGTGCTTGGTCCATTTATGTTCACGAACAACCTCGTTTATTGTCTCATTTACTTAGTTCCCCTTTTTCTTTTATTCTTTTGCATTATAAATATTGGTGAAGGTATTGACTAAATTAATCACACAATGAACTTTGGAGTTCAAACTATGAAGCCTAAAGAGCTTAAGGACTAGTGGTGTAATTTTTTTATTTTAGCGAACATATAAATAAACGTTAAATGAACATGTTCATAAACGTTAAGCGAACGAACACGAACACCTTCAAAAATAAATAAACAAACAAAAAATGATATTAAACATTTAAACGAACATGAATAGAATCTTATATGTTCTTGCTCGATTTATTTACAGCCTAAGTGTTGACTACAATGTTTGTATGTGCTATCATATACTTTGCTTTGGATACAATTTTTGTTTATTGGTCAAGCAAATATTATAATACATTTTATCCCACGTCACTTATGCAACTCGAAATATTAACGCATATAGAATTCCTTGGCAAATTTATCCTAATATCCTTTTAAATATTTTTTTCTTAAAATACCCCTCAAACAATTATTCAAGAAAATATTAGGTTTCAGCCACATAAGAGAAATTTATTTTCATCTAACGCTTTTTTTATAAAGCGTTGTTGACTGGACACGACTTCTATTAATATTACTATGTTTTTATTTTGTACATATAAAATTAAATGTGCACGAAAGTTGTGTCCAGTTAACATTGCTTTCCGAAAACTTGTCAGATGAGGAGAATTTTTGTTTTATGCGATTGAAATGGGGTATTTCGTTTTGGAGAAGATATTTTAATACAAATAATTTAAAAAAGGTATATTTGGATAAATTAACCTAATTCCTGGATGGATGGCAACACTTCTTAAATCCACAACTTGATTGTCCACAAAAGCCACGATGTAATTATCTTCGTAACCTTTTCGTATTTGTTCATTAAGGAATGTAGTTTGTTCGTGTTTGTTCATTAAGGAATGTAGTTTATTAAAAAGGTTATGAACATAAACGAACACAAAATTCTTGTTCGTGTTTGTTCATTAAGGAATGTAGTTTGTTCGTGTTCATTCATGTTTGTTCATTTAAGTGGTAAACGAATATAAATGAACACAAGCAAACATAAACGAACATATATAATTTGTTAAATATTTAATATTTTTAGTTAGTTTGATTAATTCAATTAATTAATCGATATTAAACCGAATTAATCGATAATTGAAATTTGAAAAAACTCTTAATCATTAGCCGAAATCTTAAATTATCTAATAGATTAACCAATTTTATTTTGGTTCGGTCGGTTAGTTCGGTTTAACCGAATAATGAACACCCCTAGACATATGTAAATGAACATAAACGAACGAACATAAATAAACATAAACGAAAGAACATAAACAAACAGATTACCGAACGTTCACGAACATAAATAAATGAACAAGTCTTTTGTTCGTGTTCGTTCATTTAATTAAACGAACAAAATATCTTGTTCATGTTCATTCGTTTAATAAATAAACGAACATAAATGAACTTCTCGCCGAATGGTTCGCTGAACAGCCTAACACCAGTTGTCGTTGTATTTTTACTGTCAAACAGGTATCAGTTAAGCACCCAAGAGACGTTTACTCGCCCAAATTCAAACCTAGCATTAAATGGGACCACCAAACCTAGGACCATTCGCATCATAAGCCACTTCTCAGTTCTCACAGCTTTATCCTTGAAAACCCCCGAATGAGATCTGATCAACAGGGTCCACACTAGTCAAAACAAAATAACAGGGGGTACTCATTCGGCATTAAAACTTCTCCCATCAAATTCTAATAATCACAAGTAATTAACTGGCTCTAAACTAGGGTGTAAACGAGTTCGAGTACTACTAAGTTTAGCTCGACTCGTTAAGATTTCGAGTCGAGTTCGAGCTTGAGTAATTTTTAATGAGCCTGAGAATCTAAGCTCGATTCGGTTCGTTTAGAACTTGAGTAGAGTTCGAGCTTGATTCGAGCACAATCGAGTCAAGTGTTGACTGGCCTTTGACTGTATTGGACTCGAGTAACTTTAATCTGTCACGTCTCATTTAAAGTACTATGAAGAAAAAATTTTGATACGCAAATTGTGTAAACTCAAGCTTGTTAATTTTAGGGTTTAGGGTTTAGAGGTTTAGGTTGTTGGGTTTAAAATTTAGGATTTAGATTATAGAGTTTAATACTTATGTTTATGGTTTATATTTAGGGTTTTAAGTTTAAGAATTTAGATTTTAAATAATAAAAAAATAAAAAATTCTAGTATATTATATTTACGAGTAGCTCGTGAGCTTTTCGAGTCGGGTATCAAGTAGCTCGACTCGGCTCGTCAAAAACTCGAACCGAATTCGAGCTCGAATCTAGTCCAATCAAATCGAACTTTGATCGAATCGAGCTCGAGTAACTCGCGATCTGTCTCATCTCATTTACCGCATTACTCTAAACCATTGGGCTACCTGTTCTATTCTACCATCAAATTCTAATTTCTAAGCAGGTATATTGCAACCTGCAATTGTAAAACAGATGGTGGAAATATTTAATGCCTATAATATATGTTCACTCATCTTAATTATGGTTAACGGCAAGTTGTAATAAATACTAAACACTTCCACATTTCTACAACTTTTTTTTTATATTCTCTTAATTTCAGCCTTAGTTGATTTTCAATATTTCCACCAACATTTTCTTCTATTGTTCTTACCTATTGGTATTTAAAAAACAAAACTCCTTCAACATTCATATTATTTTGTATGAGTACCAAAATCTTCTTTTTACAAATATTCTACACTAATTATTTAAAGAATTTATATTCAATACACCAATGATGGATTTTTCCACAAACATCTTAATTTTAGAAATTTAATTTAGAGTTAGAGTTTATGAGTTAGAATTTAAGGTGGTGCCATAGTGGTTAGAATATATGGTCTAGGTTTTAGAGTAACATGGTTATGGATTTTGGTTTTAACATATAAGTTTTAAAAATTTAAAACCATAAACCCTAAATAAATGTCTAAACCCTAAAATTAAGACACTCGTATAAACTTTATTTTTCCATCGTCGGTGTACGGAATAGTTACACTTATTAAAAAATATTTAGAATTTATATTCCGTATACCATTATACTAATTATATAACTTAATTTAGGAAATCTTGTCCAAATAAACATTTTAACTCTCAATTATATTTCTCACAACAATGATATTAAACTAACCCTGAGTCTATGAGTACAAGACTCGTTTACTCAGCACATAAAGCAAAATTCAAAGGATGATGAACACTTGAACAGGATTTTCCCCTTGGTTTTCAATTTTCAAACATGGCTAAAAAGAAAGTTCTTTTGTTTTTTGAGGGTATGGCTAAAAGAAAGTAGTCGTTGGTAATTATTATTACAAGAACATTGGAACTAATGTCCAATGTTGTCCCTGATTTCATTTTCTTTCTTCCTTTATTTTATTTCACTTCTTTTGAGCTCGAAGTCTTAAAGTTCTGACAAATGCAGAACATTTCACTTTTACCACGAAGAAAAAAAAACATAAATTAGAAAACCTGACACCCCATCACGTGATGTTGCTTACACTCTCCCCCCCTCTCATTCATCTGTCTTGGATTGATTTCTCTTAAGCCACGCGCCTTTGCATCACTTTCCCCTGTTAGTCTGGACGCTTGCATTTGTTTTCTTTCACTTTCTGCCAGGATTCTTGCTCTTGCAGTTGCAGATCTGCAGGGCTGCAAGGTTTGTGCATTTTCTTCTTCTCATTTCCTCTCCCATTGATACTTTCAGACAAGGGCATTTTAAATTTGTGGTAGATTTTATTCTAGCTCTTCGTTTGTTTTTCTTTTCTGGGTGGGTGGTATTTTGGCCTCTGCATTTAGTTTTGTTCATCGTGGTGTTTGTGTTTTTGCAACAAAAAGAAGAAGAAGAAGAAGAAGAAGAAGAAGAAAAGGAATACACACAGGCTTTATTGCGTTGATTTAGGTAGAAGTAGTTCACCTTTGTTCTTGTCTTAGCTTAAAAATCTACCCTTTATCTGTTTATGATTTGTTTTTTTTTTGGTTCTTTTCTCCATCTACACTCTAATTTCATTCTTTTACACTTTTTTCACCTTTGGTATGGGATTTTCTCCCTTCCTTTTTTGTAGTTATCTTATATCTCTAACAATGTGATTACATCAGTATCAGTTGTATCCTCTAATTGTTTTTTAATCATTTTCTTCGTTTTTAGGGAAGCGGATGCTTTAAATTTGCTATCTTTGTATGTTAGACATATTATTTCATGCTTTGGGGAGCCAAAGATGAGATTGTTTTATCTTTGTTCACTGTTTTTTAGTCTATAATCTCTCATTTGCACATGTACAGAAATGGGGATCATCTCCAGGAAGATCTTCCCAGCTTGTGAAAGCATGTGTGTGTGTTGTCCTGCTTTGAGGTCAAGATCTCGACAACCTGTTAAGCGTTACAAGAAATTGTTGTCTGAAATATTCCCCAAGTCTCCTGTGAGTACCCACTTTTTTTGTTCTTTTGGATTATAGGTTTTGGTAATGGTGTGTTCATGATGAAACTGCAGATGTAATCTTCATCTATATCTGGGATTTGAGTGTGGCTAACTGGCTATACAAGTTGGCTACCTTTGAGTACTTTAGTTTTAAGGTGGGGGGGCAAATAAGGGATATTTGATCTGTAAAATGACGGTAATGGCAGCTAGAGGGCTTATTGGCTAGTTTTAAGGTGTGTTTGTTCATTTTTTTTCCAAGCTTTTCATGAATTTGGCGAGTAAAAGCAAAATGAAGAGTTGGAGTAAAGTCACTGCCCACTGTTCTTGCCTTCTTGGCTCTGCCACTCCAATGCCATTTGAGTACCATAGTTTTATATTAATAGAATACTTGCCTGTATAGTTGGTTGCTTTGCTTTGTTTTATAACTTTAAAAATGTTTGATTCCTTGGTCGGATCTTGGAAGTAGCAAGAGAAATAACTGCAATTCTTAGATGCAGTTAATTAGTAGTTTAGTTGGTGCATTCCTGAAGAGCCATGTTTATTTTGTAATGCATCTATATTTTGATAAGCTAGAATTATAAAGTTAATGTCTCACAATGCATTGTAGGATGCTCCTCTCAATGAAAGGAAGATTACAAAGTTATGTGAATATGCTGCAAAAAATCCTTTCCGAATTCCAAAGGTAGTAATTACTGTCTTTCTTATTCGTTTTCAATTAAAATATGCATAGTGGGATAGTTGTGTATATCTCTGCTTTTAATAGATTGCCAAGTACCTTGAAGAAAGATGCTTCAAAGAGCTGCGCCATAAGCACGTCAAATCCATCAATATTGTTACAGAGGTTTACAGTAAGCTGCTTTGCATGTGCAAGGAACAAATGTAAGTAATTTCCTGCTTTTACGTTTTGTTGTTCTTTGTATTTCCATGTCTTGTGTTGGGAGCTCTTAACTATGATGTTTTCATTGTATGCTAAATCCTTCTTTCTCACCTCATAGGGCATATTTTGCTGTTAACTTGCTGAATGTTGTTAGCGAACTGCTTGATAACTCTAAGCAAGATGCTATGCAGATCCTCGGATGCCAAACCTTGACTAGATTTATCTATAATCAGGTCAACAATCACTTTCCTCCTCTTTTTCGTCTTTTGTTTGGAAACTGAAAATGTAAAATTACATCTTAGTGAATATGTAAGTTTTGACATATTTTTTAATGGTTATACCGTGCCATGAGAGGCTTTCTCATGTCATTGATGTCTGAATACAAATAACTGTACCAGGCTATGCCTATCTTATTTTTATGAAAAAATTAAGTAGACTTGGCTGTGATACAGATATAACTTCGCTTTCTTGTTTCTGCATAGACGGGAATTGTGAACATTATTTATACTTTATATTACATGTTAAAGTAAAGGATGGCATATAACCGTTTCTGCTGTCTGATGTGAAATTCATGTATTGCTGGGAGCCTGGGAGTATTCTTTTCGCAAAAGAGCTCATAGATAATATGAAATTTGTTATGTTATGGAGTGGATACCAATTCTAATTCATTTCTCCTTCTCTAGTGAAATGTAATTATTATTAGATTCTTATGCCGGTACTCTTTGTTCTGCTGTATAAACAGGCAGATGGAACTTACACGCATAACATTGAAAAATTTGTCCATAAAGTGTGTAAGTTGGCACGTGAGGACGGGGAAGAACATCAAAGACATTGCCTAAGGGCATCTAGCTTGCAGTGCCTTTCTGCCATGGTAGTTAATTTTTTTTTTATATTTTGTTTTCCACCTCTAAATCTTTTGAAAGATATATCCACAATATTGTAAAAATGTAAATTCCTCAATTTCAAACTTTTTCCACCATTGTTGAATCACTTAACTTGGAATGTCCTTTCTTGTTGACATGTTATTACTATTATCATTTTTTTACCGTTCTGGACGGAATGTGGTTTACCTATTAGGCTTCTTTGGTTTTACCTTGGTAGGTCTGGTTCATGACACAATATTCATATATTTTTGCTGCTCTTGACGAGGTTAGTTGATATCATAGTTATTTTCTTGTAATTCCTTCATCCCCCCCGGTCTCCTTCACTTCCCTCTCTCACTGTTTAGCTTTTCATTACAACCCGGGGATTAGCCATCTCTCTCTCTCTCTTGTTAACTTATGATGTGTCCGAATACCAGATTGTACATGCTACTTTAGATAACTATGAGCTGGAGGCGCATGTTGAAGATGATAATGAGAGAGGAGAGCCCCATCGTAATTGGGTGGATGAAGTGGTTCGATGTGAGGGTAGAGGTGCTACCATTCCTTGTGATGCCAGTCCTTGCAACATGATTATCCGTCCCCAACCCGAGAAAAAGGATCCCTCTCTTTTGACAAGGTAATCTTATTATTGCTGTAATGGAAAACTTTTATATTATAAAACAAACTATTTTATGAACCATTCAGATGATAGCACGGTTTTCTACTTTCTATCTTGTCCCCTCAAAACCATTCATATATCTATATATTTTTTGGTTATAGGGAAGAGATGGAGACACCTAAAGTTTGGTCTCAAATTTGTATTCAAAGACTGGTTGAGTTGGCAAAGGAGAGTACAACATTGCGCCAAGTACTAGATCCGATGCTCGTGTACTTCGATTCTAGACAGCATTGGGTTTCTCAACAGGGGTTGGCAATGGTGGTTTTGTCTGATATGTCCTACTGGGAGGCTTTGGGTAGTTTTTTTACCATATTTATCTTATGGAGGCTACGAAATATGATCAAATTGGTAAGTTTTATGATTTTGTGTGCTTGCTTAACTTTTGATTTCAGGAAACCAACAGCTGATCTTAGCTGCTGTTGTACGTCATCTAGAGCACAAAAATGTGGCACATGATCCTCAACTAAAATCTTATATAATACAAATAGCAGCTGCTTTAGCTAGGCAAATTAGATCAAGAGGCGTGCTGGGTGAAATTGGTTTTGTCAGTGACCTATGCAGGCATTTAAGGAAAAGTTTCCAAGCCACTCTCGAATCTAAAGGAGAGCAGGACACTAATTTAAATATTTTGCTTCAAAACTCCATTGAAGATTGCTTGCTGGAAATAGCAAAAGGGGTAACTTCGAAATCTTTTTCCGATATGTCATACGTGCTGGTGTGTTTAATTTTATACACTGCTTTTAGTTTGCTTGAGTTTCCATTGGCTTGTTTCTAGATTGATGATGCAAGACCCTTGTTCAATATGATGGCATTATCGCTGGAGAAGTTGCCTTGTTCCGGATCTGTTGCTCGTGCAGCTATCGGATCATTGATGGTCCTTGCTCATATGATTTCATTAGCATTAGTCTCTTCTGGATCACAACAGGTAAAATTCTTATGTGCTGTCGGTGCCCCTGTTATCGTTGAACTTTATGTATCCTTTGCCTCGTTGCTTACCTTCTGGTTGAATGGTTTCTTGGAACTACTGTTATACTCATCATTGAGCCACTTTCTAAATTTTCTCACAGGTGTTTCCAGAGGCACTTCTCATCCAACTGATGAAAGCAATGTTGCATCCCAATCTTGAGGCCCGTGTGGGAGCACACCAGATATTTTCAGCTCTTCTGATTCCAAGTTCTTTCCGTCCTCGACATGAAGTTGCAGCTCTTCGTTCCGGTTACGTCTATGAACCGAGAAGATGGCGCTCCAACAATGCTTCTGCATTTGCATCCATATCAGAGCTACTTGAAAAGCTCCGAAGAGAAAAAGATGGCATCAAAATGGAAAAAAACGGTTATAATATTCATGATGAGTTAAAAGGAAAGGGCAATACGGAAGAAGACCGGAAGCAAGGGCATGTCCTTAAAAGTTCCCCTAACATCTACAATATAACCTCTATTATTGACAGAGCAGCTGTACCAAACATGGCTGAGGCAATAATCACATTCTTCTTTTCATGATTGGGTTACTTTTCCGACTATCGAGTTTGAGTCTTGGTCTTTGATGACATAATTCTTGTCTATTAATTTTCTCACAGGAACCATATATCATGAAGCTCACAGAAGATCAGATAATGCAGTTATTGTCTGCCTTCTGGATACAGGCTACTCTTCCTGATAATTTGCCTTCAAACATAGAAGCTATATCTCACTCTTTTTTGTTGACACTAATTTCTTTACGATTGAAGGTAAAATGAATGCTACATGGTCTTATTAGCCTCGAATAAGTCTCAACTTTTCTTTTTCTTCACCCGACTGCTAACTGTCTCCTAAACTGCGATGTCACAGAATGTTAATGATAACCTTGTGGTCCGCTTCTTCCAACTTCCTTTATCTCTAAAGAATATCTCCTTGGACTCTAGCTATGGTATGGACTATTAATAGACAGGTTTTCACTTTTAGAATATTTAAACTTCTAACATTGTTTTTTTCGCTGCGGTGTCAGGGATGTTAACTCCGGCATCCCAGAGATCAATTCTTATGCTGTCAATGGGCATGCTCATGTTTGCGGCTAAGATATATCAAATTCCCAAGCTGTATGATCTCATCAAGTCCATAGTTCCATTTGATGTAAGTTACTGTTTTTAAATCGCCTCATCATCGGAGCTGTTTGCCGATATGAAATGGGATAAAGTTGGCAGTTTTTGTTGTATCGAATTCATTACATCAATAGAATACAAGTCTCACTTATTTACCTCTATTCGCATCTCTTTTCAGGCTGATCCTTATCTAGGCATCAATGAAGACATTCAAGTTTTCGTGAGGCCTCAGGCAGATGTTAGAGGTTATGGATCCGTTACTGATAACCGACATGCTTCTTCTTTGCTATTGGAGTTGCGTGATACAATATACGAATCCGACAATCTTTTGATGGATATCTTGGTCCAGAATTTATCTTCCATTACTGGGGTATGAACATGTTAGTAGCAAGTACACTGTCTCCCTAAAAATTACTAACTCTATTCTTTTTGTGCTCGTTAAGCTGGAGATGGATGATCTCAGAAAACAATTGCTTGAACCATTCACGCCTGACGACGCATTCACGTTTGGCCCACAATCTATGCTTGATTTGGAACACAGTCAAATGATTACCCATTCGAAAGAATCGCTTTCCTTTGACGAGGTATGCCAGTAAGATTGGCATTTGTTCTTACTGGTCAGCTTATAACATGAGAAGTTCGTTGCTTGTACATTGTATTTTTCAAATCTACCTGTAATGGTTTTTGCTAATGTACTAGGATGTTCAAGCAAACTCATTACTCGAGGATGATGCAAGAAGTGAAACGTCCATTTTTCACCATTCTCGCTTCAATCCCAAAGTGCCTGCATCTCCTGCTGTCTCTCAATCTCATGTGCTTAGCATAGGACAGCTGATGGAATCGGTAACCTCTTGTACACCTGTCCCTTCCTACCTTCGAAAATCTCTATTCCTCTGCATTTACATGCCATAGCTTTTCGTGTAAGCATACATTTTTCACTCCACTTGTCTTTTAGGCTCTTGAGGTGGCTGGTCAAGTTGCAGCAACATCTGTCTCGACATCACCTCTCCCATATGATACCATGGCTAGCCAATGTGAAGCATTTGGGACAGGAACAAGGAAGAAGCTCTCCAACTGGTTGGCCCACGAAAATCATCAAAACGGAGCCGTTGATAGATTGTTACCCACAGTTATGGCTGATGGACACACGATGCTCAGCAAGGTAAATATCGAATCCGTTGAGATGGTGGTGACAAGTATATTTTGATTTTTTGACTTGTCTGATGGTCTTTATACAGATAACAAAGGAAGGTGCTTTTGGTGGAGCTGTCTCGCGGCACGACCCTTGTCTGGCTATGAGGTTGCCACCCGCTAGTCCTTTCGACAACTTCCTTAAAGTAGCAAGGTGTTGAAGAATGACATTAATATATCAGTTGTCCATGTTGTAAAATTGTAGGTGGTGAGCTGAGTGTGCTGTAGATTGAAATCCTTAGGTTTGAAATGAAACTGATAAACTGAGACTTGTAGGCTTACGTGCCCCAACTAATCCTTGTATGAAACTTGTCCCTTGAAAAAGCTACTAGTAGTTTTAGACATGGCGTATGAAACTGATAAATGGATAGGATTCGTTCATACGGTGTTAGAGTTTTAAAATTTTACACGTTTTTTGGGTTGTTGAATGGCTGAGATTAACAATTAGATGTGTGAAGATTATCACTTGAAAAAAAGTAGGAATTAATCTCATTTATATATTTTACTCATCTAATGATTCAAAAAATGTGTAGAACTATAAGTTAAGTGGATTTTTTTTTTATCCGATAAATTAAGTGGATTATAAACCATATATATATTATAATCATGTTTATAAATTAATATAATATCCATTTAAGATAGAAAAAGATTAATATTCATTCTTCAGTCCATGCACACGTATGTTTATAAATTAATATAATATACATTTAAGATAGAAAAAGATTAATATTCATTCTTCAGTCCATGCACACGTGAAAATGAGATACAGACTGGTAAGGTTTACTTCATATCATATGGACTTTTTAGTCATACTGCTTTGGTCGGCAAGTAATGGTCAATGTATATCCATATTCCATCATATATGATCAAACCTAACTGACCATATAAAATCAAATGTAAAATGTAAAAATTGATGAAATTTTTATTTTAGTTTTTTTATCAGCAAGAAAATATGAATTTATTAAGAAAATTCATATAGTTTAAAATATGATTATAGGCCTCATTAAAAAAATTCTTAAGTTTAAATGGAGAAAAAAAGTACCGTATGATCATGTCATACAACAAGTAAACAAAACATCGAAACACAAACACAGATAAACGCTCGAACCAAAAAGCAACACCCTAATGCCAATCTCAACCGTAGACGCCCGAAGCCAAAAACAACTCCAATTACCCAACACACCCTAACTCCAACATCTCTCGCAACCGAACCAGACCACCCACAGCCACAACCTTTCACAATCCCACATATTGCAGCAAAATAGTACCATGTCGTAGATACCAACCATGACGCCCAACCAAGACACCCAACAACCATACATTATTGTGGCAAGTTAAATACCGAGGCAAGTTAATCACTACAAAAAACTGCATTTTTAGTAACATTGAAAATGATCACTAAAGGATGGAAATCGTCTACCCCTAACAATGCCCCCATTAGTGCCTCCATTTTAAAATAGTGCGTTTAGAGTTAATGTGTAGAGAATTAGAGGCATGATGTATTTTTTAGGGTTTAGGGTTTAGAAATTAGAGTTAAGAATTAAAATTTAATTTTTAGGTATTTTTTAGTAGGGGGCATATAAGTAGCCATGGTTAGGGGGCATAAGATTTTTACTCGTCACTGAGAGTATGAAATTTAATCACTGAAATTTATAGTGACAATTTTCTAAGTCGTCATCACTCGTTATTAATAACTCCGTCATTATTATATTTGTGACAACTTTCATGCATTTTGTTACAATTAATAATATTTTATGTGATTACATTTTTGACACAAAAGATTAACAACAATGACTAAAATTTAGACACAATTGTTATTCTTATCAGTGACGAACATTTTATCACAAATACATATTGAAATAATGTCTAAAATATGTTGTCACTTTTAATAATAAAAATGTTAATTATATAATAATTATATTTTTAGTTGTAATTTTTTATTAGGTCATTGAACTTTCATTATAGATGATGTGGCATCTTTAGATGTCAATTTTTAATAAATAAATATAATGCATGGGCTTTAGGGAGGATCAGACCTGAAACCTTTATGACGATAGTGTAATGTTTATCCATTAAGTTAGGCAAAAAACTTAGTATTCTTTTGAAAGTAAAATAGTGTTTAGGTTAAATTGTGACTGAAATTAATTTTATTTATTTTTAAAATATGTATTAATAATAACACTAATTATCATAATGATAATTTAATTCATTTCCAATTATTTTTTTATACAAAATGTATTTGTTGAAGAAAATATATAAAAATAATTTAGTTGGTTTTAAAATATAAATATGATTAAGATTTACGCTTAAAATATTAAATATTATATTTTAATTAAATAATTTAATTAATTTAATTCAAATTATTGATAGAATTATTATTTTTATGTGATAATTATTGCGTATACTGACAATGCAAATTTTAACTTCACAAGCAAAATTAAAACAAATATTAAGTGTGAATTTTTCATAAGGTAAAATTTTGCTATCATATATCATGCTAAGATTACATATTAATCTTTGTACTTTAATTTGGTCACTTTAAGTTTCTGTACTTTTTAAATTTTGAAATTTCGATCTTGACATGAATGATAGTCTTTAAATATGTTAAGTAATTTTTTAGCTCGTTTGTTATACATAAGTTGCATATTTGATTTTTTTTCTTTTATTGGATTATTTTTAGTCATTTTAATTTAGTCATGTTGTTGTTGTCACGTTTGAATTAGAATTGAAATTTTAAAATTTTAAAAAAAATAGGAACTACAATCGATCAAAATGGAACGACTAAAACAAGAATTTACACATACTATAGAGAATAATAGAATTATTTTACCTTTTGAAAAACTAATTTATGGTAACTTCAATTTTTTATAATAATAATTATTACTAGTATTATATAAAAAAATTATTGTTGTGACAATATCTAATTTGTCACAACAAAAATCAAATAATAATGACCACTTTATATATCGTCACGATCATGTGTTAAAGTTTTAGTGTTAAAGAAATTTTTGTCACAGTTATAGACTTATAGTGAGAATTTAATTGTGAAAAATGTAATTGTCACAATTACTACTATAACAGTGACCAAATAAAAATACATCACAATTACTCATACTAATAGTGTCGCAAAAAAAATTGTCACAAAAATTTTAATATCTGTGACAACATTACTTCTAGTCATTGCCACTTTGTCACTAAAAATATATAGTGTTGTAGAGAATTGCCAAGACAATTGGGAAGCTCCGCATTGACAAATTCATCCGAAAATATCGACCTCTTTTTTGCAAGCATGTCCACAAAATTTAGAACACAATCTCACCCTGATATGGATCCAAAAAACATTCCACACGCCACACAACACACCTTTAATCACAAAAGATCACCATAAAAGATAAAATGCAACATGAGTAGAAAAATAGTTTGAATCATTCATGCATTCAAAACCAAGCTATACGAGTTACACTCCCTTCGTCAATACATCTGTAAACGTGTTAGCCTCCCGAGAGATTGAATCACAACCATGTTGTCATAGTGTCTTCTACACCAATTTTCGTGTCACCAAAGAATCTAACCTCCATTGTCTTCCATGACAGCATACGCATCGTGACTCCTAACACCCCATTTCTCGCTCTTCTATAATCTTTCTAATATTTTCACAATTTACTTCTCGTTCCCAATAGTGTGAGCCCCTATCAATCGACCAAGCTTGATTGTTTCACGTGCCTCTCTTAGGATATCCTCTCGTTGCTGTAACGACTTTGATTTAGATGTTGGTTCCTTTAGCGAATCCCCAATGTTGTTAACCTTCTTCTGAGATCTTTTCTCTTTTTTGGTTGTTAATTGTTCTATATTTGCACGTTTCTCCTACTTAGAGTCCTCAAAATTGAGTACTACTATAGGCTCTATAAGGACATCAAAACTGGTAATCATTGGCCTACTAACAATCGTCTCTAAATTTATCGAGGCACAGTGCACGAGACAATCAAACAATGCCATTTCATTCATTCCCAATTCACTATCCATCCTCACGCACCTCCATAGGCTCGACTCTCGACACTAATCCTACCTCCTCATCCGCAATATGATCCTTCGAGTGTGTCGTTCCACCGCTCACATGTTCCTCAACCAGTTATTGTACATTCCACAATTGGCCAATACGGTACTATACTAATATTTAAGTTTTCTTGTTGTGCATTATCCCTTTAGGGACTAAACTGTTCACATGTTACCTCTCTATCATACTCTGCATCTTCTCTCCATTCACTCGAGCAAAATGCTCGTGCTCTCACATTCTATTACCTTCTGATCCTTCACATCATCATCCGATTGCAGCTCATCATCAACACTCTCTTCATCAGACTCACATGCCCTCTCACAATTGGCACACACTAGTTGTTCTATAGATGGTTCTATCTCTATCACATGTGCTCGAAATGCCTCACCATGTACTTGTATTTCTATAACTTCATCAATCTGCTCCAATTGTGAGGTCTCAATGAGAATTTGTCCTCATTCAAATGAATGTGGCTTAAGATTTAAGTCATCACATTTGATCATACTTCCCTAAAGCGAAGCCACATTATCAAAAGTTCCTTGGGACCAGACATGCATCAGCAGTCCAATAATCGCTAACCACACACGTTGATTCTCCGAATCCAAATCTAGTACCCAATTTTGCACAGTTGTAAACCATTTATCAAGCGCCATATTGTCGAGAACTCGTCTTATTACCTCCAGACTCGTAAACATTAACAATAATGTGAAATTAAAATTAATTTTGATATAACACTTAGACTTATAGACTAAATTGCAAAACAATAATCTTTTAAGTACTTTTCAAAGTCTCACTTTTTGACAAGTCATTTTGAACCAAATAATATTTCAAGTCAAAACATACTCAAAATTAATCGACACCCTTATACGCATCGATACAGTTTTTCAACACTGGAATTTTAATCGTTCATAGCATACCGATACGGTATAGCCCCGTATCGATATGACATTCATCTGGGCAAGACTTTAAGCTATAGCGTATCGATACGCATTGAACCCGCATTGATACAAGTTTCTTATCAAAACATTATCTTGCTATAGCCTACCGATACAACATGTCACTGTATCGATATGATATGCTAACCTTTGGAAAATGATTGCATTTAATTTTTAAACATTGGCTTGTCAGTTAGATGGTATCCCAAATTTTAAATGACCGTTGAACCGTACCAATACGCTTTTTGTCAAAACCAAAATTGGGATTCCTGTGAGCAAAATCCGTATCGATACGACTTATTGTATCGATACACCCCTTAATAACATATCGATATGCCCTCGAAGCGTATCGATACGCCCTCGAAGCTTATCGATACGCCCTCAAAGCTTATCGATACGCCTTGTTTTTTTAGTCAAAACGACTCTTTTTATTTGAGACAAGTACTGATACGCCCACGAGCCGTATCGATACAGCTAGAATTCAATACAAGGGTATAAAACAAGTCTCAAATGCACCAACAACAACTATTGAACCTACAAGCAACATCAAATCACTCAAATCCAAACTTTGTACATTTAGAGTCAAATCTTTGTACCCAACTCTCGTGTTCTTCATTGTAATATCTTATTGTGAGTTTAGGGAGTGTGAAATTGTAATTGGGTAAACATTATCCTTTGAGAGAAATTTCTAGAGTTTACCAAATACTCTTCTTTGTAAAAGTGAGTGGATTAAGCTTTGGATAGAAAGCTTAATCGAATTGTAAGGTTTCCTCCTCATCTAAGAAAAGGGGAAGAATTCAAGTAGTGAATTGATTGAAAATCTTTAGTGGGAGCTAAGGTAGTGGATGTAGAGTTCATTGGAGAACTTGCCACTCTAATTGCTTTGTGTCACGATTTTTATTCTTCCTTATTTTCACCCTTCAATTTTTTATCGCCAATTAACCCCCTCTTGGCCATTTGCAATTGTGTGATCAAATCAACAAATAGTCGAGACCCCGCAATACGCATTATTGAAAGACCTTCAATCCCCGCCGCCTTTAATTCTCTCGCCAACACTGCGATTCCAATTGGGAATCGACACCACACGATCACACAGCTTTGCAAAATCTCAACTTTATTTGTGGTGATCACACTCTGTACAACCCAAATCCGCTTCTCCTCTTGTGCCTCCCCAAACTGCGCTTTCGACTCTTTCACACTCTTCAACCCCACCTATCTTTTTCGTTTCCAATAGTAATCTCGAGATGCTCCACAGGCGAATGAGACAGTAATATGAAATCTATATATCCACTTACCATACAAACGCTCAATAACCCGCTTAGCTTTCATCTCCGTCCTCATACGAACAAATTCAAACCGTGAATTATATCTTACTCTTTTCATCGGAACAAAGACATCTATCAAATACCTTCCACACTCCATTCCAATGAATCTAATTCAAATGATGGCCCACAAAGATAGTCCAATATCGCCTTCACTACTCTCTCTCATTGTTTTTGATAATTTTTCAAACCAAATCTACTAGCTTATGCTACTTACCTAACTTCATTAATCGATTTCAATTCTTGTATCACAATTGTATGAAATTTAAAGAATAAACCATAATATTTTTCTTGTTTTATCAAATCAAATGACAGTAGTGAAGACAAAGTTGACCTACTTGAAATTGAGCCCCCAAAATTACCTTTCGAATTTGAAAAGAGAACTAAAACTTTCCATTGATAGAACCAAACCATAATAGATATGAAATCTAAATCAAGGATTTATTATGTCAAATCAACGAGAATAATAAATCAAATATAAACTGAATGCGGAAGCGTACCTGAATTAATCGATAGATTGAAAACCTTGAATCTTCATGTTGAAATCTCAAATCTTTGGTATTGATCTTCCAAGAAGATAGGTTAGGCCTTGCCTTAAAAACTCTCTAACGATGACAAGAGTAATACAAGTTAACCTATTTCTTGGGGACCAATACCTCTTTATATAGTTGATTATTAAATCAACTATTAAATATTTATAACCCTGTCCCTCATTGAATTATAAATATATCTTATGGTATCTACACTTTTATTTTTATGACACTTTAATACCCATGACACGCCTAACATAATTGGTCATTTAATTTTGTGTCATACTTGGGCAACATATGTTTCATGATAAATGTACAACTTTATGAGCTCAAAAGTTTGCTATTATATAATAGGTATCCTATAACAATCTCGTCCATCAACTATATCCATATAAGATCAAAGCGGTCTTCACCATATCAATCATGACTGGACCCATCAATGGTCACATATACAAACATAATCAAATGACATAGATCAACCATGGATGCGTAACATGGAAAATTACATGAAATATGAATCGAACATGTCTATTTCCAACTAATCCTCCTAAACCTTAGTGAGATTAAACTTTATTGAATTCAGAGTGTGCATAAATCAAAAGAACTTTATTTCTGCAGAAAATAATCTTAAAATAACTTTAAACTGAAGTAACCGAAATTGTGTCTAAACCAAATGAGCATTTTTCAAAATTACAAACTCTCACTAAAGCCGGATAACCTTAAATAACACACACCTACATGAGTACTGTGCTCATGAAATACTTAGGGTGATAGTTTCATAATATGCGCGCAATTATGGGGTTTGTACCAACATGCTCTATAGACACACAACCACTCTGAATTTTCTTTAACAACTTGGAACGTAATATTTATGTCCTTCAAGTTTAAAGTGTTCCTATTGTTTATAGAATAAATGAATGTATATTTATTGTCACAAAATAACTAAAGTGGTCTTTCTATTAAATATAGAATTAGCAGTCCAAGTGACAAAATTCTTTTGCATCAATATTTTATTAGAATCGAAGTCTGTAAACTTAATGATCTCTAACTTACCAGAACTCCGACATGTGAGCAAGTAATTTTTTGTTCTCTGAAGATATCTCATAACCCCATTGACTGCTATCCAATGGTCCATAATATGATTCCTCAAATATCTGTTTAACATTCTAACAATGTATACAATTTTTGAACGCATACATACTTAAGCATAAATTAGATTCTCAATAGCTTATGCATAAAGAATCTTTTAGTTTTTTTTTTTTAAATTTCAAGGTTACTTTTAGGGCATTGAGTAAGACTAAATTTGTCTTCTTTAGCAAGTATCACTTGGTTTTACTCCCACTGAACTTGTAGTATATACAATTGTCAACTAAATTTATCTCAAAACTGAATGAGATAATCAATATGAAATTTATAATTTCATTAATGAGAGTCCTACTTAAGCTCATAGATATATTTCTTTAATTTACATATCATTGATATTGTATCATTAGACACAAATTTATGATTGTACCACATAATTCGTTTTGTTATCAATGTCTCCATTGAAAAACAAAAACTTAACTTTCATCTTATGTAGCTCAAGATTATAATAAGCAACAAGTGTCATGGATATCTTGAAAGAGTCTTTCAGTGAAACTTGAGAGAAAGTCTCTACAAAATCAATGTCTTCTTTATAGTATATCTTTAGATACATGAGTGCTTTATACTTATCCACATTACCATTTACATCCCTATTGGTTTTAAATATCCATTTACAACTAATTAGTTTGCACCTTAAAGTAATGAGACAATTTCTAAACTTTATTGTCTTGCATAAAATTATACTCTTCTTGAATGACATCAATCTACTTTTGAGAGTTAGAACTTTTATGGTCTGATAAAAAAAATAATTGAGTCACTTTCTATCATTTCATTGTTACACTTATTTTCTTGAGGAAATACAATAATATAATCTCAAGTAGTATTTCTCATTCCTCTTGTAGACCTCTTTGATGACACTTTTTTTTTAAAGTTGTTGAGTTTGTTCTTCTGAAACAATTACTTTATTTTGAACGAGAGTTGTTCAACATTGTTTTGCTTAGATACTTGATTCACTTCTTGATAAATGATAGATGTGAAAACCTAAATGAGCACTAACATTTACACTTATAATGCTTCAATTTTTCTTCTTCTCGAACACAATGAGAAATAAGCCTAATTAGAGTCTATTTCTCCTTTTGGCAGTTGTAACTGATTTTGAATTGGTTAAACTGTATAGGAAGCGGTACCACAATCATAAGAACAAACAATTGTTAGAGAGTTTGATTTTATGTGCCTTATATTTTGAAGCAATATTAAGAATTTTCATAATCTACTCCCTCACATTTCCTTGACCCTTATACTTCATAGACATAAAAAAGGCATAAATGATGTCATCTTAACCTTAATGTTTTGGGTAAAACATTTTTTAATTTCGTCAAGGAAACCTTTAGTTTAAGTAGTTTCTTTAAATTTGTGCTCTTAAAAACATCTAGAATGTTCTACTTTATGATCATTAGACTCACGCGATTCGAACGATCTCACTTATAAAGTCTATGATCATACAATCAAATACTACATATAAGTGTCTTTTTTATTCATTGAAATTAGTTTCATTAAACATGAGTGTGGAATGTATTTAACAAATATTATGATAGCAACGATAAATTACCTAAATATAGAATAAAAATAAAATAAAATAAAACAAGCTCACATAAATATTCATAAGTAAACAAATAAATTCAAAATAATGACTAGTTCCCCTAAAGATACCAAACACAACATTAATATCAAGTCTTTGGATAACTGTAAGCGGTACTATTGTTGTAGCAATCAAACATTGACAATAATCTGTCAAACAATAGATTAATCTTTGGACTAACGTACTGCTCACATAAAATACCTTATAATTGTCACACATTTAACACCATAGTTGTTGTTGTAATTCTGCCAAATATTAAATTTCCTTTGGGCCAATTAATAAACGCATGAATTATTAAAACTCATAATTATTTTAATATTTTAAATAAACTAATCTACACAAAAGCGGTCACTTTGGTGACATTATGTTTCAATTAATCCATTAAAATACTAGACATCCGAAGCCAAAATATGAATTTATTTGTTTCAAAATATTTGTCTTAATTTTATCTTTCAATCAAATTAAAAAATAATCAAAATAATAATGAACTTGAATAAAGGTAAACGTAATATCAAGATACCAGACACTCCATTAATATTTCATCTTTGGACAAAACATTAACTTGCAAGTATATCTTGGTATAGTAATCAAACATTGATAATAAAAACATGTCAGACATAAATCTTCCTTTGGGCCGATTTATTGCTCACGTATAAAACTGAATAATTATCACATGTTTATTACCACAGTTGCGCATGTAATAATGCTAATTATTAACCTTCTTTTGGGCCTATTAATACTAACATAATCCGACTTACATGCACAAAACCTTTTATATATTAAAATAAAATAATTTCCACAATAGAGGTCACTTTGGCGACTTAATGATTCAATTAATTTATCTTAAAATATATAACATAAATATATTAATATTCAAATTTAAAATTTTGTAACAGTCAAAACTGAAATTTCTGATAACCCTTAAGTTTCCAAAATAACCCAAAATAAGGTTTTCTGAATGCGGCTATCAGAACTCGAAAAACCTAAATCTTTGACTGTTCCTTAAAAGAAATGTCTGAAACCTTAAACATGCATTTACTAAAATCAAAGTCAAATTCAAAACATTTAATCTTTAACTAAAAGTCAAAATCAGAAATGCCATATAAATGAATAATTCACATAATAACCACATAAAACCTTAAAACATCCATAATAACCTAATGATAAAATTGAAATTTTAATCAAACCGAAACAAATATACATCAATACCAAATGCAAATATGTATATTTCGTAGAAAACATTAACGACACAATTAAGCATAATTTCAAACAAATTTAAGCAAAATATTTTGTACAAAATTCAACCATAATTTATTAGACTTAAACTGAATATAAAGCTTCGAGAGCTAACCTGGTTATAAAATTTTCAAATTACGATAAATTTATCATGACAAAACCCAAATTAATTTTTTTAATTACTAACTATCAAAACTAAATTTTGATCCAACCAAATTGAATATGTATATATATATATATATATCTTAAATAAAATATATATTTTATAACATTATACCAAAGGTTAAGGGCAAATTCACACTCTAAAAAAATTTACTGTAAAAGAATTTCTTAACCAAATCATGAAATGGGGTACGAATATTCATTACTATTAAAAAACCCTAATATACCAAAGACTAAATATAGGATTAGGGATATCGCAAATTCAACAATAACAGTAAAAGAATATCCCACATGATGAATCAAACAAAATATAATAAGCTAATAATCGGAAACCCAAAAACACAACAATGTCAAACCCCAACGGAAAACATCAATTTCAATATGCCAATATTTGAATCCATCGTGTATAACTTAAATTCAAGTAATGACAAAAAAACATAATGGCCTATTGTTAATGCCTTTTATCCTTTACCGCCGCAAAACATAGGTTATTTAAGCGAAAAAATTATGCGGCGCTTCTAAACAAGAAAAAATTTACGATTCTGAATTTTATAAAAAATAATCGGTTTTTAATGATTCGACATAATTTGGCACTGATGCCACTTGATAGAGCCAAACCAGAATAGATATGAAATCTAAACTCAGGATCTATCATGTCAAATCATCGAGAATAATGAATCGAATATAAACTGAATGCGGAAGCGTACCTGAATTAATCGATCGATTGAAAACCGTGAATCGTCATGTTGAAATCTCAAATTTTTGGTATTGATCTTCCAAGAAGATATGTTAGCCCTTGTCGTAAAAACTCTATGACGGAGACATGAATAATACAAGCTAACCTATTTCACTACCTCTTTATATAATTGATTATTAAATCAACTATTAAATATTTATAACTCTGACTCTCATTGAATTATAAATATATTTTATATTATCTACACTTTTATTTTCATGACACTTTAATATCCATGACACGCCTAACATAATTGGTCACTTAATTTTGTGTCATACTTTATAATAATATCATATATTTTACATATGTGTCTACAATTGTAGATTTTAATCCAACATCTATATAAACTTTGTTCGCAGCAATCTAACTAGCGGCGGAGGAAGCTTCGCCGTTGGTGTTGGCCCTGGTGGCGGCAGAAACCCTTAACAGCTCCTTTTCGCGTTGACCATAGTAATGTGAATATGTGATAATAATGTATTAATTTTATTTTAGTTAGTGTTGCTACTGTGTCATTTGAAAGATGCGAGTTTAAACATGTAATAATTTTTATTTTAATATTTGATATACGGGATTAATGTAAATCGTGTTTAGAAATGAACAAAATATATATAAATTGTGTAAAATTTAGACCATAAACGTATGGCTTAAGGGTGTAAGAAGCCTTTAAACTTTTGAAAAAAATAATAATTAAGTCCCTGATTTTTTTTGCACCCAATTAAGCCCTTGAACCAAGAAATTTAATCAATTAACTCGGTCCTGAACTGTACCCTACTCTTTCCAGTTTGAATCTTCTTGAAAATACTCTTGCCGAAGACAATAACAAAAGAGATGAAGAAACTAAAAATATCCTGGAGAAGGAGAATGGGGGCGACATTGTCGCTTAATGATAATGTTCTCGGTCCTGAACTGCACCCTACTCCTTCCAGTTCGAATCTTCTTGAAAATATTCTTGCCGAAGACAATAACAAAAAAGATGAAGAGACTGAAAATATTCTAGAGAAGGAGAATGAGGTGACATTGTCGTTTAATGATAATGTTCTTGTGCATGTAGATGAAGACAACGTTCCAACTCAACCTAAGATGAGTCTTCACTTGTCCTATGCTGATGTTGCCGATGCCTGGTCAAACGTAAGTATTATTTTTTATTTGCACGTGTTTAACTATTACAAGCTAGTTAGGGTTTTAATAAAAAGAAGTTATTTTTTTATTTGCATATGTTGATTAGGATAAAATATATTTGGATAATCAAGTTTCCGGAGGAGAAAATGGAACAGTAGATACTGATAAAGCAAAACGTGCAAAGAGGTAACTATTGTATATTTGTATACCCATTTTTCTACATTGTTGATATACATTCTCAGTTCTCATCGAATGATGGTTCGTAGTTTCAAATTTTTACGACGAAATCGACTTTTAGGAAGCAATCAAATTGAGAGTTTGCTCGGCGTGCTAGAAGAAAAAAGGAGGCTCAGTTGATCGAGCTCGAGACAAAGGTGCCTCTGTTTGTTAGTGTTGTTTCCCTCATCATCTTTGAGCTGTACAAACCTAATTCGTTATTAATGTAGGCTGCTGAATTAAGACTCAAAAAGGAAACCTTGGTGCGCCATCTCAATGACGTAACCCAGAAGTACATGAACGTAACTGTCGACAACAATGTTTTAACAGCTAAGGTTAATGCACAGGCAGAGGTGGTACGTAAATGATTTACTTAATATATATCGGTCTTAAATTTGAGTTTCTTGTTGCAATTTGGTCAAAACTTTGGCTTCAAAGCTAGTCCGAGTTACTAATATTTAATTCGATGAGTGAATTAGAACTTTCAGACATCTTTGTATGTATGATGTAGTTGATATATGTGCTTAATACTACGTGCATTGGTGAAAACTTTTTTTTTCTAGGTGAAAATGAAGGAAGCTGAGTACATTAGAGTCACCGGTTTACTCCCGGCGTACCCTGCATCTCCCGAAATATCGACAATGATTGTGTCCTCGTTCCATGAAAGTCTCCCCTCTACATCTATGGATGCTGCTGTTGCCGTGCCAGACGGCCTGAATCAACCCTTGTATCCGGCTGCTGCTGTTCCCATGCCAGACGGCCTGAATAAGCCCTTGTATCCAACTGCTGTTGTTCCCATGCCAGATGGCCTCAATCAGCCCTTGTATCCGGCTGCTGCTATTCCCATGCCAGACGGCCTGAATCAGACCTTGTATCCGGCTGCTGCAGACTGCTCCTATATTCTACATAGGCTGAATTTTCATGCAAGACAGATTTACAAATCGACCCTTGACAGCTTGTTTTATATATATTCTTTTTATGTTTATATTCTCGTTTACATGTATGACTTTTATTAAGTTAAAATGTAAATAAATAATTTCGTCTTTTAGTTTTATAACTTGTTTTGTCTGTTACTATTCTTTTTATGTTTATATATTCCTATATCAGATTGATATGGAATCTTATCAGTTTCATACAAGTTCATCTTATCAGCTGACAAGTCGTCGTTTAACCGGTCAAAAATAAATAAATAATTAACCTCTTTCAACAATAAATAAAATAAAGAAAAGTAGTTATAGGGAAAGAGAGTCGATCCACGGGGAGATTAATCGAAATTCTTGACTTGAATTTTTCGGATTTGAATTTCCAGGAATATCTGTAAAAACAAGGAAATAAAAAAGGGGTGATCTGATATTGAGTGAAGTAATAAAATAAAATGCAAGAATTAAAAATGATAAGAAAACCAAATATGCAAATTAGCCTCGAGCTAGCCTTGTCAATTCCTTCGATCATTGAAATAGATTTTTACTCCGGGGATCATGTCGGTTACAGTCTGCGAGGCCCAACCTGTCGCAACTTGCTTCTCTCTCGAGTAACCAATCCTCCCAAGACTATCTTCGAAGGTTGATTCTTAAACAAATTAACCACGTCTATCGCTGTTAAAGTATTTAGTTCTGAAAGCAGGAAAAACCCGACTCAGAAATTGTCTTAAAAAGAATCGCTTCTGATTTTATCTTTCCTTAGCGGACCGCCGCTAAGAGTGTTCACAGGAAGTCGAAATTGCCACAGGTCGATCCTTCCTCCCAACTATGTCTTTAAACGATTCCAGACCAACGAGCTCTTTTTGATTTGAAAAACGATTAAAAACTTTAGTAAGGCCGATTGCCAAACTATCTAAACAGAAAGATAAAAATGTATTCCCGAAGGAATTTAGGCAATGTTCAATCCTCACGATTAGAATTGATTTGGCTAGCTCTTGGCTCAAGAAATTTAGCTAAGCATGATATTAATTATCATACTTAACTTGATTTTTAGAAAATAATTAAATAGCATAAAAAATGGAACAAGAAAATAAAGTAAAAGAACTTTTATTAAAGCTAAAAACGTTTCAAGCTAGAAGATGAAAACTAAAATGATTCATGATCTAAGCCTTTACCAAGGGTGGTATTTATAGGCTTAGATTTACAAAGATAAAGTGATGGGATAATAACAATTCAAATTCAAATGTTGATTAAAATTCAAAATAAAACTAAATGGATAAAAGATGATAAACTGGTCGGATTCTTTTCTCGGAACATTCCAGGATCTTCTAGAAGTTGCCACGTCACTGACGCGTCACTGCCACGTCAGACGCGTCGTGCCTGGTGTCGTACCCATGATGCCAATCATGACATAATTATAATAAAAACTGCAGAAATGCCCCATTTTCACTGCTATTTTCAGAATTGGATTCCTGCACAAAATATAACAAAAACAACATGTATTAAGCAGCAAGAAGTCCTAATAACTAGAAAAATAGCAAATGAAATATGTCACATTTGAGAACTTATCATCAACTCTCATGCTAATTGGTTCCTGCACAAGTAATCAATATTGTATTGGACCGTTTGTTAGATGCTTGAAAAGTTGAAATTCTGACATATTGAATACCCTATTGGGCTAGAAAGTACATGCTTCTCCCTACATTTGCGTTGATGTAATTGTACGATGTGCTCTCAAGTGGAGCTTCCCGTTGATGTGTATGTTCTCTATGTTCCGACTTACTGTTCTTTTGCATATACTCTAAAATGTGTGTGTGTGTGTGTCTATATATGACTTGATCTTCTATAAAATAACTATGTCAAGTTTGGGTCTTTAAATGCGTGAATGTGCTGAACTTGTATGGGTAATGTGTGGTTGTAGATTTGTAGTGGATGATTGGGAATAGATGCCTACGTTATTTGGACTTGGGTGTGAGAACGATTACGATTTACGAATATATTTTTGACATGAGCATGTTCATTTTAAAAAAATATTTTAATGTATTTGGAGTATCATATCTCCTCTCCACATCGTTGTTCGAATATGTGTCGGACATGAGTAATTGAAGAAAAATGTAGAGCTGGAGCAACATAGGGGTATGTTGCATTAAGTAGAGATATTTTGATGGTTACTAGTATTGTTTTATAGCTTATTGTCACGCCTCACCAGGGCGCACCCCAGCCAATCAAGGGACACACCCGTTAGGGTGCACCGGGAAGCACCGAGGTGCCCCATCTAGGTGCGCAACGCGCGCCCAAGGAGCCCCACCCAGGTGCACTCGGGCTAACAAAGGCAAAATGAGGTGCCTTGGGGGTTTTAAAGCTAAGCAAGAACCAAGGACGGTTCTAGAACGTCCTGGAGAGGCCCACAACCATCTCAAACGTTTCCACAATGATTCATGGGTTTCAAGACGTTCCACAATAATCTAGGCTCATCCGGAAGAACCTAGAAGACCTAGGAGTGCTCGGGACAACTCCGGACATCTCCGAAATATTCTAGATACTTTAGAGTATTAAAGATGTATTTAGATAAGTATGGACTTATCTAGAATGTTGTAGGCTCTCCTTAGATATTTTGGGAGGCGAAATGTGAGCCGTCCGATCAAATAAATCTCCACCGTCTATTGAGGAGGTTTGAGACTATAAATAGGCTAGCTAAGGTCATTTGTAACACATCCAAGAAGTTCACAAACTAAGTGTTCTTTTATGTACGAAATTATTAATTTATAAGATTTATTTAAAAAGTTAGAACCTAATGTTAAAGTTTAGAATATAATATTTATTGCTTAAAATACTCTTTAACCGTCATGGAACCTTGCCTTGTTGTTTCATTTGGAACATAATAAAAATTATTAGCAACGACTGAGTTTTGTAATTACGCTATAGGAAATATGGATTAAAGATTTTAATAATTCAAATATTAGTTTTAATGTTTTATAATTAAATGACTCGTCGATATATATAGTTATCCAAATAAATAAACTAAATATTCTTTAATTATTAGATATTAATAAAAGATTCTAAAATCTTACTTTATGATTCAAATTTGAATAAGAAGATTTAAAACAAAAAAAAGGAAAATATAAACATAAAAGAAAACTAGAATATACATCTATATATATCTATACCGACGAAAGATAACCCAACCAAAACTTACAATGAATAGACTTTATTTCATGGAAGAAATCTCCAATGAATTCTTGGTGCTGACCTCCTCCGACGTAGATGTTTTCAGTTGGAATCTTCTTGAAAATACTCTTGCCGAAGACAATAACAAAAGAGATGAAGAGACTAAAAATAATTTGGAGAAGGAGAATGAGGAGACATTGTCGCTTAATGATAATGTTCTTTAACATGTAGATGAACACAACGTTCCAACTCAACCTAAGATGAAGCTTTTCTTGTCCTATGTTGATGTTGCCATTGCCTGGTCATCCGTAAGTATTGTTTTTTATTTGCATGTGTTTAACTATTACAAAGCTAGTTAGGGTTTTGATAAAAAAAATATTTTGATTTGCATGTGTTGATTAGGATAATATATTTTTGGATAATCAAGTTTCCGGAGGAGAAAACGGAACAATGGATCCTGATGAGGCAAAACATGCAAAGAGGTAACTATTGTATACCCTTTTTCTACATTGTTGATACATTCTCAATTCTCATCGAATGCTTGTCCGTAATTTCAAATTTTTACGATGAAATTGACGTTAAAGAAACTATCAAATCGAGAGTCTACTCGGCGTGCTAGAAGAAAAAAAGAGGCTCAGTTAATCGAGCTCGAGACAAAGGTGCCTCTGTTTGTTAGTGTTGTTTCCCTCATCGTCTTTGAGTTGTACAAACCTAATTCGTTATTTAATGTAGGCTGCTGAATTAAGACTCAAAAAGGAAACCTTGGTGCGCCATCTCAATGACGTAACCCAGAAGTACATGAATGTAACTGTCGACAACAATGTTTTAACAGCTAAGGTTAATGCACAGGCAGAGGCGGTACGTAAATGACTTACTTAATATATATCGGTCTTAAATTTGAGTTTCTTGTTGCAATTTGGTCGAAACTTTGGCTTCAAAGCTGGTCCGAGTTACCAGTATTTAATTCGATGAGCGAATTAGAACTTTCAGACATCTTTGTATGTATGATGTAGTTGATATATGTGCTTAATACTACGTGCATTGTTGAAAACTTTTTTTCTAGGTAAAAATGAAGGAAGCTGAGTACATTAGAGTCACCGGTTTACTCCCGGCGTACCTTGCATCTCCCGAAGTATCGACAATGATCGTGTCCTCGTTCCATGGAAGTCTCCCCTATACGTCTATGGATGCTGCTATTGCCGTGCCAGACGGCCTGAATCAGCCCTTATATCCGGCTGCTGCTGTTCCCATGTGTAAAACCTATGTTTGATTTTGATATAATTAGATCTTTAAGGATCAATTTGTAAAACTTAAAATTATTTTTATAAGTCCCTTAATAAGTTTTAAAACACCAACACTTTAAAACTGATTTGTAAAACTCAAACTCAAAATATTTTCTAAGTGTTCCAAGGCAAAACTATTGAAAATCGTTCAGGTGTATCGATACACTACCAAGCGTATCGATACCATTTTGCCAAACTTGGTTACTGTCGAAACACGTATCGATATGGCAAACCCTCGTATCGATACGCCCCTGTGTTAAATTTCAAAGAGTTTGAATAGCGTACCGATACGGCAAACCCTCGTATCGATACGGGCTTTATAATTTTTAAATATTAAGTCGGTTTAAAAATATGACCGTTGGTGTCAGTTGGTTGGTAACCAAACTTTAAAAGGTCGTTGACTCGTATTGATACGCCTAACCCCGTACCGATACGGATATCGACAGTGAGCTAAGTTCAGAAAATAGTATCGATACGGCCCTTACCGTTTCGATACCCCGTACCGATACGCTTACGTGCGTATCGATACCCCTTATTTATTGCACACAACGGCTCTTTCTTTTCTGAGACAGGTACCGATACACCTTCCCGCGTACCGATACTGGTAGCTGCAGAAGTGCATTTATGGTGGTAAGAGAGGGTCCCAACGGCTCAATTTATGATCCCAACCACCCAAACGGCTAGAAATCAATGAGGAGGTATAAAAGACACATCCAAAAGCTACAGCAACAACTATTGATCTTCAAGAAAACATCTATTCATCAAATCCAAGCAATTGTGCAAAAATTCCTTATTGCCTAGAAACCCCAATTGTAATTTTCATTCATATCTTGTTCAATTGGGTTGAGTGCTTGTAATTGGGTTATCATTTGTATTGAGAGATACCTTATTAGCCAACAAATTTCTTTGTTCACTTGTGTGAGGATTGAGTTGAATTTTGGGTAGAAAATTCAACCGAAATTGTAAGGGTTGCCTCCTTAGCCTAGAAAAGGGGAAGAACAATTAGTGGAATTATTGCAAATCCTTAGTGAAGCTTAGGTAGTGGATGTAGAGTTAATTTGGAACTTGAACCACTCTAAATCCCTTGTCTATTATTTTTAATTTGCAATTTCCACCACAAACCTTTAAATTTCCAATTCACCCCCTCTTGGTTTATATCGATCTTGCGATCCACTCAACAATTAGTATCAGAGCCTACCTCTTTGAGGATTAACAACCACAAGAGGAGTTCCTTAGAAGAGCGTGATCATCAAAATATCAAGAGATGACTTCAACCTCCGGTTCGGGCATGTACGAGTCACAATCCACTACAAAGCCTCTTTTCTTCAACGGTGATAACTATTCTTTTTTAAAGAATATAATGTGTCTCTTCATCAAGTCAAATGACTATCTAGTGTGGGATGTCATTGAAGATGAGCCATATATTCCATTGAAGCAAGATGGTGAAGGCAAGATGGTTTTGAAGAAGAAAGTGGAGATGAGTGAAGAGGAGAGGAAAAAGATTCAAGTCAATGATAAAGCTCTCCACATGCTATTTTGTTCTTTCGGTCCGAACATCTATTCAAAGGTCTCATCAATTGAAAGTGCCAAAGAAGTGTGGGACACTCTTGAGACTACTTATGAAGGCACCAACGACGTTAAAGAAACTAAGATTGGAATTCTCAATCTTAGTTATGAAAATTTCAAGATGGAGCCCAATGAGACGGTGTCAAAGGTGTTTGATCGTTTCTCCACGATTGTCAATGGGCTAAAGGGCTTTAGAGAGATCATACCGGAAGACAAGCTTGTCTGGAAGCTACTCTATTCACTTCCCGAGTCTTGGGATGGGAAGAGAACCGCTATCATCGAAGCAAAGAATTTGAAAACCTTGAAGCTTGATGAGCTTGTGGGTTCTCTCCTTACTCATGAGATCATGAAGCAAGGAAGGGAAGATGAGAAGAAGAAAGAAGAGAAAAGGGTAGAGAAGCTTGAGGTTGAGAAGAAGAAGAAGATGAGAATAACTCTCAAGGCTAAAGCTTCACAATATGATGAGAGCTCATCTAGTGAGGAGGATGAACTTGAAGAATTGGCTATGATAGCCAAACGATTCTCACGTTTCATGAGGTCCAACCGAGGAAGAAAAATCCAAAGGAAGATGGACTTCAAAACCAAGAACAAAGAAGAAGGAAGGGATCCTATCATTTTCTTTGAGTGCAAACAACCCGGCCACATACGTTCGGAGTGCCCTCAACTCAAGAAGAAGGGCTTTGAGAAGAAGAAGAAGCTCAAAGCCAAGCTTGCTACTTCGAGTGATGAGAAGTCATCGGAGGATGACGAACAAGAAGTGGCTAACCTTTGCCTCATGGCACTTGAGGAAGATTCCTCCATGGGGGAGCATTGCTACAAGGCCAAAGCACAAAGTCAAAACTCATGGTACCTTGATAGTGGATGCTCGAGGCACATGACCGGAGACAAGAGTAGATTCATGGATCTAAAGCCAAAAATTGGAGGAGTAGTAACATTTGGTGACAACTCCAAAGGCCACATTAAAGGTATTGGCTCCATAGGTAATCACTCTACTATTCTCATTGAAAATGTATTATATGTCGATGGTCTTAAACACAATTTATTGAGCATAAGTCAATTGTGTGATAAATGATTTAATGTTTTGTTTGATAAAAATGGATGCAAAATTGTAGACATTAAATCTAATAATATTATGCTCATAGGTCATCGCATAGGGAACATATACATGGTGCATCTAGATGACATTCAAACATCTCATGCATGCTTAGTTGCACAAAATGAAAATGATGCATGGTTGTGGCATAGGAAGCTAGGACATGCTAGCATAAGCGTTTTAGAAAAACTAGTCTCTCTTAATCTAGTTAGAGGCTTACCCAAAATAAAATTTTCAAATGATAAAATTTGTGATGCATGCTCAAAGGGTAAACAACATAGATCTTCCTTTAAATCCATTAATGGTGTTTCTACTAGTAGATGCTTACAACTAATCCACATAGATTTATTTGGGCCAATTAGGACTATGAGCTTGGGTGGTAAGTCTTATGTTTTTGTGCTTGTTGATGATTTCTCTAGATTTACTTGGGTTATATTTTTAAGTACTAAAGATGAGGCTTTGGAAAAATTCATCACATTTTCAAAATTAACCCAAAATGATCTTGAACTTAGAATTTCACATATTAGAAGTGATCATGGAACCAAATTTCAAATTTTAGGGTTTGAAGATTTTTTAAATGAAAATGGTATTAGCCATAATTTTTCGGCTCCTCGAACTCCTCAACAAAATGGGGTAGTTGAGAGGAAAAATAGAACTTTGCAAGAAATGGCTAGAACTATGCTTTGTGAAAACAATTTACCTAAATATTTTTGGGCGGAAGCCACAAACACTGCTTGCTATATTGTAAACCGAGTAATGATTAGGCCAATTTTAAAGAAAACACCTTATGAGATTTTAAAATCTAAAAAGCCTAACATTAGCTATTTTCACCCTTTTGGTTGCAAGTGTTTTGTTTTAAATAATGGAAAAGACAACTTAGGTAAATTTGATGCAAAAAGTGATGAAGCTATTTTTATAGGTTACTCTTTAACCTCTAAAGCCTATTGAGTATTTAACAAAAGAACTTTAGTAGTAGAAGAATTTAGGGTAAACTACATAAATGGTCCCCTGACTATGCTCCAATTATCTTTTGCATCCCCAACTATCAAAAGTTACAAACTGGTCCCCCGACTAAAAAAAAGTAACAAATTAGTCCAACGCCGTTAAAAATTTAACGGCTGATGACGTGGCAGTTAATTTAAATTGATATAATTACATACTTAGCCCTCAAGTTCTACATTTATTTTAATTTGACCTTAATTCTAAAAAATTAACCCACAAATTTTAATATTCTATCAATTTAGTCCATCTTCTTTTCTATTTCTCATCTCATTTAATTCTTCAATTCATTTTCACCCAAAATCCATTTTATTCTACCAAACACATACATCCAATTCTCAAATATAACAAATTAAAATTTGAGGGATAAATTTCGAGTAAAAAGTAGGATTCAAAAAAATAAACATGCCTTGGTATTTCGATGATAATAAAACATGCTTCATGTTAGTCACCAGATCTGCAGAAACCAAATTATTTCCTAACAGCTTGGCTTTTTGATTTTCAATCTCCAAGATTGAATTAGCACGTCTCATAAAGCAAGGCAATTTTTCTTCTCAACACAATAATTTCCATGTCTTTCTCTTTCCCAACTGATTCTATTTTCATAATGTTTCTCTTCATAGCTTCAATTGACCCTGTCATAGAATTTCGTTCTCTATACAAGATTCTCAGCACATTCTATATCCCATAACCTTTTTCTTGTAATGATTTTGACTGCACAATCAACTTTTCTTTCAGTGCAGTAATTTCAGTTCTCAAATCTTACAGGTGATGCCAGATTAAACCACAAACTTCAACTATTGCATTGTCATCCAAAGAGTCATGCATATTGATAATCGAAAAGTATCCACAAATTGAATGTTCTTCTAAAGCAGAAACCAATAATTGGCCTTTATTATATGTAAGCATAAATATTAGTCCTACGAAACCCTACCTCTCATTCAGGCAGCCGGCAGGTTCCTTTGAAGTTGAAATCCGACAATAGATGGGTGTTAAAGGCTTTGTAGAAGGTGGTGTTGCCTCCATTGTTGCCGGCTGTTCAACTCACCCTTTCGATCTCATCAAAGCCCGCTTGCAACTTCAAGGCGAAACAATGGCCGCCACCTCCGCCCGGCTCTCTCTTTCTCTTCCGGTTCTTCCGTCACCGCTTCCATTCATCTATCCCCTCCTCCTCACCGTCTGGGTCCAATCTCTCTCGGCCTCCGTATTGTTCACTCTAAAGGCCTCGGCGCTCTCTTCTCCGGCGTTCCGGCTAATAGAAGAATGAAATTAATTGGGTGTTTGTGTTTGGTAGAATGAAATGAATTTTGGGTAAAAATAAATTGAAGAATTAAAGGAGAGGAGAAATATAAAAGAAGATGGACTAAATTGATAAAATATTAAAATTTGTGGGTTAATTTTTTAGAATCAAGGTCAAATTAAAATAAGTGTAGAACTTGAGGGCTAAGTATGTAATTATATCAATTTAAATTAACTGACACGCCATCATCCGTTAAATTTTTAACGGCGTTGGACCAATTTGTTACTTTTTTTTAAGTTGAGGGACCAGTTTGTAACTTTTGATAGTCAGGGGACGCAAAAGATAATTGGAGCATAGTCGGGGGATCATTTATGTAGTTTACCCAAGAATTTATTCATGTTGTATTCGATGATAACCTCCTTCCTAGGAAGGATTCTTGTGATGATGATGATGTAAGAATCATAAATGCCTTTGATGGAGGTCAAACTTCAAAGGAGGATGAGATTCCAACAAAAGAAGAGGACACCTAAGATCCACCACTTGAAGCCTTGAAGGACTTGGCTCTTGAGGAAAAGGAAGTGAGCTACCCAAGGGAGTTGAACTATGTCAAAGATGGTGAAATCTTGGGTGATCCATCCAAGGGGGTAACCACTCGTTCTTCTCTTAGATTAATGAATCATGTTGCATTTATCTCATGCATAGAGCCTAAAAATATTAAAGAAGCATTGAAAGATGACTTTTGGATTATGGCTATGCAAGAAGAGTTAAATCAATTTGAGAGAAGTAATGTTTGGACATTAGTTGATAGGCCTAGTAATCAATCTACAATATGAACTAAATGGGTCTTTAGGAACAAGCTAGATGAGAGTGGTAACATTGTGAGAAATAAAGCTAGACTTGTAGCACAAGGTTACACTCAAGAAGAGGGAATAGATTTTGATGAAACATATGCACCCGTATCTAGAATGGAAGCCATTAGGATGTTGCTTGCATATGCATGTTATCATAATTTCAAGCTTTTTCAAATGGATGTTAAAAGCGCATTCTTAAATGGTTTTATAAATGAAGAAGTGTATGTGGAACAACCACCGGGTTTTAAAGATTCAAAATTTCCAAATCATGTTTTCAAACTTACCAAAGCTCTTTATGGTTTAAAACAAGCTCCTAGAGCTTGATATGAAAGACTTTCAAACTTTTTAATTGAAAAAGGATTTGAAAAAGGTAAGGTGGACACTACACTTTTTATAAAAATGTATAAAAATGACATCTTAGTAGTTCAAATTTATGTTGATGATATTATTTTTGGTTCTACTAATGAATGTCATTGTCAAGAGTTTGCTAAGTTAATGAAAGATGAATTTGAGATGTGCATGATGGGGGAGCTCTTATTCTTTTTGGGACTCCAAATCAAGCAAAAGAAGGATGGCACCTTCATCAACCAAGCAAAATACATAAAGGACATGCTCAAGAAGTTTGGCTTGGAGAATGCAAAGCCTCAAGCCACTCCTATGAGCTCATCTACAAAGCTTGACAAAGATGAATGAGGTAAGTGTGTTGACTCTAAGCTTTATCATTCTATGATTGGATCTTTGCTTTACTTTACCGCAAGTAGACCGGATATCTTGTTTAGTGTTTGCTTGTGTGCTAGGTTTCAAGCTAGTCCTAGAGAGTCTCACCTTATAGCCGTTAAGAGAATCTTTAGATACCTTAGAGATACTCCTTGTTTAGGTCTTTGGTATCTTAGAGACTCTACCTTCAACCTTCATGCTTACTCGGATGCGGATTATGGGGGTTGCAAAATCGATAGGAAAAGTACTTCGGGAACTTGTCAATTCTTAGGTAGTATGCTCATATCTTGGTTCTCTAAGAAACAAAATAGTGTAGCCTTATCTACCACCGAAGCCGAGTACATATCCTTAGGGAGTTGTTGTGCTCAAGTCCTTTGGATGAAGCAACAACTCTTAGATTATGGAATTAAAGTTGAAACCAAACCTCTAAAATGTGACAACACTAGTGCAATATGTTTAACAAAAAATCCCATCCAACACTCTAGAACCAAACACATAGAAATAAGGCATCATTTCATTAGAGATCATGTCCTTAAGGAAGATGTGGTTATAGAGTATGTAGACACCTTAAATCAATTAGCGGACATATTTACAAAACCCTTAGACAAAGAGCGTTTTTGGTCCCTTATGAGAGAGTTAGGTCTAGCTAGCCTATCTTGACCTTTTAGGACCTCTTTTGTGCTTAAATATGCTTGATCTTGTAAAATGCCATGTTTGTATGCTTAGACTTCTAATTTCATCCATGCCTATAGTTAGGGGGAGTATGCTTCTGTTAAAATATGCTTAGAACTGCTCATTCATCATTTGCATACCTTTAGGAGATGTTAAGTTCGAGCCTTTGGTTGTTCTTTGAACCAAATATGTATTTCTAGGCTTATAGTATCGATACGGATCTACGCGTATCGATACATGTTCTTCATTCCGTTTCCCAGAATTTTCTTCGCTTCACGGGTATCGATACGATTAATCTCGTATCGATACGGGTTGTTTCGATACAGACACCTCCGTTTCGATACGACTTTCCAACGGGCATTTTTTTTTCGAAAAAGACGATTCTATCCCCATATCGATACACCCTCAGGCGTATCGATACTCGACTGCGCATATGGCATTAAATTGGCTTTTAATGAGTTCAACTTTTACCTAAATTCAAACTCTTCAAAACCTAATTAACCCCAGTCGTTTTTGCCTATAAAAAGGCACTTCCTCCATATTTTTCACACCTCAACTCAAATCTAAAAGAGTTTTTGAATCAAGCAAGGCTTTGTGCTCTCTCTCTCTCATCTTTGTGCTAGTTTTTCTTCAATCTTCCAAGTTTCTATCAAGGTAATCTCTCTTTTTGAATTTTTGTTTTGTTTTTTTTTTGTTATTTTCTTTTTATCAAAACCTTTTGTTTTCTTCAAAACTTTTTAAAAAAATTTCTCAAAAAATTTTTTTACCTTGATTTTTACTCAAATTGAAGAAATCCTTTTTGCTTAATTCTCTTTTATATCATGGCACCAAAAGAACCATCGAGGAAGCGTACAAGGGTTAATAAAGCCGGTGAATCTTCCACCTTTGGAGCGATTGCTCGTTCGAACTACTCAATCATCTATGAGCAATGCTTTGATGGCAATTCGGGTCTAACTCACTTTCGTCAATATGAGAATTATAAGATCTGTGTCGAAAGGGTAATATCCGTTCCTTTTCTCAATTCGGAGTGTTTTAAGTTTGAATATCTCCCTTTGTTTCATCGTTGGAGCTTCATGGATTTCATCTCTATTCCCGGTGTTTTCTATCGCCTTTTGGTTTTGATTTTCTATACCAATGCCAAATGTATTTCTCATGATGGGGAAGTTGTTGCCATTCGTTCTTACCTTATGGGGAAGAAAATCATCCTTGATGCCAAGTCTATTTGTGAGGTTTTCAAACTAGAGGATGAAGGCATTGATAATGAGCATGCTTTGGGGCATGTTCTTAGTGGATCTGTCACCGCCCTAAATGCTCAAGACCAGATCTTACATTTGATGGTATCTTGGTGGTTTCGTTCCTCCGGAGGAAAATATTCCACCATCCGTCAAGTGGATGATTTTTGGATCCGTTGTTTCCGTGAGCACAAGCGCCCAAATCTAGCTCGACTTATGTTCCAGGAGATCGTCTACCTCGTGCAAAATCGTCACACACCTCGCGTCACTTCCTTTACATATGGTACGACTTTGAGTTATTTCTTTATTAAAAAGGATATTGATTGCTCTTATGACTATCCAACTCCCCTCACCGATCCCATTGATGAGCGATCTCTTGCTCGGGCAAAGTTTTCATATTTAATGGTGATTGGGTACGTCTTGCCGAGCTACCTCCCGAAGCCGCCGCCGTATTTGAAGAGGCTCAAGCTCCTCAAGCCCCACAACCCAACATGGATGCTCTCATGACCTATCTCAATGATCAATTTACCGGGTTGCGCACGGATAGGAATACTCGTCTTACTTCAATGGAAACTACCTTTGATACAAGGATGACGGGTATGGAGAATCGCCTCACATCCCTTAAAAGCGGGCACAATTCTTTGAATATTTCCATTGTCGCTTTCCATGATGAGTGGCATAATAGTATGCGGGCAAATGAGCCTATGGGAGATGATGATGAAGATGATGAAGACGGAGAAAATGATGCCTAGACGTTTCTTCTTGCATATCATTCATATCATTTAGGATTTTCTATTTTATGCACCTATGCTTTATGTTCTTAGGATTAAGGTTGTTTTAGGATTAAAACCTATGCTTTGATTTCTTTTTGCTTTTGTTTGGATTTCAAGTATGTTGCTATGATGAATAAAATTTATATTGCTTATTATACCTTTGATTTCTTTATGCACTTAATTGTCTCAAAGATTTTTTTTATCTAACAAAAAGGGGAGAAGAAACTAGCTCATACTTCAAATATTTTGATTTTAATTCAAAGGTTACCAAGCTTATATTAAGGGGGAGTTAACTTTGTAAAGGTTTTTCAAAAATGTCAAAAATTTTAAGTTTTAGTTTTGTTATATCAAAAAGGGGGAGATTGTAAAACCTATGTTTGATTTTGATATAATTAGATCTTTAAGGTTCAATTTGTAAAACTTAAAATTGTTTTTATAAGTCCCTTAATAAGTTTTAAAACACCAACACTTTAAAACTGATTTGTAAAATTCAAACTCAAAATATTTTCTAAGTGTTCCAAGGCAAAACTATTGAAAATCGTTCAGGTGTATCGATACACTACCAAGCTTATCGATACCATTTTGCCAAACTTGGTTACTATCGGAACACGTATCGATACGACAAACCCTCGTATCGATACGCCCCTGTGTTAAATTTCAAAGAGTTTGAATAGCGTACCGATACGGCAAACCCCCGTATCGATACGGGCTTTATAATTTTTAAATATTAAGTCGGTTTAAAAATATGACCGTTGGTGTCAGTTGGTTGGTAACCAAACTTTAAAAGGTCGTTGACCCGTATCGATACGCCTAACCCCCGTACCGATACGGATATCGACAGTGAGCTAAGTTTAGAAAATGGTATCGATACGGCCCTTACCTTTTCGATACCCCGTACCGATACGCTTACGTGCGTATCGATACCCCTTATTTATTGCACACAACGGCTCTTTCTTTTCTAAGACAGGTATCGATACACCTTCCCGCGTACCGATACTGGTAGCTGCAGAAGTGCATTTATGGTGGTAAGAGAGGGTTCCAACGGCTCAATTTATGTTCCCAACCACCCAAACAGCTAGAAATCAATGAGGAGGTATAAAAGACACATCCAAAAGCTACAGCAACAACTATTGATCTTCAAGAAAACATCTATTCATCAAATCCAAGCAATTGTGCAAAAATTCCTTATTGCCTAGAAACCCCAATTGTAATTTTCATTCATATCTTGTTCAATTGGGTTGAGTGCTTGTAATTGGGTTATCATTTGTATTGAGAGATACCTTATTAGCCAACAAATTTCTTTGTTCACTTGTATGAGGATTGGGTTGAATTTTGGGTAGAAAATTCAACCGAAATTGTAAGGGTTGCCTCCTTAGCCTAGAAAAGGGGAAGAGCAATTAGTGGAATTATTGCAAATCCTTAGTGAAGCTTAGGTAGTAGATGTAGAGTTAATTTGGAACTTGAACCACTCTAAATCACTTGTCTATTATTTTTAATTTGCAATTTCCACCACAAACCTTTAAATTTCCAATTCACCCCATCTTGGTTTATATCGATCTTGCGATCCACTCAATAATTGGTATCAGAGCCTACCTCTTTGAGGATTAACAACCACAAGAGGAGTTCCTTGGAAGAGTGTGATCATCAAAATATCAAGAGATGACTTCAACCTCTGGTTCGAGCATGTACGAGTCACAATCCACTACAAAGTCTCCTTTCTTCAACGGTGATAACTATTCTTTTTGGAAGAATAGAATGTGTCTCTTCATCAAGTCAAATGACTATCTAGTGTGGGATGTCATTGAAGATGAGCCATATATCCCATTGAAGCAAGATGGTGAAGGCAAGATGGTTTTGAAGAAGGAAGTGGAGATGAGTGACTGTTATAAAATTCGGTATAATAACACATTTAGTCCTTTATATTTATACATTCAATCAATTTAGTACTAATTCGAAACAATTCACTAAATTTAGCCCTCATTATTTACGAATTCTTTCAATTTGGTCCTTAAAGCAAAATTCTAAAGTATGCTAACATGATAAATAATTACAATTAATTTTTTATAGAAACTCAAATACTCGACTCGACTCGAATCGAAAAAAATTCAAATAAAGTTTGAGTTGTAAAATATAACGCGTCAACTCGAAAAACTCGAAATTTTTAAACCTCTATCTTAAGATATGATGCGTCAATCCGAATAACTCGAAATATTCGAATATTTTAAATCGTTTTTTTTATTTTAAATCGAATATTTTTAAAAATAGAATATTTAATGTTTTCATATATAAATCATATCGAATATTTAATAACTACTTTAAATATTATTAAATATTCAATTTAAAAGAAAAAATTGATTTAAAATATTCGAATATTTAATTAAATTTTTGGGTAAACTAACCCAATGACCACCATACTATAGTAAATGTATTAAAATGACCACATTAAAAAATGTCGACTCAATTAAACCACCAAACTATTTAAATGGTATCAATGTGACCACCAGCCATTAAAGGTTAACAGAAGGGTGATGTGGCAGTTAAAAAAATAAGGGTATAATTACACATTTGGTCTTTATTACTTATACACTCTATTAATTTAGTCCTAATTTTAACTTAATAAAATAAATTACTTAATTAATTATTTGGTGGCAAATTTTAAATCGAAATTTCAACCTTATCTTAGTCCGAAATACAATCTCATCTTAAAATCGAGATATACATTTTTTCTCTTCTTTCTTAACTTTTCTACCATTTAAATTTGAAAGATAAATACTAATATGTCAACCAATCGAAGAGAGTCTAAAAATCCATGTTTTAATGGAAAGTTTTAAAGTTTTTTGTATAAATTTATCCAAAACTTTAAACGACGTTCACAGAGTGCTGATTGGGTATGCACTGCTGAGACGGCAGCAAACGTGGACAACTTATCCTGATGACACATAGGGTCGGGTAGCCTTTATTACTTGGGTAAACTACTGCAGGAGTCACTTTTGTTTCCCGTTTGTACAGATTTAGTCACCACTTTTGAAAAGTGTCAATAAGTGGTCATCTACGTTTTTGATGTGTAAAGACTTGGTCACTCCGACGTTATAGTTCGTTAGTCCCCTGATGGATTGCTGATGTGGCGGAATTAATTAACGAAAAAATAAGGATAAATTACTGCAATAGCCATTAAAATTTATCTCATGTACATTTTTTCTCCTCAATTTAAAAAAGTAAACATTATAGTCACTAATAAAAATGTTTCTTTATAATTTCACCCTTAAATTTTTAAAAATTTTATTTTGAATTTTTGAGTCGAGTTTATGAAATTATGAGTCGAGTATTTTCACATCAAACCAAAAAAAATAATTTTTTCGAGTCAAGTCGAGTGTTGCACTTCCCTACATACAAACACAGATTAAAATTAAAAATTATATTTCTTCCCTACACACAAACCTAAGTTAGTGAACATCTTATCTTGCTTAAAGGACCTAGTGTCTCATTCTACTAGAATAAAAATATGTTCAATATAACATTTCCTTCTGTTTGGGTAGAGATGACAATGGGTCGAGCTTTTAGTAGACCCAAACCTGACTCGACAATAACACAACAAAATATTACTTCGATCCGTCCCCTTTTAAAATACATTTACACGATCTTAATCCGAACCGAAAATAAAATTAAAATTCTGATTCGTATCCAATCCAACCACTGTTTAGAGAAAAAAAATCAATCCCAAAACCATTTTTTCAAAATACGATCCTATAAAATTGATCGAATCGAACTTATTGAATTTGGATAAAATTATCATCTTGTGTTAATAAAAACTAATAACTATATTAATGATGACCAGGTAAATATTCAGATGTTTGAGCGAGTATTTAACTTGAACTGAATTTAATTTTTGGAGATGTTTTTGGAAGGAATATTTGCTTTCGTATTCCCCCTAGGATGTAATCAGTGAAGGGAAGTGCAACACTCGACTTGACTCGAAAAAATTAAATTTTTTGGTTTGATGTGAAAATACTCGACTCATAATTTCATAAACTCGGCTAAAAAATTTAAAATAAAGTTTGAATTATAAAATAGAAATTCCAATAACTCGAATTTTTTAGTAGATAATGGACTAAATTTTTAAGTTCGAGTTATTAAATAGGAGCAATTTGGGCACCTAAGTTTCAAAGGGTATACTTTGGGCACCTATTTTTCATCTAAGCATTTATAATATTATTGTACTAATTGATTGTAAAGTTTTAGGATTGAAAAATGAATTTTTAAAAAATTAAGGGTGAAATTATAAAAAAAAAACATTTTTATTAGTGACTATAATGTTTACTTTTTTAAATTGAAGAGAAAAAATGTACATGAGATAAATTTTAATGACTATTGCAGTAATTTACCCTTATTTTTTCGTTAATTAATTCCGCCACATCAACAATCTGTTAGGGGACTAACGGACTATAACGTCGGAGTGACCAAGTCTTTACACATCGAAAACGTAGATGACCACTTATTGGCACTTTTCAAAAGTGGTGACTAAATCTGTACAAACGAGAAACGAAAGTGACTCCTGCAATAGTTTACCCTTATTACTTACTATTCAATTTTATTTTTTCGAAATTTCCACCTTTATATTTAACTATTTATCCACTTCCTTAATCATCGTTTTTTTATTCAAAAGTTTAAACTTTTATCATAAATAAATAAATTTTAAATTTCATTTAAGTTATCTACAATTATTGAGCATGTGATGACGGCTTGATGATCAGAGCATGCTCACTTAATCTATTTCCTTCCCCTTAAGTCTCGGATTTAAGACCCTCAGAAGCATTTCACTTAGATTTTCCCCCTAATTTTTTTTCTAAAAAAGTTATCTACAATTGTTTCAACAAATTCAAAATTTTTTAACATTTTTAACCTTTATTTTAATTAATTTTAAATTAAACACAGAAAAGTGTACTCTAATATAGAGTTTAAATCCACCAGTTCTTTGTTTGTATTTTATTTTTTGTATAACCATTGATATCTGATCTATTGGACATTAAATCAGATATTGTAGAGACCTATGAGAAGGATCTTCTAACTTAATTTGTTCCGTTCACAACGGTAAAGATTCAACTTTTTGCTATTATTTTAAGGACCTAATGTCTCATCCTACTAGAACATCGGATAGTTTATATAAAAATAGTTTATTGATCATAATTTTTGAAGTAAATGTGGAATTTGTCAAAACAAGTAGGTTAGTTAGCTAGGTTGTTGAACTTCAAAACACAATCCCAATATCTTGTAAAAGGGGACAATGCCGTGGCAGTTTAATTTATTTGAATATTTTTTAAATTAGGTTGAAATTCAATACATTAAAATGTAATCAAATTTGACCGGCTTGTTGAGTTAAATTTAAATAATATCACCCTTCCTTTAATGGCTTTCCATGTTCATTATCATATTTTAATTATTTTCTGATGGAGAGTTGCAGTTTAAATTTCCAAATGAATGACAGTCAAAAGTTGAACAAGTTCAAGCAACGTGAAGCTTCACGCAAAAGGAAAGGGAAAGTCTTCTTCTGCATGTGGACTCATTCATCCAATTTTATACCAAAATCTAGATGGAGAAATGCAGTTTCCAAAGCATTTATAGTTAGGATTAATATCCTATACACTGGCGGTGAAAACTTAAAGTTTCCACAAGCGCCTTAGTTTTAGGGTTTAGAGAGTTAGTTTAGGGTATAGGGTTTAGGGGTTTAGGTGTAGGTGTTTAGAATTTAGGGATAGTTGTTTCAATTTAAGGTTTAGGGTTATAATTTAGGGTTTATAGGTTAGGGTTTAATTTTTAGGGTAATATGGTGAGGATTTAGGTTTTAATCTATAAACCCTAAATTATAACCATAAACCTTAAATTGAAACAACTATCTCTAAATTCTAACCCTCCACACCTAAACCCCTAAACCCTATACCCTAAACTAACTATACCCTAGAATTAAGGCGCTTGTGGAAACTTTCTGTTTCCACCGCCTGTGTATAGAAAATTTATCCTTATAGTTATACACCTTTGAAATTAAGCAAAGTAAAAACTTGCAGAGAAAATACTTTCTTTTTTCAGGTTCTGGTTTATTGTGAGGTTGAATCTATCAAAACTCATTCATTCAATTCTCCTTAACTGCCAGTTTTAATCCAAGTCTTTGTTCTGACGTACCCATCAAAGTCAGGAAAAAATATATAATAAAACATTATTTCTTGTGTTTCAAATAACCATCAAAGAAAATGCCATTGATCCATGATTTAATAATCCCAGAATTAAAACATTGAATCTTAATAATATAGGATCAAATAAGCTTGTCCCAACCGGTTTCAGCCTATATTTTTCTAGGACGAGCCGGGGATTGAGAGTTTGTGGAAATGGGTGCCTTGAGTGAGACTCTTACCCAGTTTTTGATACCTGTAGCTGCCTTGGTAGGCATTGCTTTTGCTTTGCTTCAATGGTTTTTGGTCTCCAGGGTGAAGGTCTCATCGCACGATTCGAGTAATGGATATAAAGCGAAGCTGATCGAATCCGATGAACAAGAGGAGGGTATTGACAATGTTGAGGTTTCTATCAAGTGTGCTGAGATTCAACATGCCATTTCTGTTGGTAAGCTCTGTTTCTTCTCTGTTGACTTGATCTGTCTATAGCTGAATTCTTAGTACCAATCTGTGTCATGTTTCCAGGTGCAACCTCTTTCCTGTATACCGAGTACAAGTACCTCGGTATCTTCACGGCCTTATTTGCTGTCATCATCTTCCTCTTCCTTGGTTCAGTTAAGGGATTCAGCACCAAAAGTGAACCATGCACATATAACCAGGGAAATACTTGCAAACCGGCCTTGGCGAATGCTGCCTTTAGCACGATCGCTTTCTTGCTTGGGGCTCTTACTTCGGTCCTTTCAGGTTTTCTAGGGATGAAGATTGCAACATATGCCAATGCTAGGACAACTCTAGAGGCAAGGAGAGGTGTTGGGAAGGCATTTATAATAGCTTTTCGCTCGGGAGCGGTCATGGGATTCCTTCTTGCTGCTAATGGCCTTTTGGTTCTTTATATATCCATCAATTTGTTTAAACTGTACTATGGTGATGACTGGGAGGGACTTTATGAATCTATTACCGGTTATGGTCTTGGTGGTTCTTCTATGGCCCTCTTTGGAAGAGTTGGAGGAGGAATATATACAAAAGCAGCCGATGTTGGTGCTGATCTTGTCGGTAAAGTCGAGAGAAATATCCCTGAAGACGATCCACGAAATCCTGCTGTAAGTTCCCACAGCTCCTTTTCCACTTTGCTGAACCTATTACCCTGGCATAAGTTCTGTTTGTTGTTTAGCTTTTTAGATATCTCCTTTTTGGCTAGCTTTGGACAATTGTTTTAGATAGTGTGGCACTTATACAGGTTATTGCCGACAATGTGGGCGATAATGTAGGAGATATTGCAGGGATGGGTTCCGATCTGTTCGGATCTTATGCTGAATCATCATGTGCAGCTCTTTTTGTTGCATCAATATCATCCTTTGGTATAGACCATGACTTTACTGCAATGTCTTACCCCTTGATCATTAGCTCAATGGGGATTGTGGTTTGCTTGATAACTACACTCTTTGCAACTGATATGTCTGAGATTAAGAATGTAAGTGAAATCGAACCATCTTTGAAACGGCAACTCGTTATCTCCACAGTCCTGATGACTGCTGGGATTGCCATCGTCAGCTTCTTGGCATTGCCATCGGAATTCACTCTCTTCGATTTCGGAACAGAAAAGCTAGTGAAGAATTGGTATGCAACCTGTAAACTGTTTTCTCTTTGTTTGAAGGTTCCGACCGCCTTTTGTTCAAGTCCTATTGATTTATGCATAATGCAGGCACCTTTTCTTCTGTGTTGCAATTGGCTTGTGGGCTGGACTTGTTATTGGATACATTACAGAATACTATACTAGCAATGCTTACAGGTAAGGACATTAAGATTCAGTATGCCTTTTGGAGTTGTCATTTTCTATCTATGATGCTTACTGCCTCTTCTTTTACCTGTAGTCCGGTGCAGGATGTGGCGGATTCTTGCAGAACAGGCGCTGCAACGAATGTGATTTTCGGGTTGGCTCTGGGGTACAAATCTGTCATCATTCCCATATTTGCCATTGCCACTTCTATTTATGTGAGCTTTAGACTGGCTGCGATGTACGGAATTGCGATGGCCGCTTTGGGAATGCTCAGTACTATAGCTACTGGTCTTGCAATTGATGCTTATGGTCCCATAAGTGACAATGCTGGTGGTATTGCTGAAATGGCTGGCATGAGCCACTCGATACGCGAAAGAACCGATGCTTTAGACGCTGCAGGAAACACCACAGCTGCTATTGGCAAGGTGAGCTGATTATGTTCATACTTAATTCCTTGATATATTTTTTCCCTTCAAATTTATTGTTCGTCCTTAAGAATTCCAGGCATGTTTCTCTCATTGCATTTCAGGGATTCGCAATTGGTTCAGCTGCGCTCGTATCTCTTGCTCTGTTCGGTGCCTACGTTAGCCGAGCAGGCATCAAGTCAGTCGACGTATTGACACCAAAGGTCTTCATTGGCCTAATAGTTGGAGCCATGCTACCCTACTGGTTTTCAGCCATGACAATGAAGAGCGTAGGGAGCGCGGCTCTCAAAAATGGTCGAAGAGGTTCGTCGGCAATTCAATTCGATTCCGGGACTAATGGAAGGCACCACTAAACCGGACTATGCAAACTGTGTCAAGATCTCAACCGACGCCTCACTCAGGGAAATGATACCGCCCGGTGCACTAGTCATGCTTACTCCACTCATCGTCGGAACATTCTTCGGAGTCGAAACTCTAGCCGGTGTTCTTGCCGGCTCACTCGTGTCCGGCGTCCAAGTTGCCATCTCAGCTTCCAACACAGGAGGAGCATGGGATAATGCCAAGAAATATATTGAGGCAGGTGCTAGCGAGCATGCGAAGTCATTGGGTCCAAAGGGTTCAGATTGCCACAAAGCTGCCGTGATCGGCGACACGATCGGAGATCCCCTCAAGGATACTTCTGGCCCGTCACTCAACATCCTCATTAAGCTCATGGCGGTCGAGTCATTGGTGTTTGCTCCTTTCTTTGCCGCCCATGGAGGCTTGCTTTTCAAAGTGCTCTAAAGGAAGAAGAAAAAAAACATTTTTAATATCAAGAAATAAATTTGAATCCGTGTAGTTTTTTTAGTACTATATCTTTTCTTTTTGCATAAAAATTTGTTCATCGGATTTGTTGTATGTTCAACACATAGTACTCCATGTATTTCTCTCTAATGAAACTTTGCTTAATCTAATGATTATGGATTTTAGTAATTTTTATATTAACCCATAATTAAAGGGAAATAATCATATGTTTATGCTGCTAAAAAAACTCAGTAACCCAATAAAATAGTGTTGATATAACAAAAACACTAAATATTGAATTATAGACTCTGCTCAACAGAGTACTTCGAACAATGATTGAATTAGGGACATTATTGGAACTTAATAATCTTTGTAGCTTGAGAAGAAGTATACTGGATGCTGAGGATAGAAATTTTTGTTTTTGTTTCTATGTTTTAATATTAAAAAAAAATAAGTTTAGGGGGTAAAGTATGGAATAAAATTTTTTTGTCCATTTTAGGTGCCTTATTTATGCCTCACATTAAAAATTAAGTTTAGGTTTAGGGTTTAAGGTTAGGACTTGCTGTTAGGGTTTAAGGTTAGGACTTGTTGTTAGGGTTTAGGAAATTTAAGGTATGGTATATTTTTTAAGATATATAGTGTAGAGTTTAAGATTTAGAATTTATGATTATTGCTTATAATTTATTTTTAGCGTTTTTTAGTATTGAGCCATATAAATGAGTACCGTAAAAGAGGATTTTTGTAAAAGCTCAAAAAAATAGAAGATTTTTTGTTCAACGTGCAATGCTAAAGTAAATACAAAGCTTTTTCATGTAATGTTTGTAAAGGCAAAGAATTAATCGTTGGATCCTAATGGTCAGCCATGTACATCCGATGCTGATATGGTATTCTATGGTTCTTCATCGTTTAGAAAGTTTATTTATTGCTTCTTTAGATAGTAATTATGCAACATTTAATAACATGGCTGCTCTTGCGTTTACTGCGGACTATAGTCATTTAATCATTTTTTTTCAAATATTTATTAGAACGAGTCCAAAAATTAAATTTTTCACGTTTTATTAGCATATATAAAGTGTAAACACTAATCAATTGACGGATTTTTTTTAATAATCTATATGTTTCATAAGTTTAAGTGTTGTTAATCTCATATTTTATTCCAAAGGAAAACAAATGATTTTATTGGTATAACTATCCATATCTAATTTATTATCCGACTATAATTTAAATTATGTATTGTAGATGCTCATTATGAGAACGGCCCTCTCAACCTAATTTGTTTTATTTATAACACTAAGAAAACAACGATTCACATTTATATACTCTCAAATTAATTACTCCTTAAATTTCTTTTAAATTATAAATCAATAATCTCGTTTTAATAATACATATGGTTTTAATCATTATTGGATTTCAACCGTACCGATAATACTTCACATACTTCTTTCAAATGAGTCAAAAAATTCTTCAACTGATCCGAATAATTGAATAAATTAACCATACAAAATTTAAACAATTCGAATTGATAATGATTCCACGTGAAACAAACTAAATATCAAACACAAACGACTCAATCTGAACTAACCTAATCCTGAGAATAACTCTTATCATAACTATCCAAAAATCTAATACAAAATCAATTATGTTTGCCCAATTCACAGATAAATAGGAATGGTTGTTAGGAGATGATAATGCTGAAATCCAACGGCCAGTAAAAGGCTAGACTTTAATTACTAATTAAGAGAATTAAATAATAATCTGCTGCTACGCCTCCAAAGTCCAAAAACTAACGTCTAGGTGGAGAGGCCCCTACAGTTATATGGACCACTCCCTGGCTGCCACGTTTTACACAATTCCCAAAAAAACCGAAACGTAAACCCATTAAACTCCTAACTGAACAAGGCAAAAATCCTCCTACGCGTCACGAGAAATTCTGTGCCAATGAGTTTTCGCCACGTCAACTTAGTGACACTAGTGAATGATCTGTCATCAAACGATTGGCTCGCTCAGTCCACGTCATATTAACCAAGAATAAAACTAACCTCATTTTAACTGAGCCGTGAAAAAGCAGTGGAAATTTTCAAAAAACCGAGTATTATAAATTGTACCTACACCCCATCACACTATCAGTATGCAGTTCTACTCTCTCGCCTCGTGGAATTCAGCTATGGCGATTCACAAACAAATCCCTAATTTTATCTCTCTGATCGTCGTCTCTTTCTTCGTCATTGCCTCTGCTGAAGTGTTCTTCGAAGAACGCTTCGACGGTATAATCTCTTTCTAACGCATCTTCCTCCGCTTTCTATTAAGAAATCCACATGAATCATTGCATTGTATCGTAAATTCTTAACTTTTAGATCGGCTTGTTTTTTTTCGTTTGAATCTGTTTTTCTTAAGAGTTTTAAGATTTCGTTTTGATCTAACATGAACGGATCGGTGGATTTTACATGTTAAGTTGGCGATCTGGTTGTTTTCGACGGTTTCTTAACTCCAATGCTTTGTTACGTAAAAGGAATGTGATAAGTTCGAATCGATCTGCACGTAATCTGTTTTAACAGAAGGTTTTAATTTTTTTATAAATATTTTATTAGAAATGTATTTGAATTCTTTGTGAAATGGCAGTGAATTAGCGTCTTGTGTTTCGATTGATCTGTACATAATCTGTTTTCATATAAGGCTCATTAAGAAATGGCTGTGGATTAGCGTCTTGTGTTTCGGTTGTGCTGTGCATAATCTGTTTTCATATACTTAGAAATGTATTTGAGTTCTTTTAAGAAATGGCAGTGAATTAGTGTCGTGTTTCAATTATCTCTAACTGTGGAGGATAATAGAATAGAATGATTGTTAATATTATTATTCTGCGTTAATTTATTAATTTATTGTTATTTGATTAAAGTAAGTGAAAGAAAACATTAGTTCTTAGAAAAAATAATTCTTTAGTTTTATCATTATATGCCTGGTTCAATTCCTCAGATTCTGCCTTCCTTTTAACCTGCTTCTGCTTTTATCGTACGTTTCACTGTTTTCAAACAGCGGAATTTTTACTTTTTTCTTCTTTTTGGCTGATTTTTCATATTGTTGTGAAACCAAAGATGGATGGGAAAGTCGATGGGTAAAATCTGACTGGAAGAAAGACGATAACTTGGCCGGGGAATGGAATTATACTGCTGGAAAATGGAATGGCAATCCTAATGACAAAGGTAACCTTCTAGATTACTCATAGCTTTTAACTCCTCTGTTTTTAGCTTTACTAATGGCTTCATATTTTGTACAGGTATTCAAACCAGTGAAGACCACAGGTTCTACGCTATTTCGGCTAAGTTCCGTGAAGTTAACAACAAGGGCAAGACTCTAGTATTCCAATTCTCTGTTAAGCATGAGCAGAAGCTTGATTGTGGTGGTGGCTATATGAAACTGATTAGTGGTGACATTGACCAGAAGGAATTCGGCGGTGACACCCCATACAGGTTTTATTTTCTTACCCTGTGATCTCTAAAATATGCTATTATAGATTTACTGATTTTTTGTTATGTTGATTGGGTGCAGCATTATGTTCGGGCCTGATATGTGTGGCCCAAGCAACAAGAAAGTACATGCTATTCTTCACTACAACGGGACAAACCACTTGATCGAAAAGGAAGTTCCCTGTGAGATTGACCAACTCACTCATGTTTATACATTTATTCTCCGTCCGGACGCCACCTTTAGCATTCTTATTGATAATGTTGAGAAACGAAAGGGTAGCTTGTACACTGATTGGGCTCTTCTCCCACCGAAGAGAATCAAGGATCCCAATGCCAAGAAGGTAATTAGTCACAGTTAATGTCTTTTTTGTTTTTTGTTATAACTTATATGAATATTGGATACAACTATGCCAACTAACTACCTTGCATGATGGCAGCCTGCAGATTGGGATGACAAGGAATACATTCCTGATCCTGAAGACAAGAAGCCAGAGGTAACAACCTTCTCATCTTAACCCTTCCTTTGATTTTCTTACACTACATGTGGCAAGCTAATCTCTAGCGTTTGATTTACCATAGGGATATGATGACATACCAAAAGAGATCACTGATCCTGATGCTAAGAAGGTAGTCATATAATTCTTCTGTAATGTCTCTATTATAAAATGGCATGCCTTGATTGTGATGAAGGTTAATGGTTAAAATTATTTGCACCAGCCTGAAGATTGGGATGATGAAGAAGATGGTGAATGGACAGCCCCAACGATTCCCAACCCAGATTACAAGGGCCCATGGGCTCCAAAGGTTTGTGAAATCCTTGTCTAATTTGCAGCATTTAATATGACTTTGTGTTACAATTCTTTCTCTTTCTGCAGAAAATTAAGAACCCCGCCTACAAGGGCAAGTGGAAGGCACCAAAGATCGACAACCCAGGTTTATTTCTATTTCTTGTGTAGTGTGTTATTTCTTTTTTCTTATGTACAACAGAATTTTAAAGTGATTCGTTGCTGTGTTTTTATATGGTCCATAGATTTCAAGGATGATCCTGATCTCTATGTTTACCCCAACTTGAAATATGTTGGTATTGAATTGTGGCAGGTATTCTTTCGCCACTTTTTTTTCTCTACTACCATCCTATTATCATTCCATGCCATTCTAGACCATAACAAAATAAGTGTTTGTTTTTTTTCAGGTGAAATCTGGAACATTGTTTGATAATATCTTGGTTGCTGACGATGTAGAGTATGCTAAAAAGCTAGCTGAAGAAACATGGGGCAAGCACAAGGATGTATGTTCATCTATGTATTTCGAAATGTTCATTTTGACTTTTTAATTATGGGGGGTTGATTTGGTTGGCTTTTACAGGCAGAGAAGGCTGAATTTGAGGAGGCAGAGAAAAAGAGAAAGGAGGTAAATTCTCGACTTGAAGTATCTTTTCTGCCTTATTTGCTCTCACTGCATCTTTTTCTAACTGATGCACAACATGATCTTCAGGAACCCAAGGAGGAGCCTGTAGTTTCAGATGTAAGCCTATAACATGCCGTCTTAAAGATATAATTGCTTTGTTTTCTCTTTATTGTTTTCATTGTGTTACTGTTAACCGGTTGTGCAGGCCGAGGACGATGACGATAGTGATGGAACCGACTCTGATTCCGAAAGCAAATCAGACACAAGCAAAGACAGTGGTGAGAAAGAGAAAAATGCACATGTGAGTAGTTATTTTCCTTTCTGCCTTTGGTAATCAATGTTGGTAATTTGTATATTGTATGTGCCTTACTGATCAAATGATGGTCCGTCCCTCTGCATGCAGGATGAGCTTTAAGGCGAGGATCACTGCAATAATTTGCTCTCAATTTCGCAGTAGAGAAAGAGCTTGAAAGTGCGCAGAATGAAGTTCCTTTTTTATATTTGTAGCCATAGGGAGTAGGGAAAATGGATTTAAAGGCTGCATTGGATTGACATTGCAATTTGCAAGCAAATGAGTGATTGCTGCCTTATAATCTGTTTTTTAGCTTTTGCCAGTCTGCAAGGCTCTAGAACTTAAGGGAGGATCTTCTTTTTCTTTTGTAGTTTCATTTTGTATTCAGTTTGAAAGATTCAAGCTCATCTGTTTAGGGATGAGTATATCATGCCAAGTTGAATAAATTTTTCTTTGAGTTAAATCTCACAAATCAGTAGTCCAATAATAATTCAAGACGCATAACTGTGTTATATGGAGAATCACTTACGTAAAGAGGTCAAAATAAGAAGCATTATAAAGTCAGGAAAATTACACTCTAGGGTCATTTAATTACTATAAATTTAGTAATAAATAAATATTTTAAAAAAATTACCTAGTATAATAATAATTTTAGTTCTAAAAAATTATACAATCTATTAACTTGGTTCTAATTCGAAATAATTTAATAAATTTATTTTTTATATTTAAAGTTTTTATTATTTTAATGACATGATTTATTTGTAACAATATTTTGATTAAGGAAATATTTATAACAATTAGAAGAAATCATTTTGTTTATTTATCTTTGTTTTTATAAAAGTAGTGACGACATCTTTTAATGATTTTTAGTTTACCTTGTGAAATTAAAATAAATATTTTTTTTGGAGTCGAGTTGAAACATGATAAAAAAATTAAAAAAAAGTTTATATTTATATGGGTAATTCTAATAAGGGTCGTAGATTTAATATTTAATTTTTTAAGAGAAAATAATTTTTTTATTCACATGAATTTGAATTCTATATTTAAAAAAAAACATTTGTTTAATATTCCGACTTTTTAATCTTATAAAATATTTTTAATGAAAATATTTTTTATTATTGTCTAATATTCACTCATATTTATTTGCTAAAAAATATTTTCAATTTTTTTAACCAAATACTTTTGTTCATTGTTTTTCATTTTCTAAGATAATAAAACGAAAATACATATGTTTCATGAAACAAAGCCTAATATATTTGTTTAAGTCGGAATGTTTCGATGTTAAACCAATTGTTCAAATTTATCATCTAGCCTCTAGGGATCCAAAAAAGATCTCTGGTCATTGATTTATCAAAATTCAAAACTCTACAAAAGGAAAGAAAAAAAAGTTAAGCCATAGTAAATTGTTTGAGTTTTTCCAATGATTCAAGTTGTACAAATTTAATATAAAATTATAAATTTTAGGTTATTTTTTAATATTTTAAATTTAATAGTTTTTTAATATTTAAAAGTGATTAGAATGTAATATATGTTCATACATAATCTTAACCCTTTGACAATACACATACACATTGTAACCAAAGAGAATTTTTTTTGTCAAATTTTATTATTAATAATTGTACTATGATCTATTTACATAAATTATAGATTTAGTTTCTGTATTTTAACTAGACCTTTTTAAAATTTGAAATTTTAGTTCTTATTCAAATGACACGGTTAATATGAAAAAAAAAATTACAAAGAAAGCGATCAGTTGAAAAATAAGAACTAAACTTAGAATTTATGTGTATTATTAATAGTAAAATATTATTTAAAATATTCATTAATTATTATTTGAATCAAAATTATAATTTAAAAAACTAATCGTTTAATAATGACAAAATAAATTGACCCAACTTTTCTTATAGAGAAAAGGATACATCAGATGAACGAAACTAAAAAAATCGTATTGTTCGACTCGACTCATAATTCTATGAGCTCGACTCGACTTATAGAATACTATTTAAATTAGAACTAATTTGCACCATAACATTATAAATGTTTACAATTAAATTTGAACATAAACTCGACTCGAAAAAATTTAAAATAAAATTTAATTTATAAAATATCAGTCTTCAACTCGACTAATTCAAAAAAATTTTACTCGACTCGATCGAATGTTTACCCCTAATTATGAGCAGTCATTGATGGTTATTAAGCCTAGTAAAAAGAAAGGCCCAACAAGCAACAGTTTGTCTTAGTGAGAAGTAAAGATCCAAAATTGAAACAGCCCGATTCAAACCACCTCTCTGATATACCCGCCACCTCTCTCCCCACCAAAAACATTTCAATCTTCCTGTGTTTGAATCATGTTTTTCCTGGACTGGTTCTATGGGATCCTTGCATCCCTTGGTTTATGGCAAAAAGAGGCCAAGATCTTGTTTCTGGGGCTTGATAATGCCGGCAAAACCACGCTGCTTCACATGCTCAGAGATGAGGTACGTTTCATATTTCACCCATTTTCAGTTACTGAATGAAACATGGGCAATTCGTCACTTTCGGAGTTGGGTTTGTGTTAATATGTTGCTGTTTTCTATTAGAGGTGATTTAACATTTTAGTTGAATGCAATTTAGACCCAAAGTGGGTTTGGGATAAGTGATTGAAAGTTGATTTTGGTAATGGGATTTGGCAGAGATTAGTTCAGCATCAGCCAACACAACATCCCACATCGGAGGAATTGAGCATTAGGAAAATAAAGTTTAAGGCTTTTGATTTGGGAGGCCATCAGATTGCTCGAAGGGTTTGGAAAGATTACTATGCCAAGGTACATTTCTAAGCTTGTTGAGAAATTTTGTAATATGCATCTACTCGGCTACTTTTGTTCATCCAAATTGTCAGTCTTTTTTTGAATTTGGTCCCATAATCCCATAATATATGGGCTCACTAATTTGTCTTCCTTTGGTGTCATGTATGTTATGTGGAATTTGTTGTTTGTAGGTGGACGCAGTTATTTACCTGGTAGACTCATACGACAAGGAGAGGTTTCCGGAGTCGAAAAGAGAGTTATCTCATTATATTTCTTCTCCGTGATTTAACTGTAGCATCAAACAATGTGGCTCACTCACTGTCTTTATATGAAATTACTGGATGATTGTTCTCTAGTAAAATTTGGATTTTGTCTGCCTGCAGGGTTGTGTTTGAGCTGAACTCAAACAGTGAAATTCACTCCTCGAAACTATTAGAGCTTGATTCTATTCCATAACTCGAGTTTGAGCTCGGTTCTATTTCGAATTTGTGTCCGAGTTCAAACTCAACTTTGATTAACTAGAAGAACCATTAACTTTTTATTAGTACACAAATATGTGTGTGTGTGTGTGTCCCCAGCCAAAAATTTCATGAATTATCCCCAAACTTCAAAATGTTGATACCAAGTTTTTGACTGAGTTGTAGAAAAGTGGTAGGGGCGGATACCAAGTTAATATATTATGAACAAAACTCTCAATTTGGCCTACTCAAATTTCGTTAAGCAAAGATTAAACTATTTTTTAATTGAATATGAACAACTTGTAATTTTTTTATTTATCGAATAACTCTTATTTATCCGTCCACATTGTCCTAAGCCATGATACCACAAAGCTAGCCAGCAAAGCAATAGTAAGGATTAAGTTTAATTATATTCCAATAATAATATTAACGTTGTTAGATAAACAGCACCGGGGATGTAGCTCAGATGGTAGAGCGCTCGCTTAGCATGCGAGAGGTACGGGGATCGATACCCCGCATCTCCATTTTAGTTTTTGTTGACTTTCTATTGCCTCTCTATACATTAATACTAACTTTTGCCGGGTTTAATTGCTGGATAATATGGCAAACTGAGATCCAAAAAAACAAGTATTATTATTATTTATCAAATGTTGGCAAACGACATAGACGAATCAAATTACAGCCTTACTTTCGCTTACAATTCAAGACATAACAACGAGAGCATTGTAATGAACACAGACTAATTTTCAAACTTTTTGGTAACCCCACCGAGGAATAATGCATCTGAAACCTTTAGGAAGTCTGGGACTAAAGTTTTCATCCCTTCTATGTGCTGCTGCTGCGGCCGCCGCTGATGACGATGATGACGATGATGGTGGTCGCCATGCCTCGGCTCTTCTCCCCGTCTTATGAATAGCCTTCACCACCGCTTTGCGATCCACATATCCTAACACTGTGATCTTAGCTGATACCATGTCTATTTCCACGCATTTTACGCCTATATAAAAAAAAAAAAACCTCAAGTCTTTCGAGTTTTGAGTGTACTGTTCTTTGTTTATCCAAATATAATATTAGTACATAGATATAGAGATAGATACCATTGATCTTGAGCAAGGATTTCCTGACAGCTTTCTCGCAGGCTTTGCAGTGTAAACGTACCTTGAATTCAACCACCTGCGACATCAAAAAACAGATTAGCTACTTGGACAAAAAATAACAAGAGAATTTTTGGTAAAGTTAAAAAGAAAAGAGGAGATGGAAAACCTCCATTATCATTCTTTACAGAGAAGGCTCAGCTCGTGTGTATATATATGAGTGTGCGTATGTATATGTTTTCAGAATAAAAAAAAAAAGGAAAGGGCAGGCTTGCTAAATGATATATGATTGCTCGTTTGCTTTCATCATAGACAAGTATTGCACAAGTAAACTTGCGTTTTGTGGACTCAATGTAGTCCGAAATTGCCTCCACTAAACTACTGTTTGATAAAATAAAATGGGTAAACAACACCATTGGTCACTTAACTATTCTCACTTTTCTGTTTTGGCCACCAAACTATTATTTTTGGTATAATCGTCAGTAACGTTATATTTTTCTACTTTTGATCATCTGTCGTTAAAAAACTCAGAAAAAACAATAATTTGGTGACCAAAAGAGGAAAGAAGAAACAAATTGGTGACCAAAAGAGGAAAGAAGGAATAGACTGGTGACCAAAAGAGGAAAGAAGCAATAGACTGGTGACCAAAAGAGGAAAGAAGCAATAGACTGGTGACCAAAAGAGAAAAGAAGCAATAGATTGGTGACCAAAAGAGAAAAGAAGCAATAAATTGGTGACCAAAATAGGTAAAAGAAAGTAACATTAGTGACCAAAATAGAAAGAAAAAAAAAAGTAATGTCAATGACGGTTTTGTCCAAACTAATAATTTGATGACCAAAACAATAAAAGTGACCAAAATAGAAAGAAAAAAAACGTAACGTCGGTGACGGTTTTGTCCAAACTAATAATTTGATGACCAAAACAATAAAATGAAAATAATTTAGTGACCAATGGTATTGTTTGCGCATATAAAAAATAAAAATAACTAACAGCTCTTTGAAAAGTGGTTGAAGCTCTCTTGTTTAACAGTATTTGTATTAACAAATGTTGTATTTTTTTAATAATTATATTGAAATGATTGTATAACAATTCATTGGGGGTGGAAACTAGATGAACAGTTTTCACCATGACATTTTGGAAGATCAACAATTGTTGTTACACTGCTTAAAAGCTCAAGATGGTGAAAGATTACGGCACTGAATGGAAATAAAACGATCTTGTGCTTTAAAGTAGAATTAGAATATCCGACATTCTAGCATCCGACCGAATTAAATCGAGCCTGTCATCAAATACAAAAGAACATGTTGAAAAAAATACTTTAATTTCCTTCCAAACTATCAATCAATACAGAACATTGGAAAACCTTTGTAATTCAATCTCCAAGAGATGAATATACCTAAAGTCATGAAGTTTTCTATCATTGCAACAACAGTGATCTTACATGAAGAAATGTTGATCATTTTTTAGATGAACCGAAACCGCCAAATCCCATCATAGCTGCCACATCGGGATCAATTTCGGGTTCCTCTTCTGCTGCTTTCTCTTTCTGAACCAAAAGAAATCAACACAATCAATTATTACTTTTAAGGAAGTTAAAAATAGGCTCAATACCAGAAGGCATTCTTACTAATTGACAATTTGACATCTTAATACCAAAAAGAAATAACCTGATGGCCAAACAACCGAGAAATTATCAAATTCAACTTCTGACCTTTTTCTCTTTCTTTCTTTCGCGCCGTTGGCGCCTACGCTCTTCCTCTTCTTCTTGCTGTTTCATGATCCGTTCGTCAAGATCTAAAAAAATGATGAAAAAGATGAGACGTCAATCTTGAACTTGTCTGATCATATTACAACTGGTTGACAGAGACGATACTTACCTTGCTCCGAGAAGCTGCCAGGTGCTTTTCGCTTTTTTAATTGTTCAAATCGTTCCTGAACCTGCACCCAGATACAATGAAATTAATGGAAAGACTACATGCAAGGTAACAGCTCTTGAACTCTACAATTCATATGCAACAGATTCTAGGTTCAGCTACCTTCAAGTAAACATAAACAGTTTCTGGCATGGTAAATTCATTATTTTTGTTTCAGAACAAGTCTATAAAGCCTTTTCCTCTCTATTTATACATTTAATAGAAGCCCCAATCCACCCATCACTCTTCTACTAATATTCTTAAGCTCTTACTCTGGTCACTCCACATGAAGTACATATTTATTGGATTGCATTTTATATGCATTACTAAATAACTTCTAAAGATTAAAATATCAAAATAAAGATCACACAGCATTCATTGGCCAACGAGGTTCTAAATACTTGAACCAGTAAGTGTTTGAATGCACATAAAAAAATTCTGCGAGTACCTGTTGAAGGCTTGCCCTTTCTACTCGCATGGACATGCCTAAAGCTCTTTGATCTGAAAAACATAGCCCGGGGGGGGGGGGGGGGGGGGGATCAGATTAACGAAAAACTAATATGAACATCTATATATGTCAACACACACCCAGTGGATGATAAACAGTAATATCTAGAATATCACATACGTTTCTTCCCATTGATGTGATCCAAGTAGTTTGCAGAATCTTTTACTACACACTCACAAACTGAGCAATAGTATCCCGCCTGCAAAGAATCAATTTAATCAAGATACCCCAAACGTTTGTAACAAACAGAGATAAAAAAAAAAAACAGAAAGCAATAACTCCTTTGCCACTTCCATTTCATGTCCTTTGTTCAAAAATAATATATCAAATATTCATTGATGGAACAAATACCCTACTAAACAATCAAACATTCATTCATAAAGCAATGCAAAGTGCAAACACACAACTCTTTTGCAAGTACCATCCTAAAGCCTTATATGTCGGTAGAAGAGTAACACATCTGACTGGTTGAAATCGAGTTGACATGAGTTTGCTCTTAAAGTACATGAAGTGTTCACAACCAATCAACTTCGACTCAATAAAACAAACAAAAACTGAATATAGGATACCAGATGAGCTAAATGAATAAACAAACATCAACCAGCTAAGCAGTTCTTCAAGAAATGCAGTTTCCAATGTAACTTCCAAAGACGTATTGTAAAAATACCTGCTGACTTAAAGGTGCCACTGGAGTAACAACCTGCAAAACATATAGATATTAAAACAAGATTGATAAATATACACACAAATTACAAGTTAAGATAACCTTCAATACAAGCAATACTAACCTGAGTTTTACCCAAACGAGACTCGAGATCAACTTCATAATCCCTATGCTTAAGGGGTTTCCTTTGCACTGGAGGACCTTTTGCTGTACATATATTCAATTTTTACTTTACAAATCCAATTTCATAGATTCAAACAAAATGCTAACAATAAAGAAACTAAGCAGGTAAAAAGACGGAGAAAATAGACTCACCTTTCGATTTGCCTCGCCCTTCTGCTTCCTGAACCAAATCATTTTTTCAAAGAAAAAAATCAGCCGATATTAATCAAGTATTCAAAAGGAAAGAGAGAGAGAGAGATTCAGATAACAGACCTGTTTCTCACGCTCACGAGCGCGTTCCAAATATTCTTCACGGTCGAATTTCTTTCTGAAGGTATTGTCAACGCCAACCGTCTGCAACAAAAACATAGTAACATAAAATTCAAAACAATAAATGTGATAATTCAAGTAGAAGGAAAAGAACATCATTTTCGAGAGAAATTTTGTTCTTACATTATTGCTGGTAGCCATTGATCTGAGTATAGAGAAAAAGGAGGAAGAATTTGCTCAAATGAATTCGAAATGGATGGGAAAAGAGGAGCGTCTCAGTGATCAAATCAAAAACCCTAAAACTTACGAGATTTAATTCTAATTTCAAATTCGCTTGCAAAAGGAATTGAAAGGGGGAATTTGCTTGCGGATCTCTCGATAAAACGGTGGTTCTTCGCCGTCGTTTTCCGTTACGAACATTTACATGTAAAAGAAATTAAAATGCATTAATGAAATTATGAAAATATAATCTAAAAATATTTCAAAACTAAATTTAAATAAAGAAATCTTTTTCATTAATTAGTTTTTTAAAATCCTTTGAAGAAATATGGATAAAAACTGTTCCTTGATATATAAATAAATTATAATTTTTAGATAAATTAATTTTTTTATTTAATCATCGTATTTGATGAATGAGAAATCTAATTTAGATGAATTATTATAAAAATTTATAATCATATTATCCCAATTTATTCTTCCATTTACAATTTAAGATAGAGACTTAATGTATCGTCTCACTAAAATAATTTATAGGTAAATCTAATTTTATATTAAATATTGTTATTTCTTTCACATTTTTATTTAAATTTAGTATTTCTTTCACATTTTTATTTAAATTTAGGATAAAGTGTATAAATGACCACCATGTAATTAAAATAGACTTAATGTGACCACCTCTAACAAGTATTCAATTACGTGCCAACAACTTATTGAAGAAATTTAATTATTTATATTTAATTTAATAAATTTATTTTCTCTCTCTCAATCAGGTGATATTTATATTTAATTTAATAAATTTATTTTTCTCTCTCAATCAGGTGGTATTTATATTTAATTTAATAAATTTATTTTTCTATCTCAATTAGGTAGTGACACATGTCACCACCTATTTAGAGGAGAAAAATGAAATCACTCAAAGCTACGTTGGGTGAACTCAATCTCAAGTAAAGCAATGATAATAGGAATAGTTTAACCACTACAGCAATCACAAGTTTATGCTATAAATCACTAATTTCAATATAAGTATTATTGTTTTCTACATTATTTTTTTTAATTTCACATATATAATCACGAAATTATTTTTTTAATTTTATTAAAAAAATTCAATTGAATTATTATATATGTTAAATTATATATTTAATAAATTAAAATTTTTAAATTATAATAAAAATTTATTTAGCGAATTCAAAATCTCAATTAAATTATTATATATTTTTTAATTTTACATATATAATCATCGGATTAATAATTTTAATTTATTATATATTTTTTCTACATTTATTTTTTAAAATAAATATAAATATAACACAAATCGCTAGATAAATTAATTTAAATTATGTACGTGAGTTTAGATTTGCTAAATGAATTTTTAATATAACATAAATCACAAGATAAAATTATTTGAATTATGTTCGTGAGTTTGTATTCGCTAAATGATTTTTTTATTATAATTTAAATTTTTTAATTTATTATATATATTTAATATATATAATAATTTAATTGAGATTTTTAATTAAATTAAAAAATAATTCGATGATTATATATGTGAAATTAAAAATTTTAATGTAGGAAACAATCAAACATATATTAAAGTTAGTGATTTATAGCATAAACTTGTGCTTGGTGCATTGGATAAGACACTTTCTTTACTCATGCCTTAGCTGAGTTCAAGTCCCACCTAGCACAGGTGATTTTGTTTTTCTCCTTTAAGTAGGTGGTAAAATTTGTCACAGATCTAAACTTTTGCTAGACAACCGCGTTGCCTTAGTCGCTTTCTCGATCGAAACTTTGATTAAGTCACCTTCGAAATATTCTAAGTATAAGAACTTAGAATGGTTGCGGAACAAAAGAACAAGTAAAAGGAACAAGACAGAAAATGGGTGAATACTTAGCTTGTATTACTCTTGATGTAAAAGTTTTACAACTGAAGTGAAGTGATGAAAATGTGTTGGGGTGAGCCTCCTTATATAGTGAGAGTTCCTTACAATTAACGATTCAGATTACAAAAAATGAAACGAGAGCATCTATTTTATCTACAACATTTAAAATTCAAATAAGAGATAATGTTGAGAATTATGTTTAAATAAATAAAAGATAATTATTATAGTAAAAACTATGCCTTATCCATCTACCAAGGTTGTCGGGCCAACTTTCTTAGGCCAACTGACAAGCTCAGTATGTGACAAAGATGGACTTAAGCTTTCTTCAATGTCTCTGTCTCGGTCGTTGGCTCGCAGTCTGTAATATTTTATCCCACTAGTTTTAGTGACGTCCTCGTCACGCGACTAGAATGAAATTGGTCAATTTGATCTCAAAATTGTCATAAGGTTCTAGCAGGTTCCCAACTTGCTTTACTCTTGGAAAGTCCCTTCTACTGAACAAGGCACTCATGCCTTGGTCGACATCCCACTTGAAAAACGATGCTTTCTGAATGAATAGCTTCTACCTCTTTCTCACATGAGACTTTCACTCCGATTGGAGCTTGGTGTGATTTGCCTCGATCTGGATCGTCCTCATCTTGGTGATATGCCTTCTCACATGAAACATCAGATGAGCTCGTATGGTCGGCGGCAACTTTAGTCGATAGGCCATGGTTCCTATCCTCTTCACAACTCCGAATGGCCCCTCATATCATCGCACAAGCCCCTTGTGATTTGGGTTGCGCAAGATTATAGTCAACTTGGCAAGGACTAGATCGCCAACTTCAAAGTTCACATCACGACACTTTCGTTCTGCCCACTTCTTGGTCTGCTTTTCAGTCTTGTGCAAGCAAGTACATGCTAAGTTATGAAGTTCATGCCACTCTTTGGCAAACTGAAATGTTGATGGACTCGACCCTTGGTACCCGATCATAATCGCACTTGGTGTAAGCGGCTGATGCCCGATTACAATCTCAAACAGAATTTGATTTGTCCCCTCGCTCAGCTGCAAATTGTAAGAGAATCGGGTCACATCTAATTTTTGGCTAGTCACGCTGTGTTGCACTTGCATAGTGCCTCAGGTAGATCTCAACGAGTGCATTCACTCTCTCGGTTTGTCCATCTGTCTGCGGATGGACACTCGTCGAAAAGTTTAAGTTTAAGCTTAATAGTTTGAACAACTCGGTCCAAACCTTCTAGTAAACCTCATGTTCCGATCACTGATAATCGTCTTGGGAACACCCAGTACTTGACCACGTACTTGAGAAAAAGACGAGCCGCCTTTTCGGCTGGGCACACTTTGGATGCTGGAATAAATATCGCATAGTTAAAAATCTGTCAACAACCACCATGATGCTAGATTGTACCTCAGCAACATGCAAACCGACTATAAAACTCATGGAAACACTTTCTCATGGTCTATCGGATATTGGCAAATGCTGCAATAAACTCGCTGATCTCTTTTGCTCGATCTTGTCTTGCTGGCACACAAGGCAAGTCTTCACATAGGCCTCAATATCATTGCCCATAAGCGGCCAATAATAGTGTTCTGCTATCAAGGCCAATATCATAAGCTCCTTACGCAATCCTTCGAACTGAGGCACATAGCGGCGGTGTCCTTGACTATACAATAAGTCCCCTCAAGTTAAAACTCCCTGGTTTTGCCCTCCTTGACAAGCTCAATCAACGATATGGCCATCGGATAATGTGACAACCCCTCATTGATGCGCTCCAGCATCGGTCCTTTCGACAAACTCACAAACTTCATGGTATACCTCTGGCTTAGGGCATCGGCCACGAAAATTCACCTTCCATGTGCGTAGACAATGCACTACAACGGTCATTTCCTTCTCATGGACCGTGTATCTTCGCTCAGTCTCATTGAGCTTCCGGCTCTCATATGCAATCAGATGTCCTTCCTGTATAAGGACTCCACCAATGGCAATGTCGGATGCATCGGTGTGAACTTCGAAAGGCTTGGTGTAATCCGGCAATACCAAGATAGGCTCACTCACCATAGCGAGGTTGATCTCACTAAAGGCTTTCTGGCACTCTGGTCCTAATCTCACGCCTTGTCCTTCTTCAGTAAGTCGGTCAACGGTGCGGGGTGTGTACACTTGGTAACATAGATAACCAATAAAAGAAATTTAAAATTTCAGAGTTGACACAAGAAAATTTTAGGGTAAACACACACGATAAAATAGATAACCAATAAAAAAATTTAAATTTTTAGAACATAACCTACGTTCGCCACTGAATATTCCTCAAATATATTTATATTAATATATAGTGTGTCAATTCATATATTTTCAAAAGGGTTACCATTAGGGGTGTGCAAAATAAATTGTAACTTTTAACCGTAACCGTTAACCGATATAACCGTTCATTTTATAGGTTAATTAACCTAATTGTTAAGGTTAAACGGTTTCGGTTAACCGAACCGCTAAAAAAGACGGGTTAATGGTTAACCTATAGGTACTTTATTTTAACTAAGTATAAAGTTTGTGTTTAAAATTTCTCTATTTAAGTTATTTTTTAAAAAAAATTAATACAATATTTATCAGAGAGATATATTTATTATTCTAAAAAAGAAATAATGAACATTTGAAAAGAAAATCGTAATAGGTTACAGGTTAACCTGTAACCGGCCCGTTCCTTAACGGTTACCCACTATAATGGTTAACCAATTAAAAAATTAACGGTTAATCGTTTCTTAACGGTTAGTAACGATTAAATTACGAATAATGACTGTTATAACGGTTAACCAACCGTTTAAGCTAAACGGTACGGTTAACCTACCATAAAGACCCCTAGCTTTCATGTATGAACACCGAGAAAAAAGTTTCCCGCGAGCATATCTAATTTCACTCCAAAAACTAAAATTCAAATTACTAACCCTAAAACCCTAATTTTAAAATTTATTTTCTAAACTTAAATTCTAACTATAAATCTTAAACCTTATAAACTCAAAACTAACCTTAAACCCTGAATTATACTATCTTTCTAAAATCCCAACAAACTCATAATTTCATGCGATACATATTAACAGCATATGCATGTGAAACACAAAGATTAAGTAAGAAGAAACAAACAAATTCTTTTTAGTGTTTTCTTTTGGATATTGGGTCAGGTCATATGTGAGTCATCCCCATGTGCTGGTGCTGGTGCTGGTTGCGTGGGTTAACCATTGAACTTCATCAGCCAGTGCCGCCAAATTATGAACAGGGAAGTTGACAATTGAACTCCCTGAAACCATGTGCCACATATTATCATTGCTTCAATAATCTAACAGGAACAGTGTTTAATAATGATGACACTTGGATCATTACAAGGAATGTTGCATATTGTTTTTACATGTTCTAACTGTAAAAAAAAATTACATTATGAATTTATGATCATCAAAGTTCTTAATACAAAACAAAAGCTAACGAGGTAAAAAGAAAAAAGAAAACATATACATTTTCTTTCATACCCTTAACTAACTGGACTTACCTAGAAGAAACATGATTCACAGTTCTAGCTAAGCCATTCATGGCACCATAACCTTTTGAGCTAAACCCTAAACACCCAAGCAACCCTTGTCTGTAAGGCAAAAAGGTCTTCTTCCTCATTTCTTCAGCTTGTGCTCTATTTGCAGTGTAATGCAACTCATGTGGTGATGGTGGAAGAACCCTCCTTTTCCCTATCCCATTCACACCCTTTTTTTTACTGCTTTCCTTCTCTTTAGACTCTTGAACCACACCATTGCTTTTGTTCCCAGGTTTCTTCTTATCATTGTTGCTCCTCCCTTCACTTTTGCTGCTTATAAAACCTTTAAGGAAAACCCATTTCTTTGAGCTTCTTCCATCTGAAGAAGAAGCCGACATTGTGATCGTTTCATTGTTCTTGCTGCCAGCTTTCTGGCCTAAATCTTTATCAAGGGCAAAAGCAGCATGTCTTAAAGGAGAAATGGACCTTGTTCTTCCCCTTAATGGCTTTATATCCAGCAATGGAGCCAAAACCTGAGGCCTTTCCAAATGGGTGTGTAGCTTCAAGGGTCTGATCTGTCCATTTAAGAAAAGCTCATCAGCTGAGGTCATGGATCCTGTTAGACCCGAACCCGAAGAACCAAACCTTGCAGAGAAATCAAACTCATAACCAAGAGTCACGGTGTTGTAGTTATCAGGTGGAGATGGTTGAGTTGTTGATGATACCATTGAAGCTACTGAGGTCATTGTAAAGTGCATAGGGCTAGCTGGTGCACTATAAAAGAACCCACCATTGCTCGGTCCTGGTCCAGGGCTTGAAGGAGCACTAACATAGGGTGTGGAGCTGGTGCTGTCATAGTGTTCTTCAAGGAAAACTTGAGGCTCATGGAGATTTTGGAACTCCATTTTTCTTTTCTTTTTTTGTGTGTGACCAAAGTGGATGTGTTTCAGATTGGTTAATCATTATGTTGGGGGTGCTTTATAATGGTCAAATTCCCACAACTTTCCAGTTTCTCATTCTAAAATATAAATTAATCAAATTATAAAGTGCAGTGGAACTTTCTAATGAAGGATTACTGTCAACTTGTATTGACAAGGTTGTCCATTACAAATTCTTGCCACTGTCATTTTCAATGTTTTATGTTTTTTTTTTAATTCACTCCCCACTAGAACATAATCCCCTAAATTCCTACACCTACTTCATTTAAAATATACATATTCAATTTCACCAGTGGATGGCAAATGCCAACTTAAATAATTATATTAATATCACCCTGTTTATAGGGGTGAATGGCAGCTGAATGTCTTCAGCTTGTAACATAAAACAAGGATCAGGTTTCATCTATGCACTGCACATTACATTCGGCGGCCGCCTACTGTGAGAACCGAGGTACCCTTAGTTCGATTATTACCATGATGTTTTAGGTCATAGTAATTTATCCACAATGTCTCAGTTTTTGCTATTCATGGAATAAATTGAAAACCCTTTGGATTCCAGAACTTGTTTATATATACTAGACACTAGACAGTGACTTACAACAAGGAGATAAGGGCTATCTTAAGATTAAGAGAGTCTTAAAGCAATAGATCAAAAACTAATTCATCAACTAAACAGGTTAATATAGTTTTCTCAACCTCTAAACCCTCTTCAAATGCTTCCATGTTAAAATCAAGCCATCTCTCATGCTTTGTGTTCATATTCTTGCCTACAAGGTCATCCACCTCCAATAGGTTCCCCATGTTTCTCCAACCCAATATCTCTTTGTATAACTCTTCTGCTAACCATCCTTTGTTTTGGATCAATTCTCCCCACTTTTCCCATCCTTTGCAGCTTCCGACAAAAACTTGGCCATACCGTAACTCCAGGGATTCGCTCACGCAATCGAGTAAAAGTTGCAGTTCGAGCTTGTCGCGATCTTCTCCGTGTCCTTCGGTTCCTGTTCGATGCTCGAGCTGATCGAAAGCATTCAGGGTCATGATATTATCAGTCTGACCCAATGCATATTCTATGAACTTTAGCTCAGAGTCTTGTAGCACCATTTTCACAAAATCAAGTTCGGAATTGGTTGACTCTTTAAAATCAGTTGAATTTGATGTTGTAGTTAGAAGCTTTTCATCCGTTTCTCCTACAGTCTGGGAAGACTCGTTTCTAGGGGATGAGCTTAACACTTCTGCATAGGGAGCCAAACACATCATGCCTGCAAATGTAGATTGCATGTAGTCAATGCAGCAACTTGATTACCGAGTTTACATATTAATCATCTATGCAAAAGTTTCGCAATCACCCAAAACTCGATTTCCACAGATAACCATTTCTTTGCCTCTCAGACATAGTTAAGTATACTCTAGACATTGCCCCGAAATGTAATCAACAAGTTACATTGCTACAAACCTCATATCGTTTCTAGCTAAATATGAAACATAATGAAATTGGTCAAGTGGCCAAGAAAATAAGAAGAGTACAGCTTACCAGTGGTACCATCTCTGCTATCAGCAAAACACTCACTCGTGACAAGAAGTTCAAGAGTTGAAATCGGGCTAGGATGTTGAAGATCTAAATCTATGCCAGTCTCGCTGCTGCTGTTGCTAGCATTTTGATCTTCAATTTCTTCTGAAAGCTGGCATCATTCAAATAAACTTAGTCATATGTTGAACTATGAAATGTAAACGACTGTGAAGGGAAAGTTTGTACATCAAGAAGAAATGTTAAGAGTACTAATGGATGGAATTGCATGTTATTTAGACACAAGATCAGGTTTCCCCAATCAGTTCCCCATCAGCTACCAACTTCTCCTACAATCATAGCTTCGTCGTCTCTGCTCTTAACTCGTAAAACTGAAGTGTTTCTATCTATAGGTGATTATTCAGTAAAATTATTATGTTTTTTGGTCGAGGAAAAGCGCCATCTAACATCCAAGGACTAAATTTTATACTTTGGAAAAACCTTTTGCTGTGTGGGACATGATTATAAACACCAAGAAATAAGCAACACACGCCATCGTATAAGTAAATGGTAGCAGTGAGTAAGTAAATCAAACCTGCCACTTCCTTCTCCAATCAAGCTCCGGATTGTTGATTGAAGAGCAATTAAAGTTAGCAGAGCTATGTGATATGTCTTTCTCTAGATCCACCGGAAGTCTTTCGAGATGTCCCATTGATGTAGTGGTCAATGTACCAGATGGGAGCACTGAAGTTTTCCGACTGTATGCGGGACTACACGGGGTCTCCTCTAAAATGATATTGCAATTGGATGACTCAACTCTATATGTCAATTCATGAAGCTTTTTCCCTAAAATAACACTCAGAGCATCCCCACCGATCATATTAAGTCCAAGAGAAGAAAATCCTGAGCTTTTTGAAAACAGTAGGTCACTGTCACCAGAAGGATCACCATCAAAGCTGCAGCTCGTTTCCTCAACTTGATTTCTGGAAGGTACATCAGGCAAGGATCTCTTGATGGGGGACGTAAATGTAAACGAAACAACATCCATACTTGTCTTCATTTTCTCTGCATCTTGATTTGAGTCCCCGTCAGTTGTAGTAACATTACATTTGATGGACCTTTCACCGCCATTCATTGGTGAATTTTCGGAAACTACTTTTCCAGACTGAAGACCCTCATTTGCAGGCTGTTTGTTTCTAGACAAACTCTTTCTTCTAGACATGGGAGGCTCCTTTGAAGGACCAGTTGCCGAGGAGCTCATGTTCCTGGATTGAGACTCGGAGTTGACGGTCACCTTATTAGTCCTATTCAACCCAACTGTACCATTTACAGACCTAGCCTTTCTACCTTGCTGGTCCAGAGTTGAAGTCTTCGATGTCGAATAGTCTCTATTAGATATGCAGTTCTGCTTCTGATTATTATGCCTCAGGACATTGTTAGTCCTATTTGCAGAAGTTCCATTCACCACATTTTTTCGCATATCTGCTGGTCTCCTAGAAAATTGTTTTCCTTTAGCATCATTCCCTTCCTTTGGATTTGCAGGACTCTCATTACCACTTGAAAACGACCCCTCTTTCCTCCGAACATTAACCCTTGCTTGTTCTGCAAGTGAGACCAATTTCCCCTTATTCCTCGAACTGTTAGAACTACCTTTTTCTGAATTCCTAGTTGTCCCAAATGTTGGTGTAGAATCTGACTTATTGTGGCTCTTACCCTTATGTTGTTCTTTCAAAGACTTTGCCACGCTCTGACTAGGTTGGTCAGATCTTTGAGGCCTGGATACCTTATGAGCGGCTTCAATTTTCTCTTTCAAATCCCGGATTTTCAAAGGGACTGAAGAAGACCCCAATGACGGCACTTTATGTTCGGAAGTTGTCGGAGGACTAACATCGATAATCTTTGCAGCTGCCTCCATTATATAAGCTGCATTTTTGGTTGGGATGAACCCCGGTCTCTTGACAGGAGACAAGAGCTTATGGTGAGTTATTGGAATTGGTTTTGCTGATTTCGGAGGCAATACTTCAGTCTGAAATCTCTCAATTGGTCGGTTCTGTACCTTATGAAACCTTGGTTCAATGGGATTTGAAGACGACCTATCAAGCTTGTTAGAGATGTCGGTGTAGTCCATCGGTTGATGTTCATTCCACAAATTAGGAATACTTCTTTCATAATGAGACACTCTAAGAGAGCAAGACCCCGAATATGTGGTAGAAGATAGCTCCGAGACATTCGGTGTCGGCAACGAGTCCAAGCCCATAAGCCTAGCAACAACTCCAGGTGCTCTCGATCCACATCCTTCATCACTAGTCACCGAGGAAGCAGAACTAAAATCAGCACTGCGTGTATTACTCGAAGCGCCATTGTAGTCATCCCCATCCATCTGGTAAAGAATACCAAAGTAAACAATATAGTCCGAACTAATATTTTACCCAAATTACAGTAAAGCAAAAGAAGATTAAAGAAAGAACCGGGGAAATCGTACCGAACAAGGCGGTGACTTCAGTGGACTTTCCACAGGTTTTCCTCTCTTTGATTCTCCTACAGTTCAAAACATAAGCAAGTTGCACATGAAATACGAATATATTCGAGACAAAGTAAGAAAAGAGACTTGTAACATACAAAAATAACAAATGCATATACATACAGATGAACAGATGCATAATACCTGAGATTTCAGCATTGTTCAAGAACAATTTCTTTCGAGATTTACCATTCCAATCAAACAAATGAAAAAACCCTCCCCTCGAATGCTTCTTTTCGACCTCCATTAACGAATCTATAAACCAACAGAACTCAAAGGTTTAAACCCCAAAGCAAAAAAAAAAATTGAATCATCAAACAAGGCCCATGTAAACTTAAGTCAACAATGTCAATACATAATCTATGGCTAACAAAAGAAAGAAATTTAATTCTTAAACTCATACCTGATTTTACTTTCATTTTCTCAATGCATCATCTTCCAAGCAAGCGATTGAAGAAAATATAGAGTTTTCTGACAAAAAGCACATGAACAAGAGAATCAGGTCTCAATGATCCAACATGTAAGAAAAAAAAACATCAACTAATGTAGATGCAAAATTTCATGTAAATAAGCAAACAGTGAACTTCATTGTATGAAGAAAAAAAAGTCACCTTGAATTCTTCAAAAGCTGCCAAAATTCATGATCCAAGCACCAAGATCCTTCTTTGAAACAATGGGGCTACATAAAAACAGGTAAATCAAACTGGGTGTTGTTCAAATTGAACAAAAAAACCTTCAATCTTATTACAGCTCAAATCCAAGCACCATTTTCGTTTCTTCCATGTATGGTAAGGATTTCTTTTTACCTTTTATTGCAACTAAAATAATAGTAAGAAAAGGACAGAAAAGAAAGATCCATCTCAGGGGAAAAAAATATTTTTAGTGACAATAGCAGAGATACTAAGAGACAGACAGATTCAGCTGATACCAGATAAGATACAGAAATCAGATTATAAAAGAAACAGTAAAAAAACAGATAGAGAGGTTAAAAGAGTAAGAAATGTCTGGTCTGAGTTTGAGCAGTAAATGTTGGAGAAGAAATTATATTACAATACACAACCAAACTCTGGCATTGTAAATTTAAGAACCCAAGGTCATTCCTTGTGAAACGAATCAATTAAATTACCCTTTGTCTCGTACTTTTCTTCTTTAACTCTCTCACCAATGCCATTCCACATGGATCAGTTTTACCTTGAGCTTCGGATCTTCCTCACTGCTTGGAAGACGTGGAACACGACCAATATATAGTTTTACAGTTTTATCTTTGTCTCGTAATTTTACTCACTGCTAACAGATTTGATATTATATACGCATCGTCTAAACTTGTACGGTTTAAGCAAGTTTGGAGGTTGAAGCGTTGCGTATACAGAAAATTTCTGAAGAAAAACTTACCTATTAAAGTCCTGCGATGTGAGTCGGTCCAAATTAATTAAATCAAAGCCCTAAAGAATTAGAAAGACAAGTAAAAAAGCTTCAATTTTAAATTTTAATCATAAACTCTAAATTATAAGTTCCGTTAACTGAACTTTTAAACCGACTAATTTTTTAATCTTTAAAACAAAAATCTTTGACCTCTAAAATAATATTTTATTATATTCTTGTGAGATTATATGGTAATATTTGTATTTACTCAAACTTTTGAAAAGACATACACACTATGCAGACAAACTGCTCAAACATGGGTCTCCCAAAAATAGTAAAATTTTATTTTTTACCATGAGCGATAAATGAGTTCATCATTAATATAAATTTTAAATTTTCATCTTATGGTATAAATAAAAAAATATTTCAATATACAAATTTATGATGTAGGAGTATAATTTATGATTTGGAATTATAATTTATAGTTTATAGTTTATGATTAGGAATTTAGAATTTTAGGATTGATGATTAATTTTATAATTTAAACAAAAAGAGTTGAGTAAAATTATACAATTTGTGTATTAAAATATAGATTTATATCTAATACACTAGCGATGAAAACTAAAAGTTTTTACAAATTCCTTTAGCGTTTAAGGATTCAGTTTATGGTGTATGCTTAGGGCTTTATGTGTGAGGTTTAGAATTTAAAGATAATTGTTATAATTTAGGGTTTAAGTTTATAATTTAAAGTTTATAACTTAGGATCAATTTTTTAGATAATAAGACGAGAATTTAGATTTTAACATATAAAATCCGAATTCTAATCACTATCCCTAAATTTTAAATCATTCAAATATAACTCATGAATTACTTTTGAATATATTAAAAATGTATATGACATCTTGGAAAATCAATCACGCAAATCCACTGCATGGGTTCCACGTGCTACACCATTCCACTTATTTATCTCCCCCGGCAACCGTGTTCAATTTTGAACTTCATGTTCCAAAAAAAAAACACTTCTGCAGGTAAGTTATTTGAAATTGAATGATATTTTCTTTTTCTCGAGAGGTTGAATTGGGTTATTAATGGCTTAAAATTTCAGAGTTCTAGAAAAGAAAATTAAATGAATGAAGTTATTGTTTATTTTACCAAAATTTATTGAATAATTCGAAATGTAGGTCAATATTTTAACAACCCCATAAGAAGTGTAGGTATTTTTATCTATAAGTACCAACCAATCTCTTTAACATATTTTTTATTAATTCCTCGATATTTTTTATTATCTCAAAAACTATGAAAACAATATTTTACAAGAAGTGTTATATGGATGGTATGTGATATTTAAGATTTAATTTTAAATTATAGAATTTAGGATGTGTTATAGTATTTCAAAAACTGTTTAATTATGAAATTAAAATATTTTACAGACATTATATCAAATATTATCATGTTAGTTACATAAAAATGTGTTGCTAATAACTAGTTGATCTAGCAGGATGAGTTACTAAGTTACTTTAATAATGTTAGAGGTTTAAATCTTAACGTTGTAAATGAAGAAAATTGAGTTGAGCGAATCGTCTCTATATTACGTCATTACAAAATTTGATCAAAATTACAAAAAATTAATGAGTTAAATATCAATAATTAAAAAAATAACAAAATAGAGATGATTTTTTATTTTTTACAACCTTAAGCAAAGGCCTTATAGGCTCACATGATTACATTATTGGGTGGATGACAAGTCAATGTCAAATTGTATCATAATCTTCCTCCTAATTGAAGGGAAAAGTAATTAAAGTCAATCACATCAATTGCATGTGCTATGTCTTAAATTATTCCTCTAAGAGTCTTTGTAACTTGTGATTCATATCACATACAACGAGATCTTAGATCCGTATACAATAACATAAATAATCGAGCAAATATATTTGATCGGTTAGTTAAATTATTTATTTATATTTTTATATTCTTTTAGGTTATAAGTTCTAGACTAAGGGCAGAGCCAAAAATAAATGTTAGGAGGGGTCAAAATATTGAATTACAAAAACTATAATGACTTATTAGAAATATAAACTCAAACTTCAAAAGGCAATGTTTAATTTTTTAAATATTTAAATTTATAAGGATTAAAGTCGACTATTAAGGGAACACCATGAGCGAGTGCTAAGGGGACCGTAAAAGTTAATTATTATTATTTTTTAAATTTTATTTTTTAATTTATCAAATGAATAAGTTAACCTAACATTAAAAATTAATTCTCTTCCTCGAATCTCAATTTTCTTTGTCAAATTTAGTTCTCCTTCTCCAATCTAACGATAAAAAAATGATACAATATTTTTTAATTTTTTTGTATTTATTGTTTAATTCCTTCAAATTTTCTTATCAAAAAACAAAGACAATAATGTGTTTGAAAAAATTTAATCATGTTTCTATGGTTTATTAATGAAATGTTAAGTTAATTGTTTGAAGTAATGAGGTATGTTTCCGCTTTATAAAGGTATATTTTTTAGTTTTCGCTCGAGGTCCCGAAAATGTCTGAGACAATTCTGATAAAGACGTAAGTTGTTATTAGACTAAAGAAATTTGAGAACACGGACCCATCATTCTTTAGTTCATCCCAACTTGATTAAATATTTAATAAAACATTATATTTTTAAATTTAAATACTTGCAGGGGCCAAAATACTATTAAAGTAAAATTTATCTAATATATAAAATTTTTAGTCTCCTTTAGGCCTCAACATAACCACACCACTATCTAGACTTACTAGTAGGGGTGTTCATGGTAGGTTAACTGTATCATTTAGCATAAACGGTTAATTAATCGTCATAACGGTTATTAAATCGTAACCTAACCATTAAGAAATGGTTAATCATTAAATTTTTAAACGGTTAAGCGCTATAGCGGTTTACGTTTACATTTTTTTTCAAATGTTCACTAATTCTTTTAAGAATAATAAAATTATCTCTATGATAAATATTGTATTAATATTTTTAAGAAAAAAATATTTAAATAAAGAATTTCTAATCACAAACTTCATTCTATGTCAAAATAATTTCATAAGGTTAACCATTAATCATTATTTCTAACGGTTGGTTAACCGTAACTGTTTAAGCTTTAAAGGTAGGTTAATTAATCGGTAAAATTTAATAGTTGTACCGGTTAATGGTTACGGTTAACGATTACGGTTTATTTCGCACACCCCTACCTATACCGGTTAATGGTTACGGTAAAATTAAACAATATTTATGGTTATTAGATGAGTGAAATGAATAAATAAGATTAAATACTCCTCTAAAAATGATAGCAGTGCCGGTGACTAATCCCCTCACCGTGAGTGTTATCACTAAGAGGTAAGCAGCCGGCCATATAATGTATTTATTTCTATTTAATAAAAAAATCCATAAACTGTTAAAAGCCAAAATTATCTCTATGCAAATTCGTATTTGAAATTAATCTAGTTAAAAATTTAAAATGTCTTTAATATAATATATATCAAACACGAATGTTAAACACGAAAAATTATAAATAAATATATAATTGAATAATGTAACCTTATATACATATATACATGTCTAAAAATACAATGCAGTCAACATTGACAGTTGCAACTTCCAAATGGAAGCCTACTAAGCAAGTTGTGTTTATTGCACCAAAAGAGAAGAACTTTGCTGTTAGAGCTATAAGTTTGAGACCAAGCTTCATCTGCCCGTTAGAGATCATCCCGAGGTTTTTTCGAAATCACAGACGAAAACAAGAACGTCTTTTACCAGTAGGCGGTCGTCCGCTACTCAGATTACCTCTGCGAACATCCAGGACAAAGCTACCAGCTACTGGAACTGAGATTAAAAGGGAATGAGAAGAATACAGCAAGCATACTCTTCATTTTCGGAGATAGTTAGCACCTGGTTTCAATCAAGACCTAAGAGGCAGCTCCCAGATCAGAAACTTCTATTTTCATGATTAGTTTGAACAGGATGGCGATGCTTCAAGTTTAACGAACAACTCTCGCTTGAATACCTGAACGAGGAAGATGATAAACCGATGTCAAGACAATAAAAAATCGGCTGTTTGTGTTCATGAACTTAATAATGAAATACACAGAACTTCTATACTACTTGCCTTCTTAAAGTATTCTAATTCATGCCTCAGTTTTAACGCAAATTTATCAGCTGTACATTGCTCAACACCAGGCAGCTGATTTTGAACCCTTGCTTCCCCAATAACCTGTAAAAAACCACGAGATCGATTTAACAGGAGGGTGTTTTCCAAAGAAGTATAAAATTAATATAACCGGAAAGTTATTACAGTTAATTTCCAGTATTTCAAACATATTTAATGAAGAAGCATACGAAGTTAAACTGGTTCGACACCTTTATTTGGCATTAACATAACAAATATAAAGCGAGATCAGGAAACAAAAGCAATGAGTACCAGCCGCAAGGATAAAAACACATAAAATAAGGTCCCTCTTATTCCACTTATCATGTTTATATAGAGCTTTAGTACCCAATTTGAGATGATAGAAAACAAAAGAAAAGTGATGCATGAACCGCAGAAAATTAAACAGGACAAAAGATAATTTCAATTCCGCATCACGTTACTAGACATTACCAGCTCGAAACCTTCATGAGAATGTGAAAAATCCATTTCTCTATAGTTTATGCATCCATTCTGATGTAACACAACAGATAAACGTATAACTGCACAAAGAGCTTTGAGTTTCTGCTTTGCCTGAAACAACACACAAAATATCACACCGAACTCTCTTAAAACCAAATGAACAACGAATCACCAAGCATATAGAATAAGATACCTCTTCTTCGAACTCATTAAAAGAAGCATCGTCAAACTTGGGTAATCTCTTTCTATGGTGCCTCGTAAGAAGAGCTATTAACTGCAATCTCACTAGAAGGCGATCAGAATTGAGAACATGTTTAGGCATCCTTATTAGAAAAGCAAACCAGATTGATAGGCAGATACTGTACCTTGACCTCCTCAGCACTATATCCATGAAGATGATTCCCATTCTATATGATAAATCATGTCAATAGGTTGAGAATAAAAAGAATCAACTCTCATTTATATATTGCAAGAAATTCAAAGACTTTATTGTCAATGCCATTAAGTTACTTTTCTTCAATTCCGGTGAGCGACATAAGCTTTTCTTGGTTCTAAAAAGCTTAGAAATTTTGAACCTTTTTGCTTATACAATTCGATAGACACGGATTGTGCAAAATTATGGCAAAAAATGCAAATAGAAAAGGAAACTCACCATGATAATATGGTATGACTTCTTATGGTAACCCTTTTTACCAGTGGAGAGCCCTATATTGTGAAGTAAACATGCAGCTTCAAGATATTCCAGATCTTTGTCATCCAAATGAACACCAAGGTTTACTCCATTATTGTCAAGCTCCTTGCATTTACTTAAGCCTCCAAAAATCTCCTGGAAAGATTAAGTTAGAAACAATGAACACTATAAGTTTTTTTCCCCATCATATAAGAGATACTAAAGGCAAAATAATCAGTCCCTCATTCATCAACTTTTGGTTCTTAGTTTTGAAACCGAATTTTAATCACCAAAAAAACTACCACAATAGCAATTTATAAGTCTAAAACCAAACAATATAGGGAAATTTACAAGTCTAAAACCAAGAGATGCAAAAATCACCGTTGCAATGCTAGCAATTTCAGCAGCAGAAGTGGTATTGTTTTTGCAATTAAACCTTGCAGCAAGCTGCAAAACGGACCGAAACCGAGCATTCGCATTCAAATCGTAACCATCATCGAAGACCTTAGCTAAACTATCAGCAATCACACCTTCTCTCAATCCATAACCAGAAACTAACATTTCTTTAATCCCAAGCAAATCAAATATCTCATCCAACAAAATCCCACCAGCAACAATGGATTCTGATCTTCTCTTGAAAAACCCATCTCTTCTTACTTTCTGGGCTTCTCCTCCCTCACATAACCTCTCAACGACACTCTTTAATTCATCTCTGCTAAAGCTCCAATCCCTTTTACATTCACTAAACAAAGCTTCGTTTTCAGCAAAATCCAATGCATACCCTTTGGAAACTGCTTTCTCAATGGCTCTTATTGTCCCTGATGATCCCAAAGCTATTTCAAAGCCAAAGTTTTTAACTTTCTCGATCAACCCAGATTCCATAACTACATTCCTAATATACTCCCTCATATTCGAAGCTCTTTCAGCCTCTTCATCCCCGAAGTTCTGTCGAGTCAAAGTAACGTGGCCGAGCTTCAAAGACGAACAAAATTCAACCTTTCCGCGTAACCCAATAGCAAACTCGGTTGATCCGCCTCCGATATCGACGTTCAAAACCAAATTCTCAAAAACCGGCAAAAATTGAAGGGCGCCCAGATAAGAAAGCCGGGCTTCTTCTTCACCCGATAAAACTTCAACTTTGAAGCCGGTGGTTTCAGCGACTGAGTCAATGAACTCGGCCTTGTTCCGGGCTTCGCGGACGGCGGATGCGGCTACGCAGCGAGTTTGGAGAGGGGGGACAGTATGGGTTTGGATAAGCTTATTGAAATTGTGAAGGGATTTGAGAGAAAGGTTTTGGGAATGGGGGGAGATTGTGGAAGAGTGTGAATCGTGGCCTAAAACGACAGGCTCTTTGACGGTTAAAAGAGGAATGAATTTACCCGGGAGATGAGCTTGAACTATTAGAAGCTTGAAGGCATTGGTGCCCATGTCAATGGCTGCAAACAGATTGTTAGCCATGGGAGAATTTTTTTTTCCTTTCCCGTTTTATGATGGGATTATTTCCTTTCTGTTTAAATATACCGGTTTCGACCCGATCTAATCTTACAGGACGAGATTTTCGAAAATTTAAATTCGGATCAAATTTTGCTTTGAGTAATAGTGTTACATTAATGGATTCTCCGGTTGCCGGTAGTAATGACCGAGATGATTTCCGGTGTCGAAAAATAAGGGAGTGGAGAAAAAGGGAGCCATTTTTAAAATCCCTTTTTATAGTTTTAATGTTTCAAAAGTTGTTTAATTCCTTTTTAAACCCCTCCGTGTCCCCTAAATTGTGCCTGGAGGGTCTCCGTGTTTTAAACCCCTTCTATGGTCCCTCAATCTTTTTAAGTTTTTTTAAATTTCGTCCCATAATTTGGTATAAATTCTAATCGACTTCGAATAGTTTAATAACCATTTCGGTCCTTATCGGTTTCAGCATCTTTTAATCTTGGTCCTTATTTTCGCGATTTAATGGTTTTTAGGGATTAATTCCCCCACCAGTCCTTAGAATCTGTCCCGAGTTCAATTTTGGTCCTCTTTTAGTGAGGTGTTTTTTCTATTTCATGCATTTTAATTTGTATTTATATTTCCTTGATTTTAGCTCATGTCCTATTTATATGTCTTATATATTCTTAGTTGATAATGTGTGATTGATGTGGTATATAATCATATGTTATATAGTATAGTTTAATATATGGTTTATATAATGTGTAGTGTTACGATACATGGTACATGTACGTGTTTGTATAATTTATATCTTTTTTTAATGCTTGGTTTAGTTAGCCTGTTTTTTATATGTTCATATGTGACAACGCCAACGCTTAGAAAGTACGTTCTTTTAACACCTCTAATCGCATTAATACGTATGTCTTTCTCTTAGATAGTCATGTTCGTTCTTTTTGAATGCGTTATTATGATTAAGCAAGAATAACTATGCTAAATCATATCGTTGACGTATTTGCTTCTTATGCTTTTATACGTTTTGCTTGATTGTTTGTATATTTTTACGACTTGTTTATTGAATTTATAAGTTGCATCTGAATCATAAAAAAATGTAATGTGGATGCCTTTTTATTCGGGAATGAACGAGGTCAGTACCAGTCGTAGTGGTGGTGGTTCGAACGTTCCTCCCCGAATATCAAGGCTTCTAAAATTTACTCACATGTATAACCAAATTTCGATACAAATGGTCACTTTAATTCGAAAATTTTAATATTAATTAAGCGGTAATGATTTTGGTACCCATTTTAGGGCACGACGGGGGTGCTCATCCTTCCCCGCGTGTAACCGACTCCCGAACCCTTTCAAATCTCTGGTTTAGTTTTCGGTTTCCGGTCCACCATTTTTAAATGGCCGGTGGCGACTCTTCCTTTTTAAAATCCGATTAAATTTTTAAAACCGATTAAAAATTCGGTTCTTCCAAGTGATACCGGTATTTTTTAAATTTAGTCGCAACAATGCCAGTTATTGTCAGAGCAAGTATGATTACTCTATTTACTAAGAGACATGATTCAAAGATTGTTATTCTCTTAGTGTATGTAGATGATTTGTTGATTACGGGCAGTGATCAAGGTATGATAGAGGAACTAAAGTGCATTCTCTATAGGAACTTTAAGATGAAGAATTTGGGAGAGAAAAAAATTTCGTGGACTTGAAATTTTGAGGTCCAAAGAGAGAATTATTCTTAATTACCGGAAGTATGCTTTAGAACTGATTGAAAGTATCGGTTTAAGTGGTGCGAAACCAGCATCAACACCATTAGAGATGAATAGCAAACTTACTTCCGCAGAATATGATGCCACAACACAACAATATAAGGGTGAATATTTGTTAGCAGATAAAACACAATATCAACGTCTCATTGGCATATTGCTTTATTTGTCACATACGAGTGACCTGATATTTCTTTCTCGATTCAACATTTAAGTCAGTTCATGCACCATTGAAGCAGCCTTACGGATAGTGAGGTACATCAAGAAATACTCGGATCAAGGAATTTCGTTGAGTGCTAATAGTAACTATTTATTTTTGGCATATTGTGATTCAGATTGAGTTGCATGCCCAATAACAAGAAGGTTTGTGACATGTTTTTGCATAAAGCTTGGAGACTCTTTGATCTCATGAAAATCAAAGAAACATGCAATTGTGACTCGTTCATCTACAGAGGAAGAGTACAGGAGTATAGTTGTTACAACAACTAAAATTGTGTGACTAAAAAGATTAATGGCAGAATTTGGGATGAATGCAAAACAACCAGCTAAATTTTTTTGTGATAGTAAAGCTGGATTACAAATTGCAACTAATCCAGTCTTCTATGAAATAACTAAACATATTGAAATAGATTGTTATTTTGTCCGGAAAAAAATTCGTGATAAATTAATTGAAACAGAGTTTGTATCAACGACAGAGCAGCTAGCAGACATTATGACAAAAGAACTTGCAGTGCAACAACATGATTATATTATATTCAAGTTTAGGGTAAAAGATATTTTTCACATACCAATTTGAGGGAGAGTGTTGAAGATGTAATTATAGTATAGTTAAAAAATTTGTTAGTTAGTTTCTGTAAAAATTAGTTAGTTGAATCTTGATGTATAAACAAAGTTGTATTATAACTTTACTTTTAGTATGAATGAAAGACTGAAGAATTATATCATATTTATCTCTCTATTTTTCACAAACTCAACAGTTTACACTCTTGGTCAGCAACCCTAGTAACTGTTAGATTTGTTACTCAAACGTGGAAGATTGATGCTCTTATGGACGAGTGGTTAATTATGGGTATTTAAAATTCTTTAGTTAGATATTCAATCAATAACGCTTCTGCATAGGAAATGTAATCAAATTACAATTAGATGGTCGGTCGATGTCCAGTGTAGTTAGAAAATATTCTTAACTAATTTTATATCTTTTGAAAGCTATTGATTTAACAAACAAACTTTAATTAATTAATTTATTTATATATGGTTAGGATTCACTTATGTAACTAAAATTCATTTAGTTTTATATTAATTTATGGTCATTTAATGAGTAGAATGGACGAATGAGATGAAAAATTGAAAATAAAAAGATTCTCAAGAAAAAAGGATATGAGTGTATAATCTCATCTATCTATTTCACTCATCCAATGATCATGGATTAGTGTAAAATTCCGGATAAAAATCATATGTACTTTTCCGGTGCCCCTATATATGCCCCAATACTAAAAAATTAAACTCCAAGTTCTAACTCTAAATTCAAAATCTTAAACTTTACATCTTTACCTTAAAAATACATCATACCCTAAATTCTCTAAACCCTAACAATAAACCATAACTTTAAACCTTAAACCTTAAAACTTAAATTTAATCTTTAGTGTTGGGGCATATACATATATATAAGGGCACCGAAAAATGGCAGATATTTTTATCCGTAAAACTCCATGCAAAGCTATTAACGAGAAGAATAATTGACGTTTTCCGGATTTACCGAGAAAACTAAAAAGTATTCCTTTAAAAGCAAGAATCGATCTTTGTTTTTGTTTGAAACCCAGCTCTGTTTTCGTTAAATTAATTATTTAATTGACTAAACAATTATTTGCTACAATACATTGCTTAGTTCTTGTTTGAAGTTCAGTTGTGTTCTTGTTCGAATTTGAAACTCAGCTAAAGATTAATTATGAGAAGACTGTGACGTTTTCAAATCTACAAAACACAAACATGAAACGTCCCAATCCCAACGCAACGCGGTATCTGTAGGAAGAAAAAAAACATACAAAAAGGTTTTCTTGTCCATGCACGCGTTTTTGATCCACCGTGTTTTTTCTCACAAGTAATTCTCGTCCGAAGAACTACGAATAATAACAAAGCAAAACCCCTATTTTCTTGGATCACTCGTTTTGATTGTACCTTTTTTTTTTGCCGTTTTGTGTGTTTTTCAATGCTCGTTCACGCGTTTGTTCTTCGTTGTACCCTTTGAAAACCCAGTTTTATTACTTGTCTGGGTATTAAAGTCTAGTCATGTCTCATGTGTACAATTTAAGCTTATGTCCTTACAAAATTTCTATATTTTAATAATAATTGCAGCTGCTGCATTTAATGCTTTTATTACAATTCTTTCTTGACTTTTGAGTGGCAATACGTGTTTGGAATTAATGATGTTTTTTTGGTAAGTTTCCGGGGAGGTTCTGCGGTACGGCGCCTAGTATGCGGCTAATATACGGCGTAATCGGCTAGGGCGATGACCGGTTAAAGATCATGTTTCCGGTAAAAGTTACCGATTATGTTGATCCGAATATCAATATAATCGGTAGCGCCGAATTTGTTGTTAAGTTGGAGCGGATGGGCACTCGGACATTTGGACTATAACAAAACCGGTAAAATTACCGGTTATGTTGACCCGAATTTCAATATATTCGGTAGCGCCTAATTTGTTGTTTATTTCGAAAGTATCCATACTTTATAAATCATTATCGAAACTTTTTGAACACCAACGTAACCGTGGTTGAAAAAAAATGTCGAAAATATCAATATTTAATTAAGAGCGTGCAGAAAAGAATCGGTATTTAATTCATATAATCTAACCGGTAAATCTTACCGGATATATTATTTCGAAAGTATCCATACTTTATAAATCATTATCGAAACTTTTTGAACACCAACGTAACCGTGGTTGAAAAAAATGTCGAAAATATCGATATTTAATTAAGAGCGTGCAGAAAAGAATCGATATTTAATTCATATAATCTAACCGGTAAAACATAACCGATTACATTATTAATTCATATAATGTAACCGGTAAATCTTTACCGGATTTATTGTTTGGTGTCGAAAGAATCGACACAATTCAAAAACGTATCGAAACTTTTGGGAATTGTATCGATCATATATATCATAATGATATAACCGGTTAAAAGTATCCTTTGTATTGCTTGCATTTACAGAAAACCTAAGAGAGGAGAGTATTTGAAATCGACCCGAGTTTGGTTGCTGTGAAATCGACCCGAGTTTGATTGCATTTACAGAAAGCCTAATTTGTTGTATCAGAATCGAAAGGATAGGTTTAGGGTTTGGGGACTTTGAAGTAAAAGGTATGTTGTCGAAACCCTAATTTTTTGGTAATGTAGTATTGGGTAGTTGGGGATAATGTTTTGGGTTTAGTGATGTTGAAGTAAAATCGGAATTCGGATCGATATAGGTCGAAATTGTGTAAATATATTTAGGAAATAAATATCGGTACTTTGTTCTGAGAACTTATCGGTAGAAAGTAATAATGTCGGTAGAAATTATATATCGATACTTTTGTCAGAAAACTGAAGCGAGATGGGTTCTAAGGATCATGAAGATGTTGTTCAAGATGAGACTGAAATGATTCAAATGGAGGCGGAGAGAGTAGATAGGGAGGAAAATCCGAAGAAACCAAAGGGTGGATTTCTGTACTTCTAGTAAGTAGAAATTGTGAAATAATTAATCTGTAAATTGTTATTGGATGAAAGTATTTAAGAACATTTAAACTTTCCTATCATGACAGTATTGAAGAATTGCAGAGGATGAGGGATTGTGGGACTTACACTGTCGGTTCGGTATGTAAATTGAAATTATAGTGAATATATTGGAGGTTGAATATTTTGATTGTTTATGGTTTATGTATAATTTGCAGGTGAGAGACGTGGTGGTGAAGAAATGGTACACGATGAGTAAAACTGAGAAGTAACCATTCAACATGTTGTCCATAAATGCTAGAGAAAACTATGAGGCGAAGAAGAAGAAGAAGAAGGTATTCATTATAGTTGTAAATATTTTGATAAATGATATATAAAAACTCTGACATTATATGAATATTATTTACATAGGAAGTGTCGACTAGGTGTAGCATAAAACGAGTGCACCACATAGTAGAGGAGTTGAAAGCGAAGGGTAAATCAAATCTGTTGGAAGAAATGGGGTTTGGATCTCTTATTGGGATTCAGGACCGACCAATTCGGAGGGAATTGTGTCGGTTGTTGATGGGAGATTTTGATTTGCAGAAGTGTGATGTGCGATACGGAGAATATTCATTTCATTTTAGTGTTCGAATTGTTGAAGCCGTATTGGGGCTACAAAATAAAGGCCAGAGTGTGGATGAAGTTATAAACAGGGAGGATTGGAAATTACTTGTGCAGAAGTATGGCCTAACGTCTAATGTGTCATTTGCTACACTTGAGGACGAAATAAAAAGCGGCAAGTATGAAGGGGATGATCTGAAGGCCCATGTACTATTGTACATTGTCGGAGTATTCCTTTGTCCAACGGGTGATTCATCCCCGAGCAAGGATAGTATGAAGTTATTGTGCGACTCCGGGTTTAGAGGTGAATTAAATTGGGCTTCATATGTGTATGACAAAATAATTGATGCAATCAAGACTTTTCAAAAGTCCAAAAACCCCTCATACCTCAAAGGATGCATTGCTGTCTTAGAGGTAAACGAGTTGAATATTGGTATTGGTTTAGAAAACTTTGTAAGTAGTTATTATAGAAAATGATAAAGTTTATACAAAATGCAGGTTGCATTGTATGATTTTTGGTCAGATTCTTCTTCTGTGCCGACATTCTGAAAAACCGGAGTGGCACGCATCACTGCCTGGGGCAAGGAAGAAGTTGTTCGAGTTATGGCAAAGTTAAAGTTGGAATTACCGAAAAAGAAGGTAATGGTAATTTCAGTATTTATAGATTACTAAGGACTTACAAAAGAAAGATGCTCTAATAATGTACTTTATTTGTGAAGGTTGGCGAGGAGGAAGAGGAGAAGGTAGAATATAAATTGAAAGTGAATGAAGGGGGAAGTAAATTTGACATATTGATTGCTGAGTTGGCGGAGGTTAAAAAACTCGTTTCTGATTGTTTGCAAAGACAATCCAGAATCGAACAGGCTATTGAGAGCTTAAAGGGGGAAGTAGGGGAAAAGTGTAATGGTGTTGTTAAAGAAGTGGTGGAATTGAGGGGTGAGTTAAAGGGGGTGATTGAAACGGTGGAAAAAAAATTGGAGGAGGGGATAGATTTAATTCTTGAAATAAACAAAAAATTGGATGAGGGGATACATTTAAGTCCTGAATTCAAGGAAGAATTGGATGAGGGGATACATTTAAGTCGTGAAATAAACAAAAAGAAGAGTTATGTTGAGGCAAAATATGATGAACTTATAAAAAATGATGAAGAAAATGTCGAAGAATTGAGTAAGAGGGTGGAGAAAAATATAAGAGAGGTCCACCATGAAGATACGAGGACACCGGGTCATGCAATACATGTAGAGCTCGATTCAGGGTGTCCTGCACCAAAGAAGCAGAAGAGTAAAAAGGTAAAATGAATAATACAAATGACATCCATTTTGATTATTGTGTTGCGGCTAATATCTATTGATATATCGTAGGTTACAAAAGTCAAAATACCAAGTGGAATTGATGACGTCGAGGCTGCGATGTGTGATTATGTATGGAATAGTGGCTTGTTAGAACCATCGTAAGTTATATATATTGCTTTGCGAGTGATATTTAAATAAATGTGGTGAAAAAATTAATACAAAAACTTGCTTCTATAGAGATGTTATCGTAGATTACGGGCTCGAACACGGCACAGTAGGCGACCTTGGCTGCTTAAAACCCGGGGAATGGCTAATAAGTCCGATTATTAATTTGAAAGGCTGGTTATTGGGTTACGATTCGATGAGGAATCCTACCATGAAGCGGAAGATTTGCTATCTACCATCCGAATTTGTGGTAAGTTACATTTTTACACATTTTCGTGTCCAATTTGGTCATGGCTGGTCAATTACTGGAGATTGTTTTTTAAAATGTAGAGCGCGTTCATAATGGACGGTCAAAATGCGCCGTTTCTTATAAACTTCTATTCTAGAACATTGATGGGCCATAATAAAATCACCGATTGTGACATGGTAAGATATTTTTGCGTACATGTTGTTAAGTATTTAAATAATAACAATAAATGTTCTAATATCTTGTGTGACAATTGTTGTAGATCTTCATGCCAATAAACGATTCGAATACTCATTGGTGTTTGATATGGTTGATCGTGTAGCATCGTTTCTTGATAGTCTACATAGATCTCCCCGGCACAAGACTAGAGTGGAGCAAACAAAGAAAACAGTATGTGTCGATACATTTTGTAATTTATAATGCATAAATTCTTCGTAATCTAATTGTATTTTTTTTACGCAGTTGGAATGTTTACAGAAATTTAGTGAGGACGAGGCGTTTTGTGCCCAATTTGGGAAGATTAAGGTCCCACCGAGAGATTTAAAATTCGTGGTCCGTAAGACGAAGGTGCAAACGAACGGACATGATTGCGGAATGTATGTGGTCATGTGGATGGAAGCTATTTCTGAAGGGAGGTCACCGGATGATTTGGTAAGTGGTCGGAAAAGGACTTCATTTTTAAAAAAATTTGGGACTGACATTGACTCCTAATTTGAATGTAGGTTGTTGGGGATTTTGATCGTCCGAGAGTTTTAAACGATCTCATAAATCACGATTGTAATAGAAGGAGAGCGAAGTTCACAACTGCTTGCCTGAGACGTATGAAAAGATAATTATGTTACCATACTTTTTCCCACTATGTAAATGATGATATCATAGTTAGTTTGTTGTAAATTATGTTAACATATTAGCTTACTCTTGTAAAAATATCATACTTATTTTCCTTTAGGAAACAATTGTCGATACTCTTGTAAAAATATCGAAACTTTTATACGAAATATATGTATCCTTAGATTAACAATCCCCTTTAAAATCGATAGTTTTTTTCCTTCATTATTAAATTATCGAAACCTTTTGACACAGACGGACTGCCATAGCTTACTGGAATTAAATTGTCGATACTTTTCTGCCGCAATGAGTAATAATATCGAAACTTTTATACGAAATATATGTATCCTTAGAGTAACAATCCCCGACAAAATCGATACTTTTTTTCCTTCATTATTAAATTATCGAAACTTTTTGACACAGACGGACTTGCTTAGCTTACTGGAATTAAAGTGTCGATACTTTTCTGTCGCAATGAGTAAAAATATCGAAACTTTTATACGAAATATATGTATCCTTATAATAACAATCCCCGAAAAAATCGATACTTTGTTTCCTTCGTTATTAAATTATCGATACTTATAATCTTAATCGGAAATTTAGGCGGGATTTCTATTTAAATCAGCACTTAACTTAAATCAAACATCCATTTAGGAATTTTATCGAAACTATTGCAGAGATCTCTTCAACTCCAACGACGACCTGGGTAAAATCAACACCGACGAGGACGATTACTACGATCATATTTACAGGTTAGTAAAAGTGACTGACTTTTCGTACTTTAGGGTTAGGGTTTTGCACGATTATGGAGTAACCGATCATCTTCTGCATATAACAGTTGTAATGGCACCCAAAAAAGGGGCACTCAAACGGAAGAGAGCTTCTGCTTCGAAGACAAAGTCATCTTCGAAATCAAGGTCTGCTAGTCAAGTAAGTTCAAGTTCTTCTGAAGAAAATTTGTCTTTTGAATCGCAAAACTTTAGAAGCACCGATGACAAACTGACATATGATAGCAATTTCAAAACAAGGAAGATTCGTCCAGAACGTGTTATTGACTTGAACTTCTTCTTCGATGAGAAAAACAAATTTGGGTTTAAAGATACATTTACAGATTGGGGGTGGCTTGAACTGCTTGGTGTAGAACCAAAATATTACCCCAATCTTGTTAGAGTTTTCTATAGTAATGCAAAATTAGACCCGCATCCTGGTACGGGAAAAATATTAGGATTTACGACTCATGTCATGGGTAAGGACATATATATAGATGCGTCATCTATTGCTGCTGGTATAGGAGTGAAGAATGTAGGAGATTCCGATGAACATGTTTTAGATCCTACCATGAAACGTGTGGATCGGAATACTCCCACTCGCCTTGGTGCGGAGGGCAGATTGTTCCACTTTCTTGTCAGTTGGTTTCTTCGGCCGTCCGGTGGGAAATATTCAGAAATTCGAGATATTGATTACTGGTGGTTGTCTAAATATGAATCAAGAACCGCTCCAAACATAGCAAAACTGATATATGAGACAATGCTACATATAGTGAAGAAGGGTGCTTCCATTACAACCTCACTACCATATGGATGCATAATTTGCCATATATTAAGGAAGGAAGGAGTGCAATTCAATCTTGACTGCCCTCTTCGACTATCCAGGAAGATCGACATGATTACCTTGACAAAAGCGGGATACGGTTTTATTGAAAACGTCGGTTGGATAAACAAATGTCTAATTGGGGCAGAACAAGGCAACGACCAAGTGGAGAACGTTGAAGCAGAACAGCACGAGCGGATGCAAGAAGATGAGATCGAAGGGGTCATTACCATGAAGTCAGTGATGGATTACATGGTTCATTTCCGCGAGCAAATGGATGCTCATTTTGGCGAGATTAATCACCAAATCGGCCAAATGCGAGCAGATATTTCCTCAGTTCGTGCTGACTTCTCCAACTTCCGTAATCAATGGCTTCAAAGCAAATACAAACTCATAGGTAAAATAACCTTTCAATTTACAATTGACATTCGGTTATTTGACTATTAACATGCTTATAACAGAAGTGGACAATCCAGTGGTGCGTGAAGAGGATAATACGGTGCCTGAAGAGGAGAATGATGAAGAGGTACGCAGTTCAGATGAGGATGACAGTGAAGACCCCAGCAGATATATTATTTCTGTAACACAGAACAAAAAACTTGTCATTTTTGATGTCAACGGAGTCCTTGCATATTATACAAAACAAACTCCCAGAGGTAATTAAATTTCTGTAAATCTGCTTACGGATATAAAGAAAACAATTATGTTTAATTTCCTTTCATGTTGTAGATGTTAAACTGAGGCCAGGTGTAGAAGAATTTATGCAATTTTGTTTAGAGAATTTTGTTGTTGGAATATGGTCATCTAAGTTGAGGTAAGCACCGTTATGATCCAAATTGTTAACATTTAACGTTGACCTCTTAAATAATTTGAAGTTTATCGTGGTAATTGTTCACGATTGCAGGCATAACATTGACCTTGCTCTTAACAAAATACCCGTACAAAATGAACGATATTTTTTCATCTGGGTAAGATGCTTCTTACATATTGGTAATTGAATTTGTTATGATTCTTACATTTTGGTGCTTTACAAGTTACTATTAACAGGATCAATCAAAGTGCATAGAGGAAGAGGAATACACCTTCTGCAAAGACTTGCATCAAGTTTGGAATGAGTATCCTCAATTCAAAGAGGAGAATACACTGTTGGTGGATGATTCTTCCGAGAAAATGAGGCATAATCCAGTGAGTAATATTTTTTACATTCAATTTATTAATAACGTAATATGCTATTATTTTGTTAATTTATCTTTTCTTTATAGGAATACAGCTACATATGTCTGCCTCCCTATAACCAATCATCTTCCAACGACAATGCGTTAGGTATTACAGTTACATATGTGACTAATTCCATTGGTTTATTTATATATTGAAGATGTTGACAGGAGAGTCTGCTAATTTGGGTTATTTTTATATATCCACAGAAAAGGGCAGAAGCATCCGAGAATTTTTGAAAAAGTTGGCGAATGACCAGAGTACTGTACCCGAATTTGTAAAAAATAACTCTTTACACATTTGAATGTTATATCATAATGTTGTATGCAGTCACCATGTCTGTTGATGGGAACTTGCTGTATTCCAAATGTCCTCGATACTTTCTGTTGTAAAATTCCATGATACATTACCAAATCTGCGCGAAAATATCGAATCTTTCTTTCCTTCACGATAAAATTTATCGATACTTTCAGAAACAATGAATTCTCATAGGTTACTGTAAATAAAGTTTCAATACAATTTTCCCCTTTCTGAAAATGTTTCGATACTGTTGTTAAATTCCCTGATACGTTACCGAATCTGCTCGAAAATATCGATTCTTTCTGTACAGGACGATAAAAATTATCGATACTTTCAGGCAACATTATTCCAACTTACTAAATATGTTTCTATACTATTGTAAAAAGAAAGTATTGTTAAATGAAATGCGAATTAAAGTTTTCATTCCAGTTAAATTTACTTATGTGGTGTTTTGCTTTCCTATAAATACCCACGAATTCCACCATCACTTACTCATTCCAAATTCTCTCTAAACACCGAGCCCAATCTTTGCTCACCTTATGGCCAAATTTCAGGCAACATTTTATTTTCTCGATACTTTTTTTCAGTCAACAATCACCACCAAAATGTCACTGAAAGATTTAATACAGTTGACAACAATCGAGGTTAGTAAACACGGCCACAAACAAATTTCTTCCATGGAATGTCGAATCCCAACACCGTCAGCAAACAAAACACACTACGTTATGAAGCTTACGAACGAAACAGACGTTCGTAACATGTATGACCGCCTCAATTCCGTCGAAGCTACAGACGTCGATTTACATGTTAAGTTTGACGACGTCAACGCCGGCGAAGGTAGTTCGTCTGCACCCGTACAACCTGATCCAAACACTGAACGCGCACCGTCTTCACCGGATGTTGATGCGGCTGCGGATGAGCTGCAACTTTTTATGTACAGGCGTAGACAAAGAAAACAACAGCTGATCGAAGAACTAAACCTAAGTTCAGACGTGTCCACTGACTACGATGATTCAGATTAACAATAAACTTCTGAAATTATCTTCCAATTATGTTATATGACGTCTTATTTCATCCTTTATCCCTTACTTGTCCACTGGCTCCAAATAAAATTTCGATACATTATTCCCCCTTTCTGAAAATGTTTCGATACTGTTGTTAAATTCCATCATACATTAGCGAATCTGCTCGAAACTATCGATAGTTTCTTAACGTTACGATACAAATATCGATACTTTAAGAAACAAAGGATTCCCATAGCTTACTGGAAGAAAAAGTTTCGATAAGTTTTCACCGTTTCAGTAAAAGTATCGATCATGTTCTAAGATTACATGCTACGTTAGCAAATAGGGTCGAAAATTTCGATACTTGTAATTCACATATGGATCCCCATTGCATACTGGAACCAAAGTTTCGATACAATTTACACACTATTAATAAAAAACCCGATACTTTTGAAAGAAAATCAATGTTCCGGTACGAATATCCTTCGAAAATATCGATGCTTTTACACAAATATCGATAATTAACAAAAACTAAAGGCTTCCCATAGCTTAATGGGAACAAGATTTTCGAAACTTTTTTCCATGTTTTAATGGAATTATCGATAAGTTTGCAAAAACATTCATGTTCCCGGTATATTTTTACTGTATTCTTTATTCATTACATCAATGTATCCGGTTTATTATTACCGTTTTCATTATACACTTCTACAACTTTGCATTCCAGTGTTATGTCATTTCACTTGTATCACATGCACCGTTTACTGCTCCTCCTGTATAAAGCTGAAACCCTTAATCCCCACAACGAATCTGATTCTTCCTTTTCAGTATCGTGTCTTTTCACTTCTACCTCCCTGTATCACGCATGCACCGTTTACTGCTCCTACTTCTCCACATTTACTTCTATAACCCCGGAAAACGAGGAGAAGAACGAATCTGATTCTACCTTTTCAGTTTCGCGTCTTTCCAATGTATCACATGCACCGTTTCTGTTCATGTACCTTCTCCTCATTTATTTCTATAACCTGGGAAACGAGGAGAACGAACGAATCTCTGCCTTTTCAGTCTCATGCATTATCACTTTCCCTCCCAAACGGAAATTGCCTATAAATTAACAACTCCTCTATTTTGCTCTTCACAACATCTTCAATTTTATCTACTCAACCCTTTCCTTTGCTTTTATAATCAGTTCTCTTTCACAATCTTCTATTATAAAATGAGTTCAAGCAGAAGTTCGGGTAAAAATTCTCAGTCTTTCGCAAAGAGGAAGATTGAATTCGACACATCATCAAACAGTGATGATGATTTCTATATTGATTCTGATTCTGATAATGACGAACAACTAAGCCACGAGGCATTCAAATCCAGCAAATTCTTCAGGAGTTTCTTCGAGGCCTTCGATCGAATGAACTCTATCAACGACCCTACTACTCCATGGCGGTGTCCAGCATGCCACGGAGGTCCTGGTGCCTCTAAGTCGTTTTCTGGCCTTCAGTCCCTACTCACCCATGCAAAAACCAAAAAAGGAGATAAGCTGAAAATCCATCGCCTCCTTGCTCAGACGTTGGACGAGGAATTACGAAGAAGGGGTGCTTCGGCCACTCCTCAACCTCAACCTCAACGTCACGCTTCAGGCCAATGGCGTGGTCTGAGTAATGATGCTGCTATTGTCTCCCCCCGCCTTCAAGCCACCGGGAAGCTCATCACCAAATACTCTGGCCACCCATGGTGATGATTAGGAACACACAACATCATACAGATGGAGATGGGAAGGTAGTTATATAACTTCTGAATTATGTTTTCATTACTATTATAATACTTAACTTCTTATTTCTTTAATTTTTTGCTTCAGTGGATTGGCATGGGAAAGACCTTCTCAACGCTTTCAGTTCCTATGGTGCTGTTGCCAAGGCTCGCCATTCATATGGTCCAGAAGGCCATCGTGGGATGAGCCTTTTGATTTTTGAGAGCACGGCAAGAGGTTATCTAGATGCTCAGCGTCTGCATAACCAGTTTGCTGCCCAAGGTTTCGGGTTAGATGCTTGGCAACGTCATGCTCCATCCCCTCCATCCAGCCAGCGCCAACTATATGGTTACATGGCTGAAAAAGAAGACATACACATCTTCAACCGCCATCTCCAAGGTTTTCTCTATCATTTTCTTCTATTATTAATAACAAGATACTCTTCTGCTCATACTTATGCAAAAAAAATTTGTTCATTAGGCAACCAAAAGGTCAAGTTTGAGATGCGACCATATGCAGAGATGGTTGGACAGCAAGCTGGTGCTGGAACAAGTTCCATGGGTGGCAGGGGGACTTGAAGGGAGGAGGCTTGAAGGGACAATGAATTCAGAATAAAGAAAAGGTTGATGGTCTAATATTTATGTGCAGTTCAAAGACCATGCCAGATTGTTTCCAATATCATAAAACTCTATTACATGATATTGGAAACAATCCGGCTTGGTCTTTGCATTGTACATAAATATTAGAAGATCAATCTTTTGTTTCTTCTCAATTTCTTTTTATTTCCGTTGTCATATCGTTTTGTAATCTTTTCATTTTGTAATATTTTCCTTTCTATCTGATGCACTAGTATTTTCTTGATTCTAATTCATATAAACGATTTAATAGAAGTTTCCATAATTTTTATAAAGTTTCCATACTTTTTCGAAAGTATCTCTACCTCTCATAGAAGTATCCAAACATTTAATATAAGTATCCATATGTTTCATTTAAGTATCCATACTATCGACCCACAATTGAACCAGTTCCAATGTTTTTCTTAAATTATCGATAATATTGTATAAGGTATCGATTCTTATTGGCTACCCAGAGTACAACATATATTGATAAAAAGTTTCGAAAAACTTTTCAAAAGTATGGAAACTTTCGAATTCAACATATCCGGTACCATTGATAAAAAGTTTCGATAAACTTTTCAAAAGTATGGAAACTTTCGAATTCAACATATCCGGTACCATTGATAAAAAGTTTCGATAAACTTTTCAAAAGTATGGATACTTTCGAAATCAACATATCCGGTACCGCGTTACCGAATACATTATATACCTTATAACAAATTAGACGCTACCGGTTTTATTATGTCTGACCTTTTACTTAAATTTGCCGGTTACCATTATTTTATCATTTTTTTAGTGGTTTTTACCGGAAAGATCATTTCATATCCACATATCCGGTACCGCTTTACCGGTTACATTATATACACAATCATGTTTCCGGTAACGCCGTATATTAGCCGCATATTAGGCTGCCGCATGGTAAAAAAATCCAAGTTTCCGGGTATATATTCAAATGACTGGTTTTTTTAGTTGTATTTATTAGTCAACTGGAGCAATGCTGTTTACCCTTTACTGCTAGGAAAATCTTATAAAGGGGACAGCTGGAGAAGGCTTTGCTTACTAAACCATTCTCAAGTTCCGACCTTTACTGTCTCTTTCCCATGAAGTTGCCTGCTAAGAGGCCTGTTCCTGATGGAGCTGATCCGAGGTTCGAATCGATGGTTCCCGAGCCGAAACGAAGGACTACCCTTAAGAAGTGAGTTGGTGTATTTGTGCATGAAATCAAATGAGTTTGGTTCTTCATTTCTAAGCTTATTAATGATTTGTTCATGGTTCCTTGTTATCCAGTGCTGTTAGAAGCCTAGTGGGATTTGGAGGGCTTTCCTTTAATAGAATTGTGCTCAACCTGGAACCGATGCTTCGATCATGGGTGAGTATTTTAGCAAATAATCTCGAAAACTCGAGTTTTTTAGCTGTCTTTTAATGTTACTCGAACTCTTCATTTTTCTTGAAATATTCGTGTTTGTCATACATATCTGTTTTATAATACTCGTGCATGTAATTTTTAATTAGGTAAGGGAAGAAGTGGAAAGAGCAGTTCTATCTTCCTTTCATCCATCTTCAGGGTAAGCTTTATTGGACCTATTTGCATGGAACATATGTTAAAATTATCAATTAACAGTCTAACATTGGCCTTTTCTTTACCGGTTTTTTAGGTCCTCGGTTACTCGAATTGAGACATCTAGAGGAAGAAGCTTGCAGTTGCGATTTGTCAATAAACTACCCTCGACCATCTTTACAGGAAGCAAGGTCCAAGCCGAGGATGGCGAGATCGTTAAGATTATCCTAGTCGATGCAACGACGGAAACGACGGTCTCATATGGTTCACTGTCTTCTATTAAGGTCGAGATTGTAGTCCTTAACGGTGAGTTCGGCACTGACGAGCGAGAAGATTGGACAGAAAACGAGTTCAATGCCAATGTTCTTCGTGAAAGACAAGGTAAAAGGCCACTGGTGACAGGGGACCTCAGTATCACGTTGGTTGATGGTGTGGGAACTGTTGATAATGTGGTTTTCACCGACAATTCTAGCTGGATAAGAAGTCGAAAGTTTAGACTAGGAGCTAGAATTGTGCAAAGAATTTCTGGTGAATCGACGATCAGGGAGGCTAGTAGCGAAGCATTCATGGTAAAGGATCATCGCGGAGAGCGTAAGTTCATTGTTCGAATGCTGTTTATAAACTTAAGCTTCCATAATCTCTTTTGTAAATGAACTATATGTATACATGCAGTGTACAAGAAACACTACCCTCCAGTCCTGCATGATGAAGTATGGCGTCTGGAAAGGATAGCAAAAGATGGTGCCTTCCATAAACGGCTGACCTCTAACAATATTTTCACAGTCAAGGACTTCCTGCGGTTGCATGTTACCGATCCATCTGCACTGCGCGATGTAAGAGAACCATTTATTCAGTTCAATTCGATTTCAGATGAGTACGATACGAGTATGTGTGTGTGTGTTTACGCACCAATAGTTTAGGGACATAAAGAGGCAGAGTAATATAGGTTTTGAAGCATTTTTGTTTTTGTTTTCTGCTGAACCAATATGAACTGTGACATTACTGCAGATACTCGGCGGTGGGATCTCGAATCGGGTATGGGATACGATCATAGATCATGCTTTGTCTTGTGTTGTTGATGATGATGAGTGGTATTCCTACTACGGAGCTGCACAAAGCGTCGGACTCCTATTAGACACCATTTACAGAGTTGTGGCTGCAACATTGGATGGCCAAAATTATCACCCTGTGGAAAAATTAGCCTTTTCTCACAAGGTTAGTCTGTCATATTCATACAATCTTTTACTGTGCTTCAGATATGTTCCATATGACTTACTATCAAATGTTTCTCTAAATTTCCAGTTTCTGGTGGAAGATGCAAAGAGACAAGCTTACAAGAATGTTCGGAACCTGGTTTTGGCCGACCGGCGAGCAACTATGGCACCCTCGATGACCTTGACAGATCTCCTGCCTGTGCCACTTAGCATCCCTAATTTACTTCTGCAACAACCTGATTTCTCAGTTGAAAACCAAGGTACAAGAATTCTCTATTATAGACGTATATAATTGTCGTTTCGATGTACGAATCACAGGCTTAGCTATATCAAAAACTCGTCTCGATCGAGCTCATCGTTTTATGTATGTATACAGATGAAGCAGATACACCACATGGTAATTTCAACCAAAGCTCAGTATCCTATGCCTATGGAATGGATGACACCAATCAATTACAGATATCCTTACCACATGATGAACCTGCAATTCAAGCTTTCAATCCAACGCTAAGAAACAGCTTCAGATTGGGAGGAATCTTCCATTCCAATGGAGACAACAGTCTGTCATTTTTCTCAGATGATCATTTTGCTACTGAGGATAATTCTCAAGCTCAAATGCCAATCTGGACTTCAACAACTCAAGCACGGGGACTAGCCGGTGGATCTAATGTTTCGACTCCGGCCTCCGAATCGTCCGCGGGCATCCTTTCATCTCCTCCAAATGTAAATAGCCAAAGCATGGGAGAGACAACCAGAGATGTGTGGCCTAAAGCTAGGTGGTTGAAGTTACGAGCCGTTATCCAATGGAGGTCGATTAGTCGCGGTGCCGCACGAAGGCGGCTCGCCACTAGGTTTGTGTATATATAATTAACTAGATTTACTTTAGAAGCAGTTAAGCTTTCTCCAAGAACATGACAATGCTCTTCAAGTTGATTTATGCATGCTATTAGAATGCAAGAGTGCTTTAGCTTATAATATTTGTATATCTTATGTAATGTTTTTCCCCTTGTGTAAAGGGTTTGGCCTTTTTGTAACGATTAAAACCAGAAGGGTCCTTATATGTAATTTGTAAATAGTGGTTGTAAATTAAAATCGTTAATGTATTTCCATTATAGATCTTCAGCTGAAATTGTTCATTTGTCTAAATACTATAATAGCCATGGAATCATTCATGGCAACTTCATCAACAATTAATTATGATTGTATTTTAATTTTTCTATAGGGTAAAATATTTGAATCGTAAAGGAAAAAACGATGGAGAGAAAAGGGAGCTGGGAGAACAGAAGGAGCTTGGAGCGAAGATGGCGGCCGGTGACCAAGAAGTTCGTCCAACGTCCGGAGTGCACAGTGTTCATCAATAATGTCAGCAAGAGGATTCCTGTATCAGCACTGAGTGAGGCTTTTCAGTGTTACGGCAAGGTGGAAGACTGTTACATCGCCTATGGGAACCCGAAGAGAAAAGGTAGCAGGACGACGTTCGCTTTTGTTAGGTTCAAATCACAGGAGGAGGCTACGAAAGCCAAGACTTGTGGAGATTTCAGAATCCTGGATGGCTTTCGCATAAGAGTATATGCGGACAAGAAACCTCAGGCCAAATATCACATTGGAGTCCCTAAAGCCATGAAAAAACCAGCGATGGGCTTTCGCGACTCCAGGTCGTATAAAGAGGTGGTTTTTGGGGTTCCTAAGCCTGGGCTAGAGGAGGCTGTTCATGGAGACAAGGAGATGGGGAACAAGGTGATTCAAATTGTCATAAACAATAGCCCCGATCATGGCGGGTTGTCGAAGGAGGTTTCTACCGCAACTAGGAACGTTATCAACATTCCTAGAGCGGAGTTGGAATGGAGAAAGTTTTGCCTGGTGGTTAGAATCAAGGACATGTACAATGCATAATTAATATACGACGCTCAAAAAGTTGATGGTGTCCACACTAAAGTCAGTCAATGGCACGGTTTGCTAACTGTCATCCAGTTTAGTAGTCAAGATGATATGGATTTTGTCTGGGGTAAAAGAGAGGAAATGCTGAAGATGTGGTTCGATGAAATAGAGTTGCTGGAGGGCTATGACGGTAAACGCTCGATTCTGATATGGCTGGTCATGAAGGATGTCCCCCTCCAAGTATGGTGTGAAAGCTTTTTCCGTAGAATAGTGAGCAGTTGGGGCGAAGTGGTAAAGATTGACGAGGAAACCATTAATCGTGGTCGTTTTGATGAAGCGAAGATACCGGTTCGCATCCAGAAAGTTTCGCTGATTCCGGATCGGGTGGCCGTCTGCTATAATGGAAGCATTCATGAGATGCTCATCCACCCAGAGCCTTTTGAGGAGGAACGGCGGTTCATTGATGGTAGATCGCCGTATGAGTTCCGGGAGGAGGAGGAGACGGCGGTGTCGCTTGATAACTCCCTTAATGATGAAGACTTTTATGCGCCGACTATGGACAACGAGATGTGTTATTCCCAACGAATGTCGGCTGAGAATGTCGGGATGTTGCAGGAATATCTTGAAAGTCAAACCGTCAATTCTCCATCCAAAACGTCTTCTAAATCTAATAACGGAGGCCTGGTGGATGTGCCCATTTTCCCTGTTTCTGGGCCCAACGATGTTCCTGGGCAACATATATTTGGGCCACCTGAGGATAATATTAATCTGACCTGTGCAAATCCAATTTCGTCGGGCTCCTCGGACTCAAGATTAGTTAATATCCCGGTGCAAGTAGAGCAAAGCCTCACGCGGGACCCAATTTTTGAGGCTTCGCATGGTCTGGATGCTCACCCCTCAATTTTGCCTTTTTCTAATAAACGCCAGTTTCAGTCAATGGGGGGTCTAAGATCGGGACTAGATAAATGGAACTGGTGGGTTTCGTCGGCAAGTAACAGAGGGTTATTATCAGCTAATAGGAAGAAGGGAAGAGGTCGGAAAGGCATGTGCAAAGAGCGGGTTTCTTATGAACAAGCCATTGGTCACAGAATTGAGGTGGTTTCTGCTGGGGATGGGGAGCAGTTCTCCGAAGATGAGGCGTCGATTACGGCTGGAATTGGATCCCGTCTGGGGGTCGAATTTGATGTCCCAATTCACACGGTGATTAGGAGGCTCCAGGAGGTGGATGATTCGACTGGTGGAGCGAGCTAGGATGGCCAGGTTTGCGGTTATATGTATGTTCAGATTTTTGCCAGAATAATGTTTTCATTTCTCTCGTGGAATGTTCGCGGGCTGGGTAGGGCGGAGAAAGTGAGAGCCGCTAGTGAGGTGTTTTCAAAAAGCAAGGCTAGTATGATCTTTGTACAGGAAACGAAGTTGGCAAATCCCAATTCTAGTGTGCTGAATCGATTAAAAGGAAAGGGTTTTGACGAGGTGGTCGTTGTACCGTCGTCAGGGGCTTCGGGTGGCCTCATCACTCTATGGAAGTCGAGTTTCTTGACAGTCAAATCCATTGTCCGGATGGAGAGATACATTGCTCTTATCGGACATGTGGGAAGCTGTAATATGGAGATTGGGCTGATTAATGTTTATGCCCCAAACAGAGATGGAGAAAGGAAACTGTTGGTGGAGGAAATTCTGGAGTTAGTAAGGGGATCGAACATTCCCTTTATTATAGGGGGTGACTTCAATGAAGTTGTGTCTGAAGATGAACGAAGCGAGAACTCGAAGAAAGGTGCGGCAACCAAGTTGTTAAAGGAGTTCATAATCAATGGTGAATTCGTTGATCTACCCTTGAGCGGTGGAAAATTCACGTGGTTTAAAGGTGGTAAGAGTGCTACGGCTAGCCGATTGGACAGATTTTTAATAGCCCCGGATGTACTGTCGAAATTCTCGTTCCTTATCCAAAAAATTAAACCCAGAGGGTTATCAGACCATAACCCTATCGTACTAAAAGAGGAGGGGTCTGTTATAAGTAGTAGGCCTTTCAAATGGTTTTCTTCTTGGGCGGATGATGAAGCATATAAGGAGAAAGTTCGGGAGGTGATCTCTAAGCATATCGACACTGACTTTGGGTCTACTCTTATGGAAGTTAAGCGCTTTACAAAAGAGTGGGCTACGGAATTATCAGCCAGAAACACAGAAAAGATATCTGCTCTGGAAGAAAAAAATTGAAGAGCTGGAAAACAGTGCTAAGAAAGGCGAGACTGAATGGGAAGAAATTCGGCTACTCAAATCTAAAGTCTGGGATAGGTACAGGAAGGATGAACGAGACTGGCTGCAAAAATCGAGATTGAGATGGTTCCATGAAGGCGACAAGAACACTAAATTTTTCCACTTATCGGCATCGATTCGCAGGAGTCATAACCATATTTCGTCGGTTGAGGTGGGTGGAGCAGTTGTCGAGGAGCCGCGGCTAATAAACAGTGCCTTCGAAAGTCATTTTAAAGAGTTGTATAATGATGTGTGTACTCTTCCGATTAAATCGTTTGATGCTCCAGTTAATCGCCTAAGTGATGAGTCGGCAAACGCTTTAGAAACTCCTTTTTCTGAAGAAGAGATTTGGTCAGCAATTAGATCCTCGGATGGAAATAGAGCGCCAGGACCGGATGGGTTTAACCTGCAGTTTTATAAATGTTTCTGGCCTAGTGTTAGGAAGGGAGTGTTGGAGTTTTTTGATGACTTTTATTCTGGCAAACCACTGGATGAGAAAATCAATCAGTCCTATATAGCACTTATTCCGAAAGTAGCGAATCCGAGAAAGATTGAAAATTACAGGCCTATTTCCTTAGTGAGTAGCTTGTACAAAATATTGGCGAAAGTTTTAGCCCGAAGGCTTGCGGTTTGTTTGGAGGAAGTGGTGGGGGAGACCCAATTTGCTTTTGTTGCGGGTAAACAAATAGTGGATTGTTCACTAATAGCAAACGAAATAATCGACGACTTGAAGAAAAGAAACCAATGTGCTGTTATTCTTAAGGCCGACTTTTGACGTGCCTACGATACAGTTTGCTGGAACTTCTTAGAATTTACCCAGGAAAAAATGGGCTTTGGAAATGTATGGAGACGCTGGATTAGGAATTGCATTTCTACACCATGCATTTCAGTGTTAGTAAACGGGGTCCCTACAAAACCCTTTTCGATCAAACGTGGCCTCCGACAGGGGTGCTCCCTGTCACCGTTGTTGTTTAATCTTGTGGGGGAAATGCTAAGCTCGATTATTAAGAAAGCGGCCTCCCTGAAAATAATCGAAGGTGTAAAGGTGGGGCAAAGTAGTTTGGTTTTAACACACATCCAATTTGCAGACGATTTGATCGTCTTCAATAATGGAAATGAGAAGCAAGTCAGAAATATCATCAGGATATTGAAGATTTTTGGGCTGTTTTCAGGTTTGAATTTAAATATGACCAAAACTAAAATTTATGGGATTAAAATGGAGGCTGAGGTTCTGTGCAGGTTAGCATCTTCGACAGGTTGTAGTGCCGGGTCTCTACCATCCACGTATCTTGGGCTGCCTATTGGACGCAGCAAAGGCAACGCGGATGTGTGGAAGCCAGTTTTTGAAAAGATGGAAAAGAGACTCGAAGGGTGGAAGAAGAACAGCTTATCTTTTGGTGGAAGGCTAACATTATTAAAGTCTGTTCTATCTAATTTGCCGACATATTACCTTTCGATGTTTGAAATGCCCAAAGGTGTAGCAAAGAAGTTTAATGGCCTGATTGCTAATTTTTTGTGGAAAGGAAATAATGGCAAATGCATTCGGTGGGTTAAGTGGGAGAATGTGTGCAAGCCGAGATTGTGTGGTGGATTGGGCGTGCGTGATTTCCGTTTAAAGAATAGGGCGCTACTTAATAAATGGGTATGGCGTTACGGTAGCGAAAAGAATAGCTTATGGAGGCGAGTGGTAGATGCAAAGTATGGAATGGAGAAGTCGGGTCTAATTCCAATGAAGAAAGGGGGAAGGAAATGTTCATGGATTTGGAAAGACATTATAAAACCTCTTAACAATTCTGCTGATATCTTCACAAAGTCGCTAAGACTTTTATTTGGTGATGGCAGTTCCATTGATTTCTGGAACGACTATTGGACTGACGTTAGCTCATTAAAAGGGGCGTTTCCGAGGATCTTTGCGGTTGCGATCAAGAAGGAAGGAAAGGTAGCTGAGTTTGGTTCTATGGAAGATGGTGTTTGGTCGTGGAAAATTGAGTTGCGTCGCATGTTTTTCGATTGGGAAATTGACATATGGGACGAGTTTATATGTGTGTTGAACAGAGCGGTCCGCAGCCCAGCATTGGAGGACAGGATAAGATGGATAGGGGGAACAAGTGGGTTGTACTGTGTTAAGGATTATTGCAACGCCTCATTAGTTAGCGAAGAACAATCGGACAGTGTTTGGCCAAAGATTTGGTTAAACGTCGCTCCCATGAAGGTCGAAGCTTTCCTATGGAGACTCGTTCTTAACAGAATTCCCACAGGGATGGAGTTGGCGAAACGCGGCGTGGAGCTGAATGGCATCACATGCTGTCCACTGTGCAGAAAAGAACCTGAAACTGCTGCGCATTTGTTTCTTCATTGTCAAATGTCATGGCAGATTTGGCAGAAATGGTTTCGCATGTGGGATGTTCCTTTCATCATGCCAATGAACATTGAGAGCTTCATCCTCGCTTGGGAAGAGGTTAAGATTAAAAAGGATGCAAAACTCATATGGAGCATGGCAATTAGAGGTGTCATTTGGACAATCTGGCGGTGTCGAAACACCATTGTTTTCGAGGGTAAAGATTGGAGGCCAGCGGAAATTTTCGAGAATGCTATGATGTGTACGGGACAATGGTGCAGATGGAAATGGCCAAATTCTTGTGCAAGTGCAGTGGAATTTTGCCGCTGCCCAGCCTTGATCTCAATACCGGATAAGTTGAATGAACGGCTTAAGACCAGCTCGTGGGTTGCGCCAGAGGTGGGATACTTGAAGTTCAACGTTGATGCAGCTTTCTCAAGTGTCGATAGAGTGGCTGGGATCGGAGGGATCCTAAGGAATAGCGAAGGAACGCAGCTACTAGTCTTCTCAAGATGCATAGGCAATGCAGACCCGACGCAAGCGGAGCTTGTAAGTTTGCTGGAAGCGTGCAGAATTTTCGCAGACTCGGTGTGGAGTGAGTCCCATAATCTCATCCTTGAGTCAGACTGTGAGTTGGCCATAAATTGGATCAAAAGGCCACAATGCGCACCTGCTGTTTTCTCATCACTTGCTAAAGATATAGGGGGAGAATTCTAAGCAATAAATGGCAGTTACGTTTTGCATACAGGGAGGCCAACTCCAAAGCACACAATTTGGCAAAAATTGGTGCCTCCAGCAAGCACAATCTTGCGGTTCTGAATGTGTGAAAGCAAAGGAACATGTAGCACAATTCCTTGTGGAAATTATATGCATGACTTAGGTCCAAAGTGCTAGAAAAGGGTAGGACCTGCACATGTCTTATGGGGTTCTGTTGTAGTGTCGTGTGGGAGGCATTTAAATTCGCCTAAGATGTTTTCACGATGTATGTTCACCGATATAGTACATATGCGCTTTTGCACTCTTTTTCCTTCAATAGGTTTAGGGAGGTTTTTTAACGAGGCAAGCGTATATGTCTTGTTGTATTTCATCTAATCGTCAATAATATACCGATCTTTCAAAAAAAAAATATTTGAATCGTATAAGGATTTAATTATTTGTTATAGAGATTTAGTAATTGAATGGGTGACCAAAAATATTTGCGTTGTCTTATTTTGTATTAGTTTGAATTACGACATTTATCTCAAGAATGCAATATATCTACTTAATCAAAAAAATTATTTGTTATTTCACCTACGATTTTTCTTTTTAGATAAATTTTAAGTATAATCTCAAAAAATGTTTCTAACGTTTGATTGAATAGTCATTTTGGCCCTTATTTTTTTTAACAAATTTAACTCCCAACATTTCATTTTGGGTCGAAATGACCCCTCTGCGAATGAAAATTGTTAATCAACTAACGATAAACAGCTTGAAGTGATGTGACAAACCTACATGGCAATGTCATATAATATGTTGACTTTATATAATGACTCATTAGTTCAAAAATATTTTTTATAAAATTGTATAAAATATAAAAGATTTTTTTTCTTCTAACACGTTATTCTATCAAGTCATTTCAAATTGTTTATCGTCAGTTGATTAATATTTTTCATTTGCAAATGAGTCATTTTGACCCATAATGAAATGTTGGATTAAATTAGTTCAAAAAAAATGGACCAAAATAATTATTCAATCAAACGTCAAGGGCATATTTTAGCTTTATGCCTAAATTCTATAATCTACTCTATAAAAAAAAACATACTACAATCAATCACAGATACCACAATAGATTATTATCTTGTGCACTAGCGTGGAAAACAAAGTTTCCACAGGCTGAATTATTTAGGGGTTTAGTGTTTAGATGTTAGAGATTTAGGTTGTAAGTTTAAAATTTAAGATTCATAGTTAGAATTTAGAGTTTTAGGTTTAGAGTTTGTGAGTAGATTTTTAAGGTTTTAAAATTAAAATTTTAAATTTTAAATTTAAACTTAAAAAATAGTATATTTGTGTAAAAAAATTACAGTGTATCAAATTTTAATCTTACAACAATTAAAAACAATAGCATAAATTATACACAATTGTACATTAAGAAGGATTACGACCCTTTGGAGCGAGAAAGATATTCACGCTGCCGTCTCCAAAGCATTCCTTCTGGTTCTACATAGTTGTAACAAATTATATCATATTTTCTTTGAAAAATAACACTCAAAGAATAAATGATTTCTTCTTTCAACAGTAAATTTACACATTGTTCACTGTTTATTAGCATCTTGTCTTCTTTTAACCAGCTTATCTTTTGTAAACAACTCCTAAAACTTTAAAATTCTTATATTAATTAAAAAATTTAGATAATTTTTATATTTTTTATTGAAAATATATTTTTATCCCTTAAAATTTTATAAGTTTGCTCATCTAGAATTTTATAAGTTCATCCTCTTAACATAAAGTTTTGTGGTCGTTTCTGATTCGAGTGATAAGTTCAAATTCAGTAATCATGTCTACGTTTATTTAGATGTGTTATTAGATCTATCCATTTTAAGTTCGATTAATTATTTTAAAATTTTATGAAGTAATAGTTGATTTTAAAGTATTCTAATTATAATTAAAAATATAGGATGAGTCTACCACGTGCGACGAACACCGCTGAACATCACTAATGTTGAACCCCGCTGAAAACCATTAAATTAATTAATAAAGATTTAAAATTTCAAGGACTCATCGAATAATTAATAATTACTTTAAAAAATTCAATTAAATTATTTTTTTATATATTAAAATTTTATTTTTTAATAAGGGTAAACTATATATTTAGTACCTCACATATTTCCGTATTTCTATTGAACCCTCATTATTTAAATATTATTTTAATTTGATTATATTCTTTATAAAAAATAATTTAACCCTCAACCTAAAACCCTAAACTTTTAAACCTTAAACCTTTAAACTCTTAAACCTATACCAATCAAATTAGCCTATTCTTTATTTATTGAATTAGCCTTTCACCAATCACCCAATCGACTCCCAAGTTTACCCATTCACATTCGTCGACGAACATGTTTGGTTTCTTGTTTTCATTTACCAAAGCTATCTTCGATTATCTCACTGTAATCACTATTAATCAACAACTCCAAATTTCAGCCCCAAAAATATCATTGTTTCAATTTTCGTCGGCCGCCATAATCAACAACCGATGAATCTTTAATTTGTTTTCAATTTTTCATCAAATCTGATGTATGAAAAAGAAAGTAATCATCAAATATGAATAAAGAATAGGGTTTAAGGTTTAATAGTTTAGGGTTTTAGGTTGAGGGTTAAGGGTTAAATTATTTTTTATAAAGAATAAGGTCAAATTGAAATAATATTTAAATAATGAGGGTTCAATAGAAATACGAAAATAGGTAAGGTACTAAATATATAGTTTACCCTTATTAAAAAATAAAATTTTAATATATATATATAAATAATTTAATTAAATTTTTTAAAGTAATTATTAATTATTTGATAGGTCCTTTAAATTTTAAATTTTTATTAATTAATTTAATGATATTCAACCGTGTTCAACATTAGTGGTGTTCGTCCCACGTTGTAGAATTTTCCAAAAACATATAAATATCAATGGCGTTGAGAGCTTAGGATGGCTAAATTATGGGCACATTTTGCTAAATATTCTTTTTTAAGAATTTATTAGGAAAAATATCCCCTTTAAAATACTATTGGGAAAAATACCTCTCATTCAGGCAACGTAAGGAAAGCTCGCATTTTATAAATGCAAGTCTAGAAGTCTCTTTTTACAAAATGCAAGTTTCGTGTTGAATGGATAGGTAAGAAAGAAAAAAAATCATTTATCAAGTTTAAACTCTAGTTTCACAAAATACGAATTTATCTTACGTGATCGGAATAAAAAGTATTTTTTAAATATTATTTAGAGTTTAGTGTTTTTCCTAAAAATTTTCAAAAATAAATACAGTCAAATTACCCTAAATTATGCATTTGAGTGGTCAAATTATTAATCAAATCTGTGTTGATTGCAAATTGAATCAAAGTATTTATTGATTTTACAAGGAGAAGATGAAATAATTGGTGTAATTATGAACTGACGTGCAAACCAGAACTGTCCTCCAATATGCAAAAGAATCTATGATTGATTAAGGTAAAGAAAGTAAGAAAAATATGACGAGACAAGACTGATTGATTGATTTGACAGATAAATTGAAAGAGAATATTTTATTATGATAAACTACACAATTAGTCATTTATGTTTTATAAATTTATATTTTTCATCATTTTTTTAAATAATGTCTTCATCATTTATATTATTGATTTACAATATTTTTGTCATTGAACATTAAATGACATGACACGTTAGTTAAATAGCTAATTTTTAATTTGATCAATTTTTTTAAAATGTCTAAATGTAATTATAAGATAGTATATGTTCGTATATATTCTTAATTATTTGACCATGTGTATATATCTTGTAAACGAAGCGATTTAAATCCGTGTCTCCTAGGATAAACATCATCCACTTTTCCACTGAAACACTTGTTAGATTCTAATTTGACTTCTAAACTTCAGATAAAATATTAATTCAATCCTTAAATTTTAATTAAAATATCAAATTTACCCTTGAACTTTACATAAAATTTCAATTTAACCTATGAATTCGACTAAAAACTCCTCGTACCCATCGTTGCTCCCCCACCGTCATTGATGACCACCAAAACCAATATTCACCTTAATCTAAAAGGAAAGATTATAATAAAAAAATATCATTTCTTATTTTTTTTAATAACCATTAATATTTAATTTATTAAACCAGATACTATAAAAGTTCATTATTGCTCACTCTTTGTTGTCCAGTGGTAAAAAATGATGTAATTTATCTAAGTGACTTGGGTTCGAGCACCAATTTTACATGTTGTGTGTGCTTTATTAAAAAATATTAAAAAAATTAAACAAATATTACTTTTATATCACACCAACATATTAAAAAAATTATTATTAAATTAGTCTCCGTCCAAATCCAATAGTTTTTCTTTTTTGGATTTTCGGTGGCAACTACGTAATTTGAAACGAACGGCAGCGGCATTTAAAAACCCCGCCAATAAAATATCTACGTCCGAGGACTATCAATCACTAATCAGGCCGAAATCTCGCGAAGTTTCCCTTCTTCATATCTCCCCCACAGTTCCTCAAGATATTTTCTCTCCCCCCAAACACCCCCTCCCCGTTCGAAAAATAAAATAAAAAACAACAGCGACAACAAAAAAACTAGTGCTTCAGCTTTTTTTTGTTAACTACATTAGATATTTTTCCCTCTTCTTGTTTTTAAGGTCTCAGAAAGCATCATGAGTTTTCTCTAGTTTTGTTTGCTTGAAGAGAGAGAGAGAGAGATAGAGAGAGAGAGAGGGGATTTTGGACGGCAAAGATGGATCGGGAGGGAGGATCCCACGGCGGATCTTGTTATTACTCCGTTCTTGGGATTCGTAAGAACGCCTCCTTCTCTGATATCCGCACTGCTTATCGTAAGCTCGCTCTGGTAATTAGAAACCTCTTGCTTCTTTTCTTTTTTTTTTTGGTTTTGCATTTTTTTCTAGTTTAAGACAAAATGTTCATTCTATAAAATCAAAATTAACTTGATAATGTTTAAAATTCGTGAAGAAATGGCATCCGGACAGATACGCCAGAAATCCGGTGCTCGCCGGCGAAGCCAAAAGCCGGTTTCAGCAAATCCAAGAAGCTTATTCGGGTAACATTATTAAATCTCTTTTCCCGTGTTGCCGTTGAATCCTGGTGTGTAATTTTTCATTTCTTAAATTTTCTATTAATTTTTCAGTTCTCTCCGACGAATCTAAGAGATCAATGTATGACGCCGGTCTCTACGATCCCTTAGAAGAAGAAGATGAAGTGCGTAAAAATATCTCATTTGTTTCCTTTTATTTTCTTGAATTACTCTCGATGCAAATAAAACAAATAAAACGGTGTCGGATTTACCTCATGCTCAGTGAAAATGTCAATTCTTCGAATCTTTATTTATTATTCAAAATTCATTTGTTATTTCCATTTTTAGCCCCTAAATTTTGTAAGATTTGCGAGCAGGACTTCTGTGATTTTATGCAAGAGATGATCTCGATGATGAACAATGTGGGGGATGAGGTTTGTCCTTGATATTCTGATCATTAAAGGCTAAATACGTAATTATGATATAAACGACTGTGTATTAATATTATATTATGGATGTTTTTTTTTTCCCTCTTTTTACTTTAGAAGGACAGTTTTGAGGATTTGCAAAGGATGTTCGCCGATATAGTCGGCGGAGATGGCATGAGCTTTGACGTTAACAACGATCCAACGGAGGCGAAGAGGGCACGTGTCACTTCATCTAAAGGCAATGCAGCGAAACGGAGCAGTTCTTGCCGTTGACACGTGGCGGCCTATCCTACATCCCCCATTTGTCTCAATAATCCCATTACTAGTAACTTAAATTACAGAGCTAATTTCTTCCATTAGGGAATTGGGGGATTGTTTAGTTTTAGGAGCATAGTTGAGGACCTTTGTGAAACTTGAAAAAATATTGCAACCTATTTCATGGATTGTAATAAAATCTATCATTTTTAATTTTCAAAAATTGACAAACAAAAGGCGATGCTACATCTCTACTCACTGGATAGATTACCTAGCTGATGTGGCACATGATTTATTAACTATTAAATATAATATAATATATATTTTAATAAGCAATAAATGTATTACAATTAATATTACTTTTAAGTTTTGTCAATAAATAATTTTAAAAATTATAATTACAATACAATTAATACAATTTTACGTCACAAATAATTTTTATAACCATAAACGTAATATAATTAATATTTTTATTTTCTAATGAAATATTTTTTTAACATAATAAGAAGAGAAATTAAGCTAATTAAAAAAAATATTTTGATTTGTCATATTTTTACCTCATAAAAATATTTTACTTTAAATAATAGCCATTGAAAAAATATAATATTCTGAAATTAAAATAAAATAGTTAATTTTTGTTCTTTTAGAAAGAAAAAAAACTAATAGTTCATGTATTCTAATTTTGATAGTTTCGATCCATGTATTTTGCGGACAAAACTGCTTGAACTCAGGTCCCTTAAAATAAGTATACTAAGTATAATCTCTCTTTCCACTAACACCACTCATTTTAATTTTTAAAATTTCAATTCACTCATAATATCAAGACATTATAACTAAACCATATAACTTAAATTTATCAAATTGGAGAATGAGATTAATGGTTGGGTTTAATTCATGTACTTTTTAAATTTGGAAGTTCTAATTGGCTCATAATACCAAGACAATGTAACTAAATTATATAACTTAAAATTATCAAATTAGAGAACGAGAACTAATCTTTAAGTAACATATAATATATGGAACATTTTAATTTAATAGATTTTATAATTATTGTACAATAAAAATAAAAATTAGATTTTATTAAATGTAAATATGGCACAGTGTTAAAAAAGAAAACCTAATTGATTAAAGTTATGTGGTAATAATCTACGAACGGGACAATGAATAGGATAGAAAGTGAGGGTAGATGAATTTCTTTTGTTAGAGGTGAGCAAAACTCGATTCGACTAAAAAAAATTCAAATAAAGTTTGAGTTGTAAAATAGAATTCGAATAACTCCAAATTTTTAATAATTAGTTGATTGATTTTTAAGTTCGAGTCAACTTCCTCAAATTAGAATCAAATATATATACATATATTATATGATTAGGGAAATCCGGAAATATGAAGAAATAAGTGACGCATATGAAAAAATACAATGAAATATATATGCAAAAATTGTAATTATTAGAGAAAGTCGTTTAAATTAGATTCAAATTGTACTATAACTTGATAAATAATTACAATTAAATTCGTATAGGAACTCGAAAACTTGACTTGACTCGAACTCGAATTTCATAAACTCGACTCGAATCGTAAAAATTTAAAATAAAATTTGAGTTGTAAAATATGACACATCAACTCGAATAACTTCAATTTTTTTACTCGACTCGATCGAACGTTCACCCCTACCTTTTGTATATAAATGTAAGAGTATTTGATTTTTTTCTAGACATTAATTTTGTCTAAATTTAAAAATAAAATTATATAATAATCTATGAAAACAAAATATTTTTTAATTATTTAAAAATAAATAAACATAAAAAATAAGATTATGAGTATTTTCTAAAATTTATATCATATAAATAAAAAATAATTGAAAATGTTAGTGAGAATTTTAAATTATAAAAAAATAAACATTAATTAACACATTAATGGGCATGCATGTTTTTTTATAAAACCATTAAATAGATTTAAGTGATAGATTACTAGCTGGGAAGAAAAAGTTTTCTCCGAACAAAATGACCTTTTGTAAAATTCAAACTCAAAATTATTGGACATTATTTCATTTTTTGCATGGTTGTTGAACATTGAAATAACTATAATTTTGATATCCCGATTTTGTTTAACGTTTAATTTTGATTTTTTTTTGTCTGAAATCTTTCAATTAAGTATCTGACTTTGATGTTAAGATTTAATTTAATATTTATTTTGTGGGTCTAATTATGTAGTTGAAATTGACTTTCGATAAATTATTTAAATCATAAATCAATTTTATATACTAATTTAAATTAAAATATAATAGTTAAATATTTAATTAGACCAAAAAATTTAGATACCAACTTGGAATATTGAGTTTAAGTTTATTTACATAATGTGACTGAAAAAGTTTATATATCAAATTAGATTTTAAAGTTAATTTGATGATGCAAAACATATATTTAACTTAGAAATAAGGATGAGTCTATCACACTCAACGAGCACCACCAAACACTACTAATGTTGAACATCACTGAACACCATTAAATTGATTAATAAAGATTAAAAAATTTAAGAACTAAACATATAATTATAAATTATTTTAAAATATTTCAATTAAATTATTTTCATATATATTATATTTTTTAATTTTTTAAAATAATTGAATCAGATACTAACCTTAGTCAATTTAAAAAATAAAAAACATAAACACTTCGCCATAAAACCCTAGATTGTAAACCTAAAACCCTAAACCCTACATTGTAAATTTGAAACCCTAAACATGAAACCTAAAACTCAAAACTTTGAACCTTAAACACTAAAGCCTAACTTGAATATTCAAATTTATGGATTAGGGTTTATAGTTGGGGTTATGGGTTTAGAGGTTTAGGCTAATTATTTAGGGTTTTGGGTTTCGAGTTTCGAGTTTCAAGTTTCAAGCTTTTATTTTTTAAATTAACTAAAGTTGGTATTTGATCCAATTGTTTAAAAAAGATTAAATATATATATATATATATACATATATAAATAATTTAATTGAAATTTTTCTTTAAGTAATTTATAATTGTATATTAAGTCATTGAGAATTTTAATTTTTATTAATTAATTTATTATTATTTAAATGTATTCAGCGTTAAAGATATTGAACAATGTTCAGCGTTAGGGGTATTGAACGATTTTCAACGCAGTTATAAAATTTTCCTAGAAATAATGACTTCGATCCTTGAATGAGGAGTCTCATATTCACAGGAGATGAAGATGGTCGGTGAGTGGGCCAAAGTTTGATTGACAGTTGAGAGAGACTTCTAGGTTATTAGATATTAAAAGATATAAAAATAGAATTCATACTCAATACATGACGGTAAAAATTAAAAGTTTTTATAAATATTTTAATTTTAAGATTTAAGGTCTTAATTAAAAGTATAAAGTTTAGCTGTAAGAGTTTAGAATTTAGAGATTATAGTTAAAATTTAGAATTTATGTTTAAAATTTAAGGTTTAGATGTCGAGGTTTTGTTTTCAGGGTAATATGATTATGATTTAAGTTTTAACTTATAAACCGTGAATTATAATCATAAACTGTAAATTCTTACCATTATCCCTAAAATTTAAACTCCCACCCCTAAACCCCTAAACTCTACATCTTACACTAAGACCCTAAAACTAAAGCGCTTGTAGAAACTTTTAGTTTCTACCGCCAGTGTATAGGATAATAATCCATAAAAATATATTTTTAGTGGTGTTAGGGTAGCATCTGCTTGAATCGAGTCAAGTAAAAATTTTAAATTTATGGATTTTATTTTATAATTTAATTTCTATTGGAATTTTTTAGTTGATTTGTTTTGGGTTTTGTTCAAATTTAACCGTGAACATTTATAATGTTATGGTACTACTTACTAATTAGTTCTAAGTTAAATAACTTTATATAACCATATACAATACACATATTTTTTTTCTTTATTTTTTATATGTGAATTAGATAGAGTTGAAGGATCCGACTTTAATTTGAAAAGCGATCCACTAAATAATAAAAAGATCAATTTATTTGAATTTTTATTTTATAACTTAAATTTTATTTGAATTTTTATTCGAGACGAGTTGAGTTTTGCTCATCATAATATTAGGCACGCATAAAGATTTTAATGGGTGGGGTTAATTTAGGGGAAAACTTAAAATATAAAAAATAAATATTCTTGACCACTCAACTAATTAATAGAAGTCATCTGCATTGTTTTTATTTTGATTAAGTATAAAATTTTTACGTTCTAAAAGTAAATGTTAATATTCGAACACATACAAAATAAATAACAAAATATCTTTGATCATTCAACCAATAAATAGATCTCAGTTGCATTGCTTTTACATGCATATTAACAAGAGGTTTGTTTTACCATTAATTTGGGGATTATTTTCCTATACACTAGCGGTGAAAAATAAAGTTTTCACAAGCGGGGTTATCTAAGGGTTTAGGGTTCTAGTTTAGGGTTTAGAGGTTATGAATTTAGGTTGTATGGTTTATAATTAAGGATTCATGGTTAGAATTTATGATTTATAGGACGTGGTTAGATTTTTAGGGTCTTAAGGTTAGAAATTTAGATTTTAAATTTAGGTTAGAAAATAGGCATGCTTATGTAAACTTTTTTGCAATGACAGTGTATCAAATATTAATCCTTAATTTGGATGAGGTGTCTCACTAGAAAGACGGATGATGTTTATTTTAAAAGACACGTGTTCAAATTGCTTTGTCTACAAGGTGTATGTGCATTGTCAAAGGGTTAAGAATATGTATGAACAAATACTACCTTGTAATCCACCTTTAGACTATTTAAAAAATTTAAAAAGAAGTCTAATGATTCGAGGTTAAATTTGTAGAGTTCGAAGTATTTTTCGATGAAACATACATCGTTCGCGAGGCCAAAAAAAGTAAACCAAAATTTTTGAAGTCCAACAGTAGTTAGGGTCGACAGTGACCGACGACGGTGGTGACTGGTGAGTGACAGTCAGAGGCATGGTAAATGGGTAACTATAGTTAGATTCAAAGTAAAATTAATATTTTATCTTCAGTTCAATGATCTAGTTATTTTTTATCTAAAGTTTAGAATACAATTAATATTTATTTAAAGTTCATAGGTAAAATTAAAAATTAATCCATTTTACTAATATTTGACGTCTTACTGACCAAAATGTTATAAACTACAACATGAGAGATTAAATGTTACTTTTTCAAAATTGGGGTGCAAAAATAAACACTTATGAAAAAGTGATCATTACGGTAAATTGCCCTTAAATAAATAATTATTTTTATTTTCCAAATTTTGTTTTTCAAGCTCATATTTAAAATCAAACAAATAAATAATTTCCAAATTTTGTTTTTCAATTAACCAATAGGTAATTAGAAATCAACACAATCCATAAAACCTACAAAAGTCTCCCATTTGGCATCCTTTCAAATTAATCAAAATCTTTGGAAAAGAAACCCAAATAGAAGAGTTTTCTAGGATTTTTTTTTTGGGTTCGATCACTTTTATTTGTGTTTTTAATAATTTTCTGAAGATGTCGCTGAGACCAAACGCGAGAACTGAAGTTCGGAGAAATAGGTACAAAGTAGCAGTGGATGCGGAGGAAGGGAGGCGGAGGAGGGAGGACAACATGGTGGAGATTAGAAAAAATCGACGTGAAGAGAGTTTGAAGAGACGTGAAGGACTCCAAGCTCAGCCTATTGTCACGGGTCAGAGTCTTGGCGCAAGGACGTCTACCCGTGCGGCAACCCAGGCTATTACCAGCCAAGGGCTAAGCCTTTTCCATCTCCGATACTCACCGTCCCATGGGCTCATCAGAGAAGCGGGGACAGCTCCCGATCAGTGTGGTGCCTACCAACACGCCAGTCCGAGAACTAGACGGTCCGTGACACTATGCCTGCTTCACTTCACTCATCTGCTGTTGAGAAAAAGGTCCATTTTTAATTGTTTATAATTTTTGTTGGCTATTTTTAATAGTTTTATCATTTTTGTTCTAAATTTTGTTTGATCTTATGGAGTATGTATAATGTTAGTTTTACATATTTATTTGGTTTTCATTGTTTTGATTGAGAATATTGTTGTTGTCAAACATTCTGAATTCTGTTTAGTAAAGATTAAGACTATTCTGAATTCTATGTTTTATTGCATTTGCTAATTATTTGCATGATATGATGATTTGGCTATCTATGACTTGACTGAGTATTGTCTTGTTCTGGTCATGTTCAATCTTTGACTGCAGTTGGAAAGTCTACCTGCCATGGTTGCTGGTGTCTGGTCTGATGATAGTAACTTGCAGCTTGAGGCAACTACTCAGTTTAGGAAATTGCTTTCAATTGGTGAGGACGGAAATTTGTTTTGTTTAATAGTTATAATAACATTTAAGTTGCACGCCTTGTCGCCTCAATATCTTCTGTTATTTATCCCAGAACGTAGCCCGCCTATTGAGGAAGTAATACAAGCTGGAGTTGTTCCTCGCTTTATTGAGTTCCTTTTGAGAGAAGACTTTCCACAGCTTCAGGTTGGATTCTTCTATCGGCTTCAACATTATCTCATTACTTCATATTAGATGATATTTTAAGGTTTATTAATTTAAAATTTATGTAGTTTGAGGCAGCATGGGCCCTCACTAATATTGCTTCTGGGACGTCGGAGAACACAAAGGTGGTAATTGATCACGGGGCTGTTCCCATATTTGTTAAGTTACTTGGTTCCCCAAGTGATGATGTTCGTGAGCAGGTATCCATATTAAGGGGATTTAGTATAATTTTGGATATCGACTAAACTAGGAAGTGATGAATTTACTTAGCAAAAGCTAGTATGAAATGTTTTAAAATCTAGTTTTCGCTTTTCATTTTGAACATTCAGGCCGTCTGGGCATTGGGAAATGTGGCTGGTGATTCTCCTAGATGTCGTGATCTTGTCCTTAGCCATGGTGCTCTGCTCCCTTTGGTGGCCCAGTTGAATGAGCATGCTAAACTTTCTATGCTGAGAAATGCTACATGGACCCTCTCAAATTTTTGCAGGGGAAAACCCCAACCTCCCTTTGATCAGGTTTAACCCTGTTCCCCTTCTTTTGTTGGAAACTGTTGATTGTTTAACATGAATTGGCAAGCTTAGTTGTGCTCAATGTTATTGATATACAATTCCAAAGTTCCTTTGTCTGTCTTTGAAATCTGAGATGGTGGCTTGTTTGTTGGATCATGAAATTGTACATCCAATACGTTACTAACATAAACCAGAGAGTGAGATATCGTGCATTGCTAAAATTAGACCAGAGAGTGAGGTGACTTATGAATAAAGAGTATTATTTTCTAGCTAGATATCATGTGGCCACTGGCCACTCACTGCTGGGGTTGAATTAATTATTATCTCACCAATTATTCTTTATGTTTTGTTCAGGTTAAGCCTGCACTCCCTGCGTTGGCACATCTTCTTCATTCAAATGATGAAGAAGTATTAACTGATGCATGTTGGGCGCTCTCATATCTTTCTGATGGTACAAATGACAAAATTCAAGCTGTTATCGAAACTGGTGTGTGTGGGCGTTTGGTAGAACTTTTGATGTGAGTTAAGAACTGTTTGATTTTCATTTAGTCTCAAAAGTGTTTCTATTTATGATTTGTTTGCCCGAGCTAAATTAAAAATGCTGTGGCTTTAACAGACACCCATCTCCTTCAGTGCTAATTCCTGCTCTTCGCACAGTTGGAAATATTGTCACTGGAGATGATGCGCAAACACAGGTATTAGCCACTTTTTTAATTTTCTCTCACTCAATCCACACTAATGCCCCCTCTTAAATTGTAATAAAATGCAAGATTTGTAGGTTTACATTTTAAATGTTATCTTTTTCTTATATATAGTTTGTAACCAATTTGTCTTTGGTCATTATGGACAAATCATGTTGACATACAGTGTATTATCGAGCTTCAAGCATTGCCATGCCTTTTGAACCTCTTGGCAAATAATTTTAAAAAGAGCATCAAGAAGGAAGCTTGTTGGACAGTCTCCAATATCACAGCTGGAAACAAGGAACAAATACAGGTAACAATTGAACTCGCATCACTTTTTTCTTCTCGCGTTGGTATTCCTTTGGGTGATTAATTTTTGGTCTATATGTTGTCCGCTCCTGTACTTTTTTTTCTTCTTGCCTTGATATTGCCTGGTTAAACAATTTTGGGGCTCAGACATTGTTTGATTTCATTTATATCATCAAAGTATGTATAATTGTATGAATTCTGCAGGCTGTGATTGAAGCTAATATTATTGCTCCACTGGTTCATTTACTTCAAAATGCTGAATTTGATATTAAGAAAGAAGCTGCATGGGCCATTTCAAATGCTACATCTGGTGGGACTCCTGAGCAGATCAAGTATGAAAATTGTTTCCAATCTTAGTTGTGTGGAACCATTCCTTGGCTGGTTATTAATGACAAACTAATTCTCATCCAGGCGTGTTCACGTATTTCAGGTTCCTTCTAAGTCAAGGTTGTATCAAGCCATTGTGTGATCTTCTAAACTGCCCCGATCCAAGGATTGTTACGGTTTGCCTAGAAGGACTGGAAAACATTTTGAAGGTAGGAGAAACTGATAAGAACCTGGGCAGTACTGGAGGTGTGAATCTCTATGCACAAATGATTGATGATGCCGAGGGTCTAGAGAAGATCGAGAATTTACAGTCTCATGATAATACTGAGATATATGAAAAGGCTGTGAAAATTCTCGAGACATATTGGTTGGAAGAGGAGGACGAGATGATGCCAGCAGGTGATGCTTCTCAAACAGGGTTTCAGTTTGGTGGTGGTGACCTTCCTGTTCCTTCTGGGGGATTCAATTTCAGCTAGAGGTATGCTGTGCTACCGCTCACATGTATTATTCTTTTTTCTTTTTATTAGCAGAAGCTTTTTATGTTTTTTTTCCTTCTAGATGAGATATATGACCATATTCATATGTGATTATTGCTTGGATATGCTTTCACCTTTCCAAATTATATTTCAGGAATCTTATCTGGTTCTGTATTTGAATTCCTTATGGAGATGATGGAAAGAATAGTTGGGGTTTCATGCAGTGTTTGCTGGGGGTGATTTTAGCATATTCCCGAAACAGCTATACCATCTTGTTGCGAGTCTGTAATAGGAGTTTTGTGATGTCATGCATCAATCTGTCCACTTGTTGATGGGATTTTTTAATCCATGGTGCGACTTGTTTAGGAGTGGGAATGTAGGTTGAAGTTTTGGGGTGTGGTTGGTTTTGCAGGTGCCAAAAGCTTTAAAAACAACAAACCCCAGAAATCAGAATGGGGACCCGACCGGGTGTTGGGTTCAGCAATGGTCAAACTTTTTTCTCCATGCTTGGTGGAGTTTTTAGTGGTCCAACACCCAGAACCAATGTCATGCTTATTTTAATTGCTCCAACCGTGACATGATCATTGGAAAAAGTTAAAAACTTTTAATCTCTAAAATCAATAATTTTTTTTTTATTTTATTCTTTTGTCCAGTCTTTAAACTAACAATTTTCCTTTCACTTGGTTTAAGCTCCGTTTAGCATTGTTTTTTAAATTAATTTTTGGGACCAAAAGCTGGTTTGGAGATAGAAGCAATGTTAAACAAGTTTTTGAAAAAAAAAAATATTTTTAAAAGGTGATTTTCAATTCAAAAGCAAAAGTTAAATTTTTTAGCTTTTACGTTTGTAAAAATACTTTGGGGAGTTGAATTACAATTTTAACCTTTATTTGTTATTGTGTTTATTTATAGTTTAAAAATTTATATTTTTTACGAAGATATAATTAATAATTATTTTTTAATTTAAAAATAATATATATTTATTTATGTCAAATTTTTTAAATAAAATATTTAAAATTTATTATATTTTCATGGTACAATTGTTAAAAATGTATTTATTAATAAAAATATTTTTATAATAATTTAACCTGATATACTATGACATTAAAGAATTTGAATATCATTATATGTATATATATAACTTACAATATCATGTTTAAAATAATGATTTATCTTCTTAAAAGTAATTTTTGACAACAATATTAAACACTTAAATTTTAAACTCAAAAATTTAGAAGTATTTTTAAAAATTATTTTTCAAACTAGCTTTTCCACTACCCTTTATAAAAGCGATGCTAAACTGATCCTTAATTTATAAATTTAGATTTTATCATATGTAGTAGTTTTAACGATATCTAGATTCAAAAGCAGAAAGAAGTAATCAAATTTCAAGAATAATTTGTAAAGAAAAATAGAGGAATTTTTAGCTAAATATTGTAGAAGAATTTTTTTTTTCTCTAATATGTTGCACATTGGTTTTTATTTCCTAATATATTGTACTTTCTACAGTAAAAACAAAGAAGGACTCATCTGAGTCCGACTTTGAATAGTGATTTACAATTTTCGAGTAAAAAAATTAAAGACTCACCCAGGTGAGTCCGACTTTGAACAGTAAAAAATTTAAAGACTCACCTAGGTGAGTCCGACTTTGAATAGTGAAAGACACAAACATGGGAATGCATTCATGGTACATGAAACACTATTCAAAGTCAGATACAAATGAGGCTGCCTTTAGGAAGATCACTGTTTGAAGTCGGATACACATGAGAGAGTCTTTAATTTTTTATTTGATTTAATAAAATCATTGTTTAAAGTCGGATTCAGCTACGGTGGTCTTTAATTGTACTGTAGAATCTACAATATTTTGGGAAATAAAAATGAACATACAATATTTTGGGGAAAAAAAATAATCTCACAACAATATTTATGTAAATTATCCGAAAAATAGAGGTGGAGATTATTAAATGGATAAAAAGAATTTAAAATGAAATTATGAGATACATGATTTTGGTACACAGCTTTTTGTCTAATAAAGACTGCATTATTCAGTGTTGTAGACTGTAGAGAGTGCATGGGGAAGTTAAAAGGCAGCAATCAGCCCCATACTCCACCAATTAACAAACTATGATTTTGGAGACGGAGCTTAACGTCAAAACACAATCTCCTTTCCCATCCCTTTATTTTATTACATATTTAACCTTTCATTCTTTCCATAGATGATTTAGAATAAACCAACAATGAACATTATATTTATAACACCACAATGCCAATGCTCTTCAAATAAAAAACCTCAAAAACCATGCATGTTACTATAACCTGTTTGTTTTTCTAAGAAGATGTTAATTTAGAATAAAGGTAAAATGAAAAAAAGATGTCCTTAACGTTTGCATGTTTTGTTATTTAGTTAAATAACCTCTCAATATTTTAATTTAGTCCAAATATGCCATGCTGGATGGAAACTATCAGTCAACTGAAGGTCAACGGCTGATTTTGACTTGCCACGCGTTGAGATCAGATATGCCACGTCAATTTTTTTAAAATTATTTTGTTATACCTTTTTTATGGTGACACGTGGCTGAACCAGATGATGACATGTGACGAATATGATGTTGACACGTAGTGAATATGATACTGACATGTCAGCATATCTTAACACGTGACAAGTTCAGTCAACATCAGCCGTTGACCGTCAGTTGATTGACAATTTTCATCCAACATAGATATATTTAGACCAAATTAAAACGAGTTGTTTGCTCTGAAAAAGAATGAAAGGTCAAATGACAAAATATACAAACGTTAAGAACATATTTCATCATTTTACCCAGAATAAATGTCGTTATAGATATCGACATAATAAAAAAGATTTGGGAAGCAAACATAAATATTAAAATGCAGAGGTAAATTCATAATTATTTGATTTAAAAAAATATATAGATCGAAAGTAAAAATAAATTAGTTGGTGGGACAAAATCCTCTCCCAATATGCCCAAGGCTCCGTTCCTAATTATAAGATTAAATATTTTAAACATTCTATTATATTTTGTGTACTTCATTTTACAGAAACATTACACAATTTTTTATTATATATTTTTTGTATCGGTACAAAAACTAATCGAATAATATCTTTGTGTAATCGTGCAATTATACAAGATACACTATAATTATTAGTTTTGAACAAAACAAGGGAGACTGTTTCTGTTGAAAATTAATCCTATAATTTATGAGAAAGGGAGAAAAAAAGTGCTCTTGTTGGATTTAAAACTTAGTGGAAGAAAGAAAACATATGAAAAATTTCTGATTACCCAACTATCATTGTTTTCTCTACTATCTCCACTATAAAATTATTATATTACTGGATAATATATATTTTTAAATAGTTTTAAGATAATTATAAAGTGATATTTGTTCATATTTTTCTTAACTTTTTAATGTATGCAAAACAAATTGAATTCGATCCCCTTAAATGATACTCCCTCTGTCCCACTAAAACTGTCACATGTTGATTTTTTTTGGGTCAAACTTTTTCAACTTTGACATCTTATAATTTAAAATTTATTATTGATAAAAATATGAAAAAATATATTTTAAAAACATTGAATCAACTAGTTTTTAAATATAATTTTTATAATTTTTAATTAATTAAAATATTTAAATAAATTATAGTCAAAGTTGAAAAAATTTGACCAGAAAAATGTCAACATGTGACAGTTTTACTGGGACGGAGGGAGTATTTTATTTAGTTGATTCTTACCGTAACCGTATCGTAAACACCTTATCCTAAAACAATCCACTATATGCAGACACCCTATTTTAAATAATTTAAATAGTATTAAAACAATACTTACATAACCATATGATAATTATAATTTTTTTGCGATCTAATTATAATTATCATGCATAAAACTTGCAGAAACAAAAACCAAAAGAAATAGGGTAAAGTAAATCACGTGGGGCCTAATACGTAAACCTATCAGAATTAGACAGTGCTACTTTAAAGAAGAAAAACCCTGAAATTCATCTCCGCGCCGCCCCTCCTGCATGTTGCCACGTGGACAGTGACCTTCTCAAAATTTTGGCGGGTGTGTCGTCGACAGGAGAGCGGCGCAGAGCTGTCACCAGCAGGGGTAAACCCGTCTTTTCAATCACACCCCCCGTCTAGGGTTTATTGCCTCCGTCCCTCTCTGACAACTTCTCACTCCCTGTCTGTTCTTCATTTTTTACCCCTTCTTTAAAAAAACAGAACAAATTTTAGCTCTTATCTTTCTTCTGGGTAGTTTTTCATTTCTGGGTTTTGTTTCTCCGAGAGCAAAAAGCTCTCTCCTTTACTCTGGTTTCCCCTGTTTCATTTCTTCTCAGTTGAATGAAAAAGGTTTTCGACTGTGTTACTGAGTTGGTATTTCTTTGTCCATCGAGTTTAGAACACCCTTCTTTTCTTTTTGCTTTCGCCATTCTGTTTTGATCGAAGTTCTTTACAGAGTTCATGGGTATAATGGATCTTAGAGCAAAGGTGAAAATAGTAAAAAAAAAGAGTCATCTTCAATGCTTAAAAGCTTATGTTTTCTTTCTTTTTTAAACCCATTTCTTTTATATCACTGATTTGGTTTGTGTGTATAATTCAGAAACCCTCGGGTGAAGCAACGACGAGTGAGAAGCAGAAGTTTTGTAGTGATTGCAAAACCACAAAGACTCCTCTTTGGAGAGGTGGCCCTGCTGGTCCCAAGGTATTGCCTTTCCCTTTCCATGGGAACAAACCAACAAATCTTGTCCTTTTGAAATCATAACCACGAGCCCTCTGGCAAAAAGCTCACAACTTTTTTGATGGGTTTCTTTTGCAGTCGCTTTGAAATGCATGTGGGATCAGATACAGGAAAAAACGAAGAGCAATGCTGGGTATGAACAAGGGATTAGAGAAGAAGAAGATGAAGAAGAAAGAGATGTCAGATTCTAATGATGATGGTGAGAAGAAGCTTAATGGAAACTTGAATGGACTGAGTAAGAGTGTGAAGGTTAGATTATATGCTTTGGGATGTGAAGTTTTGTTGCAAAGTTCATCATCAGCATTATCTGGGGTGGTGAAGAAACAAAGGTGCCAAAGGAGAAGGAAGTTAGGAGAGGAAGAACAAGCTGCTATTTCTTTGATGGCATTATCTTGTGGCTCAGTTTTTGCTTGACATAACCTCCCCCTTTTCATTGTCTTTTCCTTTTTGCCTCTACAAACACCCATGTTCTTGACAGCTGTTCTGTTTTTACCCAGAGCAAAAGTCAAAAGGAAAGCAATGTTTTTTTTTTTTTGGGAATAGCTGATGATGATGATTGTAAATAGTACTTTGGGAATCAATAGACAACGAGAATTCTATGTTTGAAATAAGGTGTTCACAGCCATTTCAATTGCAGTTATTCGTATTTACTGATCTGATGAATCAATCCATAAATAAAAATAATCTGCCAAATTCTACTTAAAATTTTCCAAGAATGCTTTCATTGAGAGTCGAACTCAAGACCTCCCGCTTACTAAACGGGTGCTCTAACCAACTGAGCTATGAAAGCTGTTGAATTTAGAATCCAAATAACCATCATTATTCCGTATAACTACAAAAAATAAAGTAATAGTCCCAAGTCCCAACTACTTGGAAGTTGGAACGGAACAAGATAACAGATTCCTCAACTGATATATACATACGCACGTACATTACATATGTATGTATATTATACGAATATCATGAGCCTAACTTAACTACTACAAAGTGGATTTCATGTCATTTCTTTGAAACCAAAAGAATTGATACACATGTAAAGTAGTATACAGGCAAACACCTCACCTCCTCATGGGAACCAAACTACAGCTACAAATTCCTAACCCCTGGGGTAATCAATAATCAGGTCCTTTCCTTGCTTAAGGAAAAAGAATACATCATTAACCTTATATAAGCTCTATATAGATATTCGGCCGAAACGAAAATTCTACGAGAGAAAATAGGTAAACATGAACCTCTAAAGTGGTATGAGTATACTTGTGCTTCTCGACATCTTAAGTAATCGGCTTACGCGGCAGGTCAAACCGGAAATCTTCAAGAGAAAAAGCCATGGTTGAGGATCAGAAGAGTATCTCCTTGAGGATTAGGAGGACCAACATGACAAAGCACATTATAACAAGCACTGTAGCACACATCACCATGCCTCCTTGTTTCTGTGTTCTCTCAGCCTGCAAGTCGAATCCATTCAAGATTTAGAATGCTTCCTCGAAAATATGCAAATGAGGATAAATGATGGGCAAAGATGAAAGACCTTCTGTAGTTGTTTGAGGCCTTCTTCGACTGTAGTTGCAACATTCTGAATGTTGTAGTCTATCCGATCGACAATAGTACCCTGTTTGGAGACTGCACTTAATAACTCGGAGAAAAGTTTTCGTAATTTATTCTTAATGCTAGATGGATTCATACCTGATCAATGACAAGAACCGATAGATCCTTCATAATCTGAGCAAGCTCATTTACAGAGTCCACAACCTACAAAATCCATTTTAATACATGCGTAGATAGTTCATTACAGATAGCTATGAAAACAGCATCAAATGACAAAAAGATCAAGAGACTTGCCTGTTGAATCTCCCTTTCCCTCTCAACTGTTAACGCTTCACTTCGTTTCAACTTTGCCATCTGATGCTCACTAAATACCTACATGACATAATCGTGCAATATTGATAAAAGACACAAATCCATCAAAACCTAATATCATGACTATACAAGGAAAACATAAGGAAGTTGGAGTAGGCACATTTTGGATCTTGGTTGCCAGACAATCGAGTGTCAACTGTCAAGATCCTAACATGTTATTTGGCATTCTGCTAAAACTCATGCTTCCTAAAATGTGTTCAGATAGATCGTATATAATAAAAGGAAGAGGGTTTAAAGAAACCCGTATACCATATCATCCAAGTCATCGTCTTCTGCTTTAGACCTATTTCCATTTATATTCATCTCTAGATCAACTCCATCCTGGCCCTACAAAGAAACAAGTAATTTAGTTAAAACGTGCACAAAATGCATAATAAGAGTGCAAAAAACAGAAATCGAAATTGTATGGATCGTTTAGCATGTGAAAGTGCAAGCAAATACTATATAACAATGCATTGTCAAGAAGGAAGTTTCTTTCCTATACCTCTTTCTGCTGCCTAAGGCGCTTCAAATAAGTTGATTGCTTCTTCCGGAGCTCCATTGATAGGTTCTGAAGGTCAGTAGCAAGTTGACGCTGCCAAAAAGGAGAGCAACATGGAAGGCAAGAAGTGTAGACCAAAAAATAGTTCAGAATAGCGCATCATCAAAGGGAATAAAAACTTAAAATTATGTCAGAGGGTATAGAGGATAAAGCACTAAACATCAGCCTGCCCTTATTATCTTCTCTTCTGCAAGGACACGTGTATGGATAAAAAAAAGAATCAAAGATGACCTTTTATCTCACCATCTCTAAGCCTTACCTGGACATTTTTCCTGACATTTGAATCCTCAGAAGGTCCAGTTGCAGAGAGTTTCTGTAATCTCTTCTCTGATTTCTTCAACAGATTAGTTATCTCATGGGTAAGAGCCTCAATATTGCGTTGGTCTTCTTTACCATCACCAAATGAAGGCATTAAAGCCTTTGCATGAGCCTTTGCTAACTCGGCCATTTTTGTCCGTGCTCGTTGCACATTTGCTGCTATTTCTTCAGACACATCTACCCAAGCTGGTGGTAGACCCACTGTAACTGCATTTGCACCTTTACTGCAACAGACAGACAACCCTTATTTTCTTACTAGAGTTATATGATCATTCAAACACAGATATACATTAACTCATAAGTAACTTGTATCCACAATCCCTCATTGCAAATCCTTGGTCTTTCATTGTACTGCATAAAACACCTCATAATCTTTGTAGCTCTTCCCAAGTCATTCAAAATATCTCACAACTAAATAATTTTTGTAAGAACTGCTCAAGGATATCAAACAGATTCAACCGCATTCATTTGTAAGCATCTCTTGGGTGCCAATTTCTCAAAAAAATAGTTACTTAACATATAATTCAACAATTTTGCTTAGCCTAAACTGTATCAATTCTACTTCAAATAAAAGGAGACCAATTCAGCTAAATTAAGCTAACTAATTGCGTTCAAATAAATTCCCACATAATAAATAGAAGAAAAAAACAAGTATTGATCTCGATCTTTATTAGTATTATTATTGTTTTATCTTATATGTCAATTAATATTAGTTACAAAGTTGAATTACCTTGAATTTCCAGGATCCTCGGTACTTAGAGGAGTATAAGAACGATTTGGATGGAGCAACGAAGTACTAACCATCTCGATGACCGGTCCTCCGCCGGAGCTCTTCGTGACCGAAGACGATGCCGACGAACTCGTCGGAATTCTTACACTCTTTAATGCATCCCTATATTTCCTGAATAACAGCGTCCGGTTCCTCGTCGCCATAGCTCTAGAACGAAAATATATATTAACTAAAAGTTAAAAATAAATCTAAATCCAGATTTAGAATTTATAGATCTAAAAATTGATGTTTTCTCATGGCGGAGCTAGAAAAGGCAATAAAAGAGGGATGGCCAAGTGACCGGAGGCCGACGATCGGCCGTTAAGGGGACAGTTGAATAGAGAGGAACGGCCGACTCAAGCGCCGGCGAAGCTGAGGTTCGTTCTGAAAGGAAACTACCAGGAAAGTAAAACTATGAGCAAGAAAAATATACGGTAGACGTGGGGAATTATTTTTTGAATTTTATTAGGTTCAGTGTTTCAGATTAAAAGAGTGGTTACTGTTTTTAATCGTTTTAAATTTTCGATTAGGTCGGGTTAAGTTAGTAGGGTCGGGTCGTACGCTACACTGAATTCCTCGACCAAATCTAGGCACGTAAACAAACCGACCGAACACGAATGAGAGAATGTTTATGTTCGTTCGTTTAATTTTAACTGAATAATTGAACGAACATGAACAACTAAACGAACATAATTTCTTGTTCATGTTCTTATGTTAAGAATGTAGCTTGTTTGTGTTCGTTTATGTTCGTTCATTTAAATGATAAACAAACGTAAACGAACGACATAAAGAGCATATGTGAATAAATTTAAACAAACATAAATAAACGAACATATGTGAATAATTTTTTTTTAAATATACAATACTTTTATTATGAAAAACAATAAATATAAATGGATATATGTGAATAAATTTGAACGAACATAAACGAACTATAAATGAACAGATTATCGAACGTCTACGAACGTAAATGAACGAACGAGCCCTTTGTCCGTGTTCTTTCATTTAATTAAACGAACAAAAAATCTTGTTCATGTTCGTTCGTTCATTTACTTTTGTAAACATTCGTTCATTCATTTTTGTTATTTTTCGTTCGTTCGTTCATTTACGTTTATATTTTTATTCGTTCGTTCAACGAACATAAACAAACTTCCCGCTGATCGGTTCACGAACGATTCATTGAACGTTTGATACATTTACAGCCCTAGCCAGATCGAGCACTTTTTTATCACTATGTTGGTCGGTTCAATTATTAACGGGAATTAAAATAAGGGCCAAATTAATGGAAGATAAAAGTTATTGAATTAAATTAAAATAAGGATCAAATTGATAGAACATTTAAGTAACAAAGATCAAATGTATAACTATAAAAAATTTTGTTAATTGTCTCGTTATTTTAACCGTTAAATGTTAATGGTTAAATTTATTGAACTGCGAAGAAAAATAATTTCGGAGAAGAAAACATACTAATTTGATATATTTTTCTAAATATGAATGGTTACATTTATTGAGTTATTTTAAATTAAGACTAAATTGGTAGAATATATAAGTTTTGAGGACTAAATCATTATACCAAACCTTTTTTGAATGTTCGTTTTTATTTTAACGGATGAGTAACCGAACGTAACTAAAACTTTAATTGAGTGACCCAATTATAAATTTTAATAAATGAGTGACATCTAATATAATTCAACCAGTTTTTGTTAATTTCATCACGTCATAAATGATAAATCCAACTAGACAAGAGGTAGATGATAACAATACTCTTGGCAGCTTGACACCCCAAAGTTTGGGCAAATTTAAATTACACCTCTCAAATATTTAAAAAATTTCAGTTAAACACTTTTAATTTTTTAGAAACTTTTATTAAATCTTAATTTATTGAATATTTTTAATTAAGTTCCCCAAACTTTTAAAAATTTCATTAAACCTCTTCTTCTTCTTTTTTGAGAATTTTAAATTTTTTTGTTCAAAGAGATTTTTTTTTGAGTTGGTACTTATCGCTGATAGCTATGGCTAATCCCCTCGCCGCAGGTGCTCTCACTAAGAGGTAAATTGCTGACCATTGGTAGGAATCGAATTTCTAACCTCATTGTTAAGGGACGAAGGTTCAAAGAGAATTTTAATTACACCTTCAGCTTTTTTTTCAAAAAGTCCTCAAAATTTTCAAAATATTTAATAAAACCTTCAAATTTTTGTAAAAATTTTCATTAAACCCCAAACAACTGCACCAAGATCGCCCCCTGCAACTAGATCAGAGCTTAAACAGCTTCCAGTTTGAACTTCCTGCAATTAAATATTTCCTTTTCTCTCTAAAATCAATTAAAAAAGGTTAAAGGTGAAAATAAGTGTCCGAACTATCATATTTTTCTTTTTTAAATGTTTAAACTATTTTTTATCCCCTTTAGGTGTCCCAACTATCATATTTGGAGCACGAGCTCTAGTTCAACTAACAAGAAAAATTAGCTCTAGTGTTAATTTTGCTTACAAGTTTAGTATTGATTCTGATTGACTTGATAAATTGTAGGTTGGTATGTTATATGTTAGGTTGGAGAAAGGAGCTTTATAATTTCTCTTCATAGATTTTCTTTTACATGAATCTCAAGACACTTCTATGGAGTAAAGGGTTCTTTTTATTATTACGATAAACTCGGCTGTTGTCGTTTTTATTTACAGGTATGTCCGGTCTGTGCAATGAAAGTGGGAGTTGATATGGTTGCACATATAACACTACACCATGGAAATATATTCAAGATATCCTCTTTAAGCTATATCAAAAAGTTATTTCATTTTGGTGTGGCTTGAAAGTTGAAATTTGTTATTGGAGTCTGCTACATTTTGGAGTTTGATTGCTCATTATCTTACCTGCAAACTTTATCATTGTTGTTCTTTCTCTCAACTTCGGGGCCATTTTCGAAGCATTTAAGTCACAGTATGCTAGATGACTCACTTGTCCCCCTGCCTCTTTCCTTAACAAGTGGTTACATGCAGTGCAAAAGGAAATCGGATAAAAGTGGATCTCATTCAACACTGTTGCTCCTAGTGAAAGAGCTACGAGAAGGAAACCTACAGTCTCTCCTTGGGGGTTATTGTATAGTGTCTTCATCCAATTCAACACCTGATCCGTTGTCGTCTTCGTTTATTTTGCCCATGGTTGGTGATTTTGTTTTTGTCCAGCCTCACTTCTCCAGGGAAACAGATACAACCGAGGATAGTTCAGACGTAATTCGGTCGGAAAGGTAAGTTTCTAGTGTGTTTAATTTTTCCTTTTGTCCCCTGGTTGCTGAGGACTGGTGTTCTGTGTGCACATAGCCTCATTCTCCACTTTCATTCTGATATCTGGTTTTGGCATGACAGAATTGTCCAATCGACTCCTCTTTCGGCCAAGGATCAGGAAGAGAAGGCAAAAAGATGCAAGTTTATTCAAGGGCTGCTGTTGTCCACAATTCTTGATGGTATTTTATGACTGCCTTCATATTGGTTTCTCCAATTGCAGACCCGAAAGCCCTCACGGACATCAGGTTCGCGGCACAGAGGACAGAGCCCTGCAATCTATTGGTTTGTTATGCTGTTCCTGTTTGTAGTGAATATATTGATGTATTTAGAAGCAAACTCTTGAATAAGGCGTAGGAATGAGCGAGTGTAATGACCGAACTCTTCCTTATTCAACATATCCGGACATAGATACATGAAAAACATCGATGAAAAAAATAACAAGTCAATGTTGAAAGTATACTCATGATTTTAACTCACATTCAAGTTAGAGAGTAAGGGTTTGAACTTTGGATTTTGATGGAATCTCTAATGAACCCCATGAAATAAAGTTGAGCAACAAAAAAGGTGTGCACATTGGTTGAGCAACATGTTTTTCTTACCAACTTTGGCTAACTCAGTGTCTGAAAGTAGCTGTTAAGAGTCATTCTCATACTTCTGAGCACAAGTAGACACAAAATCGGACGGTCGACGGAGGAGAACCGGAAAATTTCGACCTTGCTCAGTCTAAACAACCAATTATGGTGATCAAAAGAGATTAGAGCACTTATTGCACTCAAATGTCAGTGAATTATAAGTATAAATTGACTTAAAATTTGGTTACACAGCTTACAAAAGAATCAAAACAAGTTAAGCAACAGCCTTGCCAATAACGTGTGCATGGATTTGGAACTAATTTAAGTTCATTACACAACCCAACAATGTATTTCTGAAACAACAAAAGTAAACTGAAGAAACATAAAATGTGTCTTGTCGGGCCTGCTTGGCTGCTTGCATCATCTGCCAATCAAATCTCTTTAAAACCAAACAATGCTGCCTAGTGCCTAGCATTTACAATCTCATTTCCCACCTAAACAATCTGCCAGCCAAAACACAGCAAATTCCCATTTTTATTATTTATATTTGCTAAAACAATTATATGTGATTGTGAAGGGATGAGCACATAAGTCAAAGCCAGTTTCCTTGCACACCAAGAAAATTTGACAGATTTATTTCGGACCTAGATATGTTAATCGAATTTAATTACGAGTATCGAATATCTATGTGTATGAAATTGATTATGATATTATATATATATATATATATTGATACTTTAAGACTAATACTCCTATTCTTGTCATGTCTAGATATATATTTCATGCAATATGATGAATGGAATAAAATGTAAAAGTAAAAAAATATGGAATTTGAAAAAAAAAATTGATAATATCTTAAGACAACCTATTACTACAAAGGGATTGTCATGTCATTTCATATGTAATTTTGTTTCTATTGTTACAAATGAAAAAGATTAAGATCCAGGCATTAGGAGATAAATGTCATTATCAAAGGTTTTATTGTCCAAAAATCAGCACTTGCAACCCGCGTTTCTCTCTCTAGATTTCTCCTCCAATCAAAAATATCTGTGAGGTGTGAGCTCTGTCTCGCTCATAGGGGTTATCAGCACTGGTTTTTGCAACCCAGACAAACATAAAAGGGAATGCCTTTTGTGCATTCAGCCATATCTGATTGATCTGACTTCTGAGGTTTCTCTCTTCATCTTTCGACTGAGTTTTTTTAAAACTATTCTCAAAGTTCACTTTTTTCTTTGGCATTTCTGGGTGTTCTGAGCTTGATTCCTGTTCAATTTTGGATCTTGAAGTGAATTTTGGGTTTGTTTGCAAATTGTTGAAAATGGGTTGGTATAGATTTGTCTTTTTTTTTGTCTTCTCTTTGTAGATTGATGAGTAATTTAGCTTTTGAAATCAAGGTTTTTTTTTTCTTTCACATTGTCTTTGTTTGCTTCATTGTTTTTGCCAGTCTCATTGCTTTTTGGGGATTAGTACAAGTTCAATAAAAGTGAATTTTTATGTGGAAAACTTTCAGATCAGTTTCTGGGATTTTTTTGGTTAACTGGTCTTGTGGGATTTGGATTTGTTAAATAGAATCTTTAGGAAATGTTAAAGCTTGAGACCATCATGTACGCATCTTTTTGCAGTTTGATCCTTTTGGCTTTTATATGCCATCTCAGATCAGTTTCACTTATGTTTAGTTGATTGTGTGATAAAAATGTGTTAATTATGAGATATATAGCATGTGATGGCTTTTTTATTTAATTCTTTCTATTGATACTATTTACTTACTGCAAGTAACTTCTAGGTATTATCAAACTAAACTTACCTTTGAATCTGGTGATTCTAAATAGTTTCATTTGGCTTGATAGGACTTCAGCATTGGAGTTGGTGGAATGTTGAGAAATAAACTAACATGAGCCAGGCCGAAGAATCAAGGATGAAGCCACCTCTTGTTCCACTTGCGACCTTGCTTGGTCGTGAGCTGAGGAATGAGAAAGTCGAGACGCCTTTTGTGAAGTTTGGACAGGCTGCTCTGGCTAAAAAGGGAGAAGATTACTTTCTGGTTAAACCTGATTGTCAAATGGTTCCCGGGAATCCGGCGACATCTTTTTCAGTATTTGCGGTATTCTATTCCATCTTTTTCAGTAATGGATTCTTCTTGTTTGTTTCTGAAGAAATGAAGAACAAAAAGAAGAGAATTTGGATTGTAATGTGGGAAAAAAGAGATTTGCAAGTTGAGTTCTGGTCAATGTATGTTCTTGTTTAATTTGTCTGCATAAAAATGATAACCAAAGTCTTACAATTCTTCTTTTCTCTCTTACTGATTGAGCATGTTAAAAGTGACACTACGTTTGATGCTCGTAGAGATTCCTAATATTGGTTTTATTAGCAGATTTTTGATGGGCATAATGGTATATCAGCTGCCATTTTTGCAAAGGAGAACTTATTGGGTAACATCTTGAGTGCAATTCCACAAGGCATCAGTAGAGAGGAGTGGCTTCAAGCTCTTCCTCGGGCCTTGGTTGCAGGTTTCGTGAAAACGGATATTGAATTTCAGCAGAGAGGTATGTATTCACTTCTATTTCACCACATTTGTTCTCTGTCAAATTCTGTTGTATGCTTATCTTTGTAGTCATTTATATCGACGACAGGAGAAACTTCCGGGACGACTGTTACATTTGTTGTAATTGACGGATGGACTATCACTGTTGCATCTGTCGGTGATTCTCGATGTATATTGGACACCCAAGGGGGTGTAGTTTCTCTCCTGACAGTTGATCACAGGCTGGAAGAGAATGCTGAAGAAAGGGAGCGTGTCACTGCAAGTGGGGGTGAAGTAGGAAGACTTAATGTTTTCGGGGGCAATGAGGTATTTTCCCCTTACAACAAGAGGACTTTCGCTTCCTTTTCTTTTTCCATTTTCAGGTGGGGTGAAATGGAGGTGGTGGAATGTGTTGTTTGTGAAAGTTTAAGAGTGTTTTTAACTCTGTATCTTTATGGATTGTGAGTCCGTGTAGGTCGGTCCCCTCCGTTGCTGGCCTGGTGGATTATGCCTTTCGAGATCAATTGGTGACACTGATGTCGGAGAGTTTATCGTCCCAATACCACATGTTAAACAAGTCAAGGTTACATCCTCATGTCTTATTGATGATGCAGTTTTTAATTTTCTTTCCAATTTAGCATTCAAACCATGAAACTTCTTTTCTATTTTTGCTTAGTTGTCAAATGCTGGAGGGCGACTTATTATTGCTTCGGATGGTATTTGGGATGCTTTATCTTCCGACATGGCTGCCAAGTCTTGTCGGGGTTTACCAGCGGACCTTGCAGCAAAGCTGGTTGTTAAGGTGATATTCAGACCGGTGTTTTCTCCTTGTATTATCCATTCAATTTGCTTTGATATCAATTGTTGTTTTTAACACTTATTCAGGAAGCTTTGAGGTCAAGGGGCCTGAAGGATGACACAACCTGCCTGGTTGTCGATATTATTCCTTTGGATCGGCCTGTCTTACCTCCTACACCAAGGAAGAAGCAGAATACGATCAGTTCATTTCTTTTCGGGAAGAAATCTCAAAATTCTATGAACAAAACTACAAATAAACTTTCTGCTGTTGGAGTTGTCGAGGAGCTATTTGAAGAGGGTTCTGCCATGCTTGCTGAAAGGTTCATTCATCGGAACTTATCTTTTCCCTTCAAGTTTGTTTCTTTTATTTTGCCTTTTGCTTCATAATATGCATGTTGGGCGGAACCTCTATTGTTCGACTCTTCATTTTTCCGATGCATAACCGGACTTGGGCATGGGATGTGATCCCTCGAGGAGTAAGAACCGTCCAGATACACAGAAACCTTGGGGGAAAACTGAACGTACCCGTCTTGGACACATATCCAGATTCAACACTTATACCCGAGTCCATATAACATAGGGTGGAAATACCTTTGGGAAAGAATATTAATGGTCCTTAAATTCTTTGAATAGATACCATATTGTGGGGGCAAACATTCTTACTGCATATCAGTCTCTTCTATTTTACCAGCAAAAGAAGTACATGAGCCTTTAATCCTACTGATATTCATAATAAAATTGCAGGTTGGGGAAGGATTTCCCCCCAAATGCGAAGTCCGGAACCTTTAAATGTGCAGTGTGTCAAATTGATCAACCCCCAGCAGAGGGTTTAGCTGAAAACTCTGGGCTGTTACCATTTTTCTCGGTTGCTTCAAATCCCTGGGACGGACCCTTTCTATGCACAAAATGTCGAAACAAGAAAGATGCCATGGAAGGAAAAAGGTCAAGCCCCACAACGATCACCGCATAAACATCTTATTCGATAACAAGGTAAATATATGATGGATTATGTGTGTGTGTGAGAGAGTTTTTGTCAGTGTGAAAATGCTGGAGTTCCCATTACTTGTGTGACTGTAGTAGATTGCTTGTAAGAGGGGAAGTAGAGAAAGAGAGAAGTAGGTGTTCCGCCATTGTTGTTTGCGAGTTTACGATTTGGTGGTCGGATGTTTATATTGACGAACTTGGAGCCGGCAGATATTTGCGATAATAGTTTGATTGCTAACTACTTGAATTTGTAAGTAAATCTTAAGATTGCATAAATAATATATGTACCTCTGTTTTACCAGCCTTTCTGCATTTGCAAGGTCTGGTTGTTTTCTCGGATAGCTACGGATCATATATGTGATATTTGAATCTACATTGTCTTAAAATGAGACACATTATTTGTATTTAATTGAGTAATTTGAGTTAGAGAAGAGAAAAGAGTGGTAAAAATATTTATAAAAAAAAATCAGAGATCAAATTAAAAATTAATGCTTTTTTACTAATATATACTTTATTTCTTTTACTAATTTATCCGTGAAAGGAAAAGAGACCCAAATGCAGAAGAAATTAATTACTGCCTGTAAGTCAACCAATAACAACAACAACAATATTGTATGATTGTATTAATTAAAACTACTAACACTTTGACTATCAATCAAGTAGTAAGGACGTAGAGATTATACAAGAATTTGGCCATTCTTCCCTTGCTAATCATTTAGACACACTAAAAACACCTAATTTTATACATTCATTCTTTTACATGTACATGAGATTGCACATTTTAATGACTATGGACATATATCTCAATCTCATCTCATACAGTCATACTTACCTTTGTAACTGATCAGCTGTATGATTGCTTGTGGTAGACGGCGATGTTGTTCGACCATTTACCACACTGTTATCTATTGGTGGTGGATTCAATCCCCATTTTCCTTCAGATTCGGATGGCTCCATCACTTTCACCGTTCCATCGCTCAGCCCAATTGCAAATTGGTTTGCCTCCATCGGATGTGCAGCTACCACCAGTGGATATACGGTTTGGTTTCTGTAAAACAAACAGTAGAAAAATTGAATGTTTAATCCAAGTTCATGCAGCACTTTGGAACAAGGATTTAACAAAACTGCCGGTCCGGAAAATGACAAAATGTGGTACAGGATAAGCGAAACAAGACAGATTTGACAGTCTGATCATATTAGAGTCGATACTAACATCAATTTAGAACTACCAGTTCAGAGAAAAACAAAATGGTACAAGGGGGAAACATGACAGATTTAACTGTCCGATCATAGTAGACAGTAGTCCAGATAAAAAAAAACATCAACTAGAATGCCCCTACAGGTTCCATGTAGTTGAATGGAATAAAACAGACAACTTACCCTTTTAGGATCGCCGGAGACAAGTAGACTGATGACGCAATACGGCATCTAAGCCTCATGCTATCAGCGTCAAATACCCCGATATTACCATCACAAAAGGTAGCATACACAGATTGGCTATTACAGGAGTATGCAGCACACGTTATAGGTGCAGACAGTACATCTTGAGGAATCCACTGCAGCAAATAAATGGCATTAGCAAGTGTTCCCTCCATCAAAAGCAAACTTTATATCATCAAAACCTATGCCATTTTTTTAACTTTCCTACCTGTTGAATGCGCTCCATCTTTGAGGCATCATATATTGCTAACTGTGTTTCATGAACTACCAGCATGCGAATTTGATCGGAGTGAAACTGTACTCGCGTTTCACCTGTAGGTGCTTTTCCAGCTGGGATTTGGATTGCAACTGATTTCCTTTTTTCCCACGTATCAATGCTCCACACGCACAGCTGCAGAGAACAGCAAAATTTATTAACATCGCTTACATGAGACCTTTCCTTCATCCCTATTCCCGTCTCTGTCAGTCAGTGATATGACCTTGTCATTGTTTTCACAAATAAACATTGTTGCATTTCTTAGCCAGATGAAGGAAGAAAGCATGTACATAATAAAAATGGGAAAATACACCCCTCAAAAAATAAATTGAATAGATAACTATGTGTAATGTATATAAGAGATGATGGAACCTGAGAAACACCAAGGAAATTAAGTTGAAAAGCCAACTAATAAAATAAGTTTATCTTTCCTGTTATTTTATTACCTTAAATTTGTGTCATTTACATCCCACAAATAAGTTAAGAATAAAATAAATATGACAAGCCAGGATACCACTTACATGAGCGTCAGCACCTGACGAAACCAAGATATTGAGACTGGTTGAAAAGGCCAAACCAGTTATTTGCTTTTGATGACCTTTCAACTTTGATTTCACCTAAAAAAGAAAAAAAGAAGTTGAAACATGCTATATAGGAATCAATTAGGGGAGCGGAGTAGTACAAGTGGAAGAAGAATAAATAAGCATATGTCGAAGGTGTTAGGAAGTGTCACCTCAGCAACCCGAACATTGTAAATATGGATAGTTGAATCCTCCATTCCAATTGCAATAATGTTATTATCCTGAGGATGGAATGCTAAGAACGTTGAAGCTGGAGGAGGAGACATGAATGTTGTCATTACCTGCAAATCATGCATTATTAGAGGACCAAACATAATGTGCATTCGACACACAAGAATGTGAAGGCATACCCTGAAAGTCATCAAGTTAAACAAAGAAACTTTCCTCCCAGTGGCTGACAGTACATATGAATCGTTCTTTGAGACTGCTATGCATGGCACCGCTTCTTCCAAGTTGACACCTATGACATCATTAGTCATAAGACCACTGTTTGGTTGCCAATGATGTGGAACAACATTGGCAGTGGCCTTTAAAGTATAAAGGAATTCAGAGTTCTTGGCAATAAACTTGAATTATATAGAGAATGTCAAAAGCAAATGAAACAATCTGATTCAAGAGAAAGTGTTGTACCTTTCCAGATGGATTCTGTTCATTACGGAGCCACTTCCATAGCTTTTGGACGCCATTTGACCCAAGTGCCAAAATACCATTGGCATTATTTGTATACAAAAGCCGAACAGCCTTCAAAGAGATGTAATGATTCAGTGGCAGTGCCAAATGCTATGAAATGATAAATAAATAAATAAATAAATAAAACTCATTGTTTGAAGAAACTAACAGACCTTGCTGGAGCTATCCGTGCTGTCAGGTAAAGTAACTAGCCGACATTGACCAGGATCCACAATTTCAGCCAACTGCCAGGGTTTAGTCTTGTCTATTGCATCATCCAGAACTCTTGGCTTTTCGACACTTCTACCTAAGGGGTCAACTCCATTCTTGGGGGAAAACAATCCAAAACAATAAAATCAATTGCAATAAGAACATCATAACCATGAAAAAACTTGAAAACCTAGGGGTCTATTTGAATTATATACAGCCCACTTGGTCCCATTGAAAGCACAACATCTTATTGGATGAAAAGAAAAATGAAAGGTAAAACCTATTAGTTATGAAAGAGTTGGCCATTAAATCTAATCGCCTAAAATGCTTGTAGCGTAATGAACCATATAGTAACAGCAAGTAGCAACCTCCAACTACCATATAATATTCAGGAAAAAAAAGGTCAAACATGAAGCAAGGAACACCCAATCTAACATACAGGTACAGAAGAAGGCCTGACAGGAGAGCTCCTTTCCACTTTACTACTGGCAGGACCAACATTCGCAACTGCAGAAGAAGATCCTGAAGCCTAAACCAACAGAGAAAAAGCGAAAACCTGAAGGTCTCAATACATGAAAATTCTTAAGGAAACATTAAGCAAACCAAAACTATAATAACCTTAATTGCAGCAGAAGCAATGGCTGTTCTCAATGTATCAAAAGATGATGTTTCAACTGCTCTTAAAGATCTGAGGCCCGCAGCATTTGCGAGTATTTTGAATCCATTGTCTGCTGTTGTCACAGCAAGGAGATTTCCTTGCTTATTGAATCTCACACGGGGAAGACTCTGAAGCAAGTGACATGATTAATTAGGCCCCAACTTAATAGCATATATGTTTCATAAAAGAGCTACAGGATTTGAACATTTAACTTACAGGTAATCCACCCTCGGCATCAGTGGAAGTGAGAAGATTGATGTTATCCATGTCCCAAAACTTTATCTGGCTATCTTCCCCTGCAGCCAAAAAATGATTTTGTGCTGTGTCGAAAGACACAACACCGGCTGATTTCTTTCTAAACCCACCATAAGTCCTCTTTATCGCTCCTTCACTTTCATTCCACTCAACCAAATAAGATTCTCCATCTTTACTTGTTCCACAAGAGAATAATCTGAAACGGAAGTAGAAATTAGTAGAAGTTCAAGATTAATGAATTACCTGTAAAATTCAACCAAAAAGAAAAGAAATTAAAGGCACAATAAGGAAAGCATTTTTTTTTGGGGGGGGGGGGGGGTGAAGGTAATACAAAGTTTTTCAACAGGAAATTGCTAAAATTCCTTTTTTAAAAGTCATGATCATACCTACTTCCATCGGCACTGTAAAGCATCGTAGTACACCAGTGACCTGGGGCATCATAGTCAACTCTGGAACCCAAATTATCATACAGCCAGGCTTTAATTTTCCCATTGACAGCAGTTGAAAATATGAACTGCAGTGATGTAGATGATTACCAAATGAAAGTAAAATTCCCATTGAAACCTCAATTATCAGCCCAAAAACAAAACCCTAAGCATTCAACTAATCCAACAAAACTCTGAACTCCACAAAGACACTGGCCTAAAATATAAAACGGGGCAAATCAAATATGATAGACCACTTAGCATCAAAGGGAAGATCATTGGGGGTATGGAAATGGTTTTCATAAAGCAGGCACCTCTTTGATGGATATCTGACTGGAAAGGGAATAATAAATTACACTGTAAGAGCGCTTTGCTATACGAAGTTCCATGCACTTAACAAGCTGGTCGTGATAGTGTCTTTAGGCAGCAGAGATTGGTTATAATCACAGTCTAGACAGCAGCAGAGGCCACTGCTACAAGCAGATTTATAGTCAAGGCTTTGTCCTTGTTTCCTATTCTTAATACTAAGAAGTATATATAATCAACAACCAATTAGACTGTCTGAACTGTACCTGAATGTTCTCTTTATGATGTGGGCAGATGGAATAAATTGGTGCATCATGACCTTCGAAATTAAACAGCTTTTTTCCTGTCACTGAATCCCACACCTGTTTCACTTCTTTCAGTAAAACAACAGATACCCAGTTTAATCAAACTAATATATTAGTGGAAATTTACTTTTTCTCACCTTTATGATCTTGTCATCTCCACAGGTAACAATGCACAATTGCTTGTTTGGATGAGCAAAAGCTAAGTCATTTACACCACCAGCATGGGAATCAATCTGTTAACAGAGGAGAAAAGGTCAAACACTAGTTATCTGTCCTTTTATCTGGAGAGTAGAAGAAATATCAACTAACCTCTAACCGCCGGATTAGATCATTTGATCTACCATAAGCATACAAGTGAATTAAGTGTTTGGAAAATGCAACCCCTACAGCAAGCAAGGCAATAAGTACAAATATGCAAACTAAAATATTAATGATATATCAAAAAGGAACACACCTACAAAACTTCCATCAGGACTCCATGTGACGCGGCTGACAGATATTGTGGTATCATTGACCATCAAAGCCTGCAGGTAATTCTTCCAACAAAATCAATTGCAATGCGGAAACCCATAGAAATTGCTAAAGCGGACATGAGTGACATGAAAACAATAGTTTGGTACACATTGGAAAAAAGAAAGAAGACAAAAAGTATAAGATATAGAGAAATCCCAGCAAGTAGTGGCACACAAACCTGAAATGGCATTGAACATGCCGACATCTCCCATATCTTGAATGACTCTGAGACCAACTTCTCCCGCATTCCGAGTTCCCAAAGTGTAATTTCACCATTGGCGGAACCAACTGCTCCAATCACATTGTCATGAAAATAGAAAAGTTTCAAGCTAAATTGTGCAGAGGATAAAAGTAAACTTCCATACCAAGTAGCAATGTGTGGTGTGAAGGATGAAAATCCATGCTTGTGACCATGGATCCTTGATGCATGGTCAAAGCCACTGTTCTTGGCAGGTCCTCCAATGACCAAGCTTGCTTCTGTGGGGTAGGATATGTAACCTAAATATGGAAAAAAAAGAAGAAAAAAAACATATTAAATTGGTAGGGGGTCTAAGATTAGTTTAGTTGTACGGTAAAAGAACAAGTAATGAGGGATAAAAAATTGAATAACTAAAAAAAAAGAAGAAATTACCTCTTCAACTGATGAAGCAGGTCGTAATCTTTTCATTAGCTGTTCATGGTCAGGGTTCTGATAATCAACCATGCCAGGAATTGATGGAGGTGTTCTTGGACGCTTCAAGACTGAAACTGTTCAAACGTGAATGCAGATTAAATGGCATACACCCAATAAGACATTTTCATAATCAAGGGTTCCTTTACACAATCCTTCTATGTAAACGAAAGACAGGGTACAACAGAAAAGGAAATGTCTCATAGCACCTTCAGCATCAATAGATTTCAGAAATAATAGATGACGAGAATGGCATTCTAATTAGACCAGCAACTGAAACTACACCCAAGATTTCAGAAAGAAAAACGAGAGATTATATTGATGTTTTTGATCATCTTCTGCTTACTGTCGTTGGACGTGCATTTATAGGGCAATTGTCCAAATTATGTACATCTTTAACAAAGCCATTTTTAATGAGTCAGAATTGAAGTCCTGACCTTGATTTTGTGGAATGGGTATGTACGATGCAGTGACAACAGCAGGTTGAACAGATGAAGAGGCAGAAGCATTGGCCATCCAGCCTGCTAAAGCACCGGCATTAGTAGCCGCAGCAGCAGTTGGGGGGAAGGGCTATATGCCAAAACGGAGAAAGCATGTGTCAGTCAATATTCTACAGATTACAAATGGAAAACAAGTATCCATTCAAGGAAATAAAAAAGGCTAAAATGCATGGAAACTTACACCGACTCCAAGTGATGTATAAGCAGGAGGTTTTGCAATTGAAGCACCTGGAAGATTGATAGGTGTAGGTGCAAGAGGACCGCTTGTAGGTGCACATGTGTGATCCATGAATAAAGTCTTGATGTCTGGGTTAGGCCTTGGATTCTTGCATAGTTGATGCTGCCAATTCAAGCTGTACGAAACAATACTTTCAAGTCAAACACACACACATATATAAACTGGTATAACAAATTATATGTGCTTCTCTAGTTTTATAATGGCAATTATGATATCAACTTCACCTTTGGTTGATCAAAGTTCTCAGTCTCGAGGACTTCAAAGTAGGTAAAGAAAGCTTATCACGAAAAAATGGATTTGCTTCTATGAGTTTCTTTAGTTCTACCAACATTACACTGCGAGCAGTTTTTGTATCGCCATATTTGGACAGCTGCTCGTTTTCTCTGCATTCGGATGAGATACAAAACTACAAAATTATGAAGATTTCAAGCATTTATCTGGATTTGATTACATGACGAGGAAATTTTCTCTCAAAAGATGCCAAGATTTTAGTTAATCGGCGAAAGAAGTTTCCTTATGATCCTATTCCCAGGAATAAACATTTTACATTTCAACCAACAGATTCTCTTGTTACCCAAATCAAACCTCTTAGACACAAAAACTGATTATCGAACAGACTTCGCTACCATACCTTGAGAAATAACAACTATCCAATATAATTGATCTGTGCAATGAAATTACCTGAAATTGTTGAGGGTCAAAAGTTGAGTGATTTCTTTGTACAATTCCTCATTAAATGTGTTGAACACCTTCAAATCACCAACCAATATTTCAACAGCCTTTGCCTTGTCTTGCCTGTGACATCGGTAAAAAATAAAATCAAATTATTTCAGCAGGGAAAAAAATAGTTAAAGTATTCGTTAATCAACAACATAAGGGTTTCTATTAGTTAAACAGCTGAAGCATCAACAATACCGATCAAGCGCTTCCAGATACTTCTGCTTCCTTATCTCGAAGAATATCTTCATGGAATAACGATTATCATCGACTTTCGTGAAACCTGATAAATACTTCTCAACTTCATCCCATTCTCCTGCCTGAACTTTCTCTTCAAAGAATTTCATGTTGAAGTAAAAACCAGATTCTTTCTCAAGCCTACAGAAGATGACATTGTTTCAAACATCAAATTCACAATTACATAAATGCTAATACAAATCCAACCACTATTTTGTTCTTTTATGTTACCCGACTGTCGCCGAATCACTGTACTTCCTAAGACCAAAAATAATGTACCAAGGAACAGGGAAACATTCAGTGTGTGAACTTTTGTACAACTACATGAGAATTTGAAAATTCCGAGGTACGGAATAAGATAATCAATATAAAATACAAAATAAATTGTAAAATATATCGAATTTGAAATTTCCGGAGATGCGACTGCTCCTAGCACCCTCGGCCCATCCTGATTATCTAGCTACTTAGAATCTTAAATTACTATAACTATTTTCAACATGATAACCCACAATTATAAATACCGTAAAACTTAAGATTCACATTTCACAGCAATTTTCCTCACGCTTTCTACTTGTACTGATGCAGAACCCCCCATGCATACATCATGTACACACAAAACCAAATACAAATATACGGTGTGTGTACGTATATAGAGAAATTAATTAAATAAATAAATAGCAAAAATGAAATGCTTACCTATGAACCGACTCCTTGAATTTCTCTTCCTCCAGAAACTGAAGTATGAGAAACACCAATTCTCTGCTCAATGACGACATTTTCAGCTTTTCGAGAGCAAAAGGAACTCGATCTCCCAAAACTAGCCGAGTCAAGGAACAACTCGGGCTCGAGTTAACTCAGCTCCAACTTCGAATCCGAATAATAACCCCAAAGCTTCTCTCTCTAAGGTTTATGTCAGCACTAATGTCGGGGATTTCTAGGGTTTCAAAGACTGCAGAGAAGAAGAAGAAGAAGAAGAGACAAGAAAAATAGAGACTTGGTCTCGTTATCTTCGCTTTCTTTTTCTACTTACCGATCAGTGAAAAGCCACTTGACCTATCACGATAAGCACACTTACTGATTGAGCAGTTATCATCTTATCATTGAGTAAGATGATATAAACGGATTCCAAAGCACGAATTCAAATCTAGTGAATATTCAGTGCTTCACGTCCGGCCATTCGTGACGGAGCGAAGATTAACCGGTAAAGATCGAGTTCGAGATCAAAGTTCAATTCGAGCTTTAATTGATTTTCATTTTAAAATCTAAACTCGTTTTGCAATAAAAGAATCACCCAGTTGGGTTATGCTGTAAAGGGGAAAACTCCCGCCTTTTTTCGATTCTCCTCAACAAATCCAGTAATTAGTTGATAGATTGGCTGGTGAATTAATGGTGTATTGTGAAGCTAAACAGAGGCATTGACCACTTTACCAGAGCTTCAACGGTGTTGTGAAAATTTTGAAGGAAGGAGCTTCACTAAGAGTAACCGGAAAGTAAGAACTATACCGTCTAAACTTTTTGTCCCCTTTTTTGAATGCATTTTCTCGTAGTTGGCAAAATCATACTAATAATCCTTCACCTGACCTTTTTCTGTTGGAAAAAATTGATTCTTTGAGAACTTTTAGACATATTTTCAATGGATAAAGTTGTAGATTCGAATCATAAAATTATGAAGAAGAAAAAATCGATGCTCAAAGTAGGTTGTTTGTGAATTGTGTCGAGTAAAATGAGAGGCTTATATCCCACTTGCGCCCGTACAAATCCAATCCCGCCGGGGACTAACAGTTTCATGGTTATTTTTATTGGCTTGATGCTTTACTAGATGTCCTAGATGAATAGGCTTCTTGAATCATGTTAAAGTGATTTTGGAACTATAAGTATGGTGACAGAGGTGGTTTGGTTTATTAGCAGTGTAGGTGGCATGGATTTTGCTGATTTACCCAACAAATGAAGGCATGTCTCTTTCAGTGATACGATATTGTTAACATTCGTTGCGGCCATGTGAGATGCAGGTAGGGGAGGATAGAGTGATGGTAGTAAACTTGATGTATACTGATGGTTTTGCGGGCAGCGGTGATAATGGTTATGGGGCGGCGAAGGTTGTGACTTGTGAAGTATGATGGTGTTGGAGGCATGGGAGCTTGACATGAATATGTAAAGTAAGGTGGTTTGATGTTCTGGTAGGTGGTTATAATGGTGTGGTATTTTGTCGAATGGAGATCACGAATGAGCAGTATGATGTCATCAAAATCGGTGATCCCGGTTGCATGGCATTAGCAACTGAAGGGATGGATGATGTTGAAATTCATGATGGATTTTGCTTGAATAATGGATGCAACGATGTGTTTTGCCCAACAGAGTAAAGTCAGAGACCAACTGATAAAACTAGAGTTTTGAATCTTTGTATTCTAAGGTTTTCCTTGTCTTTCGGAAATGTACAGATCTACCTAGGCAACACTAGTAGAGGGGGGGAAGGGCTAAAACATGAAATGAACACATAGATAGTATTAAATAGTTTGTCTGCTATGGTCCGTTCGTTCTTACAATGTTGTTATTCTATCGTGTTGAATTCATTTTTATGTGCGATATCTTAGTCGCGTGACAACATTATTCTGTTTTTCTATTTTATCAATACCATCTTCCCTCAAAATAATTGTAATCTTGGATGATATCTGTGATGCAAAAGGATTATTTCTAATTTTTAGAATCCTAACCTTTTTGTTTGGAGTTCTTAAAATGCAGTTCAGTAGTTCACTGAAGAAAACTCCAAGTATACATTCTGCTGCATCATGGAAAAGACCGGTGCCTCATGAGTAAGTCTGTTCATGAGCTATAGTAATTAACGCTTGCTTCTCCACCCCATTAATGCTTAAAGCCAAAGCTTATAAGAGTTGCCATGCATCCATATTAGTCTCGTTGATGCATCCAAATAATATCAGGTTCTTTCTCTTAATGCACTTTACTATAAATTATTCTCATATTTGGAGATCATATTAGAGTAGCAATATAGATTTTAACTATTTTCTTTTAATCCGACCAGACTGCCCTTTGACCGAGGGAATTGTCTATGGTCAATGCCAGCAATTTGGGGGTAATACAATGTCTTTAAGCTAGTTTAGCCTTACAGATGTTACAGGTGCTAAGTGAGACTAATTGCAGTGAACATGCCAATGATTTTAAGGAATTATTTAATGCCTTACCCAACTATGTATTGTTTGTCTTGATTTGAATGGCTGGACAATTGCATTGTCTGTATGTTATCTTTATCTGTTGGTTGATGTTTATGTCGTGTCGTATCCAGATTTAAAACGGAAGTGATGGAAGTTTGTCTCGGGAGAGCTTAACTATATACATTCATCCTTTGGCTGCAAGATTATTTCCGTGGAGAAGTGCCATCCTTAAACCTTAAGATAGATGCCCAGCACTTGAGGGAACTTAGCATCTGAGTTGGCTCCATCTTCCAATTCATTGGTGAACGGATTCAACCTGATAGTGAGGTAAATTTCTATATGACTAGGTTAAGCACCTTTTTCTTTGCTCTCCCTTTCGGCCTTTCCTCCATCGAAAACTGTTACTTGGACTCAGGTGTAGTGTATGATTCAGGTGTGTATTTGACGCGAGTACGTGGAGGGTCATATCCTCAAAACACTCGCGTTCGAATGTGTGTTGCACACAAGCACTTCAAATAAGACACTTGTCTCTTCCGTTTTTTAGATTTAAAGGCTTAATAGACTTTTGCCCCTCCCGATGTTTGATCCTAGCTCAATCCCTGTTAACAGCTGCATGATATTATGATTATTGATGCAGCACATGGTTTAATTACACTAACACAGCTGCCATGCTAAGATGATTATTTTCTGATAACTCGTTTGATTAAATCTTCATGAATCAAATCCAATCAAAGGAGCATTTGAGTTAACCAATTGCCTGTGTTGTTCTACTTCTCTTGAACTAGGCCTAGGCTGAAATATTGGACCATTTTCTTTTAGCTTCCATGTTTGTTTATGATCCATGTTTATCGTTCTAGATTGTGGATAAAATTCATCTGCTCCTTTTCGGTACCCCTACATATGCCCCAACACTAAAAAACACTACAAAATTAAATTCTAAGCCCTAACCCTAAATTCTAAATCCTAAACCCTACGCCCTACACCCTATACCCTAAAAAATACACACTACGTTAAATTCCCTAAACTTTAACCACAACTCCTAACCTAAAATCCTAAACCCTAAACCCTAAATTGTACCCCAATAATCTCGTTAATTTTGAGCGTGGAGGCATATGTAGGGACACCGAAAAGGGCAGAGGATTTCCATCCTCTAGATTGTACCCCAATAATCTCGTTTCCATGTTCTTTTAGCTTCCATGTATGCATGTATGTATAATCCCCTGTGGACCATTACCTTGTTATTGGACTTTATACAAGGAGTTGTAGATGTCTTAACAATGCAACTGCATGGGTTTACTGGGGCTGTCATGTCGACTTACTGGTTTTAGAATATCCCTATCAATGTAATAAAGTAAACTGATTACACTAATTAATAAAGGGTAATTACTTCATGCATTGGGTAGAATAAAAGGTTTTTACAAGTGTATTAGCTTTAGGGTTTAGGTATTAATGAGTTTAGAATTTAAAAGTTATGACTAGAATTTATGGTTTATAAATTAAAACCTAAATTCTTAACCATATTACCCTAAACTTAATCTTATATTCTAAATTCTAATTATAAACCCTAAATTATAAACCTTAACTTTAAATTTTTTAACTTTAAATTGAATCAATAAACCCTAAAACTTTTCTACCTTTACGTCTTTGGAAGAAGTTAGTTTATCACATCATGGGCATGCAAGGGGTTCGGCCTACTTTTCAGTATTTTTTTTTTAATTACCACTAGCAATTGTCACTTTCACAGCTAAAAGCCTAAAGATAATTTTATACGTATAAATGTTAATATACTAGTCTCTAAATTGACTGGACTTAAAATAGACTCAGCTTAAGATAAGCTTTTTGATATTCGATCTGGCTGGCCCGTTAATATTTAAATAGTAGTAATTTATTATTTTTGGGTAAATTATATCAAATACCATCAAACTTTAGGTGTATATAGATTATTCTACTAAATTAAAAATTGAACTTTGAATTAGACTTCACTGAGTTGTTAACATCCGAACGACCGTTAAATAAAAGTCTACATTTCCATTTTATTATAGAATTGACACACTCCTAAAAGATTAGTCATAGAATCGATACACGCTTAAGTTAAAGTTCAGCATTATAATGGATTTGATTTTTAATTTAACGGTATGATCGATACGTGTTTAAAATTTTAGTTGTATTTGATGTACTTTATCTTATATTTAATTATAAATGTATATTAATAATATTACAATAACTACAAAGAAGCGGTTGGAAGAATCATGGTGGAGTCATTGTTGTTGTCGAAATCGGTCACACTTTTAGCTTTTGTTGCAAACCAAACCAGAAAGAAGTGGGATTTTCTAAATGCCCTTAATTTGGTCGTTTAAAATCCACACGGACCACACCTACCCATCAAGTCATCAACCATTAAATATAGTATAAAATAAAGGGTGTGTGGGAAGTAAGGCCAAGGTTTCCATGTCGCTGTCTACTGCGCCGCCCCACATGTGATTGTTGAGACCACTACGTGTCTGCTTCTGATTAGCTACAACTGTAGATGGGTGGTGGGGTCAGCTGATCCTGTGTTCCCCAACGCAATCTATGGTCAAAGTAGCCATTTTCACCGGCTTCATCACGCGGTCTTTACTTGCGTAATTATGCGGTACGTCATGGTACTAACTGAAAATGTTTACACCGTTTGATAATATTTTTAATATTTATAAAAATTTAAAATATTATTAAAAGCGATGAAAATTTTGATATTTGAAATTAAAGTTTCAATATTATCACTAGCCGGAAATATTATTAAATAATGTAACATTTTCAATTTCATATTTCAAATCTTATAAGGATAAATATTTTATACACATGCGGTGGAAACTGAAAGTTTCTACAAGCGCCTTAGTTTTAGAGTATAGGTAGTTAGTTTAGGTTATAGGGTTTATGGGGTTAGAATTTAGGGATAGTTGTTTCAATTTAAGGTTTAGGGTTATAATTTAGGATTTATAAGTTGAAACCTAAATCCTCACCATATTACCTTAAAAACTAAACCCTAAATTATAACCTTAACCTTAAATTAAAACAATTATCCCTAAATTCTAAACCTCTATATCTAAACTCCTAAACTCTATACTCTAAACTAATTCTCTATACTCTAAAATTAAAATGCTTGTGGAAACTTTCAGTTTCTACCGCCGGTGCATACAATATTAATTCATTTTATAATATTTTTCGTTGGTGTAGCGCCTACCTTGTATTGTTATCGTGATTTATCAGGGAAATAGATCAGTGGGTTGTCATTTTCTGCGGTTGGTATTTTAACTGTTTCAGAGTTTGATTAATTTTGAATTGTGGTTTCTTTTATTATATATTATTATTTTTTTATAATTAAAATATCTTCCACCCATTGAAATGTAATGTATTTGATTCAATTACACTTGCAAGTTATTATGCTTAGCATGATCTTATAGAATGATTATAGTTTGTTAAATGTTAATTACATTCGAATGTGTTTTTTTATCATATTTACCATATTATTTTTTTATATTTATTAACTATATTAATAATGTTGTACTTTTTTATTGCGTGTTTTTGAGGAATTTTTTATTACGTTTAGAATGAATGGTTTTGGGCTCATTTTCCATGTGATTTGTTCATATTCCTAAATTGTCCAAATTCATGATATTTCATCATTAACTTTGGATAGTTGGATCATGATCATTATTACGTAGAAACAATGTGCATCAAAATTAACATTTTCTTAGAGAATTAAACTTAAAATTTATTATACATCAACTTTAAAAAATAAATAGGAAATAATAAAGTTAAATTCGAGTTACACCTTTATTATACATATAAATAATTTAGATATTACATTAAAATCAAACATGTGATTATTCAAAAAAAATGCCAAATTCAATATCTTTGGGAAAAAAATAAACATGTGATTGTGAAAATTAAAACTTGATGTGAAGTTTGAAGAAAAGGAAGGGTATTTACCACCAAAACCCCAAGCACAAGAGAAGACAAACAAAGAGTGAATAATTCAAAGGTTTCCCATGGTGGATTGTGAGGCCCTCTCCTCCCAAAGTAAAGGTGTTTTGGGACAAGCCATCACATTTTGTAGGCAGGGAATGGGCCACTCTGCCTTAAAAATCATGCCCTTTCTCTCACCTCCACACATCCCTTTGACCCCTAATTTGCATCCACCCGGTTTTGACTACTCTTAGAATACTTTTATAGATACGAGTAATTATTTAATATATTGACGGTGAATTTTTTTTATAAGTGTATCAGTTTTAGGATTAGTGATCTAGTTTAGGAATTTAAGTTTGAGTTTAGGGTTTATAGATTTAAACTTAAATCCCTAACCATATTACCCTAAATCTTAATCATAACTTATAAACATTGAATTCTAGCCACATCTTCTAAATTCTAACCTTTAAACTTAAACCTTTCTTTTCCACTACAAATATATTGAATATAAATCATATATATGTGTATACATCAAGAATAAACAAATTATGTGTTTTGCATGTTGTTGATAAATGCATACTTTTATATAGAGATATATTTTATTCAAAACTTATAGTTCTATTATTTTTAGCATTAACAATGGAATATATCTTATCATTTCACTTAACATTGTTAATAGTTTGTACTTATATTATATTTAGATTTATTATAAATAGAGTTGTAATTTCAATGTTTTTAAATAAAATTTTTGAACCAAATTGTTTCATTAAATTTAGTGTACATTATATTATATCATATCTTGTGATCACATAAGCTCTAATTATATCTATAATTGAGTTGGATTAGACCTTTAAACAAGAAAAAAACTCTTCAATAACTGTTTTTCATCTATAAAATCTAAATTCAAAATATTACTTAACAAATGTCAAATTCTTTATCATTTCACTCAATCAAAGATCAATATATATTTTTAATCAAAACATTACTCTCTCTTTTTTGCTTATTTGTTTATTCTGTTTCTGGGATAGCCTGCCCTACATATCCATAGTGCAAGATTTAGATGCTTTTATTTATTTATTTATTTATGAATTTATTTATTTATTTGTTTATTTATTACTTTAGTTGCATGGGATGGGAAGTTATACGCATGTTTTCGGCCAAATGGATAGTAATAAAAGATCCTAAATATTTATATTCAACACTTGAGATTTTGCATGATTGAGAGTGCTTGAGGTTTTGGCTGCACATAAAAAATAGTATAAAACTAAATTAAAGTTGAACTTTGCTTTTGAGTCATCATCAGCTGCAAATTCAAGAAATATCAAATCTTGATTTCTTACTATTATTAGGTATATCAAACAGAGTTAAAAAGTTTGTCATATTTTTAAGGGTAAACTACACTAGTGACCACCTAACTAATTGAGATATCTATTTTGACCATTGAGTTATCGAATTTATTAATCAGACCACCAAACTTATTAAATTGATCTATTTTGACCACCGCTGTTAAAAAATTAAGGGATGAGTGACGTGTCAGTTAACAAAAATTTGTAAAATTACATATTTAGTCCTTATTATTTACCTATAATATTAATTTAATTCTAATTTTAATTTAATTAATTAAATTTAATAATCGAATCGGATGATGACACGTGTCATCACCCGATTAAACAATTTATTTTAATTAATATTTAATATATTTATTTTCCTCCTGGTTAAAGGAAAATCAAAGTAATTAAAAATGTGCTTGGTGCATTTAAACTTGGGACCTACAAGATAAAAACCCATGCTATTACCACTACACCAAATCATTTCTAATGATACAAATTACACCGTTTTGTATATATCATATAATACAATAATGGTTAAATGTTAATTACATTCGAATGTGTTTTTTTATTATCATATTTACAATATTATTTTTTTATATTTATTAACTATATTAATAATGCTGTACTTTTTTATTGCGTGTTTTTTGAGGAATTTTTTATTACGTTTAGAATGAATGGTTTTGGGCTCATTTTCCATGTGATTTGTTCATATGCCTAAATTGTCCAAATTCATGATATTTCATTATTAACTTTGTAACACCCGGGTTTAGGTGTTAGGTGAAAATAATATTTTAATATTATTTAGACTCGGTTTTATACTCTAAATAATATTTCGAGTTTGTTTTCAAAATTTATTAATTTGGGTTGACCATGTTTTAAGATTAAACTCCATTTAGCCATGAATTTACCTTCCTTGTAAATGTCCCATTTCATTAAGGGTAAACAAGTCTTTTGAGCTTTAAAATAAAACACATGTCAAATAAAACACCCACCCTTCTCATCTTCTTCCCCTCCCTCTTTCAAACCTAACGTTTCCCTCTTCTCTCCTTGGGGGTTCACTATTCCATCACCATACACTCACATCCTTGGTGATTTTTGAGAGGTAAACATGTTTCTAGCTTGTCCTCACTTCCCTCTACATGCTCATACCCATACTTTTCATTAAAGCTCTTGTTTTTGTATTATGAAGTTTTATAGTTTGAAATTAAAAATGTTAACTTTATTAACCTTAAGTTGAGCTTTTGATTTGGTAATGATAGATGAGTCATTTGTTGTTCAAAAGGTCCAATATATCTAATTTTTATAAGGTTTTATAATGATTTTCGGAATTGGGTTTCAAGGGGGGTTTTGGAGGGTTTTAAAGTGGTTTTTGGGATTGTTTAATGTTGGGTTTTGAGGGCTGGTGCTAGTATGATATATGAGGGTTGTTTTGGGTGTATTTGGTGGTTGTTTGGGTGCTTGAAATGGAAGATTCCAGTGGGTTTTAGGGGCTTCTCGGAAATTCTGTTTTGGGGTTGATTTTGAGTGTTGGATGCTTGATAATGTTAACCCGGGTTAGTTCCGATGATGAGCTTTTGATTGTGGATGTTTTGTTTGTGTTTGGGATTGATTAGAATCGAGTTTGGGCATCGGTGAAGCATCGGAAGTGAATTCGGGAATTTGAAGACGATTGCTTGCTTGGTCTTTGAGCTTGGAAGCTTAGGTGAGTGGTTAATTGTTTTACTTGGTTTTAAAATGGTTGGTTCGAGTATATGGACTAGGTTGGGCTTGGTAGACCCACCTAGAGTTAAGATTAGGGTGGTAGCCTAATCCTAAGCTTGATCTAGAGCCTTTAGATGAACTCATTTATGTGGTTGTGTATGTCTCGTATGAAATGTGATGTGTGTGTTTATGTATATTGTATTATACATGTGAGATGAGATATGACTTGCGATGCTTGAGACATGCATGATGATGGTTGTTGGTGAGTACGTGCTAAGCACGGAAATGATTGGAATGAGTAATGTGAAATGAGTAAATGTTGGCACTAGTATACTTGAATACAAATGATCGATCATTAGGATGTTAGTGTGTGCACATGAGTCAAAAGTCGCGCGTGGCTTTGGTGGCATTGAGTCACCAAGGAGGAGTACGGGTTCGCCCGGAAATTGTAATTATATATAGTCGGTGATGAGTGGAATCCCATCGACGGGGCGTGAGGATGAGTGGAATCCTCTTCGCGAGACCGATGATGAGTGAAATCCCACCGTGAGGTAATGTGATTGTTGGATGTGAGTTCCAACGTGTCTATCCGCGTATTCGGGTCATAGCTAGGTGCCAATGTTGTTTGATATGTGTATCAATGTGTTGAGGTTTATGATCTTTAATGGGATACTTGAATGTGAATACATGTATTGTGGATTTGAGCTTATGATCATGGCATTTATATTGTCTATTGCTCATGCATCTTACCTTGTGGCTTTTGTGGACCCTTGGTAAATTTGTGAAATGTCTTGGCTAGATCGTGCTCAGACCCTGCAATGTTGAGGTTTGTTTTTAAGAGCTCACCCTCACTAAGCATCATTGCTTACGCTCTCTTTGTTCAACATTGCAGATTCTTAGTTCGTGGGTTGCTTGAGCAAGTGGAGGACCTCCAAGTGTGGTTGTTGGCTTGAGTACATCAAGTATGACTTTTAAATGTTGAACATGTAATGGTTTAAGCAATGGGACATGTGTCTTTTGATGGATGATTGTTGGTTGTTTAGGAGCTTGTTTAGACTCCATGTTATGTTGCTTTTGTATGGCTTGTGATGTCATGTTTGAGTTGTAATTCATGCCTAAATTGCTTATCTTGAATGTTGGTTATGTGCCTTTGAGTTTACCCTTGTGTTGAATGTTGAAGTATGAGTTTTTGGATGTTTAAGTGTCATCCTTGATTAAATTGCATGTTCCCTTGAGGTATGTTCATGTTGGGTGTCTGTATGGCTAAGCAATGACCTTTAAGTGTTGTATGAATGCTTGTTTGGGTCTAGGAAAGTCCTAAATTGCATCTAGGTCCGAGTCTTGTTCGTCTTAGCTGAGTTTGGAAGTTTTTGCTGTGCAGGGGTATCGATACGGTTGGTGCAGTATCGATACCACCTTCTTGATTCAGGCCCGTGTATCGATACACTTGAGAGGTGTATCGATACTATTTTGGTCACTGGAGCTACTGTCCAGTTCGGTATCGATACCGGCCTCTGGTGTATCGATACCGTCATCTTAGCGTTGACCGTAGGGAGTCAACCGTTGGGAAGGGTATCGATACACTCCTTGGGTGTATCGATACGGTCTCTACGGGTTGACTTTGACCAGTTGACCTAGTCAAGGGGTATCGATACACCCCATAGGGGTATCGATACCGCCTGTAGTATAAGTATAAAATTGGGCTGTAACTAGTTAGTTTGAGTTCGTTTGTCTGTTTCGTGAATGTTGTTTCGATGTATGATCACATAGGATTAAATACTTATCTAGACAAGATTTAAAATGAGAAAAAAAATAGGGTTGCTAACCGAGGGGAAATTCCTTAGGGGATTTTCACTCGGTTTTCCCCATGTGGCCCACTCGGTCCGGTCATTCGGCCAGACCGGGACGAGGGGGTTACAAGCTTTGGATAGTTGGATCATGATCATTATTACGTAGAAACAATGTGCATCAAAATTTAACATTTTCTTAGAGAATTAAACTTAAAATTTATTATACATCAATTTTAAAAAATAAATACTAAATAATAAAGTTAAATTCGAGTTACACCTATTACAGTATTATACATATAAATAATTTAGATATTACATTAAAACCAAACATACGATTATTCAAAAAAATGCCAAGTTCAATATCTTTGAAAAAAAATAAACATATGATTATGAAAATTAAATCTTGATGTGAAGTTTGAAGAAAAGGATGGGTATTTACCACCAAAACCCCAAGCACAAGCTCGTCTTATGAATAATTTCTCCAATACGGTGAAAAGGACCATAAATAATGTGATAAAAAGGTTATGTAAAATAATTTCTCCAAAATAGACAAACAAAGAGTGAATAATTCAAAGGTTTCCCATGATGGATTGTGTGGCCCTCTCTTAGGGATGGCACGAGTCGGGTAAAAGCGGTCCAGACCCGAAAATAAACACCCTAAATTCGTACCCAATCCGACATTATTCTTTAAAAAATTTGATCCGACCCGAAAATAATATACTAAATCTAACTTTGACCCGACCCGACTATATAAAATAAATTAATTTTAGGGGCTTAATTGTCAAAAAAATAATTTTAAGGGACTTAATTGTAAAAAAATTAATTTAAAGGACTAAATTATAAATAAAAATTAAATTTTAAAGACTTAATTATAAAAAAATATATAAAAATGGGTATTATTATAAATATCCCTAAAAATTAAGAAAAAATTATAGTATTAATCTCATGTTGGGTCGGATATTTTTTACTCTAAATCCAAAAACGGCCCGACTCGAATTTACTCTTAACAAAAAAGCTGACCTAACCTGAATATAAATTTTTCATTAAAAAATTTAACTCAATCGGATCGAGTCCTGGTAAAATGCCCATCCCTACTCTCCTCGCAAAGTAAAGGTGTTTTGGGACGAGACGAGCAGCTAGCCATCACATTTTGTAGGCAGGGAATGGGCCACTCTGCCTTAAAAATCAACGCCCTTTCTCTCACCTCCACACACCCCTTTGACCCCTAATTTGCATCCACCCGGTTTTGACTACTCTTAGGATACTTTTATAGATATGAGTAATTATTTAATACACTTATGGTGAAAAAAAAGTTTTTTAAGTGTATCAATTTTAGGATTAGTGAATCAGCTTAGGAATTTAAGTTTGAGTTTAAAGTTTATAGATTAAAACATAAATTCCTAATCATATTACTCTAAAACTTAAATTATAACCTATAAACGCTAAATTCTAACAACATCTTCTAATTTCTAACCCTTAAACTTAAACCTCTAACATCTAAACTCAAAGTTAAATCATTAAACCTTAAAATTAAAGCGTTTGTAAAAAAAAAAATTCGCTACAAAAATATTGAATATAAATCATATATATATATATGTATGTATACATCAAGAATAAACAAATTATGTGTTTTGCATGTTGTTAATAAATACATACTTTTATATATAGATATATTTTATTCAAAACTTATATTTCTTTCTAATAATGTTATTTTTAGCATTTAACAATGGAATATATCTTATCATTTCACTTAACATTGTTAATAGTTTGTACTTATATTATATGTAGATTCATAATAAATAGAGTTGTAATTTCAATGTTTTTAAATACAATTCTGAACCAAATTGTTTCATTAAATTTAGTGTACATTATATTATATCATATTTTGTGGTGACATAAGTTCTAATTATATCTATAATTAAGTTGGATTGTACCTTTAAACAAGAAAAAAACTCTTCAATAACTGTTTTAATCTATAAAATTAAAATTTAAAATATTACTTAACAGACATTAATTTTTTATCACTTCATTCGATCAGAGATCGATATATATTTTTAATCAAAACATTACTTTTTTTTTTGCTTATTTGTTCATTTTGTTTCTAGGATAGCCTGCCCTACATATCCATCCATAGTGCAGGATTTAGATGCTTAATTTATTTATTTATCACTTTAGAGTTGCTGCATGGGAAAGTTATACACATGTTTTTCTGCCAAATGGATAGTAATTAGTAGTTAAAGATCCTAAATATTATATTCAACACTTGAGATTTTGCATGATTGAGAGTGCCTGAGGTTTTGGCTGCACATAAAAGAATAGTATAAAATTAAATTAAAGTTGAACTTTGCTTTTGAGTCATCATCAGCTGCAAATTCAAGAAATATCAAATCTTGATTTATTACTATTATTAGGTATATCAAACAGAGTTAAAAAGTTGTCATATTTTAATTGATATTTTTATACAAATAAGACACTTGATTTAATCTAAAAAAATATTTTTTTAGTTTACAACCTTTGAGAACATATCTTTCTCCTTTTAGGTGGAAGAAACCACAGTTTGAATCCATGCATGTATATGCATCATGTTGCATTTGGAAAGAATAAGCTGGAATGAGTTAATAGCATAAAACATGCATTCATAAAAATGATGGTTCTTTGGTTGTATGGATGACCGAGGATGTTAACGAGCTATCACACTTCTTAAAAATTTAAAATTTATATATATTCTAAAGAAATTGATACCAATAATTTAATTTCTCATATTTTAATATTTTCATATTCTTACGTAATTCGACTAAGTATAAAAATTTATATCTCTAATATAAAGTTTTGTATTCGTTCCTAGTAGAGGTGAGCGTTCGATCGAGTCGAGTCAAAAAATTTTGAGTTATTCGAGTTGACGCGTCATATTTTACAACTCAAACTTTATTTGAAATTTTTTCGATTCGAGTCGAGTTTTCGAGTTCTTATAAAAATTTATTTGTAATTATTTATCATGTTACAGTACGGTTTGATTCCAGCTTAAATAATTTTCTCTAATCATATAAGATATGCACATATATATTTCTTCATATTTTTTCACATGTAACAATATTTCTTCATATTTTTATATATCAGTATGTATATATCATAAAAAATTAAGGGACTCGTCTCGAACTTAAAAATAAATCTACTAATTATTAAAAATTTCGAGTTATTCAAATTTCTATTTTACAACTCAAACTTTATTTGAATTTTTTCGAGTCATTCGAGTTTATGAAATTTCGAGTTGAGTCAAGACGAGTTGAGTATTTTTACCTCGAGTTAAGTTGAGTTATTCAATTTTTTCGAGTCAAGTCAAGTTTTGCTTACCATACTACTTAGTTGGTATTGTATGTATTTGGAGCACAATAAGTAAGGACACCCATCATATAGTTAACCTAAAACTATGTTTTGGGGGAACCACTCGCCACTCGGGACTCAAGACTCAGTAGCCGACCATCCTTTTGCTTTCACTAAATTAATTGACAAGGTGTTGGTCTAAAAGTTGCTGCTCATGGACAGCTGCATTATCTGTCCACGGACCAGCTGTGCTCCAAGCTCATTTCTCAACTTTTCTTACCGACCTTAATCCTTGTTTATTAAATGGAACCAGTATCGAATATTGAGAGAGGTCAAATATTAAGTTTTAAAAATACAAAGGCTCATTGGCTATTTAAACTCAAAATTGGGAGAATAATATTTAATTTGTCTAATATTTAAATTTAAAGGGTCTTAAATTGTTATTATACCAAAAAGTTTAAGAGGCACAAACTTATCTTCTCAAGTTCAACTATTTAATTAAATATAACTAATCTTTACATACTTATTTTTTTACATGGACTGAATTATTACTAAACTAAATCCTAACCAATATTTAAAATTTATAACAGGACCCCAAGAACACTCCGCCCTTGTTCTTAATAATATTATTTTTAAAAATTAATATCACATACTAATGATTTTTGTTTATTAATAAACATCAATTCTAATGCGTTGTTCTTTTTAATTACAAAATGATTTTGGATTATCGTGATTTTAAGAATTGATTTTGTGTAAAATTGACTTAAAGTAATGTGATTTTTATGTTTGAGAGTTTTTTTCTTAAAAATTACGATTGTGTAAAAATATAGTGTAAAAATCACGACGTAAAGCAAAAATTACTATCCTGTAGTTTTTTTTCTTCTAAAATCACGTTTGATACCTAGAATTAATTTTAAACTTTTTCATTTAAATATATAGGCACGCCGTTCGAAACACAAAATTCCGATTGAACCGAATTTTAGCCCTCCCACCGCAGAAACAAATATGTCTAGGATGGGATTGCTAGGCATATACTGCTGGACTAAACGTTGTTTATTGTTAAAAAAGAGCACACCTATCTTAAAAATGTATTTCACATTTAAACGTTACTTCTAATTTTCATTAACGACTACATCGATAATTTAAAGAAGGGTAATATAATAAATGATAATTTAACTCATTTATAAAATTAAAAAAAAAACATTTCATGAGCTAAAATAAGAACTTCATGGAAACACTATGTTTAATTTAGTTTTCTTAAATGTAATTTATAAAAAAATTATTTGGATGGTTCTGATGCATAATGTTGATTTGATCCAATACAACGAGAGTTTTTAATAATAATAATAATAATAATAATAATAATAATAATAATAATAATAATAATAATTGTATTTATAGTTTAACTTAGTTTATTCGTGCTACAAATTTTAGAGTGTAATATTCAAAATTGCTATTTTAACATTTACATTTCATTTTATTATTTAAAAAATGAATGAAGATGTTGATTATTAATTATTTTACTTTAGATAATCCTATAAAAAAGTGAAGCTGTTTATTATTTTTTTGAATATGTTGGTGTGATGCAAGAGTAGACATCTATTCAAACTTTCTTAGTCGCATGGTAACACTGTGCTCGAACCTGAGTCACCACTGTGATGAATATTATCTTTTACCATTGGAACACAAGGAGTTGAGCTGAAGTTGTTTAATTATCTTGACAGAAACTTGCTAAAGATATTAATTAAAATTAAGTCCATAATTAATTGAAAACAATGAAATAATTTGATCATTTGATGGCCTAAATTGACCAACCAAAATTGACCCTTCATTCAAAAAACAGGGGCACATACACAAAATAATGCACATAAATTTTAAATAATTCACATAAATGTCAAAAAAATTTAAATAAAAATATTAGATATAATATTTGTGCATATTGAAAATCAAGTATAATTCCAAAAAATATCAAACTTGCGAATTAGACTAAGTTGATATTCACAATTCATGCTTAAATTGTATACAGATAAAAATACATCAAATACTAAATATAAGATAAAGATGCTAGATTTATTAAATAAAATTCATTCTATAATAACATCTAATTTCAATTAATTAAATATCAATAATTATAAAAAATAACACAAACAATAATGAAATGTGTTTACACAAAGCAAAAATTCAGAACTTGGATTATAAAAATCATGAAATCAACTAACTTGTTTAAATATGGTGAGAAAAAAAAAAGGGAAAGCTAAAATAACCTTATAAAAGCGTTAACACAAACGGCAAAGGCGAAGACAAAGGCAAATTTTCTTTTCTTTTTTGGAATTTGGATAAGGAAAGGAAAGAAGAAGAAAGAGTCTGGGTTTATAAGTTTTAAATTCTTACAAAAGAAAAGAAATGAAGTCATTTGCAAGTTTTGTTTTGTTGTTTGCATGTTAATTACATGTACAAAAAGCTTGCTGCTCCTTTGTTCTCTTCTTCACAGATAAGAATTAAAGCTCAGAAAAAACCAGAACCTAACAAACAAAAACAAAGGAAAAATATTCCATCTTTTGATTATGGGTATTTTTTCTGATCCATCTCAATATTTTCTCATCTTTTCTTGTAAAGATCCAGTAATTGCATTCTGCTTGCTTGCATCAGCTTCTCAGCAAACCATTTGCTCTTGAGGTCTAATCACAGCACCCTTCTTTTTTCTCCTTTTGTTGGGTTTGATCTTGGTGTTTTTTTTTTTTTTTTGTTGGAGTGGCTTGTTTGATTGCCGAGAAAATGGTAGACTAGAATATATATTTCTGGGTGTTGTTTGATTTTCTGGAAAAATCAAAGAAAAGGGTACCTAGTGAAAGAAATAGATCATTGTCTAAGGAAAAACAGAAAGCTCTGTCTTTTAGTTTTTGCCTTTACTATAAAGGGAAATTTCAACTAACTTGAAGTTCTAGTAAGCTCTAGGTATCATTCTTTTACTTTTCAAGTTGCCAGTAGCCAGTCCTTACAACATACTAAAAGATCATAATTTCAACTTTCACTGTTTTTCCCATTATCCTTTCTCGGCAACCAAACAGACCAGGTGATGGGGTACAGCCAGCTAAGCCTGAAGTGTTAAGTTTATCCATTTACTAGTTTAGCTTCTTTCAAATTTCCTAATGGGGGAAGCTGTTTGAATTCTTATGTCATAATGAATATTCTCTGTAAATGAAAATCCTTTCAGAATTAAAGTTTTATTTTTTTATCTGTTATTAAATTGTTAGATTCCCACCTTTCTGAGTCAGATTATGTCTTTTCTTGGCTAACATTATTACTCAGGTTCAATGTGCTTTTATCTACTATGTCTGAAACAAAGATATGTGACTGTATTTATTTGTTTTCAAATGGACAGGCTTTGGATCTACAACAGATTGCTCTTCTTTCTGTCGTTTTTGGTAGTGGGAATTGAATTCTAGAGGACAATGAGGCAGTTTTCTTCCATGTTGAATGGATTAGCAAGGTCATTGAGAGGGAAAAACTCGGGGAATGATGACGGCCGAGACGCTGCCGAGGCAATGGCGAAGGATGCCAAGAGGAATGACCTGATTTTGAGGTCTTCCGGTTCGGTAAACGTCGATGGTTCGAACAATTTCGCTTCTGTATTCTCGAAAAGAGGCCAAAAAGGAGTGAACCAGGATTGTGCCATTGTGTGGGAGGTAATAAAACATGAGTGTTTTTTACCATGTGGATATGCTATGATTGTTTGCATTGTAAATTTGACACTTTTTTCTGCTTGGGATAGGAATTTGGATGTCAAGCAGACATGTTGTTTTGTGGGATTTTTGATGGGCATGGTCCCTGGGGTCATTTTGTAGCTAAGAAAGTTCGAGAATCGATGCCTTCGTCCTTGCTCTGCAATTGGCAAGAGACTCTAGCTCAGGCATCGCTCGACCCGGATACCGATTTAGAATCTGATAAAAAACAGCAGAGGTTCCATATATGGAAGCATTCTTATCTAGAGACTTGCGCCGCAGTCGATCACGAGCTCAAGCAGCATAGGAAGATCGATTCATTTTACAGTGGAACAACTGCCTTAACAATTGTCAGACAGGTACTCGGTTTAGTATTACTTGAACTGTTGAACACTCAACTGCATTGGGAACATTTTAAATGATCTTTGAGAATAATTTCAAACTTATATCGGATAGGGTGACCTCATATATGTTGCCAACATTGGTGATTCTCGGGCTGTTTTGGCTACAACATCGGATGATGGAAACTTGGTTCCCGTTCAGCTTACAGTAGATTTCAAGCCGAATTTACCTCGTGAGTTATCGGCCACATTCTCTAAAAATGTTGAAAAAACCCTGAAAGAGAAGCCATTTAGGGTCCTTATGTTTTTGGTTGATGTTGCTTGCAGATGAGGCCGAGCGGATAATTCAGTGTAGAGGTCGGGTTTTCTGCCTGCATGATGAGCCAGGGGTGCACAGGGTTTGGCTGCCTGATGAGGAGTCACCAGGGTTGGCGATGTCGAGAGCTTTTGGGGACTACTGCATCAAAGATTACGGACTTATTTCAGTTCCAGAAGTCACACAACGACATATAACCAGCAGAGACGAATTCGTCGTGCTCGCTACAGATGGGGTATGTATATATACGTACTAAGGCTCTGATGAAAGTATATCAAATGAGAATGCTTTTGATTTGTGATTGAATCTTGTCCTGCAGGTATGGGATGTTGTATCCAATCAGGAAGCAATTCAAATAGTATCTTCGACACCGGACAAGGCGAAGGCAGCTAAGCAGCTGGTCGAGTCCGCCGTCCAGGCTTGGAAAAAGAAGAGAAAGGGCATTGCAATGGATGATATTTCAGCCATCTGCCTCTTCTTCCACTCTTCTTCTCCCTTGGAATGAAGTTGATTTTGTTACAACTTCAACGTAGTTCTCATGTAAATGAGCAAAGGTTATTGCTCCTATGTATTGTACGTGTTAGTTCAATGTAGTTCATTTCATGCCCTTATTGATGCTATTTTTCTTGCTATTTACCCCATACTAATTTGCGACAAAATTTCTATTCTTTGCCTGATTTTAACTCGATTCTCTTTCGAAACTCGTGCGAAACGCGTTATCAAACGGACTTCTTCTGTCTCTTAGGATCGACCAACCCACGTATAAGTATCATTCACATGAAACTTTTTCTCTCTTCGGCCTTCAAATTCTCATTTAAATATTTACTATTATCACCAAGATATGCACCGGCGGCCGCTTCGCTCGAGCTCACGCCCCGAGTTTTACGACGACTGTCGCGCCCTCCTACTCATTGGGGCCTAGCCCTTACCTTGACGGCGGGGTATAGGCCACGTGCTAAAGCACCATCTATTTTCGGGGCTAGTTGATTTGACAGGTAAGTTGTTACACACTTTTTAACGGATTTTGACTTTCATGACCACCGTCTTACTGTCTTAATCGACCAACACCCTTTACGAGTTCTAAGTTAGCGAGCAAATGGGTATCGTAACTCGGCTTCCAATTCATCCCGCATCACCAGTTCTACTTACTAAAAATGGTCCACTTAGAGCTCTTGATTTCGTAGCGCGGCTCAGCGAAACATCCGCGCCGTCCTACCTATTTTAAATAAAAAGAATTTTCAATTTTCATTCATTAGTACCGAACAATCAAATTGGAACAATGAATTCATTCAAATTTCATATTTTAACATTTTTTCCTAATCTTTCCAAACTTTGCAATTTAGTCCTTTTTAGGGCAAATGATGCTCCCTTCTCCTGGTTCTTGAAATTAATCTACTGAATTTTCAAATATAGAAATTAGACACTAAGTTCCCTAATGTACCAAACTAGTTTTTCTAGCCAATTTTCAAGAAATTCATGTTCTACTTAGCTAATCCTTCATTTAACAATCTAAAACACCTTAGAATGTCATCATAAGGCTCTAGTAAAATCAATTTTGAAGAATGAATCTTGGATCTATGCTTGCCAAATTTACCAAAAACTAGTTCTAAAACTAATTTTAAGACCTCCAAGTTCCAGCCAATAAATGTGTTATTTAACCATATAATTCAACTCTAAAAGTACTCCTAAGACTCTTATAAAAAAATAATAAAATAATAGTAATAAAAAATGGTGATGATATCAAAAAATAATCATAATAACTATAATAAAATAGAGGGGGAAATATATTAAAGGTAAACTATGCATTTTTCTGAGTTGACCCTTAAAGTATTTTTTAGGACGTTTTGCTCCCTTAAATAAAAATTGTGACCTCATATGTCCCCTCTGTTAAAAAAATTCTCACATGCCAATCAGAACAGACAAAGTGTCGTTTTATTAACAAAAAATAAGTTAAATAAAAGGGGTGAATTGCACATTAGGTATGCCAGATTTTTTTCATTTTAATCCCTTATATGAACTATTCATCTTCTTCCTCCAAAATTTGAGTCCCAAGAGTACAAAATTTTCATACAAATGAAAGTAGGATGTCTATCTCTCTTTACTTCTAATCATTTTATCTCGTCGTGACCAATAACTGTTTAGATTCTGAAATTGATATCAATGGATCTTGTGATTCCCTGTAATTCCTGCACTTTCCTCTATCGGAAAACGTCACTTCACCCGCGACTCTCATCTGCGAAACGCGGTGCTTTTCCCTTCGAATGCCGGTGCAAAACTACGTCAGGGCACCAGTCGCCGGTGAGCGCTACCAGCACTATCGGTTATTCTTTCCTTTCAATTCCTACTCATAAAGTCACCGTCTACGACAAAAAACAAGGCGCCGTTCACAAGTTTGTTGTTCCTAAGGTACAACGTTTCACTCCGTTTGTTCCTAAGAAAAATGCCGAAGAAACGATTGATCTGTTTTGTAGTTAGAATAGAACAACAATGAATTAGGAGTTGCATTTTTATTTGTTAGGTTTGCAATTTATTCTTTAGAACGACTTAATTAAATGATCGATTAGAGACTGATTTAGAGATATTTGATTGAAATTGCAGGACCAATACATATTGCATACTACTAAAGCTCAAAATATCACTCTTCCACTCGCATGCAGGGACGGTATTGTTCTTTAAAATGTAGTGAAAAGGTGTCACATTTATGATAATTCGAGTTTGGGGTTATATTGTTATTACTGAGTTTATCACGACTATAGTTCATATAAGGGATTAAAACGAACAAAAAAATAAAATTTGGTATACTTAATGTGAAATTCAACCATTTTATTTAAGTCACGGCTATAGTTTATCACGCGTTCTGATTGGCCTCTGAGAATTTTGTTAACAGTGAAAGCATATAAGGTCACGATTTTTAGTTAAGGGGGTCAATTCGAGAAAAAATGAATAGTTTATGGGGCAATGGAGTCATTAAGCCTATATTAAACAATAATTATAATTAGGCTTAAAGGGGTAAAAATCCCTTGAACTTTTGAAAAAAATAATAATTGAACCTCTGAACTCTTTTTACACTCAATTAAGCTTTTGAACAAACAAATTGAATCAATTAAGTCTTTTGACCAACATTGACCATTAAATCTTGACAATTTTTCTTTTACATATTATTGTCACATAATACACTATAATTCTATCATATGACCTTTACACTTTTTAAAATTATTTTTTTATGAATTTTTCTATAATTTTTAATACTATTAAAGAATTTTTAAATAGAATAAAAAATCTAAAAAATCAAGTGGCAATACAGTGACACGACGTGTTATACCAATTGATCCAAAAAAAATCTTAAATTCAATCGTTAATGTTGATAAAAGGACTTAATTGATTCAATTAATTGGTTCAAAGGCTTCTTCCACCCTTAAGCGATATAATAATAATAATAATAATAATAATAATAATAATAATAATAATAATAATAATAATAATAAAATAGTGGTGTTTTATAATAAAAAAATAAAAATCTAAATAACAATAAATATACAATAAATAAATAATAAAACTTAAGGGATCAAATTGAAAGAAAATAGAACTTAAAATATCAAAATAATAAGTTATTATGTGAATTTATATTAAAATGAATTACAGATAAAATTCATAGGAGTAATATAGAAATTAACCCCAAAAGAATAAGGCATAAAGTTAAAAAATACCACCAACGTTTGACTGAATAGTTACTTTAGCCCCTATTCCTTTTTAGAGTGATTTAACCTCAACGTTTCATTTTGGGTCAAAATTAGGGGTGTTTAAAGAAATCCGATCCGATCTAATTATCCGTTGACTCCATCCGAAAATTCGAATATCTGAGCAGATTTTTATTTCCGGATTAGATATCCATATCCCGATTTTAAATTTTTCGGATCGGATACGGATCACAATATTTCAAGTTTCAGATTATCCAAAAATTCAAAAAAAAAAAACAAATTTTCATGAATATTGATTTTGTTATTTTTAACAATTTGATTCATGTTATATTCAAAATTTTAAAAAATCAAAATTTTCATAAATGCGAATCTTGTTATATTTAGCAATTTGTTGTTTGTTATATTCGAAATTCTCATAAATACGATCTTTAAATTCGAAAAAATAATTAAATCACAATATATTTTCGGATAATCGAATATCTAATCATCCGATATTTGAATATCTAGATATCCGAATTTTTCCGAATCGGATACGGATAACTATATCCTCGATCTGAAAAATCGAATATACGAAAAAATCGGATCTAATTCGATCCAATATCCGACAATGAACACCCCTGGTCAAAATAACCCCTCTGCGGATGAAGATTGTTAAAAAACTGACGGTAAACGGATTGAAATGACGCGACAGAATGACAAGTCGACAGAAAAAAAAAAATTTATATTTTATATAATTTCCAAAATTATTATTTAACTGATGTAATATTTTTTTAGGTCAACACATTTCTCTATATTATATTGCCATGTATGCATTGCCATATAAGTTTGTCACGTCATTTCAAGCTATTTACTCTTTAACTGACTGACAATTTTCATCCACAAATGAGCTATTTTGACCCAAAATAAAACATCGAGGGTTGAACTACTCCAAAAAAAATAAGGACCTAAATGATTATTCAGTCAAACGTTTAGGATATTTTTTAACTTTTTATCAAAAGAATAAATATAAACTTTTTTTAAAACTACACCGGACATGATATGAAATTTTTTATTTTAATGGTGGGTCGCATGACTTGCCAAGCATTATAGTTGGATATGCCGTTGATGACGAGTCTTATTTTACCGTTCAAACTTAATTTAAAAATTTTACAAGTGAAATAAAGTTGTTTGTGTTTCTATATTATAAATGTCATAGTCTAAAATCACCAACAATATAAAAAAATCCAATTGTTAAATAAATTTTTTATGGTGTTAGTAATTTGTACTAAGGAATAGAATTAATAATAGTCTCAATTTAAACCCAACAAGTGTCTCGGTAAAAAAAAAAAAAGATGATATTCATCCTAAGAAACGTAGGTTCAATTCGCTTTGTCTAAAAGGTGTATAAAAATTGTCAAAAGGTTAAGAATATGTATGAACAGATACTACCTTGTATACCTTTATACTATTCAAAAAAATAGTCTCAATTTAAAAAAAATAAAAAAGAGAGAACCATAATTCGACCTATAAATAACAACATTCCCAACTAACTTTATTAGATTAACCTTTGAGAAGCAACAGAAAATGTGGGACTTGGACAGGACCATATAATATTTTCGTTAATCCAAGTTAGGGATGGACATTTTACTTGATCTGATTAAATTTTAACCCGACCCAGCCCGGTCGAGTAAGATTTTTTGCTCAAGTCGGGTTTAGAGTAAAACATATCCAACCTGAACCCGAGACTAATTGTACAATTTTTGCTTAATCTTTTTAGAGATATTTATAATAATACCCCTATTTATATATTTTTTATAATTAAGTCATTAAAATTTAATTTTTATTTACAACTTAGTCCTTCAAGTTATAGTTTTTTTACAATTAAGTCCCTTAAAATTATTTTTTTACAATTAGGTCACTAAAATTAATTTTTTTCTATAGGCCACAACAATCAAGTTTAGTATATTTTTTTTTGGGTCGGGTCAGATTTTTTTAAAGAGGCAGGTTTAGGTATTTATTTTCGGGTCAAATTCGGGTGGGCCAAAAACCCAACTGACCCGACCAATGTCCATCCCTAATCAAGTTGTTCTTGAAGTGTGTGGAGCTAAAAAGTTAGGCTTGATTCACAAGGAAGCTGAATAATTAGACAAAAGTGATAAGAGCAAAAAAACAGACCCTGAAACCCAAATTTCTCAATTGTAACAATCATTAGACCAAGTCTGAAGTTATTACAAAGGTCTTATACATCATCCACCTCATGCCCAAAAAATGGGGAAAAAATAACCATCTTACCTCTGCAGTAAAACTCAACACCAACTTCACGGCAGCCTTCAAACTGAAGGGATCAGGGCATCCAAAATTTTGGTGTAGCCATTAATTCTCCATCTGCAGCATTACCACGTGCAGCAAGCTTTTGAATACGACCAGAAAATTCCTCAGCCTGACATACATTAATGATTAAACACGAGTCAAAGCTCTTGTTTCAGAATCAATATCTAAGGAACAGAATTTTCTGTACTCATTTTGGCTACTGTATCAAGATCGGGAATAAAAGACGCATTCCCCACTTTTCCACCCAAATGTTCACTAATTTCATTGTGTACATTGCTCCTTTCCACAAATTACAAAACTAACAAATAACAATTGCCTTACCCAACACACAATTGAAGTGACGAATGGAGACCAGAGAAAAGATTACTAACCTTCTCATCGATCCACATTAAAGATGTTAGTTGATTATTCAAGATTTTAACCACCACGTCTAGGGGTGTCATTCCATCAAGTGCCTCGAGTTCCCCACCCTAAACATAATTGAAGGCAGTTGTCATTTCTGCTTATGTTGTAAAAGCTACTTAGAGCAAGACTGATCATAACACCAAGGACAATTACCTGACTAGAGTTTACAGTATCAATAATAGACTTGATCTGTTCTGTCATATGCTCCAATTCCCTCTCTACATTTTCAGCCTGCTCAAACCTGGAAAGAAGATGAAAGAATAAACTCCCAACCAATACATGTAAAGCAAATCTGACTTGAGCACAACAAGACCATGCATGGGATAAGAATGCAAAGCGGAGAGAAGTTCAAACATAGAACAAGGTAGTTCTCACATTGCATCCCTTGTTGACGCAGCTTCATCGTCAAGAAGCAATCCACGCTCATCATTGTAAATACGTTCTGCTTCTTCTTCCATACTTAGTAAAGCTTTATCAACCTAGGTAGGAGAAGCGTACATGATATTCACACTTTTTAATGCGGTTGACTATCTCACATTACACATTTAAGTATTGAACAATCTAAATATCATATTCAAGCAGAAAGCCATGGCTAGTACAATAATTATACAGGGCACATCTGGAATTTTATATTATGAGTGTCCATGATCTTTGCAAAAACATTACAAACTAGTGTCACAATGAACATGAAATACTTCTTTTTATATTTAATTGGACAGAAAAAATTATGTTTGTGCATTTGAATATTGAGGAAACTTACACTAGAAACAGGAGAACCTAGCTCTCAAGTAGCACCTAGAATGAGAAAACAATCATGGATCTCAAGTAGCACCTAGAATGAGAAAACAATCATGGATGCAGGCCTTCAACATTTACCATCATGCAATAAAATGTTCCCACTACCTTTGACTAATAAAAGCTAATGGTACTCAGTTGAATATACACTGTGATCTTATTTATGAAAAGTTGAAGCATATTGACTGTTAAAGTGGGTCAGTGGAGAAGCTACACACATGTGAAGTTATGCATAAAGAAGCTTCAGCAGGATCTAAACCTTAGCTAGCCTATTGTTGAAAACATAAAAGTAACATAAAGAAGCACAATAATAATTGCAAAATCATTAACAAAACAGCATTGCTAACAAAAGCAAGAGAACAGTTTCATACAGAGTTAAAGCAACATAAATTTTGGTAGTTATGACTGTTATGTAGAGATTCCTACAACAAAACAGCGTTAGTAAAAGTTGAAATGTCTCTAAAAAAGTCATGTACCCTTAGTACTGTTGAGTTTAAAAGTTAGCAAAATATAAACCAGCAGAAAACCATTGAAATACCTCTTTTTGATGAGTCTCAATTAACTCCAATTGTCGCTCCAAGCTAGATTGGGTCTCAACCACTTTTGCCACTTCTATCTGAATGGATGTTTAGAATTAGAAGAGAAATATACATAAACATATTACATGCTAAATTTTAGAAAATAGGAGAATATAGAAACCTTGCTATACTCCAATATAAATGCTTTGTTGATAAGGCATACAAATGACATTAACAGGAAAGCTACCTCACAATAAAATATAGTACCTCAAGCCTAAGAAGAACATCACGGTTCTGCAAGATTCGCCTGTCCCACTCAGCTATTGCACTGGCCTGCTTTCGAAATTTTCCAGTACGTTCTTGAAGTTCAGCATTCCATTCCTTGATGATCTGCAACCGCCAAAAGAAAGGCTCATCATCTCAATGACAATTGACAACAATAAATTAGAATGTAGATGAGGAAAAGATGAAATATACATCTTGAATCCAATAAAAAGATACAGTTCATATATCTTCCTCCAAAGTGAAGTTTGAGGAACACAGGAGAATGAAGATGGTAAGGTTTGAAAGTGGAAGATGAAATATGCTTTGTTGCTTTGCATGTGCTTGGGATATATATCACATACATCCAGTCTCACTAGTTGAATTCATTATTCTTCTAGATACCTTATGAATATTATTTTACCATTTTCCTTCTTTGTTTTGCTTTGGTTGATCCCAAAAACTTAGCAATGTTTCTACAAAGATAACCTAACATTTTCTACTAGCAAGATTAACATAATTGCTCATAGTATGAAATATTGGGAGAAGACATTAAGAAGACGCATGAAAATGAATGATTTAACATTACAAAAAAATAAATTAAAATAGAAATAAAATTACCTCCTCCACTGTCTTTCCTGTTATCTCAGAAGGTAACTTTGGGGTGGTAGATACTGCAGCGGGGGCACTTGAAGTCATCCTATAAGAAAAGTAAACAGAAGTGGAGATATGGAAATTAGTTACACCAAAATCTATTTCATTGATTCAATAAGAAATTTCACAACATTTTTATTTACAATAACTTAAAGAATATAGAAGAAATAACACTACTTTTAGAAAAGAAATATCCAGCAAATATAATTATAAACACAAGGATGTTACCCCGTAAAAAGTAAAGAGGGTAAAACAGGAATAGATCCCATAGTTTAACACCTTAAAAGACTCTACAATTATCCCAAGCACTAGAGCCTCTAAAATCAGACCAGTTTTAATTAACACCCACCAAACTAGTAAATATCACAATCATCTCCCCTCATGAGTTCCACCAAAGGTGAATTCAAGCATAAAATATGACAGTCCCAGCCCTCTATCTATACTCCTGACTTAGGCACACAAAAGTCATTTCCAATTCCCCCCTAACCTTTGTTTCCGTTAAACAATTTGAGAGGATAAAAACAGTAAGCGATGTCAAGGAAAATTAGGGAAAGCTGGGGAAGGGAGAAATGATGGGTGTAATATCCCATAAAACATTTTTCTAAATGAAGTTTCAAAGATAAGAACTGGAAGCTAATACAATTAGAATTTAATATGGACAAAAAGGGGATATGGTTAAAACAATGTTGTTAAAGGCGCAAGGTGCACTCTAGGCGCTTAAACCCTTGTGTTGCCTCAAGCAGACGCTGGAAAAAAGTGCTAGCCTGAAGTAAAGCGCAACATGTGTGTGTATATACAATTTGATTTTTTGAAATATAATAGCGTGTCTATATATCTATATATATAAAGCTTAAGATATATAATAAACCCCAAAGTAGAGTCTACTTTAACTACAAAACATGCAATTTTTTTATTGGTCAGTATGCATGATTTCCTCATGGTCAATGTTTGTTGCTGGATGCTCAAGTATTACAAAGTACAGAGTTTGATATTATCCTTTACTTGCTAGTAAAGGTATATCAAATGAAGAAAAAAGTGAAAATAAAAGAAATTAAAGAGAAAATCAATCAACTGGGCTTTTAATGCCTATCGCCTTACAAAAAAGCATGCCTAGGTGCACTAGGCCTGCGCCTGATCAAATGTGCCTGGCCTGAAAGGGTCCATGGCGCTTTTGTTGAATAATGATAAGGTTCAGGTAAGGTTCAGGTGTGCCTAGGCGCACGCCTTGACAACACTGGTTTAAATTAATACCAGCTAAGGGAAAAAACATAAAGGAACCAAAAGGAAACCTAAACATACCCACTACTTGAAGCTACAACAAGTGCTGATGATGTTTGGGCAGTAGTAATAGTAGAAGTTGTTGAAGCAGCAGAACCGGATGGAGTGAGACCTGCAGGATCAGAATTTACATTTGCATAAGGACTTCAATTCACCATTACTTGATCTAGGCACTTTAGAATTCTATGAAGCAACTGGCCACGGGATGAAAGGAATTTAAAGGAGCAAATTAATAATTACTAGAAGGCAAAATATTACACACGTACAAAAGAAAACAAAAAGATGACAAAAGCATTGAAGGGAACAAGCAAACCCAGAATATTACAGTATATAAGAAGACTTACTGAATATGGGAGCAGAGGCAGTGGATTGTGCTTGCGAGGATGAAGCGGGAGTGGATGGTTTTGTTGATAAAGAAAAGCCAGAGAAAGAACCAGAGCTCCCTAATGTAGTAGCTGCATTTGTCACACCAAATCCAGTCAAAGAACTCACAGCAGCTGGTGTAGAAGCTGAACTAGAAGGTGCAGCTGATGAAGCTGTAGCAGCAGAAGACGAAGAGCTTAAGTTGAAGGCAGGGAAAGATGGAGTTGAAGCAGCAGTAGTACTTGCTGCAGGAGTAGAAGCAGTTGTGGTAACTGTCGAAAACAATGGCGCTGATGATGTTCCAAAGGACAAGGAAGAGGGTTTTGACACAGCGGCACCAGAGAATGTGGGTGCAGCTGATGATGAAGCTGCATTACCAAATCCAAATGCGGGCTGAGAAGCTGAAGGTGGAGCAAATGAGAAGCTTGAAGAGCTTGATGAAGAAGCAGCTGTTAAAGAAGATGCTGCAGTTTCTGCTGTTATTAAACTGGCAGTGCTCTTCGAAAATGGTGAACTACCCGCAAAAGAGATTCCGGTTGAAGAAGCTGAGCTTGAGAAGCTTGGAAAAGATGGAGCTGTAACTGAAGTAGTAGATGCTGAAGATAAAGAAGAACCAAAAGGGCTAGTGGCAGCAATAGTGGGAATAGCAGTAGCTGGCGCTTGTGAAGATGAAAACAAAGTGGAACCACTGCTAGCTCCAAATGGTGAACTACCCCCAAAAGAGAATCCGGTTGAAGAAGCTGAGCTTGAGAAGCTTGGAAAAGATGGAGCTGAACCTGAAGTAGTAGATGCTGAAGATAAAGAAGAACCAAAAGGGCTAGTGGCACTAGTAGTGGGAATAGCAGTAGCTGGAGCTTGTGAAGATGAAAACAAAGTGGAACCACTGCTAGCTCCAAATGGGGATGAAGAAGTCCCAAGCGTCCCTGAAAATTAGAAAATTAAGGGAAAAAATGGACAAACTAAGTTGGTTAGTATTAACAGATCAGAGAACAAAAGCAGTAGATACAACAAAGAAATGGATTTTGACAAGGCAGCACCAGAGACTGTGGCTGCCGACGATGATGATGAAGCTGCATTGCCAAAACCAAAGGAAGGTTGAGAGGCTGAAGAAGGGAGGGTAAAAGTGAAGCCTGATGAACTTGATGAACTTTCAGTGCTCTTTGAAAAAGATGAAGTACCCAGGTTGGAGAACCCTGCCGAAGCAGAGAAAGGTGAAGTGGTGGTTGAATTTGAAGCTGAGCTCGACGACATGAATGTTGAAAAAGCTGGTGTTGTCACTGACAATGAAGATGACCCAAAAGAGAGAGTAGGATTTGGTGCAGGTGAAGATGAAAATAGACTTGAACCACTGCTTGCTCCAAACGGGGATGGAGATGCACCAACCTTTTCTGAGAAACAGAAAATTGAAAAAAAATGTTAGTGGAAAGAGATTGCAGCAGAGAGAAGAAAAAAGCAGGCTTCACATGGCTGCACCAGAGAATGCGGATGCTGGAGATGATGACGAAGCTGGGTTGCCAAATCCGAAGGAAGAAGATGAGCCAAAAGAGAAGCCCGAAGAGCTGGAAGAAGTAGAAGCAGCAGTAAACGAAAGTGCTGTAGCAGAGGTTGTCGGGGTGGAACTTGCACTGCTCGAAGAAAATGGTGAACCAACCGAGAAAGAGAACCCTGTAGCAGCGAAAGGTGATGCAGATCCTGAATTTGGAGCTGAACTCGATGAAAAAATGCCTGAAAACGATGGAGTTGTAGCTGTAGAAGCTGATGAAGATGAAGATGCAAAACTAAAAGGGCTAGTATTAGCAGCAGTCGATGCAGATGAAAATAGAGAGGAACCACTGCTGGCCATGGTTTCAAAAAACGGCCCGCGACCGCTATAGTGGCCGCTATTTAGCAGTAACGCCGCCGGCCGGAACCGCTATCGGTGAAAACAATGGTGGGACGCGGAATCACACTAGTAGCGGTGGATCGCGGCCGCAATTTGACGGGTAGCGGTAAATAACGGTAGTAACGGGCCGCTATCCCTGTTTTCTCCCGTTACTGTAAAATCTAAAAAAATCCATGGGCGGGCGATAAGGGAGAGGATTGGTCGACGTTGAGGAGAGGGGGTTGGCGACAAGAGGTGAAATCGCGAGGCTCTAGAGGCTGGTCTGGTGACGACGGCGTGAAAACAACCCTTTTAGGGTTTGAAAGCCAAAGAGAAAACGGAGAATAAAGAGGGATTTAGGTTTTGTTATTAATATTATTATTTTATTTTATTAACACTAAAAAAACCCTTGGGTTATGAGTAGAGGTACATGCTGTTAAAAATTACTTGACCCGACTGACCTGACTCGACGATCCGGTATAAAATACGTGAGTATTTTAAAAAAAATTTAATTTTTTTTTGGATAGATATCTGATTCGGTAAATTTTTCTGAGATACGGGTCGAAAGTTTTTCATTACCGAGTACTCGACCCGACAATTTTTAATATATATTTTTATATTTCAAATTATATTTTTATTTTAAGTTTCTTAATATTTTTGCTCCAAAACTAAATTTAAATCTCTAAATTCTTTCTAAGTTTATATTATATACTTTTAAGTTTAATTTTTTAAAAAATATATTTTTGTGTTTAATATGTGATTTTTTTTAAAATTTTATAATTAAAAAAATTTAAAAATTATGAACCAGGTACCCGAGTGTAACGGACCGGGACACGGGCTGGCAAAGTAGGTACCGACAATGAACACCCCTAGTTATGAGAATCCAATTAGGAAAAGATTTAAGAGAGCCCATTAATTTGATAAAAAATGCCTATTAAGGATTTTTAATTGAAATCGACGATTAGGTTTTTGATCCCATAAATAAAAGGTTAAATTATGAGATGTCAGCGTGTTTTTGAAGATATAGGTTAATTTCAATTTCATCCATACCACTTTTTATCTTTGTTATTTCAGTCCTTGATTTTTTTTTAAAATTTAGAGTGTAAACTTTATTTTTTGTTCAATATAGTCCTTTAATTTCAGTAATTTAAGTTCATAAGTGTTAGAAAACACTCTATAAATAATTAAAATTAACTTTTATGATTATAATTATTATGTTTTATAATAAGTGTTGGAAAGCACTCTAACTGAAAACACTCTAACTTTTTTATGACCGCAAAAGCATTCGTTGTGTCAGCAACTGCGATAAAACGCGACACGACCGAAAACGCGACTGCGGTCGAGATTTAAATCCCCGGTCTTCATAGATCTAAATCTTGTGGAGTTGCTCAAACTGAATTCGCAATAAATCCTTAGTTTGAAAATAACAAAAAGGCATTTTCAATTATAAGAGTTAAAATGTAATCCATCTATATATATTTATATCTATCTATCTATCTATCTATATATACATAAAATATTTGGCTGGCCTCTGAATTACAGATTAATTAAGCATTAAATCAGGGTTTAAAAAATGGTCTGCAATTGCGATCGTAGTCTTTATATAGCGCTATCGCTGATGTTTGAAACTGATATCGCCGAAAATTTCCCTGAAATCTGATTCACACCAAAACAGCGGATTGCGGCCATGATTTAACGGTAACGTTCGATTGTCACGATAACAGGCCGATGTTCATGTTATTATCCCGTTAACGATCAACAAATAAAAAATTACAAATATTTTCTAAAAAAATAAATAATCTTCAAAAGACGATTTCAACTGGTATTTCTTGCTATTATCGACGATCCAAGCGTCGTCCATCAAATTCGAACGATCCTTCGGATGATTGTATGAAAACAATGCGATGAAGTTGCAAATATGAAAAAAAAGGAAAAGAAGAAAAAAAAAGAAGAATTCTAAAAAGTGAAAAGAAGAAATTGAAAGACATTTTTTTAGAGTTTAAATGATAAAAGTTAATTTTATTATTAAAAATAATATATCCATCAAGGGCCTTGATTCAAAATAAAATACAAACACTAACGAAAATAAATTAAATGGGTCTTGGAAACTGATAATACACTACTTAAAAAACTAAAAAGGAAAAGAAAGATTTAAATGCATCTTGTAAACCGACATTAATTACTTCACTACTTAAATATTATAATTATTATTTATATTATATTATACATTTATAATATATTCGGTTAAAATATATATATTATATTTAATAAATATAATATTGTAACCTTATTTACACTCTATACATTATATTTTATGTTGTACAGTTATTATCGTTAAAATTTTATTTTATTATAATTATTTCAATTACTTATATAGTATTACTTTTTATTATTACTATTACTTGTTTATTGTTATAGTTTTATTATTTTTTTCAAAAGTTAAATTCATTTTTATTTATCTTAGCCATGTCAATAACCGCCATTTTTTATCTAAATTTATAGAGTAAACTTTACTTTTAGTTCAATTTAATCCTTTAATGATTGTAAAATTATATTATCATACTATTACAAATTTATAAGTGCTAGAAAGTACTTTAAACATCATGAAAAGTGATTTTCTATATTTATATTTGTTATATAAGATGTGGGATTTTAAAAAATTAACGGCCGCGACACCCGCCGTGACCGCAATAGCATCTATTATGTCTGCAATCGCAGTAAACATGACGCGACTGAAAACGCGACCGCAAACGCTTTTTAAATTCATGGCTGGGAGATCGGAGGGGACGTGGGAGGAGTTAGTAAGGGACAGTGCACTTTCTTTGGCAGAACAGGAGATTTAAAATGTAGAGCTTTTGGTTGACTCCAAAAATCTTAATCATATGGGAATTGTTCCACTTTCTCAGGATAAGATTTTGGATAGTTCTGAATTAACCAAGCCTGATAAAGCAGTTTTGGCGTAGAATACTCAAAATAACACAAATCCTATAGAGCATATTTCGGTTAATGGGGTAATTCGCAAGGTTACTTCGGTGAATATTGCATCAAGGGCTGAACAACTAGTAGGGAAACGTAAGGGACGACCGAAAAAAGCAGCGAGAGTGTCGCCATCGAGTGTAGCAAACAGATCCCTATCTGATTCGGATTTTTAACATTACCAACAAGTGTTATTGCGTGAGGCTACTGCTACGATTAAACTAGGTAGGCTGGTGGGAGTCCATACTATTGGGCGTGAAGAAGACGTTATAAAAGACATTTCTCGGGTGATTACCGAGAGTTGCCGGGGACTTTAGTAATGAGAATTATGTCGTGGAACATCCAGGGTTTGGGAAGCACGGCGAAGCGACGTAGTGTTAAGGATGTTATGAGACGGCAACGTATTGATATGGTGCTGGTCCAAGAAACGAAATTGAAGGAAATTCCTTCGTTGGTAGTTGCAAATTTGTGGTTTTAAGATGGTTTCGAGTTTGTTTTTCGCCTTCTGTAGGGGCTTCGGGGGTGTTATTGCTTTAGTCATGTGCAACAATTGAATTCGTCGAGGGGGTGTCTCGGACCATTTGCCGTTAATTCTTTTATGTGGTGATCGTGATTGGGGTCTGAGGCCATTTAAGTTTATAAATTGCTGGCTAGATAGCAAGTTAAACGTTTCTATGATAGCTAAAGAATGGTGTTTTTTATCCGGCTTAGGCATTGGTAATGATAGTATAATGGTTAAATTGCGCCAATTAAAACAGTTTCTGAGGGTGTGGAATCGCACTCATTTTGGTGATATAGATGAGACTATAAATTGTTTGTAAAAGAAGATTGGTGAGGCTAATTGTGATGTTTGTACCAATCCGATGGCAGAGGATATGGTTGCTAGGAGGCGGGTTTGGATGCAATACATGTGGCGAGTTATGAAAAATAAGGAATCAATGTGGCGTCAAAAATCCCGAGCTACATGGTTGATATTGGGTGACCGAAACACTACGTTCTTTCACAAAGGGGCTAAAATACGTGTTATACGTAATGAAATTGCCGGGTTTCGAATAAATGACCGTTGGGAAACTGATCCGAGTAGGCTTCGAAAATTTGTTGTTAGGGAATTTAGTCGGCACTTTGCGAGAGAGGGCTGGTCGGGGGAATGGCAAATAAGGGGCTCATATTCTCATATCGATGGGGTTGTGGCGGAGTTGTTGGTTGCTCCTTTTACTCTTGCGGAGGTCCAAGATATTGTACAAAGCTTTGATGGCTCGAAGTCACCGAGTCTGGATGGTTTTAGTTTTGATTTCTACAAGAAGGGTTGGGAGTTTTTGCACATGGATGTCATGCGATTCTTGCAACATTTTCATGATACTGGTAAATTACCGTCTGGAGCTAATTGCACTTTCATGGTGCTTATTCCAAATGTTGAATCACCATTAACTTTACACGATTTCCGGTCGATTAGTTTGGTGAATTTAATGTATAAAATATTGGTGAAGTTGTTGGCTCGTAGACTACAGGGGGTGTTAGATGGTCTGATAAGCTACACTCAAATGCCATTTGTCAAAGGTCGACAAATTGTGGATGGCATCCTGTTAACCAATGAGGTGTTACATTCGCCTCGTCATCGAGATTGCACGGGTGGTGGCTTTGTTCTTAAACTAGACTTTTTCAAGGCTTATGACTGCGTCCGATGCGAATTTTATGATGATATATTGCAGCGTATGGGTTTTAATTTGACGTGGCGTAGTTGGATTTGGAAATGTGCCAGTACTGCTCGATTGTCTGTTCTGTTTAATTGTTGTGCGACGAAGGAGTTTGGTATGGGTCGGGGGCTTTGCCAATGTTGTCCTTTATCGCCTTTATTATTCGTAATCGTAGTAGATGCATTGCATCATATGTTGGTGAAGGCGTCAAATGTTGGGGTAATTCGAGGTGTGGGTATAACAGAAAATTTCTCTATTTTACACCTCCAATTCACCGATGATACTATCCTATTGTTTGAGGCATCAACTGACTGCACTCAAAATGTGTATCGTCTTTTGCACTACTTCCAAGTATGCTCGGGTTTGAAGATTAATTTTAATAAATCATCTATGTTTGCTTTTGGTATTGATGATGCCTTTTTCGATTTGGCTGCTGAGATATTGGGTTGTCAGAAGGGTGAATTGCCGTTTAAGTATCTTGGTATGCCTATGAGCGTGAACCTGAAGTGTAAGGCTGTTTGGGAGTCGATCATAGCGAGTTTTCGAAAGAAGTTGGCTAGGTGGAAGCATGTGTTGCTCTCTTTTTATTGCTCGTGTAACGTTGGTGAACTCAGTTTTATCTTCAATGTTGGTTTATTACATGTGAATATTTTTAGTATCGAAAGGAGTGATTGCTGCGATTGATAAGATTATGAGAGCTTTTCTTTGGGATGGTGTTGGATTACAGCGCAAGATGAGCAGAGTCCACTGGGATATGGTGTGTCGGCCAAGACATCTTGAGGGCCTTGGTGTCGAAGATTTGTGTCCGCAATTTAGTGCTGCTATCTAAATTGTCTTGGCGGTATGCTACGAACACTCCGTCGCTGTGGCGATCCTTAATTGTTACAAAATATGGTACAAATGTGCAGTGGTGGCATTTTAACACTACAAATAGACATTCAATATCGATCGTAGGGAAGCAAATAGAAACATCAGCATGTAGTGATAATATAGAAGAACATATGGGGACATCGAATTTTGTATGGAAGCTTGGGGGTGGTGCGAGTATTCTTTTTTGGTTCGACCCTTGGTGTTCCAAGCATGCCCTCAATGATATCTTTCCACAGTTGTTTATGCTTGCGATCAATAAAATAGCATTGATTCGTAAGTATGTTATCGATGGCGCTTTGGATCATGATTAGTGGCATTCATTTTTTCGTCAAAGTCTTCGAGTGTTTGAATCTAGACAGGTTTCGAATTTGCAGGTGTTGGTTTCTTCGTTAATAATTCAAGATGGTCACCGTGATACCTTGATTTGGAAACCAGATTCTCATGGTAGGTTCTTTGTTCGGACTCTCTCTAATCTTTTAATAGTGGATAAAGTGGGTGACGGTGACTTTGGAGGGTGCTTGTCCCACCGAAGGTGCAAGTTTTTTGTGGTTTATATGGTTACAGAGGCTACCAACTTTTAAGTTCTTGAGGGCCCATGGCATTCCCCTTGGTGTTGATCAAGGTAAATGTTTGTGGTGTGAGGTTGTTGATGAAGACATTGATCACTTATTCTTTTCTTGCCCCAATGATGCGTGAGATATGGGGCTGGTTTTTGGAGTGGTGGGGGTTAAGCTTGCCATTGCCGTGCTCTCTTGCTGATTTTTTTGTCCCCAGTTTTCAGTGCCCATTTATGAGGGAGAGGCGACAATGGTGGATATCGAGCGTGGCTGCGTATTTTTGGTCGTTATGGTTTGCACGGAACAAGTGAACTTTTAATAAGAAAAACCGATAACTTAGGTATGTTTTTTGGTTAAATTACGTGCATTTTATTGGGTTCATCCCGTGTTGGGAACCTCATCCTCCTTTTATCCTCAAGTTCAATGTCGATGGTTTGGCTAGGGGTAAGCCTAGGCCAACTGGCTTTGGTGGTGTTCTTAAAGACTCAGATGGTCGGATTTTAGTTATTTTTTCTGGTCCGTTTGGGGGTTATAGAGTCCAACGAAGCCGAGTTACGAGCCATTGCGTTTGCTTTGGATTTATTTTTAAAAGTCGCAATGGGCATATCATTGTTTAATAGTTGAATCAGATTTGAGAATTTGTATTGGTTGGGTATTGCAAACGCATAGTCGGCCTTGGTGTCTTTGGGAGGTATTTAGGAATATCAATCGTTCTTGGCAAAGCATTCAGAATGTCTCTTTCCTTCATATTTACCGTGAGGCAGGCAAAAAGTCCGATGCACTAGCCAAGGAGAGGTAAATATGACCAATTCGTCGTGCTCGTTGCTGATGGGGTACACATATCAATCGCATCAATGAATATTAGATAACGACTACTAGTTGATAGTAGATAATTGATAGCAGATTACGTTAATTGATTGTATAAAAATGTTTAGTAAAATAAAATGATTGATGTTTACTTATTTAAACAAACAAAATAAAAGAACCTGATTATATCAATACTTGCCGCATCTATTTGAAGGCAAAATCATTATTTAAATTATATATAAACATATGTTTTATTTCAAAAGCTAAGTGAGTTATTTAAATTTAGTTTATTTGATGAACATTTTTAGTAATTATAATGATAAAAGTGACTTTACAACTCTTATATTTAATCTTCTATACCCAAAACACTGCTCCTACTCCTAATATTTTTTTTTTCAATTTTAGAGGGTTTCCCCCAATCTATAGTTACAATAATTTGTTTACCAAACAACTTAATTAATAAATTGGGTAAACTGCACCAGAAGCCACTAAACTATAGCATCTGACTCGAAAATATCCCTAAACTTTAAAAAACTTTAAACCTAACACTGAAATTTAGTTTTTAACTCGAAAATGTCATTCCGTCGTTAATTCTTAACCTTCCCTTTAATTCAAAACGATGTCGTTTTGGTGCGGCTGTTTTGAAGCTTAATTTAGCCTAAAACGACGTCATTTTGGTGGAGAAAAATAATATTAAACCATGCGCTTAGAGGGGTATGAACCCAAGACCTTTAAAAACAAGGGCTAAGCTTTAACTACTGAACCAACATAAAATTACATAATATTTTACCACAAATATTATATATCTCAAACTACTAGTGATTAATTCAAACTATTTTATGAAATAAATAATACTATAAAAATATTAATATATAAAATATATTATTTGCATATATATCAATATATAAATATAAATATATTACTTTTATATTATTTATATATTATTAATAATATATTTAAAAACCTAAAATATTCATAAAAATAATATATTTACATTATTAATAATATATAAAAACCCTAAACCTTAAATTATTAACCCACAAACCCCAACCCTCAACATTAAACCTTAGGATTTATTTTTGAGGGTTTAGGCATTTATATATATATATAGTATTTTTATGAATATTTTGAGTTTTTTTAATAGTATATTTATACTATAAATAATATATAAAAATAATATATTTTATTTAAATTGTATAAACATATCCATTTGATTCAACCAAATTATTTTATGAAAAAATAATACTATAAATAATATAAAATATATTATTTACATATATATATATATATCAATATATATAAATAAAAATATATTACTTTTATATTTTTATATAGTATTTATTATATAAATATATTTTTTTAAAAATAAAAATATTCATAAAAATAATATATTTGTAGTATAATAATAATATATAAAACTCATAAACCCTAAACCTCAAACTCTATGGTTTAGGTTTTAAGGCTTGGATTTTGTGTTTTAGGGTTTAGAGTTTTTATATTATTAACAATATATTTTTATGAATATTTTGGGTTTTTTTATAAATAATATATTTATATTATCAATAATATATAAAAATATAAATATAATATATTTTTATTTATATATATTGATATATATATATATTCAAATAATATATTTTATATTATTTATATAATAATATTATAGTATTATTTATTTTATAAAATAATTTGAATTAATCTCAAGTAGTTTGAGACATATACTATTTGTGGTTAAATATTTTATAATTTTATGTTGGTTCAGTCGTTAAGGTTTAACCCTTGTATTTGTAGGTCTTGGGTTCAAACCCCCAAGTGCATGGTTTAAATATTTTTACTCCAGCAAAACAACGTCATTTTGGACTAAATTATGCTTCAAAACGACGTTGTTTGACTTAACGGGGACGTTAAAAGTTTGTTGGAGTATGTCCAAAGACCAATCATGAGATGGTTGTAAAAGACATACTTATTTTATCATGTTTATTAATAAAGTCATTATTATTATTTCAATCTTATTCTGTGCATCTATAAATAAATTGATTATAATAAAGTCCTTAGAATAATATAGTTATTCTTGAATGTCCTTAGTCGAGAATTATTGTGGGCGTGGACAAAAATAATATATTAAGACTAATATGTAGTTGAATAATGACAAAGTGTTGTTATTGACATAGATATGTCAAAATCAATACATAAGCATATGTTAGAGTATGACATACAGGACTGACCCGCTATGAGCATGTTTCTTGGATTATTATGTGACAGTCACAACATTGCCCATGGTAATAACTAAGTGTATGATCCTCAGACTTGAGATCATCATTATTTCAATATCGAGAGTGACGTATTTTGATGCGATCAAATACGTGTTGTAATATACTACACTATAAAGATTGATATTGGATATGTCACAATCTATATAGCAAAATATAATTGATCAAGATAAGATTTGTCCCTCATACATAATAGGAGTAACATCGTAGACCATTTGATTGAGTGAGACTGGAAAATACATGGTCATGCTCGAATAAATTGATATGAGATATCATAGTTATTTGTTTATCATAGTCAACTCAAGGTATCAAGAAATATTAGATGGACTGTACAAGTGTGACTAATTCATGACTTGTGTTCGATCTAGATATGATGACAAAAGGATGTAATACATAAAAGAGTCATAGAAAAAGGTAAAGTTGAACCACGACTTCATGTAACTTAGGTAGAAATGATGTATTGCTAGATGTCACTCATTGCTTGTAATATTTGTATTGTTCTAGATATTACTACTAACGTTACATGAACCAACAAGAGTTACACCCTATAATTGAAACGAACAAATATCGACTAGATAGCATGTGTACAAATTTGTTGTACACGTAATAATTATTAAAACGAAATTATTATAATTATTGTAATTATAGATAATCTCGTTTATATATATTTTAATACTAGATAATTATTGTAATTATCAAACACTATTAATATATATATATATATATCTATAAATAAATCTAATTAAAGTATAATCAAATTCTACATATTAATTGTATTCGGTTAAATATATTGTATATATAATAAATTCGAATTAAAGTAGAATTATATTTTACATATTTAATTATATTCGGTTAAATATATTGTATATTTAATGAACCCGAATTTAATTAGAATTAGGTTTTTGAATGTTATATAAAGGCATAAGGTTTATCAGCCAAAGTATGCTTTTTTCGGAAAACATCTCTAACAGTTAGAAAAGAGAAAACATTGTTCGTTTTGTTCGGGTGGATTGCGTAGAGGTCGGAACGTTATTGTATCGATTCAGATTCGATTTGGTTTATCCTAACTCCCTAAAGATATCAAGATACCAGATTTATTAAGGTAATATTTCATCCCTATTCACCCTGAATTATTCCCTTGTACATGGATCACTAGCGAAAATTGTCAGATAATTTTTCGTTGCGCCATGGGGTGTACCGTCGTTTCCCAAAAGAGTTGACGACGAAATGATATTTTCGAGTCAAAAACTAAAGTTCAGTGTTAGATTTAATATTTTTTGAAGTTCGGTGACATTTTCGAGTCAGATACCATAGTTTAGTGGCATCTAGTGTAGTTTACCTTAATAAATTTAAATGATCAATCCTTTAAAAATAATTCAACCTCTAATTTTAGCACAAATCTTTGTTCACCAAACAATTCCTACCTTTTTATTTGATTTTTGTTCATTTTTATCTATGGTTTTTTTATAAATATAATTTTAATTATTCTATTTTGATATTTTTTTATTTTCTAAATAGTTAAAATTATTTATTGAGCAGGTTTCATAAATAAAAATTAAACCGATTCGGCGTTTGGGTCAACTTTTTCTATCAATGATGAAGAGTTATCTAGTGATTAGTAACTTTAGTTGTATTATTAATTAAGTATTAAATTTACAATTGAAATTATACAAAATATGTTTATAAAAGGGTTAGTTACACAAATAATCACCGAACTTTATTCAATTTTTTTGGTTATTGAAGTTTCAAAACATTAATTTACTCATTAAAGTTTAGACATTAAATTTTTTTCACTAAAATTTAGACATTAAATGTTTTTGTCATTCTTAAACCCCAGACGGTCGTAGATGGTGGTCTTTTGGTCCTAAATTTCACTCGTCGCTTCGTCTTGGTCTCTTGAGTTTCAATTCGGCCTACATTTTGTCGGAAAGTGCTCAAAAGTTCACAAATCGACCAAAACTTTTTTGGTTTCTCTCTCCTTGATCTCGCTCCTCTACTGTCGGATTGAGCCCGTTTATTTGTATGTTGTTTCTCTCGTGTTGATGAAGTTTTTCACTATTTAGATCTTGGAGAAATTATTTTGTTCGTTGGTAAATGGACGTCGTAAAAAAGTTAGCTAAGGAGTGACAAAAAACATTTAATATCTAAACTTCACTGAGTAAATTAAACGTTTTAAAACTTTAATAATCAAAATAAATTTGAGAGTAAATTTCAGTGACTAGTTAAGTAATTTACACTTAAAAAAGACTTACAATTACATGCGACGACTTGTATGCAAAGACTTTGTTAGATCTTGACTCTCAAGTCATCGAACAAGTCTTCTCAAGCATTGGCAACTACTCACTGAGCCATCCGAGTTTGACCATTCCTACACCATCCATCCCTTAAAATAAGCTACAAAGGAAGAGGAAAGCAAGATTTTGAACTAGTTTTTTCCGAGGAAAAGAATGGAACGAGTTTGGCTCTTGCCTTATTTGGCCATTCTCTTGCTTCTGCTTGCTTCTTCTCCAACTTTCTCTACTTCCAGTTCTGGTATCCATCCAACTTTTTTCGGATTATCCGACAGATTAAATAATGTGATGTTCACTTTGTCCTAATATCTTGATTTCCTGTGGTTTGAAAATGCAGATGGAGTCTGGCTCTCAACTTCTCTCGGCTCTGCTAGCAGGCATCTGCTTCAGGCAAAGAAAGGTTTTCCGTTTTCATTATGCTTTAAAAAGTAAAAACTTTCCATCTCATGATTTTTCTTCAGATTGTGTCAGAATTCACGAATCAAACACTTTTTAGTTTTTAGTAGACAAAATAAATTGAAACATGTTTTGAATCTTGGGATTCTGATCAAAATCATGTCTTGGTATGGCAGCTTGTCCTATTCAGTTCGAATTCCTGAACTATACGATCATCACGAGCCAATGCAAAGCACCCAAATACCCAGCAAACAGGTGTTGTGCGGCGTTCAAGAAATTCGCCTGCCCTTACGCAAATGAGATCAATGATATGACAACCGACTGTGCTTTGACCATGTTCAGTTACATCAACCTTTACGGAAAATATCCGCCTGGTCTTTTCGCTAGCGAGTGCAGGGAAGGGAAGGACGGCCTCAAGTGCCCGGATTCTCCGCCCTCTGCAGATACAAATATCGCTAATTAATGTAATCATTTGCAGCGGCTAAAGCTAAACAGGTCTAGTCTTATGATCACCAATCTATGTTAAAAATGGTGGTTCCTATATCAAGAAATAATATAAGGGTAAACTACACAGTTGACCACCGAACTATGGGGTTGGTGTCAATCTTACCACCATTTTTTTTCCGTCACATATAGACCACTCAACTAATTAAATGGTGCCACGTTTACCACTAGCCGTTAAAAAACTAACGGCGTGTCTGATGTGTCTGTTAAATGTGTAACGGAAGTCTGATGTGTAAATTAAATAAAAAGCATTTTCCACCGTGGAAAAAGAAAGAAGTAAAAGGTTTAAAAAAAAAAGTAAAACGACACCATCTACTCTGTTACCCTAAACCCAATTCAAAATCACCCAAAACTCTCTCAAGGACTCAACGAAACTGACGATTCAAGTAGGAAAAAATCTCCAGAGAGATTGAAGATGAGTGGATTTCTTCGGCAAAAAGGGGATCACAGTCCAAATTACGGTTAGTTATCTTAATTTCGTAGTGTATTTTGCTTGTTTTTGGATTAGGGTTTATCGTTAATATTGAAATTAGGATTAGGGTTAATGATTTCGATTAGCGGTAAAATTGATATTAGGGTTAATGAATTCGATTAACGCTAATAATGATATTAGGGTTAATGATTTGGGTCATCGTTTATACTGAGATTAGGGTTACTATTTTGGAGTGACTGATTACGATTAACGATACTAGTTAGGTTTTGGGTTTATATTTGGGTTGATACTTGAGATATAATACTGAGATTAAGGTAGTTGGGGTTTATATTTGGGTTGAAACTTGCGATATAATACTGAGATTAAGGTAGTTGGGGTGATTGATTGGGATTAACAATATGTTAGTTTAGGGTTAATACAATCACTTTATTTTGGATTAATATAGTATAATGTACTGTTATCATTGTTTAAGGTTCATGTTATCATTGTTTTGGGATTAATATAGTATAATGTACTGTTTTAGGATTAATACAATACTAAAATTTTGTGGGGTGCACATGTTTTAGGATTAATAGAATAGAATAATGTTATGTGATCCTACTTTATAAATGACGCCAAACTTTTACTGACTTTTTATGTGGTCCTACTTCAAACCATTTACTGACTTTTGGATGTTTGGGTTTCTATATGGAATGTTCCATTGATGGTTTGCACGTGTATTATGTGGTCCTATTTTGTGGGGTGAATGTACTATTTTATACTGTTTTTAAATGGTTTGCACGTGTTTCTGACTTTTATATTGTGTTTAGGTTTAGTTTATACATATACTGAACAATGTTTGTGTTATTTTAACAGGAGTTAATTCAGATAAATTTAGCTGTGTTGTACATCATGATGGTTTTATTGTTAGGAAACCTAGGGTGAAATATAGTGGAAGATTAGTCAGCTTTTTTGATTATCTAGATGTTGACACCATGTCAATGTTTGAAATTATTGGTATAGTGGAGAAGTTAGAAATCACTTATGGGGTTAGGGTTTTCTGGAAAGTGGCATCTAATCCTTTAGAAGTAAAACTACTGGTGAATGATAGTGATGTTCTTGAAATGGTTAGAAATATACCTCCTGATCATTATGTTCACCTTTTTTTAGAAGAAATTGTAGGGTGTGCAGTACCTGAACCTGAACCTCAACCTCAACCTGAACCTGAACCTCAACCTGAACTGAATTCTGGTGATGATAATGTTGCTTTTGAGGCTGAGGGTAGGGTAGATTCTGAGTCTGACTCAGAAGATGAAGATTATGGTAGGGTAGATTCTGAGTCTGAGTCAACCACTGATGTGTCTAGGTTTTCTAATAGTGATGATGAATTTTTTAGCTCAGATGATGAAATTAATAATGTGAATGTAGGGTTGGGCAGTGAAGAAGTAGAGGTTGAGAGTGATGGTGAACATTCTGACTCACTACACAGTGTAGATGAGTCAGATGGAGATGGTCCACAACATAGACCTAGATTTCCTGAGTTTAACGCTGACACAGACATGTTAAACCCTATACTAAAAGTTGGTTTAATATTTGCAAGTAAGGATATATTGAAAGAGGCAATTAGGATGTATAGTGTTAAGAGTAGGTACAATGTCAAGTTAAAAAGAAATGACAACAAAAGGATTCAAGTGACATGCAAGGAAGGGTGTCCATGGGTGTTATGGGCAACTCCTATTAAAGGTGAGGATCCTTCTAGAGGTACTTGGCAGATTAGGTCAATAAAGGGTGAACATAATTGCCTTAGGGAGTTTGTGAATGCTAATGTAACTTCAAGATGGCTTGCTAGGAAGTACTTAAACAATTTCTATGTTGATCCAACATTTTCTAGTACTTCTCTAAAACATGCTGTATATAAAGATTGGGGTCTAACAGTAGCCAAGGGTAAATGTATTAGGGCCAGAAATTTTGCCCTTGAAATGATGCATGGGAACCATAATGAGCAGTATGCAAAATTATATGGTTACCTAGGTGAACTAAGGTACTCAAATCCAGGGACAACAACAGTATGTAAGTTAGATGAGAGGAAGTTTGAGAGGGTTTATATTTGTATGCAAGCAATGAAAGAAGGGTTTAAGGCAGGGTGTAGGCCTATTATTGGTTTGGATGGATGTCACTTGAAGGGGTATTATCTGGGTCATCTTCTAGCAGCAGTTGGGATAGATGCAGATGACTCAATTTACCCAGTAGCTTTTGCAGTAGTAGAGAGTGAGTGTGAATCAGCTTGGTGTTGGTTTCTGGAACTCTTAGCTGCTGATTTGGAGATAAACAACTCTCACATGTTCACCTTCATGACTGATAGACAGAAGGTATGCATGCTTTTATTTGCTAATTTAATTTTTGTTTATTTATGATTTAATTTTCTAATTTTGTGCTTTATTTGTTGGATGCAGAGACTAATGGATGCTGTGCCAGAACTGTTCCCTTATGCTGAACACAGAACATGTGTGAGGCACTTGTACTCTAATTCTAAAACCAATGGTTTTGTTGGAAAAGCACTAAAAGATCAGTTGTGGAAAGCTTCCAGGGCAACATATGTAAGGGAGTTTCAATCTGCAATGTCAAACTTGAAGGTATGGTACTGTATTTTAAAATTAGTTTCATAAATTTGTATTTTAAAATTGACCACCATCTTTTAAACTTTGTAGGATTTATCAGAAACTGCTTGGAAGTGGTTGGCACCTAAAGACCCAAGGATGTGGTCAAAGTCACACTTTTCCATCAATTGCAAGTCAGACATGCTTCTGAACAATAACTGTGAATGTTTTAATAAGGTAAATTGATCACCAACCTTTAATTTGTTTGTTTGTCTAATTGTACTAACTTTTACTGTTTTTATATGGTCAGTTAATACTCGAAGCTAGAGACAAGCCAATCATCACATTGTTAGAGTTAGTTAGGACAAAATTGATGCAAAGGCTTGCAAAAAAAAAAGAACTTGCTGAAAAGTGGAACGGACTTCTATGCCCTAAAACTCAAAAGAAACTCGACCATGCAACTTCACTAGCACATAGGTACGACTAATTATTAAATCAGTTTTTTTTTCTGTTAAAGTTGGCTGAATTATTTATTTGTTTTATTGTGCAGTTGTTGGCCTATTTATGCTGGTGGACACATGTACCAAGTGTCTTGTGGTCCTTCAAATCAGCATGCAGTTAATATCCAAGCCTGGACATGCTCCTGTAGAAAATGGGAACTGACAGGTTTGGTTTAATCTGTTTGGTTTAATTTAGGTTTAATGCTGGTGGATACATGTTTAATTTGTATATATATGTTTAGTTTATGTTTAATCTGTTTGGTTTAATTTATTTGGTTTAATTTGTATATACATGTTTAGTCTCTTCTTCTTTTCTTGTTTGGTTTAATTTGTATATACATGTTTAATGCTGGTGGATATATGCTTGCATACATATGTTTAGTTTATGTTTATATAGTTGTTTGGTTTAATCAGTTTAGTTTAGGTTGATTTTTAATGTTGTTGGATACATGTGTTTGGTTTAATGTATATATGTTTGATTATTGTTTAGTATAGGTTTTTACTGTTTACTTTCTTTTATACAGGCATCCCTTGTGTGCATGCTATTTCTGTTATTTTATCACTTCCAGATAGGCCAGAAAAATATGTGGCCCCTTGCTATCATGTCTCAACTCAAAGACAAATTTATTCACATTTGGACAGTCCAGTGAGGGGTGAAAACCAATGGAATGTTGAAGAAACACCTGAGCCTGTCCTACCACCTATATTTAGAAGGCCTCCAGGAAGACCACACAAGAAAAGAAGAAGAGAGGCTGATGAGACAATACTTCACTCTGGTAAAGTTTCAAAAAGGGGTGTCAAAATTTACTGCAAAAAATGTGGGGGGAAGTGGACACAATATTAGGACATGTAAGGGAAAAGTTGGTGGTAATGTCAAAAGGCCTGCACCTAGACAAACATCCACATCTTCTGCAAATGCAAGAGCTCCCAGAGTTTCAAAACTGCCAGTAAGTTTTGAAATTTTTTAATAAATGTATATTAACATTCTTTTCTCACTTGATTAATTGACTTTCTTTTGTTGTGCAGATTAGAAGACATGGAAATGCCCCAACTACAAGCCATGCTCAAACTACCCCAACTACAAGCCATGCTCAAACTACCCCTACTACAAGCCATGCTCAAACTGTAAGATGGATGCCCACCCCAACTACAAGCCATGCTCAAACTACCCCTACTACAAATTCAATGTCAAGTCCAAGGCCAACTCCACCTTCACAAGTCCATACTGTAAGATGGATGCCCACCCCTTCTATCCATATGAGTCAAGAGAGTTGTGTCAGTCAATCATCTCCAAGGGTTGATCCTTGAATCTGTTGGAAGGAAGCAACTTTTTTTTTGTTATTTTGTTGAAGCATAGACCTACATTTGACCAAACAATGTTATGTTGTTGTGAAAACATGTATCACACAATTTAATATTTTTGATTGACCTTTTGTAATAGGTCAATACTTTTTGATTGACCTTCTTTAGTTGGTCAATATTTTAGAATAGTTTTACAGAAAATGATGTGTATTGGTCAAAGTGGTCAAACAGTATGTAATGTATGGATAACATTTCAATCTTAATGGCATTATAAAGTTATGTATTCTTATTTACATTGTACCAAATATTTACATTATCTGTTAGTATTTCAATTGATCAAACATTGTTCAAACACAACTTTATAAAACTGATTTTTTCATTCTATTACATTAAACCCTTACATTGATCCCTTACATATTAAACCCTAAATTTCATATCCCATTTCTTCATACACAAACTGAAATTCCCTAAATCCATACAGGATTTACATCACAAATACCCTAAATCCATACATAATACCTAAAACCCACAAAATGAAATTCCCATAACACCCATTAAACCCTTACAATTAGGAGAACATTGTTCCCAAATAAAACCCAGTGACAAACACCACACCAACAACCAAAATTCCCCAAATTCTTTCTTTCTTCCTTTGTTTCTCCATAACAGCAGCCCTTCTTCGAAGACCAAGAATAATAGCTTTCGACCTAGGGCTCACTGGTGGATCATACCAATAAAAAAAATTTGCATCCCCTTACCCCTTTTCCATAATTTCCACAACCCCAAAATCTCCTACCTGGATTTTCATCGGTCCATCCTGTTTTCATCATCGAACGAGCTCCACAGTAGCAAACTCGATACATTTCTGCATCCATATCAAACTTTAGCCTCCTCCAAGAACACCTTCTTTCTTTGAAATCTTAAAAAGGAATGGGATGTTTATGAATTTAGGGTTTCATGTTAAGTTAAATAGGCAAATGAGCATGTGTTTTTTTACCTGGAAATCTGACGTGGCCATATTCATATCCTGCGTGGCAAAAACGTTAGACATTTAACAGCATTTAACAGCCACATCAGACACGCCGTTAGTTTTTTAACGGCTAGTGGTAAACGTGGCACCATTTAATTAGTTGAGTGGTCTATATGTGACGAAAAAAAATGGTGGTAAGATTGACACCAACCCCATAGTTCGGTGGTCAACTGTGTAGTTTACCCTTTCTTTTACACTCAATTAAGTTCATATACTTGAAAAAATTGAATCAATTAAACCTTATGACAAATTTCAAATATTGAACATCAATCATTTTTTTTCAAATATTATTTTCACGTGAAACACTACAGTTGTATTATATGACGTTTACAAAGTTAAAAAACATTTTTTAAATAATTTTTAAAGTTTTTAAGAAATTTTAAATTAAATAATTTTTTTAAAATGTCATGTGATATCACGCGGCACATGATACTATACGGTTCAAAAATTGTTAAATTTAACAATCATTGTTAGTTAAAAAGATGAATTGATCATTTTCAAAGTATACGAACTTAATTTGGTGCAAAAAAAAAAGCCAAAGGCTTAGTTTTTTTCTTCAAAAATTTAGGGAGTAAGTCTTATTTGGCCAATTATTAAAAGGGAAAATATTCTACACATCACCAGTAGAAATTTTTCCATAAGTGCCTAGTTTTTAGGGGTTAGGGTTAGGATTTTAGTGTTCGTAGTTAGATTTTAAGGTTGAGAATAAATTTTTATGTTTTAAAGTTTAAAGTTTAGAGTTTGAAATTTAAGGATTAGGATTTAAGGTCATAAAAGGGTATATAACAACTTCAAAAGCTTGATTGCGAAAAAAAAAACTTAATTACTAATTTTTATTTATTCAAAATGGAGAGCTAAAATAGAGTTTAAATTAAATCTTAAATCTTTAGAAAAAAAATGTGAAATCCAATACGTATGTTTGTAAAAGAATCGTGACTCCACCTTATAATTTTCCATTTCGAGAGTTGAATCTTAATAATTATGTCTAAAAATGTCATTTTTCTTTTTAAGAATTAAATAGTGTAATTAGACATCTTTAATTATGTTACGGACAACGCCAATGATAATGCAATCGAGATATGAAAAAACCTAAGTATGTGTGTGAAAGACCTAAGTATAAATAAGTTTGGTTGTAAGGAACGGATATGAAAAAACTTGTAAAAAAACCGATAGCAAGTAGAGCACGTTTCCTTCACGTGCCCCTAATTTGTTCTCTCAACTGAAATCCCCGAGCCTCAGGCGGCAGATTGTTTTTCTGCCCCGGTGGTATTGAACGGTGCAGCGAGTGTGCGGCTCTGCCCCATCAGACGGCTGTCGTGTTCCGGTGTCGCAGGTATCGTCCTCGTTTGTGGTTTGCTCGTGGCGTTTTTTTTGGGTACAGAGGACTGATTGGGGGAGCGGCTTCACTGTCTTTCCTATTGTCGGGCGCGGACTTTTCGGCGGATGCTCTGGAAACATTCACCTTCATCTCTCTTTCCCATTTCTTTATACACTGTGGGGATTTTTGACCTTGCTGCTGACTCGAGGGGACGGGGTTGAGCGTTGGAAGCAGATAAAGCTCCTATTGTCCATAGTCAGGTTCTGGTTTTCCTTCCCCTGTTGCCCGGTCTTTCTTGTTGCCCCGTTTCCTGGTGATTAACACCCTTTCTTCCCCCTTATGCGCCCCGATTTCTTGTGGACTTACCCTTTTCTTTTGGGTTCTGAATTTTGTTGATTGCTTATTTTGTGATTGCTGGTTTTGGTTGCTTTGGTCTGCTGTTTGTTTTTGCGTCTGTGTTGATTGTGAAATGTGTTTTTGGTCAACTCTGCGTTGGTTTGCGGCTGGTGTGCTTCTCTGGTACTGTAAGTATTCTCTTGGCTGCGAGGGGTTGCTTCCTTGTCCGTTGTACCGTGATTCGGATTGTTGATAAGGGTTGGTGTGCTTCTGAAGATTTGTTCTCATCCGGTCGGTGGGGGTTCTGGTTCTGAATTTCAGTAACTCCAGCCTTTGTGCGCTCTCTTGCAAAAGCGAGGAAAGGGAGAGCTATGTCTATTTTAGCATGGAACATCCGGGGGATGGGGAATAGGAAGACGGTGAGGGCCCTTCAGAATTCTATCTTCAAGACCAAACCATCTTTTATCTTCCTCAGTGAAACAAAACAGAAGAAACAGTATCTTGAGAAGATTAAAATGAAAATGAAAATGAAAATGGAGCACTCCTTCTACGTGGAACCACAGGGCTTAGCGGGGGGCCTTGCTCTATGGTGGACTTCAGAAGCAAATATTACCATCCTGAGATATGACAATAACTTTATTGATACGAAGATTGTTCTTCAGGGGGAGGTGCTTGGTTTAACACCTTCATATATGGCCCCCCATATAGAGAAGATCGACAAGCCTTCTGGAAGGGACTCTCAAATTTCAAGGATTCTATTCAGGATAAATGGGTGATTATGGGTGACTCTAATACGGTGTCGAGCCAGGAAGAGAAAGAAGGCGGAAACCCATTTAATCCAACGGAGGCAAAATGGTTTAAAGAATTTGTTGATTCCTCAGGCCTGGTTGAGTTGCCTATAAAGGGAGACAAGTTTACCTGGTTCAACCAAAGAGGGGGGGAACATGCCATTCTTGAGAAGCTGGATCGGATTCTTTGTTCTCCAGAATGGAGCTTCGCGTTTCCTAAAGCCCTGGGGATGGTGGAAATGGCTATCGCCTCTGATCACGCCTCTATAGTTCTTCTAACTAAGGGCCTACTCAGGGAATACAGGAAAGACTTCAAATTTGAAACCAAATGGCTTCTGGATGAAGAATGCCCGCAGACGGTGGCAAAAGGGTGGGATATCTCACCCGGTGAAAGAGTGGTATCCAGATTTCGAAGGAAGATCCGAAACACCAAAACTACCCTTGTTAAATGGAATAAAGAGAAGATGACAAAGAAAAACGAACGGAAACAGACGCTGATGGTAAGAATCTCTGGTTTACAGGGAAGAAAGTTGACTATCTTGGAACTGGATGAATATAAAAGGCTTAAGAAAGAGCTCGACGCTGAATGGGAGAGTGATGAGAGGTATTGGCATCAAAGATCCAGAGTGAATTGGCTGAAGTGGGGAGATAAAAACACTAAGTTTTTCCACGCTACAACCATTCAACACCGTAGATCCAATTCAATTGTCAAAATTAAAAATGAAGATGGTACATGGCTCGAAGATCCGGAGGAGATAACCTTCTACCTACTCCATCATTTTCAATAGGTATTCACGAGAGATCCATCGGTAAACTACCTTAGCCTCAGAGACTACATCCCCAAAGTAGTTACGAGTGAGATGAACGCGGTTCTTTGTAAGGTAGTTGATGAAGAGGAGATCAAAAAGGCAGTCTTTGAGATGGGAGCAACTAAAGCTCCGGGCCCCGATGGATTTCCTGGGTGTTTCTATCAGACTTTTTGGGAAACGGTGAAAGCCGATCTTATTGGGATGGTTGTAGCGTTCTTCAGGGACGGAGCTTTGGACCCAGCAATCAACAAGACTAACATTGTGCTTATTCCTAAGAAGACCAGTCCCACTGAGGTATCTCACCTGAGGCCGATCAGTTTATGTAACTTCTCCCTAAAAGTGATCACCAAAATACTTGCTTCAAGACTGAAGGCTTTCCTTCCTGATATCATCATGCAGTACCAATCTGCATTTGTGAAAGGAAGATCTATCCACGACAACATCATTCTTGCAAATGAGGCATTCCATGCTATAAAGCGGATAAGGAAAGGACAAAAGGGCTTCATGGCTCTTAAAATTGACATGGAAAAAGCCTATGATAAAGTGGACTGGGACCTTCTACAATTCGTGATGAATGAAATGGGCTTTGAGGAGTGGTGGATTGACAGAGTTATGAGTTGTGTCTCTTCGGTTTCATTCTCCTTAGTATTGAATGGTGAACGCAAGGGAGAGTTTAAAGCGGGAAGGGGTCTGAGACAGGGGGACCCGTTATCCCCCTTCCTCTTTACATTCATATCAAGCATCCTTTCCTGGATCATTGAAAAAGAAATCGGGAGGGATCATTTCGATGGTCTTAGAATTAAAAGAAGATGTTCGATTCTGAGTCATCTCCTGTTCGCGGATGATTGCCTAGTCTTCACAGAGGCGAATGAAAAAAACTGTACTGGATTAATGCACATCCTTCAGCTTTTTCAATCTTCTACAGGATAGACTGTTAGCTCCATGAAGTCCTCTGTCTTTTTTTCACCCAATGTCAGCAACAGTCTCAAAACCCATCTCTATAACATTCTGGGTTTCAAAGCAATGGAAGAAGACACTCGATACCTCGGTCTTCCCTCCTTTTGGGGTCGAAGTAAAAAGGAAGCCCTGGGCTTCATTAAAGAACGAGTCCAAAATCGATTAAGAGGATGGAAAGCTAGATTTTTTACTAGTGCTGGGAAGGAAGTTGTAAAACCTATGTTTGATTTTGATATAATTAGATCTTTAAGGATCAATTTGTAAAACTTAAAATTGTTTTTATAAGTCCCTTAATAAGTTTTAAAACACCAACACTTTAAAACTGATTTGAAAAACTCAAACTCAAAATATTTTCTAAGTGTTCCAAGGCAAAACCATTGAAAATCGTTCAGGTGTATCGATACACTCCCAAGCGTATCGATACCTTTTTGCCAAACTTGGTTACTGTCAGAACACGTATCGAAACGGTAAACCCTCGTTTCGATACGCCCATGTGTTAAAATTCAAAGAGTTTGAATAGCGTACCGATACCCTAAACCCTCGTATCGATACGGGCTTTATGATTTTTAAATATTAAGTCGGTTTAAAAAATATGACCGTTGGTGTCAGTTGGTTGGTAACCAAACTTTAAAAGGTCGTTGACCCGTATCGATACGCCTAACCCCCGTACCGATACGGATATCGACAGTGAGCTAAGTTTAGAAAAAGGTATCGAAACGGCCCTTACCGTTTCAATACCCCTCATTTATTGCACACAACGGCTCTTTCTTTTCTGAGACAGGTATCGATACACCTTCCCGAGTACCGATACGGGTAGCTGCAGAAGTGCATTTATGGTGGTAAGAGAGGGTTCCAACGGCTCAATTTATGTTCCCAACCACCCATACGGCTAGAAATCAATGAGGAGGTATAAAAGACACATCCAAAAGCTACAACAACGACTATTGATCTTCAAGAAAACATCTATTCATCAAATCCAAGCAAGTGTGCAAAAATTCCTTATTGTCTAGAAACCCCAATTGTAATTTTCATTCATATCTTGTTCAATTAGGTTGAGTGCTTGTAATTGGGCTATCATTTGTATTGAGAGATACCTTATTAGCCAACAAATTTCTTTGTTCACTTGTGTGAGGATTGAGTTGAATTTTGGGTAGAAAATTCAATCGAAATTGTAAGGGTCGCCTCCTTAGCCTAGAAAAGGGGAAGAGCAATTAGTGGAAATGTTGCAAATCCTTAGTGAAGCTAAGGTAGTGGATGTAGAGTTCATTTGGAACTTGAACCACTCTAAATCCCTTGTCTATTATTTTTAATTTGCAATTTCCACCACAAAACCTTTAAATTTCCAATTCACCCCTCTTGGTTTATATCGATCTTGCGATCCACTCAATAGAAGTGCTCATCAAGGCAGTCGCTCAGGCAATTCCCACTTATGTTATGCAATGTTTTCTTCTCCCAGTCACCTTCTGCGATGAGATCAGCTCCATTGTGGCAAAGTTCTGGTGGAATAACTGCGCAGATAAGGAAAAAAGCATTCATTGGATTAACTGGAAGGATCTTTGTCGACACAAAGAACAAGGGGGAATGGGTTTCCGGAACCTCAGATTGTTTAATAAAGCTTTAGTCTCTAAGATTACCTAGAAGGTGATAAGGAATTCGGAATCCCTTTTAGCTCAGGTTCTTCGAGGAATCTATTTCCCTAATGGGAGCATTTTTGAGGCACCCAAGTGCTCTAATCCCTCCTGGGCCTGGTCGGGAATCAGAGAAGGGATCAAGGTTATTAAGAATGGTTCCTTGTGGAGATTCGAAAATGGCAAAAACATCTCAACCTGGTTCGATAACTGGATTCCTAAGATTCATGGCTTCAGACTCTCGACTCAGCCTCCGCCGGGCTTTCCTGCCCCCTCTGTTTGTTCCCTCATGAATCCTGACTATAGGACATGGAATGAAGCGAAGGTTTATGAGCTCTGTTCTCCATCTGAAGCCAAGGCGATCTTGAAAATACCGATTGGAGGACCAAATGTCCAAGACTCTCTCATATGGGCCGGAAATAAAAATGGAGAGTACTCGGCCAAGTCGGGATATAGATTCATCGAGGAGGGATCTATGGACACTCTGAACCCCTCATCCAGCGAGGGCACCTTATCAAAAAAGGAATTATGGAACTCAATTTGGAAGTTAAAAGTCCCCTCTAAGATTCGATCCTTTTTGTGGAGACTGTGCCATAACATTGTTCCTACAAAGAGCTCCTTGAAAGCCCGTATGCATGGAAACTTCAAAGATCCTGATGCCTGCCCCTATTGTGAGAGTTCAGGGGAAACGACTGAGCATCTCATGTTCTTCTGTCCTTTCGCTCAGGCAATCTGGATCAGGGTTTAACTACTCTCCATCCGCCATTGGCTTCCTTGGTTTCCCAAAATGGTGGTGTAAGGTTTACGAAGACCGAAACCTTGGTTTCTCTGGCGATGGGTGTGCTCACATAGCCTTCATTCTTTGGACCATTTGGAAATCAAGAAACGTCTTGGTTTTTGAAGGAAGAAGAGACTCCCCATGGGACGTCTGGTTAAAGGCGGACATAGATTTCATGGAATTTCAGCTCGCCAACGTGTCCGGCAGCCTGGAAAGGTCTTCTGATAAGCCGATGGTTTACAAGTGGACACCACCTTCTCAGGGAACTATAAAAATCAATTGTGATGCCGCTTTCGACCAGTTGACAGGGAAAGCCTCTATCGCAGCTGTCTTCCGAGAATGCTCGGGTTCTTGCCTGCTTGGAGTTTCGGCTCCTTGCTGGGCTCCGTCTGCTGCAGCAGCAGAAGCTTGTGCAATCAGATTGGGATTATCGATGGCCAACCAGAATGACTTTAGGGATGTCATCATCGAGGCGGACAGTCAAGCTGTTATTACCAGGCTTCGATCTGGAGATGTTTCTGATTGGGAAACATCGGCTATTGAAGAGGATATAAAGGAAACCGCGAAATCGTTTGAGTCTTGTTGTTTTTCCTTTATTCCTAGGTCTTGTAACCAGACAGTTGATTGGCTTGCCAAGTTTGCGAAGACAAAACATGACCAAGTTATTTGGAATCCTGTAGTCTTTCCTCCTCATCTTTTGTATTCCTGATTTTCTATGATATGAAGTTTTATTTGAACAAAAAAAAAGAAAAACTTGTAAAAGCTTTCCTTTAATCTCAAATCTCTTTCTTATCTTCTCTCAATTTCTTTGTCGTTAGCGTGGTGCTAACAAATTATATTCAAACAAGACTTATAAATTACAATGATTGACTAAATATATTATACTATATTTATATAATTACTCGTAATTACATCTAAATCCAATTATTATATAACTTTCTATATACATCACCAGAATCTACCAATCCCCTTGAATTTTATCTTTAGATTTATTGAAAGAAATAAATAAAAAGTCCCTTGGGTCTGGCTCAAGAAATTAAATGGGCCTAAAATTAGCATCATCCTTATATTCGACATTATTCATATTCTACACATAAACACAATATTATATCACATGATGTGCTCATATGTTGTCTTCATGTCGTCATGTAAAGCAAACCCCACAAAGCATATGTTGTCATATTAACGATACAATATATATATATATATATATATATATGTGTGAGAGAGCGCAAACAACCATCAACTCAAATCTCATACATTTCTTGCTCTTTTCCTCTCTTTTTTCATTGATTTTTGGAAAATGAATTTGGATGTTTTGCCTTATGATTGTTTTGCACATATTCTTTCACTTACTTCACCTGTTGATGCATGTCGAATCTCGGTTATTTCTTCATCGATTCGAATTTTGGCTGATTCAGACAATGTTTGGGAGAAATTTCTACCATCGGATTATCGAGAAATTCTCTCCAGACTACGGCGTCCTTTGATTTACTCGTCCAAGAAAGAGCTATTCCTCATGTTATGTAACCCACATCTAATTGATGGAGGCGATAAGGTAATCTGATCTTAATTTCATTTTATTATATACTCTCGGTAGTTGAATCTAAGATAATGGTTCATTTATGAAAAAGAAAAAATATGATAACTAACTCATCTAATATAATACGATCACTAAGACATGTTTAATATAATAAAGTATATTAGTGTTTAAGATTTCTTTTATTTAATAATTTTTGTTGTGTTATCAATAGTTTTATTATTTCAGTGTTTAAGTAACATTGACACTCTGTATATAAGATTTGAACTCTGCATTCTGTATTATTAAAAAATATCTATGCTATGTTTACATTACTTACACTGGTATACAAATATGAAGATGACTAAATTAACTACTTTAATATTAAAGTATCTAATTTACCTTCTTAATTTGTGTTATATATTTACTTTCTCTAGTTTAGTAAAGTAGCTAATTTACCAAGAAAAGTTTACTATATGTTTGTTCACACCATTGATGGATCAAATGAGGGGTATCATTGACCCATACGTGTAAGCAAATATATATATAAGCAATTTTATTATTTCATAATTTTTAAAATAAATAAATAATTAACAGTTTTACTAAAGTTATTTTTGTGTGCACAGGTGGTGGATCAAATATAAGTTTTTTTAATAAAATATTTATATTTGTTCCACAACCTGTGGACGCAAAACATGACCTTGGAAAACTGTTCCATGCTCATAACTAAGTCATATGAGATATTCATGACTTATTGCTATTCATCAATAATCATAATATTCATGGTTTAAATGATACATAACATTATATTTTGTTTCTATTTTAGTATCTCGTCGTTAAAAAATTAACGGTAAAGTTGACGTGATGTTTTTTTATTTTGAGAGAAAAATAAAAAATTATAAAAATATCACGTCTACTTTGCCGTTAACTTTTAACATTGATGTATTAAAATAAAAATAAAACATAACATTATGTATTACTTTGTCAAAAAAATAGTTAAAAAACTAAAATAAAAATACGAGAATATGTAAGATACTAAATAGTTAGTTTACTCTTAAATTTTGCAACATTGGACAGACATTTTCATTAGAGAAGTCAACAGGTAAAAAACGTTACATGTTGAGTGCAAGGGAGTTGGACATTACATGGGCCGACAACCCTCTCTTCTGGTCCTGGAAACCTTTCCCAACATCAAGGTCTCACATTTTAAATATTTCCATTTTTATACAAGATACATACATATACACACATATATATATATAAGCTGTTTATGTGTATATAACTTTTGATTCACAGATTCCATGAAGTTGCAGAACTCAGGACCATATGGTGGCTGGAAATCCAAGGCAAGATCAATTCTCGTATGCTGTCCCCGACAACAACCTACGAGTCTTATCTCATCGTGAAGTTCGTCGACCGAGCATACGGGTTAGACTTTTTGCCATCAAAAGTATCCGTGGAAGCCGGAGATGTGAAATCAGAAGGGGACGTTTATCTACGACAGTACGAGAGTAGGAAACAATGTTTAGAAAGTATGTGGTATTCGAACCGGGTCGAATTAGTTCTACGGTCGATGGCGTTTAGAGGGATAACGGAGGAAAGGGTTCCTTGCCAACGTGAAGATGGGTGGATTGAAATTGAATTGGGGAGGTTTTATAATCAGGGTGGTGATGATTTGGAAGTGAAGATGTCATTAAAAGAAGTCGATGGAACGCACCTTAAAGGAGGGCTAGTTGTTGAAGGGATTGAGCTCAGGCCAAAGCAGTTGTGAACTTTGTTTATGAATTTTGTCCATTCAATTTGGTTTTTTAGTCCTATGGAAAATTGTGGATTAAATATTAATTTATTTTATATCGTTTTTAACATAACCTCTAATTTAAGAGTTACAATTTCTCATTACTTGGCTAGTTGACTGCGCGTCTATCTTAATGTTAGTTGTAACCGTCGATATTATTTTTTCTTATTTTCTTATATCAATTATTATCTTCTTATGTGTTGATTTTCTTATAACTATTATTTACTTTTGTTGTATGTTTTTTTTTCTCTGACTTCTGGTATGCTTCTTCTTTATGACATGTTTTCACCTACTTTTGTGGTAGATTTGTGTTTGTGGATAATTTTCTCACAACGCTCGACTCTGATTTGCAATTGTCGACTTGTCGGTGGTCTTCAGTAGTTTAATCCTCTTTTGCGATTCATTTATCGTTGCTGACAAATCTGTTTTGCGAAGCAGCTGCACAGAAAAACCTTCTTTAAATTTGCCAAAGATTTTTGGAATTCATTTATTTCTCTCAAGAGTGGCTTGCTTTGCAATGTTGTGGCAGGGGCTGGGTCGGTCAAATCATTCGCAGGTACATAAACTGCTTGAATAGAAGTTATGGATCCCTCCAAGATCGTTGGAATTTCGCTCACTACTTCTACTTTGATCCTTAAGCGTGTAGGTGGCTAGAGATTGAAGAGTTCTGTTTTCTACTTTCTTTCTCTAATGTTTCATCTCATCACCATCGTTGCAGCTCACTAAACATATTTTGTTGGCCTAATATTTCGTTTTAGTCTTTCTTTTGCCATATTTTTTATATATATATTTTTTATTTTTCTCCTATATTATCAATTTGCTTAGAACAATTTCCTACCTTACTTTAAATAATATGTCAGTTATAATTTAGGCATAGTATATCTACCTAGAATTAAGATGGTTTTCTTTTAGGCTTGGGTTTAATTAGTCGGATCCGTGGGCCTACCCGTTCCAAAGACCAAGCCCCGGCAAGATGCTTCACTGAGTTGTGCGGCGAATGGCTTGAGCTTGGTGCTTGTAATAATAGGTGGTGTGAAAGTAACATCGCCCGTCTTGACCAGCAAGCGCCAAATGGAGAAGAATATTAGCCATGGGATCTTAAAAGAAAGCATAACTTGGCCAGGGGAAAAGCATAAAACCAACCTCGTTTCATAACATCTCCTTCCTCACTAAGCAAACAATCCCTCAATTCTTCGCATATAAACTTTCACCTTCTCTGTAAAAACAACACAAATTCCCATATCCCTGCAGCTTTCTCTCCTCAGAAATGGCCTTTGCCAATTTTCTCCTCACCATTCTCTTACTCTTACCTTCATTCCAAGCTTTACCTGATATTAACCAAAACTTAAACACTCACAGTCACCCCTTCATCGCACAGGCCTGTTTAGGCATTGAAAACAACGATTTATGCCTCTCAAATATGCAAACCGAGCTTCAAAAGTTAGGGCCTCAAACCCCATCCTCGGTTTTGCATGCTGCACTGACGACCACGCTTAATGAAGCCAGACGAGCCATTGAAACCATGACCAGGTTCACCGGTTTGTCGGCGAGTAATCGTGAACAAATGGCCGTCGAAGACTGCAAGGAACTCCTCGATTTCTCCGTGTCCGAATTGGCCTGGTCTTTAGCCGAGATGAGAAAGATTCGTGATGGTGGTATTAGTGCTGAATATGAAGGGAACCTCAAGGCTTGGTTAAGTGCTGCGTTGAGTAACCAAGACACCTGCCTCGAAGGTTTCGAAGGCACCGACCGACACCTCGAGAGCTTCATCCGAGGCAGCGTGAAACAAGTTACGCAACTCATCGGCAATGTTTTGACTATGTACACTCAGTTACATAGCTTGCCTTTCCGACCGCCTCGCAATACCACTTCCACCAATGCAGGCTCGGAGTTTCCGGAGTGGATAACCAATGGTGACCAAGAGCTTTTACGGACTCATTCGCGTCACATGCATTCGGATGCCGTCGTGTCGCTAGACGGGAGCGGACGGTATCGAACTATAACCGATGCCATCGATGGAGCGCCGAGTTATAGTAATAGGAGGTACGTCATTTATGTGAAGAAGGGAGTTTACAAGGAGAACATTGACATGAAGAAGAAGAAAACCAATATTATGCTTGTCGGAGATGGAATCGGACAAACTATTGTGACAGGGGACCGGAATTTCTTGCAAGGATGGACGACGTTCCGAACTGCAACCGTTGGTACGTACCATACTAATTATCTGCAATTAATCAAATCCGATTCTTCTTTAATCGTATTTAAGCATTCAATTAGTATAATTATATGAAGCATAGGCTAAATGAAGCATTATTCTTATAAAGTGAGATTCCATTTTTGAATGCACACGCTTCATTTAGTAATATTCCTTGTGCTTTGATCTTGCAGCTGTTTCTGGAAAGGGATTCATAGCAAGAGACGTCACGTTCCGAAACACGGCCGGACCGGAGAACCACCAGGCCGTGGCTCTCCGAGTGGATTCCGATCAATCGGCTTTCTTTCGTTGCAGCATAGAAGGCTATCAGGACACCCTCTACGTTCACTCCCTCCGCCAATTCTACCGTGAGTGCAACATTTATGGCACCATAGACTTCATTTTTGGCAACGGTGCAGCTGTTCTCCAGAACTGCAAGATATTCACCCGAGTCCCTTTACCGCTCCAGAAGGTGACGATCACCGCTCAGGGACGGAAAAACCCGAACCAGAACACCGGGTTCTCGATCCAGAACAGTTACATTCTAGCCACTCAACCGACTTATCTAGGGAGGCCGTGGAAGCCGTATTCGAGGACGGTTTATTTGAACACTTACATGAGTGGCCTGGTGCAGCCTAGAGGTTGGCTCGAGTGGTACGGCAACTTTGCCTTGAACACACTTTGGTACGGCGAGTATAGGAACTATGGCCCTGGTGCTTCGTTGTCCGGACGAGTTCGATGGCCTGGGTACCACATTATCCGAGATGCTTCCACCGCCGGTTACTTCACCGTTGGGAGGTTCATTAACGGGCGGTCGTGGTTGCCGGCGACCGGGGTCAAATTCACCGAAGGTCTGACCAACTAGATGATTATCTATTTATATGTAGTATAATTTTTAGTGGCTGTATTGATTGATTAATTACCCGTGTATTTACGTGAAGATCAGATATCTGGCAGCTTCACTACGTACTTGATTTGTAGAACTACTTATTTGATAGTATAACTTTGTTTTCAATTGTTGTAAGTACATTTGTGGACACCAATAATAAATATTCCATATACTTCAACAAGCATGGCTTTTAGAGAATTCATGTGAAGATGAGGTACGCAAACTTTGGAACTCTTCTTCTGATTCGGTTCCCTCTAAACTCCACATTGTTAGTCGGGGTCTTGAAGTTTGGTTTCGAAAAATTAGAAAGGAAAAGAAGATTACAGTGAAAGATCTCCAAGCTCGTCTTGACCACTTGAAGTTTGGTTCCATCATCGAAGGAGTTGTGCCATGTATTATGCCTTCCATCAACAATGAGCTTTTGCGGGACTTTACTTCAGAAGACGTCTTAGTATCCCTTCGCTCTATGAGTCCTTTGAAAGCCTATGAAGAGGATGGGCTAGGTGCAGTTTTTTATCAGAAGTTTTGGAGCATCGTGGGTACCGAAGTGTCAAGCTATTGCATTGGTGTGCTTCAGGGAATTTACCCTATTGCTGAAATTAATAGAACACACATTGTGCTGATTCCTAAAATCTAGAATCTGAGAAGAATGTCCCAGTTCAGATCGATTTCTTTGTGCAATGTATTGTTAAAAATTAGGGTAAACTATACCATTGACCACCGAACTAATTGGAGATTCCTATTTTGACCACCGAACTAACGAACTCGTCAATCAGACCACCGAACTTATTAAATTAACCTATTTTGGCCACCGCCGTTAAAAAATTAACAGAGGACTGACGGAGTGATGACGTGGCAGTTAACAAACTTTTATAAAATTACATATTTAATCATTGCTATTTACACATTCTTTCAATTTAGTCCTAATTTTAAATTAACCTATTTACATCATGTGGGTTCCAAACCCTCACCTTTACCACTACATCAAGACACTCTTAATGATATGAGTTGTGCTATTTAATATATATGTTATAATGCAGTAAATGTTAAGGGAAAAAAGTAAAAATGATTGAAAGGAGATTCGAACCTAGAGCACTTGGGATGTGTATAATCACACAAACATTCAATTTAAAATATTTGAATATTTTTTTATATTTAAATTAATTCTAATACTTATTTAAATATTTTAAATCAAATATTTTAAAAATATTTTTTTCTTTTTCATACTTTAAATACTCATTTTAATTTAAATATTTAAATATTCGAATATTTTTTTCTTTATATACTTGATTTAATATATTTGACATATATTTTATCTATACTTTAAATATGTTATAATGCATTAAATCGAATATTTTAAAAATATTTTTTCTTTTTCATACATTAAATATTTGATTTAATTTAAATACTTTAAAATATTCGATTTAATGCATTATAACATATGTAAAGTATAGATAAAATATATATCAAATATATTAAATGAAGTATATAAAAAAATATATTTGAATATTTAAATATTTAAATTAAAATAAGTATTTAAAGTATGAAAATGAAAAAAATTATTTTTAAAATATTTAAATAAGTATTCGAATTAATTTAAATATAAAAAATATTTTTAATATTTAAATACTTTAAATATTTAAATATTCGAATATTTTTTTATATACTTCATTTAATATATTTGATATATATTTTATCTATACTTTAAATATGTTATAATGCATTAAATCGAATATTTTAAAGTACTTAAATTAAATCAAATATTTAAAGTATGAAAAAGAAAAAATATTTTTAAACTATTCGATTTAATGCATTATAACATATTTAAATTATAGATAAAATATATATCAAATATATTAAATCAAGTATATAAAGAAAAAAATATTTGAATATTTTAATATTTAAATTAAAACGAGTATTTAAAGTATGAAAAAGAAAAAAAAAATATTTTTAAAGTATTTGATTTAAAATATTTAAATAAGTATTCGAATTAATTTAAATATAAAAAAATATTCGAATATTTTAAATCGAATGTTTGTGTGATTATACAAATCCCAAGTGCTCTAGGTTCGAATCCTCTTTCAATTATTTTTACTTTTTCCCCTTAACATTTACTGCATTATAACATATATATTAAATAGCACAATTTAGGTCATTAAAAGAGGTTTGGTGTAGTGGTAAAGGTGAGGGTTTGGAACCCACATGATGTAGGTTCGATCCACCCCACCCCCACTCTTTTATATTTGCTTAATTTTCATTCAACCAAGTGGTGACACGTGTCGCGACTTGATTGGAGGAGAAAAATAAATTTATAAAATCGAATATAAATAATTAAATTCCTCCAATAATGTGTTGACACGTGTCATCACTTAATTAAATAATTAATTTATTTTATTAATTTAAAATTAGGACTAAATTGAAAGAATATGTAAATAACAAGGATTAAATGTGTGATTTTATAAAAGTTTGTTAACTGCCACATTATCACTCCGTCAGTCCTCTGTTAATTTTTTAACGGCGGTGGCCAAAATAGGTTAATTTAATAAGTTCGGTGGTCTGATTGACGAGTTCGTTAGTTCGGTGGTCAAAATAGGAATCCCCAATTAGTTCGGTGGTCAATGATATAATTTACCCTAAAAATTATTACAAAGATGTTGACAAATAGGCTCCAATTTATGCTCAATGTATGCATCGATGAAGCCCAGAGCGCTTTTATTTCGGGGCAGCTAATAAGTGATAATGTAATTGTTGTTTTTGAAATTCTTTACTCTTTTCAACAAAGGCAAGGCTTACGTAATTTATCTCACGTAAAAATATGACATAAAAAATAATAAAATAAGTGATTTTAATTGGTTAGTCCTATAGATGACGTGATAGAATGATCCATGATATAATTTTTCCATTATGAAAGATAATAAAGATTGCTATGATATTGTAAATTCAAAATCTAATTATTATTAACCGTGATGTAAATTATTTTTTTCTCTCTGCTCTACTCTTTGTGGCACGCTTTTCTCTCTGCTCTTTGTGGCACGCTCTTTTCTTCATATCTTTTATTCTTTTCATTCCTTCGTGTTTATTCACGGTTTCTTCCAACACTCATGGCTGAGGTAGAGACAGATCTGGCAAACATTTCTCTTGCTGATGGAGAAGACGAAGTTCTTCAATTGGAGCCGGAGGCATCTATGACTGAGTCGTTCATTGATTTCTGTTTTGTGGGAACGTTCCTTACTTCCAGTATAATCCATTTCGTGTCTATGCGAGCAACTCTTGCAAATGTCTGGAGGCCCCGTGAGGGGATTGCAATCTCGGATCTAGGGGAGGGACGATTCTTATTTCGTCTTTTCCATCCTTTGGATGCTGATAGGGTAGAAAATGGTGGACCCTGGAATTTCAACTCGCATCTGCTCGTGTTGCATCGTTTACAAAGAGGGGAGGATCCGACCCTGGTTCCGTTGAATTTTCTGGATTTTTGGGTGCTGGTTCATGACGTCCCACATGGTTTTATATCGGAGCGAATTGCAAGATCTCTGGGCAACTTCATATGTTCATTCATAGAATATGATGCGGCTGCAATTTCTCTTGGTTATAAGAGGATAATGCGAATTAGGACCAAGCTGGATATTCGTCTGCCATTAAAAAGGAGGAAAAAAATATTGTTGTCAAACGGCACTGAACACTATGTCCGTTTTGAGTACGAAAAATTGGGTTTGTTCTGCTTCCTTTGTGGCAAATTGGGACATGGAGAGAACTTCTGCTCCATACGTTTTTCTCATAATGCCTCTACTCTGGTTCGTCACTGGGATGCTTCTCTAAGAGCTCCTCCACGGCGGGCGGCGTCCACCACGAGCCGATGGTTGAGGGAAGCAGAATCAGTGGAATCACATTTATTCCTGAGATCTGATGCCGGTAATTCAGAAGGCGTAATTCGTGGATCCATGCAGATTGCACAGAATCAGGCCATTAGCCAAAATTTGGGTAAGACAAAATCTTTCCATACCGGGAAAGATCCTGGCCCAGCTGGAATTCTATCAATCAAGGGAATCAAATGGGGCCCAGCGAATCCAGCTTCCATTCGGGATCTGACACTCTAATGTCCTGTGTGGATTAAGACAGCCCTATTGAACATGCTGAAGGGCTTAAACGACAGCGTCCCCTAGCCCATTCTTCGGGAGTTACTTCGTCGGAGGTTTCAACCAAAGAAAATGACATCATATCGGCCGACCTGCAGAATCAGGTCCGCCAGTCGCTATGAAGATCATCAGTTGGAATGTTTGGGGTTTAGGGAAATCCCGGACTGTAGGTCGTCTCAAACAGAGGTTGCGAGACGAAAATCCTGTTATTATTTTTCTCATAGAAACAAAGCTTAGTAGTGAAAAGATGGCTCGTGTTCGTTCCCGATTGGGTTTTCAGAATGAAATAGATGTAGCTGCGATTGGTAGGAGTGGAGGATTGTCCATAGGGTGGAAGCATTCATGTTTAGTGAATCTACAATCTTTTTCAACCAGGCACATAGACGTGATCATAGAGGATGATTCAGATGGTAGAAAATGGAGGATGACAGGCTTCTATGGAGCCCCAGAGGAGCAGTACAGAGCTGATTCCTGGAATTTATTACGATCGCTAAACCAGAATAATACTCTAGCCTGGTTAGTCGTTGGAGATTTCAACGAGATCCTGCTGGCCTCGGAGAAACATGGAGGATTAGTGAGAAGCGCAAGGCAGATGGATGCTTTTCGAAATGTTTTAGAAGATTGCGCTCTTGATGACTTGGGCTATAGTGGCCCTTGGTTTACCTGGGAGAAAGGAAGAACCCATGCAAACAATATTCGTGAGAGGCTGGATAGAGGTGTTGCCAACACCGAGTGGTTGGATTTATTTCCAGACTTCCAGCTGAAACACCTCTCTCACACGTTTTCGGATCACTGCCCCCTATTAATTAACACGAGGGGTGCTCAGTCTTCGATCAAAAAGACCTGGCATTTTCGGTTTGAGGCCTCTTGGGTATTAGAGGAATCCTGTGAAGAGGAGGTGAAGCGGTTGTGGATGAACTCTGGAGGCGAATTCCTTGACCGACTGCGTCATACCTGCAGCGGTCTTGATGTTTGGTTCAAGAAACTTCGAAGTGAAAAGAGATTAACGAAAAAAGACTTGACTGAGAAGTTAGAGAGATTGAACAACCTTATCCCCACAGATGATGTCTTGGGAGACATTCTGGACACAAAGATTGCGTTGAACTTTGAGATGGACAGGGAGGAACTTTACTGGGAACAACGTGCGCGGTCTAATTGGTTACAACACGGGGATAGGAATTCTGCTTTTTTCCACAGATTTGCCTCGCAGAGGAAACGGAAAAACAACATCAAAGGCCTACAGAACAGTGACGGAGAAACAGTTTCAAGTGAAGAGGAGATGCACTCAATAGCTCGTGAGTATTTTATTTCCTTATTCACTTCAAATAATAGCACTCAGTTTGATCATGTTATCGAGAAGGTTGCTGGTTGTATCACCGAAAGCATGAACCAAATGCTGTTATCGGAATGGACGGAGGAGGAGATTTTTTTGGCCGTTAAATCAATGAACCCGTTAAAAGCAGCAGGGGAAGATGGATTGGGTGCTTTGTTTTATCAACGGTTCTGGCATATCCTCGGCAAAGATGTTGCCCATTTTTGCATAGCTATCCTCAGAGGTAACCTTTCTATGTCCGAAATTAATCATACTCGAATTGTTCTAATTCCAAAGGCTACTAACGCTGCTTCGATGGACAAGTTCAGACCAATAAGCCTTTGTAATGTCCTATTTAAAATTGTTTCAAAGTGCGTGGCAAATAGACTTCAGGGTTTCCTTTCCTCTTGTATTGACGAGGCACAGAGTGCGTTCGTTCTGGGACGCTTGATCTCGGACAATACCCTTGTGGCCTATGAACTGATCCATTTCATGAGGAGAAGAAGATGTGCTAAAAAAGGCTATGTTGCTTTGAAACTTGATATGAGCAAGGCTTACGACCGCGTGGAATGGGGTTTCCTAGAAGCTATTATGTTAAAGATGGGGTTTGCTTCAGAATGGGTGTCTTTGGTTCTAAGATGTATAACGACGGTCTCTTATTCTGTCGTGATCAACGGTTCGGTTGGGGAGAGCTTTACACCCTCGAGGGGCCTAAGGCAGGGTGACCCTTTAAGTCTGTTCCTTTTTGTTATTTGCAGTGAGGGGCTTTCTTCTCTTTTAAGACAAGCCTCATCCGTAGACAATACTATTGGCATCCGCATTGCTAGAGGAGCTTCTTTGATATCTCATCTGTTTTTTGCGGACGATAGCCTCATATTTTGTGAAGCTTCTACTCGGGGTGCTAGCCAAATCAATGGTATTCTTCAAAATTATGCAAGGAGCTCGGGGCAAGTTATAAATATGGAAAAGTCGGGGGGGTTTCAGTTCGAATGTGCTAGACGACACGACAGATGATGTTCGACATATTTTGGGCGTGAGGCACATCATAAACCCAGAGAAATATCTGGGCCCACCTCTGATAGTTGGTAGAAATAAAAGAAAGGCTTTTATGTCTCTCAGGGACCGGTTTATAAGTTGCCTATCAACAAGATGTGTTAGAGTTTTATCTCAGGGGGGAAAGAAGTTTTCATAAAGTCCATATTGCAGGCTATTCCGATGTATTCCATGAGCTGTTTCTTGCTACCGATTTCTTTTTGTCACGAGCTGGAGCAAATCCTGGCACGCTTCTGGTGGCAGCATTCACAAGACCGTCGGGGTATACATTGGTGTTCGTGGCGGGCTTTGTGTTTAACGAAGGATTTTGGAGGTTTAGGCTTCAGGGATTTCGCAAAATTCAATGTTGCACTCTTTGCGAAACAAGGCTGGCGTATTCTTCAGAACCTGACATCACTGGTGGCAAGACTTCTTCGGGCCCGTTACTTCCCAGAAGGTACATTTATGAAGGCCCGTTTAGGAACTACTCCCTCTCTAATGTGGAAGAGCATCTGGAGTGCTCGGGGTCTCATTGAGAAGGGGCTGCGTTGGCAAGTGGGCTCGGGGGGCTCGATATCCATTTGGAATGATTTTTGGTTACCGGCCCAGGAACCTAAGTTAGTCTCTACGGCTGAAACTGCAGGCCTAACCTATGTTTCGGACCTAATTGAACCGGAATTCAGAGTTTGGAAGGAAGAGCTTATTCTATCAGTTTTCAATACAACAGATGCTGAGGATATCTTAAGTATTCCTATAGCTAATCAGGTAACCCCGGATAGACTGGTATGGTGTGGAGAACAAACAAGCATTTATACAGTAAAGAGCGGCTACAAAAAATTAATCCCAGCAGTGCACATTCGTAATGAAGATAAAGAGTTGCTCAGAAAATTGTGGAAATCAAAATGTCCATCAAAAGTAAACATACAATGTTGGAAATTTATCAAGAATTTTGTTCCGACTAAAGTCAATCTTTGCCATAAACGTGTTACCAACAATGTGGTGTGTGCAAGATGCAACCTGGAGCCAGAGGATTCAATTCATGTGATTCGGGACTGTTGGTTTGCGAAACAAGTATGGACAGGTATGAATTTTCAGACAACTTATCCTATTCCTACTCAGTTTTTACACGATTTACCGGCTTGGCTAAACAGTTTATTAGATCACTTTGGCACCACAAATTATGAAGGTATACTTTTAACGATTTGGGCACTATGGCATGCGCGAAACAAATTTGTTTTTGAGAATGTTACCCAGAAACCAGAGGATGTTATTACCTGGGTTAAAAGTTACCTGCTGGAATTGGGTATCATCTCGGCAAGAATGCAACATCGGCAGAGTGTTGATATGAAGCCTTGGTCGTTACCTCCTCCAAATTCGGTCAAATTGAACTTCGACGCAAGCTTCAAGACCTCAGGTAGGGTTGCTTGTCTGGGCTTGGTCATCCGAGACGAGGAGGGCTTTATCCTCGGAGCGCAGTGCCTTCTCTTGAACCACGTCCCCTCCAGTTTTGCGGCGGAAGCATGGGCAGCAAAAAAGGGAATTGAATTAGCAATTGATCTAGGGTTAAGGAATTTGGTTATAGAAGGCGACTCTTTGACAGTGATTAAAAAACTACGATCCAAGGGTCCAGATTCATCAAATATCAGTGCGATAATGGCTGATGCTAAACAACTTCTAGGGTGTTTGGATTCTTACCAGATCTCCTTTATACGACGCGGAGGGAATAGAGTCGCGCATGAACTAGCCCGGGAGCGCCTCAGCATTGCCGTCGATACAACATGGGTTGAGGAAGCTCCAGATCGAATAGAAGCCCTAGCCGCCGAGGATCGTCGCTGCGCAGAACCGCCGTGAGGTTCCAATCTCTCTTTTCTCTCTAAGAATCAGGATCCCTTTGCATGTTCGTCCCCGATTCTTAGTTTTGTCGCCTCCACCCAGATCTTCATCACAGGTCACCTACTCTCTCTCGCCGTTGCGTGGTGGTTGGAGTGCGTCCATTGTCGGTCTAGCTTTCCCCTTTTGATGCCGTGAGGGGGTTTTGTTTTTAAGTGTTATGTTTTAGTTTATGCTTTGTTGAGACAGATAGGCTTTAAGTGTTTTAAGACTTTTGTGTCGGTCGGTTTTCATCCGACCCTTCAGTTTTCTTTTTCTAATAAATTAAAGCTAGCTGGCATATTAAAAAAAAATCTAATTATTATTTAATGAAAACAAAAAGTAAATCTATGGTTAAATAAACATATGAAAGTTTATTTTCAATTCACACACCAAATTTAAAAAGTGAGGGAAACTCTTAAATTCCGATATAATCAAAGATTTAAAGCTTAAGTGACAAATCAAGCCCTGAATCATCATCATCTCCACATTTTGGTACATGAAAATCATCACTGTTAGTGCTAGTCATTAACATCTTTGTTGTTGCAACACTCGAAACTGCATTTTCGGACATGAGTGTCGTAGTCGAAAAAGCACTGCTCTTTGGAGCTTGGAAACTATCCGTCACGATGCCACTATGTCCGAAACAACAGCCGAGTGAGTTCCAAAGGTAACCCGGAATTGTCGGTTGCCTTTGAATCACCGAAGAAGAATTCATTCGTATCCCGAGAGACCTATTAAAAGATCCATACAAAGAGCCTTGAGACAGGCTCGGATACGAGTAATATGGATATTGGTGATGCCCCAAAACGCCTAAATCCGTCTCTTTACGTTGCTTAGCGATCGCCTGTTCTTGTTTATGCGCATTCTGATGCCCTCCCAGCGCCTGAGACGTCGAGAACTCCTTGCTGCAGAAACCGCTCGTGAAAGCCTTAGCTTTCGACGACAGCACCCGAGGCGGCTTCGTCGACGAGAGCTTGAGTTCAACCGAATCATCCTCGGATTCAACGTTAACCAACACTTTCTCTTTCAGTTTGGCGGCGGCCGTCATCCTGTTTTCGCCTTTGCCGGCATCCTCTGAGGTGGCTGAGATGCTTGAAGTATCCGGAGAACACGGAAATTTGACGCATAAGGTCTCCATGGAGGATTTGGTGATTGGATGTGTTGTTGTTGGGTACTGAAAAAGGATCAAAGATGTTTGTTCTATTTATTCATGGGATTGATTTCAAAATTGTATCTTTACAATTTATGAACAGAATATCTCATAGGAGCAAATGCATTTAAGGGAACCGGAAGAGTTGTAAGTATTTTGAATCAGGAAGGGAAGAGCTGTTAATATTATTGGACTAATTAATTGATGGATTTATATCTAATATACCGGCGGTCGAAATTTTTAGTTTTTACAAGCGCCTTAGTTTTAACAGTTAAGGACTCAATTTAGAGTGCAGGTTTACGAGTTTAGAATTTAAGGGTAATTGTTAGAATTTAGAGCTTATGATTATGATTTAAGGTTTAAAGGTTAGGGTTTATGTTATAGGGTAATATGTTGATGATTTAGGTTTTAACCTATAAATCCTAAATTCTAACTCTAAAGCATAAATTCTATTCACAATCACTAAATTCTAAAATACTACACCTAAACCGAGCCTCTAAACCCTAAAGCTAAGGTATGTGTGGAAACTTTTAATTTCACCCATTGTATCAAATAATTATCCTTAATTAATTAGTTAAAAAATTGAAGATATGATAACAGTAAGTAAATAATTAATTTTTCTTTATTTTCAATTCTTGAATTAACAAAAATGTGAATCCAGTTAATTGTATATTTTTTAATGGTTTAAAAGTGATTACAATATAATATATATTTATACATATTTTTATTCCTTTGACAATGAGTATATACCTTATAGAGAGAGCAATTTAAATTTGTATATCTTAAGATAAATATCATCCGTTTTTTTATTGAAATATTTTTGGGTTCTTAGTGCATTGTATATCTTTCTAACTCTTGCCATGAAAATGACATAAATAACTATAATCAAGGCTAAAATACAGAATGTAAGTCAATATAAAAAAAGGTAAGGTGTAACATATTTTATGTAAAGTCACAAAAATTATAAATTAAGTTTGTGTTTGTTGTAATAAAAATATTATATTTAGAATTTATTTACACATTATAAAAATATATTAATTTATGTACCATTTGGTGAATATAGAGTTATAATTGAGATTATTCATCTTTTTATAAAAATATCTCATTTTCAACTTTTTAATATCACACGTTAATTTACATTCATCCAATTCTATAAATCAATGTAAAACTAAAAAGTCTTACATCGTGTTATTATTAGATCATAACCATATATAGGTTAAGATACATTATATAAAACCAAAATAATTTTACACTAATTTGTGATTATTGAATAAATAAAATAGATGGATGAGAATAAAAGTTAAAAATGAGGAGATAAAAATTCATATTTGTTTAAAATCATATGTAAATGTATGGTTTAAATGAGTATGAATGCGTAAACTTTTAATCTCAAAGATACATTTAATACCTATCCAATGATATATGAAAGTGAAATAAATAAAAAGTTGACAAAATTATATAAAGTTAAATGCTCATTGTTTTAGAGAGACAAAATCTCAGAAGTAATGGAACATAAACCTTTTTTTTCAAGTCTATAAAACATAAATAGTAATATCAATGGATTGTTGAAGGTTAAAAGGCAATAAAATCCATTCTCCCTCCAACAGATTACAATGCGAAGATTCTAAGCTGGAAATTAGAGCGGTAGAAATGAATCCAATATTATATAAATTTAAATCAATATTTTTATTATTACTTAATTAGAAAAATGACTTCATCTAAGATTATTTGAAAAAATGACCTTAAATCGTCTATATAAGGCGAACTCGCTTTTTATAGAATGTGAGACTGAAACTCGCTTTTCACAAAACGCGAGTTTTGTATTGAATAAATTGGTTAAAAAAATTAATTTATCGCGTTTTTTAACATAGAACTCGCTTTCTATAGGACGCGAATTTAAAACTCGCTTTTTATAAGACGTAAATTTACCTTATGTAAAAAGATAGGGGATTGCTTTTCTAAATAATTATAGATGAGAGTTATTCTTCCAATTAAATAATAAAAAGGGAATATTCATTTAAAATTACCACATAATCAAATAATCCGTTTTCATTGGAGTCTCCAAGAACACAAAAAATTATTGTTTTAATATTTCATGTTTTAGGTACTTTTAATCTTCATAAAATTAAGAGTGAACTACAAACTATTTAATTGGGAGCAATGTAACCACACGCCGTTAAAAATCTAACAGCGTTACTGATGTGCATTTTTTGTAAAAAAAAAAATTAAATGAATTTTTTTCCACGTTGGTAAAGTGTTTCTTCACTCATCATGCCACCTAAGGGGTGTAAAAAAACAAATTATAAATATTGTGCATTTGAAGAAACCCTAAACACATTTCAACTTTTTCTCTATTCTTTCTCTTCATTCTGCCGAAAAGAAGAAACTTTCTAAGGGTTGTAGAAGAAAATAGATGCAGAGATAGATCGGGTGTGCTATTGTGAGGTTCGTTCGAAGCTAACAACAAGTCAGACTTATGAAAACTCATGTAGGATGTTTTAGGGGTGTGGAAATTATCGAAATGAGATTAAAGGTTGCAAATTTTTTTGTTGGTATGATTCACCGGCGAGTGATATGTCAAAAAGGGTTATTGTTAGTCTTCTTAAAAAAGTTGATGCAATGGAACAGGAAAGAAAGAATGAAAGAATTTTTGAAAGTTTGCTTCTTGGTGCTGCGATTTGGGTGGGTTTTATTTTAGAGAAAATGTTCTCCTAATGCTTGAGATTTAAGTTACTGAAATTAAGTTGTAATAGAGATTTTGGGAATTTAGAATTTTTTTTGTAAGATTCTAATATATTAACACTATACAATATGATAATGTAATTTTCAGTTATTGTAATGTTATTTTCAGTATTTAAAATGTTATGTAATGTTTGTTATTAGAAACTGAAAATGTGTTATATTAAACTTTTGAAATCAATGACAATACATTATTTGAACCTAAAACACATTAGAGTAAACAAAAGAACATTTACTCATAATGGTATTAAAGTTAAAAAGTAATTCATACATCAAATGTTTGACCAATACATATGTGAAACAAAAGATATTGACTCACTAAAGCAAGTCAAACAAAGAATGTGACAATGATATTAAAGTTGGTCAAATGTGTGCAAAACACAAATGTGTTCACAAAAAAATTATGGTGCCAACAGAATCAAATCAAGGATCAATCCTTGGAGATAAGTGACTGCTACAGCTCTCTTGACTCATAGGTACTCTGGGTGTGGGCATTCAAGTGACAGTATTTGCTTGTGAATATTGAGTTGGTATTGAACTTGGATTTAAAGATGAGTAAGTGACACAAATCTCTTAGCTCGTACGTGCTGTAGGGGTGGACATCTATCTAACATTATGAATTTGTGAATGTCGATTTGAAGTTGACTTTAGAGTTGGAGTTGGCCTACGACCTTGATTGGTTCCAACCTGACTTGTTGGGATCGTTTTAGGTCTTCTAATCTACAAAATAATCCAGAACAAACAATTAAGCAAAAGGTCTTAGAATGTCTTTCCATTGCATGTTCATTAACCAAAAATCAAATCAAGTAAGCAAAAAAATTATTTGAAGTAATTAATGGAACTTACTGCAGTTTTGGAATTCTATGTAACGCCCCGGGTTTAAGCGTCGAATGTTACTCGGGAAAATCGGGTTTGAGTCATGGGCTCATTTTAAATTAAATTGGGTTTTGGTTTAATTAAAAGGGTTTGAATTTATTAATGGCATTTTGGTAAATTTTAAAATGAATGGGAAATAAGATGACAAAAAGGGGGTTTTATTTGGGAAAAAAAAAATGCTCATCTTCTTCATTCTACCATTTTTAAAAACCTAAAACCCCTCTTATCCCCTAAAGCACTATTTCATCAAATCTTTTCATCAATTCATGGGCTCTCTTCGAGGTAATTGCTTTTTTGAATTCTCCTCATGATTTTCAACATTTTCATAGCTTTAGTTTTCATAGAAATCCTCTTTTTGAGTTTTTGAGGTTTTCAAGTTTTAAGAAATGCATGAAACTTTAATGGCTTCTTGGGTTGTTTTTGATTAATAGAGTTGAGTTTTGATCTAACCTTGCCCTATGGAACATTATATCTCATTTTGGTTGGGTTTTATAAAGAATCCCGAAATGAGTTTTTAGGGGTATATTTAAAGTGTCAAAAATTGTGTTTTTGGAATAGTTTTGTGAAAAATTATTGGGCTGATGTTATAGTAACATTGGGTAGGTGTTTTTAGATGTTATTTGATGATTTTTTAGTAGTGATAGTGTTGGTTTGAATGGATTCCCGTAGCTACTGCTGTAAGTAATTTTTAGGAGTGAAAAATGAGAGTTTTTAAGGTGTTTATGTGGGGAAATGAAGGGCTGATGGTTGTACAGACTTAGGATGATGTTTTGGACATGTTTTGGAGTGTTTTAAGTGTTTAAATTGAGAGGTAATGGATGAGATTTGCTGGAGTACGAAAATGGGATTATTTGGGAGGATTTCGGCTTTGAATTGTTGAGAAAATATTGTGGAGTTGTGAGCTGATGTATAACAGTAAAATTATAGTTGATTAAGAGGTTAATACATTGTTTTTGGTTGGTTAGAAACATCGGATTTGGCCTTGGGAGGTTCGGGCATGATTCTGAAAGTTGTGGAGGCTTGAGTCGGCTTTGCTTGGTTTGCTTAAGGAAATATGGTGAGTGAAAATATTTTTAAGCAACATTTTGGTTCAAAGGTGGTTTTGAAAGAGTTTAGATTGAGCTTAAAAGGCCAATCTAAACTCAAGAGTAAGTTGATGTGAATCGCCTCTTTAAATTTCTCTTTTTACCGTTTGTTTTTCATTACTTGTGGTGATAACTTGTTATGCATGCAATTTCAATACTTTGGGAGGAAGCATGTTTTTTATTATATGTTGTTGATCATGCGTGATGAAATTAATGGTGATGTTGATATGCCTTGTAAAATACATGTAAGTTGGTGCAGGTTGTGCACGAAATGGTAAGTAAGACCACTTGCGGTTGGTAAGATTGTAAGTAGTAAGATTGTGCATAATTGTGGACTTTGTTACAAGTTGTTTTGGTCGTGCATGATATAGTGTGTTCATGTCGCATGATGGTGATTTGTATATCGTGTTGCATGGTTGGTGTCGAACCTCACGTGATGGTTGTCGTTGCTCCGGTGATGTGTAGTCTCGCCGGTAGCGACTAGTATAAGACTCCGGTGATGTGTAGTCCCACCGGTAGTGACTAGTAAAAGAATACTTTGATGTGTAGTCCCATTGAAAAACTACTAGTCGAAACGGTGATGTGTAGTCCCACCGTGTGTGTTTTGGTTATGCTTGTGCATACCATGTATTGTTCATGTTGTGTCTCACTATATCATTCCCTTTTTATGGTTTTGCTTTAATCTAGGATCCTGCCTTTATGCATACCATGAAGTGTGATGCCATGATAAATATCTATATTGTTGACTTGTGGTTGAACTTGTATGTTAGTAAGAGGATTATGTCGTTGGATGGATTGTAGGTGTTGGCCTTTATTTTTAAAGAAAGCTTTGAACCCTGCATTATCATTGTTATGTTTTAGAGCTCCGCTCACTAAGCTTTATGCTTCGTATGATGTTCCATGGTTGTTAAATGTTGTATGGGTGTTTGTTTGTGGCTAGGCGAGTCGTAAATTGCATCTAGAGTTGGGTCTTAGTGAGTTTTGCTGTTAATCTGAGTTTTACAGTGCAGGGCGTATCGGTACGCCCAAAGGTCGTATCGATACGGTCCTACACTTTAGGACTCAAATTAAGCTTAACGTACCGATACACGGGGGTGTATCGATACGCCAAAATCTCTATGGAAATCTGAGATGTTGACGAGATTTTGGCGTATCGAAATGGGACCTAGGCGTATCGGTACGATTGTTTATCGTTGACCGTGAGAGGTTGACCAGTAGGGACGTATCGGTACAGTCAACCAGTGTACCGATACGGTCTCTTTGTGTTGACTATGAGCTGTTGACCTAGTCAAGGTGTATCGATACGACTTGTTGGAAAGAGTAAAATGGGCTGTTTTAATTGCTTGTTCCATATGTTTTGTATTCCTTTCGTTGTGTTTTCGTTGTTGTGTTTCACATAGGACGTACGAATGCCTCTAGACAAGATAATAATTAAAGAAAAAAATAGAGTTGCTAACCGAGGTGGGGCCCTAACAGGTTTTATTTCGGTTTTTCCCGTGTAGCCTACTCGGACCGGTCAGTCGTCCAGACCGGGACGAGGGGTTACATTTTAAGAGTTTGTCCAGTTCTTTTAGGATTGACACCAACCTTTCCCTTACATGTTCTAATATTATGGCCACTCTCTTTGCATCTTTTACAGAAGATCTTGACACCCCTTCTTGACACTTGACCATTTTGAGGTGGTGTTTCACCAGCCTCCCTATATTTTTCTTGTGTAGTCTTTCTGAGGGTCTTCTAATGAGTGGTGGCAGAATAGGCTCTATTGTGTGATCAGTTGTCCATTGTTTTTCACCTCTTACATGACTTATCAAATGATAATTTATTGCCCTTTGGGTTGAGATAAATTAACAAGGGTCAACATATTTTTTTGGCCTATCTTCAACTGACAATATCACAGAAATAGCATGAACACATAAAATGCCTACATAGAACAATAACTGATTAGTATCTATATTATAAAAAATAGCATGAACACATAAAATGCCTACATAGAACAATAACTGATTAATAACTATATTACAGAAATAGCATGAACACATGAAATGCCTACATAGAACAATAACTGATTAGTAACTATATTACAGAAATAACATGAACAATATTTGATAGTATCACAAAATTAGCATGAACAATAATTGAAGATAAAAATAGAATGTTAAATAAATGAAAATGTTAACCTGTTAATTGCCATTTTCTGCATGAGTGTGTCCATGCTTGAATGTTAACTGAATGCTGGCTTAAAAGACTACATGAAACCTTATACATGTGTCCACCAGCATAAAGAGGCCAACAATTATATAAAATTAAGATAAAACAGTTAGTGTAAGATAGTTAAAAAGTTAACATTAAACAATTAGCATTAAAATAGTTGAACTATTTAGTATTAAATAGTTAAACAATTAGCATTAAACAGTTACCATTAAACACTAAAACTAGTTAATATTAAAGAATTAGCATTAAATAGTTAAAACAATTAGCATTAAACAATCACCATTAAACATTAAAATTAGTTCATCTTCAACTGTGTAGTGAGTCAAAATGTCCACTGTTATTGTCATTGTCACTTTCAACTTCTACTTCCTTACTGCCCAACATTTACAGTGAACATTTTATCTTCTGAACTAACTAATTCATCTTCATTGTCACTAAATGTTGACTTATCACTGGATGTATCAGACTCAACATGATACTCATCATTTTTTGGGTCAGATTCAGACTCTACCCTAGTCTCAGACTCAACCTCAACTCTAGTCTCAGACTCATTATCATGTACAATTTCTTCCAAAAAATATGAAGATAATGGTCTTTAGGTAAATTTCTAACCATCTCAGTAACATTATTATCATTTTTAATTGTTTGACTTCTAGTGAATTATCTGAAAACTGTCAAAACACATGAACACCAGAAGTAATTTTTAATTTCTCAACCACACTGATAATTTCAAACATAGACATTGTATCTACATCTAAATTATCAAAGTAATCCACTAATTGTTCAGTATATTTTACTTTAGGTCTCCTAACAAAAAAACACCCCATGATGTACCACAATAGTAAATTTCTCTAAATTAATTCATGTTAAAAAACACAAATAAGTCAAACAGTATACATTATACAATCAGATTCTTTTTAGTATATTTTACCCTAAGTCTCCTAACAAAACAGTATACATTATATAATCAAATTCCTTTTAGTCAACTAAGCCAAACATTATATAATATACAATAAAAAGAGTCATACAATATAATATACTATCTTATATAGTATACAATAAAAAACAATATACATTATACAATCAAAATACTCATGTTCATACAATCTACAATTTACAATCATACATTATATAGAGATGGATCATACAAAATAGGGTAAATAAAAGCATGTGCTAACACAAATTAATGGTGGTCTGAGTGGTCCCCTACAACAACTAAATAAAGACCCAACAAGTAAATTTCAGTTTCATATTTGAACAAACAAACCACGTGCAAACTAATCAAAAGTGTGATTATTTTATTGTTGAAAATGAATCATTCTTTAGTACAAACCAACCAACAATTAACAGATAAACTCTAACTTTATTTATAAGAACAAAACAAAATCAAACCTTTTGAACTGATAATATGTAATTTAATCATTTTTAACCTATACAAAACCTATCAATGTTAACTTTAGTACTGATTATTATTGCTAAACCCAAATATTGAGCCCTAACATTGTTTATTAACTCGAATCCTAAATATTAACTCTAAAATTAATACTTTATTGTTAGGGTAAAAGAAATTAGTTAACCTAGATAATAAACATTAATTTCAAATAATAAACCTAATCTCATAACAAAAAGAAATAAATCTACTTACCGTATTTTAGATTGAGTTTTCATTTTTCGCGAAGAAATTCAATCATCTTGTCTTTATCTCCAACAATTTTTCAACCTCCTTAGAATGAATCGTTCAATTTTTTTAAATCTTGATGCTTTCCAGAGAGATTATCGGGGTTAGAAACTAAAACGACGAGAATAAAAATGATTAAGGGTAAAGTGTTTAGGGCTTTTTGTTTTTCATTTATCTAATGTGGCACTAATATTATTTTTAATTTACACGTCACATACACCGTTAGTCAATAACAGTCGCGTCAGCAACACCGTTAAATTTCTAACGGCATGCGGTCACATTGCTCCCAATTAAATAATTTGATAGTTTAATTGCCGAGAAAAAAAAAGTAAATTGAACAAATCGCCGACTTTATTAATAATAAAGTGGCCATGTATGTAGTTTACCCTAAAATTAAAGGGAAACTTGCATGTGTGAGCATTCATGCAAAACGCAATTCAGAACCTGCAACAAAAATTACAGTAGTTTTGCACTTGCATGCAGCACAAGAAATCAAAAGATAGGTGGATTCTGAGTTCCTAAAGAAATTCGCTGCCATGTTTTTGTTCTTCCAAGGAGCATGTGACAAAATCATTGTCTAAATGTGTCTGGTCCATTTTTGCAGAAGCTTCGAAATGTGTGCTTTGCGTGTCCGATTAGTACACCCCCCAAAGCTTTCATCATTTCATGATCCTTACCATTGCTTGCATTTTAAGGTTCTGCAAAACAAGAAAAAAAACCCATCAATTTTCTATCACTTCATCTTATTCCAATTCCCAACATTCATTTGGCTTATCCCTCAGTTTTTAAGGCAAAGTGATGAAGCCCAGGTGCTGCCATTTCTGGTCGCAGAAAACACTCATTTTAAGCCATTTTTATATAACTACTTACGCCATCTTTGCTTTGCTTTGCTTTGATTGAGAAATGGGACAGTCGAACCGAGCGTGTGGTTTCTCTTCAGCATCAAACTTGCTTTACATGCTCCGTACAGCGCTCTTCTCCAAAGTACAATCCCTTTGCATCATCATCCTGTTGTATTGGTCAAAACCTACTTCTTAAAGTACTGTGAATATAGAAAGTAGTGAACTCATGATCTAATAATATATAAGGCCATGCACATATAACTTCAAGACCTGACAGCAGTTTCCTTTAGGACTCGAATACATACGTACGTACATACATACATTTGTATGTACATACATATATCTGTAGTTTGTTTCACAGGCGAGTTGCACTTGCACTGCAGACTGCAGTCACCAATGAGCGAGAGAGGCTGAGGAACTCATGGTGGAGAAGGGGAGCACGTGCAAAGTTCACTTGGGATAACATGTGCACGTGCCCTGCTTCTCCATCAAGAGGTACTCACCCGAAAGCCATAGGAAGAAAAGATTTGAAGTTCATGAGCTGAGTGGAGAAAGCAAAGCAAGTTTCATGCATTTATATACAAATTTCTCCAGAGAGAGAGAGAGAAGAAAAGGGTGTAAAATGGGTTAACTAGAGATTGAGTCTAGAAGTGGGCATTCTTTAAAGACATCATAAAATGACGACTGAGGTCTCCCTGCTTCAGAAACATGATAAGCAGCCATTATCACCATCAAAGCTGTGGGGTCCTGCTCTTGTTGGAATTTCCAATGCGATGAAAAGGGTGTAGAGAATCGACTGTTTCCTTCAATTTTTTTTAACAGAAATGACCTTGGATTTGACATAACTCCCAGTAAATCATATTCTTACTGCCGCCAAATTTGCTCATCATGTCATCACAAATCTGCATTGAAACTTTAAAATTCTTGATCTCATCATCAGTTAACTTGTTAACCTAAACTTGAGTCTCCAAATCTTTTTTTACATAAAAACAGGTGTTGTCAAAACTGGAGTTTAGTTTGCTGGTTTTGGCATTGCATGGAAAGAATGGTCCTTTTCTCTCGACCGGGAACTCTCTTTCTCATTAATTCATTTTCAGATGCTTAACGTGCAAAGTGGACTGCCTGCAGAAGAAAAAAAAAACATTGCAGAGATGGGAAACATGAAAACAGAAATCCGGGTGCAGGGGTTGTGAGATTTGAAGAATGGGAATGCTGCGATTTGATGGGGTAGTGGGGGCAGGAGACCTTAGCTTTTGGCAATAGGCAATGCAAACACCAATAGAAATACTTTGTCTTTTTATTCTGTTTTTATATTTGTTCTAAAATTAAAAAATTAGTTTATAGTTGGATTAAGGTATATGATTTAGTTTTTATGACTTAAAAATTAGAATTATGACTTAAATTTTATTTTTTTAACATTTGAAAGTAAAACATTGAAAAAGCAATTGTTTGACAAACACAAGTAGGAGCAAAAGAGAGGGATAAGGGCATAATTAGGATCTTAGTATATCTTATTATGCCCAACGCATCACCTGAAATTCTAAAATCTCAAAAGTAAGACCCTAACAGTAAACTCGCCACACCATCACAGCGAATTTTACTTTTTTTTTAAAAAAAAATCTCGTCATACAATTGAGACGAGTTTGAATAAAAAATAATATAATTTTAAAATTTATCGTAATAGTGTGGTGAGTTTACTGTTAGAATTATACTTTTAATAGTTTAGGATTTCGAATGTTACATCGAATATAATAAAATTCTAAAATCTTATTTTTGCCCTTATCCCCATAAGAGAAGAGTGATAGAGAAATTGCACGTTGGAGGTTGCGTGTTGGGCCCAAGTTTTTTTTTTAAATGTGTGTGGTTTGAGTCCCTAGTCCCTAGGTAGATATGATTCCCTGTCTTATAAATGTTTTACCAACACCCAAAGAAACCATTTGAATGCAATGCTGCTATGATTTTAACATCCAATTCATTGAGTAAGTATATTCCGTGAATGACCAAACTGCTCAAATTTATTTTTTCATATTATTTTAGTCATAAATTTTAGACATGTTAAGAGTAGGGGTATTTAAAAATAGGATAAAGTACGCAGATAGTCACTGAACTTTGATAAAAAGAATAAAATGGTAACCAAACTTTTAAAAATCACAAAATGGTAATTAAATTTTATGTTTTATAACAAAATGGTAACTAGACGTTAAATGCCGTTAAGTGATTGTTATAAAATTTAGTATAATAACACATTTAGTCCTTCATATTTATACATTCAATTAATTTAGTCCTAATTTGAAACAATTCACTAAATTTAGCCCTCGTTATTTACGCATTCTTTCAATTTGGTCCTTAAAGCAAAATTCTAAAGTATGGTAACATGATAAATAATTACAATTAAATTTTTATAGGAACTCGAAAACTCGAATCGAATCGAAAAAATTCAAATAAAGTTTGAGTTGTAAAATATGACGCGTCAACTCGAAATTTTTTGACTCGACTCGATCGAATGCTCATCTCTATCTTAAGATATGATGCGTCAACTCGAAATATTCAAATATTTTAAATCATTTTTTCTCTTTTAAACCGATTATTTTTTAAAATAGAATATTTAATATTTTCATATTTAAATCACATCGATTATTTACTAACAACTTTAAATATTCGATTTAAAATATTCGAATATTTAATTAAATTTTTATAAGAACTCGAAAACTCGACTCGAAAAAATTTAAAATAAAATTTGAGTTCTAAAATATGATGCGTAAACTCGAATAACTCGAAAATTTTTGACTCGACTCGATCGAACACTCACATGTATCTTACGATATGACGCATCAACTCGAATAACTCGAAATATTCGAATATTTTAAATCATTTTTTCTTTTAAATCAAATATTTTTTAAAATAGAATATTTAATATTTTCATATTTTATCACATCGAATATTTAATAACTACTTTAAATATTCGACTTAATTTAAAAATATTCGATTCAAAAGAAAAAAAAATTGATTTAAAATATTCGAGTATTTAATTAAAATTTTATAGGAACTTGAAAACTCGACTCGAATAAAAAAAATTCAAATTAAGTTTGACTTGTAAAATATGACACGTCAACTCGAATAACTCGAAATATTCGAATATTTTAAATCATTTTTTATTTTAAATTACATCGAATATTTAATAACTACTTTAAATATTTGATTCACAAGAAAAAAAAATTAATTTAAAATATTCAAATATTTAAAGTAGTTATTAAATATTCGAATATTTAAATGAAAAATATTTAAAATAGTTATTAAATATTCGAATATTTTAAATCATTTTTTTTCTTTTAAATCAAATATTTTTAAATTAAGTTGAATATTTAAAGTAGTTATTAAATATTCGATGTGATTTAAATATAAAAATATTAAATATTCTATTTGAAAAAAATATTCGATTTAAAAGGAAAAAATGATTTAAATATTCGAATATTTCGAGTTATTTGAGTTGACACGTCATATCTTCTGATAGAGATTAGCGTTCGATCGAGTCGAGTTAAAAAAATTTGAGTTATTCGAGTTGACACGTAATATTTTACAACTCAAACTTTATTTAAATTTTTTTCGATTCGAGTCGAATCAAGTTTTTATAAAAATTTAATTAAATATTTGAATATTTTAAATCAATTTTTTTCTTTTAAATCGAATACTTAAAGTTGTTATTAAATAATCGATGTGATTTAAATATGAAAACATTAAATATTCTATTTTAAAAAATATTCCATTTAAAAGAAAAAATAATTTCAATATATTCGAATATTTTGAGTTATTCGAGTTGACTCGTCATATTTTACAACTCAAACTTTATTTAATTTTTTTCGATTCGAGATGAGTCGAGTTTTCGAGTTCCTATAAAAATTTAATTGTAATCACTTATCATACTTTTGAATTTTCTTTAAGGACCAAATTGAAAGAATGCGTAAATAATGATGGCTAAATTTAGTGAATTATTTCGAATCATGACTAAATTAATTGAATGTATAAATATGAAGGACTAAATGTGTTATTATACCAAATTTTATAACAGTCACTTAACGTCATTTAATGTCTAGTTACCATTTTGTTATAAAACATAAAGTTTAATTGTCATTTTGTGATTTTTGAAAGTTTGGTTACCATTTTGTTTTGTTTTTTTACCAAAGTTCAGTGACCGTCTGTGTACTTTACCCTTAAAAATATACGACCTGACTGATCCGACTCGATTATTCAATTACCCGAATATAAAATTATTAGGTATTTATTTAATTTTTTTGAGTTGAGTATGGGCCGCAAAAATGCCTATTATTGGGTAGTCAGGTTTCGCAAGTATCCGGATAGAGCGGGCCGAAACACGAGCCGAAAAATATAGTACTCGAAATTTTAAATACCCGATAATAAACACCCCTAAATAAAAGCACTTTTTTTTTCTTAGAATCTCCTTCCCCTTCCTTTTAAGAGTTAAACGCAAAAATAATGCCGAACATGCATGAGGAGCACGCTAAACAACGGTTTTATTGCCTGATTTAGCGTTCAAATATGTGTTCTGCCACAATTAATTTATCCAACTTCTCTAAAAATATTCGTTAGGGACTAACGGGCATTCAACAATCTCTATTGAACGGTCCCTCAATTATTGTTTATATTTATAAAAAATAATATTTATAATAGATCTAAATTTATTTAGATATATTTTAATATTTTTTTAGATTTAAAGATGTATGATACATTTCGGAACATAAGTATACTTCTAAGAACATATAAACATAAATTAAATATTCATATATCAAGTTGTATTAAACATTAGTTAAATTTACATAACTGTTGCTCATCCCCTTGTGTCCTGGTGGCAAAGGTAGATGTTTATCATCCCTTGGGACCCGGGTTCGAGCACCAGTTATATCATGCTGTGTGTGCCGTCTTTGAAAAGACTTAGAAAGTTGAACAGATGCAAGGGTTGCATCGCACCAGCATATTCAAAAAAAAAAACTTACATAACTGTTTATAGTTACACAAATCAACAATTCAAGTTTATATGTAATTAGAGTCTATATAACATAAATCATAAAAGCAACATAACGTTAAACTAAAACTAACAATTTATCTTGGTTCATAGTAATGCTACAACTTCAAAATACGAGGAAGAAAAATACAAATATCAAGATTCAAAAACTTCAAACCTTGAAGTTAGCTGAATGAACCGACCGGGTTAAGTTTTCTAAGTTCGTAAAACATAATAATATTATAAGACATTGATAAACAAGATCCTCAGGAAAGCCAGAACTGAAATAAAAGTACCTCCCACAACACATATTTGATGAACTTTTCTTCTTTTTCTTGAGCTCAATGATGTGAAGTGGGATATCGCAACTTCCAAAATCGATTCACCATCTAGAAAATATACCTAATCAAGAAAAAAAAGGTTAGATTAGTACAGAAAATCCATACACATGTCCTCTGATAGATACTTGGGTATGGATATGGGAGCGTGATCCGTACGATCCTACGAATATATAGAAAAAATGATTATACCAGCTGTAGACGTATATTTATATCCGACACTTGCTCTCAAGTTTGAGCAACATAAATGTTGCCCATGAAGTAAAATAAAAATGATTATGTAAGGAACACTTCTACTTCAGTGATAAAATCGCTAATCTACTTAAAATGAATTTGTTTCCCTAATCTGACAATTTAACATTAACCTTCATTATCAATTTATATCTTTGTTTAGTGTGATGAACGGCAATGCAATGAAGGTGGAAAAGCATATGCCACAACAGAAGGTAAATTTTCTGTTAAGTGAAAATGTGGAACTTACCGGCAAGCTGTTGAGAAGAACTAATGCTAAAGAAACATGGAATGTGCATATTAAGCTCTTTTCTAGCTTATTTGGAATATATTTTCCGAGAATAAATCCCCACCGAGGTCGATATTCAGTCAACTGAACTGAATGCGCCATTGATATCACATCACCAACAAAAACAAAAGTTCCACCACAGGTTTGTTCTACAGCGTCAGAAGTGTTGGAATCTAAACTGGAACTTTTAAATTGTAAGCATTCGGTTGAATAGGGCCTTGAATATGTAATCTCGACCCACATCAAACCCGGAAACTGAACCGGACTTAAGCAAGATTCATCCTACAGGCATTGAGACACAAGTTTGTGATCAATAATATATTAGTAGCATCATTTTGAAGCAAGTTTGAGGGAAAAGGCTAATTTATGCTTCTGAAGATAAAAGTCTACCTCAGAACACATACATCTGCTTCCGTTTCTCATTACTTTTCCCCCTCCATCACATTTTTCGAGATTGACAATATCCTTTGTATTCAAACAGAGCTCATTTTCTCTTCTTCCAAGATCACCATCTTCATCAACCTCATTGACAGATTTACTCGGATCAAAGCAGTGGATTTTCACAAATGCCGTGAAATCATAAGGACAAACAGACTGGTTTTTGGCCAATTGAACATTCTTGGCGTCTTCCAACAAAGCATTAGGCACACAGTATCCTTTTCTGCTATCTACGGAACCAAAACCTTTAAAATAATGGAAATCACTCGAATTCTGAAGTATCTTTTTATCCAGTAGAGCAGTCATATCCATCCAATCTTGTACATCATGGATGCCTGCACCATCCAATGAAACTATAGCATCCCCAGGAGACAAAAACTCAGATAACGGTGATGCTACGTCCAAAACCTATTTAAGAGAGTAGAACGATAAATCAAGTCAAGCTCATCAACATTCATGTTTCGAATCTAAGAATAAAATGAGTAAAACAAAAAGAAACAAGTAAATACTTGCAGTGCAATACCAAAGGGCTCTCAGCATGTATGTAAAATGGAGACAGGATCACCGGCTGCAGGAACAACAACAATCCACAAATTGCACAGAACTACAAGGGGGAGAATTAAAAGTTACAGGTGCATTAAATTAAGCTACTTTCGCCATTACAGTAAGGTTCTCAAACTCTAATTTCGACCAAAATGACAATGCTATATGTAAAAGGATTAAAATTTTCAGTTTTGCACCATGGTCGGAAAAACCAGTGTTTCGCAACACAAATACAATGTTAAACTAAGCTTAAGCCGATGAAGAAATAACCTAAACATGATACATCTGCATTATGCCAATGCGGGTTCAAAATTTCAGCTTTGCAGCCCAACTAAAATGCTAAACTAACCCTAAGAAGATCGAGAAATCATCTAAACGTTAGCCAGTGATTATAGATTTCTGAGATTACCACTGCATTATGCTATAGGTAAACGGATTCAAAATTCCAGCTTTGCACCATGGTTTGACAAACCAAAGTGTTTGCACAATTCAATTCCAAGTACAATGCTAAACTAAGCCTAAGAGACCGAGATGTCATCTAAGCATGAAAGACTCAGTATAAATTTGTGAAATTACCACTGCATTATGCCAAATGCCAGCACAATATACGCGAAGAGAAGTTAACCGAGGCAGCGCCAGCAGCAAATCGTGATCAAAAGCAACTAGTGCACCAGGGAACAGAACCGCAAGAAAAACTGCAATATACTCCAACTGTATTCCCTCACTGCTTTTTCACCTATAGTAACAAACATGAGAAAAGCCTAACCTTGAAACTCATAATTTCAACTTAAATCATCAATTCTGCTTTCAATACAATTAATTAAATAGAAATTGACCTTGCAAGGGCGATAGCGTGGCCAAATTCATGGACGGAAACGGAGACCAAAGTGGAGATGAATAAATATCCGGCATCGGACAATGAGATTCTTAAAGAAGGAGAAACCCCGAACAAGAGGGAACCGAAAAGGTTGGTTAGCCGGGTGTCGGAGCTAATGAATAGTTGCCAGATAAGAATCGAAGTGACTCCAACGAGTGCCGCTAGGCCGAAACCAGTCCCGATGGAGAACCAGAGTTTGAAAATCGAGGCGTGCTTTCGGCCGAACCGGAAGAGAGGTTCGTTGAGGGCGTAGATTTTTAGGTCGCAGTACCAGCAGGAAATGGCGTTGACGGTTGCCGTGACGCGGTTGATTAATGGAGGAGGAGAAGCGCGGAGAGGAAGGCGGGCCGCTCCGTTTCTCCTCGCCCGGTTCACTCTCATAGCTGGGTTTCCAACTGCACACTTATCCGTTAGTAGGATTGGAGGCGGCGGCAGTGCAGGGCTATTCGCTGAAACCGATCCGGTAAATCGGAGCGTCGGGGGATGGTGGGCCTATTTATATTAGCCCCTGAAGTTTCATACTGGCTCCGTCCCTGCAGATGGTGGATGGGAGATTGGAGTTCAACGGCAGTATTTGGAGTCTTAACTGCAGTCTGCAGAATGCTACTGCTCTGCTCTCATGTTAGTTTATGAATTTTTTTTGAGTCGAATATTTTCGCCTCAAGTTAAGTTATTCAATTTTTTTGAGTCGAGTTTTACTCATCCCTACATTTAACTTGTATTGTATGTTGTGCGTCTTTGTTGTTGATTATCAAAATATGAACAAAAGATTTTTTTTAAGATACTCCTAATCAATAAATCATACGAATATTGGAGTATTCTTAGTGAGTCTAAAATTTATGACTTTAAAACAATAAATAAACAAAGACGAACAACTTGACCAGCTATTAACCCACCAAATATACTTGATTATTTACAGATAATTTTAATATTTATGTGCAGTACAATACTATAATATATATATATGGAATAGGATTTGTTTATACTGTGTAATTTTTTTTAAATTTTACACGTTTTTTGAACCGTTGAATGAGTGAAACGAATGGATGAGATTAACAAGAATTTTACATTGTGTAAGTTGATCCTAATTGTATATATATATTTCAGAATTTTAATATTATCATTAAACCACACTACTTTATATTATACAAAATTTCTTCATTGCTAAATATATATTTTTGGTACCCAACTTTAATCAATTTTTTTATGTAATTAAAGAGCCATTTTTTAATTGTATAATTAATACCTCACTTTTTTTTGTATAATTAATTACGTAAGTGTTTTCTTTGATGTAATTAGGTATAGTTCATATTTTTTAATAGAGGTAGTTAATATTTGGGTAAACTACAACGGTGATCACTTATTTATAGATAAGACTACATTTGGGTCACCCAATTATTAAAAATTATATTTGAGCCACTCAATTATAGGTAAGGTTACATTTGGATCACCTAATTATTAAAAGTTACATTTGGATCACTGAATTATGGGCACTGAATTATGGGTAAAGTTACATTTGTGTCACTCTTTATATTTTAAAAAAGTATATCAATTTGTGTATTAAATTAATTAATGATTTCAAATGAAGTACTCTAATGTCAACGACTGTATACAAGTGATTTGAAGAAAAAATGACTATATTAATGTACTTTTTTTAAATATGAAGGGTAACTCAAACGTAACCTTACCCATAATTGAGTGGTCCAAATGTAACTTTTAATAATTAGGTGAGCCAAATGTAACCTTATCCATAATTGAGTGACCCAAATGTAACTTTTAATAATTGAGTGACCCAAATATAACCTTACTCATAATTGAGTGATCTTCGTTGTAGTTTACCCTTAATATTTTAATTACACATTTAATAACAGATTCGTATTTATAATTTCAACAAGTTCAATTAGAAGAATAATGTGCTACAGATTCAAAAAATTAGACACCTATTTGTAACAAAAAAAAAAGTTAAACCTAATTTCACCATTGAAAGATGGATACCCAATTGCACCATTAAAAACATTAGATACATAATTTCATCATTAATAAAAAATTAAGTACCTAATTGCAAAAACAAGTGTAAAAGAGTTGGATTTCAAGATGTCTTGACTAAATTTCTTTTTTACTTTTTTTGTTTGCCAAACAGCGTCAGAGTATAACAAGATTCAAATAGAAGCATATCAGTTTTTAAATACTAAAACAAACTGCAAATGAAGTAAAAACCTAACACGATACAATTGAGCAACGGAGCATTATGCCATGTGCTTGACCTTCTCTCGCAGTGAAATGCTCTCTGATCAAGCATAGTAATTTAGGCTTGCCTTCTTCTTTGCTTGCACCTGAATGATACCTTCATTGAAATCTTCATGATTCACCTATCAAAACATCATACCCAAACCCAAATTATTTACATGTTGTTCACAAGTACAAGCAACTGCAAATCTGCGCCCATATTCGCTATGTAATACCTAATAGGTTTCTATATGTTTCCTCCCCACAAAAGAAACTTAAGTAATTAAACTCAGAGAAGATTAGAACTGCACCTCAGTTGCATCACGCCGAAGTGCTAGCATGCCGGCCTCCACACAAACAGCTTTCAGTTGTGCTCCATTGAAATCATCTGTAGATCGAGCAAGTTCTTCGAAATTGACATCTGGATGAACGTTCATCTTCCTTGAGTGGATCTACAAAACCAATGCAAGTATTCAGTAAAACTCAACAGCCCAGGATAGAATCAGCAGAAGCAGCCGCACTGAAAGTCATACCTGAAGGATTCGAGCTCTTGCTTCTTCAGTGGGATGTGGGAACTCAATTTTACGATCCAATCGACCAGAACGCATAAGAGCAGGATCAAGGATATCAGCTCGGTTAGTTGCTGCTATGACCTACAATACATTCATTAAATTAAAACAGATCACCTGTGTTTTAGCAAATAAATAACCAAAAAAATCATGCTACCTTAATGCGGTCATCACTGCTAAACCCATCAAGCTGGTTGAGCAGTTCCAACATTGTTCGCTGAACCTCCCTATCCCCACTCACCTCACTGCAAATGATAACAGGCATATCAAGATTCAAGAATCAGTGGTTCTATCCACAAATAAATGCCACTATGGCCTCAACAAATCTGCTTCAGAAGAAATTAAGATATGGCATTACCTATCAAAACGCTTTGTGCCAATTGCATCAATTTCATCTATAAAAATGATGCATGGAGATTTTTCTTTTGCAAGCTGAAAAGCATCACGGACAAGTTTTGCTCCATCTCCAATGAACATCTACATGCATTACGATTTGGTTAAATATATAACATAAGCAAACTGATATAAAAGCACAACATAATGCTGTTAAATAATAAACTATTTTGCTAGAAATTTGCGACGTGAATTAAAGGGAGTAGACAGGGTCCAAATATACAATAGTAGGCTGAAAAGGATACAACCCTTCATACCTGAACCAGTTGGGGACCTGCTAGCTTCAGAAATGTGGCATTTGTCTGTGCTGCACAAGCACGAGCCATCAATGTTTTTCCAGTTCCAGGAGGTCCATACAAGAGCACTCCCTTAGGGGGGCGAACACCTAGCTTTTGAAACCGTTCTTTATGAGTCATGGGCAACACAATGGCCTCGACTAATTCTTGGATCTGATCCAGGAACAAGCATCAGGAAAACAGCATTAAACATAAGAATAATAGTTATGAAATGATATTCACAGAAAGGAGCAGTGGGAATTTAAAAAACTTGCCTGCTTCTCCAAGCCACCAATATCATTGTAGTCCTCAGTTGGCTTCTCATCAACCTCCATAGCCTTTACTCTGGAGTCGTACTCAGATGGCAAAGTATCCAATATCAAGTAGCTGTCCTTGTTGACCCCAACCAAATCACCAGGTTTCAATTTATCAGGGTCAACAAGTCCAACTACAGGTAGAAAGATGGTCTGTAGTAATTTAAAAACAAGTCAAGATGAAACCAATTATCGGTTCAACAATATTAAAAAAATGTTGAATTGATACTCGATAACTAATTCCAATAGGGGAAAACATAACAGAACATCGAATTCCCCTACAAGTAGCAGATAAGAAATCATGCTCTGCCATTACCTGACGGGTAGAGGTTTTCAGCACAACACATTTACCCTTCCTTTGTGAGTCTAGATCAATGTTGGCACCGTCCTCCTCTGCCTCATCTTCAGGATTCATCTCCAATATCTAAAAGAAAAGAATAATTATAATTAAAGCACCCAAGCAAACTGTCACTCCATCCAAGTAGAAACCGTGCGACTCCTACTCTTCATTTTACTGGTACAAGTACCTGTGTCAGACATTTTCCGATATGGGTATGGAATATGAAACACCATAAAACTTCATTTTTTAAAAAACCCTAAAAAACACGCCGGGCACATTTCCATATCCAGAACTCACACCGTGAGTAACATCGAAAGCATATGGTTGCATATCAATGATATAATTACATCAGTAATGGCTCATTATTCATCTGCTACCCCTTTGAGTACTCTTCAGAGGATGTTTAAATTTAGAATCATATATACCAGTACAAAATAAATAAAAGATTACTGGAACACAAATAACACATAAGTTCAACAGGGTTAGAGAAAAAGAAAGGAAAGGGATATGAAGCAAAATTTACCTCAACAATGTTGCCAACTAAATAAGGCAACTGCTTGTTGAGCTTAATCTTCTCCTGATTCTCCTTAATCTTTTCCTTGTATGAATCCAACTCGAGGTTTGACCTTTGCATCTCCTCCTTTAATCCCAAAAACCAATTAAAAAATCAGAAAATTCACGCTAAATATTGACGCATTCTTCCGAAAGAACAAAATAAAATCGGTGCAAAATAAATTTGTACAGCTTCAATAATCAAGATTTCTCAATCTAATAAAACCATAACATTTGCCACTAAACTAAAGAACATTCCCTTATTTCTAATAACTAATTAGGTCTAATCAACATCTAAAACTAAAATCCAACAAACATCGAGTAATTGAAAGACGGCATTTATTAAAATTGATGGTCGAGGATTAAAAAGCCCTAAAACCGGAACAAAAACCCTAGAGAAAAACGAAACAAAATAATAGCCGAAAGAGATGGAGAGAGAGAGAGATCAAGGATCGAGAAGGACCTTGAGAATTCGAATCTCATTATCGAGAAGACGGGAAGCTCGGACGATATCATCGGTGGTCATGGAAGCCAGCTGGTCTTCTTCAAAGCTCGAATCTTCTACCATAGCGGTCGCCATCGGTGACGGTTTTCGAAAAACAACACTGATTTCAGTCGAGAGACGAGTCCGAGAAATCGTAGAAAGCAGTACAAATATAAATAGGGGGAAAAAAGGAGAAACAAAGGGAGATGTTTATAGTTGTCTTGTTCGCGAAGAAAAGGAAGAAATCGCAGCCGGTGAATTGTTCATTTAGGCCTCTCTGGTAATTATTGGGCTTATTTCTTTCTCAAAATAGCCCAATTATTCGGTCTATTTTATCGCTTATTTTTGGACCTGAGTTCATATGCACTTGGGTAGTTCAGGTATTATTCCACGGCAAAATATATTCGAATTCAGATAAAAATGTTCGATACGAATAGTTTTTATATAGGGTTATATTTTGATACACAAATTATATAAAAAAATTACACAACTTTTTTATAAAATTTAAACCCTAAATTAATCCATAAAACATAAACCTTAAACTCTAAAACTCTAAAACCTTCTATAAAATTTACACATTCATGTTATACTCGATGCTTCAAAGGAAGTGATCGAACCTAATACTGATGGTGCAGCACGGTTAGCATCGGTTGATGGCATTGCTCATGATGATAAGAGCATAGACCGACCCGTGTGGGTCTTGGAAGGGGCTCCTACTAGGTGTGAGCAAAATTCGACTTGATTCGAAAAAAGTGAATAATTCAACTCGTGACGAAAATACTCGACTCGTCTTGACTCGACTCGATATTTCATAGACTCGACTCGACTCGAAAAATTTTCAAATAAAGTTTGATTTGTAAAATGGAAATTCAAATAACTCGATTTTTTTTAGTAATTAGTGGATTTGTTTTTAAGTTCGAGACGAGTGTCTTAATTTTTTATTGATATATACATACCGATATGTAAAAATATGAAGAAATATTGCCACATATAAAAAATATGAATATATATATATGCATATCTTATATGATTAGAGAAAGCCATTTAAATTGAAATTAAACCGTACTATAACATGATAAATAATTACAACTAATTTTTTGTAGGAACTTAAAAACTCGACTCGACTAAAAAAAAATTCGAATAAAAGTTCGAATAATAAAATTAGACTCTTCAACTCAATTTTTTTTACTCGACTCAATCGAACGCTCACCCCTAGCTCCTACTCCACACGCACGAGAATTTTTTTTTATTCTTTATTTTGCATTTTAAAATGAATTAATTTTTATATTTGTCCTTTCCATTTTCAACATTTATGTTTTATCCTCAATTCTCAATTGTATTGTGGTTCCTGAATTTCAATGATAATTTTGTTATTAGAGAAATATTGGGCCATCTTACATGGATTTTATGGTTTCTAGGTAAAAGATGTTGGCAAACTCATAATCGAGAATGATAACAGTTTTACAATTACATAATTAGAGCGTGATTCTTATCTAATACGTCAAATTCAGATATTACTTGAAAAAGAATGATATTCTAATTAAATATGTCCATTACGAAGCTAATACATGTTGTCCACATTGTCACACAATAAACGAAAAAGCATGTGAGTGAGTTTCCCTGTCGTCCAAATTTCTCCACACGAACTGTAGAAATTTGTTCAATTAAATATCTCCGATTCTACTTAGTAGTAGTTCATGTAGATATAGGAGTATAACTTTTCAATCCTTATCCGTAACCAAAATAAAATACAAATACTCAAAAATTCGAATCCAAACATACATATTATATATAGAGAGATAGGATTCGTTTACACAGTGTAAAACTCTTTAAGTTTTACACGTTTTTTGGACCGTTGGAGGAGTGAAACGAATGAATGAGATTAACAGTAAATATGTAAAGATTATCACTTGGAAAAAAGAGAGTAAGAAGTAAATCTGAGTCATTCATTCCCCCATTAATGATCCAGAAAACATGTAAAACTCATATATATATATATATATATATATACACGGGATGAGATCAAGTTACATTGTGTAAAACTCATTTAGTTTTACACTAATCTATGACCATCGGATAAGAAAAATGGATGGATGAGATTAACAGTAAAAAATGTGAAGATTATCACTTGAAAAAAAAAAGAAATAATTTGAGCCACTAATTACTATCATCCAACGGTCTAAAAATTGTGTAAAAGTAATTGAGTTTTACACAGTGTAAGTTGATCCTAACCCTATATATATATATATATTGTTAAAAGGATGGCCTCGTTAAAACCCCCTCATATCGACCAATCCATAGAGGGATCAATTAAAAGAGGAAAGGGGAAAAGAGTGCCACTATATTTATTTAATAATATCTCAAAATTCAATAGTGTTCCAACAACGAGCAAAATAACCAGTTAGAAGAAAAAATGGACATCATCTTCCTATAACAATAGGCCTAAATCTGCTTGCTATCTCTCATGCCTGCCGTGTTGATATCACCACATCCAAATACCATATAATCCCCCTACCCAATACCCGACTTTGCCAAAGCATCAGCATCAATGTTGCATACTCTAGGAATTAGCAGAAAAATACAGCCTCTGCTCTTGCCCAACTCAATAATTTCGTTTACCACCTTCGAAAAACTGCAGGGCATGAGTCTTGTTTGGTTATCCACGTGATTGCCAAAGAGCTGTCGCTTTCGACAATTGGCCTCCCCCTGCTGCATGACTGCTCGGATAACAGACGCACCAGCCCTCTCTTTATTGCCAACAACTCGGCCAGCACTGGAGGCCCCGGGTCGCACCCCTCGAAAAACTGGAAAAATACTCTCTTAGTGTGGTCACGAGCTAGCCCCCCGATTCTGCCAGCACTTCTATCGGCCAACATCGCACCATCTACATTAACCTTAATGTAGCCTTCTTCCGGTGGCCGCCGTCGATTCGACTCAGGCCCCTTAATATTTGAGCAAGACCGCCCATCAGCGCATCTCAGATTGTTTACTATATCGATTATCGAAACCTGAAACATGGGAAATCTAGCGCAATACCAAGTAGCTATTCTTGACTTAACCAGGAAGAACAATAAATTTTCATCAGGCTTCCTATTACGAAATACAACCTCGTTCCTATGCAGCCACAAGGTCCAAACGATAGTAGTTGGGATGAGAAACCAAATTGACTTACCGTTCTCATTCAGCGGATTAGCGAACCATATTGTGAGCAAGGTTTTGACATCTTCCGGCATAACTAACAGATATTTCCAGTCTGCAGCAACCTTCATCCAGAGTCTCCATGAAACCTCGCAGGCGAGAAAAAGGTGCGCCACAGTTTCGCATGCTGCGTTACAGAACGGGCAGCCTGCAGTATCGACATTCCTTATACCGTGTCTATACAATTCACTCTTTACCGCCACTCTATTCTAAACCACTTGCCAAAGGAAGAACTCAACTCGGGGTGGTGCCAACCCATTCCACACGCAAACTTTCCAAAAGCTGTCTATAGAGACTTCATTTGCAATGAGCTTATAGAATGAACCGACCGAGAATTGCCCATCACCCGACCCCTTCCATACCAAACAATCATGCCCATATCCATCTGAATTGAGGCTATTAATAGTTGCTAAAAACTCCTCCCATTGGGAGGTCTCCCAACCAAACAGTGGCCTTCGTAACTGAATTTCCCAGCGCCGAGACGAAAAATCCTTCCTCCCAAATTCCGCAACCATGCCTGACTTGTTGCAAGCGAGAGCGTAAATTCTCGGAAACCTATCACGTAATGCCATGTTCCCTACCCAACAATCCGACCAGAATGATATGTTTGCGCCGTTCCCCACATGCATGCGTGAATTAGTCCGAAAGATGTCTCCCACCCTATTCGCGGCTCTTGTAGATCTAAGCATATCTCGCCACTGCCAAGAGGCAAGCCTTTGCTGATTATTCCCAATAACCAGAGAACTAGGATTTAGTTCATATTTACTGCACATTACTGCTTTCCACAGCCCCTCCTTCTCACTAGCGAATTTCCACGCCTATTTACCAAGCATCGCTCTATTATGAGTAGCGATGTTCCTCACATTGAGACCTCTCGATTCAAATGTTCTGCATACCAATTCCCATCTTGCCCAATGTGTCTTTCTAGTGTTCGTAGTGTCCCCCCACAAGAACCCCGCTATAATGCAATTTAATTTATTCACTACACCAGCCGACATCCTAAAGAGTGACATATAATAAATAGGGAGCGCCGATAGAACAAAACGTATCAACACTAACCTGCCACTAAAAGATAGTTGCTGTGATTTCCACTTGGAGAGATGACCTCGAAATTTCTCAATTACTGGATCCCACAATGACATGGAATTAGACTTTGGCCCCAGCGGTAGACCTAAGTACACCGTGGGGAATTTTCCAACAAGGCATTTTATCTTCTTCGCCCAAGTCGCCACTATAGTTTCATCCATATTAACCCCGAAAAGACTGCTCTTCTTAATATTTAGTTTTAGCCCCGCTGCAACCTCAAAAACCCGCAAAATCCTACGGACATTTTCCACCTCCCTCAATGAATTTCCACAGAAGATTGCCAAGTCATCCGCAAATTGCAAATGGCTTAACTCAAGAGCTTGGTCCCCTCGCCCAATCCTCCAACCCGAAAAAAGGCCCTTCTCGACCCCTTTGTCGATCAAAAGATGCAAGGCCTCGGCTACAATATTAAATAAGAGAGGTGACAATGAGCAGCCTTGTCGAAGACCCTTCACCATCGGAAAATTCGTGGTGGGAGACCCATTAATCAAGATAGAGATGGTTGCCATCGAAACACACTTGAAGACCCACTTGCACCATTTCTCTCCGAACCTCATTTTCTGCATAACCTTTATTAGAAAAGACCAATCCACCGAGTCGTAGGCTCGCTGAAAATCAATTTTGAACATTGCCCCCTTCAAACCCCTCTTTCTCATGAAATCTATCGCTTCATTTGTGATAAAAGAACAGTCTGTAATGTGCCGACCGGGGATGAAAGCGAACTGGGACTTGCTAATGACAGTGTCCATAGTGCCGCGCAATCTAGTAGATAACACCTTCGAAAGGATTTTGTAAATTCCCCCCATTAAACTGATCGGTCTGTAATCCTCGATAGACTTCGGATTGGGTTTTTTTTGGGATTAAGGCTATATACGAGTGATTAACCTCCTTTTCCCAATCAAGCCCCTCATAAAAACATTGGAAAAATCTCATAACATCATCTTTCAACACGTGCCAGAATTTCTTGTAAAACCCCATATTAAAACCGTCCGGACCCGGTGCCCGCGAACAGTCGAAAGACGCAACCGCGCTCCAAACCTCATTCTCAGTGAATGCCTTCTCTACCATCATAGCTTGCTCCTTACTAATGCATCTAAAAGGCAAGTCTAAGTCCTCTACCTCCAAGGTATTGCTTTTATTGAACAATCCAGCAAAATGATCGAAAATTAAGGCGTTCAACACCTTTGGTTTGGAAATCAATACCCCATTTTGTTTTAATTGGATAATCGAATTAGATTTTCGCCTCAAAGATGCTATTGAATGGAAATACCTGGTGTTTCTGTCGCCTTCCTGGAACCAGCGAACTCTCGAGTGTTGTAGCCATATACTCTCCTACCGTCTTAAATATTTCCACAACTCTTGTTTCAGCCTAATAAATTCTGATCGATTCGAGGCCACATCCCTCCCCTCCTGAAATTTCTCTTCTAGCGCAACAATTTGTTTTTCCACAACGACTGATTGAAACTTCTTCTGCTTCTTCCAAACTGAAGACCAAGACTTTACTGACCCCTTGATGCCCTTCATAAGATTGCAAAATCCCAGATTCCTCTGTTTCAACTTTTCAATGTTGTCCGCCATCATATCTTCAAAACCATCTTCTTCTAACAGGTAGTTGTAAAAGCGGAATGGTCTCCTTCCCCATGAGACCGTGTTGTTCATTATCAAGGAGGAATTGGTTCAGATTCGGAAAAATATCAAGGAAACCCATATTGACTAAGAATCTGTCCAGGCGCACGAAGGTTGGCGGGTCTCTATTGTTCGACCATGTGTAAGTTCCTCCTAGCAGCGGGAGATTCACTAACTCTGTTGTATCAATGAAAGAGCAAAACACCTCCATGGCCGCAAAATTCCATGAGAAACCCATCTTCTCTTCCGGTTCGATTATTGCGTTAAAATCCCCCCGAGACACCACGCGACTTGATGACCACTCAAAACATTCTGCATCTCATAAAAGAAGTTCAATTTTTCCGAATCGATGAAAGGCCCGTACAAATTTACTAGGCCGCATACCACATTTGAACCTTTGAATTTTCCCAGTAGTATGATAAACCGTTTGGAGATGACTGTTTCGGATTTTACAAAGCAATCAGGGTCCTATATACTGATGAGGCCGCCCGCAGACCCTTCAGCCGAGGAGCTAACAAAGTCGAATTTACTGTCAAAACACATCCTTCTAATTAGATTTCTTGAACAATTTTCCAATTTAGTTTCCTGCAGAAAGAGTAATTGCGGTCTTCTTTCTCTGATAAGATTACGAACGACCCTTGCCTTTTACAACTTACCCAAACCCCTTATGTTCCAAGAAATAATCTCGAAATCCATAAACTGGTTATTAATGACCTGAATCTTCCCGTGTCGCCAATCTGACATCAACTCTCCCCCTCTAACTCCTTAATTTTTTCCACAAAGGCATCATTCCCACCTTTAAATGAAACTCCCAGCAACGAACTAACACCCCATACATGTAGTGCTTCCTCTATTAGGCTGAGATGAACCGATCCCATGGAATTGGAACGCTCCATTCAGGGCGGAACCAAGTCTTCCTCTATCAATTCCCTGATCTGCCTTCTGATTATGTGCCGGTGACTCGCTTGAAAAAAGTCGGAACCCCTAACAGACTCACGAATTGCCATGTCGTCTGCTAAGTTGAGCCCAAAGTCTACCTTGTTTCCTACCGAAACCTCCACAATTTTGCACGATTTGTCCAAAGTGTCTGAAACTATTTCCTCTATTACAGCGTTCTGCGAGGATATTCCAATGTCATCAGCCGAATTTCTTAGAGCAGGGCTATCAAATCTATTATTTGAGTTATCCGCTGCTGAGCCCCCTCCTTGCTGAAATATCAGGCCCGATAACCCCCCATTACTTGCAGACTGACCCAAATTCTGTTGAGGCCCAACTCTGGCATGTTCCCGTTATTCACCAAAAACTTCAAAAGAGGAGTTCACCTCTTCTATTCTATTTTCCCCGTCCCTATTATCAAGTGGGGCCCCAGAAGTCCCATCACCTTCCCTCCTTAATTCCTCATTATGACACATATCATTGGGAATGTTCCCCCGCAAATTTCCCTGGGGAACCGCATCAAGCTCATAATTGCAAACATGCACCTGAACATCGTCTCTTTCTCTGGCCGGAGAACAATCCCGGTGACTATGTGAACTGCCACTGTCCTCCCTCACCTCCCATTGAGAACCATCCCCGATGTCTTCCATTCCGGCCCACTCATCGTCTCCCACCACCACGTTCTCCTCTTCATGAGCCGGCGAACCCTGTCCAGTTTGGACAGCAACCTTGAAGCTTTGGCCGTTCACCGAAAAACTCATAGCGGTTGGAACGACAAACTGATTTGGCGCCCTAATGACCATTTTCGATGTTCTCAAGTTCAAAAAATTCTGGGTATCTTCATCAATGTAAACCAGTGACCCCCATCTTCTCGCTAGGAAAGTAAAGAAATCCACCGACCATGCATGAATGGGCATACCAGAAATAGATAACGATACGAACATATAGGGAACGCCATTAACCATAACCTCCTCCTCCAAAACTGAAAACCAGAAGGATAATTTTTCTTTTTTCTCATTCCAGGCCAACCTTTTTGCTTCTAGCGATTCGAAGGTGATTAGACATGCAATTGGACAACAACCCCAGTGTGCAATTCTTGCGACCAAACCGTCGCTCGCGAGAGCTCTATGTACAAATTCAATATCAAAACCCGGTTTCAAAATTCCCATGACCGAGTTTCTAATCCATGCCATGCTAGTGTTTGGTATTGGTTCGTTCTCCGTCTCTTTGCACCTCTCCTGGCTGTTGTCACCCTTGGGCATATTATCTTCATGTTCCATGGGGGATAAACCAGCTCCTTTCTCTCCGGTTACCAGAGCTTCCTTAAACGACATGCCATCCCTAAAACCGAAACCCCCAACCGGTCTCACTTGCCCCTGCTTGTGATGCTTCTTCCCGGGCGTCTCTGCAGCCGCCCCTTTCTCCCTCCATCTCTCAAAGTTCATCCCGGATGTCGAAGACTTGTTGAATCTAGCCCTTGAAACCCTAATTGGCATGCCTTCAATGACTGTGTTGTTCAAGCGGTAAATCGCCCTACGCATCGCTCCCTCTGTGCCAAAATGGATGAAAGCAAAGGTGCAGTCAAAATATTTAGGCCTCCTGTTCACGAATGGGATGAAGACCCTCTTCACTTCGCCATAATTCCCGAACAAAACTTTCAACGCTCCCCTTGTTGCTCTCTTACTCAAGTTATCTACGAATACAACCCACTCCTCCTTCGACTGTCTTCCTTCTCCCCTCCGGCGCTGGTTAGAATCACCTCTTCGATGCTCCCCTCTCCATTGCTGACCTTTGACGCCTCATCTTCTCTTGGGTTTAAGGTAATATGATTAAGGATTTAAATTTTAACCTCTAAACCCCATATATATATATATATATAAGTTGATCAAATAAACGGAACAATCAATCGGTTTTGTATTTTTCATTTTGTTTCCAACACTTGCAGGTATGATTTCGCAAAATCTCCATTACATGTTTCGAAAATTTTGTTGTGCCCATCTTTATACCCATTAGATCGCCACGATTTTTGAGAAATTGCTTTCTCAAAAAAATTAAACACAATTTACTACTTTACTAACTAAAATATAATTTTTCAGAGCATAAAAAGATGTTTCGTTCAACATAGTTTTTCAATTTTACTTTGTAGGAATGAAGCAACAACTTTAGAATATGATTATAAAAATATTTGGGAACGAGAATAATATAATCAACTTCGTACCGATGATATTTGTTTTACTCTTGACAATTTGATTAAACCCAAATATGACACGTTACAAAAGAGATAGAAACTTAACCAACTCATAGATATCAACAAAAAATTAAACCATAAATTACAATTTATAAGAGTATCATCTAAATATAGAATCTTGTGACAATAACAAGTTACAACATATCAAGTTTATGCAAACATTTAAATAATTTTTATTTAGTATGCTAAAGCAAATATGTATACATGTTTAAGCAATATAAGAAAACACATAATGTTTGAATGTAAAATAAATAAATAAGAGGTTGAAGGTCTTTACATGCACAATAATGAATAAGACGAGGGTGGCTCGATAACGAAAATGATCACAAAAAAAGATTAATGACGCTCGTAGTTGGCTGAAATCTTAAAAAGAACGACGACGTTGTTTGCTTGAAGGAGAATAGGGTTTTTTAGGTAATATGAACGACAGAGATTGAGAGATAAATAAATTATATACTCTCAGTTAACAAAAAAACATAAACTACTAGAGAGATCATCCAAATTTAATAAGGTTTAAACAAAAGGCACAAATATCTTGATGGATTGGAATATTGATAATAAGATAGGTATGTATGCATATAAATGAGATTAAGTATATATATTAAAAATTTTGTAAAATATTAGGATCCTTACAGATATTTTTCGGGGGTCCCTCGGTTATTTATACAGTTACGGTTCGGATATAGCAATGCACGTCCCCATCCCCATTTGAGCTTCGGTGATAAAACTTCACATGTCCCTGTCCCCAGTGAAGATTTCGATTATTCCACATCCCATCGGTTCGGATCCCCGCGATTTTCGGATATTTCCCAACTAATTCCCACCCCTACCAGAGATAATCAAACTTTGTTTTTATTTATTTATTATACAAAAATTAGCTTATGACATCTTATTTATTTTACTCATACATAAATATTTTTCTTTATTAAATTAATTTTATAATTTTTAAATTGATAAACTAAATTCGGAGAGGAGCAATAGATAATTTGTATTTTTATTTTTTAAAATAATTTAAAGATGATTACAAGGTAGTACCCGTTTATAAATATTTTTAACTATTTGACAATGCACATACACCTTGCAGATATTGTGTTTGAACTCAAATCTCCTTACATGAATATCATATGTTTTTCACTAATATTACTTGTTGAGTTCGTTTTTCTCTTTTAATCAAGTGACAAAGAAAAAATAATAGTAAAATCGTTACAAAAGTAACATTTATGGTGGAATATAATACTTATGATAGTACTTTTTCTCTTTACTAATTTATAACATTGAGTACATGATTGATCAAAAAAAACATTGAGTACAATTTTTTTTATTTTTTTCTTCTATTTTGTTGTTTTTATCATATAGAAGCGTAATGTTGTCGATCTTTGATCAAACGACTGCTATTTATTTATTTTTATCATAACTTGTGTTATATTTTCATATATTCATCTTATTTTCTTTCTCTTAACTTTTTTTTGTTTTATTTTTGTGTGATTGATTTATTAAGTCTTTTCTTTTTTTTAACGAAATGATAGATGTTTTTCCCCTCTTTTTTAAAATTTGACGTCATCTTTTAATTTGACAGTTATTTAATTACTATGTTGATCTATTCTTGATTAGGAGCATTGGATTGGTTCTCTTGTATTGATAGGTGTTTGAAATGATTAAAGATAGTTTGTGTAGAACTAATGTTTTGATATAATAATTGAAAAATGTTTTGGACTGATTTAAAAAGTATTTAAAACATTTCCAAAGTCCAAACAACTTGAAATTATGTTTAGGGAAGCTTTTAAAAGGGTTTTACATGTTTTTCAAAGCCAAACTTCACAAAATTGTACAGGTGTTTCGAAACACCTTAGGGCGTTTCGAAACAAGGGATTACAGTAGCAAAAACGTTTCGAAACTTGTTTCGAAACGGGCTTTCCCTGGATAGGATTTTTGCCCAGCGTTTCGAAACGGACTATGCCGTTTCGATACGCCTACGTGGCATTGACCACAACGGTCATAAACCCCAACGACTATTTTCCCAACTAACTTTTAAATGCAGGCGTTTCGATACGGGCCTATAGCGTTTCGATACGGGTTTCGAAATGGCAAGGGGGTGTTTCGATACGAATGCCCTGACAGACTGCAACGACTCTTTCTACTTAAAGAGCGTTTCGAAACGGGGAGCTGCAGAACTGCATTTATGGTGGAAATTAAAGTCCTCAACGACTCCAATATGATCCCAACGGCTAGTAACGGCTACAAACTCATTTGAGAGTATAAAAGGGACCTCCAAACATCAAGTAAAGGCTAATGCTCATATTGTCAAACATCAAATGATCAAAGATTGTCTTAGAGCTTAAATTGTCATTTATTGTATAGATAAGCACTAGTGAGCCAAAATTGTCAAATTTGCTCAAGTGTTTTAGGTTTTGGGTGAGTGCTTAATTGTGCAAACAAATACCTATTAGAGGGTTTTAAGTTTGCTTATATTGTCTCTTTGTAAAGAGGGTTTCAATCAAGGCTTTAGGTAGAAAGCTTGATTGGTTGTAACGGTTTCCTCCTAAGCCTAGAAAAGGGGACGAATCAATAGTGAATTGATTGAGAAATCTTTAGTAGGGAGCTAAGGTAGTGGATGTAGACCTTGGTTAGAAGGTTGAACCACTATAATTCATTGTGTCAATTTTCATTTTAGCTTCCACAACCCTTCCACCCAAAAATTCACCTCTCCACCACTTGGTGAGCAACATCGGTTGAAAGAATCGAGCCCCACACAACTCAACAGTTTGTGACTGAGTTGTTGTAAAATCAATTTTATCAACATGTTATCATTATTATATGTATTTTTTAATTTGGTGTTGATGATGTTTATCTTCATCAACGACATTGATTTTATTTATCTCATTTTTCAAGTTATTTAATTAGATCTTACTCTTCCCTTGTATGGTCTTATTTTACATTTTAGTGGTTAGTTTGTGCATTCCAAATTTTCAATAGTTTTAGTAAAAACCACCTATTAATATACTCATTTTATAGTTTTATTGTATTTTTTATTCAATAAAACTGCCTACTATTATTTATAAAAACACAAAAAAAATCTATTAAAAAACAAAATAATTTGACAATGTATATATATTTGATTTTACAATTGTTAATAGTATTGTTAGTGCTGGAATAATGAAATGCTTCAAAACTAGGGGGAAAATATCTGAATCAATGATTTATTTTTAACTTAAATTGAATATCCTATTGTCCTGGTGACAAAGGCAGATGTTCATCATCTCTTGGGATCCGGGTTCGAGCACCAGTAATGCATGTTGTGTGTGTCGTCTTTGAAAAGACTAAGAAAATTGAACAAATGCTACCCTTGCATCACAACAGCATATTCAAAAAAAAATAATCAAATTATATATCTATCTACCTTAAATGCCTACACTTTTTTTTTATCAAAGTGTCTAAATTTTATTTTATTATATTTAAAGTTTATATTTTAATTATAGTTAGAAAAATTATCATTTAATGAATACATGACACATGATATATACATGGTCACATGTCAATTATACGTCAGACGGCGAATGTAAAAAATAGATCTCACAAACGACGAACAATCAAACAACATATGAGTTTTACGACTCTTGCTGCGAGAAGAATATATTTCATTGTTACGACAACGATGACGATGTAGTGTTTGATGGTGGTAGATGATTTGGGGATTTAAGATTTTATTTTATTTTCTTAAAAAATAGAGTTTTTGGATTTGGAGGGAAAGGTTTTTCAAGAATCTAACATTAAGCAGAATATTTGATTGAGATTAAATACATGAATAACTTCTTGCGCAAGAATAGTATTTTCTGTGATCATCCGACTAGGGACAAAGCTCGGCGAACGAACAAACAACAATTGAGTTTTACTATATTTAAATTTTATTATATTTAAATTTTATATTTTAATATTTTATTTTATTATATTTAAATTTTATATTTTAATTATAGTTAGAAAAATTATCATCCAATGAATACATGACATGTGATATATATATAGTCATGTGTCAATTAAACGTCAAGCGACGAATGCAAAAATAGATCCCACAAACGACAAACGAACAAACAACAATTGAGTTTTACGACTCTTACAACGAGAAGAAGAGATTTCATTGTTACAATGACGACGTAGTGCTCGATGATGGTAGAAGATTTAGAGATTTAAGATTTTGTGTAATTTTCTTAAAAAATGAGTTTTTGGATTTTTCTCAAAAATTAAAATTTTAGTTTTTTTAAAAAAAAATTAAAAATCAATCATGTGTCTATTAATGAGTGGATGATTAATTTTTATGGATCAACCTCAAAATATTAATAAAATAAAATATTAAGCCTCTAAAATATAACTAAATGAAATATTAAACACTTCTCTATCTTGAGAAAAAAACTTTGAACATCTTTACCAAAAAAAAATACAATTTAAACATCTTTTTTCAATTAAGCCTTACAAAATAAAAATCAAGAATGAATAACTTTCAACTAGGGTTAGTCAATTAGGATCATTCTTAAGCTGGCTTAGAATGCATTTATCTATAAGATTTGGAGGGAAAGGTTTTTCAAGAATCTAACATTAAGCAGAATATTTCATTGAGATTAAGAGGTAAGGACATTAATAATAATGATTACAATTTACAACCCCCGGCGACCGTGCTTTGGAGGTCTACCGCCGTCGCCCTGTGACGGATGTTGATATCCATAGCCTGAACCGGGTCCAGGAGACTGTTGGTAGTAACCAAATGCCGGTGGTGAATATGATCCACCCAATGGCTGCGGATAAGCAAACATGCCCATCCCATGCGGCGGAGGATAAGGATACGGAGCACCGTGTTGCGGCGACGGAAACGCAAAAACAGGGCTCCCCCCTTGCATTTCATGTACGCACCTCGAATCATGCCACGGAATCTGAGGGTACGGAACGGAGCCCCCGTCGAACTTGTACGAGAAACTCAGGATGCCTCTGGATTTGCCCTCGGGCAACACCACGCTGTAGCTGACGTTATGGTCGGCCATGTGATTCCCGTTGGTTTGGTCGAGCAGTTCCTTGACGGAGACCTGGACGGTGCCGACGTCCCTGTCCCCGAAGACTCGGCTTGTTCTGAGAGCGAACACCAGGAATACGAGGTTCTGGTGGACGTCGGCTTCGTGGATGATGAATTTCATGCGGCAATTCCACTCCGGGTTGGTCCCGTTTTCTTTGTCCACCGGAGTTTTCTGGTTGGTGGTGGCGTTGCCGTTGATTGAAACGACGCCGTAGACCTTCATTTTGGTGACGAGATTGACGCGTTTGAGGTCTTTGGCATACATTAGGTTGAGCCTCAGCTCCATTAGAAAGAAACCAAAAGAGGTGGAGAAGCTAATGGAGCCGATGTGGTGTTGGGATTTGGGTTTTGTATATATAGATTTTTCAGACGAGAATGTGAAATAGAAAAACGGAAAGGAACAGTAAACTTCCACATCGCAGATTTGTTGAGTTTTCACCTTTAAATTCTACTGTATTGCTTTTCCCGCGTTTGTTGGATAATATTGTTCAAAATAGTCTTTTTCCAAGATCTCGGGGACAAAATTAAAACGGTTAATTATAGTTTTTTAATATTTTTCTACTACGATTTTTAATCTAATAAAATATACTGAATATATATTTTCTACTATCAATTTAATCGATGAGTCTACCACGTGCGACGAACATTGATGAACACCACTAACCAGGGACGGAGCTAGGATTTGAGGTTGAGGGGGGCAAAACATAAATTTTGAAAGGTGGGAGGGGCAAATTCACAATTATCTCAATTTTTTTCAAAAAAATATAAGAAATCAAAGGGTAAAAAAAAAAAATTTCCCCCTATCGGGGGGTCCACAGCCCCTCCCATAGGAGCTGTGGCTCCGTCACTGCCACTAACGAAGAACACCGATGAACACCATTAAATTAATTAATAAAGATTTAAAATTTCAAGGACTCATCATACAATTAATAATTATTTTTAAAAATTCAATTAAATTATTTTTTATATATATTAAAATTTTATTTTTTTAATAAGGGTAAACTATATATTTAGTACCTCACTTATTTTTGTATTTCTATTGAACCCTCATTATTTAAATATTATTTTAATTTGACCATATTTTTTATAAAAAAAATAACTTAACCCTTAACTCTCAGCCTAAAACCCTAAACTATTAAACCTTAAACTCTTAAACTTATACCCTAAACCATATACCATTAAAAATAATTTCACCATCATTGATTCAATTCGATTCAATGAATTGTTGAATTCTACTAAAAAATTTAATTACATTATTTTTTATATATATCAAAATTAATTAAACTCAAATCTCATAGAATTAACACTATCATCTTATTTGAAATAAAGGGTAAACTAATTGTGAGGGTGAACAAGAATATTAAGCAAAGTAATCCCAACATTCTCAATCGAAGTCCCGTCAGTTCCAACAAACGTTGACTGAAAAAGAGATGAAATTAGTCCTCCGTGAACAATACTTGTAAACCAAAACTATCAAATGCTAGTATTGAAATTGTTGAAGTTGGTGAGAACATTGAAACCGATAAATACAGGCATCTATGTTAGTCCGATGCGAGTCTCTGAGTATACATCACACACGAGTACTTGAAGAAAAAGGAAGAGTCGGAGTAGAAAATAGTTTACCCTTTATTTCAAATAAGATGATAGTGTTAATTTTTGGAGATTTGAGTTTAATTAATTTTGATATATATAAAAAATAATTTAATTGAATTTTTTAGGATAATTCAACAATTCATTAAATTGAATTGAATCGATGATGGTGAAATCATTTTTAATGGTATATGGTTTAGGGTATATGTTTAAGAGTTTAAGGTTTAATAGTTTAGGATTTTAAGTTGAGAGTTAAGGGTTAAATTATTTTTTATAAAGAATAGGGTCAAATTGAAATAATATTTAAATAATGAGGGTTCAATAAAAATACAAAAATAAGTGAGGTACTAAATATATAGTTTACCCTTATTAAAAAAATAAAATTTTAATATATATAAAAAATAATTTAATTGAATTTTTAAAAATAATTATTAATTGTATGATGAGTCCTTGAAATTTTAAATCTTTATTAATTAATTTAATGATGTTCATCGGTGTTCATCGTTAGTGGTGTTCATCAATGTTCGTCGCCCGTTATAGAATTTTCCTAATTTAATAAACAATAGATGTGACAATATTGCTTTTAATATTATGATAAAATTACGTTATGAATAAGAATCTACGTGAACGGTGATAAATATAAATCTTCTATCCCCGTAAAGTTTTTACTTTTTATTTTAAAAATTATATTTACATTCTAAATTACAATGGGAGATTAGGTTTTTCTCTGCCCTACTTGCGCCGCAGCCTCTTCATTTGCTTTTTTTTTTTTCTGGTGGCCGGCAACCAATTTTAATATCGATTAGGTTTTTTTTTTTTTTTAAATTATATATATAAGATTAATATCCTATACATGGCCGGCAACCAATTTTAATATCGATTAGGTTTTATTTTATTTTTTTAAAATTATATATATAGGATTAATATCCTATACATAGGCGGTGGAAACTGAAAGTTTCCACAAACGCCTTAGTTTTAGGGTATAGGGAGTTAGTTTAGGGTATAGAATTTAGGTGTAGGGGTTTAGAATTTAGGGATAGTTGTTTCAATTTAAGGTTTAGGGTTATAATTTAGGGTTTATAGGTTAGAGTTTAGTTTTTAGGGTAATATGGTGATGATTTAGGTTTTAACCTATAAATCCTAAATTGTAACCCTAAACCTTAAATTGAAACAATTATCCCTAAATTCTAACCTCCTACACCTAAACCCCTAAATCTTATACCCTAAACTAACACCATATACTCTAAAACTAGCTCCATTGATCATAGACAACAATGGAACCAAGGCCTTCTGATACAATGGAACCATTCTTTTTAGCCCTTACATTTACAATTTTTTTTATCAATTTAACCATTAATCTTTAAAAATAAATAAAAACTATCATTAAGTAAACAATTCTATTTTTCAATAATCTACCTTTACAACTTTTAAGGGTAATTGATAAGAAAAATGCAACTATAAAAGACTAAAAAATTATTTTATTTTTTTATAATTGTCATGTCAACGGTTAACGATCAAATTGAACAGATGTTGGGGGAGAGACCAAAATTTTCAAATAAAAAATAGTACATAGACTCAATTTAAAAAAAAATTAAAATAAAATACAGAGACTAAATTTAAAATTTTAGAATAATACATGAACCATTAACCTATTACATTTTACATTTATATTTTCTAAGAAAAATAAACTAATGTTAGATTTGTTCAAAGATTCGACTAGTGGTCTGAATGTGATAAAATATTTCATATAAACAAGATTCGAGTACAGTTAAACATAATTACATCTGATAATAGAGTTGAGGGTTATGCCTAGTTTAATCATTGTAATTTGTATCTTCTTTACAAGTATCAGGAAATCTCCCCCTACTTGCAATACTGGTATATGCTTCATATAGGGTTACCCTCCTCCTCGAATCTTACCGGTTTAACAATGCATCTCGATGTTGGCCGATCCCGGTGGTTGTAACATATCAGTGAGCCACTTGAGGAGGCTGGTTCATAATGTCTTTAGAAGAAATAAATGCACCATCTGGTTCTTTTCCTTCATTGGCATCTGCAGTTTTAACAGCAACGTTTGCATGCTTTGATGCTTTGATCACTCTACCGCGTGCCCTCCGGGAAGGACTCGAAAATTGGATTGCTGGTGCTTGAACGTCTCTCACTTTCTGCGTCTTCTTCACGTTGAAGAAGCCGCTCTCTAGAGCTTCCAACACTCTAGTGGTCAGTGGTCTACTTCGTTTGCTTTGCCTCCGGGGATTCGCAATAGCTTGCCGCTCTTCCGCACAAACATTACTAGCGGTTGCCAACAAATCAGCAGCATAGTTGTTCACAGTGGTGAATTGGCTGCCATCAGCTTCGGTGCATCCTGGTTCATCATTCCGAGAGTCCGGTGGAAACAGGGGTTGGTCTGAACCAATTGATGACAGGGATGGAAGCTTCTCATTACTCCCTCGAGAAGTCTCTGCGCATTCTGGATTGCCATCAGCGGAAGAGCTAAGAAACAATACTTTCTCTCGAAAGTGACTCGCATGGAGAACGCCATTGCTGCCTTCATCTTGAGAATTTGAGGCGCGACATACCCCCATGTGTTCATTAATGCCAGCAGAAAACTTCTCAGTCACATGACTTTCCTCTGTCTTAGTACAAGCATTTAATCTCCGTCTCTTCATCGGAGAAATTAAATTGATTGGATTGCTAGAGATATTCTCAGCAATATCACTTCCCTCCGTCGTAGCACAAGCAGTTAATTTTTGTCGTTTCGTTCGAGAAGCTACATTAATAGACTCAACAGCTAAATTCTTGGTCAGGCAGCTTTCCTCTTTACTAATACAAGCAGTTAATTTCTTTCGTTTTTCCGGGGTAACCAAGCTAACAGAAGGACTTGATTTAGCTCGTCGACTGAAATGGTGCTTTATTATCCTAATTGACCTGGCATCTTCTGATGTATCGGTCTTCTTGTCTTGGTGAATCGACAAATTCCGGTCCGCATGATTTGAAATGTCATTTTCATATCTACCTTCACCTTTCATGACATTATCAGCAGCAATTGGCTCACTACTAGGTTTTGTATCAGCGGCAACTGCACCATGACTAGATAGTCTATCTGCAGTTTTTCGCTCTTGCTCATTGGAAGAACCATCACTTGAATTATTGTCATTTCCTCCTGAAAAACTATTAATTTCGGAAGAAATTTCAACTTTAACCGGTAAATATCGGAGTTCTCTGACCCGGGATGATCTTCCTCCGTGGAGCAAACTGGTATCCACGATGGTAAATTTTATGTGCTGTGCAGTAGAGCTAGCCATTATACCCTCACAATGGCGAGCATTTGTAACACATTTATCACCTTTGGACAGCATACGATTAGCATTTACCTGCAGTGAATCATGAGCATCCTTGTGAATTGGTTTCGAAGTAAACGTCAACTCAATAGGTGAATATCTCAGTTCTCTCATCTTGGATGCTTTTCCTCCATGGGTCAAGCTGGAATCAACAACTGTGAACTTCATATGGTTAGAACTGTAAATCGATACTCGGGGCTTGAGATAATGAGGCTTATTATAGGCAGGATCATCTTGATACGATGACTCCCCAGGAATGCACCCATTTTCTTCATTGCAGCTCCTCGTAGAATTTCCTTCAGAATCAAGCTCGATAAGTGCTGGTTCAGATGCAACTTTGCTCAAAACATCGCTAACAGAATCGAAGTAGTGGTTCCCTTTAACAAGTTTCCTTCTCGAGAACTTCTTCACTCCCGGCATAAGAAAAACTAGATAATGTTTGGAACCGACAGAACATCGATTCTTAGGCTGCTCAGAGTGCCACCCTCGTGCAAGCAAACGTGGCCAAACAGCTTCCCAGAAAATATCGTTGCAACGAGCTTTGCTCAGTCGAAAGCCTCCGGTTAAAAATCTGATGATGTCACTATATGTAAGAGATGAGCAAGCCTTCCCGGATGGTATTTCGGGGGAAACTTGAGTCATCCTTGGAGGCTCCATGGCCAGGCCTGTAAGGTCTGCCTTCCCCTTACCAATACCTACCGCTTCTACAAGTGCAGATAAGCCAACACTAATCTTCAAATGGCAGACATAATTTTCAAGTGAACTTTTCCCCTCTAAAAATGACTTAGATACCTGCCAATAGACGATGCAAAATCAAAATTCGACATCAATAAACAGCAAAACACATTAGGCACCACCAACAATAAACAGCAAAACACATTGAACTTCTTTTTAAATGAAATCTGAGTGATAAATCAGGTTTACCTCCAGCAAATTATTTTGTAAGTTATCCGGAACATGAGCAAGCAAACGAGATAACAATTCCTGTTGCCTCCAGCCAGTAAAGATTTTCCGTCCGTATATATTTCTTCGACGACTTCTCTTTTGGTCATCTGACCATCTACGATATCCATCGGACCTATAAAATGCCCCATAATAAAATGACAATATATCCCCCATGTCCTTGTTCTCAATGAATTGTTTTATCTGCACAAAATTCTTCCCGAATATATATAAACCAAGAAGAAAACCATCCACTTCTGCAGTGCTCCAGGAGTCATCTGCTACGCCAGGAACTAGATGAGAGCTTTTAACTTCAAAAGGTCGAAATAGATTGGTTTTACTTCTCATTCCACATTCAAGGTTGTCTGCATTTGATTCTTTTTCATTGACCATCCTAGCATCGGACTCTTCAAGACTTGGTTCAGAATTTTTCTTCCTCTTGGAACTCTGTCCCTTTCTGCACTTCCGAGATTTGACAGACTCATCCACCTTAGTTCCATCATCGGGTTTACACGAACCTCCTTTGCCTTCATCCTCGTAATCGGTATCTTCATCACGTGTCCACATGATAGGCAGCGGTAAGCCTAATAGAAAGGAATGTGCGAGACAAGGAATGCCATCTGAGTCAACAGGGTCCATCAAAAGCGAAAGATGCTCAGTTCCTGTTACCATGGGAGGAATTTCCACCTGGTATTTGTCACCAACTCGCGGACTTAATTGTGGATCACCGAATATATCACTTATATCAGGAGAATTTGGGGGAGGCAACAACTCGGAAGATGTTTCTTCAACGAGGTTGCAGTTAGGATCCAACATTACTGTTTCCATCTGTGAAAAGAATACGAGTAAGAAATTTTAAACCATGAGAGCGAAACCGGTAACATAGATCGGTACTCAGGTTTCAATGAAAGAATGTCTGTCAAAGAAAGTGAAATTAATCAAAGCATTAAAGGATGACAATTTAAAAGTGCCAATAGACACAATATTTGAGAAATAGTTCAAACAAAGGGATGCATAGTTGATGAATCATTTGCCCTCCGCCAACGAAGAAAACGAAGCTCGTTAGGGATTCAAGCAGCTTAAATATTCAATATTTAACCAGATGAAAGAAAAACAGCTAATCAAAAACCCCATTAATGCTCCATTCATACATCGCAACACGAACAGGCATTAACAAGTCACCAAACAAAATGCAGATATGGAAAACAAAACCAGAAACCTAAAGAACCCCACATTAGAGAAACACATAAACATGTTGATAACATCAATGCACTGCAGCTTACAACAGGATTTGCCAACCCCAGACCAATTTTCCACACACAATTCACCATTCAAAGCTAATTTAAGCAACATTTGGAAAATGGAACCCGAAACAGGAAACCAACCAAAACAAGCCATACAAAAGAAAACATTCGACATAGGGGGGAAATCACAGTAAAAAAAACAATAACATCCAAAGTAAATACAAGTAACCCAACAATCATAAGCAAAATTCAGACATGATCCTAAAGGAACAAATAACAAGAACAAAGCAAAAGGAATTTAAATAATATACTTAACCTTCCCTAGGGAAAGAACAAAAAGCTTTGAAACGTTAAAAGTAAACGTGAATGAAGGAAGCAGGGCAAATGGGTAGTTATGTTTTGCATTGATTCATAGCTATTTTGAATCAAAATATGTATATACATCGGGGAATAACACGAACATAAACAGGAAAACAAAACAAAAGCAACAAGCGGTTGGTCTATGAGCTTTGAAACTAATATCTGCAATAAAAAAAATTGAAAACATATAAAGGAGATTGAAGAGTTTAAGACAATACCTGGGTTGAAGAGATATTAAGGCTTTGTTTTGTTTCACATGGAGTGGTGAAAGAGAAGAAATCGAAGTGTATTTGTAATTTGTATGTATAAGTGTGTGTTGGTGCGTGGTGGTATATAAAGCGAGCGAGAGAGGGTGGAGGAGGTAAAGAAAAGTGTTATTTGTCCTTACAAAGCTTTTACTATAAGTTATAAATAAATAAATAAATAATAAAAATATCCAAAGGATAAATAAATTGTGTTTAAGAAAATTAAATAAAGATTCAAAGGGTTGGACCCAAATGGTGAGCAATTTGAGATCGCTTAAGTAGGCATTGAGTTAAAAAAAATTGTGTATGTAGAAAATCTTTGTTAGACTCACTCACCAAAATTAGTTGTACGACGCGAGTAGGTCTGGATTAGTTATAATAAAGTTATGAGAAACCGCGAGGTCAACTAGGGATGATGCTACATGTAAGGTGGAGGGGCAATTGCCTCCAAAACTTGACGGGTTAATTACATTTTAGGTCCAAATAGTTTTAAAAACATTGCAATTAAACCTTTGTCCCTCTTCAAATATTTTGGTTTATTATTCTTTTAGGACCCTATCATTTAGAATTAATAAAATTAAACCTTGACCACTCATTTTTTTAGTTCAATTATTTTTTAAGACCTTTCAATTTTAAAATTTATAAAATTAAACCTAAACTTCCTTAATTTTAATGATTTAATTACTTTTTAAGATCATATACATTTCAAAGTTAATCGGTATGCCCCGATAGTTCAATTATGGTTCCATAGCCGAGGGCAACCAAAAAAATCAAATAAAGAATGTATTATCTTTTAGGTTTTTTTAAAAGAGTGGGTTAAAATAGGTTGTTCATAAATAATAATAACTATTTTAAGTGTTTTTTTAATAATATGTATGTCAAGGCAAATTTCTAAGTAATATATATTTTACAAATTTATTTGAATTTAACTCAATTAGTTTATACAAACAATTTTAATCTATATCATTCAGTATGTCCATACTTTTTTCTGAAAGTAAGATGTCCATACTTAAATTTGAACATTTGTAACCTTTTGTTTTTAAAATACAATCTAAGTTTTATTTAATTGGTTGTATTTTACTTTTTTATGATAAAAATATATAATCAGAAGAATAAAAAGATATACTAGCTTAAATTAATATTGTTTGTTAGGTAAATGAAAAAAAATAAAGCTAATACTAATTATTTCTCAAACTCTGAAGAATGATTTTTTTTTTTGGTGTGTGTAATTTACTAGGATAGATCCTGTAAAAATTCATGTTTTTAATGTAAGATTAGTTAAGCAATTAAATCGGTGGGAGGAGTGCTTCGGGATGAGGGAGGTATTTCAGTCAAAGCATTTGATCGGTTTTTATCGCAGAGTTATGGGCAGCGTACGATGTTTTTAGCTATACTTTATGACTCGGTTATTGTCGTATTGAGTTGGAAATTGATAAATTGTGTGTTGTTTAGATTCTCAAAGGTGAATCGCTAATGTTATCAGGGATACGCTAGTTAGTAGATTATATGAGGTTCTCAATCGAGATTGGGATGTGCGAATTTTACATATTCGCGGAGCTGAAAATAGTGTGACCGATGGTTTGGCTCGTCTAGCACGAGGGAAGGGACGTTGGTGAGATGGTTTATGCGCAGCCGACGCCTGGAATATTTCCGTTGCTTCATGCGGATTGTAGTGTCTTTTAATATTTTGTGTTTTTTGTTTGGTTTGTTACAAACGTTGTGTGTTGGTTGAGTGTTTTCTTATTTCTTTTATAAGTGTCACTATGAGTATTCTTTTCCTCCATTTAAGCTTAAGGAGGTTTTTAATGAGGCTTGTAGTGATACTTCTTTTCACATAAAAAAAATAAATCAGTTTTATTAATGGAATTAACTAAATTACAATTTTTGCTTTCATTAGATATATTTAGTATAAATAATTTCATCAAGAGTTAGGATCCATTTACACAATCTAAAATTTAATTATTTTTACGTATTTTTTAGACCGTTGGATGAGGGTAATAAATGGTTAAGATTGTTTTTATCTCTCTTTTTCTAAGTGATAATTTTTGCATATTCTACTATTATTCGCATCCATCCATTTCATCATCCAACGATCTAAAAACATGTAAAACTCAAAAGCTTTTACATTGTGTAACTATATATGGTTACAATAACACAATCAATTTTTATTTTCATATATTTTCATATAATTTTAAAATAAAGAACTAGAAAATCATTAATTAAAATTTTGACTATCAAACATGCAAGTAATAAAAATATGGGTAAATTACATGTTTCATTCTATTTTATTCATTAAAGTTTAAAAAAATTCATTTAATAATTAAATTTTCAAATTACTTTTGTTTTGGTCATTATGTTGTTAAATAATTAACGAAGTTGTGACTAGACATTTGTCTTTTAAAAATAATAAAATGGTTCCAATACAATCTCCATTTTTTTTTTGTAAAAAAAAGGCATGGTTTTGGATTTCATTTATTTTGATAACAAAAAACATCTTATTTCTAATTCCAATAGTGAAAGGTGGAGGAAGAAGAGACGAATTATATATCATGATTTCATGTTGATTGGATGATAAAATTGTAGATTATAGTGGTTTAGGATTTTGTGAGTTTTAATTTTTTGGATTGAATTTTGTGAGTTTTAAAGTGATTTTGAAAAATATAAATTGTAGAGTGCAAGAGAATGATGATACGAATATGTTGTTTCTTAAGTAGTCGGAGAAGTAGAAAAATAATAATTTTGACGCCAACATGAAATATGGAATTTCATCTTTGAGAGAAGAAATAAAAGAAAAAAATAATGTAGACGACACGTGGCTGTCACATAAATAAAAAGCAATCTATGTCAGCGTACAACACCAATATTATGTGTCTGATTTATGTACGAGTGATTTAAACAAAAACAATTCAAAAATTCCAATGATCATTTTTTTTCAAAAACGGTGATTAAAATAAAAATAAGAAAAAAATATGAGTGATAGATGTTGTAGTTTAACCTAAAATTTATACAAAGTTTTTATCCAAAATTTATAAGGCTTAACTATAAATACCTAAACTATGCATCATTTTTTGCAATAGGTGCGTAAAGTATTTTTTAGTTGAAAAATGTACTTAAAATTTTATTTTTAACTAAAATAGTTGCCTAAACTTTCATTTTAGTTAAAATAGTTGCTCAAGTAGGTGTCTCAATTCACTTTAAAACACACTAAAAATAACACTTTAAACACCTATTTCAGCAAAAAAAAATACTTTAGACAGCTATTATAAAAAAACAACATAATTTGAACACTTATTTTGTAGTTTAACCAATTTATAAATATATACTAGTTCTACTTGAGAGAGTCACTTATGTGAGAAAAAAACTGGCACTTTCCTCTGTCCCAGCAGAAAGTCTCTCGACAAAACCTGAAAAATTCAGGTAATTTTTTTTATGAATGATTCTCTAGTGATCTTTCAGCGTCTTAATTGTATTTAAATCAGGGTTTCTTGTGGGGGTACCCTTTTTCCTGCTCATTTACAGAAGAGTAGAGTGTATTTTCCATATTTCTTTTTTAAGAATTAAACTCTTTGATTCATGAATTTTGGACGTGAATCTTATGTTTTTCTTGCTTAAATATTTTTTTGGGTATTCCCATTTTTTTAGTATTACTGTATTAGTGGTTGGTGAAGATATTTGTTTATTTTTCTTGCCTTATTGCCGGTGTATTTTAGACGTTTAGTTTGCTGTTAGCAAATTGAGTGTTTTATAAGATGTGGGAAGTGGAATTTTTTTGATCTTATGCCGTGAACTTGATGGTTTATTCAGTCGTTTCTTCTTGTGATTTCTCAAAAGTTCAGCAGAATACAGTGTATTTTCTATATTTCCATTTTGAGAATTTAACTCTTTGATACTTGAATTCTTGACATAAAACTTGTGTTGCTTAACTTTTGGTTGTGATTTCTTCTTCTTTGGGCATGTTTCAGTTTTTTTTGGTTATTTCAAATGGCTGGTGAAGATATCTGTTTTTTGTTACTTCTTTCTTGGCTTATTGCTGATGTCTTTTAGAATTTTACTTTTGCTCTTGCAAATTGAGTGTTTTAAAATATTTGGGAATTGATGGAGTTTTGTTCTTATGCCATGAACTTTATGGGTTGATTCGGTTGTTCGTTCTGGTGTGATTTCTCAGAAGTTTTCTTTTTCTATAGTTTTGACTTTAGCTAAAATGGCGGAAAGGAGAGAAATTCAGTTTACAATTTCAAGCTTTTGTGTTATTCTGGTATTTTAAGATGCTACTAAATACATTTCAAGTTGATTGACATTATTTTCATGTAAATAAGATTTACATTATTGAGATTCATGTGTTACCTTTTGTTCTTGCCTATGTTATTGTTTTAATGAATGCAAAGTGAAAAGTATGATCTTTGTTTATTGATTTTCGATATTCGTTGCTCGAGTTCTTGCAAATCATATAAAATTTGTTCAAACAGCCACTTCTAGTGCTATTGATTAGTATAATGTGTCAATGATAATTGTGCGGATATTTGTGAAGTTAAGACGCAAAGAACGGAAACATGATTCTAAAGTACATACCACTAGATGAAGGGATGATAATAATGGATGAGGCGATCTTGAAGGCAAAGAAGATTATTGAAGGGTACCCCGAAACAAAGTTCTCTGCTGAAGAATACCAGAGGTTCTATCAGTATCCTTTGTTTTATGTTGGGATTTACTTCAATTAAATTAGCCTTCTTCAATATCATCCTACGCAGCTTAGGTTAGTGTTGTTAAGACAAAAATGCCAACCTTGACAATTTCTGTAGATGTGTTTATTACATCTGCACTTACCACACCTCTAACGAGAAAATGATGCAGCTTTACGAGAAATTCCGAAACAGCTTGAAAGAGATCATCTTGTCAACGGTGAGACAGTTGAGATTTCAACTACTTAGATCATGCCGGTTTTCTTTAGTTTGTTCAGTTGCATTCTGAAGTCATCTTATTAGCTTTCCCGGACTTTCTTTTTGCGGTGCTTGTATTCCCCAATACAGACCTCTTTTTTAAAACAGCTAGGGAAGGTGTAGAACTGCTATGTGGATGTACACAGAACTGTTGACAGATGTCGCATTGAGTGTGTATTTATTTATGCCTTTTTCTCTTCTTTTTTGCTCTCAGTTACTGCCAAGTTTAATCAACAAACAAGGTGAAAACTTGTTGAGAGAATTCGTGGTCATATGGTCTAATTATAAGCTGATGGCAAGATGGTTATGTAGATTCTTTGAATACCTCGATCGCTTCTTTATCCCTCAACATATTGAGCTTGAGTCACTAGATGGCACCTCTTTTAGTTGTTTCAGGGAACTGGTATGTGACAAAGTTTATTCTTGATACACTTTGAGCTGAATTATATGTGTGCTTTCTTGATGAAAATTAAAAGTTCTTTTTCGTAATTATATTCTTTTTTGGTTCTAATATAAATCTCAGGTCTTCAAGAAGTTACACTGTAGATTCATTGAGGCGGCATTAACTTTGGTAATTTCTGCGTGCTTGCCTACACTGAAAGTCTTAGGTTCCTCAGTGGAATTTGGCTCAGTTCAGCTTTACATGCAGATCAATCAGGAGCGAGAGGGACTACAGATCGACTCTGTCTTGCTGAAGAATGTCTTGGATATCTTTGTCGAAATTAGTAACCACAGAGGGGTTAACTATTATCAAGATTTTGAGCATATCTTGCTTACAGAAATCTCTGGTTACTATTCTCGAGTGGCGTCAGAGTGGCTTTTGCATGACTCATCGGCTGAATATGTTCAAAAGGTGTTTTTTTGTTGACTTAAGCACTTTTTCTTATTTTCATTTAAATATTACTTACAATATTAACCAGTATATGATCTCTTAAAACTTTCTAGGTTTCCTGGTGCTTGAATAGGGAGAAGCAAAGTGCTTATCAGTACCTACATCCTGACACAGCAGCTAAGATACTGCAGGTGTAGTCAATGACTTCAAATTGAAGAATTCTCTTTTCTGCTTTTGATTGGTTATATTCGACTGCACTTCCAAATGAAATAATGATTGATGAACATAACGCGGTTGTACCAGAGCTTCTGGCTGTATTCTTTTTATCTACATAAACTGTATGCTTGAGCTTGTTTAACAATGGTGTCAGCTACAAATCCACGTTCTCTCTTCTGTGTTTCAATCTTTAGTAATTTGGAATGTGGCCATTTTCCTTTTCTGCAATCTTATAATTTTGATTCATACTTGTCATGGCAGTTGGTAACTGTATATGACAACTGAGTTTATTTGAAAGTTGATAAAATTGGGGATTGCCATTTCGTAACTGATCTTGAGAAGCTATATGTGTTGTATTGAAATTTATTTTCAGAGAGAAAAGAGATTCCGTCACGTATATAGCATTAGATATTCCTAGAAATGTCAATGGTTTATCTTCTACGGTTTCTGCAGGCTGTCAGGTATCATTTGCTGGATCAAATTGCAATTAAACTGATGGAGAAAAGGCAAGCTGAGAAGTCTGGCCTGATGACAGATTATCAGGTGCCACTAAATCTCTGAAATGAGTAACCTTATCATTGTTGCTTACGTCTGCCCTATTATAGCATATTGTAATGCTTGTGGGTGTACATAGTCGCTCGAAATTCTGATAGTGGCCTTTCACAAAGCAATATCTTGGATTCTTTGACCTACTGCTTTTGATTGCATTGTTGCTTGGTTTCGAAGAGATCCCAAGCCAATTGGATAACTGAAAGCCTAATGACGCGTGTTAAATTTGGTTTTCAAGATTGCTACATCCCATTTAGGTTCGGTAGCATAGTCCGGGGCATTCATTCTCACTGCACCAGAAGCCTCATTTGAGGCCAAAACACCACATGTACTTCATGGACCAATGTTGTTCTGCCGCAAACAGTGCTCTGGTGTGGTGAGATTGAATTACCACCAGAAGGACTATTCCACAAACTTGGACCTTGCTCTGCTGAATTATCATTAAGCCAGAGAACCATGGACACCATGCTCCTAAAAAATCGGGAAGAAATTATTTTCAAATGTCTCATTGATTAAGGCATTCTAGAACTTGTCCATAATTTATCCTCTGGTTGCCTGATTTTCTGTGCTGTTTATTCTTCTGATTCATGGCATATATGTATTTCTTGCAGGAAATATTGTCGAAATGTGCCGGCATGTCCCTTCAAGAGGGAAGTTCTTCATCTTCAACCGATGAATGGCTCTCAAAGTTAATGGCAAGTTCAGCACATATATGCTAAATTCGGGTTGGGAGCATTATCAACAGATGTTTGTACAGATTACTTTGAAATAATACAGTTACCGATAGTCGACCTAGTTTTTCCACCTCGTTTCTTTTATGTTTTCCCGAAAGGCGAAATTAAGCTTTCACTGTTCATTAGTTGATTGGTTGAATGAAATTGAGCTGTTGGTATTTTTTAATCATAATCTGTGTGCATTGCCATTGACATTTCTTCTCAAATATCAAGCTAAGACTTCTATATTTACAAGTTTTTCAGTTTTCAAGATAATTGCTCTGATCTCTGCCTTACTTTATCTTGGTGTAGTATCTGGAATTCTCAGGTGAAAATCTCTTGGTGATATCATTTTCAGCTTTGTTATTTCAATCAATGCATCTTATATTTTTGTTTCGATATTTAATCTGATCAATCGAAGATTCTGCTTATCAATCGTACAAAGGCTCGTTAAAGGAGTGTCTAATTACCAATATGCGTGAAGAAGTTTGATAATAGCTATCGACTCGAAGATTTGGCTCATGTCATCGGACCACAAATGAGTTCTTGCAAGGATGTTTTGAAGGTTTTAGGATGCTGCTCGGAGAATCGTTCACGATTTCGCAGGAAAAGAAATCCTTCCGAACGTATCTCCGCTACAAATATCGACTCGGTACTGCCATGAAAATGCAGGTTGAGAACTGCTCTAGAGTTGGCAATATCGTCACAGTGCATTTTCTACACAAGTAGTCCATCGTGACATTAAAAGCTCAATTATCATGTTGGATTCCAACAATGTCCTAAACTCATTGACTTTGGAAATCGTGGGGATTCAAGCAGGCACGAGGTATAATCAAAATCTTCACTTACAAAGACATGGATAGAAGAAATTTTATCTCCGAAGCTCAAATGGGAATGAGATGAGAATTGTTATATTCGCACCGTAAGATACTTAAACCGTGCATGTATAAATCTTGTGTGATATTTGTTTTAATGTATTAAAATTTAAATGTTTTTAAGTGTTGTAACTATATGACTTGTTAACTGAAATTGACCATACATTTTGGCTAGTAAAATAGTATGTTTTGTTATTTTTTTTGGATGAAATTCCCTGAAACTCACGAGAATTCGGACGAAGTGTATGAAGATAAAAAAAAAATCTTGAAACATTTAATGACAATTTCCCGAAAATCGCGCCACAAGTATTGAGGATAAAATAGATAATACAAAACAGTCTCCACCCCATTGCCACCCCTAGTTCTGTGAATCACATGCGGAAGTGGATGAAATTATAGGGAGTGGACTCATGGCACCTGAGCATAGGGCCAGAGGTGAGGGAGCATAATATACTGGATAGTGGATACCGATGAGAAGCACTGTGTTTAAAATTTCTGGGTCAACAAATCACTTTAGATTGAAAATATTTCAGTATTTCGTGTTAGCTTTAATCTGGATAATAAGAATGATACCATCAAAAAGATGAAATAAACGTCAAAACTCAGTCAGAAAGAAAGAAAAAAAATGAATGGATCCCAACATATTTACATGAAAACCAAAGCATAGTATTGGATTCATTATTCAAGTTGGTATCAAAGCTAATATTTGAGTCTTAATTCTGCCCATGCACCTTTGTATTTCTCGGTAAATCCGCAAGTTCTCGGTAGACCATGGATGCAAGCTTGAAACAGCCGAATCGATAATTTGAGCCACGTCGGCCGGAGGATATTGTCGCTCTGTACATGTCTGTACGCCATAAGAAAAAAAGAAGAGATTCAGCACAAGATTGCAACAAAGATGCAGGTAAGAACATTCTTGCTCATCAAGCTGGTGAAGAGTAGATATCATATTGGAAAACAATTTCCAGGTTACCTGTATCATGAGCAAAGTAGCAACACATGATGTGATAAGCTCACAAGGAACTTGCTCGTTGTTTTGAGGGAATCCGGAAACCAAGTGTTTTTGATAACTGATAGTGCCATTCTCCGGCTCTGTTGACTTAGTCAACGGCATCCTAATGTCAGGTGTAAATTGTGGTTTATCTATGGAGTCCAAAGCTTCCACAACCCTCATAAATGCATCTTCGTCATCCTTCGTATATGACATGGCCTGAATAATAGTGCACAATAAGGGTGTCATTAAACCATAAGGTCGGATTTTAAATAAATATATATATAACTAAGAGAGATACTTGTACCTTAATAGCAGCATCTACCATGGAACCTGCTTTTAGTCTTGAACCTTCCACAATTTCACCCGCGACAGAATCTGATTCTTGTGAAACAGGAGAACAGTCTATAGAACTTGCCAATCCGCCTATGAAATTGGAATTAGGTGGGGGTTTCTGCTGTGGTAATATGGGGTTTACAGGGTAAGAATTACATTGTCTCAAGTTATGTAAAGCAGAAGAAACCTGCAAGGAAAATGATCAATTCAAAGTTATTGAAGACGAGATTTAGAAATCGAAGAAAAGAATAAACCACTTCTACATCAATTCATAGAAGCCACATGCCTGGCCATTGGCTTCCTTTAGTCGTACAAGTACTGTTGCAATATGCTTCTTAAAAGGCTCAGAACCTTTTAAACAACTTCCCCCATTTCTGTTTTCCAATTTGTCGTTGTTCGTGTTTCTGAGCTCCATCAATATAGCTTCCTGAAGTATTTGTATATATTATATATGAAGAACATCGGCTATACTAACATAACTATACTAAACTTTGAGACCAGTAACGCAAATTAACACGAACAACATGAACATAATTTGATTGAATATATCATCTCAAATCATCAAAGAGGTCAATGCAGTAATGTTAATAAATTTGGGATCAGCGTTAAAACAGATAACTTAAGAAGTTAATAACTAGCAAAGCAGTATGAGCATGCAAAACAGTATAATCTATGCCTAGCTTGAAAAATACCAAGAAAATTAAGATGTATTCAAATATATATAAACAATTAAGTCTATCAAATAGTGAAATAACCTTTTTGTCCAGAGCACGGTTCAATTCAGACATAACCCGTATATCAGCTTCCCTCCCTTGGATATGTTCCATGGCAAGGGGTTGATCATTTGCTGCCTGATGTGCACTAACAACATTAGGAACAGCTGTCTTAGCATTCCAAACGTTACGGCTTGCATCCACCTGGACAAGATCCAAGTATATTGTATTGGTTACTAGTAAGTATTTAACATGAAGGTATAGAATTTCTAATCTAGAACCAATTATAACTCCCAGAATATCTGATCAAAAGAGATAATTTGGGAGAAAGGCAGAGAGGAAGCAAAAGAAGAAGCAAACAGCTCTTGAATGTGACGTTAACTCCAAAATATGCCAACATTTCTCAAGTTCAATAAAGAATAGAAAAAGGGATGCATTTGAACCCAAGGAAAAGAAGTGTAACAGGCCAAAGCATCCTCGGCTTACTTAAGTCAAAGTTTGAGATAAGGACACAACGAGATTAAAGAGAAAACATATCATAGAAAATATAAGAAGTCTTGAATTAACAAAAGTACTTAATGTTTGCAATTCTAGGTATCCTAACCTTTATTGGATTGGCCAGCATGTTCGCAGGGCTCGTTGCATTCTCCGGATGCACACTTGGAGTGTATACCCCAGACCCACCAAAATCTGAATGTCCATTCACTTGATACTCATTGGGTGTCGCAGGGAATTTATCAAAAGCAAGATTTTGCTTTCTAAGAGTTTCGGGCAAATTTTCAAAAGGGTTTAATGGCATACAATCAATATCCTGCAATAACAGTCTATGTGACTTCCAGAATGAAGATAAGATTAATGAACTGAAAAGCCTATATTGAAAAATGCACTTACCATCACAAGTTCAACTCCTAGTTTGGGACTATCAAACTGGACCCTGAAACTGTCATGCTCCACACCAAGTACTTTTCCACCATTAACTTCCCTTGTTTTGGGATGAATGGCAATTACTTGTTGTCCAACTGATAAAGGACGTGCCAAATCAGTTGGAAGTCCTTCCCTAGGGCTAATGCAAAGTTGAGCATAATGCTGTCTCACAGACTCCCGATACTGTTTAAGTTTTTCCCTCTCTTCATATAAAAAGCGTTCAGAAAACCTCCGAGGTTTGCCAAGGGAACTGTAATAACAAGCAATTGCATTGTAAAATCTGTTTTTTCTTTCAAATTTCATAACTGTAGGGATACTGACAAGCTAACCTTCTTATGACACCCCACTCAACACGAGTAAGCCTTGGAATGTGACCCAATCCAACGTGATTTAAGTACTCCACGAACTCCTTTTTAGCAAACCAAGGGTAATCAATAACACTGTAAAACCATTCAAAAGAGCACCATCTTCTTGCCAGACTAGATGATAAGCAGGAAGAGAGGTTTTCCTGGAATTCAAAAACATTCATAAATTATGCTAAAAATGAGCAACTCTTTTGCTGAAGGGAAATGGAGGAATATTAGATTCTACCTTCAATCTGTCTTGTGACAGAGAGTGCTTGTTTGGTTGATTTTCTAACGTGTACTTGGGAGAATTTTTATCTCTTGAAACTAACGCTCTCTTCAGGTTCATTTTACGTCTACTTTGATGCTTATTTGGTAAGCTAACAAGTTTAGGTTCTGCAGGAACTTGTAAAGTTGATACCACTGGATCAGTTTCAGCAATTTTTGGATCATTATTAGTGGGGGAATCCTCTGGCACTCTGAATGGTTTCCATTGTCTTGATTGAACAGAAGATTCAGCGCCGCATTTACCTTTAGTGAGACTTTTGTTCACTTCTTCAGCTATGGCCTACAAGACATAGAAACAGCATCAGCCCTGGAGAAAATATATACTATTAAAATAATATGGCAGTGATTTGCTGTCTTACGGACAGTAAACTAGCAAATAGAAGGTTAAAAGATTAACCTACCTCATTATCAAAAGATTGTGTGAAAGGAGAATCAATTGGGGCTTCTGGATTTGAAATCTGCAGCTTGAACAAAAGATTGCCATGAAATCAAGATTAGAAGTACAAGAAGCAAAATATTCGGTGGTTACCTGTGAAGTACTGAAGGATTTGCTTTTTCTTTTCTTCGAGTTATTGATAGGTTCTGGCTGTTGTTTTGATTCGGAAACAACATTGTCAACCATAGCTGAATACCTCCCAACTTTTGATTTTCTAGAAGTATCATCTTCAGCTTCAGTGATTAAGTTGAGCAACTTTTCTTTAGGTCTTAGGTGCTTAGTTATATTGCTACGATGACCTACAGATGCACTGGACTTCTCTTCCGTTTCACGTGTAGTTTTGTCCTCTTTCAATTTAGCAGATGATTCTAAGCAAACACAGAGACAACAAAAGGAATGAGAATAATGCATGCATGAAGAGAACGGACCAGAAGAAACATATAATGAGAAACTAGAGCAAGATAAGTGACAAGAAACCCTATATCATAGATGACAGTTAATCAGTAAAAACTGAAGTAGAGAAGCAATTGACACCTACCAGATTCTACCGTTGATGTTGGCAACATTGATGTAGACAAATTGGCTAATGTCAGCAAAGCATCTAGGGAATCACTCTCATCTGCATATAAAACAAGAAAAAATTGAAGTTGAGCTTGTATGTAACTGAAAAAAGAACAGTTGCTTTGAACAATTCAGCAATCCTTTTGTGTTTCCCCCTTTTTCTTTTGCTACTTTTTGTGCCTTGTATCGTACAATATCACATTATTCAATCCCAGATCCCAAGTTCGTACCTCCCGAGACAATCTTATTGTTTTTCTTCCTCTGACTCCACGGTGAAAGTTTATTTTCTGCACTGGAAATGTCCATATCAACTTTTCCTTGGACAATATTTGTAATTCCTTCTTCCGTACCGCTACATGCTTCACCATCATCAGATATATTGTTCATGATCTCATCAACTTTCACTTTCTTCTGGAAATTTTTTTTCCCCTTTCGATGCACTTCACCGGTAGTAGCACCTTCCATACCCTCCATGTGGAATGTACCTCTTCGATAAGTTCCAGTGACGGGTTCCTTGGCCCCAAGCCTGATCGCCATCCGACGTTCATAGGAAGAACCGGGATGCTTGGCCTTAGTTGTCTCAGGTTGTATAAACTAATTACAGGTCAATAGAAAAAAACAAACATAAAATTAGATAATGAAGGCAAGAAAACCGTAATATTATAAATTCAGATCAGTGGTATTATACCATATGATCATAGCTCTGAACAGGTGTGGATTTTCTGCATTCATCTTTGTTATGATGTTTTTGAGAAAACTGAGGGGATCTTCCTCTTTGCAAGGCCCCTTCCAATGTCACTGCAGTGACATGTTCATTATCATTATCACCAGCCTCTGACTTCTTAACTCTCTTTTTTGGTGGATCATAACTTTCAATGTCGTCTCTCCTATATGAACATGAAACAGGGACCCGAGGAGTCCTTCTCCTAACTGCATGAGGATTTATACCTAAAAGGAATTCAAACAAATAAGGACCTCAATCACAATTATAAAGATTATTATCATAACTTTCAGCAGCAGCAAGCCAGCAACAGTTCCTACTCTTACTAAACAATATATTAAGTTGACATTGTTAAGAAAAATTATGATTCCACGAGCACAACCAAATAATATATCAAATTCCAATTATTCCCATGGACACAGATGAACTTTCCTAGTTTGTGAACAAATGGTCCCAATAACTAATGATGTTAATTTCAAACACACAGCTTTCCCATAGATAGGCAACAGAACATGGATTGCCAAAGAGGACATTAATGTAAGCTTTCCCATATGTACACACACACGTCGACGGGGAAAGAAAGCTCCAATGTAAGCTTGTCAATTATCACCCAAATGAGGGATCCTCCTAATACAATTTTGAATCATCAAAGCATCCACACATCTTCATCCTATGGAATCGAACAAACAAGTTTTGTTTCCTCTTTTATTTTCATTTTGGAGATTGAAAAATCATTTATGGAACCTATTATTTACTTTTTCCCCATGCGGTTAATAATATTTCTTCCTGATATTATAATATATCTCATCTCTGTGACATTAAAAAAACTTCCAGAATTCATCTTTGATTTGCTTCCCACATGAATTTGGACAATTTCAACCACTTTAACTCTCCTTTTTAAGTCTCTTAGATGCATTTATTGCAAAATAAGAGACAAAACTATGGAATGGAAAACTGAAAGAGACTTGTGATAAACAAAGGAACCAAATTGAAGAAAAACCATAGATGGCTGCTATTGAGTGCTAACAAGGGCAACAAATCTTACCGTTAAAGCCTATTCTTTCCAACAAAGGCAAGCATCCCTGACTAGATGCAACTGATTGGGGCAGAAAACCATCCTCTTTTGAGGAACCAAAATGAGTCTTTACCCGCTTGCGCTTTTGAGTTTGTCGAGGTATTTCAGAAGGCTCATTGCTCTCTCTTTCCACATCACTCCCTCCCTGTAAATTGACATGATACAAAAAAGTTTCAACCCTTGATCAGTGATAGAGGAAGAACATTAAGAGTTCGATTTATTTTTGCCAACCTAAAATGGAACAGATATAATTAGGCAAAATACAATCTAAAAAGGAAGGAATTCACATCATAATGGAGAAAAATAAAGAGCACTAAATAGCTTTCATTGATATGAAGACTGGATGCAAATATCAGGCTCTTACAATTATTTCAAGATATTAAATCAAATCTCACCAGGACACTATAGTGATCAGTCATCATTGCTATAAGGCCAATCACAGAAGCTACTCCATCTGGCAAGGATAAATATGCCTGAAAATAAATAAAGAACACATTAATTTAACTAATAGTATTTACAAACAAATATAGTCAAACTAAAGCAACTCTCAGGTTTCATCCAGCAAATGAAGGCTGAAAATGCAACTATATTCAATGCCCTTGAAGCACGTGATCCCACACAACCACTTGAAGACTGTATCAACGAAGACAAAATGCTTATCTGCTGCATTAAATTATAGCAGTGCTAGTAGAGAAGTGACATAAAAGTTCGGCAAGTTAACTAAGACAGAAGTTGCCTTTTTTTCTTTTCTCCATTTTAATATTTTGGAATAGGTGATCTATCCTCGGGTATTTCAGAAACTAACATCATTAAACTCATAAGCATCTGAGGACAAGATTTAGCAACCAAAGATGGACTGGATAACTTATCAGTGCTTTAAAGCTACATCGAGACCTAAACATACCCGATTCATACTGTAAAAGGCCTCCACCATTTCAGTGGATCTATTACGCACAGCAGCAGCCACCTAAACATAAGCAACAGGAAGTTATAAAGATGTTAACTACTTAATTATACTTATACAATTCCTAGATATAACATCATCCCAATACAAAAGAATGCCAAATCATAAATCTTTTTATTATAGTTCTCACAGACTCATAGTATACCTTCTTCCAATCTTTCCCATATGCTCGATAAGCTTTATAAAACCGCTCAATCTCTGGCTTGCTCCATGGAGATCCTAACTTGTCAAATAGTTTCTTCTATAGCATAGAACACAACAGCACATGCATTAAAACGACCCACAATTAGCATATGATAAAGCCGAGTAAAACAGAATATTCACCAAACAGCCAAAGAAAAGAAAACAAATTGATCTTTAATCAAAAAAACAATGGTAAACGACTTAAAACGCCTACCTTTGGGTTACTTTTTCTTGAATTTCCAGCGTCTTTAACAGGAGAGACTTCATATTTACTCGAATACTGTTTGTTCACACTTTTAGATTTCCTTGTTGGGGCCATCAATAACTTTCTTTATCTGAAGCATTTCATCATAAAACATAAACTTTAAAAAGAAAGACGGGAAATTGAAAAAGGAAGTGCAAATATAAATCGATGTTAACAATTAAGAATGTACTTTAAAAAAAGTTGTGATTTCTTTAAGAACCAACAGAAAGAAACACTGCAAAACCTCAATCGCAAAGTACAGAATTTTGATTCAGAATTGAAACACTTAAAATTTTTCGAATTAAAAAAAAAATGAACATTGCAAATAATGCTGCTCTAAACCACCAGAAAAGCAAAGCCAATTTGGCTTGATCCACAAACTCACCTTGAAAACCGATTCAAACCCACTAAATAAAACCAAAAATACTTCTGAAAAGAAATAAAATTTCAAACTTTTAACCGAAAATACCTTATAAAAATCGCAAAATCTTAGCTTTTAAACCCTAATTCACATATCGGAGACAACCCCACTTACCAATTTCCGGCCTTTTCCCAGCTGAACCAATACATCTAAGAAATATAAAGTTTGCAGAAAGAAAGAAGTCGTATAGAATTTTTCAAAAAAGAACAAAAAAACAGAAAATTGAGAAAGAACAACTTCGAGAGAGCGAAAAGTGGCGTTGCCGCGAAACTTGAATATAAAGGTGGTTTGGCCAATGAGATTATTTTGTTTATTTTCTAATTTATTTTAAAAATTGGCCTTTTTTCTTTTATTCTCAGGGATGATGAATAAGTTGTTAATCACCCTACACGTGGCAAGTTGAAGTACTGATAATCCTGTGATCTGGTTTTGATGTTATATAGGTTTGGGTTCTGTGTGGATGATAGTAGCAGATTAGGTTTGAAATTTTTAGGCTGATTTTCAAACTAGTCCCTACTTAGTACTTTCATTGGTAATTTCTTTTAGTTCCCTTTGAGGTTTTAAAAATTTAATTCATTGGTTTAATTTGCTTGAAGACAAAATTAAAATTAAATTAATCGGTTCAATTCTTTGATGTTTCTAAAATTAAATTCAGTTTTAATTTGTTTTAAGAGTTTTATAGGAAATTAAATTCTTAGATTAAATTTCATTATGATTATGATTATCATCATGATCATATATTTATAGAATACCATTCCATTACAAAATAACGATTTAAATTATGATTTTTTATAATAAAAAATCGATAATATAGTACGTTATCAACAGTGTTTTTAATTAATTATTCAAAAGAAGAGTTATTATTTCATGTAATCAGTACTAAAGCTAAAAAAAATTCCGCAAATATATTTAATTTACTTTAAAAATAAAATCTAAATCTTTAACTCTAAAATACTAACATTTAAATTCTAAATATAAATTCTAACCATAAACTTTAAATTCTAAATTTTTAACATTAAGCTTTAAGTTGAACTCATTTGTAAAAAATAAATTTTCAACCCGTGCATAAAATATTTTCTCTTAAAATAAATATAGAATATGTATTTACAAGACTATAATAGTATTTATTTTATTGTACTAATAAATAATTATAATTGAATTTATTAATTTTTATTTCTTTTAGTTTTAATTAAATTATTGTTAAAATATAATGAATTTAAAAAAACACTCACAAAATGAATATACAATAATACAAGGAAACTACAATAACATCAAATTTCTTACAATATTATACGGACATTGGATGTCTATGAAGTTTTATTTGTTGCAGTAATAACAAGCATTTATTTGATTTACAAACTGTATAATTAAATTACATATCTTATTGGTCTTTGTTAAAGAATTTGATTTTGAAGAAAATCATCAGATTGAGACACTATTGGGAATTCCCTTGCCTGTCAGTCCTCCTTCACTGGTTGGATACAGCAACATGTATGGCACATTGACCGGACCGACACGGTTCTTCCACTGCTTGTCGTTGTTCATCCCTACAATCCGTTCCTCTATCCCCGAAAGCCGCTGTCCGAATTCATCGAAAGCTGCGAGCGGTGTTTTGTCCGATGTCCATTCGGTGCTGTCCCTTTGCCCCAGATAAACTTCATCTGATGAATGCCTTGACAGGATTTCTATCAAGGAAATCCCAAGGAGTGTCTGCAGTTGAGCAGTTATTGTTTTCAAGAATACCTTGTCCGGGTTCGACTCGAGTTCGGCGTATTCCGGAGTGCCTTCTTCGGGCATGAACCGACGGCTTATAGTCGGGCGGTTAGGGAGGTAGCCTGCATAAGGATATTGGCCAAAGTTAACCGCTGCATGGAGAGCTGAAGCCACCCATATGATAGTGGTGCAAGAATCAATCAGCTCTTGTCGAGTCTGCATTTTAGGCCACCATGGCTCGTCTTTCTTGTCACCGTGGCCCTCCTCTCGGATTTCTTTCCACCAGGCTTGAAGCTCGGGGTCTTCTTCGACCATTTCATCGGTCTTGTAGTAGAACGAGCAATAATCGGTAACCCATTTTTCAATTGCAAACCAAATCTCCAGTCCATCAACAGCATACGGATAGTCTTTTATCAGTAGGCGAAGACCATTTGGTGAACTCTCATCATCAATTGCAACTCCTCTGAATAGAGAAGATGAAAACATGTTATTTCCGTGACCAAAAAGCTATATAAACCCGTATCCGTCACGTATTTAAATATGAGTACGAGAATATGATCCTAAAAACATAAAAAAAAAAAAAAAACTGTCGGAATCCGAGCTAAATGTACCTTTTCTTGAGTTCTCTAGGAAGTGCCTGGTCTACCAAACTCCAACTCTTATAAATCAGTGATGACATTTCCATTGCATATTTTCCAGGGAAAACTGTTATTTCCAGGACTCCACCTCCGTTAATCAGAATCTGCCTAGCAAACGCATTGATGTTCATCGTGTCGCGGAAGTGAGGGTGGAGGAGTTTATAAATCGGATGAACCACACTCAGCTGTCGATTCGTCGCGATCACGAATGGCTCCATTGTTGCATGAGTGTTCAACCTGCGAACAAATCAAAAACCGTAAACATAAACATAAGCCCTTCTCTCAAATCAAAGTGAATCAATATATAATCGCTAATTTTTATATCCATACCAATGGCTTATGAGTTGATGAACACCAGAGTCATTTACAGCAACGTAAGCTTTAGCCAACTGCCATATCGAGCCTTCAACCCCATGTTCTGCAGGTGTGTAAACCTTGCTAACAGCACCGAGTTGATCCCCATTCGGATGTGGCAAGCTCAACTCAATCACCAATGGCTTCAAAGTGCCGTCATTACGTAAAAGCAAGATGGTTCGAGATGCATAAGTCTTGGTGGTCGTAGAGTTTATCCTCCGCAGATACGGCATAAGTGAATCGTGATGATCCAATATGAATAACCTGTTGGTTCTCAGTGCCTCTTCTATGGTGAGTCCCTCAAGGTTGTGCTCAATGTGTTCCTTGGTTATGGCACTGTTTTGATTACCATATACCTTAGGATTTAGCTTGCTTGTTGGAGGAAATTCCTGAAATCGAAAATTATTGAAAATATAGTAAATTTACAGAGTTTAATAGATTTCCAGATAAAGAAAAACGAGATCTGAAAGTTCGGTGCTTAAAGCTTACTTCGAGAAGACGAATTATGACAGGGTTAACTCCGGCAAGCATTTCTCTGGCGAATTCTTCATCAGTCCTCCATGCAGTCTTACTGTCTGCTCGAATTCATTAAAAATATCGAACTAAGTGACAATGTACTTTAAGTAATCAAATAATAACTCTGAAATTAGCAATAAATTGAATGCAAACCTTGAATCACTTGAGGCACAGGAAATTTCAACAGTTGTGCTCCATCAGTCCGGAAAATTTCTTTGAGCATCTCCAAGGGGATGTTGTTGATGATGTTATCGAGCAAAGGTCCGGAAGGAAGCTTAACTCCGCCGTAGTAGAGCTTAAGAACATCCTCGAGCGAGTCGAATTCGTTGTGAGTTTTATCAGTTAGATCTTGAAGCTCTGGTACAATGAATTGAACTATAGATTTCAGTGCATAAGCCAGAAAATCCGACATCTTCAAGTGTCCGAATCGTTCATCCCTCGGAACATAAATGTTTAAGCTCATCAGTAGTGGTATCCTACTCTCAGTCTTGGGATCTGTTCAATTATAACAGCAACCATGAAACAATCAGGACATTGTCTGGTTTGATAACAAAATCTAACTGCATATGAATACATATATCATAACGGATCCTCACCTGTTTTCGACGAGGGTCTGCCTGTTCTTCCTCTACGAGGATACGGGTACTTGGCAGATCCGCCGAGAACCGGGCGAGCGTATTCGGATCCCTTATCGGGGTTCCCCAGATCATTATAGTAAGCATAGTCATAGACACGATCCCATTCTTGAAGCTCTCCTTCACCATTGCCTCTCAAGGCCTCCATCTCCTCTTCTCTGTATTTACGCAGCGGTTCCGGCATCTCATGCGGAAGATACGTCTAAATAAGAAGAAAATCAAACATAAGTTACAATTTACAATGTGGTTTTAGCAAAGAAACACACTGAAATATCATCCTTTGAGTATCGAAGAAGTTACCTTGTTGGTGAAGAAAACTCTAGGTTTTTCATATCTCTTGTCCGGGTAAACCCAAGAATTGCAGACAAAGTGAACCCGACCATGGCCTGGAACATGTTCGAGAGTGACGGTTTTGAGGTAGAACTCACTGTGATGATTGTTTTTAATCAGAACAGCCCCCGGTTTGCCGATTTCTTCGTCGAAATCAAAGTCAACTCTGAACTTAGATTCCCCGCCGGCCACGGCGGGAGTTTCAGTAGAGTTCCAGTCCTCCAAATAAGCTGGTTTCCCCAGCTTTCCTTGCAACCCATTGGCTATAAAAACATAAAAATAATTAAAACGCCAAGTATACATTAGAATAACATACATTGAAATTCAAATTTGTGAAATATATTTAAATTATAAAAAATGAAAATACTTTCAGACAGCATATGTTCTATAATAAACTATTTAGTATATTTACACAATAAACTTTTACACCGTGTAACCGAATTAAATCGATTAATATATCATATACTAATAATGATATAAAGATTGAAATATATAAAAATAATGCATTCAAATAAGTAGTCCAAGTCTCTCCCTTTTGTTTGGGAAAAAAAAAAGAAAAATCCTTTCCCTTTCCAAATAAACAACATCCTCAACAGTATTATGATCTGAAGAGTTTTAAGATTGTCTTTTAGGGGGAAAACTACATCTTGATAAAAGAATATATACGTACAAAATTGTTTTGTTTAATATGTTTGTATGTATAAAAGTGGGAAGAAAACAAAGAACTACTATAAATTAATAACAATGGCAGCCTTTCGTTTTAGCTTTTAAGAGACATAAAAATAGCAAACATGCTTCCCAGGAATCGATTTTTTCTTTCTTTTGAGAAAAAAGAAAAGAAAAGAAAACTCACCGGCAACGGCGTTTTCAGCACTGATGAGCTGAAACGAAACTCTTTTCCCCAGCAACTCGTGAAACCCATCAAGTAAAGATGCATGGAAATCATTGAAATCCAGAACATTTTTCTTCATCAGAACGACAGTGCCCTTGATCTTCTCCGGTTTCATCTTCTTGTTCCCATTGTCGTCGCCGGCGACGGCCTGGAGTAAGTGGCTGAGCATCTCGAATAACAAACAGGATAAAACAAGAAAAAGGAATGTTAGGAAGATGGCGGTGGTGGAAGAATGTGTTCCAAACTTTGGTTTAATTAATCGGATAAAAGTGGAGATTTTTTTTTTTGAAAAAAAAAAAGAGTAAATGTGAGGATTTGAGATGATGGGGTTGGGGTTTTGGGAGAGAATTTATAGAGAAAAAAGTGAAAAGGGGACGTGGAATTGACCGGGAAGCTTCAGTTGTGTTCATATGGGGGGTTTCTCTTAAATTTCCCTTTTTAAACAAATGCTTTTTTTTTAAATAATAAAAGACAAATAAAGTAATTTTGTATTTTTAAGCTAATGTTATTTCATATTCCAATCTTTAAAATCAACTCTCCAGCTAAGCTAAGTTTTTTTAATAATCGATCGTATTTAATTTATTAATTGATTAATTTAGATCGAATATAATAGAGATTCGTTTATTATCGGACGGCTCGACTCAAACCTCTGACCCCACGTAAAAAATCTAGTGTCTTATCTAACTAGATAAACTGATTATTTGTAAATCAAGTTTAGTTAACCACCATCGGATAAATTAATTGAGCATGGAAGAAGTTTAACTGTTTTTATATAGGATAGGGTTGTTAATATGTGATTTAATGTTTAGTAAATATGTGATTGATAAATGAATATATTGCTTAATTGCTTTAATCATATACTTGATTGATAAATTAAAAAAATTAAGTGTTGAAAATATTCTTCATCAAGTGATAATTAGATTATTGTTTCACACTTTTTTTATTGAGAAAAATCAAAAGAATAGTTTTAACTTAAAATTATCAAACATTTTTACTTAGAGATATTACACTATCAAGACAACGTCAGATTCGAACATATATAAGATGTGACAAGATGAACATCCTTAATCACTCGATCAATTAATGGATTTATTTCGATGAATTATTTAAAAAACTCTTAGATCATAGTTTAGAATTAGGTAGAGGGTGAACTCAACAAGTAGTCTTAGTGAAAAGAAGACGAAATTCATTTTAAGAGACCCGAATTCGAGCAATTTTATTTACAAGTTGTATGTATATTGTCAAAGAGTTAAAAAGTATGAACAAATAATACACATAATAATCACTTTAAAATTATTAAAAAAGAATTAAGTATGTAAAAAGATTCTAGTTGTACTAATACTGAATCCAAGACATGATATCATATTTTGAGAATAATTACATAAGTTAGTTGAATTAATGAATTTAGTGACTAGATTATAAATTTGTAGGTTATATGAAAATATGCAAATAGAAAAATGAGTTTAGATTTAATTTGATAAAAAAATATTAAGATTGTGGTCGTCTTTGATGGACAGACGATGTCTGTCTCTCTTTTTTTAATCAAACAAAGTCTTCCTTTAATACGTACACATTCTTTTATTTTATTTTTTTGAATTGACTCAATAAATTACATATTTATTTTATGGTCTATGTTCAGAATTCGTAGTTCTCCTTTTTACTAATATTTTTTTAAATTTTAAATTTAAATTTTCTCATTGAGAGAATATTAATATGTCTTGTTATTGCATTCATTCCTAGTTGATGACATATTTTTTATTTAAGTTTAATTATTATTTTCTTGAATTTTGAAATGTCAACTAAAAATATCTTTAAAGTAATTTAACTATTACAAGAGGGCCAGTTGTAAGTTGGATTGATCCTGATGAACACAACCCTCTCTAATGTCAATATCGAAGGACCATGTCAGTAATGTGCGCTGCTTGACCTGATTCATGCATGTGTCATATTATTATATATATAATATAATCGTTCTCCCTTTGTTATTTTAGTGGTAAAAAATAATATAATTTATTTAGGTAATTTAGATTCGAACACCAGTTTTGTACGATTTGTATCCTTTATTAAAAAAATTTAAAAAAATTAAACAGATGTTACCCTTTATCACACTAACCTATTAAAAATAATTAACATAAATCGTGGAAAGACAAAAAAGCAGAAACAAAAGGACATGTTTGAGTTTTTCGACAGGAATTGGATTCTTTCAAGAAACATGTATTCTTTTCTTACAAAGGAATTATGGCGACAACGTATCTCTTCTTTCTTTGATAAATGTTAGAATTTCTAAAGAGATGGTAGTGAAAGGCTGCTTCCACCAATATAATATAATATAATATAATATAATATAATATAATATAATCATCTTAATCCACATTACCTACAATTTGGTTCGTTTTTTACTTTATTTTTTTTGGGTGATTCTGAATATATACTATTTGTTTCCTTCTTGGTTAGCAGCCTTTGAATTTTCAGAATAAAGAGACGTGAAACGAATTTTGTTCTTGTTGAAACCATGGGCGACTCATATCTGAATATATGTATATATTAATTACTTTACATAAATTACTTTCATCGAAATAAACTGTAAATATTATTGTAACACTGTTTAATTAAAAAAATAACCGGGAATATACGGACATCACATTCACATGTATTACAAAGACATAAAACTGACGAGAAATAAATGTTGTAAATGTAATAATGCTACTTTCTTCGAAAAAACCTAATGGATCAGAGATACAAACCCATAATAATCATTACATTAGAAGTAGAGGTGTAAATGAACCGAGTTTAAACGAACACGATTATATTCGTGTTTATTTATTTATTTTTAAAGGTGTTCATATTCGGTTCGTGTTCGTTTAAATTTTTTAAATCTTGTACATGTTTGTTTGTTTTGTTTTTTAAGGTGTTCATGTTCGTTTGCTTAGCATTCACAAACATGTCCGTTTGCTTAGCATTCACGAACATGTCCGTTTGACATTCGCAAACATGTTCCTTTATATGTTTAGTAACATAATCGTTTATATGCTCGCCGAAATGGTGAAATTACACCATTGATACTTAAGTTCCTTATGTTTCACAGTTTAAACTCAAAGTTTACCATGTGTTCAATTTAATCCATACATTCACCAATATTTAAAATATAAAAAAAATAAAAATGAAAAGAAGAACCAAGTAAATGGGCTTGTCCGTGAACATAAACGAACCGACAATACCTTTATTCGTATTCGTTTGTTTATTTAACAAATATTACTTATTTATTTAACTTAATAAATGAACGTTATACGAATTGTTCACGAGCAATTCGTTTAACGGGTATGAGAGAACGTTATACATCAGTAGTGTATTAGAAATTTATGTACCGTAGTTTTCAATCAATAAGTGGTGTCCAATACACGTGTCATGAAAGTAGTTGAGAACTCAAGATGAAGAAAGTAATTAAGAGTGAGATCATTTAATTAACTGAATGACTAAAGATATTAAAATATTTATTATATTGTGTGAGTTCGAATCTCGACATTTACATTAGAAATATAAATATCACTCTATTGTACCCAAAAAATAACCAAGATAAAGAAGCAGAAATAGAGCCATGTAAGAGATGTTTGAATGTATTCAACCGTATAATGTTTTATACTTTAATAAGTTCAGGGTTTGAGAATATATAAATATTCTAAGAAATATATATATTAAATATAAATATTAACACGAACGTAATTTTTTATAATATAAATATCAAATAAATAACTTTTTGTTTTTCGGGAAAAAAGTTTTATTTTATAAAATGTTGTAGTACTTTTTATTGCCCATAACTTTTTTTTGCTAAGATTAAAACATGTAATGATTAAGAGGAAAGCATGTGGATTTATTTCACATTGGAAAGAAAATAAAATATCATTGTGTTTAAAAGTGACGGTATTTACCCGATCAAATATATTTTTATATAAAAAATAATTATATGACAAATGTATGAAAGTTACCCTTCGACCATTCAGTTTCACATTGAACGGTCCAATTAGGTGAAATAAGCAAATTGGACCAATCATAATAGTGACCTTTGATGAAAGTATCATAAGATAGACAACGTAAATTAAATTAATGTCACGACTTTTACGAATGGTTTCAGTACGCGTCACATAAGGGAGTAGTGGATCAAACAAGGAGAAATATTTCTTGATGAAAAGAAAAGAGAATGTTTTTTTTGACATAATATCGTTCATTTTATGGTTTATATTAGAGATTCGTGATTTTTTATCATAATAATATTGTCTTTAAAATTTAAATTCAAGTTTTCTTTGAAAAAATAATATGTTATGCTATTACACTTTAACTCTGGTTATATATCATGAAGTCAATCTAAGTAAAAACATGAAATGTTTAATAAACAAACAAAAACATGAAAATGTTAATCATTGATTAAAAAATGGAGCTTTTGGTATTTAAATAATATTTATACAGTTCTTTCTTATCAAAAGATGAAGCTATTTTTCTACACGTAAGGACGGATGAATTTTTTTAGTATTTTTTAAAGTGTGCTAAATTATCGTCATGCGTCATATTTATTTATTTTTTAATATTTTAAGGGTAATTATTTCATGCAAAATTTATATAGGTGTCTCAGTTTTAGAGTTTATGGACTCTGATTAAGTTAGGGTTTAAAGGTTTAAGTGTAGTAGTTTTGAATTTATGGACTTGATATAATTTTGGGTTTAAAGTTTATAGGTGAAAATTTAAACCCTAATTTTAAACCTTAAATTCTAACTCTAAATACTAAATTCTAACCACAAACCCTAAATTCTAAACCAATATACTAAACTCTATAAATTCTATACCCTAAACTCTAAAATTAAGACAAATGTATAAACAAAAAGTTTCCACCACCTATATATGAGATAATAATATATATTTTAATAGATAATTATTATTGGTTTTTTATAAATAAAATTAAGAGAGTAAAAAATATTTTATTTATTACTTTTTAAAATTTCTAAAAAATACACATGAAATTCTTACTCTTTTCTAATAGCAAAAATTCGTGCCTTTCTATGTAATGTAATAACAACAATATTTAACGGAATTAAAACTGGTTGAACAATAAAACAGTTAGGTATAAAGGTAATTTTAGATGGGATGTAATTAAGGCACGTGGTTAACAAGTGGATCTCAGCATTTTGAATGGTTGTTTTAGCCATCAATTAGGTTTCCCTAGATATAGCCATCAGTTAGGTTGCGTGCTGCTCCATTTTTCCCCCTTTCTGTTCGAACGTGGTGGTTCACTCTTATACGTTAGATTTAGCCATCGTTTAATTGTTTTCAAATAAATTAATGTTAAAGAATGGGATAGTTGAGACGGTGCAGCTAAAATGAGATGACCTTATATAAATTTTTACTCAGTTAGTAATAATTTGTGTATTTGTTGTATAACTACATAAATTCTTAAAATCTACACAAATAAATAAGAATTTATGTTATAATATAAAAAATGTGTAGTTACACAAATTCTTACTTAAGTCAAAATCTACACAAACTCTTACCCAGTTAATAACAATTTATGTAGTTAGACAAATTTTGACTCGATTAGTAAGAATTTCGGTTCTACCTAAATTATTACACAACCCTAAAAAATTCTTACAAAAATGATAAGAATTTGTGTAAGGTTGTATTTTAGTCGCACCCTAAAGGTGTTTTACCTTAACATCTCCCTAAACAATAATCTTAGTAATAAAAGATGAAGTGTTCCACTTAAGTGATATGAGTACCAACAATTTAGTATGTATGTGTGTAGGGATGGCAAAAAACTCGATCGGATACTCAATCCTGACACGATCCTATCAAGTTTTTCTTCATAAATTTCGAGGATCGGGGCGGGTATTAAAAAGCTTTGAGTCGGGGTCGGGCGGGTTCAGGTATGAGGTAGAAATTTCCCGCCCCACCCCGGTATATTTTTAATTATTTTTATTATATTTGTGAAAATATCACTATATATAAATACTTCTCGGGTTTTAAGCTATTTTTTAGTTTGTGTTTATCATAAATTTTTGTTAGATATTGTTCGAGTTTTAATATATCTGATTCCGATGATTAATGGTTCTAGTTTATTCTTTTAAATATGTATTTTTTTTTTCATGTGGGTAATTTAATTGATCTTATTTTATTTTTTATATAGGTCATGTTTGGCAATTAGCGGATAGCTGATAGCTGATTACATTAGCTGATAGCTGATTGCAATAGATGATTTGACTAGCGGTTTGTATTAGCTGATTGTATAAAAGTGTTTGGTAAAATTAACTGATAGTTGATAACTGTTTGATTATTTAAACAAGCAAAATGACATAGAAGTACATGATTTATATTTAATACTTGTTTGAATAATTTATCAGTTATTAATATTTTATATCTAATAAATATTAATTAGATTTGTAAAAATTATTTTTTTAATATAAATTTTCTAAACATATTTGAAAGATTTATATATTAATTTATTATTTATATAATTATTAAATTTTTTATATGCACATATAAATACGTGATAATAAAAAATAAAATTAACTTACAAATGTCACCATATAAATTAGTAGTAACAACAAATAAGTCCAATATTTAATATGTTATTATTTATATTAAAAATTATTATTATTTAATTTAGGTTATTTGGAAATTTTTGGTAATTGTTAAGGGTAAAAGAGTAATTACAACTCTAATATCAAACATTTAATCTCAAAAAGCTCATATTATGAGCTTTTTCAAAATTAGTTTTTTCACCGCTCTTTCAATCCGTTATTTACCAAACATTAATATTAGCGAATTTGACTAGTCAAACCTTTAATTATACCTCAAACCTCTAATTTTTGCCCAAACCGCTATTTACAAAACATGACCATAGTTTTAAAGGTCACTTGAAACCTATATTTTGTGACTATGATGATGGATCAAGCGAATCTAACGTTTATCGTCGACAAAAAATATTTTTTTTTTCAAATTTTTCGGATCGAGGTTGGGGTCAAATTTTTGAGTTGATACATCGGTGCAGGGCGGGACGGTTAAATTAATATTTTTACCCGGGCCGAGACGAAAACATGTTTAGAAGTTTGTAGATCAGGGTGAATTCGAAGCGGCCAAAACCCCACCCCGTTACCATCCCTATATGTGCCCGTAAGTTTAACTTGAATGAAAAACATATGTACTAATTATACTTGGATAACATAAAAAATCGGATAAATTTTGTATTATCATTACATTAAATACTAGTTGGTAGAAGTTTAACAATATTTTTTGAGATTTTAATACAATTACAAAATAAAATTTTAGTTCGATTTTAAATTTAGATAAATTAATCCACATTTATCTACAGACTATGTTACTCAAATTTAAATTACTTAAACATTGAACAATATTTAAGTGAAAGAGTGAGTATCTGATTGAAATAAATATCCACCGTAGATGGGAGTTATAAATCTTGTACAATGCGACGGATATACATTTATGGTGCGGGTGGGTAAGTTATCCTTCAAGTCCCCTTAATTTGTTAGCGTAAACTATAAAAATGCGTCGATGTTTATGATGAAAAATTATTAGATGGTTTCAGCTCACTAAATTATTTACGGTCTCAACCAATAAAGTTTATTTATTTTATTTTTTATCAAGTTGAATCTTCACCTCTTTCCTACACGTAAATAAAAAGTTAATAATTATTTAAAAGTTCAAATAAGATGGATGCACCTTATTAGCTAAAATCACGAATAATGTGGCGAGCCAGATCCATCTAATCTTTCTCGATGATAATAATAGATATATATTGGGGGTGCAATTAATATCAAAATTTAGTTTGTTGGAGCAGAAAAAAAGTAGCTTACCTAAAATTGTATGAATAATAAATGAGAGACCGCATGTATGTGGAGGAGAATAATGCTACGAATTTCTTCCTTCTTTTCCCGTTGAGTAATCGGGGGCGGTTGCACGGCCCCCTCCTGGGGTGCACAACTGCACATGCATCCTTAATTTTAAAAATATTATTTTTTACTTTTTTAATTTAATATATAAAGATAAAAGTAATATTTGCATACTCATTTAAGAAAAAAATATTTTAGATATTATTTTTGAATTTCTAAATTCGTCATTGTGAGTAATGTTGGTTTTATTTTGTATTAAGTGGTTGATCATTGCTAATTACTGGTTGGTTTAATGAGAAGGAATGTTAGAATTTTTTTTAAAAAGTCAAGAGTTTGAATCATGACGTCATGAATGGAACAAGCTGAGTTGAAAAAAAATCTCTACTATATTCGACTAAATTTATCGATCAAAGAATCAAATACTGGTCGTTATTTTAAAATGATTAATCATTAAATATTTTATTATGATCACCTCTATGTTTTATAGTAATTCTTTTTAGAAATGTTTTGTATTGTATTTTTTTTTTATACTAATTCAAGATTCAAAGTTGGACACAAAACTATTTAAAAGTAAAAAACTAAACATACACTCACACAGTCACACACACGAGAAGAGATCTACGTATATTTGGTGTAAATTTGCTCCATATCAGTTTTATATGGTTCATATTTTTGTTAAGATAATTTGTTAGGTTGTATAAATATCATCGAGATATGACTCTCAGTTCAATTTAAAAAGAATAAATTATATCCGAATAATTTATAACTTTATTCATCATCTCAAAAACCACCACCTATAGATTATACATCAACATAACACTAATAATTAATATTCTGATATATATATATATATAACTTTAAATATTTTTACAAACATTTGTTCAATTTTTCATTTATTTTTCCAATCAATGGAGCATAAATTTTCAGTGTGGAACAGGCTGTCAAGTTTATCCATTTACATGGCGTGATAAAATTCATAAAATAATAAATTCGAAATTGTCAACTTCAGAAATATGACCAAGATTGAACCATCCATAAGTACGTAATCTTTGACATCTGAATGGATGAATTAATTAATAAATATAGATCCCAACGTTGAAGTAAAAATGACCACGCAAATTTTAAAACCACAATTTATTCTTTGAATAATTCTCTAAAATATAAAACAAACACACTTTTTTTGGTAAAATGATAAAAGATATTCTCAACGTTTTAATTTTGTCCAAATATACTCATGTTAGATGAGACGATTAACGGCTGATTTTGACTAGACATGTCACGCGTTAAGATCTGTTGATGTGTCAGCACTATATTCACCACGTGTTACAAGGTAGTATCTATTCATAGATATTCTTAACTCTTTGACAAAGCACGTGCACCTTGTAGACATTGCGATTGAACTCGTGTCTTCTGAGATGAACATCATCCGTTTTTTTACTGGGACACTTGTTGGGTCTTACATCTTCTTAATATTTCGTGAAAAGTCAACATGTAACAATATAAGCGGGACAAATGAAGTATATATTTTAAAAAATTCAATGTAACAATGGTGTGAAACCGATTAAGTCTTTAAGTTCTTTTTTATATGAATAAAAAAGATGATGTTAAGATAGTAAATAAATAAAGAAACATATGTAATATTTAAAATGCTAATGGCTGCTACACAGAAAGGGTAGGTATGGAAGTGCAAGCACTTCAATGAGAAGATGTTTAAAAGTAATTAAATAAAATCCCATGCAATAACCTACTTAGTTTGTGTACGTAAACCATTAACAGTCAATGCTTTCTAAGGAAATTTTTTATTATTAAAGAATATCAAATGGACTTGTTATTCTTTATTTTTAATATTTAATGCACACTACCTCAAATCAATGGGTTCAGCCGAAAATGACCTAATCGAAAGAAGAAGAAAATTGAGCACGATTAATTAGGATGGACCGAGAGGCTGAAGGAGCGGTCGCACACCTTAAAAATTTGTATATGATTTTAAAAAAAAATAAATATATTTTTTTATTAAAAACCTATTTTCATTCTCTTAAAATTTTATAAATTCGCATCTTAAAATTATTTAGATTCGCCCTTAACGTAAAGTTCAACGTTCGTCCCTGCGTTTAATGACCACTTATGTACGACTTGACCATTTCAAGATCAAAATTCAGCTGACCTAACGTTGTATTGAGGCATTAAATTATGGAACAAAGTATAAGAGATTAAGATAACTACAAATAAAGTATTATACTTCTTAGTTACGTATATATCATATTATATTCCTATTTGCTCATACTTTCTCATTTGATAATAAAATCATTACGTTAATTAGGTATGGCGTAATTGACAAATGTTAAAGTTTTGTGTAAGTCTTAGTTTCAATTTGTGTATGTTGATTTTCTAATTACTTCTAGTTTTGTTAAGGCATAACCACAATTAAATTTACTTTTAATGTTCACACCTTTTATATATCAATTTGATCCTTATTTAATTTTTCAGCTAATCCACCCTTCTTTTAAAAAGTGTTATACTTAACCACCAACTTTTTAAAGCAGTCGAATTATGTTATTTTTTAAAAAAATTAAAAATTTTAAATTATTTGTTGATGTATCTTATGTGATAATAATGGCTAAGAGTGAAAATTGGGTGGTGAATATTCGAAAATTGTGGGGATTTGAACCGACAAAATGGGGAATAATCGAAATCTTTACCCACGAGGATGAGGACAGTGAAAGTTTTATCACTGAATCTCAAATGGGGATGGGGACTGTGATTGCAATATCTAAACCGTAACTGTATAAATAATTGTGGTGATCTCAAAAAATATCAACAAGGATCCCGATATTTAGTGGGGGATCCAGAATGTTTTTTGAGAGCGGACACAAATTAAAATATTTTTTAGGGTGGGGACAAGTCATAAAAACCTCAAAATTTCAGGGTGGACACAAGTTATAAAATTTAAAGACTAATTCATAATAATTAAGAAAATTAAAGTCAAACGTATGAACTTTGAAAAGTTCAAGGTGGGCACGGGCTCACCCAAGGTTATATGTGGCTCTGTCACTGCCGATATTTTACTCTAACTATATTAATAAAAAAAACTCTAAATATAAGTTCATGGTGGACACGAGCTCACCCAAAGTTATATGTATGAACACTTACCTATTTATCTATATACCTATATCTTAATTAAAAAACTCTAACTATATTATTATCAGTTCAACTTTCTCTCGAACCTAACCACACTCAAGTTTTTCAACATGTTTTTATCTTAGTTTTTAGATATAAGCTAAAATCTCTCGTTTAAATCTTCCCCAACACAACACTCTTTCAATTTTCATAATCTCGTAACTGATTTCAATCGAAGTATTCAAACTTTATATTTTGAACTGAGTTGGCCATTTATTGTGCTCACTGAAATAGTATTTTTGTTTAGTTTTTTGGGGACAAGTTTCCTCAAAAACCATAAAAATCCGCGCGGAGAAGGTATGAGGACGTTTTCATCCTCGAAGTATTTAACTAAAATTTTTCGAAACTATAACCGTAAGTGTTAGAGACAGAATGAGAAATGTAAAATCGTACAGTCCCACCCTAGTAAGGGCATGTTAACCTGAAATACCTATAAACTGTCATAAAACAATCATTTTAGCACCGTTTAAAATTTAATGTTTTAATTAACATTCTAATTGAAAAAAAAAAACAATTTAATTTTTTTTAAAGAACGATAGTAAAACTTAATGAGAAAATGTTTGTAGCCCGTTGGTTGCCGACGTCTACAGATCGAGTGAAATTAAATGTTGACGCCTCGTGTTCGATTCATGATCGAAAAGTTCGGCGTGGTGGGATGATTAGGGATCATTCTGGTTCCTGGCTGCATTGTTTTACTAAATTTATTGGCCGCTGTTCAGTCGTGGAAGCCGAATTATGGAGAATTTTCCTGAGTCTTGTTATTGCGCGGGATCTAGGCTTTCGGAGTTTAGAGGTGGAATCCAAAAATGCTCAAGCTATCAAGCTTATTCATCAGGTAGAGCTAGGGATGGCAAAGGGGCGGGGCAAGTTTTTGGCCGTCCCGAACCCGCCCCGATCTATAAGATATTAAACCCGACCCTGCCCCGAATTAAAATATTAATTTACCCGTCCCGCCCCGCCTCGAAATAATAACCCTTAAACCCGACCCCGCCCCGACCCGCCACGAAAAATTTTAAAAATTTTAATTTTCGTCAACGATAAATGTTAGATTCGACCAATCTTCCACCACAATCACAAATTATGGTTTCAAGGGACTTTAAACCTATATAAAAATATAATAAAACTAATTTTAAATTACCCACATGTTAAATTACATATTTACAAGAATAAACTTGAATCATTGACTGTTAGAATCGAATATATTAAAACTTGAACAACATCTAACAAAATTTTACGATAAACACGAACCAAAAACAAAAACAAAAAATAGCTTAAAACTTATAAAAGTGTTTATATATAGTGATATTTTTTATAAATATAATAAAAATATATAAATGTACCGAGGCGGGGCGGAGAATTTCTAGCAAATACTCTAACCCGCCCTGTCCCGACTTCATGCTCTTCACACCCCGCCCCGCCCCGATCTCCGAATTTTTTTTTTAAAAAAATCCTGTCGGGTCGGGGCACCCCGGGTCGGGTCGGGGTCAGATATTTTTGCCATCCCTAGGTAGAGCGTGATAGTTTCTCTCTCGCTATTACTCGTGCTATACAAGATGTGATCCAGAGAGATTGACGGATCTCGATTCGTGCTATCCCTAGGAAGTGTAATCAAGTTGCAGATGCTTTGACAAAACATGCAAGTCTCTCGAATCTCGACTTAGTTCTTTTGGATTCTGTCCCGACTTTTGTTGTTGATCTATTATGCAAGGACTTAGTTCCTCCTAATATGTAATCCTCATGCGTTTTGCATATTTTATCACGTGCACTCTTTTTCCTCTATTAAATTTAAAGAAGTTTTTTAATGAGGCACATTATAACGATACCCCTTATCAAAAAATTTAACTAAAAAAAAAGAAAAAATTTGACAAAAAAATGCAAACACTTGTTTAACTTAGTTATTGAGTTATGTATACAATTTAATGTTTATAATGATTATTCTAAATATAAGTGTTGTTCTAGTTCTTTTTAAAGACATTGTCAAAGACTATCAAACCGAACAACAGCCCATTAAGTAATTTTATTGGACAACTAAACCCAACTTAATAGAAAATTATTTTGGGTCTCATTAGAGTATTTTTACAGCTGAAACCCAGGTTACTATTGAGTAGGAGATTACTATCCACGCTTTTCTAAAATAAGAATTATATAATTAAAAATATATATTAAACTCACAAGTTACTCAAATCAAGTTAAATTGGAAAATAGCCCCCCCCCCCCCCCCCCCCCCCCCCCCCAAAAAAAAAAAAAAAACCCAGAAAAAGTTAGCACAAGTGGATGATGATCATGACCATTACCACGATAAAGGAAAAAAAACATTATCTCAACTGTCCCATGTGTGACCAAGCCCGTATGCATCCATGAATCCAGGTGCATGATCATGGCCATGGCCATGGCCATGATGATGGTGATGATGACCAGAGTCTTCTGCTTCATCAAACATCTTCTGAATATGCTCAGGAATGGGTTGTTCCTCAACTTGTCTAACTGTTTTTGGTAATGAAGATACAAACTGGGCTACATTCTCAGCTACTTCACCAGCACCACTTTCCTAAACATCACAAACACACGGCAAACATGCATTCAAAATGCCAGAAAATGCATGTAATATCGATTATCGACCAACACATGGAAGCCATCTAAGGAACTTGTTGAGCACTTGAGCAAGATTTAAATTCCACAGGGTGGATGGATCCATGCTTTGTTGGGACTTGGTTAATGGAGATTGGAGTATGCATCTAACTTGAGTATGCTTAATTTTTTTTCTAAGCTATATATATATGGAGGATCGTATTATCATACCCATGTTAGAATATGTGTCGAGCACAAGTGTTTAGAAGTTCGGATAACACAGCACCTGCGGTCCGATAAGTTTGGAAGAATGCAGTCACCAACTGACATGCAAAGGGAGAACGGTATCAATTTGAACAAAGAGAACAAGAATGGAACTGTATGCAAACCTATGTTGTTCCGACTCTTTATATGTTTTGAACTTGAAGTACCCATGTCCAACACTAATAACATCCGACTCATACCCAGAAATGGCTATGGGAATACGACCATCCAAGAACCCTCCAAATATATGAAAACTAGGTAAATTTTGATTGTGCCTATGTTGTACACATATTCATATCCACATTTATACTCAACTCTAAGTAAGATGGGAACCAAGAACAAAAGTCAAGCAAGCATAAAAATTTCTCAAAACCGAGCATATGTCCAAATTTACTAGGTCAGTTTTTCATCTAGTCAATTACAACCTTACTAATTTGGAAGAAATTATCAGCAACCTTATTAAGTTTGGAACACATGACTAGCAACAGATTTCCCCCTTTTTTTAAAGTAATTCAATCACCATATTACATGGCCTATCCGGGTGTTGATGGCACTCTCCAAGATCTCAACCAAACAATCTATTAAGGACATGCATATTAATCAATAATATACATGAATTAACCAGCAATAGAAATATAGAACATGGCTGCATATGAGAGCAACATCAGAGGTCCAAATGTTAAGACACAAAAGTTGGACGAATGTTCAGGGTATATCTTACTCGGACTTAGACATGAGTATTGGGTATGGGTGTTTGTCAGAAAAATACTCAAATTTTTCCTTAGTTTTTTCATGTATTTCGAATGTTCATGTATGGTCATATCCCCATATCCATATCCAAAAGTGTGCAGGGCACGGGTGTACGTAAAGTAAAATGGAGAATCAAAGCAACATGACTCTTGGTTTAAATTCCACAACCTAAATTTGGAAGAATGCAGTTACCAAGTAACGTGCAAATTAAGGGAAAATGGCATCAAATTGAACTAAGAGTAAACAATTCAGAAGGCATGCAAAGAACCCAGAACAAAATCAATGCAAATATCAAAGGAAAACATCTATTAAAGACATTCAAACAATCAATAATACATGAATTAACCAACAGTTTAACATGGCTGCATATCTTCGGAACATATGGTAGCACAAATCAGAGGCCAAAATAGACTTAAAATCTAACTTTTCCTCGTTGATTATTTGATGCATACCTAAAAGCAGCTATATTTTGATAATTCTACCATGACATGTAATTATGTACTAAAGTAAAACAAGAACACCAGAAACTAATATGTTGAAAGAGTCAGTGAACCCTTACCTGAGGCCATCTCCCGCCGGAATGAGTGACAAATTTTGCCCGAGGAAGTGCCTCAGCAATCCGTTTGCCCTCAAAACTCCATTCATCCGACCAGTCACTAGACCAAAGTACCTGCATTGGCATACCTTTTATACCATCCAAACCTCCCCATTCTTCTACATTAAAACTATAATTCAGCTTCTTCTCAATCCCCACAACGGCTTTTCTCGCCTCCCATCCCTTTAAAAGTGATCTATGTGCCTCCAACTCCGACCAGTCAATCCCCTTGGTGCAACACAAGTTTATCAACCTTGCATACACAAATGAAAGCCTCAACACAATCTCATTAACCACAGGAATGTTCAAAAGCCACGTAGGTAAAGCCGGTTTTAGTCCCGTATCGATAAGGGTTATGCTTCTAATGAACCTTGAATTCTCAGAAATCCAATTTGCAGCCATAAGAAAAGCAGAATCATGTAAAACCAAATGCACCGGAGCTAACCCCATTGTTCCCATAACTTGCCCCAGAACATTCCCCATCTCTTCACTTCCAATCTCAATCACCTTAACACTCTTTTTAACCAAAACCCTAGATTTTATCTCTTCATAAGGCAGCTCACCAGTTTCAACCATTTGATCAAAAGCCCAAAACACACCCTTCTCTTGAATCAAGCTATAAACTTCCTTGAACCTCCCCAAAACTCCATTTGTCCCTTCTTCAATCACTACCCTAGATTTATCTGAAAACCCATTTCCGGGTAAATCAAGGGCTATAACACGAACCCCTTTTGAGACTAATACCTTAATCATTTCCCTATAAGAATAAGAGCTCAGCCCCAACCCATGAACGACCATAACATTCTCAGATGACGAAAGCTGACCATTTTCGGAAACAAAAACTTCAATCGGCGATTGGTTTGGAGACGTTTGCACCTTAATGGTTCTGCCATTCGAGTAGTGTTGGCGTAGGGAGTTGGGCAAAGAAAGGAACCAGGATTTGGGGTCTTGGGGGGACAAAGATGAAAAGGAGACGAAGATGAAAGTGATGAGAGAGATACCGATGGTGAAATAGAACCAGAAGGCGAAAGGATTTGGGGTTTGGGGATTTATGTTAGGCTTTGGAGTGGATTTTGAAGCTGGTTTTTTGGGGATTTTCTTGTTTTCTCTGGTTTTGGGCGGTGATTCTGGCTCTACCTCTTCTGTTATGATCGCCATTACAAAAGCATCAACTGTAAACTTCAACTTCAAGATCGAATCTAAACAATCTTTCTAGCACAATGCACCATTTTTTTTATAAAAAAAGGTAGGAAAAAGAAAGGGGCAAATTTTGAGATTTGAGATAAAGCTGGATGTCCACTTTAATAAAGCATGCCTTTTTAGTCTCTTTCTTCATTCTTTAACGGCAACATTTTATTCTTTCTGGTTTCTCAGAACCGCACCCTTAGCTTTCGGGTTTATACTCGTATTGCCGCGAAACAGATAATATTTTTTTTGGTGAAAAGACCTCTTACGTCCTCTCAATTTCAAAATTAGACTAATTAGACCCTCTAAAAAAGAGCACTTTTATCCTTATTAATTTTGAAAGCGAACTACCAAAGGAGTTAGTCCAATTGGTAAGTAATTTAATATAATTTAAATAAGTTTCGAGTTTGAGTAGTTATGTATGCAAAAAATAAATTCGTTAAAAAATTTACCGATCAAAATTAAGTGTACGACACGGACTAGTCCATGACAACTTATATTTTTTAAAGCAAGTGGTTAAGGAAAATTAATCCCGACTCAAATATTATGTCAAATTCACATCATTTTGATCGACATAATTTATAAATTATGTCAATTTAAGATGATTAAAAAATTCAACGCATAATTTATAAATTCATTACAAGTTACAACCAAGAATATGGATTCAAATAACGATTTGCAACCGTGATAATGGCTGTTATATAAAAGTAACGATAGCGACCGAAATTGCTATTGCTGAAAATAATTGTTCGCCATAACCGCAATTCATCCGTTATTGTTCGTAACCGCGATAAAACGCCGCGATCGCAAACAAATTGGTATCAGATACGGGTTGACTGTATTATACATATAGCGATTGACAACAATAACTCTTTTCACCTGCAATTTTTATTGATCAACTTGAATACGCAAATAAGGAATCTCTTTGTTTTCCTCCATCTTTTCGTGTTACAAGAAGTGGCACTTGGCTTATAACATTCTCTGTGATGTTTGATCGGATTTCGACAGTTCCGCATACATATCGGAAATGGCTTTTTCGAAGTATGCCTTTGCTTCGGGCCGCTTGATCTGTATAATTTTGACATTATGGTCAAAATCATATCTTTGTTTAAAAAAATTAATTCAATCTTCTAAAGTTTATAAAATTAAAGTCAACACAGCGATAAAATTTCATTTTCATTCAAAATTGCATGTGTTACCACATTTATAGAATAGTGATGCTTATGAAATGTAAAGTTTGTAAACAAAGAATGGCGCCTAACCTTGAATGTTGGGGTGAGAAGGCCAGTCTCCACCGTGAATGGTTCAGGCACCAAAGTTACAGCTTTTGCAAATTCAAAGCCTCTTAACTGCGATATAAAAGAAAACTCAATTAAAGGATTCAAATAAATTAATAGGTCTCGGTAAAAGATGGAGCTTTGGTTAAAATAAATTTACCTGTGCTTTCTTTCCGACATAATTCATTTCTTCAAGAACGGCATTCCTTGCTCTTGGATCATTGCACAGTTGTCCTAAATCCTCGTACTGTGCACATGCATTCAAATGTTATAAAACAAACGTTTGAAAGGTTAAAAAAACACATTCTCAAACATAACACTGACAGAAAGAGTAGTTGGAACTAAATGTCAGTGTCATTTGGATTTAAAATAAGTGCTGGAGCATACGTTTTATACTGAACATATTTTTCAGTTTTTCCAGTATGTTAGGAAAATCATAGTCTTATACTTACGTCGAACTACATGTCGGACAACCATACATGCATATCGAACACGAACACAAATACGAGTGGACACCGGAGCATTCGGAATCATGAATTTAGTGATCTGAAAATGAAGAAAGACGAGGAAATAGAAGAAATAACCTGGATACCCTTAGATGCAGCCCAACCTCTCAAGACATCAGGTTCCACTGCAACTATTGCTACTAAAGATGAATTAAAACTGTCACCTGTAAATATATTAAGCAATCAGGAATTCGGGATGATAAACACTGTTGAAGATCAAACAAAAGTATATATTTTTTATATAGGATCTGCTTACCGTATATAAAACACTGCAAAATGAATTTGCATTTTGCGTATACATTCTCAATCTTCTCAGGTGCTATGTACTCACCCTGTGCCAACTTAAATATGTTCTTTTTCCTGTAATGAATTAACAACCATGGCCATGAAAATGTTCAGTAAAAATTAATGGAAATGATCCATACAGATGATTCTTTACAAAAGATCAAAAAATAAGAAACGCATAACATAGTTCTCTAATGTTTGAAAGCAGTCAATCTTAGGATTGTATTCTCATGTATGAATATATGTCAGATATCCCCTTCATGATGCTACAAGTCTCTGTCATGCCATATCCCTCAACTACTATGCAGCCAAAACACCTATAAAATGCACAACTCAAAGACTGAGGATCGTAAAGCTACGGTACTGCATCAGACAGATGTTGCTTATCGGATGGTTTGGAGACCGATACAGTGTTAGCAAAGTGCTCAGATACAGCAATCATGTTTAGTTGCCTCGTGTAAGAAAATCAACTTACACTCTCAATAACTCCATTACTTCAGGCGAAAGAGGGGAAGCACCTGATGCCATAAAACGAACTCGTCCTCCAAGCTTTTCCCTTATTTTGTTAAAAACCAATCTGTCCCAAATTGGCGATGTTTTTTTCCCTGAAACAATTGTAGCAAGCACGAGCAGTTAGATAGCATAACAAGAGGCCCTTTTTATAATGCTCACACTAATTGGAAATTTATGATATAAAGAAAAATAAAGCTTAATTATTACCAAACATACCACTCATGATGGCTTGCTTCTTGGAATTGTAGGCTACTGCAAATAGTCTCTCCTTTATAGTGCCAGAATCCTTTACAGCGTTAGTGATTCTATGGAAGTGACGTGAACTAAGTAAGAATCGACAAACATTAAAAGTTGCTCAATTTATTCTATGCAACTGTCGACCTCTATCATACCCGGCATAAATTCGATTGTATAATCGAGGCACACTGCAAAATATTGTTGGTCTAAGAGCAGCCAAATCATCCATTAGTTTCAAGGTGTCCTGCCAACAGCAGGGGAAATCATTCAGAAAATCAGCATAGAAAAAAATTTCTAAGCAGAGGATGGGAAGAAACAATATCTGTTTTCCTTCAATACTATGAATAAGAGTTTGCTGCAGAGTTTGATAGTCACATACCCCCTGGTAGAAACCAATCGCCATGCCGTTGTAGAGGCAGATGATTTGGTTTGTTCGTTCATAGATGTGAGCCAAAGGAAGATAGGATATATAACTATCAAATGAGAACGTAGATCAATAGAAAAACATAAAGCAATTTAGAAATTAAATAAAAAAACATAAAGTTTTCATTATAACAGGCAACAAATAGAACACTGAACTCACACATCTGAGGGATAGAATTTCAGAACTCGGCAGAAAGCAGCAACATTTGCAATTAAATTTCCATGTGTCAAGACAACACCCTATCCCGTGAAAGCCAGAAATAACGGTAAGTGTTGGGCAGAAAATAAAGGCATGAAAAAAAATGAAAGTAGCTGGAGATGCTCGGTATCAGAGTTCAAACATCATAAGAAACTTACCTTTGGCTTTCCAGTAGTGCCACTGGTATAGCATATCGTTGCAATATCTTCAGGCTTAGGGGGGCAAAATGGCTGCAGGTTACTGTGGCCCTAAAGGAAAATCATATGGAATAAGCTGATATACAGTAAAAGCGAGATTAAATAGACAAATCTGCAATTTCAATTGCATTTGAGTGTTGGATATCTAAAAATACCTGACTACCTAATGTTGAATATGATATGATCCTGACGCCAGATGTTGAGGGAAGTGAAGGTAAGTGGTCATCAGCTTCTCCCACCACCTGCATAGTAAAAGTTGCAAGGAAAAACATAAGCTTAATGGAAATAAACAACTAGAAAATGTATAGTTTTGTCTGATTTTGTAATGAGATTCTACAGGTACATACCACTATAAGATGTAAAGAAGGAATCAGAGATATGAAACTCAACAGCTGCAATTTAGAGAAGATAAAAAAATGAGATAAGGAGTATATTTTAAATAAATAGCTAAAACAAGATACAAATAATTACTAATACTGTGCAAAATATAGACCTACAACTTTGTAGGAGCAAAGATGAAACTCACGGAGTTCAAAGTTTGTCGAACACAAAAAATAGCCTGTGCGCCAGAGTGATTAACCACATACTTAACCGCATCTGGTCCTGCAAATTAATGAGCAAACATATGTTAGAATTGAGCTACAAGAGACTAAAAGAATTTATTGATCCAATCAAGAATGCACCTAAAGTATCATATAAAGGAACTGAGATATATGAATATGCTGCACAAGCATGATCAACGATCAGCCACTCAGGCCGGTTTATAAAATAAAGTCCAACACAAGCTCCCTGTTCCAGCACCAAAAAAATAGTTAAAAATGCCCTGACATATCGATTCTTGAAACATAAATTATAAGTAATAAGTGTGGGCAAGATAAAATATACTAGCAAATCCATGGTTGGATAAAGATGGGGTCCTAACATGAGAATCCAAGTTCCTCTAACCTACTTACTTGTTTCAACCCATAATACATAAGACCAGAACCGATTTCCTCCCGAGCTATGGCTGCTTCTCCATATGTCATCCATTTATACCTTCACATGTAAAGCATATTAATGTAATCCCACACTTGAAATCTCATATTATTCTCATTAAACTTGAATTATAAACTTTTTAGAATCAAATACTGATATAACTCACTCCCCAACTGTTCCATCCACCCGAATTCGCATTCCCAAGTACTTGTGGTCCTTATAAGTCTCAGCAGCATGTCTAAGTAACCGAACAAATGAAAAGCATAGAATAAGTAGCGTATAACACTTCAACACCTGCCAAACGAACAAATGAGAGATAGGGAGATATTCTCACACAAAGGTATCATGCAATGTCCCGATTTCGGGATGGTCATCAAACCGACTCAAAAGCTTCAATGGAGAACGAACAGATCTGCATAAGAAAATTCAATGTTAAAAAAAGAAATGGAATGCAGAGCAGAATCTAGCAAGAAAAAGAGACCTATGAACATTCCATTTTCCACTTTGCAATTTCTCTGGAAGACGCACACTGTATTTTTCACCTATAACAAAAATTATAAACCCATAAAAAGACACAGAACGATTAATGGAACAAAAAACAATCAGATTAATCAAATTATATAGTATGATTGATCAAATCAAAATCAGCAATCAGTCAAAACAAATATTGAACACTTTCATTTTTATGAAAAGATCAAAACACCAATACAAACTAAAAAACTAGTATACTCTATTAAGCAATCAGTGATCAGTCAAAAAAAGCTACTGAACACTCACCATTTTAATGAATTTTTCTTAAAAAAAAGTAAAAGAATTATTAACGTTATAAAAGACAATGAGATTAATTAATCAAATATATACTTGAATGACCAAACCAAAATAAGAAATCAGTCAAAACAAATTATATTTTCATGAATAGACAAAAAACAAGAACACGGACTTAGAGAGTTCGTATTTTATACATGTAAACCTTAGGTAGTTGACGTACCGTTAAGGAAATGTGAAGAGGAAGTGAGGTTATGGCGGAGAAAGGAGTCATCCTCGGCGTTGAAGGAAGGGAGGAGGTGAGATTGGATGACGTCGAGACGGCGTTGAGCCGGAGACTCCATTTCCACGGCGTATTTTCTTTTCACGACGGAGTTGTTTGGATGAAATTTTCTCGGGGAAAAAATGGTGTAAAATCATAGGAGGAGGGAGTTCGAAGAAACAGAAAGAGGTAAGCGGGAAGAACTAGATGTACGCCTGGATGACTACAATTTATATGGGTAAACTACTCTCCAAGGGGTCACTTACGTTTTATGTGTGTACAGAGTTAGTCACCACTTTTGAAAAGTGCATATTAGTAGTCCTTCACGTTTTCGATGTGTAAATAGTTGGTCACTCCGACGTTAGACTCGGTTAGTTCCCTAACGGATTGCTGATGTGGCTGACTTAATTAAATTTAATATCCACGTGTATTTTCACGTGGATAATAACGTGGAACTTTGCTACTTAAAGACCTAATATTATAAAATTACCCAATTTGTTGAACCCTAAAAATTTCTCTGTAAAATTAGAAGAAGAAGAAGAAGAAGAATAATAATAATAATAATAAGAAGAAGAAGAAGATGATGGAAGTGGAATGTCAAGTACCTAATTATCGTTGTGAAATACCGGCTAATCTGGTCACAGCTTGGACGGAAGAGAACCCAGGTAGGAGATTTTTTGGGTATAAAAATTATGGCAGTGGGAGGAGCTGTGGATTTTTTCTTTGGTGCGATGCCCCTGTCAACCCTCGCGCAAAACTGATAATTTGTGGGCTATTAAAGAAAGTGAACAAAATGGAGAGGGGGAGGTTCCATGAACAGCTATGGTGGTGTTGTGCACTGATGGTGTGTTTTATGATTGTATGGTTTATGAAGTAAATCTTGGATGGGGTCATGTCATTTTTGAATGGGGTAATGTAATGCTTGAATGGTGGTTTTGTGAATTTATTTGTGAAATGGATGTCTGCTTTTGAAGAACTGTAATGGTGAAATGGTTGTTGATGTTATTTAATGGTGAAGTGTTGTTAGTGTTGATGGAAGGTGGTTATGTTGTCTTCTTATTTATGGTTCTTTAATGAAAATGAAGCATTTATCATTACATTATTGTTTTGTTCAATTTAATTAATATTGAAAAAAGTCTTAGTAAACATGTAAAGTAAATAAGAAGGCAATGCCTTGTTTTTCATTACTAAAGAGACAATGAGTAAACATTACATGTTTGTAAGCTGATAAAGATATAAAATCAGCTTAAAAAAGAATGACCTATATGAATCAATCAGGAAGTAAGTAGTTTTTCTTGGACTTTACAAAAAGAAAGCATTTTTAACAATTCAGCTACAAAAAAAAATGCCTATGATATGGACATCACAAAATGAATAAGGTCATTCACAAAAGAGGTCATTCACAAAAGGAGTGATATTCAGTTTTGCAGCTTCATTCCATAGGTGTAGCTTGTGATTCTTGAGTTGGAGGGTTGAAAACTGTTGATTGCTGACTTGAAGGCAAATTAGGCATCCATCTAACAGTTGTTGGTGGAGCCAAAGGTCTTCTTGTGGGTAATTTCGGCCTTCGAGGTTGTTGATTGTTGTGTGATGGTAGTGGATATTGCTGGTTGATGAGGGTTTAGGGTTGGCTTCCAGGTTGTTGGTGAGATGATGAGGGTTGGCTTTCAGGTTGTTGATGGTTGGATGGATTGGGTCTTCGTATAGGCTGGTTTGCACCAACCTCACCTCTACATGTCCTCTTATTGTGACCAATCTTACCACACTTGGTACAGTTGCCCTTTTTACCCTTCTTGCTCAGTTTCGGATTGGTAACTTCATCAGCTTCCTTTTTCCTTTTTTTTATTTGGGCTTCCTGGTGGCCTCCTTATTGTTGGTGGCAATATTGGTTCCATGTCAGGTACCGGAGCCCACTGTTCAGGACATGCATAAAGAAAATAAACAAATCAGAATTGAAATAAGAAAAGAAATGAATGAGCTAGTGGAAGAAATAACCTTTCATAGGTGACACCATGTTAGAGTAAATGGCAAGTTGTGTGCTTTTCTTGTAGCACTCATTTACATAGCTTTCAATGCATCCATTAGTTTCTTGAATGACTGACACAGCATGGATACAAGGGATGCCAGTGAGGTCCCACTTTCTACAGGAACATGTATGCTGCAGAAGATCCACAGCATGTTGGTGCCCAATACTAGCATGCACTTGATATTTTTGTCCACCAGCACGTATGGCCCAGCACCTAAACAGTTACATACTCAATTTCAGAAAACAGTTACATACTCAATTTCATAAAACATTTACATAATCATTTTCATAAAACAGTTACATTAAACAATGACCAAGTAAAAAAAAACAGTTACATTAAACAGTTATATTAAACAGTTACATTCAACCCTAAATGAAATATCAAACAATGACCAAATCTTTACACATCGAAAACGTAGATAACTTAATCTTTACACATCGAAAACATAGAGGACTAAATCTTTACACATCGAAAACGAAAGTGACTAAGTATATACATGACTTTCTCATAAAACAGTTGCATTAAACATTTACATTAAACAGTACCCTAAACAGTTGCACTAAATCAGTTGAATTAAACAGTCAACACAAAAATAAGTATGAAGGCAATAAATAAAACCTGTGTGCTTGTTGGATAATGATGTCTAATTTTTTCTGAATTTTTGAACACAATGGCCTTGGCCACTTTTCTGCTTCCTCCCTTTTGCTAGCAATTGTTTTCATGATTTTGGTTCTAATGACCTCCATCATTGTCAAGATTGATTTATTTCGAGCCTCCAAAATTGCCTACATAAGATAAATTAAAAGATGATATTAGGAAATTAATAAATAAAGTAAACCCTTAAGCATAAATCATTAAAGTAAAAAAGTTGACCTTGTTGAAAGATTCACACAAATTATTGAGGAGCATATCACACTTGGTCCTGGTATCAAAATGTGACCTGGACCATTGCGCATGATTCAACTTCTGCATCCAAGCATAAGCAGGGGCAGAAAGTGCCTTCAAGTGTTCCATTGCATCTTCAAACTCTTGGTTGTAAGTTGCTCGAGCAGCTTTCCAAACAACATCTTTAAGAGCTTTCCCTTTGTGAGGCTCTTTGAAATTGTTATATATATGACGCACACAGTTTCTTACATTTGCATTAGGAAAAATGTTATCCACAGCATCCACAAGTCCCTAATGTCCAAGCAAGTCAGGTTAGAGTAAGTAAGTAAGTCCCTAAGGTTATTGTAAGCTAAAAGTCAAAGTCAGTTTAGGGTTGTGTACCTTCTGTTTATCATTCATAAAACAAACATTGCAGGAGTTATTAATGTCCAAGTCAGTTTTCAGTATGTCCAAAAACCAAGTCCAAGAAGAATAATTTTCACTCTCAACTGCTGCATATGCTAAAGGGTAAATCTGGTCATTTGCATCTATGGTTACTGCAGCCAACAAATACCCCTGAAAATAATCTTTTAAGTAGCACCCATCCACACATATAATCTTTCTACATCCTGCCCCGAAACCATTTTTTGAAGCTTTCAAACACACATACATCCTTTAGAATAACTTACAATCTAGATGGCAAATTGTAGTAGTTTCAGGGTTTGTAGTCCTTAACTCAAGTAAGTATTCATAAATTCTACAATACTGCCCTTTATAATTCCTTTCAATCAACTCAATTGCCAAAATCCTTGCCCTAGTACAAGTAACACGTGACACCCAAGTAACAAATTCCAGATAGACATCATTTCGAAGAGATTTTACACTGTAATTAATATCTACCATGAATTTGCCTATGTAATATTTTGCAATCCAAGGTGCCCTAATGTTCCTATTTTTGGTGACCTTGTTACACTTATGGGATTCCACAAATGTCTTTATATGTCAAGTGGTATTTGACTTGTCTTTGGGATTCTTTGGTGCAGCCCATAACTTGAAAGGACAACTACCCTGACACACAACTTGAATTCTCTTGGTATCATTTTTTTGAAGCCTAACTTGGACCCTATTAACCCTCTCATAGTGCTTAATTGCTTCTTTCAAAATGTCCCTATCAGAGAAGATTAAACCCTTAACAAATGTAGGGTTTACCATATCAGTTTCAGCATTAAACTCACTACACCTAGGGTCATCTGAATCAGATTCTTTATCACTATGAAGTTCATCAGATTTGTTACTGTCAGAATGAAATTCAAGATTAACCCCAACTTCATCAGGTCCAAAACCATCCATTTGTCTTTGAACTCTAATTCTTATATTTTCCTGCTGCAGTCCATCATCAAACCCATATTCAGTATCACTGACTTCAAATTCTTCATCATCTACTTCAACTTCATCATCTACATCACCTATATCATCCTCAACTTCTACTTCATCATCTACATCACCCTCTACTTCATCAGCTACTTCATCTACATCACCCTCTACTTCATCAGCCACTCCATCTACATCACCTACATCATCCTCAACTTCTACTTCATCATCTACATCATTCTCTACTTCATCACCTACATCATCCTCAACTTCTACATCATCCTCTACTTCATCACCTACATCATCATCTACTTCATCAGCTACTTCATCCTCAAATTCTACATCATCATCATTCACAACAGTATCTGACATTTCCTCAAGATATACATTGATGTATCTATTCTTAGGTAAGCTATTCACTAATGTCAAGCAATCAAAGTCAGTTTTCAAAGAAAAAACAGATGTCATAGATAAATCAGACTCTGAAACTCTCCAAGATAAGCTGTATGCACCCATTAACTGTAACCTTTCAATCATGCCACATACTTCAAACATTGAGAAACTATCACAATCAACATAGTCAAAATATGCAACAACACCAGAGTTGTACTGCATTACAGAAGTGAACATTTCTGAATCAGGAGCTGTAAAGTAGGAAAAAAAACATCATTAGCTTTGGTTCATATTATTCATTACTGTTTTAATGTTTTTTAATATTACTATTTTAATATTTTTTAAAGTTACATTACAGTTTTTTAAGGTAACATTACTATTTTAGTGTTTTTTAAAGTCACGTTACTGTTTTTAACATTAGATTTTAGTTGCATTAATGTTTTTTAAACTTACATTACTGTTAAGTCAACATTATTATTTTAATGTTTTCTAACATTGTTATTTTAATGTTTTTTAAGGTAACATGACTGTTTTTTAAGTGAACATTACTATTTTTAATGTTTTTTAAAGTTACATTATTGTTTTTTAAGTGAACATTACTATTTTAATGTTTTTTAAAGTTACATTACTGTTTTTTAAGTGAACATTACTATTTTAATGTTTTTTAAAGTTACATTACTGTTTTTTAAGTCAACATTACTATTTTAATGTTTTTTAAAGTTACATTACTGTTTTTTAAGTCAACATTACTATTTTAATGTTTTTTAACATTATTATGTTATAAGGTAACATTACTATATTATTGATCCTATTTCTGGCCTACACCCTAAAGTATGTACTTTAATGTCTGTACTCTAAAGTTTTTTATCTGTATTCTAAAAGTTTTTTGTTTTTTATTTTACCTATTTAATGTATTAAATTATTGATCTTATTTCTGCTTTCTATTCTAAAGTTTTTTGTTTGTATTCATAATTATTTTTGGTTTTTTATTGTGCTTATTTCTGGTTTGTACTCATTTCAACAGACAAAATCTAATGGTTGGACCACATTACTACTATTTTAATGAATATGACAAACAACAAGCATAAACATACAAAAAGAACATTCCAAATTTCATGCACCAATATTCAGAACATGCAACCAAAAGCATACCATATCAGAAAACAAGAAAATTATACTATCAGACAAACATACATTTTCCTAACCCTAAACTCAAGACAGCAATACATACCATACTGCACTGCCAAATCTCCCTCCCGGCGAAGCTTCCCTCCAATCATCTTTACTGTTACACCTACGAAAACAAGAAAACAAATATCATAAACCTTCCAATCTTAAAACGAAAACAACAAATAATAATCAACAAATATAAACCCTAAAAATAGAAATACACAATCAACAACAAATATAAACCCTAAAAAGTTTCAAATCTTTCGATTCTTGTCAGAAAAAATCATTAAAAAATAACTAAATCTTCAAACCTTCATTTCGTTTCTCAATAAGCAATAAAAATTTAATAAAAACACAAACTTACCCTTCGCTTCTTTTCAGAAATGATTCTGAACAATCTCAGCAATGTGTTTGATTTCCCCCAAACCGATTTGATTTTTACCCCTAAAATAAAAGTATCCAACCCTTTCCTAATGCGATTTCCCCTAAAAAACAACCCTAGATCATTAACCAGAGAGAACCCAGAGAGAAATTGAACGGATTTGATTTCCCCCAAACCGATTTCATTTTTTACCCAGAGAGAACCCTAGAACATTAACCAAACGTCGTATTTCGGTGACCAAGTCTATTAGGGTTAATAGTGATTAACCCAAACGTCGTATTTCGAAATTCAAACCGACGTTCCACGTTATTATCCACGTGGAAATACACGTGGATATTGAATTTAATTAAGTCAGCCACATTAGCAATCCGTTAGGGACTAACGGAGTCTAACGTCGGAGTGACCAACTATTTACACATCGAAAACGTGAAGGACTACTAATATGCACTTTTCAAAAGTGGTGACTAACTCTGTACACACGTTAAACGTAAGTGACCCCCGCAGTAGTTTACCCAATTTATATTGGCGCCATGGTTAAAATGCAGCGTTTTAAAGTACTTGGTGGAAGTAGGGGCAGACATTAGATCAGTCGAGTAAAAAACATCGACGAGTTGAAGAGTCATATTTTATAATTTCAATTTTATTTGAAATATTTTCAATTTAAGCCAAGTCGAGTTGTTAGAATTTCTATTCAAAATTAATTGTAAATATTGTATAATGTTATCGTACTAATTAGTTCCAATTTAAATGACTTTTTATAATATAAATCGTCTACCCCTTAACTATGTCTCTTTTGGTGTTCCACTTAAAAAATGGGTTTAGAGTTTAAAGTTATAGTTTATGGTTAGGGTTTATGGAATTAGGGGTATGGTGTATTTTTAAGGTGTAGGGTTTAGGATGTGGAATTTAGTGTTAGAGTTTAGAGTTTAACTTTTTAAGTCTTTTTTAGTGTGGAGCATAGGAAGGGGCATACTTAAGGGGCAACTGATTTTTGTTCATACAATATACGTATATATTTCTTCTTATGTTATATATATAGATATATACATTATGAAGAATTAATAGACTCAACTCGAACTTAAAAACTAATCCACTATTTACTAAAAAAATTAAATTTTTTGAATTTTATTTTTTAGTTCAAACTTTATTTAAACTTTTTTGAGTCGAGTATTTTTACATTGAGTCATGTCGATACAAATCAAATATTTTCATGTCGAATTGAATCCAATAATTTGATTTTTTTTAAGTCGATACAAATTTTACATATCTAAGTCAAAACTCGTTTAATTTGATATTCATAGTACTAAAACGTGCTCGTCACGTATACGTTAGTTAGAGTACCTGTGCGAGTCGTATCACACAAAATATTCCCTCTTGCTTCTTTTTTTTACAAGGAAAATTATAGAGCGATGCTGATGATGATAGATGGAGGTTCGATTGGATCTCAAATATATTATTTGTTATTTAATTATTATATAACATAAAGATAATATTTATATATCGGGTAAACTACTGTAGTGGTCACTTATATTTAGTTAGTGTATACTTTTAGTCACTGATTTTAAAAATTGAACGTTTTGGTCACTTACGTTTTCGTTGTGTAAACTTATGGTCATTCGAACGTTAATTTTTGTTCCCCCGATGACGTACATGTTGAATTTACACCATTTTTAAATTTTCATTTTTTCACCTAAAGAACAACATTAAACACCGAACTCCTAAAATACAATCCATTTTATCTTAGATTTGAACGTCATCTTAGTTCATCAATCAAAATAGTTAGCTTTTGGATGTTGAATTTAACACTCAATTCTCCATACACTAAAAAAATACAAATATCAAAAATTAAAAACTAAAATAACATTAAAAACAAATTAAAGTAAAATAAAAAACTCTATGTGTTAACTAGTAAAGCAACCATTAAGAAATTCAATTAGGAACATAAAGAAATCAGATGCGAATCAGAGTTTTAAACCTTCATTTTTATTTTCCCTTGACCTTTTTGCTGGCAAACGAGGAATTGGGGAACAGGTGAAGTTCAAATTAAAGGGAGAAGCAAAGGATTTAAGACAAATGTTTAATAACTGAGATTAAGATTTTGGATAGATTTATCACTTTGTATAAAAAATTTCTCGTAAATGGCCAAAAGAACAACGCCTTAAGATTGATAATTGGTATATATGGAAGCTTAAATCTGGAACAAAAGTTTGTTTAAAATGGTCGCTTGAAGGTGGAAAAGTCGGTGTGTATTCGTCGGAGGCTAGGTTGGACGGACAGTGGGTGGTTGGAGGTTGGTGGCTGGAAAGAGATTAGGATTTTTTTGGGTGAAAAATGAACTTTTAAAAATTCATGGGTAAAATTAGAAATAAACCTTTTTATTAACGTGCACATCATCAGGGTAATAAAAACTAACGTTCGATTGACCATATGTTTGTACAACGAAAATATAAGCGACCAAAATAATTTTTTAAATTGGTAATCAAAGTGTACACTGACTAAACGTAAATAACTATATTAGAGTAGTTTAGCCTTATATATTTTAATGAGTTTTTTTTTTAAATATATATTAATGAGTTGTCACATTTATTCTTACAGAATTTATTATAGGGAACGTGGTACAAGTACCTTATATAACCAAGGCTTTTATTATATGATTTTAAAATTAAGACACCTAGCTTTTGGTTGAAATAAAAGTCAAATTGTACATGAAATTAACCATAATTTTTTTTCACTAACAACTATACGCCGCATGTAAGTTTTTTTTATTATTTTTTTCGTTAGCCGGCAATCGACAATTACTTAACTTTTAGTTGTCGATTGCTCGTGTTTATAAATTTTTTATTTTTTTTTAATAAGAATTTATGTCTTTATGGCAGATGTTTTATATATCCTTGTGACACATGTTTTTTTTGTCCTTGTGACATGTTTTATTTGTTTTGTGGTTTTGTTTCATCTGTTCTTGTGGCATGATTCAGCATACCCTAGCGGTCGATCATTGCTCGCATAGAATTTTTAATTGGTGCTAGTTCCTGATTATGATTTTGTCAGTAGTCACGCAAAGTTAGATCCTCACTCGGTTGATGGTTGTTTGTCGATGTAATCAGTCCTGGTTAGCGGAAAATTCTGTCTGATAGTGTGAATCGCTCACCACTCATTTTTCATCAGTTATGAGTCTCGATTAGATAGAGATAAGAAGATTTAAGAAGCTTTTGAATTTTGATGGTATACTTATCTCCATAAAATTTGGGTAGATTAGTCTCATTATTTTTCTTCTTGGATGCGTTGTAATTGTAAGATCTTCTATGGTCATAATAAAAATTCACTGGCTATATTCAAAATAAAAATAAGACACCTAGAATCGAGCCCCGCTCGTTTCACTCCAACCCTAGCTGCTGCTTGTTTCTCTTTATTTTTATTTAACCTAATCGACGATGACACCAGTTTTAATATTAATTATTGATTGCCAGTGATATATATTTATTTTTATTTTATTTGATTGGTTTCTTTGCACATCTTGTTGTGAGTTTCTTTACCTTTGTGGTATGTTTTCTCTGCCTTATGACACGTTCCTATGATTATTTTTGCAGGTTTCTGGCGTTCGTACAGTGGCCCTCACACCGTTTGTTTTCGATTCATATTTGTCGATGGTTTCGTAGAGTTTGATTATTTTGAGTTGTTTGTCAATGTAATCTGTAGCGATCGTTGTTTTTTTGAAATAAGCGTGAAAATAGCTGATAATTTTAGAGATTCATCTAATTCGTGTTTTGTCAATCTGACTGGTGCAACATTTATTAGATTTACTGTTTTCTTTTTTGTTGTTTTTAAATATTTTAGAACATCTATTAGATTATGTTCTGATTTTATTTTTATTTATCAATAAAACTACTCGATGTGTAAAAAATTAAGAAACTACAATAAAATTATTCAAAATAACAAAATTATTTTATGAACATGTGTGCGGATATAATATATATATATATATATATATATATATATGATCATGTGCTTCATGACTCAGAATTACTAAATCCAGAAATATTTTTTTTCTCATTAAAATGATAAAACTTTGTGAGCATATCTAAAAGTAAGAAAAATATGGATTTCAAAGCATTTTAATATTGAAGGAAACTTGAGTTATTTCTAGCTTCAAGTCGTTGTCTGAGTAAAACATTTATCATTTGATAAACATGTGTATTTTTCGTTTTGCATTATAAAAAAAAATATAAATTATTATTTTTGAATATACATAAATATAAATTATTAGTGTTGTTAAAACTGGATCAAAACGGTCGATTTAACAAGTCAATCGTATTTTTTTTAATAATCTCACTATTTAACAAGTATATTATGTAACTAGATTTATTTTGATTCTCTTCAAACACTAAAAATTCTAAGATTACGAATAATAAATCGCAAAAAAACTGTTTGAACCAATTATTGTATATTAGAGTTGAACATTCAATTGAGTCGAGTCGAAGTAAAAATTTTAGAGTCAGTTGAGTTTACGAGTCCTATTTTATAATTCAAGCTTTATTTGAATTTTTTTTTTTTCCGAGTAGATTCAAGTTGTTTGAGTTTCTATTCAAATTTAATTGTATATATTTATAATGTTATGATACTAATTGGTTCTAATTTAAACGATTTTATATAACCATATTCAAGATGCATGTATATATTCCTTCATATTTTTCATATGTGATATGCATATATCAAGCAAAATTGAGAGACTTGACTCGAGCTTGATATCTAATCCACTAATCACTAAAAATTCTGAGTTATTCAAAGTCTCATTTTATAACTCAAATTTTACTTGAAGCTTTTACGAGTCAAGCTTGTGAAATTACGATTCGAGTTAAGTCAAGTTGAGTTTTATTGCGTCGAGTCGAGTTGAATAATTCGATTTTTTCTAGTCGAGTCAAATTTTGCTCACTTTTATTATATACGTGTCATGGTTTCCTTAATAAGTTCAGAATAGATCCCAAAATTATGTTTTTTTTGTTGCATAAAATTATAAAAATTTGACTCAACGTGCAATGCAATTTTTTGAGATGTGTAAATGTGAAAACGAGCATCATTGGGTTATTTGTGCACATGAGCATTGATTTTTAGTAAATTGCACACACAAAATTTTAGTTTTGAGTCGATTGAATACGATATAAATTTAAATATTTTTATGTTGAGTAAATATAATAATTTGTATATATAATAAATAAAAAAATTATGTTACATTTGTAATAAGGGACAAAGTCGTAATTAAAGGATAAAAAGTAAAATATAAATATTTAAAAATAGGAACAAATTTATAATTAATTTATTTAAAAAAAAACAAAAATAAAAGGGTAAAAATTTGTCCAAGGGAGGCAAAAGCCCATCCCACCTAACATATGGCTCCATCACTATCCTTATTGGTGTTAGCGGTATATGAAATCTGGGGAAAAAATATTAACCGATTAGTCCAAATGATAAGTAATTTGATATCGTTTAAGTATGTATCGAGTTTGAGTTCTTATATATACAAAAAGTTTCGGTAGAGATTCACCTATTAAAACTAAGTGCGTGACGTGAACCGATCGAATTAATAAAGACAAAATCTCGAAGAACTGAGAGGAACACAAAAATAAAACAAAACCTATCTAATAATAAATTTTCCTTCTTCGGGTGTTCCATATTCAGTTTGTGAATTTCAGTTTAAGCGAATTCGTTTTTCGTGGTTGGTTTTCTTGAAACTGATGATTAATTATATGATTTGTGATTTTTTTTTTGTGATTGTTGATTTATTATTTGATCGAATTGATCAATATTTATTTAATTGATAATTAAACCTTTATTAATTTTCAAGGAAAAAAAGATATTATCTGACAATAAGTTTACTAGTTACTCTGTTCAATAATTAGATGGGAGCATTTGTATTTTCAGCTAAAATTTTCATATGAATCTTTTTTTCATTTCATTATTAAAGTTGATGTTAATAGAAGTCTCTGATTAAAATACGTTTTTTAAAATTATCATATCATAATACAATGTAATTAATTATTGAATGATTAACGCAAGAACAATGTCAAAATTGGATAATTAAGTTGTTTTTTTAAAATTTAATGAACAAAAAAGAGTAAAGTTAGTGTAGAATATGAAATTTGTAATTTATTGTTAAATGATACTGAATTTTATTAAAACAAAAGAAGGTACAACAATAACAATGTAACTAATCAAAGAGAAAATTTTGGGATTATGTCCATCAAAATATTTGAACATAAAATAAAATAGAACAAAAAACTTAAAGACGCAAAAATAATCAAAGTCTTCTTTTGAATATGACGTCCATCATCCATTCATAATAATCTAATAATCATCAACATACTCATTTGTCTCTATCCAACTATATGCTTTAGAGATGGTGAAGGAGTGATGAGCGAACTAAATCGAACTTACAAGCTGCTTTGTAAAACAAATCTGAATACATTGATAAACAATCACAAAAAAAGATATAACCACCGGAAGACAAACGCCAATAGCAAATCAGATACGAGCCATGAGAATCTCTACATAATCACAGATTCATCGTATAGGTAGGCGAACAACACATCATAAGATAGAAAAAATGTGCTGCAATAACACATAACCTGTCCTGAGATTTTGGAGGCCCGAGGCAAACCAAAAAATTAGGCCTCTAATAGTAAGTGTTGAAAAATTGAATTCTAAGAATAAGTCTCTAATAATAAATATCGAAAAATAATAAATTTTAATACTACGTTCATAATAACAAATATTTTAAAAAATAAATTTTAAGAATAATCCCTTATACAAATATTAGGAAAAAATTGTGCCTCTAATAACAATTATTAAAAAAATTTGGCCCCTAATAAGAAATATTGAAAAAATAAATTTTAAGAGTAGATCCGTATTAATAGTTATTGAAAAACCAATAATTTTAAGAGTATGACCCCTAATAATAAATATTTGGAAAAAATGAGCCTTTAATGGATTGAAAAATTTGAATTTCAAATAACAAGTATTAAAAAAATTTGGACCACAAATAACAAGTATTGAACAATTTAAACCCCTAATATCAAATATTGAAAAATTTGAATTTTAAGAGTATGTCATAATAACAAATATTAGAAAAAAACGAGTCTCTAATAACCAGTATCTTTTTTTTAAAAAAAAATGGACCCCTTATAACAAATATTAAAAAATAAAATTTAAAACTATGCCCTAATAACAAATATTTCGATAAAATTGAGCCTATGTTAACAAATGTTGAATAAAATGAGCCACAAACAAGTATTGAAAAAAAATAAACTTTTAATCATAAATATTAAAAAAAATTAAACTATAAAACAAAAGTTAAAACGTGTCACAAAGTCACACGAACATGCACGAAGTATAAAAAAAGAAAATATATTTAAATAAAAAAATCTTGTCTTTTCACGCTTTGTGAAAACAAAATTCACAGTTAGAGGGAAAGTCTAAAAAATCACCTAAAATGCGGCCAACATAAATTCTTACAATAAAATTAATAAGAATTTATGTAGGACTGGTAAGAATTTCGGTAGAACCGAAATTTTTACTAACTATATAAAAATTTGTGTAGTTATATAAATTTTTACAAACTGAATAATAATTTGTGTAAATTTTGCCTTGATTAAGAATTTATATAACTACACAAATTTTTATATTATAACCTAAATTCTTACTATTACTATTTGAGTAAAATTTTATGTAATTTATAAAAATTTATATAATTACATAAATTTTTACCAATTAAATAGAATTTTAAAATCATTTTAGCTCTACCCGAGAACTACCGGTCACAAGAGAAACAATGGATAAGAAAAACAAAAGAACTCAAACAAAGCCCGGAGATTTTAAACAGATCCACCTTGAAATGACCAACGTAAAAAACAAGTCGACAAAGCTCCACGTGGCGCTAAATAAGTGCCGACACTGTGTCAGTTCAAAAGGCGGTGATGCTCACAACATAAGTCTCCCCCAAAGGAGAAAATAGTCTTCAAAATCTTCTCACTTCACTTAATTCTCTCCGAACACACTCTACTCCAAAACTCAGCAATGCCGGAGATTGGAGAGAAGACCGTGCTTGACTCGGGATGGCTCGCCGCGAGATCCACCGAGGTTCAACTCGCCGGAGTTCAGCTCACCACCACTCACCCCCCTACTGGCCCAACCTCTCCTTGGATGGAAGCTGTCGTTCCCGGAACGTAATAAACCTCTGTTTTCTGCATACAAAGCGGTTCTGATTTTGTACATCTGCGGGGAATTAATTACGGTTATTTTGGGATTTTATGGAAATGGAGTTGAGTTAGTTTTGGATTTGTTTAATTGTAGAGTTTTGTTGGATTGACTTAAGTTTTCTCTTGCTTTAATGTGGAAAATTAATTATTTGTTTGATGATAAGAAATGACAAGCTTTGAGTTAGATTGAATGGATGAGAAGATTGCAACTGGCATTATCTTTTTATTTCTGAGAAAAAAAAAACGTTTTAAAAAGATTTAGGATAATGAATATTTCATATTTAGGTACTGTTTGGTTGTTAGTTTTTCCTACTTGTTTTTTTCTTGGTACAGTACATGTTCATTTTTTTTAACAATGTTCGATATTCGTGGCTCCCTCTTCGAATAATATCATCTCTAAGGTTCGAACACAGGTTCTCTCCGATGTTTGGGACCTATCATTGCAAAAAAGACGTTACTCCTTGTCATGAAAAATATTATAGTTTAATTTGAATATAAGGTCAGTTGTTTTCAGTGGAGCTAGCGTGTTATTTCTCATCTTAATGATTTGGATTAATTTTCCTTGATGGACAGTGTTCTGGCAACTCTAGTAAAGAACAAAGTTGTTGGTGATCCTTTTTACGGCCTGGAGAATGAAACAATCCTTGATATAGCTGATTCTGGAAGGGAGTACTACACATTCTGGTTTTTCACAACATTCCAGTGTAAGCTGGTATGCAATGTTTTGGTGTGGGATCTTTGAGGTTAAATATGATTTGAAAACAATAAAGTTTTGGTTTGTGTTCCATGTAGATGTTTAATTGATCAGACTAACAAATGATATGTTTCTTTTACTTTGTGTTTTGCAGTCAGCAAATCAGCATTTGGATCTGAATTTTCGTGCAATCAATTACTCCGCAGAGGTCTACTTAAATGGGCACAAGATGGTCCTTCCGAAAGGGATGTTTCGAAGACATTCCCTTGAAGTCACTGATATCCTAAATCCTGATGGTTCAAACTTGCTGGCTGTTCTTGTTCACCCTCCAGACCATCCTGGGAGCATTCCCCCTCAGGGTGGGCAAGGTGGTGATCATGAGGTACACTTCTTTGTTCAAAAGAATCTCATTATTTTGTTTGATCTCAATCAATGCGGTTTGAGGTTAAATCTTACGTATTTAATTAACGTGAGAAAAAACTGCAACCTAATAGCTAACACCCTTTCTTCTCATCTTAGATTGGAAAAGATGTTGCCACTCAATATGTTGAGGGTTGGGATTGGATAGCTCCAGTGAGGTGAATATATTGTAACTTTGAGACTTCAGAGTTTTGTTTTGATTGTTTGGTTGTTCCCCCCCCCCCCCCCTGGTATTTGATTTTCTGATGAATAATGCGACTTAGTGTGCAGTAACTGTTCCTGTCTCCACATAATGCTATTGCAAGATTTCTACATTCCTTATAGGTTCTTCGACTAAAATATTTAAAGTTTTATTTTTGTAGTTCGTGTGATAATGGATGCACCTTGAACATATAAGTGCATATCGTCATTTGTATGCTAAATATCAATATTTTGGGTAAACTGGTTTTGCAAGCTAAAGGTTTATGCACCAGTTAAATGGATATGAAAGAGGACAGATATGGTTATAAAAAAAAAGGTTGTGGGGACATCAAGAGAAGCAGCAGGGGATCAAATGTGTTTTACTTTTAGTAGATAGATTATTGTGCATAGGAGCAAAATCCTTTTAGTGCAGGGAGAAAAAAACAATGGATATGGAGATTAACTAGTGTAATTATATTACATTTTTCGGTGTTGCGTTATCTTTTCATCTAATACTTTGTCTGTCATAGATTTTTTTTGAATTGTTAGCTAGCATCTCACCCCTGTTTTCTGAAGAAGTGAAAACTTGATATCTTAATATTTGATATCTACTTGTCTCAGGGATAGGAACACTGGTATCTGGGATGAAGTCTCAATATCTGTTACTGGGGTAAGATTTATGCACAAGACAACTTCATTATACTATGTGTTTATCTCGTGTTTTTAATGTTGACTGTTGCGTATACATAATTCTCCGCAATGCCATAAATGCTTTTCCTTTTATTGCTTCTAGTTTCTCTCTGATTTATGGAGACTTTTCCTTATAATTTTTTTGAGTTTATTCTCAGTACCTTCATTTGTATTTATGTTATCTTATATTCACTCAGTTAAACCTAAATATCAGTCGTTGATGGTGCTCTTATGATCTCGCTCTCATCGTTTTATGATACTTGGTAATTACTCTAAATGTCATTTGCATCATTTGCTTTGGTTGCAGCCGGTAAAAATAATTGATCCACACTTAGTTTCATCGCTTTTTGACCGTTACACAAGGGTATACTTGCATGCAACAATTGAATTGGAAAATAGAAGTGCTTGGGTTGCCGAATGTTCTTTAAATATTCAAGTGACAACAGAACTTGAAGGAAACGTTTTCTTAATGGAACATCTTCAGACTCAGCATGTTTCAATCCCTCCTAAAGCACGTACTCAGTATACCTTTCCTCAAGTGAGTGTTGTTATCTTTCTTATTTATTTTATATGTTTTTGTTGCATCCTTGGTTTCATTACAAATTAGTTCTTTGTCTTAGATGAATAGTTGCTTTCCCCCCTCTTGATTGTTTATTTGTATTTATGAGATTTTGCATTTTGATTTAGAGTAGGCCGTAGGGACACATTTGAGAGAATTTGGAGCAAGATTTGACTGAATTGGATCTCATTGAGAAATATTCAACTTCCCTTTTATTTTTCATTAAGAAAATCAATTCTTATTTAGAGGAAACTAATGGTACTTCCTTTGAAATAACATTCTTCCTTCCTCTGCAACCTGAAATAACATACCCGTAGTTATGTGTTCAAAACATCCATTTATTGCAGGTTTCCATTAAAATGTACTTGCAACACTTGTTGAAAATGCTTATGCTGTCTATTGCAGCTTTTCTTCTACAAGCCCAACTTATGGTGGCCAAATGGCATGGGAAAGCAGTCTCTGTATAATGTCAGTATTACTGTTGATGTGAAGGGATATGGAGAGTCTGATTCATGGGCCCAGCTATTTGGTTTTCGCAAAATTGAATCTCATATCGACAGTGCTACTGGAGGGAGGTATATACCTCGAATCAATCTTGGCTAATATTAAAGCATTGTGTCTAGAAATTTTATATTCTGTTTCATTTCTGCCATCTTTTAACAGGTTGTTCAAGGTGAATGGACAGCCTATTTTCATCCGTGGTGGTAACTGGATATTGTCAGATTGTTTGCTACGGCTTTCTAAGGAGCGTTACAAAACAGACATAAAGTTTCATGCAGATATGAATATGAACATGATTCGTTGTTGGGGTGGTGGGTTGGCCGAGAGGCCAGAATTTTATCATTATTGTGATGTTTATGGTTTACTGGTAAAGCTCTACTCTCTGTATCTCTCTCTATATGTGTGTCTATGCTCATTTTATGGATGGTAGCAAGTGCTATCGAATGTATAACTTGGCACATGCATAATTTCCTTAAAGGATGAGAGTTAAAACATGTGCATGATTGTGAAGGTTATAAAGAATCAGTGTACTTTTGGAAGGATGAGCTGCTCTTTTATGAATTTAAAAATTCTTCTTAAAGGAAGTGAAACTAAGGAATTTGCAGCTAGTTTCGCACAGCAGGGCTTATGTAATCTTTTGTGCATGATTAACATGGAAGTAACCAATGTGAAAATTTTGTAGGTTTGGCAGGAGTTTTGGATTACTGGTGATGTTGATGGAAGAGGGGTCCCGATATCGAATCCAAACGGCCCACTTGACCATGATCTTTTCATGCTATGTGCCAGAGATACTATCAAGCTTTTAAGGAATCATCCTAGTCTTGCTCTCTGGGTAGGTGGAAACGAGCAGGTTCCACCGGCTGATATCAACACAGCTTTAAAGAATGACCTGAAACTGCATCCGTTTTTCGAGACCAGTGGTGAAAATATAACGTCTGTGGAGGAGTTGTCCACACTGTTCAAGGACAAGGACCCTAGTCAATATTTGGATGGAACGCGTGTTTATATCCAGGGATCCATGTGGGATGGCTTTGCTAATGGAAAGGGAGACTTCACTGATGGTCCTTATGAAATTCAGAATCCTGAAGACTTCTTTAAGGATAACTTTTACCAATATGGTTTCAACCCTGAGGTCGGTTCTGTAGGAATTCCGGTCGCAGCTACTATCAGAGCAACCATGCCTCCCGAAGGGTGGCAACTTCCATTGTTTAAGAAGCTTCCGAATGGCTACGTGGAAGAAGTTCCAAATCCCATTTGGAAATATCATAAGTATCTTCCTTACTCAAAACCTGGGAAGGTTCATGACCAGATTGTACTGTATGGAACCCCGAAGAATCTCGATGATTTTTGCTTGAAGGTATTACACAAAAATCTTTTGCCTTTTATGGGGGAATGCATTTGATCTTCTCTTTGATTTTTAACTAACTTCCTTGCATGGTCATGTCAGGCTCAACTTGCTAACTACATTCAGTATAGAGCTTTATTAGAGGGTTGGTCTTCCCGTATGTGGAGCAAATACACCGGAGTTCTGATTTGGAAGACGCAGAATCCGTGGACAGGTCTTCGAGGTCAATTTTACGATCACCTCTTAGACCAGACAGCCGGCTTTTATGGTTGTCGTTGCGCTGCAGAGCCAATTCATGTTCAGCTCAATCTTGCTACATATTTTATAGAGGTAAGTACTAGAAATTGTTAAATGCTACAACTGATGCAGTCCAAATTAGTTATGCAATCAACAATTCACTGGAGAATTTTTATTTTCCACCATTTATTCATGAACAGGTTGTCAATACTACGGTGGAGGAATTGTCAAATGTCGCCATAGAAGCATCGGTGTGGGATCTCGAAGGAGCTTGTCCGTATTACAAGGTTTTTGATAAGCTTTCCTTACCACCAAAGAAAGTAGTTTCCATTAGTGAGATAAAGTATCCGAAGTCGAAAAACCCGAAGCCAGTGTTCTTTCTCCTCCTCAAACTATACCACGTTTCCGACTACAGCATTATATCCCGGAACTTCTACTGGTTGCATCTTCCGGGTGGAGATTATAAGTTGCTGGAACCATACAGGAACAGGAGAATACCTCTTAAGATAACATCAAAGACATTCATCAAAGGTTCCTCGTACGAAATCGAAATGAACGTGCTAAACAAATCGAAGAAACCTGACCCGAAAACTACAGGCGGCATTGGAACCAACCTGAATCTTACAACAGGTTTGTTTCAGAGACTATACAGACAATTCTCAAAGGAAACTAATGGTTTAAAAGTTGCAGAGACAAATGGAAGCGATGTCGGAGTTGCTTTCTTCCTTAATTTCTCAGTCCATGTTTCAAAGATAGATCATAAAGAAGGAGAAGACGGTCGAATACTTCCGGTTCATTATTCGGATAACTATTTTTCATTAGTGCCCGGTGAAGAGATGTCAGTTAAGATCTCATTCAAGGTCCCTCCAGGTATCAGTCCAAGAGTAACACTTAAAGGCTGGAATTACCATCATGGAGTGCACACTGTTCTTTGACTGGATTTTTAGATTTGTTCATGCTGTTGAGAATTTATTTCATGTGATGCATTCAGTATTGTTGTCATTTTTAATTTTCTTTCATAATTATTTTATTGTAGTCTAGTCTTGGTGTTGGTTGCCGACAGTTAATAATTATTATTTTTTGTTTGCTAGTTTTATTATGTTTTATTTATAATGAGTATACAACTATGAGCAAGAAATGCATGTAATTTTCAAGCCGCGGAAAATGTAAACAATGTCTTTGTAATATTTGTTTAAATTAATAGGTTGAATATTGGTAATTATATAAAAGATGACAATATATTTTAGGGATAATTACATTTTTAGTACTTCACCTTTACCCGTTTTTATATTTTGATAATTTACCTATTTTTCTTAGCAAAATAATGTCTAATGTTACGTTTTATTTTTATTTTGATACTCTGCCGTTAAAAAATTAACAGAAAGCTGACTAAGAGAAAGATAATCACATGTGACATGCTGTCACGTCATTTTCTCTTTTCTAGTCAGCATGTCATGTCAACAAAAATCATAAAAAGCACACGTGGTATGCTAACTAAGAGAAAAAAAAATGACGTGACAGTATGTCACGTGTGATTTTCTCTCCCCTAGTCAATCTTTCGTTAATTTTTTAACGGCAAGGTATAAAAAAAATAAAACGTAACATTAGGTATTATTTTATCTAAAAAAAATAGGTAGAGTATCAAAATAAGAAAACATGTAAATGTGAAGTACTAAAAATATAGTTATCCTTATAATCTAATATGAGCGATTAAAATTCAAATAATGCTTGATGTCAGTGCCCTTTTTTATTTTTGGTAGCCAAAATGAAAATTTGTGAAAAATGCAAATAATGTCTGATGTCAGTGCTCGATTTATTTTTATTTTTTAATTTTTTGGTAACCAAAATGAAAATTTGTGAAAGTTAAAAGCTCAGCCCAATAATCAAATTCTTTTAAAAGACCGTTGTCGCTTCCCTCCAAACGTAAACTGAAACAAATATATTTCTACCATTGACGCTGTTCACATTTAATGGATGAAATCCCAATGGATTTTCAAAACCCTAATTCCCCACTCTCCTTCATGTTTCTCTTCCATTCTCTCCCCGTTCAAAACCCAGAAACTCTACCATTTCCCATCTTCAGATCTCCCCAAAATTGTTCTCAACCATTTAGACTTAAGCCTCCTTTTATCAGCCTCTGGGAAACAAGGATACTTCCTTCTGGGCTCCTCTATCCACTCTTCCTTCATCAAAAACCCTGAAATTTTTAACCCAAATGTTGGATTTAAGGATTCCAACAATGCTCTTGTTGTTTGGAATTCTCTCCTGGGGATGTACTCAAGATGTGGCACTTTAACTGATCTGACCAAGCTGTTTGACGAAATGCCAATGAGAGATACCGTTTCGTGGAACACAATGGTCTCCGGGTTTTTAAGGAATCGGGAGTTTGATAAGGGTTTTGCGTACTTCAAACAGATGAGAAAGTTGGGTTTTTGTTGGTTTGATCAGGCGACTTTGACTACTATTTTATCGGCTTGTGATGGAGTAGAGTTTTGTTATGTTGTTAAGATGATGCATGGATTAGTATTTTTGAATGGATTTGAAAAGGAAATTAGTGTAGGGAATTCTTTGATTACTTCATATTTTAAATGTGGATGTGTGAGTTCGGGGAGGCGGGTTTTCGATGAGATGTTTGAAAGGAATGTTATTACTTGGACAGCTATGATCTCAGGGTTAGTGCAAAATGAATTGTATGAAGAAAGCCTGGGATTGTTCAATCAAATGCGTTCTGGATCAGTGTGTCCGAATTCTTTAACTTATTTAAGCTCATTAACAGCATGTTCTGGTTTACAAGCACTGGCGGAGGGGCGTCAAATTCACGGCCTTTTGTGGAAGTTAGGGATTCAGTCCGAACTCTGCATCGAGAGTTCACTAATGGATATGTATTCTAAATGTGGGAATGTAAATGATG